>OW386288.2:12160705-14660705 GCA_936432065.2 Rutpela maculata | reverse complement strand
AAAACAACTTTTTTCTAATTGTTTAAACAACATGGGAGGCCTCAACTCACAAATACTATCCCCATCGAGCTGAATCGAATGACACTAAAAAATAATTTTTTCGAGAGTTTAATGCAAATAATTTTGCTAGTTTCCCTGCACTATTTATAATGGTCTTGAACTAAAATATAATATTTGGTGGATGCAGAGAATTATGCACGCGTCATACCTTTAATCTAAGGAAATATTTCGCAAAATCTAGGAAACTTTGCTATAAATTATATAAAATTAGGAACACTTTATAATACCAGATTTTACCAGTAATAAATTAAAATAAACGATTATAAAAGGAGATCCAGGGGCGCGGTATATAATTATAATTTTGCTCTAATTTTGCGGGCGATTAAAAGGGCAACTTATAAACAAAACTTTATTCTAATCCAAATTTCGAGCTGTCATTGAAAATATACGTTGTGTTTTGATTGATGCATCCGCTAGGCTATTTGTACCAAAATTTGTTTTCTTTTATTTCTAATGGAGGAACATGAGGGATCACATGGCAGTCTGAGGGAATCTATAAATGGGCCCGTAACCCACAGGTAGAAATAATTTGGCGCCGAGAAGGAATAGTTTACATTTTTAAATTTTGAAAATTTAGTAATAATTGCTAACCACCGACTGCGGCTACTTGGTTTAAATTTTATATCTCGGATTCTTCTAGGATGCCCACAAATTATAGAGCACAGTGACGTATTGTTGATTAATGAAGTTCCGCTGTGTTATGTGTGCACCATTTTAAAACGATTAGATTAAGCATTTCTTGTATCTATGGATTCGGAATAAATAATTACAATGGGAAGGATTTTCTTTAAATATTTATATTTATTCTATTCAGGGTAAAACATATTCGGGAGGTACAATATAATTTCGCTATTATTACGCTCCTCGCAAATACGAAGACGAAGTATTGCATTTGATTAGCACATTTCTAAAACCGTAAATATCGCTGGTAGAAAAAATGCATATCATTGTGTTAGTGATTGAATTCTGAACAACTTTAAAAATGTCCGTCTGTGTGTCCCTCCGTCCGTCCGTCACGTTTTCTGTAAGTACTGTAACTGAAAAACGAAAAATTTGATCATTGAAATTTTGATAGTAACACACTGTGTCCACTCAAAGACGAGATTTTTCTATATTTTATTTAGCGTTAAAGATACAGCAAAAATTTATTAAGAAAAGTTATTCAGAATCATAAAATACCACTAGATACCGAATTTCAAAATAAACGAATTTTGATTATTTTCAAAACTTTTACAATATTCAGAAATTTAATTTTAACTAGTAGTCCAGTCAACGCAGCGCTAAAATGATCAAAATCTCTAATTTGAGTGCTAATGAATGTATTTTGATAAAACCTTGTGCAGTGTGTTTGTAATGACGTTAATAAGAAAGTTAAAAAAAGATTGAAGTAGGAAATAATCAGAAGGGGTAGAAAACACCCCCTTTATCACGGAATCCGTAACTTCTAGAATTAGGTCAAAAATGATAAAAATACATTAACCTTTTTTGGCTCAAAACAAGATGTTTTTACTCTTGTGATTTTTTTTCGAAAAATGCATATTTTTCGAGATATGGCCACTCGAAAATTCCTAAAAGTTGGGGAGGAGAAATGTAAAAGTTAAAAAATCTGAAAAAATTCAGGTGAATGCATCATCGAGATTTTGTTTTATTTGCAACTTTTCTGTGAAGAGCATTTTCACCGAGTTTTTCCGGCAAATGTAGCGCTTTAGAAATATGCAATTTAAAAATTTGACAAAATTCAGACGTATGCATTGAGACCTTCTAAACATTTTTTGCCTCTTGGAATTTTTTTTGTAACTTGCTAATTTTCCGAGTTACAGGCAGTTTTTCACGATAAATAATGTACTACATTTCTTGCACATTAAAAAAACCGCTGCCCAAGGAATCACTACTTCCACATCCAAATTTTCTATTCAAGTCTCTCACAACGAAAAATTTTGCTTATGGAACTTTAATAATATAATATTTGAAATCGTCTACCTCAAAAACCCATAAAACGATATCCCACATCGGTAATGGGGTAGGGGTGGTGATAAGGAGGTGGTAGTGAGGGTGGATGAAGTAAAAAAATATTTTGAGGTTTTTGGTTCTTGTACACACACTAAATCACAATTTTTTTTCATCCCCTTTAATAATGGGGTGAGGAGTGGTAATGAAGGTGACTAATGCTAAAAAAAAAATTGAGACCTTAGCTTCTCTTGTAAATACTAAATACTTACGGATTCTTACTTGCTTGATTTACCTATTTACCCCACAACCCTTCGACGGAATAAGATGAAAATAATATCTAATTCCAGATCCCGTTAAAGTACATACGTGTACCAAATTTCAACAATATCTTAAATGGCTCCAGAGTAATCGTGCGCACAAAAAAAAGTTACAGACAGACAGACACAGACAGACAGACAGACAGACAGAATTTTTTCAAACTTAAAATCTCGACGTTTCATGATATTCTAAGCCTATTTGAACAATAAAAATTTTCAAAAATTTTTTTGTCGTTACTATACTTCCACTAGATGTGGAAGTAATACATGAAGATTCGAAAGATGAGCGTGATTTATACAATGTATTAAAAAAATATGAAACCTATATATAGTGGAGTAAACGTAGTCAAAAAAGAGGCATTGTTACGGAATAATTTGTAACTGCATAAAAATTCATACAAACGCGTTCTAAATAAGTTTAAGTTCAATGTCTGCCGGTTGGTATTGTACGCTAAATCTCTATTTGTGCATTAATAACAAAAAATTGCAAAATTAGTTGTTAAATGAAATATCTCGAAAATTAATCGAGGAGAAATCATGAAAATCAGGTACTAGGGGTTTTTGGGCATGCTGATTACTAATTTGATGTCAGACTTGCAAAATTCAAAATGGCGGATACAAAATGGCCGACCAAAACGTATTAAGAGTGCGAAATTCGCCATAAAAATGAGCGTTAATGGGTTTTTACCGGTTTTCGGGTATGCTGATGACGAATCTTATATCAAATTCATAAAAATTGTGTAAATAAATGTAAAATTTTTACTATAAATAAATACGATGTACTATAAAAATACTTTATAGTTATAAATAGAAAAAATAAAATAAGTGTTAGACTTGTAACTACATAAACTTATTATTTCACTATTCACTAAGAGCCGAGAGGCCCCCCCAGTCCCAGACAGTGCCCCAGGCACAACCGCAGTCCCAGGCTCCCCTGGTGCAACCCTTACCAAAAGAGGCCCCCAAAAGGAAAGTCGACGCCGACACCGACAGTGACGGCGAATTCACCCTTGTCACCAGGACAAGAGCGAAAAAGACGGCCCCCGAGTCCCAGGTGCAACCCAACACCAGCCAGGACCCCCAACGACCAGCCAGACCGGTCAGGAGGCCCCCAGCCAACAACCTTCCAGGGACAAGGCCCCAAAAATCCCGCCAGTGATCCTCCGCAAGGCAGAGACGTGGTCCGCAGTCAGGCAGTGGCTGGACGAGACCTTGAATTAGTTCTCTCACTTTTAAAAAACTGCCTGTAACTCGAAAAATTAGCAAGTGACAAAAAAATTCCAAGAAACATAAATTTTTAGAAGACCTCAATGCATACGTCTGAACTTTTTCACTTCACAGAAAAGTTGAACAAAAAAGTCTTGTATTTCGATGATATATTTAAACATTATATTTCTAGTCTGTAGATAGGCATTTTTTTAACTGTAAATTAATGAATGCATTACTTAAGGTAATAGCAGCAACTATGACTTGCTACAAATGTAACTATTTTATATAATGTAGTCAATAAATTTCTATCTATCTATCTATCTATTCACCTGAATTTTTTCAGATTTTTTTTCAACTTTTACATTTTCCCTCCCCCACTTTTAGGAATTTTCGAGTGGCCATATCTAGAAAAATATGTATTTTTCGGAAAAATTCACAAGAGTAAAAACATCTTATTTTGGGCCAAAAAAGGTAAACATATTGTTTGTTTTTTTTCATTTTTGACCTAATTCTACAAGTTACGGAACCCGTGATAAAAGGGGTGTTTTCTACCCCTTCCAATCATTTCCTACTCTAATCTTTTTTTCACTTTTTTATTAACGTATTGTAAACACATTGCACAAGGTTTCATCAAAATCCATTCATTAGCACTCAAATTGACTGGACTATATAGGTAAGGCTAAATGTATATGAATGAAGAACAGTATTTGTTACTGGCTAATTACAGTAACAAAAAGGCGATATTTTTATTTAAAAAATGTGACGGTGGTGTATATTTTTTCGCTAAATGTGATACTTCTCGAGTTATTCCATGAAAACCATTTTGAAAGACCTATTTTCTCAAGCTAAATCCACGATTTTCAAGTATTCAACTTAAAAAGTATAAATTCACATGAAAAATTGTATAGAACCTCTTTCTTCTCGAAATTTGATTATTTTTAGTTTCAATGTTTTTTTTTCACTTCCCTTAAAATGGCAAGCACCTACATAATATACAAGCGTTCCTTCAATGCATTTACTATTAAATTATCAAAACAAAAAAAAAAATTAAATCCATGTGGACTAAGCTTGCTTACTATCTGTTTACAATTTGTGTCGTCTTCCACACAAGAGAACAAAAAAACATCTGTGAATGGCACCAGTAGTTTTGACGTCAGTTCAAAGATCCGTGAAACGAATAGAATTATCGGAAATTAGTCCCATTAATTTCTTTTTCTATAATCATTCTATAAAATTCCATGCAAGTATAGCACCCGCAAAAACATGTTTTGTGTTTTACCAGGTCAAAGAAAAGTATTGCCCTTTCCAAGCGAATCCAAATTTGTTCTTTCAGAAAGGCCTCGTTAAAAGTTAGATGGAATTATTTTATAAATATTTCATGGAAATACCAAGAGGATTTATTGTATGCATACTAGTCGACAGATATGCAAATATATTATCAGGAATGTAAAAATGTATACAGTGAAATAAAAATAGGCAAGGCACGCTAGATATATGTGTCTTTAAGTGATATATTTCTTTATTTGTATTATCACAGGTATTTCATTTTTAGTTTTTAGAGTTGTTGTAGAAATGTAATTATAGGCATTAACAGATCAAAATGGGACACAGTTAAACGTACAGTACACACACATAATAAGAAGATTAATTGAATTTTTCTCAAATAAAATAAATAAAATAAAGACAGATCTTAAAATGTTACAAATAATAGTATTTTTTCTGAAATCCATCGGCAATGCCTACATTTTCGGCGCGATTTCAGATCGAAAAATGCACAATTTCAGTATTTTGGTCCGTTGCTAAGAAACTATCACAAAACAGACCGGAAAAGATCTGTTGCCAAGCAACGATCAACAAAACCGTACGGGAATGTTACTTTCCCGGCCTAGGTCGGGAAAGTAACATTCCCGTACGGTTTTTTATGTATCTTTTAGACAGTAAATAAATACACACAGACAAACCAACTCACATTAAAATTGCATTTATTAGTAAGCAGTTAAATTGTACTGAAGAAATGTTATGCATTAATACAAATTCCTTAATTTATAATAATATTGATTGTGATTTCAGAAAAAATAGTATGTGTACTTCGGTGTGAAAGCATATCCCCGGACTTCGATGCTTGTTGGCCTCGGCTAGCGCCTCGGCTAACAATTTGCATCGTCGTCCGGGAATGTATTGCTTTCACACCTAAATACACAATATACTATTAAACAACAAATTTCGAAAACGAATCTTTTCACACGAGTTAGACAGTTCCACAAGTCGAATGAGTGTAAAAAGTTGTTTTCAAAAGTGTTGTTTACAATATTTTTTCTACGAGTGCAAGGAAAACAAACAATTTCATAAGTAAACAGATCAACCATTTTTAACAAACTTCTTTAAACTTATAAATAATATTTTTTCAAAATAAATAAGAAACCCTGTCACAATCACAATCATTATCTCTATGTTAGAGATGCACTTTAAAAAACACTCGGGTTCTCCATCACAAATTTATTCCACGATAATATTCAATACAACCACACTATTCGAAGTCTACCGCAGAATGAATTGATATAAAGAAAAATAGTCTTATCATATCCATTACCTAACTTCTAAGTATGACACACTCGCTATCACCTATAATAAATCATAATTTTCTCTATAATACTATTTACTACTACTTAGTCGAATTAAAAAACCGCTGCCCAAGGAATCACTACTTCCACATCCAGATTTTCTATCCAAGTCACTCACAACGAAAAAATTTTGTATGTGGAAATAATTGTTTATGGAACTTTAATAATATAATATTTGAAATCCTCTACCCCAAAAACCCATAAAACGATACCTAACATCGGTAGTGAGGTGGGGGTGGTGATAAGAGGTGGTAGTGGGGGTGGATGAAGTAAAAAAATATTTTGAGGTTTCTGGTTCTTGTACACACACTAAATCACAATTTTTTTTGACTCCTTAGCTTCTCTTGTATATAGTAAATACCAATTTTATGGACTCTTACCTGCTTGATTTACCTATTTACCCCAAATTTACCCTAATTTACCCCACCAACCCTTCGACGGAACAAGATGAAAATATAATCTAGTTCTAGATCTCGTTAAAGTACATATGTGTACCAAATTTCAAGTCAATATCTCAAACGGTTCCAGAGTAAACGTGCGCACAAAAAAAATTTACAGACAGACAGAAATATTTTTTCACTCAAACTTAAAATCTCGACGTTTCATGACATTCTAAGCCTATTTGAGCAATAAAACTTTTTTTTAAATTTTTTTGTCGTTACTATACTTCCACTGGACGTGGAAGTAATATGGTTTTATCGGTTGTTGGGGGGGGGGGCTCATTTTTTTTATGAAAATGCAATCTGTATATAACTGAGTTTTAATTTGGAAAAACGTGATCCAAATCCAATCTGCCATTTTGTTTTTTTGCAAAAAAATAAAAATCACTAAAATTTCTAATTTCGCATAAACCGAAATTACTAAAAAAATAATTATGCTTCTTTAGTAGTGAAACTTGGTGAACTTCTTGGTGAAGGTCTTTAGTCCACGTAAATTAGACATTTTAGAAGAAATAATTTACAAAGTAATAATATCTGAGATGCGTGCTCTAGATGGGGTTAGAAATAGATACCCGAATTTAGGAGTGGAAAGTCCCTTTTTTTGCAAAAAACCACCCCCAACGGGGACTTAAAGCTGGTTTTTCTCTGTTATCTTGTAAACCGTCCATCGGAAGAGAAAAAAGTATAGGAAATAAAAAATTTGTCGTTAAATTCTGCATAAAAAATGTCCTATTAACTTTATAGCTTATCCTCACCTATTTCGCGCTAACAGCGTCCGAACATAAGGGTAGTTTGGAGAGCACAGGTAAAATTCGATCCTATATGAAGTTTCACAGCGAATATCTTAAAACAGGTTACTTTAACGAGAAAAATGCGCAGGAATGAATTATTAAAAAAAAAAAAAATTTTTTATTCGTTTTTTTTATTTATTGAAAATATCATACAGAGATAAGATATTCGCTGTGAAACTTCGAATAGCAAAGACAATTTTTACAGCCGGAAGAACTACAGGATCTCCCTGGAATGGACGATTGTCGTGGAGAGCACTGGTCTTCTCTAAGAGATCATGCGAATGCACAATGGACCGACAAATCTGAGCACTGCGGATCATAGAATATGACATGAAATTAATTACACCCTGTATATCGTCGTATTTGTTAACATCTACAACGCATATTGGTTATTTCACAGCACTTCTGAAGTTTCAGGAACTGAAATATCCCTAATTTGGCACCGAAAAATAAAGTTTGATTGTGATTTACCTTCAAAAGTGGATCGAAGGCGCTTAGTAAGTTGTCGCCTGTCAGACTAAAGAAGTGACGGCGGTTGAGCGGTTCAACTACAAACACGATCAAAAGCCCAGTTGAAGCGCTATGTAATTAACAATGTCCACTAACGAGACTTATAGTGGCGTGTGAGACCGTTCGCACAATTATGCCGACAATTAGTACTAATGAAAAATGAATTACTTGCGTCTGCTAATTTTATTACAATTTTCGAGACTTCCACTCCTTGCTAATATACATCTAATGAATGGAGGACGAAAATTGGTGAGTGTTCGTAGGTCATTTTGGTTGTGCCCATAAAAGAGGAGAATTGTGAAGTCAATATTACTTTTCTTTTAATTAAATAGCGAAATAGAGTGTATACCAGAACATGCCCATATTGCCCATCAATACACATACCGGGTGGCTCAGGCGATAGAGACACTCTTGTAACTCTTGAACGGGCGAATGGATTTTTTTCAAATTTGGTGTAGTGATATGGGATGAAGTTTCCAATTATACAACGTGATCTACCAAGAAATGCGGAAAATAAAATGGTGTGCTAGTCTTCAATGTGGGAAAGCCCCTGCAAAACTTTAGAGAATTCTGGGGTAATTTAGTATATTAAATTATTAGTCAATTTGCGAAGATACACTACTGATGTTGAGTAAGTCCTGACCTACTTCTGAACAGGTCGACGAACTTACTTGTGAAAGAACGTATTCGAGTTGTTACATTTCCTTAATTGGCATAAAAAGTGAAGCCGGCCGGCGAGATCAAAAAAAGAAGTCTACACGCGATCCAGCGGCAGGTAGTCAACATTGTTGGTACGCTTTGAAGATAATTGGAATTCCAGCGGACCAATTCACTTTTACGAATGAGTTCAAAGCATGCCGACAAGGCTGGCTCCGTGCCGCTGGAACGTGTGTAGACCCCTAGAGAGCCGCGTTTTTTGCTTCTGGTCGAACAATAGTTACATGGCCGTGCCATTGACCGGTTTAACTAAATATCTCGTATATCTGCTTGTCATTTCAGCATGAGATCAATGTCTTCGATTTATTTCAGTATTTTTGTAGTGTGATTTGATTAAAACCAAAAAGTCACTTCTATCTTATTATCCAGCTTTGCTGTCAGTAGTGTCAATCCCAAGTCTGATAAAGTGATATGGTTGTATAGTTTGTACCACCGATAATCCAGCGATATAAAAAAGTTCGCAAAAAACATAAAAGGTACCGAGCGTGTATCAATTTCAGTCTATTTACATAGAACACCATAAAAGTGTTCGGCTTCTTTATTATCATCACAAAAAAATGGTCATATATTTCCGAACAAAAATGCAGGCCACTCCCACTGAATATAATTGGTTGAAATTTTCTCTACCGGAATTATGATAGGTAAGTTACAGGAGTGTCCCTATCGGCTGAGCCACCCGGTATATGTCGAAATACAGATCACTATAACCAAATAAAACAAAGAAACAATCGTTTTTATTGGGGATGTAAAGTCCTGACAGTAGATCCATAAACGTGTGGATTTACGGGTATTTATTACGCAAATTACAACATTTATTGTGGCTCTCATTTATTTATTAATTATCACAGATAAATAGACGCTTTTGATTAATATAATCATGAAAATTGAAACGACGTATATGTTAACAAAAATCCCGACGTTTGCACACCATTATTGTAACAAAGTTTTTTTGGCGTATTCAAAATAACATGCAGCAGGGACGCGAATCAATTTATTTTGAATGATTCAGTCAACCTTACGCAACCTAGTATGCATCGAACATCGGCAGATAATTATTTAACTGAACAACATATGGATTTAATTTGTATTTATTTATATTTATTAATTTAGACGTCACTGTTGTTCACTTTTACAATTTTATTACGCATTACGCCTCACACTTTCCTGATTTTATCCTAATAGTGATATTAATACTATTAATTTACTCTTCGCAAAAACGAAGAATATATTATTTTTGATCGGCACATTTCTAAAACCGTAAATATCGCTAGTAGAGAAAAAAATTTCATATCATTGTATTAGTGAACAAATTCTGAACGACTTTCGAAATGTCCGTCTGTCCGTCCGTCACGTTTCTTGTAAGCACGATAACTTAAAAAAAAGTCCGATTATATTGAAATTTGAAAAGTAAGTTAGTGTTAGCTAGAGGAAGAACCCTATTGTTTTTGAAGAAAATCAATCAGTAAATAAGAAAGTTATTAATCATTTAATTAAAAAGAAATATTTAGCTTGCACTTAAATAGAAATCTTGCGAGATGTTATACCACGGGAGCGCACCCCCCCCGATCCTTTAGGACAATATTTTTCACAAAGATTAAATCCTAAGGAACAATTTAAGAAGACATGTCCTAAAAAAAATTGGCTGCACTTTAAAAAAAAACTGGCTGTACTTTCAAAATGGCGTCCGTTTAAAAAAAATGCAAATATTGTTTTTGTCATTTAACAAAAAACTAAAAAAGATGGAGAAAAACTTTCTGCACAAAAAACAAAGTGCATAAAATTTTCTACAATTTTGTTCCTATACAATATTTGGATAGGAGTTACCGTTTTCCAGATGCCACTGTTACCGTTTTCGAGATAAATGTCTGCAAATTAAATTATTATTATTATTATTCTACTACATACTCGACATTTAGAGTCGGATGGACAAATCAACTGAGGAAGAGTTCACTTCATCCAGTAGATTTTATAAAGACAAGAATTTACGGACAATGTGGCATGTCTGTAATATAGATGCTTTCTGCATGATCGCGAAAAGACCATGGGCTAATCCTATTGAATTAAGGTTGGGTTTAAGATGTTTTGTAACAACTCCATCTACAGATACGATTAGTGGTACGTATTATTATTATTATTATTGTTATTAATTTTTTTCAGTTTATTTTATTTTTATGTTAATAATATAAAGTTATATTATACGCCTTACAATAATTGTCACAGTTATTTCCTCTAAGTGATTTACCGATATATGAATTTCCATGTTTTCTTAATTTTGGACTCATTTATCTGGAAAATGGTAACTCCTATCAAAATATTGTATAGGAACAAAATTGTAGAAAATTTTATGCAAAATTGTTTTTTGTGAAAAAAGTTTTTGTCCGTCTTTTTTAGTTTTTGTGTTAAATGACAAAAACAACTTTGGCAACCGTTTTTTTAACATATGGCCGCCATTTTGAAAGTACAGAAAATTTTTCTTTTTTAGGACATGTCTTAAATTGTTCCTTAGGTTTTAATCTTTATGAAAAACAGTGTCCCCAAGAATCGGGCGGGGGGTGCACGTACAGCTAGGGAGGGCTCCCCGACTATTATCTCTATAATGTATATACTTTTTTTTATTTTACTAGTATATATTTCATAATAATATATCTGATGCGTTGAAATGTGATTCTCGAAAGATATATATTACAGACAATTATTTTTTGTAGGAATGTGTGATAATCTAGTAGCTAACGTTTTGCCTTGCAATCCAAAGGTCGTGTGTTCGAATCCCAGACAGGTTGGATGTTTTTTTTTCAATTTTTTTTCATATATTTTTCTTCACAGTAAAGTTGGTATCACAAAATTTAGGATGTCCAAAAACTAACATTATTTGCAAGAAATCTGCGAAGAGTATCCTATAGAATATGTAACCATTATATAAGAAGCTCAGTAAATTGGCAAAGAGTACGTTTTTAGCTTGTTATATTATATAGTTATTCATTGGTGTGCCTTTGTAAATTTGCGAGGGGTAAACCGCGAAGGAATTCTGGTGTACACTCAGAAGGAAATTCGAGGAAATTCGCAGGATAACTCTGGAAATCTTTTTTTTTTCGGATTTCTTCCACTTGCTCTTCAAAACATTTTTTTTTATCAAAGATGAAATCTGAAGGAAATCTGTGTAATCTTCGTCAAAGAGGAAATCTGGTGTACAAAATTTTGGGTGCGGTTGACCCCTCGTAGATTTGTTATTTAAGATAGTTGTTTATACAATTTTTTTATATTTCATTAAAGTCAGGTATATTTTAACATTATTCCACTAAACTGCCAGTTGTAATAGCAAGCACCCACCATCCGCTTCCAAGCAGAAGAGCAGCCGTGTGGACGCATACTCGGAGGGCCCTATTCCATTTCGATTATTACGTCATTTAATTTATAGAAAAAAACCGCTGCTCAAGGAATCACTACTTCCACATCCAGATTTTCTATCCAAGTCTCTCACAACGAAAAAATTTTGTATGTGGAAATAATTGTTCATGGAACTTTAATAATATAATATTTGAAATCCTCTACCCCAAAAACCCATAAAACGATACCCCATATCGGTAGTGGGGTGGCGGTGGTGATAGGGGGTAGTGGGGGTGAATGAAGTAAAAAAATATTTTGAGGTTTTTGGCTCTTGTACACAGTACACACACTAAATCACAATTTTTTCTCACCCCCTTTAATAATGGGGTGGGGGTGGTAATTGTTGTAGAACTCTCCAAAATCGTCCTAAGTTGAAGACATAATCAAAATTCGACTTAGGCAAAAAAATTTCATTTAAAGACATTTTCGGGAGTCTGCAGAGGCGCAGATCAGTCCACAAGGACCGTTTTGGGTTCTATAAGGCGTTGGAAATGACCAGGCGAAAATTCGAAGGAACACCGAATTTTCACTTAGGAAAAATGTTTTTGGTTCAGAATATCAGAGTAGAAGTATATAATGACAAAGATTTATGAATAATAAACTTTTTCAAAGGTACCATAAATTGGACTTTGAAAAATAATATTTTTGGAAGGGCGTCAAAATTTGGCCCAAGAATCGATTTATCGAAAGTACGCCAAAGTTTCACTTGCAGGCTAATTTTTCAAAACTGCGTTGAAATTTGGCTTGAAGATCGATTTTTCAAAAGTACGCCAAAATTTCACCCGCAGATTAACTTTTCAAAAGTACCTTGAAATTTGGCTTGAAAATCAATTTTTCAAAAGTACGCCAAAATTTCACCCGCGGATTAACTTTTCAAAAGTACCTTGAAATTTGGCTTGAAAATCGATTTTTCAAAAGTACGCCAAAATTTCACCCGCAGATTAGTTTTTCAAAAGTACCTTGAAATTTGGCTCGAAAATCGATTTTTCAATTTTGTCAAAGCCGGCGTAGTGCCGATAAGCAAAAATTGATAAAAATCAATGCACATGTACAAGGCCGGTTTCTCGCATGGAAAGAGTTTGGATTGACCCAGCGGCTCGCAATTTGATCGAGCGCGTTGAGTAGTCCAGACAAAGCGATGGTAGAAAAGCCAATAACGGGGCTTTTCAAATGACAAAGTTATAGAGGAAAACGCCTTGTGCATAAAAATCCAAAAATTCAATTTTGCCTAATAGTCGCTCGAAGGTGAGACGCTGCCAAATCGATATTATTAATCGACTGTGATAAGGGTTAGTAAGTCGTGGACTGATCGAACGCCACTCAACTTATGCAGTAATAAGTCCTCTGAATGTGTTTGAGTACGTGAATTTCCACGATACAAGAACTTTAAAGCTAGGTAGTCTCTAGCGAAACTAAATTCATTTAGTAAAACTTTTTTAAGTTAATTTCAGTCAGCCTTAATTATTCATTTACCCAGAGTCTGAAATGATTCTAAAAGCTCGCATTTTGATTCTGAGAAGGTACGTATGAATCTTTTCTACCTAATCGATCGTTAGCGCGAACGCTCTCGCTTGTATGGTCTGAAAGTCACTACCTTGATTGGGGAAGGCACGATTCTTTCTTGAGAATTTTGTATAACCAATTCTGTTAAATAAACGGATTCTTTGAACTAATGTTTCTTAATTGATCTTGAGGCCTGTTGACGGTCTATAATCCCTGGAACTTTCGTATAGAAAACCGGATGTGTCGAGTTAATTCGCATTAACGTTCGACCTTCTGGTTGTTTTACGGAGGTTCGATAGGGATTTTTTTATGCGTTTTTTGAGAAATATATTCCGTTATTAATGGACCAAAACGCGATTTTCGCGTACCAAAACTAATCCCTCCGCAGAGAAATTCTTCGGTTGGGATTTTTTTATGCAAAAATTCAGGAAATTAAGAGGTGCCTAAACCCCTAACGAGGGAATTCGGGTCCAGAGAGAGCGTAGTTTCCGATCTGTGGTAGTGCAGCCTTGGTCCCGCTTTTCGGCTACCGAAGTCATCTTATCTCGAACCCGCCTGGGAGGTAGAAGAACGGGGTAATACGCGACTGGCGCCCCCTGAGAAATAAATTGGTGTCGCGTCATTTTGACGCCCGGTAGTGCGTTCTTCTACAGTAATAGGGGTGGTTAATGCCAAAAAATTTTTTGACACCTTAGCTTCTCTTGTATATACTAAATACCAATTTTATTGACTCTTACCTGCTTCATTTACCTATTTACCCCAATTTACCCCCCAACCCTTCGACGGAACAAGATGAAAATATAATCTAGTTAAAATACATACGTGTGCCAAATTTCAAATCAATATCTTAAATGGTTCCAGAGTAAACGTGCGCACAAAAAAAGTTACAGACAGACCGACAGACAGACAGAATTTTTTTTTTCTCTCAAACTTAAAATCTCGACGTTTCATGACATTCTAAGCCTATTTGAACAATAAAAATTTTTAAAATTTTTTTTGTCGTTACTATACTTCCACTGGACGTGGAAGTAATTAAATGTCGTTATAGACAATTCTATCTATGTATATATCAAAATAAACAATAATAGAGTGAGATCCCAGAGCCGCCAGACCTACATCATTTTAGCAAAGCTAATATTTTGACAACAAATAGTGTAATATCTAGTTAAGAACGTATGCGTATTTGCTAGTTTGAAAGCGGGGCCCTTTTGCAGAAAACAGGTACAAAAGGTACATAAGAATTTTACTCAGTACGTTAAATTATGATAGCTGGATTATTTTACAAGTGACACGCTAACTACATGTTGTAAGCGTCAGCCTCCAAATCTGAAGGTCCGAGGTTCGATCCCTGAGCGTTCTCATTTTTTTTCAAATATACGTACTAAGAAAAAAGTTATGGCCAAAAATAATAAATATTTCCCTTTTGGTTGTCTCTTTCTTGGTAATCGCCACCTTAAGTTAATATTTGTTGAAAAAAAAAACCGAGAACGCTCAGGATCGAACCTCGGACCTTAAAATTCGGAGGTTGACGCTTACACCACGTCGTTAGTGTGTCACATGGAAAATAAATCAGCCTACTTTAACGTACTGAATAAAATTTTTATGTACCTTTTGTACCTGTTTTCTGCAAAAGGGCCCCGCTTTCAAACTAGCAAATACGCATACGTTCTTAACTAGATATTACACTGTTTGTTGTCAAAATATTAGCTTTGCTAAAATGACGTAGGTCTGGCAGCTCTGGGATCTTGGACTATAATATTCGAAATAGGAAACCTTGGATTACTGGAGCTCTAGTAAATTGCATAGATTTTTTTCACGAGCATTTTAAAAACTAATGCAAATGCAGGATATATGCAAATGTAAGTTCAACAAACTGAGAATGTGTCCCAAAGTAAAAGGAACCCAAAATAATTGATTCTTGTATTATAGCATCAAAAAGTAAGTCTGAAATTAAAATATATATGGCAGCTAAAAAATAACAAAGCTCCTAGGAAAAATTGTGTCAAATTCTAAACTATTAGGCACTGACAAGACTCTATTTCAAAAGCAATGTGTCATATACAGTGTGTGTAGTGGCAGGCTGGGCATAGGGAGTAAGAGGTGCAACATCGCGTGTGCCAGCTGGCTGAAATGAAATAACTGAGAACGGGGATGCTTCAGTGGTCTAGTGCCGACTCTTTAATCTATGCCGCCGACGGGCGAGTTTGCTGTTAGCTGGGTTGTCATATCTCTCGCGCTACGTGGAAGTACATGCCCAATCCGCAATTACACGCAGTGTATTTAACAGCAATAAGTACAGGTAGTATATTTCGAAGATATTTTAAATAGGCAATTACTAAATTGTGACACATGGTGTGCCACTAGGAATGCTGTTAGGGCCCATACTTTTCTCAGGTTATATAAATTTACTTACCCTTGCTACTCTTGGAACTATTATCTCTTCTGCATATGACTTAGTTGTATTTTATGATGCAACGTTTTCGGAAATTCTCAAAACCATAATTGGACAGCACCTAAAACAAATAAATTCAGTTGACACTATAAAATTAACAATAAATTTTAATAAAACTCTCTAACTGTGTCTAACATTCTACAATCTACAATTTGTCAAATGTTTGTAAACTGGGCATATATGGGAAAATAAAATTATCCATATCAATATTGCCGAGAATTCCCAAAAACTTTAGGGAATTTATATAGTTTGCCACCTAAGGTGGCCAAATCAAACACCAAATGTTATTAGAAAGTTACAGGACTATCGCATGATGGTCTATTATATAAATTCGAACAAATTAAAAATATATTAAAAATTACAGACTTAATAGCAATCTATGAATCACTGGTAAAAGTAAAAAAATAACAAACCTAATAAGGTTTTTCCCTTTTCGACTCTAGACTTTCCTACGCAGTGGCCTTATGGAGTAACTCCTACCACGCATTAAAAATTTTTTGACAACCAAAGAAGGTTATAAGAATGCTTGTTAGTGCTAAGTTTGCGAAACACTGGGCATACTATAGTATTATCGAGATTCACAGGAGTGCGTCCAGTCTCTCTATTCGAAGGACCTATAAATTGATACCTTTCATGGTGGATTACCACCTCTCTCGGGACACGGTGTTCTAAGAAGTATCTCTACGATCGTAGAAGGGCAGATACAGACAGATGCAGCTACTACGAGGTGGGAAGAGACCACGAGAGACTATGCCCTTCAAACTGGGTAAACCTTCAACTACATAAACATAATGGCAAGCTTATGCGCATCCGAGGAATCATGGTAACAAGCTTACGGTACAGTCCGTACAATAATAGAGACGAAGGAAGTAGAAAACCGATAAAGGAAGTAAAAGGGCGGCTCTCCTCTGAAGTAATGCGAAAGCGGTTTCCAGTGGATGAAGTGAGACGAAGGGGGAGGGGTTTTAGTCAGTAGGAATCTGACACTCCCGACATTCCTTGTCGGAGTCTTATGCAAGATTTCCCCTCCTCCACAAAAAAAGTCCCTCTATTCAGTCTATACCATCAGCACAACATACGTGCCGTTGAATTTCTTAGAGTTACAGGTTACACCATTTATACTTGGTGAATTTCCACAGACTTTAGAATTAGCACTGGTACTACCTACTTATAAAAAGGGTGACTCTAATGATTTGGAAAACTACCGTCCAATTAGCTTATTGTCCGTATTTTCAAAAATACTTGAATGTCTAATGTACAAAAGACTGATATCCTTTTTAAACAGTACCAACTTTTTTAATGAATTTCAGCACGGGTTTATGAAGAATAAGGCCACAGATACCGCTCTTTTAAATTTTGTTGATTAAATAATAAGCGCCTTGGATGGTCGGGAAATTGCCTGCAGACTATTTCTTGACTTATCTAAGGCATTTGATACTTTAAACCATGTATGTTTACTTGATAAGTTGAACAAACTTGGTGTCAGAGGCACAGCACACAAATGGTTTTCTTCCTACTTAAAAAATCGTACTCAACAAACATCAGTTCTGATTCATGGGCAAAAATACGTTTCCGATTCTGTTACTAATAACACAGGAGTGCCACAAGGTAGTAGGTAGGTAGTTTATCTAAACGATCTATCCAACGTATGCCCAAATAACAACTTCAGACTCGTGAATTACGCCGATGACACCAATATCCTCATTAGAGGTAAGAATATCGCTGACATAGAACAGTTTGCTGGGGATATTTAGCAAAATTTGAGAGATTGGTTTTGTATCAATCAACTGATACTCAACAAATCCAAATCCATATCCAATGGTATGTTTTATAGAACTGACAAATCGAATGTGAACTATCCTTCTGATTTATTACTAGGGCACTTACAAATACCTGTCAAAGATAGCATAAAACTCTTTGGAATAACTTTGGATTCGAACTTAAAGTGGAAGGACCATATAAAAAATTTAAGTCAACAGTTAAATTCTGTTTGCTATGCATTAAGAGTATTTTCAAGGTCTTTTGATACATCAGTGCTTAAAACCATATATTATTCAAACTTTTACGGCAAAACTAAATATGGAATAACTATTTGGGGTGGTTCTTCTAATCTTGGGGGAATTTTTACTATACAAAAAAGAGCAATTAAAATCATATATAAAATGGGCTTTTTAGCTTCCTGCAGAGGAGTTTTCAAAAGTAACAACTTACTAACCATACCGGGTTTATTTATTTATAAATGCATTTTATATGTAAAAAAACACAGAACCAGAGCACGAACAACATCACCCCTATAATACCAGATGCAAGGGCGACTATGCATTACCCATTCACAGTCTAACACTTCTTGAAAATTATCCGCGTTATTAGTGAAATTTTATAATGCGCTACCCAACACATTAAAGAGTGCACAAATTTTAAAAAGTTTAAATTTTTTTTTTTTTTAACTATTTAACGTCGGCCTATTTCCGCTACCAGGGCCTATCACCGACGCCAGGAGACCTGGAATCCTGGAAATTTTTGCCGAACCTCTTCCCTTAAGAAGAGTAGGGATCTTTTACTTGCCTAACATTTAATAGACAAGGGACCGCCTGCTTTACATCCCCTCCGAAGGATGGTATATCCACTACGTAATCCTCGTCTGAAATTATGTAACTTCCGCGTATACACTGATATACAAGCCGCTAGAAGGTGGGACGAGAACGCTGTATTTCCCAAGATGGGACCCCACCCAAGTACTAACCGCGCTCGACGTTGCTTCAACGGAATATCTACTGATATTCACATTGAAGTCGCCTCTACGCTCGCAACGTTTAAAAATTATACATTTGATTATATATGTAATCTTGAACCGTACAATCTACAGGATTTTCTGTAAGTAAATTATTGATGTTTACTTTTAAACATTTTAATTAATTTATCGTAATGTCCAATTTTTACAATTTTTATATTTTTATATATACGTAATTACTGTTTTAAACTACCTATTGACTTGTCTTATCTACAAATTTTGTAGCTTATGAGACCAATAAATGTATTTGTATTTATTTTATTTGTATTTGTTAACTCAAAACACTAGAATGTAAAAAGTTTCATCTAAACTACTGTTTTTATTCGGCTGATGAATTTTTTAGGGCACCAAATGGTGCTAATCCAAACTCGAGTATTTAAATGCTCATATTTCCAAAATGCTCTGATACTCTACATATTTTTGCATTTTTACTTTATCTAGGTATATTTTTGTATAATTTTGTTTATATCTTAGAGCCCCGGGAGGAGGGGTTTTAGTCAGTTAACTACATGAGGGTTTCTCCTCCTCGATAAAAAAAATCTATCTGTCACTTCTGTGTTGCTCAAAGACCTACATTAGAACCATCAATGAATCAGGGTTTTCTAACCAAGACATATCTGAAAATTCAGAGGCAACACATAAATTGATTCATTAACATCACCAAAAATGTTCCTTAATTAATTTCTTTCGTTGGTAGACTGATTACGTGACTCTAATTGCGAGAGTTTATGCGTTGGATACTTTGTACCGTATCTTGTCGCAAATCTGCTATCTAAATTTCATCCTTCGTTTCCTGAACTGAGTGTATGCATGCCTAATACATTTTTACTATGAAATTAGTTAATTAGACTAAAAACAATTCCTCAAATTATACCCATGTATAATTAGGCCTCATAATCTTGTCATTCCTCGAGTGCATGTATTGTATTTCCGCTGGATGGTTTTAACTATTCATAAAAATAATTTAAAGAAGTGTTATTAGCTTCTAAATGGTTAATTTCCATACGTAATTGAGATATATAAAAATGGTAATGTGTTATTAATTTAATGTAATTTTATATTTTTTTAATTGAATGAATAAATAACTTCGACTACGGGTACAGTTATAATTAAAAAATGCCTAATGAGTGCTTAAAAGAATATTTGCATGACGTTTATAAAGTCTATTTATATTTAAATACCAAGATACTATCACCAATCAGGGCCCAGTAGTTTTACTACAAGAGCATTTTGTCGTTTCTATGAAAGCTTGCAACAATTGTACGAGGCAAAATATCATTTGGAAGACGAGTGAAATTTTCTGTGGTGTTTTATTGAGTGAAATTCGAAACAAGTTTCATAAACAAGATAAACAATTGTTAAGAAATCATTAACTCGAACGGTATTTTTCGATAATTCAAATAAGAATTTCAAATTAATAAAAAAAGATTTTTAAAATTACTTACTGCCCTCAAAAACAAAAGCAACTAAAAAAACCGCTGCCCAAGGAATCACTACTTCCACATCCAGATTTTCTATTAAAGTCACTCACAACGAAACATTTTGTATGTGGAAATAATTATTTATGGAACTTTAATAATATGATATTTGAAATACTCTACCCCAAAAACCCATAAAACGATACCCCACATCGGTAGTGGGGTGGGGGTGGTGATAGGGGGTGATAGGGGGTGGTAGTGGGGATGGATAAAATAAAAATCTATTTTGAGGTTTCTGGTTCTTGTACACACACTAAATCACAATTTTTTTTCATCCCCTTTAATAATGGGGTGGGGGTGGTAATGGGGGTGGCTAATGCCAAAATTTTTTTTGAGACCTTAGCTTCTCTTGTATATACTAAATACCAATTTTATGAACTCTTACCTGCTTGATTTACCTATTTACCCCAAATTTACCCCAATTTACCCCCCAACCCTTCGACGGAACAAGATGAAAATATAATCTAGTTCTAGATCGCGTTAAAGTACATATGTGCCCCAAATTTCAAGTCAATCTCTCAAACGGATTCAGAGTAAACGTGCGCACAAAAAAAAAATAAAGACCGACAGACACACCGACAGACAGAAATTTTTTTTCGCTCACACTTAAAATCACGACGTTTCATGACATTCTAAGACTAGCTGAAGAAAAAAAAATTTTAAAATTTTTTTCTCGTTATTATACCATATGGATGTGGAAGTAATTAACAGGTCTACAAAAAAATTCTGCTCCACGGACTAAACCTAGAAGTATTTTTGTGTGCTGAATCCGAATTTTCAATTTAAAAAAAAATTTACCGCATAGATTTCGAGTAAATGTCCAAAATTGCCAAAAACCGTATTTTGATGATAAAAACCGGGATTTACTCGAAATCTACGCGGTAAAAAATTTTTTAAATTGAAAATTCGGATTCAGCACACAAAAATACTTAAGGCTTGATAGGTTTAGACCTTGCAGCAGATTTTTTTTTTTGTAGACCTGTGTTATGATTAAAATTAATAATTTATATATAATGATAATTAACTAATATCGATATCGATCGAAGTTGGTTAAAAATAAATTTAATTTCGTTATTACTTTATTTTTACACCGACCTCAATATCGATATTAGGTAATAATAAGGTTAAGAAAGATAATAAAGTTCAATTAACCAGACGAAGGTGAAATTTTATTTTTTAGTGACTTATTTTTTAAGGCAGTTCAATTTTATTCACAAAGATTGTTTCGCCCTTTTTAATGGTCACGTTTTTAGCTTCTACAAAGTAAAAAAAATCGAATTTTTAAGCTTTCACATAAGATTCATTACCAGAGAATGCTGAAATATTCATGTAAATCTGTTGAAATTTTGCAATTATGGTAGCCATATTGGATTCGGCATTTTTAATTTTTAACTCTTGATGTCAGAACAGGTATCAGCTACTCCGAAAATACTTAACTACCAAGTTTAATGCAATTTCGATATAATTTGAATTTTGTTTATTTTTTGAGAGTGTCATCAACTGTTCACTGACCGTAGTGTGATGAAGAAACTACAATGGGACTACCACCAAGCAATAGTTTGTAAAAAATTATACAGGCCCACAAAATTTTAAACCAGAGTCCAGACTATATTTTTCCGAAGGTTTTTGATGCATTGAATGCGAATCCGAACTCAGAGTTGTTCCATCACGTCCGGTTTTCGAGAGATTCTAACCTAGAAGTGAAAAAGTCCTGTTCTTCGCTACATATGAGGTTATATTACATCACGAGGTAATGTTTCTCCACAAAACTGTTACGGCATCTGAAAGTACTACTCTTCCCCTTCAAAATCCATTCTAAATTTTTCCAATATCTTTTTTCCTCCCCGAGAAATGGTTAGTTGAAATTTAAGAGTATGGCATATTAGTGCGTATTTGGAAATTGAATAGCATCTGGTGAAGACTTCAGAACACAGAAGAATCAAATTAAGCAATCCAAACCACGTGACTTTTAACATGGCGTTGCGGGCAAACATCCGGCAAACGTTTGTTTTTATTCGTTAAACGTTTGTTAAAGAGTTTGTTTTTCGGTTGCCTTGGCTACGTTTCCGCGAGTTAATTAAAATAAACCCCGTGTTTACCCACAACAAAATAATTTGACAGGTTGTTGGACTGCCTAATTACAAACACCTAAAGACCCCGCAGAATCCTTATGGGAAATGACTTTCGGTCAAACTCTTTGAAACTCTGGTATCTGGTAGTTCTTGATGTGTAAAACAAAAGTTCTCAAGGGCACTAAGTCCTAAAACTCATGGTTTTGAGATATAGTTGGATATAGATATTAGGATAAGTAAAATGATATATCTATAATAATAATTTCGAATTCATGTTAAATAATGTATATATTCGAAGAATAAATAAAGTTTCAGTTTAACATTTTTGTATAATTCATGTTATTATTTTTAAGTTTCCAAAATTGTTTTTTCTTTTTTGTTTTTATTCTCCTTGGTTACTTGAAGTCCTAGAATCTGGTATTTACTAGTAAGTGAACTGATCGCCACATTGGACTTTACGTGCATTCTACAGTATAGTTAAATCCTTATGGGAAATCTTATGGGAATCTCTGGATTCTCGTAGTTCTTGATGTGTAGAACGAAAGTTCTTAAGGGCACTAAGTCCTAATAACTTAGGTGAGAAGTCAGGGAGGTATTAAACTAGACCTAGACTAGATCACAGAAGTGCAGCAACTAAGTCCTAAAAACTCATGGTTTTGAGATATAGCCCAGAGATATGCTGCAAAATGTACGTACAAATTCAAAAGGCTATATCTCTCTTTAGGACTTAGTGCCCTTAAGAACTTTTGTTCTACACATCAAGAACTACCAGAATCCAGAGTTTCAAAGAGTTTGACCGAAAGCCATTTCCCAAGGATTCTGCGCAAAAATCGAATTTTGATTTGGGGTCATTCTGAAGAATGATCCTCATCCCCTAATAGGAGTTTTCGGGAAAACATCGGATGGAGACTTGACCAATGTTTTATCACTTCAAAGAGCCAATTCTAGTTATTTAATCAAAACTTTCCAAAGTAAAATAAAAATCTACTAGAAATAAGGGGGCGTACATCTAATAGGAGTCGGTCGAAAGCGATTCAAGGTCACACAATCCTTATAAAGTTATATGCCGTGAGTACGCTTTCTCAAGTTGAAAAACATCCTATAATTTATATATTGCCCAATACTCGAGCAAAAAGTATTGACAGAAGAGGAATGCGCCCGACGGCCGTTCGCAGTGCCATACGCACGTACAGTTCCCCAACTCAAATTCCTCTACTGTCAATACTTTAGCAGATGAGAACAGCAGAATAGCAATTTAAGGTTAAGTGCAGATTGTCTTTCTCGTCTATTTCAAGCGTAGGGTTCTAAGTCGTCTTTTAAGAGGTGTAACGAATCACCCTGAGAGTGGAAAAAACTGCCAAACGTCGTAGAGGATGAAGCCTATAAGTGACGCCCGTAACATATATTTTTATTATGTCCTTCAGAAGCAAAGTGGTAGGATCATCCACACTATAACTGACTTACTTGGATCGACTTTCAAGCCTTCCACAAAGCATCAGTTATTAACGAGGTTGGGAGCAATTTGCAGTAGGCCTGATATCCTATTCTTATTCTTATAATAAGTCATCAGCATAAGCTTGGGCATCAATCTGTAATTTCTTAGTTTCGTGAAAAGATTATAAACAGCTAAAGACCATAACAACTTTTGAGGGCATTCTTTGATGATAGCTACCGTCACCGAATCATCTGTCATCAATTTCTGTCGTTATTTTTCAACTATTTATCTTATAAGAAAATTGGTAAATAATAAATATTAATTGATTTTTACAAAAAGTTCTTTTAGGAGGTAAAAATCTAGCGAGAGAAAAATATGTTTCTTCCTTGGAAGAAAAGAAAGTACCTTCGACCTCGCTCGCGGGACAAATAAACCACTTTTATACAAGGGAGTGAAAATTATTTTAACGTCGCCCAGATATTGCACCATCAATCTTGAATACTATAATACTCCAATATTCCAATATCACTCCAACCTACGCTAACTTTTTGGCGCCCAACGTGGGGTTTTTCTCTTCTGCTCCTGCTTATTCAGAACGCTTTACCAGACGTGATGCATGATATTTTTATAGATGGCTAATGGGGAACGTGAGCCGAGGTCGTGAGAGGGGTTAATTTTACCCTGCTGATGACTCGTCGTTGCGATAGTAATCCTGCTCAGTACGAGAGGAACCTCGGTTCGGACATTTGGTTCACGCACTCACTCGAGCGGGCGGTGGTGCGAAGCTGCCATCCGTGAGTGAGATTATGCCTGAACGCTTCTAAGGCCGTATCCTTTCTAGTAGAAGGTGGCAATGATATCTCTTGGAGTTCCGAGAGTCGAAGGGCTCAAAACAATGTGACTTTACTATGAGGTCATCATATGCCGCGATTGCCTGTAAGGTGTACAACCTCACCAAAGTTCTTTTTCATCAGCTTCTTGGTGAAACCAGCCCAACGTTTTGGAGGGCGTCCTCTTCTCCTCTTGCGATCTGGATTTTCCTGAATTATCGCCATTCTACATCATTCTCCTCTCTCATGCTAGAGAGTCGGTTTTGAGGATGCACCTTAGAGAATCGAGCCATTAGAGTGATGGGCTGTTTATGGAATTCCTAGCAAAGATATGTAGGCCTACATCTTGAAAACATCAGCACGCCACGCCGTCTGTCTGCTTCCCTAGCGATCCATATCTCAAAGGAGTAAAAAAAGATGAAGAAAAACTAGGACGTCGATAGGTTTGACCTTTGTGTGTTTCATGATATTTCTGTCATGACAAATTTTACTCAACTGGTAAGTTGCCTATCTTAGCCGAATCTCCAAGGTACACCATCTTATTTACTATCATCCTTAACGTGTCTGGGTGGTTATTATTTACTCGGTCTACAATCATAATTTTACTTTTGTTGCAATTTACACTTAAACCGTAATCAGAGCTTATTGTTTGAAGCTTGTCCAGCAGGTGTATGAGCTCATCCTCGTTTGCTGCAACCAAAGTGGTATCATCTGTAAATCTCAAGTTAGAAAACTTGGTCCCGCCTATAGTTATTCCACCCTTCCAGTCTTCTAGCATACGTCGCACTATATATATTAAAGGGAATTGGTGACAGAACACGAACTTCACATTGGCCTAAGTTAGTGTTGCCTACTTCTTCTGCGTTTGCTTAATAATTTTTATTTGTGTGAAATAAAAACTACTCTCATACTTAGTCCCGTAGTATCCTGAACTACATTTGAGCAGGATAATTTACTGGTACACAAATCTCGGTAATTGCTTTCTGCATACAATCAGCGATATTATAATTAAGCGTAATAATGAGTTTTTGAAATGCGAGCATAATAAAGAAGACATTGACATTTTGGTAAATTATTACTTGTTGATATTATTGGTCAATGGGCTTAATGCTACTGCACAACGCTGTCCAATTACTTATACATATTACGTTGAAAATTACAGTCATAATATAACATCCGTGTCATTTAAATAAAGAAAATCATATAGCATAACATTTTACATCAAAAAGAAAGATTTAAAGGAATTATAATGACATGAATAATTAAAGAGGGTTTACCTTAATCATTATATTTATTTAGGTAATGACTAATTAGGTATTCAAAAGAAACGGCCTACATTAAAATGTATAATATAAACAAATAAGATAACGATCCTGGTTAAACAATGGAATTTCACTACCGGCACAAATAGACACCTTCATTTGATTGGTATTGATTCTGAACAATCACTTTGTTTGTTTAAATAAAACACACTCTTTACTGTTGTACTTCACTCTGCTATCATATAAAGACTGACTGCCTGGTCCTAATCCTTGTCCTGAGTCAGCAGTTATATCATAACAGCTCGAATGTTTTTATTATAAGAAATCACATACACCAATGAGTAGTAGTACACTACATCCACTTTTCCTTTTACAACAGTGTTAATGAAATTAACAATAATGTCCACAATGTGAGTTATGGCAGTGCACCAAATATAACAATACACCTACTTAACTATATAATAATAAAACAATATAAGAATATGATATAGCAAAATATATTAATATAAAAGTCATAACCAAAGGAAGGTGCAAATTTGAAGAATACCAGTCTACGGCCTCTGATCCTTTGTCGGTCACGTGGACATGGACTTGCCTTGGATCAACTCATCTGTTACTATAACATATATATAACAATATAGTAAAGTAGCATGCAACGCATGTCACACGACGATATTAAAGTAAATTAGGCTTACGAAATATCAGTAATTATCTGACTCTTGTTTTTTGTCGGTCACATGTACTTATTTTGAAACATACACTGCCCATTCTCTCTCGATCTTCTTTAGATGCACGATGTTCCTTCTGTAGTTTTGGCCGGTTACATCATATTTAATTTGTATGTCTACTCTATCCTTACTCATTACTTGTGTACTTTGATTAAAGTTGAGGCAAGTTGTGTTTTCCTTTATTAGGTGTTTCAGGTACACCTTGGTTCTAATATGGTTTCTTCTGATCTTCGCTTCCTGTCGCCGTAATTTTTCCCTTTTTTCTTTTGAAGAAGCTCAGACACTATCCATTACCAGCAGACATTGCTAGTGTCAGAGATGAAGATCAAACCCACTACATAATAGAGAGTGTGACCAAGCATGCTCGCCCTAATACGCCTTAGCCCGCTGCGCTACTATACCTGCTCTTGGTAATTTATAATAATAGCAAGCGGCTCTACCACTCACTTTTTCCAAAAATGACAAAGTACTAAAATCAAACTGAATTTTTTGGTTAGGTTATACAAGGGGCCATAAAACGTACATGTCTTAAAAAGCGGATGTGTTAACTCCTCAGTTTAGCATAGGTTTTAAAATAGCCTACAAGTTTTAAGAAATAACTATATTAAGACCGATGGGACTTAAAACATACTTCTACAAGAATAAATCAGCGTACTTAAAGAGCAATTGGTTATTTTGTAGGCATTTTAAGACAAGACACGTTTGAAGTAGAATTATTCACAACTAATATGGTCGATGCACACAGCTGCCACCACTTCCAAAGGTCAAGAAATAAACAACGGTCAGCCACACTGGGAAGGTTCCAGATTGAACATAGAAATGTAATTTTTTTTGTAAGAGAAATGTTTTTTAGAAAGAATTTATTAACATTGAATCATATTATGGAAAGAGGAGAAGAGAGGAGAAAAATAATTTATCCATATAGTTATTTAAATTTGCGTTTTTGGAGGGCGCAAAAATTTTGTAAGAACTGTCTAACTAGATTTTACAGTAAACTTAGCCTCGTTGAAAATTTTAGCCCACTACGAGGGCTCTCAATACTTCATTTATAAGTAATTTTTCTCAGTACTTGCGATATGTTCATTTTATAACTATGCATGGCGTCCCATATATTTTCTTTTATATTTACTTTAATAAATACAAAACATTCTCTCAAGTATTTGTGTGTGCATTTTAAACTTTAATAAGTACTTATTCGAAACAAAGTATGGTTTTATAATACCCTTTAGATATTCTACGAGCAGAGATTTAGATGATTCATTAAAACTTGAAAGCTTTAAAACTAGTTTTAAATGAAAATATGTAGGCCTTTCTATATACCCGTATAAGGGTTTTAAGTCAGTTTTATAGAGTCTTTCCAGACCATTTACGTTTCAGAAAGTCTCAGAAATAAGCTTTTAGAATATCTTATAGAGTATGTTAAAATTAAGATTGTTACTTGGGTCTTGCTACCTGAATAAATGGGCATATCTATCTCCTCCTAAACTGTAGGTTATTGTTTCGTCATTATCGATGTGGAAGACTTAGTTTGTTTCTTCTTCATCGGTGTCTTCTTGTATGGAATGCACATTCGCCACTTTCTCCTTCTTGAATTTTCTAGGAGGCTCTACATATGGTTGACTATTTCTCGCACGTTTTTTTCTTTCTGCATGTGTCTTATATTCAAACCTGAAATGTCCTTGGGATCCACAGTTATTGCATGTCTGATTTAAGTCCGGACACTTTTCACTTGAAGAAGAATGTTTGTGGCTTCCACGTCGACCACAAACCTTCGGTGAATAGTGAGTTGTAGCTTGATATACATCTATTTCAGCTGTTGCCTCTACGTACGCTCCTGGAATACTGAAATATATTTCCTGCAAGCACAGTCCGCTCATACCTTTTTTTTTTTTACCAGTCCTCAATACTCGCTGTTTGTGTCAAAGGACCTTTTGAAAATTGTTTATTTGTGAATAAATTAATAATGAAAATTTAGTAGATAATTAATACAGTCAATTCTCAAAATATTAACAGTCACAAAATTCATTAAATATTTTATTTTCAATTTTAAAGTAAATCAGAAATATTTCCGTTCTCCGCCCATGCTTCCGTTCGAATCGTTTCACGCCGAGATCTTTTCTGGTCTATTCGAATGCATGTCGTGAATATTAGAAAACTAATAACTTTTAATATAAACACTTGACACAGTTGTAAAACAGTTCGCTCCGAATCATCAAATCTATTTACAAACAAACCTCGGACTACAAAACGGCAAATTTACACAGATGTGTATTTAATTAACAAGTGTAATTAACTACTGTGATTAATAAAATATTTTAAGTTTTCTTATGTTACAAAATAAATAAAAATATACATTTTTTTTTCGAATTTAATTTATTCAACGAAATGCGAGTGGTTCAGTCCAATACCCTAGAAAAATAATACACAGAGTATTTAAACTTAAGTGACCCTTCTGTCAAAAAGTCGGAAACGTTTTGCGGTGATTTTCAAGTGCGCGATTGCTCTATCAACTTAAAAAGCATCGTGTTCATTTGCACGCGTACGTTGATTTTTCCTATCGCAAGCATTCTGAGCAGACATCTCCTTCGCAATCGAAATGTTCCAATGCTGTTCCACCCAACCATTTGGAGCTCATATTTATTCGTCTCATCCTGTATACGATACAAAAATTTAGTTCCTCGGCTTAGCCAGTCTAGTTGCTATTATCACCAATATTATCATCATCATTATATTATTATTATGATTATTATTATTATTATTATTATTGGATTTAAGATTTAAAGATCAGTTAATTCCTCACCAGCACTTGTATCAAAAAGTGTCTTTTTTAATGAATGTAAAATGTATAATCATTTACCTACTGATATAGAAAATTCCAAGTCATTTATTTTTAAAAGGACGATAAAGAATTTGTTAAGAGAAAATTATCAATAAATTTCATTTAGTCTTACTATTTTTTACGTGTTATATTATTTGTAGTTTGTTATAATGTACTTATGTGTTGTGTGCTCCTTTATACAATTTTTTTACGTGTAATTTGATTTTATATTTTACATTTTGTTATACTAATGTAATGTTTAGTCGATTTATTATGGTATGTATTTGTGACGCACCCCTTATAGCCACTTGTATGATTATTACTTAATTGTATCTATGATTGGGATATAAGAATTATTATTAATATTATTATTAAGAATTTTAGATTTATGCGACACGCTTTCTTAGCTGAAACTGGAAATCATCAAACCCATCCCATTATTATTATTATCACTATTATTATTTTTTAGACTTCGCAAGTGGCACACTTATTTATTAGTTATTATTATTATTTCCAACGCTGAATGACCACGCACCAATTCGTATCCCCCGCGTATGTTCATTCGTTGTAGCATTTTTCTGGACCCATTGTCCCTCGTGTTCGATTCGAACAGATTCCGTGAGGCTTCCTTTCTTAGTGTTATGGACCTAAGTCCCTTGTTTTTGGACCTGAGTCCCTTGTTTTGGACCTGAGTCCCTTGTTTTGGACCTGAGTCCCTTGTTTTGGACCTGAGTCCCTCGTTTTGGACCTGAGTCCCTCGTTTTGGACCTGAGTCCCTCGTTTTGGACCTGAGTCCCTCGTTTTGGACCTGAGTCCCTCGTTTTAGACCTGAGTCCCTTGTTTTGGACCTGAGTCCCTTGTTATGGACCTGAGTCCCTTGTTTTGCGAGTGCGTTTAATACATTTTATGAAATTCACTTTTTTGTGTTAATTACTGTACGCTCTTTTAATAATAATAACGCCAACACCAACAAATTTTTGATTCTCAAAGACAAATAATAATTAAAGAACTTTATGGTATACTAGTGATTCAAAACATAAATGATTCGGACAAATACTATTTCTATTTTCTCCTAAATGCTTGTAAATGTCCTTATGATAAGGGTTGTTTTAATTGGTTTTCTTAATTATATTATAAACATTGCGATATAATAGTGCTAGGCCCGTTTTCTTAGTACCCAATGTATATTTGTTGAAGTTTTTCTTACAAAGTTTATGCTCTGTTCCTTCTTATTTTTCACTGGATTTACACATTAAAGAATTAAGGCGCACTCGCTTTTATTTATATGGTTAATCCTCGTCGCCACTGAACAATCACTTAAATTTGTTTAAATAAAACACACTCTTTACTGTTGTACTTCACTCTGCTATCATATAAAGACTGACTGCCTGGTCCTAATCCTTGTTCTGAGTCAGCTCAGCAGTTATATCATAACAGCTCGAATGTTTTTATTATAAGAAATCACATACACCAATGAGTAGTAGTACACTACAGATTCCATTGGTATTGATCCCTGTCATTTTGTGAGTACAGCGCATACATTAAAATTAATTTTTAACTAAGGGAGGTTTTTTATATTATGTCATTAAAAAAATATATAAATGATAAAAGGCTAAAACAGAAGTAATATTTAAATAGAAAATAATTTGTTAATTTTATCATCTTAAATGTGAAGTAAGGGCGGATCTATCGACAAAGTTTAAACCAAAATCAGTTTGATCCAAAATTAAAACCAAAGACTCTTGTTACAATCGTGACCATATATTTTACCTGCGGCCAAGTTCAAATTAAAATTAGCTTGATCAAACATCAGTTCCAAATTTCCGGTTGTTATAACAACCAGAGGCTTAGATTTTGATCTTCGACCAATAGCCTTTGTAATGAAGGCAGAAATAGTGTAAATATTTCGTGCAAAGACGAGATTACCTCCCCCCGTTTTCGAGGGTGCTGAGGTTAATATCCAAGGTTACGATTGTTTTAACAATCGTAACCTTGAATTTTCACTTTCAGACAAGTTTGAACCAAAATTAGCTTCATCAACGATCAATTCCATTTAATCTTCGACCAAAATCAGCTTTATAAAAGATAAAACCCAAAGCTACGATTGTTGCGACAAACATAACTGAGAATCTTGACCTTCGGGCAAGTTTAAACAAAAATCAGCTTGACCAAAGATCACGAGCCAAGGTTACTATTGTTACAACAATCACAATCCAAGACTGCAATTGTTGTAATAATCGTAACGTTTTTTTTTTAATATTTCGAAAAATAACCGTTTTAGTGAAAAACATCAAGAAATCTTAGTTTATGAAATTTCCATTATTCTGTTTTTCCGATGCATTTTGAAATTATGACTTTTTTTCACCACTGAAAGGGTAAAAAAGTAAAGAACAATTTTTTTTTCTTGGAAAAATGTAATATATTGACTACAATATTTCAGCTAGACGAGTCCGAAAGGATTTTTTCCAACCATTTGTATTCTGAAAAGTGCATATTTGAAATGACATATTTTTTTAATTTTCAGGAAAAAACTACCAATTGTTTCTTTATCGCAAATATTATAATGCCAGTAAAAATGTGTGTACAAATTAGTATTGAATTTTTTGATTTGTCTTTTATCCAAACAGCCAAGAGACAATTCAGGGGCTGGTAGGGATGATTCTTTTTTGAGCCTGATTTAAATACGCGGAATAAAAGGCAAAGGAATCGGTACCTCAATGAAAGAAAATGTAAAAAAAAAGTATTTGTTAGGAGCCACCGATTTCTATGTTTACTCGTTCTTCCGTTAGAATTTAAAAAACGGGTTGATCAAATATTAGCATGTATATGTAATTTCATACTTATAAGGTAAGGCAGTTTTCTCACTTGCAATCATTGTACATGTACACCTTCCCATTGGTAAACACGTATTATACTGTTATAGTGACTATATTTAAATGTACCATTTGCTGTAAAACATTTTTTATTAAATTTATTTATTATTATGTACGAATGATATTGAAAATGAAATAAAAAATCTGCAAAAGTATTTACACAAAACCACTCTCTCTCTTTCTCACTCCCTTAATTTATTTATTATTATTTATTTTATTTTTTTGGAGTTAGGTTTTTTCCAGCAGGTTTCTTCCCCGGAAATTGTTTACTATACGTGTCAAATGTTGTCTTTTGTAATATTTGTAGTGTGATTAAATCCAAAAACTAATTTCTAACCCCGCCAGCTTTGCTGTCAGTTCCAAGTCTGATAAAGGGGAAGGAGAAGTGATATGGTTGCACCGCGCTACGTCAGATTGGTCAAAGTCATAAGGTAATTTGGCTGCTGGTTTCCGGGTCTTCTTCCGCGTAGACTTGGTTGAGTGCTTGACGTTTCGACCATCTTGTCGTGGTCTTCTTCTTCGCTTCAGAAGAAGACCACGACAAGATGGTCGAAACGTCAAGCACTCAACCAAGTCTACGCGGAAGAAGCCCCGGAAACCAGCAGCCAGATCACCAGCTCCGCGAAAGCCTTAGCACCAAGAAAATAAGGTAATTTCTTGGACATATTTTTTAGTTTTTTATTTTTTTAACTCCTTTTGCTGGGGACAACCTACTGACAAATTTTCCGTATGTTGTGGTAAATCACCCTGTATAGTTTATATTATTTTAGCAAATATTTTAATTATAAGGTAAATGTGTGTAAATTATTTCTAAAAATATATTGCGGGCCCCTTGGTATTGGGGGAAGTCCTGCATGAATTCCGCGGGATTGAAAACGGCGCGGGATTGCAAACTCTAATCATCAGATTTAGGATTATCCATGGTTTATCGGACACCCTGTAGATGTTTTAATAAACTCACAAATCTGTTTTATAATTTATCCCAATGTATGGCTTTCAAAGACCAAAGAAAGCTGTGGGATTTTTATTGCAAATTAAACTTATATTACTAAAAAAGTGATTCGACTTGTTTAAGTGAAACGGTTACCACTCGAAAAGTGAACTTTCCATTGTATAACTTGCACTCGCTAACTATTAGGGCAGCTAAATTTGAAAACTTATTTTCTCATGGGCAACCGACACACAGTGGTGCTTTTATTGGACACAGGCGTCAAAAATCGGTAATCTAGCCAATTTTCGATAAAAATTTACGAAACCTGGTAAAGTTAAGTATTTGGATATGCTAAATTCAGTTTTGCTGCAGAATTTTTTTTTTCAATATGGCGGCTTCAAAATTTGGATCAGAAGAAGCAAAAAAGATGAAAAACTCAATAAAATAACCTAGCCACAAAAAAGTCCTGATCCTGGAACTTAACCCGATGTATTGTCCAATGTATTTTTCGACGCTGAATTCGAATCTGACCTCAGAAAAGTCCAAACACCCTCAAAATTTTAAGCTAGAGCGAAAAAATACCCTTCGAATAAAGTAAAATCGACCCTCATATGATGTACAATCCTAGGTTTTTGAGGTTGATTTCAAGTTTGAACATGCCAAAAGCCAAAAATTGATTTTTTGGGTGGAAATCGAGTAAAATAGGCGGTTGTTGGGGGTTGACAGAGGTGTAAAGATGGAAATTTGATAAAATGCGTGATTTTCATTCTAAAAGTTCTTTTCTAGAGATTTTTGAGGTTGCTGATTTTAAATTTCAAAGTGCCAAAAGCCAAAATTGATTCTTAAAGTGAAAATCGAGTAGGATAGGGGTTGAAAATTTTACATTCCAAAAGTATATTTCTAGGGTTAGAGAATATTATTTAGGTATTATGCAAATCACAGCTTACACACTTTTTATTTATTATGAAAATACCTACTTTCTGTATATTGTTGCCCTAATCTGGGCACGCTAATATACTAGTTAGGTAAATACTTTAAAACACTCATTATTGGAGAACCAATCAAAACAACTACTCTTCTAGTATATTAGCGTGCCCAGATTAGGGCAACAATATACAGAAAGTAGGTATTTTCATAATAAATAAAAAAGTGTGTAAGCTGTGATTTGCATAATACCTAAATAATATTCTCTAATCATGATAAAAGCAAATAAATAAAAATAATTTATTGTAAAAAATATATTTCTAGCAGTTTTTGAGGTTGCTGATTTCAAATTTCAGCATGCCAAAAGCCTAGAATTTATTCTTAAGTTGAAAATAGAGTAAATTAGTGGTTGAAAGAGGTGTAGAAATAAAAAGTTGAAAAAACATATAATTTAGATTCTGAAATTATATTTTTGGGGGTTTTGAACTTGTTGAGTTCAAGTTCGAATCCGATCTCAGAAAAGCCCATGGGCCCTCAAAATTTTAAGCCTTTAGCGAATAAACAACCCTAAAATAGGGTAAACCCATCCCTGATTTGTGGTAACAATAAATAGATGCAAAAAGTAGTTAACAAGTGCAAAAGCATTGTATTTAAATATAGATTTTTGGTATATGGCAAAGGATTTTCTACTCTGAGGTAGTTAAGCAACTCCTATATAGAGGAAAATCACTCCAATATAAAAATTAATTTCATGAGAGAGGTTAGTCACTTTAGCTTCTATTCAAAAATTTATAAACCAAAAACTTCCACATTTTCCATATTTTAATGGCAATAATGTATTTTATTTTTATATAAGGGTAGTTTTTACACTCATATGTACTTTGATGAAAGGGGTGAAGTCTAAGTCACTCTAGTTCTACATAATTCCAAACTTTCAAATCTTAACATTTTATGTCATTTTTTAGCATTTATATACTCTATGATGGTATGATGGTGTATATTCGTTGCAAGAACAGTGGTATTTTTTAGCCTAATCTAACAAAATTGGTTTCTTTTGGATTTAACCTTAAGTTAATAAACTCTTTTGAATCATATGTTCTAAATAGAAGCCAGTTTGTGCAATATCGGGGTCATAGGTCTATCAGTCAGGTGTTCCTCAAGGGTCGGTTTTAGGACCCCTATTGTTTAACATATTCATAAACGACATCGTCATTGACCTCCATTGTCCATCTCTCTTATATGCTGACGACTTGAAAATATATTTCAGGGTCAATAGTTTATCGGAGTACAATAAGCTACAGGCGGATTTAAACTTAATTCACGAATGGTGCGATAAATTTAAACTATCTCTAAACATAAATAAATGTAATGTAGTCTCATTCACAAGAAAACTAAAAAAATTACACTTTGATTATACTATTAATAGTGTTAATCTGGCACACCAAGACAGTGTTAAAGACCTAGGCGTAACATTTGAGAACACACCAATAACATAGTGACATCATCATTTAAAATGCAAGGTTTTATAATACGCAACGCTCGTGATTTTCAAAACATAGATGCCTTAAAAACATTATACAACACCCTGGTACGACCTAGAACACAATACGCAAGCGTAGTATGGAACCCTCACTATCATGATCAGAGTAACAATATTGAAGGAATTCAGAGGCGGTTTTTAAAATTCTTGGCATTTACAAACGATCACCAGTCTCCGCCTATAGGATATGACCATTCTTCACTACTGAATCGATTTATGTACAGCTCTATGAAGCAGCGTAGCGAGATGCAAAGCGTAATATTCTTATACAAGCTTCTAAACAACATGATTGACTGTCCAGAATTACTTGAACAAATCAACTTTAGAGCACCTACCAGGCCAACTAGATCTACGGCAGTGTTTTACCTTCCTAATACCCACACAAATACCTTAATGTTTTCCCCACTATATAATATCTGCCGAAATTACCAAACCATAGAAAACGATGTTGACATTTTCAACCCTCGATTAAGCCAAATTAAATTAAGTTTCTCGTAGTTTGTGTTTATATATAATTATATTAATTTAGTAATAATAATAATTAGCTAGAGTAGTATCTGTTAAGTTCTAGGTTATAGTAATTTAGGTTATACATAATATAATAATTGTACTTCTATTATATTCTACATATATTATAAGCTTACGTCTGTAAGCCTTATTTGTAAACAATTTGTATTATCCCGGCCCTGTAAATGGAATGTAAATTCTGTAGGGTTCGTGTATGTAAATAAATAAATAAATAAAATAAATAAAGAGTTACTCTAAGAACCCTCTCCATTGCTTTGGTATTCTTTACCATTCATTCACATCAATTTATAATTCCTGAAATGTGGGTTAGTTTGGCCTCATTCTAGGATGCTTCCTTCTATTTTGGGTGTTGCTTAACCACCCCTGAGTAGAAAATCCTTTGCGATATACCAAAAATCTATATTTAAATAACAATACTTTTGCGCTTGTTAACTACTTTTTGCATGTATTTATTGTTACCACAAATCAGGGATGATTTACCCTATTTTAGGGTTGTTTATTCGCTAAAGGCTCAAAATTTTGAGGGCACATGGGCTTTTATGAGATCGGACTCGAACTTGAACTCAACAAGTTCAAAACTCCTAAAAATATTATTTCATAATCTAAATTAAGTACGTATTTTTTCAACTTTTTATTTCTAACCCCTTTCAACCACTAATTTATTCTATTTTCAACCTAATAATACATTCTAGGCTTTTGGCATGTTGAAATTTGAAATCAGCAACCTCAAAAACCCTAGGATTGTACATCATATATGAGGGACGATTTTACCCAATTCAGTGGGTGTTTCTTCGCTCCAGCTCAAAATTTTGAGGATGTTTGGGCTTTTCTGAGGTCGAGATTCGAATTCAGCGTCGAAAAATACATTGGACTACCCGGGTCAAGTTCCAGGATCAGGATTTTTTTTGTGACTGTGTTATTTTATTGAATTTTTCATCTCTTTTGCGTCTTCTCCAAATTTTGAAGCCGCCATATTGGAAAAAAAATTTCTGTAGCAAAACTGAATTTAGCATATCCATATATTTAACTCTACCAAGTTTCGTAGATTTTTATCGAAAATTGGCTAGGTTACGTAAAAGTACCACTGCGCGACACCGCTACAATTTCGTTATGGAAATCGCAAGGCCGATGCAGTCGGCGAATGCATGAATGCAGCAAAACGCATCGCGCTGGCGAGGAAGTGACGTAGACAATTAGAGAGGAGCAGCGGAATGTGAAGTCGTGACAATGAACTGTCCCCTTATCGACACTTCCATCTCCAAAACACCCACGTTAAACCGACACTTTAATTTTGGTATTTATAAAGTGTTTAGTGCGAACAGTATCCTGCTATTATTTGGGCCGATGAATTACATAATTTCGGTGCCATGTGCCAACTCGATAATTACCCAACGAATATGTATCTTCCTACCGGAAAGTTATTATTCGTTTACTTCATTTACATTTGAAAAAAAAATTGCGGGCCGCTCGTTAGCTCATTGTTATTGTAATTTCTTTATTATCATCTTAATTAACTGACCTCTATCGTGGTTAATAATTTAATATATTATTCTCTCCAACGTATGATATAGGAAAAGGATGGTATACTTCTTAGATTAAAATATTACTTGCAAAAATACCCGTATGAATTAATGTGGTATCATATTTTCCCAATTAAGTTGTGAATTTAACTGAAACTGTTGGCACTCTGCGTTGCACAGTAGATGAAATCCAAAATTTTAATTAATTGAGCTTTCTCGTGGTTAATAATTTAATATATTGTTCTCTCCAATATATGATATAGGAAAGGATGGAATACTTCTAAGATTAAAATATTACTTGCAAATATACCCGTATGAATTAACGTCATATTATGTTTTCCCAATTAAGTTGTGAATTTAACTGAAACTGTTAACACTCTGAGTTGCACAGTAGATGAAATTCAAAATATGCTTGTATTCCAGAGAAATATAGGGTTTTTTTGCGGAAAAATTCTCACCAGGCTAAAGAAGCTCGAACTTCTCTTATGGTAGAAGTGGTTTCCATTAAATTGGCGGAATTTTTGATATGTTGTCGGTGCCCTGATCAAATGTCTCAATGGGCACAAAGTCCCAAACCTTCAGGATTTCGGGATTTCTTTATCTGTTAAGTTTCTATGACTCCCTTTATTGCCTGTAAGTGTTCTATTTTTGGACCCTATAGATCATTCTATATACGACGATATTAATTTCATGACTATTTACACCATTTTAAAATTTTCACAGCTAATTTTAATTTCACTTTCACATCCAGTGGAAGATTAGTAACGCAAAAAAAAAATTGGAAAATTTGTATTGTTCAAATAGGCTTAGAATAGGTTTAAGATATTGATTTGAAATTTGGTACACGTACGTATTTTAACGACATCTAGAACTAGATTATATTTTAACCTTATTTCTTTCGAGTGTCGGAAAGGGGGGGGGGGGGGGTAAACTGGGGTAGATGGGGGTATGGCATATAGTTTTATGGGTTTTTGGGCCCGACGTGATTCCTTGGGCAGCGGCTTTAATATAGTGTCACGAGCATTCATAAACAAGCTAAAAACGTACTCTTCGCCAATTTACTGAGCTCTTTATATAATTGTTACACATTCTATACGATACTCTTCGCAGTTTTCTTGTAAATAATGTTTGTTTTTGGACATCCTAAATTTTGTAATACCATCTTTGTTGTGAAAAAAATTATATAAAAAAAAAAAACATTCAACCTGTGTGGGTTCGAACACACGATCTTTGGATTGAAATGCAAAACTTTAGCCACTGCACCATCACATATTGCTATGAAAATTGATTGTCTGTGATATACAGTGTGTCCCGCTTTTCATAAATCCACCCTAATATCTCAGTTATTAATAATACGATTTTCTTCAAATTTGGGTGGCAATTATGTGTTGGAGAAATGAATTATTTGGCATAGTAAACATTTTCATTTTTCATTGGCGTGCGGTTTTAGGGGGTAAAAAGGGGTCGATTTTTCGGCAAAAGGATATTAGGGCTTATTTTAGACAAATTTTTCTATCATATTTGGATTTAGCATGTCCAAAAACCCCTTAATTCATATTCTCCATGATCTCAAAAACGGATTATGGCAGAAGCGAAAAATTAATTAATTTCTTAATATATCAGTTATTAATAATACGATTTTCTTAAAATTTGGGTGGTAATTATATGTTGGAAAAATGAATTATTTGGCATAGTAAAAATTTTCATTCTCCATTGGCGTGCGGTTTTAGGGGGTAAAATAAGGTAGGTTTTTTGGCGTAAGGATATTAGGGCTTATTTTAGACAAATTCTATCATATTTGGATTCAGCATGTCCAAAAACCCCTCAATCCATATTCTTCATGATCTCAAAAACGGATTATGGCAGAAACGAAATATTAATTAATTTCTTAAAAAACACTTTTTAATTTTTTGCTAAAACAAACCTAAAAACATTTTTTTTATATATATATATAAATTCTGTTCTCTTCAACATAACCACCTTCCAATGATACCACACCGTTTGTCGTAAATGTTGCCTCGTCACTAAACATTATGTTCTTTAAAAAAATCTATCGTTAAGATAGTTACCTTGCAACCATAGGCATTAATCAAAAGTGCTTTGAAAAACAAGTTTTTATTTGATATTTGGCGATTCATAAGAATTGTCAAAAGTTAAATAGTGTTACTTAATTTATCAATCTTACTAATAATGGCAGAAAATCAGAGAGTAGTTCTTACAATTGAAGAAAAAGTTGAAATTATCCGCTTAATTGGTGATAATGAAAGATCTACGCGTCAGGTTGCTCGAATATTTAATCAACGTCATCGTGATCGAGCACCAATTTGGCACAAAACCGTTGGTGACATCAACAAACTGTTTGGAAGAACCGGAGTCATTTTCAAGACAAGACGAAGAAGGTACAATTTAAATTTAGGACAACATCCAGACAACAAACGCATTTTAACAGAATTTCGGAACAATTCAAATGGTAGTATAAGAGCAGTTGCGAGAACACTAAATTTAACCAAAAATAAAATATGGAGGTGTTTGAAACGCAGTAGGATTAGGGCATTTAAACAAAAATTTTTGCATAATCTCTTAGAAGGTGATTTTGAACGGCGCACAGTGGGCCAGAATCCGAAAAAGCTGGCCAAAAGTCAAAAAATAGAATAATGGTTTTGAAAATTTTCACTTGGGGGTTTTTGAGGTCGCTGATTACGAATTTGGTAATAGTTTTTTCAAGAACAAAATGGCGGCTCCAATATGGTGACAAACGTTTAAGAAAAGTTAGTCATTTTTATTGGAAATTGGTATTCGGGGGTTTTCGAAGTCGCTCATTACGAATTTGATAAAAGTTTCTCCAAGAACAAAATGACGGCTCCAATATGGCGACAAACGTTCGAGAAAAGTAAGGCATTTTAATTGGAAATTGGTTATCGGGGGTTTTCGAGGCCGCTGAATACGAATTTGGTAATAGTTTTTTCAAAAGCAAAATGGCGGCTCCAATATGGCGACAAACATTTGAGAAAAATCAATCATTTTAATTGAAAATTGGTATTCGGGGGTTTTCGAGGTCGCAGATTACGAATTTCAATTCAAATTTGAAAAAACTAAATTAGCTAATTAATTTAAATTCAATTTTACATACTTTTAGGCATTTTATAAATTCCAACCAAAAAATAAATCATTTTTCAATAATTATTTTTGACATAACAAAATGCTTTAATTTTTTCAAAAATTGTTTATAACATAAATATTATAAACTGTTAAATGGAATTTTTATGCTAAAACAGCACTATAAACCAAAGTTAACGCGCGTCGCTGTATTTTGCACCGTGTCAGAAAAACGGTCACAAAAACAATAGTGGCTCCTAGTGGCAGCCAATTTTTACATTTTTTTACATTTTAAAAATAAAATAGTAATTCGAAGCAGTTACCGAGCGAGGACCCGTCGTCGTGTCGTACGTATATTTTCAATTTAAGACCTCGTACTTGGCCAAATTATTACTCATTACTTCCAAACCGGGATGAACCGGGTTCTAAATTTTGTACGACAATTTGAAAAAACTATAAGAAATCGACCAGTAAAAGAATCATGCTTGGAACATGTTGCGCTTTTTTTGTAGCTCAAACAAAATGTACCCATTAATTTTTATTTCTTTATCTTTGTAGAACTCCGTTTAACACAATTTTATGACCGAATGTATCACATTTCACAAACAATAAATGCATGCAAAGTAAAATACTTACTTTATAGATTATCTTCCTAAAATTTTACTATGTTTTTGTTGAAATTACACAAATTACAGGAATATCGAATAGTACGTTCGAATGTGGCAAGCAACTATTCACAACTGTACGCTAACAGAACGTTGTGTTTCTTAGGGTGTATCAGGTAAAAATGGGCAACAATACGGTTGGAATTTGCGGTACGTAATGAACTGAACATTTCTGACTAAAAAATATTACTTTGAATACAATTAAACCTCTTTCGAATTTTGGACTTTTGGCCAGCTTTTTCGGATTCTGGCCCACTGTGCGGTGCGGCGGTTTGAATTTTGCCTGTGGTTGTAAGGTACTTAACTATTCTAACGTCAGATTTTTTTTAAAGAACATGCTGTTTAGTGACGAGGCAACATTTACAACAAAACGGTGTGGTATCTAGTCAAAATTGTAGATATTGGGCAGCCGAAAATCCCAACTTTGTAATTAACTGTAAAAACCAATACAGTGAAAAAGTTAACGTGTGGTGTGGCATATTAAACGAACAAATTGTTGGTCCCTTTTTCCTGGATAACCTCAACGCAGAAAATTTTCTAAATTTTTTACAAAATGATTTAGATGATTCTTTTACGGAAATGCTTTTATCACAGACAGAAAATGTATACTTTCAATTAGATGGTGCCCCGGCGCACAATTCTCTGATAGTTAGAAGTTTTTTAAATGCAATTTCCCTATGAAGTGGATAGGTAGAAATAGCCCTTTAGAACCGTGGCCCCCTAGATCGCTTGATCGCCCTCACGACTTTTTTCTATGGGGGTACTTGAAAAATAAAGCGTATGCTACTCGGCAGCGTAACAGACAAGAGCTTTGTCGTAGGATTAGGCAAGCGTGTCAAGAAATTACTCCCCAAACTTTAAGAAAAGTGATTGAACGATTAAGAAGGGTTGTTGAAAAGTGTATTTTATTGGAAGGTGGTTATGTTGAAGAGACCAGAATTTAAAAAAAAGTTGTTTTTAGGTTTGTTATAGCAATTAAATAAAGTTATAAAAAATTAAAAAAGTGTTTTTTAAGAAATTAATTAATATTTCGTTTCTACCATAATCCGTTTTTGAAATCATGGAGAATATGGATTAAGGGGTTTTTCGACATGCTGAATCCAAATATGATAGAAAATTTTGTCTAAAATAAGCCCTAATATCCTTTTGTCAAAAAACCTACCCTATTTTACCCCCTAAAACCGCACGCCAATGAAGAATGAAAATTTTTACTATGCCAAGTAATTCATTTTTCCTAAATATAATTACCACCCAAATTTGAAGAAAATCGCATTATTAATAACAGATAAAGGTGGATTTATGAAAAGCGGGACACACTGTATATATATCTTTCGACAATCATACATATTTCAACTCATTAGATATATTTCTATGAAATATATATTAGTAAAATACAAAAAAAAAAATATATTATGGAAATAATATTTCGCAAGATTTCTATTTAAGTACAAGTGACAAAAATTAAAAGATATTTTTTTTAAATTAAATAATTAATAACTTTTTTATTTACTCATCGATTTTCTTCCAAAACAATAGGGTCCTTCCTCTAGATAACACTAACTTACTTTTCAAATTTCAATACAATCGGACTTTTCTTTCTTAAGTTACCGTGCTTACAAGAAACGTGACTGACGGACAGACGGACGGACGGACGGACATTTTGAAAGTTGTTAAGAATTCGTTCACTAACACAATGATATAAAAAAATTTTCTCTACGAGCGATATTTACGATTTTAGAAATGTGCCGATCAAATACCATATGCTCTTAGTTTTGCGAAGAGTATAATAATTGAAGAAAATTACGTTTTGGAATTTCTTGTTGATGATTTGTGTCAACGTTGATGAAGAAAATTTCTTTCCAACTGAATCAACAAGAGTAGATTTATTGCAATGTTGTCTCTAAAATTGGAAGGTGCTAACACCAGTGCAAGACAGGTTCAAGACGATGCTAACGTTGTCATTATTGGAAATCACTGGAAGAGTCATATATAAATACGAGTATTGTTGTTTAATAATAATAATAAATTGCATTATTTAGCACAAAGGCTATTCGTACACAAAAAGAGAGATACATACATAGAATACATAGAACACAGCTTTAAATACCAACTTATAGAATGGAAAAGAATTCAATTTACAACTTACAAGCTTACACATTTAATCTAGATATAAATTCGTTATTAATTTTGTAAATAACCCAACACTACGAACATCTTTCATTTCATCCGGCAAAGCGTTGAAAAGTCTCAGACCGTCACCAAAGAGAGTTTTCTGCAAATTACTGGATCTTACGAATTCAATATTATAATTATCTTTTGACCTTATATCATACCGGTGTTTTTCAGATCTAGTCACTAGAAAATTTTGCAGGTACTCTGGAAATTTCTTGTCTTATTTTATAGATTAAAGAGACATTTGCCTTATCAATGTTTTGCCTCACGGACAACCATCTCAATGATTTCCACAAAATAGGGGTATATTTATCACAATTTAATATTATTCTCATTATTTTATTTTGGAGTACCTGTAATCTATTTATATTTTCATTTGATCAGGAGATTAGTAAAGAAATACAATAATTAAAATGACAGAATTGTGTTGTATATTAACAGTTTACTCCATTTTGACAGATTCCTAGAAATACGATAGAAAAAAACAATTTTTTTTCCTATTTTCTTACAAAGATAATCAACATTATGTGAAAAGGTAAGTTGCTGATCCAAAATAACTCCCAGATACTTTATCTCAGATACTACTTCAATTTTATTATTTTTTATAGATACATTAATATCATCTCCGGAGTATTTTTGGCAATTATGTTTAGATCCAATTATCTTAAATTTTGTTTTGGCCGAGTTTAACTTTAATTTATTAACACATAACCAGTTATACAAAAGTTCAACATTTAAATTATGCACTATATCTTACAGGTCGTACCCTGACACCGATATTAGTGTATCATCTGCGAATAGACTAACAAACGAATTTTTTAAAACTTTACTAATATCATTTATGTATAACACAAAGAGAAGTGGCCCTAGCACACTTCCCTGCGGGGCCCCATATATACTATCCACCGAGTTTGATATTTTGTTATTAACTTTAGTTTTATGACACCTATTTTCTAAATAACTTGCCACCTATCTAAGAGCAGTTGATTTTATACCATATTTCTGTAATTTCCACAATAACCTAGAACTATCTATCGTTTCAAAGGCGCGCTGCAAGTCAACGAACACGCTCAGCGTAATCTTCCCCTCACCAATGTCTCTCCTCCATTGTTCACACACAAATTGTAAAGCTGACTCGCACGAATGTTTCTCCCTAAATCCATTTTGACCACTATAGATAATTTTATTTAATTCAAAGAACTCACGCAATTGTTCACCCACTGCGATTGGCAAAGACGTAGTAGATTTATTGGTACTCTTATTTGCACGTACTCTTTTTGGTGATGTATGGTGTTCCACTTAATGCAATATTAAGAGATACATTTAAATATTATTGTTTTGCAAAATCAACGCGACTTAATAAGGCGGTGAAATCATCTACTCTTATACTCTTCCACCAGCCTTTAGCACTGCTCAGCAACATTTGTATCGGGTGTACTACCACCTGAAGACTAGGAATACATAATGACCAATAACACTGTGGAGCTAGCTCAAAATCTGCTACCACCTGCTCGGGGCATACTGCTGAATACAATTTTGTGTGTGTGCCTATAAAAAAAGTGTCTTGTACTCCTTAGTACGGGTTGTATGCGGTATACCTTTGTGTTTGTATGTATATTGATGCACCAAATTCGAATCTGATGTCGCGTTGCATCGCGTCACGTTTTTCTAAGCTCAAAATATAACGGTTTTTTATGGATTTTTGAGGTTAGAAAAAAATCGTGACTTGCTGGAGCAATTGTAACGTCAGATTCGGATTCAACGCTACAAAATACATTAGGGTATAATCTGGTCTTAAATACATGACATTTTTTTTGTGTACCTGTGTTATTAAAATAAGTCATTTATATTTTACGTCTAAAGAAAAAATCGAGAGAATTCAAATCTGGACTCTGTACGGGCTTGCGACAAGCACTATTTATTATTTAAGAAATCTGCCACCTCGAAATTTATGGGGTGGGGCACTATCTTACTGCGTGTAAGAGAGATAACTCATCTAAGTCTTTAACAAAAATGCGTAAAATGTTCAAGTAAGTTTTTAAGTAACCAAGGAAAAAAGAAGAAAAAACAATAATAACAATAATATACAGGGTGCGCCACTTAAAATTTCCCAGGCTTGTAACTTTCTTATTTTTTAAGCGACGACCATGTTGAGCACATCAAATTGTAGATATTTTTAAGGCATTTAAACATATGTACAGAGTGATTTAAAAAAAAAAATTGAAAAAATTTTTAAGAAAGAAAACTTAATGTTCTTGAATAGTTTTTCACCTCACCCTGTACATGAACTGCGTTAATGTTTTCTTATAAACGTTTTAAATAGCTTCAATTTACGTTATTACGTCATATTGGAAATTCTTTTTGGTTTTAGAGAAATAAATTAAAAACACTCTTTCCGATTCCAAACTGATTTTTTTTTAAATAATTTTGAAAAGAATGTAAATAATAATTTTGTGCTTTATTTGTAAAAGACATATCTCAAACAATATTCAACTTAACAAAACAGCAACAAGAAACAAAAGAAATAAATATTTTTAAAAACAAACGTATATTAAAATGTGCTAAATAGGAAATTGCAAAATTTATAGACCAAGGTTCCTATGTGACCCTATACCGGGTGCCACAAGCAAGTGGCTCCCCTCTATATTTCCTTTATTTTTTAACTTATCCATTTAAAATTTGGGGCGCACAAACTACCTGTAAAAATGGATTTTTGGACATAAAGAATGGTATGAGACCATTTCCGGTTTACCCGGAAATGACCGCAACTTTCGATTTTTAAATGGAACACCCTGTATATTTTTACATATTTGAATTCAAGACAACATTCTGAGTATACCATGAGATTTTCGCGAATTTTTGAGTCGATAGTCAGTGTTTTAAAGCATTTTAAGACATTCGTCTAGAGTGCTTTGGAATAGCAAAATTTGTTCCACGGCAGGTAAGGTTCAAGGGAAAAATATAATTTTTCGTTTAATCTCATTAATAACTATTTACGAAGCTTACAAAATTGAACAAACCACTTTTTTATCGAAAACTTTTTTTTTTCAAATGGCTCCTAGTGTTCAATAAATTAAAGATTTTTTTCTGAATTCATTGATATCCATTTCAAATCTATGTTATTTGTTTTTCTATTTTATTAAATTTATTTAAAAATAAAAAATCACTTTCAAAATAATTTTTATTGATCCTGTTATTTGTTTTTCTATTTTATTAAATTTATTTAAAAATAAAAAATCACTTTCAAAATAATTTTTATTGATCCTTATACTTTGCACTAGTACTTATACCTACTAAGAAACAAAAGAGAGAACCAAAAGGCTATTATTCGCAAAAAGGTAGTTATTCACATTTCATTATTAGACATATGATTTTTGCAAGAAAAATTATATTGAAAGTAATTTTTTATTTTTAAATAAATTCAATAAAATAGAAAAACAAATAGCATAGATTTGAAATGGATATCAATGAATTCAGAAAAAATCTATAATTTATTGAACACTAGGAGCAGCCACCACCTTCCCATTTGAAAAAAAAAAAGTTTTCGATAAAAAAGTGATTTGTTCAATTTTGTAGGCTTCGTAAATAGTTATTAATGAGATTAAACGAAAAATTATATTTTTCTTTTGAACCTTACCTGCCGTAGAACAAATTTTGGTAGGTATTCCAAAGCACCCTTAAAATGCTTAAAAAACTGACTATCGACTCAAAAATTCGCAAAAATCTCATGGTATACTCAGAATGTTGTCTTGAATCCAAATATGTAAAAGTATACAGGGTGTTCCATTTAAAAATCGAAAGTTGCTGTCATTTCCGGGTAAACCGGAAATGGTCTCATACCGTTCTTTATGTCCAAAAATCCATTTTTACAGGTAGTGTAGGCATCCCAAATTTCAAATGGATAAGTTGAAAAATAAAGGAAATATAGCGGGGAGCCACTAGCCTGTGGCACCCGGTATACATTCCTGAAAACCTGTCGATCACCAAGTTATTCCCTCTTTCTCCACAGCTCAATCATCGCTCCAAATCTCCTTCTGTCTCGAGCATTCGAATTAGGGCAAGTTTTCCCTACTCAAAAAATTACACGATACAAGGCGCAATCTCAACACTACCAATAGCCGTATATACATATGAAACCTATTCACGCACGGCTCCACACTTTCAGCATTCATCCGGCACTCCCTTAATTGACCGATTATACAATGACAAAGCTCAATATATCCCAAAACAAAAAACCACTTTTCAGAAAAACAAATTTTCCAAATTAAAAATGATATGATTCCAGGCAAACGTAATACGATACGTTTTGCTGTACATCCAAGCATGCTGTACATACTATTAAAATTCCTGAAAATACAGCGAAATTCGTACGTATGGTCATCCGGACAAGATGACTCATTCACACAAAAAATCCTTAATACCTACAACTATTATTTGATTATAATTGCATTATTGTAATCTAGATAAATAAACAAATTAATACAAATTTATTTACCTTAGCTATTATAGCGTAATTCCCATATCGCCGACTTGCCATAGCAAGTGGCTCGGGCATCTGCAATTTGTCAGAATAATTGAATAATACATAGCTCGTCTTATTAAATAATTATTATTTAACATAAATCGCTCTCGAGGAGAGGAATAATTAAACGTAAACCGAGACTAATTAATAAAGTGCATGCAGAATAGGCAATTAATTAGTACGCTCTTAAGACATACTAGCATATGCAAATAAACTGATGAAATATTATCATCGCCCGGCATATGGTAATGCCATTGTTTGTCGGCTCTTTTAAACTGTCTTGTAGTGGCTAGCGGACGCATATTTCTCCGGTATTTGCATGCACTTGCCACTTGCATAATTGGACGCACGTGGAATTCGTGGAAAGTATTGGAGGAAAGCTGCTAATGACGCATGGCCTTTGTACGGTTAAATTAAAGCTAAACAGACACATTTTAATTATTGAGCCAATGTTTGAATGATTTGAGAAATGGAGTTTAGTTACAAAGTTTAAAAACTAAAGAAACACTATGTAGATGTAATAAATCCATAGATTAGAGAATATTATTTAGGTACTAGCTGACGCCCGCGACTTTGTCCGCGTGGAACTTCGTCCGCGTGGAATTAAGAACATTGAGATACTAACCCACTGCACATCCATTGCATTTAAGGAAATCCACTTTCCATCCATTGCACAAGAGGAAACCCACTGTGCATCCATAGTACTCGAAAAAACCCATTGCGCATCCATAGTGCCCGAGGAAATCCACTGCACATCCATAGTACCCGAGGAAACCCACTGCGCATCCATGGTGCTCGGAGAAATCCGCTGCGAATTAATAGTACACGAGGAAACACACTGCACATCCGTAGTACTCGAGGAAACCCACTGCACATCCGTAGTACTCGAGGAAACCCACTACGCATCCTTAGTCGGGGAAACTCACTGCGCATCGCAATTTGTCTATTTTTGTGTTAGAGCGAGTTAAACGAAAAAAGTAATTATTTTAATCGACAATAGAACACATGGGCGGGTATGTGTCTAATTTCATGCTTAAAAACATCCCTCTCCCTGTCCACCTGTCGAATACTTATTTCCTCAGAAGAGCCCGTCACTGGAATATCACGTTTCTGACTTACGCGATTTCAGAGATACAGATACCCTTTATACCATCTACCACCCCCGGTCTTACCTCTTCAAAAAGTGAAAATCGAAATTTCGTCTCACTCGTGTCTAATAGATTCCAATAAAGAGTATTTCTGCCAAATTTCACGCTTCTAGGTCTAACCGTTTCCGAAAAGTTTAAAAACCACCCCCTCCCCGTTTACCCTTTTTGAAAATCGTCGAATACGTGTCTTCTTATTTCCTCAGAAGAGTTTATCGCTCGAATAATCACGTTTATGACTTACGCGATTTCAAAAATACGGGCGCGCTTTAAACCATCTACTACCCCCATTTTGACCCCTTCAAAAAGTGAAAATCGAAATTTCGTCTTACACGTATTTAATAAATTTCAAAAAATATTTCTGCCAAATTTCACGCATTTAGATCTAACAGTTTCCGAAAAAGCCTGAAATTTCAACCCCCCCTGTTTACCCCTTCGGGGGTAAAAAAGGTCGAGTCAGTCAGTCAGGGTATTCTTTTATATACAGCGTGTCCCATTTTGCTTGGAACCACCCCCATTAAAAGTTTATTTAATGTCCGATTTAGATAATTTTTTTTTTTTTTTAATATAGATCTTTGAAAAGCGCATCTTTGTGTTAGGTATATTAAATCTTACAAAACATAATAGCGTGGCAGAAAATGGTGAAATCTTATTAGCGATTTTTTTATTTCAAATCTGAGTGAGCCACTGGATTCGGGTTTGTACCAAATTTCGTGAAGAAATTCTTATTTTTGACTTTTCTTGAGTGAAACCAGTGCGTCCCATTTTGCTTGGAACCACCCCTATAAAAAGTTTATTTAATGTCCGTTTTAGATAATTACTTCCACATCCAGTGTGTTTGTAACGACAAAAAAGTTTTTTAAAATTTTTATTGTTCATATAGGCTTAGAATATCACGAAACGTCGAGATTTTAAGTTTGAGCGAAAAAAAAAATTTCTGTCTGTCGGTCTGTAACTTTTTTGTGCGCACGTTTACTCTGGAACCGTTTGAGATATTGACTTGAAATTTGGTACACGTATGTACTTTAACGGGATCTAGAACTAGATTATATTTTCATCTTGTTTCGTCGAAGGGTTGGTGGGTAAATTGGGGTAAATTTGGGGAAAATAGGTAAATCAAGCAGGTAAGAGTCCATAAAATTGGTATTTAGTATATACAAGAGAAGCTAAGGTCTCAAAAAAATTTTGGCATTAGCCACCCCCATTACCACCCCCACCCCATTATTAAAGGGGATGAAAAAAAATTGTGATTTAGTGTGTGTACAAGAACCAAAACCTCAAAATGTTTTTTTTCTTTATCCACCATCACCACCCCCACCCCGCTACCGATGTGGGGTATCGTTTTATAGGTTTTTGGGGTAAAGGATTTCAAATACTATATTATTAAAGTTCCATAAACTATTATTTCCACATACAAAATTTTTTCGTTGTGAGTGATTTGAATAAAAATCTGAATGTGGAAGTAGTGATTCCTTGGGCAGCGGTTTTTTACTTCCACTACCACCCCCCTATCACTACCCCCACCCCGCTACCGATGTGGGGTATCGTTTTATGGGTTTTTGGGGTAGAGGATTTTAAATATTATATTATTAAAGTTCCATAAACAATTATTCCCACATACAAAGTTTTTTCGATGTGAGTGACTTGGATAGAGAATCTGGATGTGGAAGTAGTGATTCCTTGGACAGCGGGTTTTTTTTAAATATAGATCTTTGAAAAACGCACCTTTGTGTTATATTAAATCTTACAAAACATAATAGCGTGGCCTACTATGATTTTATTTCTGGGCAGAATGGTGAAATCTTATTAGCGATTTTTTAAAATAAACTTTTTACAGGGGTGATTCCAAGCAAAATGGGACACGCTGTGTATAGATTAAGCAAATCACAACTTTACACTTATTTATTTATTATGAAATTACCTACTTTTTGTATACTGTTGCCCTAATCTGGGCACGTTAATATACTACTTAAGAAAATGCTTTAAAACACTCATTATTGGAAAACTAATCAAAACAACTACTCTTTTAGCTAATACTGACGAAGTATTGAATTACATGATAGGATTCTTAGCATTTTAAAGCAAAAAAATATATTGAAAATACTTAAATCTTTTACTTAAATTCAGTCATTCATACTTTTTTTTTATTAAATATGAAATCATCTACTTTCTGTATAGTGGTACCTTAATCTGGTCACGCTAATATACTACTTAGGATAACACTTTAAAACACTCATCATTGGAGAACCAATCAAAACAACTACTCTTCTAGCTAATACTGACGGAGTCTTGAATTACATGATAGGATTCCCAGTCGATGAAGGTATTTACCTACAAAAATTTGGAAACAATATATTTTTTAATAAGTTCGTGAAAGTGTATAGAATTATATCCTAAAAAGAATGAAAAAAATTTTTTTCATCAATTTTTTCAAAATTTTAAAATTAAGTCAGGCTAGGAAAAAATAAAAAATAAAGATGGATAGATCACGTATTTATGAACAAAAAATTCCTAACAAAATAAATGTGGATAGGTGTACGTGTAATAAATATAATACAGTAAAGGTACGTAAAGATTCATGCGAGCGATTCAGCGGCTATGTGTGGTGTCTGTGTATGCGTTCATAATTATATATTTTCCCTCCAGACTCACTATTTATTCTCCCATTCACTAAGAAAAATGTTAAAAATGTGTAATTAGAAAGAGAAAAAAGATTTATTTTACTCGTTAGAATAATAATAATAATAATAATAATAAATCGCCTTTATTGATATTTAAGTCCTGGCGGAGTTTAGCATAGCTATTCCACCACTGAACTGCTAAGAATTTTTAGAGGTTCCGTAGTATGCATTTAACCGTGCGCTTAGCCGCACAGAGTGACAACGTTACTTCACTATTTTTTTCCAGGAATACCGTGATCATTGTCATTTATTTAGTCCATGGGATACATTGTCTTCTATATGGCAATGTATCAGAGAAAAATATCATAAGACGAATGTAAATTCTTTCAGATTCTCAAGAATATAAAAACTGAAATGGAAAATTCATATATAAGACCTGGTAGATAGATACAAATCCACCTTGAATATATTGAGATGTCTATCTAGTGCCAGATAAATGGACTACGGTTCTATAATATACTCTTCAGCGCGTCCTTCATGACTTAACTACTAGATCCTTTACAAAACACCGGTCTCAGGTTATTCAGAGGAGCTTTTGGAACAAACCCAACATCAGCATTAGAAGTGGAAGCAGGCATCCCTCCACAGAGTTTGAGAAGAGAACAGCTATTGACTAACTGTATGATATCTGTTGAAGCACAAACGTAGCACCTAAACTACAATGTTCTCTTTAAATAAGATAATTCACATATCTGTAAGTCTAGACCTACAGCAACAAGGCCGCTAGCTAACCGTGTGCTATGGAATATTAACCTCCCAAAAATATACCTTAAAGGTTTTTCTGAAATCCCATGGCATCTTACACCACCCCCGTGCCATTTAGAGTATTCATCATTAAATAAGATCAAGGAAAAATTTATTCTACGACACATTCAGTCGATACTACAAAGCAGAAGCAATATTCACATATGGATTTAAAACAGACAACGGAGTTAAATCTACAATTCTAACTGCAAATCAAACATTTACGTAGACCTTACCCAGGGCCGCCGACAGGGGGAGGCAGGGAGGTAAATCCCCGGTGCCAGGGCACCAGCAGGGAGCCCGGGGCCCCGGCTATATTACGTCATATAGGCTAGGCATTCAGTTGTGAACGTTTGGCGATTCTCAAAAAAACCAAATTATATATTATATATATTTCAATTTCAATAAATTTTAGCCTTTTGGCTGTTCATATTCATAACTATTGATTCACAAATTTTATACCTATCATTTTTAAAAACCATAATTGATTGAGTTTTCAATAAAATTTTTAGATCGGTAAATAATAATTGTTGATTTAAACTAAATGCTAAAAATAAAACGACAAAACCTTGAAAGAGGGAAAGGGCCCTCAATAAAGTAAGCTGTCGGCGGTCCTGATCTTACCACAACTAGAAAGTGTATATACAGAAATACAGACCATACGGTAAGCTCTTTACTATTGTGAAGTAACAGAGAATTTTCTTATTAATTAAATGCAATTGCAAATTCTTTAAGTTGTAAAAGTTCTATAAAATAGAATAAGTAAGTGTATTACCAGAAAATACTAGTAATTATTTTAACTTTTACAAAAATCTTACAAAATCTTGAAATCAAAATCTTACAAAAAAATTTGTATTGTTCAAATAGGCTTAGAATGTCATGAAACATCGAGATTTGAAGTTTGAGAGAAAAAAATTCTGCCTGTCTTGGTCTGTCTGTCGGTCTGTAACTTTATTTGTGCGCGCGATTACTCTGGAACCGTTTAAGATATTGACTTGAAATTTGGTACACGTATGTATTTTAACGAGATCTGGAACTGGATTATATTTTTATTTTATTCTCTTGAAGGGTAAATTAAGGTAAATGGGAGTAAATAGATAAATCAAGCAATTAAGAGTTCATAAAATTGGTATTTAATATACAGGGTGTCCCGAAACTCCCGCCTTCTCCTTGAAACATCGAGAGTAAGAAATGTTCCTATAAACATGTGTCCGGAAATGCTTCCTAAGGGAGCTACGGCCCTCTAAGGATGGCGCAAAAATAGGTGTTTTTACTAATTATCTCGGAAATGATTTGGGACAACTTTATGAAGCTTGGTTAAATTTTAGGTGTACTCTGCCATTTCTGTTATTGAATGACATACGCCTACTTTGAAAAATAAATAAGCGCATTTAGCAAACGAATACGCAATATTTCGTTTAGACCGTTTTTACTCGAAAACGGCTTGCCATATAGCTAATTGCAAAGAGGCCCTTTTTTATGCAGAATCAACCAGGGAATCATAATCAGGGATTAAAATATTAAAAATGTCAAACGGAAAAATTAATATGTAGAAACAAAGAACACCTCGTTTCTCCGCCCCTGGATAAAATTAATTTTGGCCAATACTGTAAAACAGTAATCTTTAATAATCGAAAATAGTTAACCAACTTTCATAAAGTTGTCCCAAATCATTTCAAAGATAATTAGTCAAAACACCTATTTTTGCGCCATCCTTAGAGGGCCGTAGCTCCCTTAGGAAGGATTTCCGGACACATGTTTATAGGAACTTATCTTACTATTTTTACATGGAGAATTAGCACCTAAAGGGGAAGGCGGGAGTTTCGGGACACCCTGTATATATAAGAAAAGCTAAGGTCTCAAATTTTTTTTTGAAATTATTCACCTAGAATACTTACGGTTTTCCTAAATTAATTAATTTAAAGTGGTTGGGTTACAACCAAAAGCCAATGTACCAATTTCTCTGACCTGAGACTGTTTTTTGAGAAATCTATACCCGAAAATAAAAATGTTCTTCAATGCGCCCCTAGATTTTTACTAAAAACCCAAGTTAGTTCATCGTTTAATCAGGTTTTGAAACCCAAAAAAACGTTGGATCGAAATGAAAGTCATATCTATCGAGTCGAGAGCGAATTTAGAAAATTCCGTCCATCGGTCAGTCGGTCTGTCTGTCTGTCTGTCACGCTCAGCCCCCTAATCCGTTTTCGGATTACGATGAAACTTGGGTGGTTAATAGGAGGCCTTTAGAAAACTTTAACGCTGGAAGATCGGCTACGTTCGGAAACCGGAAGTACCCGATATTGACGTTTCAAGTTTTTCAGGAAAAATTAAATAACTCGGTAACGGGCAGACGAATCGAGATATTTAAAAAAAGAGATGGTGCCGCTGGCAACGGTCTATAGATAAGAATACCAGAGACTATGTCAAAAAACAAATGGAAATTGAATTTTTTTGCAAAAAACTGGTTTTCTCGAAATCAGGCTAGGAAGCACGATAACTATCCAGGATATTGATCGATTTCGATGAGACTTGGTGGAATGAACGGTACACGGCCACAAATGAAGCCTATTGCTGGCAGCCCGAATCCGTTGACCGCAAGTATTTTTTCCAAGGCCGAGTATGATTTTTCAAAGAAATTAATAACTCCCGAACCGAAGGTTCGATTTTGACTTTCAAAAATGGCGATTGTAGGGCTCGATTAAGTCTATTAGGTGATGTTTGTGAAAAATTTGACAAACCAAAAGCGAATCTACAAATCCTGGAAAACTTGATTTTTTTGATAAATTCTACAAATACCGAACAGTTTCCTAATAAAAATCGAAAATTAAGTATTCCGTCGACCAATCTCTATAACCAGTATAAGGCACGGATCTTTTTTTACAGTTTTTTTGGAAAATTAAAAATAAACGAGTTATTTACAAAGATGCATATATATATATATATATATCAGAGTGGCAGTCCGCCCGAAAATAAAATCGTAAGTCTGAAATCACTCCGCTGATGTTTCTGCATTTTATAATTTTCTATTGCTACATTCTTGAGTGAAATTTTGGAAAATTAAGTAATCAAAATATAAATAATATATAATTGTCCACAGAATTATTTAAAAAAATATTACAAATTGATAAATTCTCCGTGCGATATAGGTGCAAAAAATAATGTAATGTTATGCTTAAAATATCATCATTCATTTCATTATTTGGTTAAGTAATGATAGCAATTTAAGAATTTACTTATAATCTTTACCAAAAAAAAAATTAAGATCATACCGGGGAAAATTCTATCTCTATAAATATTTGACCGATTTTCATTTACTAAATAACCGCCCATGCCCTTTCTGTATTTCAAAATGTAGTTAGCCTTTATTTTAGTCAATGCAAAAAGAAAAAAAAGAAAATAAAACATGTCAAAATGTACTGAGTCATCCTACGTGTAAATTAAAACACTGTGGTTGGGAAAATTAACGTTGATTTATAAAAAAACCTTTCCATCTCTCATCCATTATTTGCAAATGATCGATTATGAAAATCCTCTTCGCTTCCTGCAACTCGGGCCGTGGATGTTGAAAGATGCGTGTGACTGTTTTATATTCTAAGGATACCCTCAGATGTCATTCGCAGGAATTTTACTATCAAATGGTCGTAAGCGTTTCTAACAGACCGTATGATTGCCTAAAATCGCTTTTTGTGGTCCTCGCCGACTAAGACTGCGCTCTCCCCTTTATTATTGCTACTTTCTGAGGATATTAAGCTTGTTTATGTTCCTGGAAATAGTTTGAATAGATAACTTTCCCGATACATACAAAATTCATATTTATCCAGACAATGCCAGCGTGGGATGGTAAAACTAGCACATTTTAGCAGAAACAAAATAGATATAATAATATAACAATAATAATAATTTATTTGTTCCAAGAGACTAATGTACAAGGTATAGGAAAAGTCATCGGAGTACTATTTGGAAAATATTTACCTGTTATCCAGTTAAAATCTGAGTACAGCAATAAACAAAATAGATTCATTCATAACTAGATAAAATCGACATAGATAGTAACACATTAGCTTAATATTAAATTAACAGATATTAAAAACTTGTAAATGACATGTATACAACCCAATAATATAAAATAAACAGATCCCAGCATAGAATCTTGAGACATTCCAGATAACTGAAAATCCTCGATTTGCTTTTATTTTCACTTGGTTACTATGAACTATGAAATTTAACAGTCGTATGCTTTTGCATATCTGTTAAAACAAAGGTATTCAAATGGATTAATATCCATTTCAATAATTACGTTTTACATTATTTTCAATGATTTCCCCGTAAAATAATGCTCATAACCCCACCATGAATCATAGTCGTTCTTAGCTACTTGCTTTACATAGTCCATTGTTTGACGGTAAAAATAGGGTATTATCTCAGAATTCTTTCGGATAACATCGATTTTGATGAAAATTTGTAATTAAGCTTATCTCTCCTCCTCTTCAAAAGTTATATATTCCTGATGTGTGCTTTTTGTTTTTTAGGGGTGACAAAAAATTTAAAAACCATAGATTTAAGCTTTACAAATATTGAAATCATATTTAAATGTGTAGAATAAACATTATTTCATGTTTTGGAATATAATTTATGGTGTGTTACAACATTTCAACCCTTCAAACCCAGCCCTCATGTCGAAATTTAAAGAAAAATTAGTTTTCAACAGCTTGAAATGTTTTAATGGTGCATTTATAATGAATTAAAATCCCGTCACTGTTTATAATATTATTTATTAATGATTTATTGCAACGTTTCATCCCTTACAAACCGCCCTGGTGATATATCACCATGTTTACTTAAAATTAAAAAGTGAAATTATTAAATGAGTTTAAAGAGGAAAAAAAAATTTTCTCCACAGCTATTATAGAATGGAATAATTCCGAAATCATTTTTAATAAGAGAAAGTAAAAATTCTCACTCTTGAGACAGAATATTTATTCTGAAACATTTGCTTCTTATGTCTTTTGCATGTATTGTCATTCTATAACAAGTGCCAGAATGAATATTCCATAATTATGCTCAAGGAAATACATAGAATGCCGTGGATGTCAAAACTGTCAGTGTCAATTCAGTAATTGTACAAACACTATAAATATAAATATTAATTCAATGTAATATAATTGTTTCAATAAATAACTTGTTTTGTTCAGATTTAGTTGTTTTTTTGTACTAATGGTCGTGGAGAAAATACAGTATGTTACTCGGTTAGAATGAAAATTCGATCTACGCGTAGTTCCTCACGCTCGCTTTCGCTTGCGTTCTGAATCATCCACTCGTATCGAATTTTCATTCTAACCTTGTTACAGAATATACTATTATGTAGGTACATTATAATAGCATGTTTTATTATTGAAAAACTATGGATCATCAGAAGAACTATCGACCTCCTCCTTTTGGTCTGTAATTGGAGGACAATTTTGACAGTTATTACCGGAGCATATTCCGCATGTTGCGTTACAAAAAAGTCCAACTTTTCGGCAGCTACAAGCTGCGCCGCATCCTTTTCTGCAATTAAAAAATAACATTTTGAGGAGTTCTTCCGGTGCAGGCATATTCAGCATTTTGATTGGTAGTAAATCCCCCAATCAGTTGGACGAATATTTTTGTTCCTAAGCCACATCTGGGTTTGTAAATAAACCCCTCTTAATGTTTACTAGTGAAATATTTTGTCGAACTCCTCTATATGTTTCCTTAAATATATAAGGAATAAGAAACCAGACTGCAACCAACAGCTATTCTCCGGACTAATGCCCCGCCGAGCGCTGAATTACGAATTACAAGCCTGGCCGCATTAAGTGCAATAACTATGTATTGCCACAAAACGCTAAGTTTCGATTGTAATAGACACCAGCCGAAAGACTTATTCCCATTCAAAGGAGCTCTCGTGCCAGCCACCTCATACCACTTGCAGACTGCAGTTTCGAGCTATTGGCTCTCGTCAGTGCAAGGTAGGTCTGAGACGGCTGTAACGAGGCATTTGTTCACTCTTGGTACATGACGAGATTTATAACATCACGACATGCAACAAAAATGACAGGCTCCATCTAATTCAGCGCTCGGCGGGGCATTAGTCCGGAGAATAGCTGTTGGTTGCATCTGGTTTCTTATTCCTTATATATTTAAGGAAACATATAGAGGAGTTCGACAAAATATTTCACTAGTAAATATTCTGCCCTCTAGAAGCATATCTACTAACTGTGCCCATGTCGGGGCTACTGCTGTTTCGATTGTAACGGATATCAGCCGCTAGATGGAGCCTGTCATTTTTGTTGCATGTCGTGATTTTATAAATCTCGTCATGTACCAAGAGTGAACAAATGCGTCGTTACAGCCGTCTCAGACCTACCTTGCACTGACGAGAGCCAATAGCTCGAAACTGCAGTCTGCAAGTGGTATGAGGTGGCTGGCACGAGAGCTCCTTTGAATGGGAATAAGTCTTTCGGCTGGTGTCTATTACAATCGAAACTTAGCGTTTTGTGGCAATACATAGTTATTGCACTTAATGCGGCCAGGCTTGTAATTCGTAATTCAGCGCTCGGCGGGGCATTAGTCCGGAGAATAGCTGTTGGTTGCAGTCTGGTTTCTTATTCCTTATATATTTAAGGAAACATATAGAGGAGTTCGACAAAATATTTCACTAGTAAATATTCTGCCCTCTAGAAGCATATCTACCCTCTTAATGTGTTCATTCAGAGCATCAACTCTCGGAACAAGGGATGATAATTTCACAGCACTGTTTTCAATGGTAGCCTTAATAAAGGACTCATAGCGCATCGTGTATGAGGTTATATTTATACAGGCATATGTGTTTATATATATTTATAAATGCTCCAAAATTGTCGAGAATAAAACAATTTACCTGCTCCGAAAATTTCACCGAAGAAATGTGATTGGTTTTTCAACGATAACTTCCTTACTTTTTAAGCTATCTAATCGCTCCAAAAATCATTTTGCAGGGGATTTTAAGGGCTACAAGGCGTGTAAAATTGAACTTCCTTGAACCCTTCGTTTTTGACATTTTTGAGTTTAAAGGGCTCGGGCGAGGTGGTCCTCGCACTCAAATGCAAAATTATAATGATGATATCTCAATTAATTCTTATCCTAGAGAAATAAAAAACAAACCAACATTTTCAGTAAAAAAAAACTTAATTTTTGTACTCTAGCATTTTTTACGTATTTTCGTCAGTTTTGGAGTTATTGTGAAAGAATTTTTTTAAAAAATTTCAAAAATCAGTTCAAAGAATCAAACTTTTCTTCAAATCTAGGCATCCCAAACCGGTCAATCTTTTAGAACATATTATTAGTACTTAAATAAAGTAAATTGTAAATGGATTACGTTCAATTTAAATTCTTTCGATGAAGCCATTGGTATCATTGCTGATATTTTCTCCGAAAAAACGAGACAACCATTTTATTTTCATCATAACTCCGTTAGTTTTTATGCTAACAGCTTTTGCCAAAGCTCATTTTAAAGGTCTTTTCAAATACTTCTAAAAATGTTTTAATATGTTTTCCTCCAAAACTTTTCCGTTTTTCCGTTAATTAACGTTGAAAGGTTCGAATTTAGTTTTCGGCGAACAAAAAGTCACCTTCAACGAGCCATAACTCGGTTTGTATTGCATCTACAGAAATAAAGAAAACCAATCGATTTGTTATTTTATAAGCTTCATTTTTGCTTATAACAATTTTTTTGATAAAACGTAAGAGTTTGGAGAGTTATTCGTGAAAAATCTTTCTAAAACATGCATTTTTCAGATGAAAAATCAACATTTTCAATCACGAATAACTCAAAAAGTATTGACTCATCGAAAAAACTTCATAGAACATTTTTTGCTATTTGCATTTGTTATTTTGAATGTAATAATTTCCACCCGAGAAAGGGTGGCAATTCTGAGCGAAAAACCGTCAAATACCTCATATTGTTTAATGACAAAGAAAATATTCTATCGCAGTATTTAAATATCAAACGGAGCGAGCGTAGAGGCGACTTCAATGCCAATATCAGTCGATATTCCGTTGAAGCAAAGTCGAGTGCGATTAGTACTTGGATGGGTGACCCATCTTGGGAAATACATCGTTCTCGCCTCACCTTCTAGCGGCTTGTATATCAGTGTATACGCGGAAGCCACGTAATTTCAGACGAGGACTACGTAGTGGATATACCATCCTTCGGAGGGGATGTAAAGCAGGCGGTCAATTGTCTATTAAATGTTAGGCAAGTAAAAAATCCCTACTCTTCTTAAGGGAAGAGGTTCGGCAAAATTTCTAGGTTGGGGGTAGCTCGTCTCCTGGCGTCGGTGATAGGCCCTGGTAGCGGAAATAGGTCGACGTTAAATAAATAGATAAAAAAAAAGAGGCTAGATTCGTACACCATACACTAGGATATAAAAGATGAAGTTTTTAAATAAGTCAAATTAACGTACTAATAATTATAAATTCACATTATTACAGATTTGTCCTGAGTGGTGAATTGGAATCACGCCATTATCAGATACCCACTCGCTCGTTCCATTTAGAGCTAAATTAATTCTGTGGCTGATGTGGAAACTTCTCAGACTACACACTCCGTGATCGAAGTGACATTGAAGTAATTGCCGCCAGTAAATATTTCGCTCAAATTGGCAGAAAATATGGTAATGATCTAAAATATTCGGAATACCTCGCCATCATTACCAGCATAATTGCACAATGAGTTAAATTTTCATATCAATTTAAATGGTTTCGGGTGAATCATTAGAAATCATCTCGTATATTTATGCCGAATGTAATTAAAAGTATTTACATAAAGTGGTTTAATTCGCAATTATGGTTAGTAAATGCGTAGTTGCATCGTTACACAGCTGTCACTTAAAACATAGTTCTTAATTAAGTCCATCTTAACCCAGTCTAATTTAAAACAATCTTATAAACAGATGAATAATTTACATTAATGTACGTTTTTTAGTGTGAAACCGACTCAGAGGCGGCATATCAAACAGTTAGGATGTGATACTTGGGGTTAATATGACATGCTAATTTTAAATACGCCTAATTTACATCATTTAAAGTATCATTTTACTCTTTTATGTTTCCGATCCTGAATCATCTGCCTCAATAACAAACACGCATCGTCTTTAGCAATGAGAACACTTTAATATTGATGCCTCCTTGACATTTTGTCCAATTGAGTAGATTACCGATGTTTCGATATTACTTTGTATATCTTTTAAGTGATCAATATAAAACACTTTATGGACTACTAATTACAAGGTGGGAATATACATACCAGTAACTAAAATATTATTGAACTTAAGTATTAAATCACTGTTATGGATTCAGACGTACCTCATTTGCCTGAATCTAATAAAGCTAAGTTGAGAAGTTCCACAAGGGTCTGTTCCTGGCCCAGTTCTCAATTTGCTGTTTTCAAATTACTTGGCAACTATAACGAAGTGTGGATCTGGGGGAAACATACAAGTACCTGGGTAATGAAGAGTACGCCGGAATCGACAACGACGATGAGAAGTAAGGTTGCTAGTGAATACCGTCGCATTAGGCAAGCTCTTAAGACAGAGCTAAAAGCCAAGAACAAAATCGCAATAATTGACACTACTGCTGTTCCCGTGGTGACCTACAGTTTTAGAATTGTCGGTTGGCCTCGAAGCGACATCGTATGAATGGATAGGAAGACGAGAAATATCCTAACAAAGACGGAATTCATCGTCCCAAAGCACATGTGCATAGGTTATACCTAGAGAACAGGGACAGCGGCCGTGGATTAACAGAGCTAGAATCGATTTATGAATATTCTGTAGTAGAACTGAACGTGTATATCTAACTGGGGGAGTATAAATTCATAAAGCTAGTTAACGAACACGATAAGGACAGATGCTTGAATTATATGCAGAAAAAAAGCACGCAAGATCCAGGAAGAATATCTGGAAACTGAAACCACTGACGAGGGTGCCAAGATGAAAATTAAAACCAACATCGAAAAGAGGAAAATAAAAGTACTCTGGGCGAAGTCGATGCATGGACAATTCTTCCGTGATCTCGTCCGTTCAGCAATTAACAAAAAGGCGTCTACGAAGTGGTTGAACGACCAAACACCAGATACCTCCAGAGGATGATCTTGTTGACAGCAAGTGTAAGATGTGCCATCTGGTAGAGGAACATGTCAGTCACTTGGTGGCCGGATATACTACGTTGGCATCATCGGAGTATGCTCATAGACACAATAGAATGGCCAGATATCTCCACTGGATCAGATGCAGGTACTTCAATATACGTGTATTATAAATATCCCCTAAAAAAGTTGTCAATACTAGTGATGTTACACTTATGTGTAACGTGCCAATTATAACTGACACGGAAATTCGTGCGTACCGACCAGACATCGTCGTACATAGTAAAAAAGAATAACCCTTTTGCTGATAGATATATCCATTCTGAATGACGCTAACGTGATGCTCAAAGACACTAAGAAGTTGGGCAAGTACAATACAAGTTAGCGAGATGTGGAATGCAAAGACCACAGTTGTGTAGTGATTGTAGGAGCCCTTGGAACTGTTAAGGAAGGCCATGACCGGAGTCTGCAATAACTGCTTGGTCAACACAAGAAAAAAGGAAAATCGCACTATTGGAAACAGCGCATATTTTAAGGAAAGTCTTGGAATAGGAGTATCTGGGATCGAGACTCTGAGTTATTAGAGGAGACATCACCAACGTCGCCTAAAGGGCCAAAAAATCTGGGAACGGGCTCCAACCGCAGAAGTTAATCATAATTGCTCAACCAGTCAACCATGTGTTGTAATGTTTTGTATTGTTTGTTAAGTCGACTGGGTAAATATTGTGTTGTATTATATTTGGTAAACTTTGTCGAAAAGAATTATTTGTTTAAACAATAAAGTATCTCTCTCACTCTCTAGAATCAACAACAGTCGAAACTTTTAAATACAAACTAGGGAAAACCTCAAGGCAAGGTGGCAACGGTGCTTTGGAATCAGAAGAGAGTAATAGACTCAAGCGAAGAATCCAAACTTTGTCGAAGACGTGTGTAAAGAACTGAAATCACAGTAACAGTAAATATCACATCACAATAACAGTGAAGACCTGTTCCAAACCGTAAGAATGATCACACAAAAATGAAATCCAAAGATGTGGTCAAAGACTCTAGTGACACTCTGAGACTTCTTCTTTATGATTCTAAGACACTGTTAGGTAGGTGGACGAACAACATATTGGATGCTTTCTAGATGTGGTTCTGCAAACGTTTTTTTGAATTATCTGGGCCCGGGGTGGCTTTCACCTTGCTCGGGAATATACTAACTTCTGAGGATTAGACTAAAAAGTTAAAAGCAAATGAAACAGTAAATATGAATATTTAGTATTAATACATCATAGATAGCACTTAGGAAAATATTTGCTGCCGTCGCGTCGCGTCGGCGTCGTAGAACTATTTTGTGTTAACACAATCCCTCAAGTTATTCATGTGGGCAGTCGGATACGGCACTACGCAGTAAAACGGAGACCTTCATCGACTCCCATCAATTTTATTTCTATATTAATTGATAGCGAAACACAAAAAGGGTTATGTGTCCTATAGGCATTAACTAATGTGCGGTGTTGATCCGTCATATTAAATACAAACATTAAGACATCCAGAGGGACATCCATCTTCTAATAAAGATGGTGACAAGTATAATGCGATGAATAACGACGATTGCGTCATAACGCCCCTAATGCCAACAAGAGGTGAATGTGGTGCGGCTACCGTCCATAATTTTCAATACATACAATGTTTATAAGGGAAAGAGTTCTGGTATATTAAATTGCCGTTTTCAACACAGTAGATTGCAATTATATTTTTATTGGAGGGTGTTCTTAAAAGTGAAAGAAATAATTGTCGGAAATTTCCCATTTCCATTTTTCCATTTCCTTCAGTGGTTTATCAAATAAATTTAAAAGGACGGTTGTTAAAGTATGTAAAAAAATTTTGCTTTCAGCGGAAAATACCGAAAAACCTTTTCAAACTGATTATTTCGTCTTTGTACGATTATTTCTCTCATTAACGTGATGTCCAATGAATCTCCGTTTTTTGACAACATTGCACCAATCAAATATCATTATTAGTGGTAAACTAACCTAGGTCGGCTTTTGGCAGTTGCAACACGAAAAATTTATCGCTCTAATTTTTTGTGTCGACGCATTGACAAATATCGCGGTAATATTTTGACGCTTTGTTTCATGAAACGTTTTCCGCAAATAGGACCACTCGTGCATTTAAATTTTTCTATAAATTTCTTCTCTAGCTTATTGCTACTTGTTAACGTAATTTGTAAATTATAGTATTATATTTTATTTATATCATACGTAGTGATTTGTTTAACTAAGCATCAAAAAAGTGGATTGACTGCCGTGGCCGATAATTTTATAATAATAATAATAATAATAATAATAAAAGGTCTTTATTCAGAGAAAAAAAATACATTTTATTTCCCTAAAATAGGCGGAGTCTAGCTTAAGTATTCAACGCCGATTCACCGATTATTGAAATATATTTTAAAATATTTGAATCATTACAATTTCCATAACCTCTTTATTTTTGTTATTGTGATAAATTCAATAAAAATTCAGTAAAATCACAGTTGTTGCGTGTTTATTATTGACATATGTCAATAGTCACCGTAATAATCAAAGTTTGACAAGCTACAAAAGTTCTTGCGAGTTTCGAAAAAATACTTATTCAAAATTTTACTGTTAATGTAAAAAATAAAAAAAATGCGTTGTTAATTTTTGTTGGAAATTTTCTGTAATTATGTTTCTTAATATATATGTTACTTGCCAAAAAGTGTCAAATATTAATTGCAATGCCGACCAATAATTTTGTTGCCTAGGCAGTAAAGTGAGTACTTTGTTGCTTGGGCAGGAAAAGTGACATTTTGCTGATTGACATTAGTCAGCAAAATTAGTATTTTGCTATGAATTGGCGAAAAAATAATATATACATAACGTAAACACACCGTGCAAGTCGAGAACTCCCTGGAATATATAGGCTAGGTACAAGTTAAACACTTTCAATAGCTTATAGGAACGCAATGCCTATCAAGCAGACAAATTAATTATTTCATGTTAAACACACAAATGTACTAACAATACGTTAATAATTCTGAAAATCAAAACTATGCTCTAGCACTATACATTACAATACTTAAAGTTCTCTTTACTTAAACAGGCAAACCTTAACTTAATTATTAAACTACTTAAGTTAAAAATAAGGATTAAATAGATAAATATATATTAATAAACCCCTTAAAATAGTAACTCTTGAAAAATTCATAGTTAATTCTAATGTAGTGTTAGTAGATGGCAGCACTATTTCATCTGATGTCTGCAACATTAGAACGTAAAGGTGGGAGATTGGTAAAATGCAGTAGAGTGATCTCTCTCTCTCTCTCTGCCTGTCTTTACTCGTAGTGTGATTGGTCGAGGCATATCCGAGAACTCTTTAGAGTGAAGATCAGTCTATGCGTTACAATACCTACGGTTTAACTTATATTTTTTTTTCTTGACGCTCATTACAAATATGGAGAATTCCATGGACTTTCAGTTTCTACAGCTTCTGTTTGTTAAATATGTATACCTACTATGTTTTCTATTAGATGAGTTGCTTTGCCAATGCATTTTTATGTGACGTAAATGATGAAATTGAAAATAAAGATCAGTAAACCCTAAAAAATGACAAGGAAAACGTCTGAAGGTAATTAATTAATAAATGTATCGGTTTGTTTTACAAATTGGTGGATTCGATTGAAACTGTGGCCTGAATTTCTAGCTGCTTAGCATCTTCGGCATATTCGTACCCTTAGATGCGGTGTACAACGTACAGGGTGACTGCTGTATAAGCAGACGTACAAATATTTTTCATGATAATATATTGGCCCAAAAGAAGCAAAAAAGTCTTATAAAATGTTTGCTTTACTCCACCGGTTTTGCTTAAATTACTATTAATATTATTATTATTTTCAAGTTCAATGTCTTCTTGCGACCTACATCACCCTTTTTCAGTGACGTAGCCAGGATTTTATTTCGGGGGGGGGTCCGAATATTTTGAAGGTATTACTCAGATACGAGTACCTACAGTAATCCAATTGGGATATATGACAAAAAAATCTTTAAATTAAATGTGCTTTCAAATGTCCGTACTCTAAAAGTCCCTTCAGTCGATTTATATTTTCGAGGCGTTGCGACGCCCAGCTCATTGAAGGCGTTGAAATTCTGAAAATCTTTGAAAAAATGCTAGTTGTTCCACCTATAAATCGTTTTTTACAGAATTCCAATTTCTCCATTTCTTTTCGAGAATTGGCGATCAGAGTTCTAAGTGAAAAACCCTGTATTTATAGCTCTGCTCAAAATCGAAATTATTTCAAATCACTTATTGAAATGCATTGTGTTTTTTTTTAATGAGCGGGGCGCGCTAATGTTGGTCCCACACGCAGGCGACCAAGCATATCTAGGAATGGCCCTGTAGTAAACTATAAAGAAACAATTTACTTCATCTTGTTCAGTTCTGTTTATTTTTTTGAAAAAAGATGTAATTGAGGTAGGTACCTCTGGAACGCTTCATTATGAAAAGGAACTATATTTCTACAATCACATCACATCAGTCATATTCATATGCAGCAGGTTACTTAAGACTAAATCAGATTCAGATTGCGCTAGATTGCGTCAAATCGGCACGTTATTGACTCCCCCCCTATTAATATGGCTGCAATAAAACTGCAGGAAACCACATCACAATTTGCAACAGAGCTGGCTGGAATGGAAATTTTAAATCAACCTGAAAAATTTTCAACAAAAACCGAAAATAAAATTAATATAATAATCTTAAATATCATGTCTGTCAATTATTTAAATGTCAACTAATTTCGGGGGGGTCCGGACCCCCTGGACCCCTCCCCTGGCTACGTCACTGCCCTTTTTGTTATGTTTATTGTATTGATAATGAGACATAAGAAAACTTTTTAAAAACGCCAGTGTCTCTCATAAAAACAATCCTCTGCTGCCACCGGTGTTCAAAGAAAATATTCATGTGTTTTGTTTATCATAGTTCGTTGTTACCGTAGGTGGGTCGCCGCTTACTAATCATACAGTGTTCAAAACGTGTTCGATTTATCTAGCTTTAAAGTAAATTTATAGTAAAAATAATAAAATGGTGTAATGAACGAGGTGATGAATTAAGTGTTTATTGGTATTAAAGTAACCGTTATTAATTTAATTACTACAATGGTTAAAGAATTTTTTTATAATAAATTTAATTTAATTTTAATTTAAAATGGTAATTTTTTAATCCCATCGTTAAAATACATTTTTCGCAGACAGTAAATTACTAAGATCAGCGACATTTTTTCAATAAGATCTTGAAAGAGCCGACCTGGACATCCTTCTTTTCTAATAAATCCTATGGAATAATTGTGGTTTGTGAAAAATTGATAAGATAGCAAAGAGTAAGTTAATATTAAATATCAGTTAGTGTTTTCATTTCAAAACTGATTACCCAAGGTAAAGTAAAATTGTTTTGTTATTTTTAAATGACAATGTTGCAACGCTGTAAAATCCATGTTATTGACACAAGTGTCTTCCGTCTTCTGTTTATAGTAATACTGTCTAAACTAAGAACATTGACTATTTCTAATTAATTTTAAATAAAAAAATAGGTTTGAGTTAGAAAAAAAATTATAAGGATTTTTTTCCTTTTTTTGAGTCAACATGTATGTTATCCTGCAAAATATTTGTACATATACGTAGACACTGTATCTTAAAACTGAAAATGTCAATATTATACATTTCAGGTAAAGAAGTCAATAATGCTACTTTCACGGGTTAGGAAAATATTCTTATAGAAAAAATACACGTTTACTAAGCTGCCTCAACAAATATTAATTGTCAAAAAATAAAGGATATTTATTTTTCACTCTCTGTTTAATATTTTTATGGGCGCCAAAGTTAAAACCCCATGAAGGCTGACGAGCCATTTTTTTCGCTAATTGTATAAAATCCTTTTTGTAATTAACTGCCGGTAATTGTAATGTGAGGGAGAATGCGTGATGCAAATTAGCGACTCTTAATGCGCCGAGTTTTATTGGTGACTAAGATTTATTTCATTTCTCATAAGCCCGAGATCGTAAAATGTTGATTCTTCGAACCATCATACGAGCCTGTCTCAATTTTTTTGTTTAATTTTTCAATTTTTAATTCCCATAAAAGTTTTATAAACACATTTTTATGTTTACACTTCGTTAAATTCATAGATGTTTTTTTCTCGGGGCACCTACACACATGGCCGAATAATCCCCGGTTTGTAATGCATCTATTCATCGTTTTTTAATTCAGAGCAGGTACTGGATTTGAAATTTCGCACTATTTACGCAATTTTCAATGGAGGCAGGTTGCTAAAAATATGGTGAAATCTTCGTGTGAAAGCTAGACATATTCTTCTCGATATGCACCTGCATTATTTAATAATTCACGCTTGACGAAGGTGTGGATAATATACCTATATGCACAAAAAACAACGACGATAATTTACTTTTTTGGCAGGATTTTTACCAAACTGTTGAACCAAATGTACCTGCTGATATATTTATAAATAAATTAAAAAATTATATAGAAGAATGTACGAAGACAATTAAAATTAAAAAATCGGAAATAAAAAAAAATCCGTGGGTTACTGCAGCAATAATGAAATCAGTTGAAACAAAAAACAGCCTTTATAAAAAGCTGAAATTAAATCCGGATAATAAAGAACTAGAAAATAACTACAAAAGGTATCGTAATAAATTAAACTTGATTATAAAAAACACTAAGATAGATTACTATAAAAACCAAATAAACCAAAATAAAAATTCCTCAAAAAAATTGTGGGCGTCAGTTAAAAATATATGCAATGAAAATAGAAAATTACACTACATAAACAAAATCAAACTGGAAGATGGCACCATAATATCAGATAAGGTTAAAATAGTAAATAACTTTGTGAAGCACTATACTAATGTAGGCAGAGATTTAGCTAAGAAAATAAAAAATACAACAAACCCTAATTTGAATGTGGACAGTAATAGTAAGTCAATTTATTTATCTCCGACCAACCTATTTGAAATTAAGGAAATCATTATGCAATTAAAATCGGGTAAAGCACCTGGTAAAGATGGAATCACTGCAGATATGCTCAAAAAAATCAGAGATGTGATATCTGAACCTCTAGCTTACTTAATTAATTTGATAATAGAAAAGGGAGAATGTCCCGATGCATTTAAAATAGGATTAATAACACCTCTCTTTAAAAATGGTGATAAGACTAAAGTAATAAACTATAGACCCATATCTTTGATTTCTACAGTAGCAAAGGCCTTCGAGAAAATTATTAAAATAAGATTTAATAGTTTCCTCGACAAACATGAAATATTATCTAACATGCAATTCGGATTTAGAAATAAAATGTCAACAGAAGATGCTATAACTTACTTAACAAACAATCTCTATCAATCATTAGATAACTGTCAACCTACTCTGTGTATCTTTATTGATTTGGAAAAAGCCTTCGATACCGTTAGCCACGAGACATTATTAAAAAAACTAAAAAATATTGGTATCGGGGGTAATGCATTCAAACTAATGGAAAGTTACTTAATGAATCGAAGGCAGCAAGTAAAAGTAGATGGTACTATAAGCCACTCGAGAAAGGTTGAATATGGCGTTCCCCAAGGTACGGTTCTGGGTCCATTATTATTTAATATCTATATAAACGATCTCTTAAAATTACCATCTAAAGGGAAGATATTGAGTTTTGCTGACGATACCGTAGTTATTTATGTAGCCGATACTTGGAATAAATTAAAAACTATGGCAGAGACAGATTTTAAATTAATCAAACAATGGTTCGACTACAACATATTCACCATAAATAAAGTCAAAACTAAATATCTCCCTTTTACATCCTATTAGAACAAACTACCCAAGCTCGATTCATTAAATATAAAATTAGATAGTGATAGTAGCAGTATGATGATTGAGGAGGCTGATTTTGTTAAATATTTGAGAATAATTATAGACAAACATCTTAGATGGAATTTACAAGTTAATTATATTGTAAAAAAGTTAAGAACTCTGCTCTCTACATTTAAATATCTTAAACAATTTCTAAACCTAAAAGAACTTAACATACTATACTATTCCTTAGTCCAGTCACAGCTAATATATGGTATAATTGGTTGGGGAGATGTAAGTAATAATTTCCTAAAAAAACTTAAATATAATTCAAAAATGGCTGCTTAAAATTATTTACGGAAAGGATATTACTTATAATACCGATAAACTGTAGCAAGAAACAAAAAAATGGATGTAAGACAACTCTTTTGTGAAAAAATACTAAAGCAGCTATATAAAAACAAAAATCATGTCACATATACAGACCATACTTACAATACACGAAATAAACATATATTGACAACTAAACCCAAAATTAACAAAACAATTGGTCAAAGGAATCACAAATTCATTGGCTTCAAATTCATCATCATTATACAGGAAAAATGTTAAATTATGGATTCAAAATACTCCTAGGTTAGTAATGCATCAAGTAATAGACCTTAAAAATACATATTAGTAAACAAATTAGTCAATAAAAAAAAACAAAAACAAAATAAGACAGAAGAAAGCAAATATAGTTATTATATGGAAATAGATACATATTTATATATACTATATACGATTTTTCATATCCTTTTATTAAAATAAGAACGCCATTTTCTACTTCTCTACTACTGATTAGTCTTGAATAGTTATATTTGGTAAATGCTCTACCGTCAAGTACTTAGTACTTTTACGGAGTAAACCTGAATATTAACTTATTCTCGATCCATGTTAAGTTATTCAATATGTATATACATCACTTTTTCATTCTCTATATCTCTTTTATGTTAAATATTTATTAATTTAATACCTACCTCGCATTCAAGTACCCGGTACTTCTGCGAGTTCCCATCTTGTTTATTTACAATATTTGTCCGTTGTCAACTGCTCTGTTACATTTTATTTTGTATTATATTTTTTGGTATTTGTTGTATATTGTACTGGATTTAAATGGTAAATAAACTATATTATTATTATTATATGCGAAATAACTTGAAAAATATTTTTTCTACGACTGCTTTGAAAAATGTTTAAAATAGTCAAGTCAACGGAGCAGTGGCGCAGCGAGAAAATTCATCTGGGGGGGAGGGGGGTCAATAGAACCGGCCTCCCCAGAGAATGAGGAAAATTTTTCAGAAAATGGTTGAAAACGGATGTGTATGTAGATTCCTCTACTAAATAATATTGGCATTAATTACAAAATATTTATTTCAAGGGATAATTTGGATACTGCTTTGTACTGATAGAGATTATGCTTCTTGCTTGGGGGGGGGGGCATGGCTCCCCTCCTGGCTGCGCCCATGCAACGGAGCGCTAAAATGACCAAAATCTCTAATTTGAGTGCTAATCAGGGTTGGAAAAAAAACATTTTATTTTAAACAAAAAAACAGTTTCTTTTTGTTTTATACAGTTTTTTTTAATGTTTTAAATGATTTAAAACGTTTAAAACTCTAAATGACTTAAATTAAATGGTGCCAAGTTACTGTGTCTGCTACTACTACTTGAGGCCAGATGGTGCTCTTAAACGGATTTTACAGCACTCTACAAATAAAACGTTCAGTTTAGTGCAAGTGATCACTAACCATTTGACTCATAAGAGTAAGACTACAGAGGCTATTTTTTGTGAGCGTGTTTAATGTTTATATTGGAATTATTTATCGGAATGGACCATCATCGGCACTTTTCCTGCTTTTCCACAATTTCCAAATTTTTTTTGTTTGAAACATCGCATTGTGTATTAAATATGTTTTAAACATTTATTTAAAACATGGTGCGATGTTTTAAACATCGCACCATGTTGTCTAGATGTTTTAAACACATCTTGTTTAAAACATTTTGTTTTAAACATGCCAACCCTGGTGCTAATGAATGGATTTTGATGAAACCTTGTGCAATGTGTTTGTAATGATGTTAATAAAAAGGTCGAAAAAAAGATTAAAGTAGGAAATAATCGGAAGAGGTAGAAAACACCACTTTTATCACGGGTTCTGTAACTTGTAGAATTGGGTCAAACATGAAATAAAAAACAATATATTTACCTTTTTTGGACTAAAATACGAAGTTTTTACTCTTGTGGATTTTTTCTAAAAATACATATTTTTTGAGATATGGCCACTCGAAAATTCATAAAAGTGGGAAAAGGGAAATGTAAAAGTTAAAAAAAAATCTGAAAAAATTCAGGTTAATGTATAATACAAGACTATTTTTTATTTGCAACTTTTCTGTAAAGTGCGTTTTCACCGAGTTTTTCCGGTGAAACATGAATAACTACCCCCTTTTTTTGAAATTGTAGCGCTTTAAAAATATGTAATTTAAAAATTTGAAAAAATTCAGACGTATGCATTGAGGCCTTCTAAACATTTTTTTGTCTCTTGGATTTTTTTTAACTTGCTAATTTTCCGGTTACAAGCAGTTTTTCACGGTAAATAATGTAGTATATTTTTTGCACATTATAAAAAAATATGAAACCTATACAGATATCACTGTCGGAATTGATAACTCAAAAGCAAATTGTCTGGTCCTACTGGACTACAGTAAGAGTTTGATTTAGTAAACCATGAATTGCTTATTGCTAAATTGAGTTATTACGGATTCACAGAGCAGGTCTCTCAATGTTTCTCTAATTATTTATCAAATAGATTACAAATTGTTGAAGTTGATGGTGTAAGATCAATGCCAGCAGACATGAGGCATGGTGTCCCACAGGGTAGCATCTTAGAACCCATTTTATTTAGTCTGCATACAGCCAACTTACCATTGGGAATACATCACTGTAAGATCCACCTATATGCGGATGACACACAGTTGCTTCACACATTTGATGTATCGGAGGCAAGCTCAGCACTACAAGAGGTGAATAATGATCTGGAGAGAATATTTGTTTTGTCTGGAGAACATGGTTTATGTTTAAATGCAAACAAATGTTATTTCTTGATCATAGGAACAAATAACACCAGAAATAAAATCAAATTTTACAATTTCACCACGGTCCACATTAATAATGTTGAAATACCACAAAAAGAATATCTAAAAAATCTTGGGGTAACATTTGATAGTAACTTAAATATTGAAAACCATGTGATAAATAAACTAGGTATACTATATATGAAGTTAAAATCTCTATACAAATTTAAATACATATTGTCACCAAATATTAAGTATAAAATAGTGGAATCACATTTATATCCTCAAATTGACTATTGTCTAAATCTATATTACGGTTTTCTAACATACCAATTTAAAAATAAACTACTACTGGCCCAAAATACATGTTTACGTTTTGTTTATTGCATTAGGAAATATGAACACATTACGCCTATCTATAAAGAACATTTACACTTAAAAATTGAATTCCGTTATAAATTATTTCTGGGTGTATTTTTGTATAAAATCTATTTTGGTCAACAGCCAGAATATCTTTATAGTTACTTGAGAATAAGACAAGAAGTTCATAATTTGAATCTCAGAAATATAGCCTCTAGGTTTGATGTTCCCCAGCATAAAACATCAAAATTTCGTAGTTGCTTTGCTCATCTCTCAGTAAATTTATTAAATAATACAGAATATTATAATATGATACAAAGTAGTAGGTCTGTACATTCGTTTAAACAAAGATATAAACAATATTTACTTAGTTTACAAAATGTATTATAATATATGTTATGATATAAGATGTCTTTAGTAGTGTTATTTTTATGAAGGTGATATACTATTTTTTTATGATATACTATTTTAATAATACGATATACTATTTTAATTTTATTTATTATCCTTCATAAGGTAATTAGTATTTTATTATATATGATATTGTTGTTCATAGTTAAGAGTCTTGGGTGGCGTGGAAGAACGTTTATACGAACGTCACCTTTTGTGTTGTACACTGTATTTACAATGTGCTTACAATAAATATTTTTCTATTCTATTATATACTATACAGGCGGCCAATAGAATATTTCCCACTTGCAGATGAGATAGACATTTGAGATTTGGTACCATACCATAGTCGACCATTGCGAGTTTGAGAATAATAATTTCAAAATGGCGGCATTCTGGAAATACCGGAAGTCGATACCAACTTGCTTATTTTAAATGGAACACCCTATATATTTTCGACTTTTCGAAATGATCATAAAATTCTGAATCAAAACATGTCACACACCCTATACCTAAACCGAGCAGTTTCGGAGATATTTGACATTTTATAAAAAATTTGACAGGTGACACGGTTTGCAAGAACCGTTATAACTTTCTTCGTGTAGGAGATCCTTATTTGCTCTTTGGTACGTAGAAAAAACATATGATGAGCTACTCTCTACAAAAAAATAGATTCCATGATAGTATACCAAGTGTTTTATTTTTCACGTTACATTTCGTCAAATTCAAACCTCAAAAACTTTTTTATTTCAAATGAAACGCCCTGTATTTTTTTTACATAAAATTATGTTAAATTAAATTCCCTTTTTTCTAGTATAAGCATTGTAGAGGTTAAAGTTACAACTTTTCGAAATATTGGCGATTTTCTTAAATGTCCAAGAATTTTTAGTAAAAATTGCTATCTACTTGCCCATGATTAGAAACAATCATTAATGTCAGTCATTATCTTTTGTTAAAAAAATGCCAGCATGTTTAAATTACACCCACGAAGACTTTTAGATTTGTTTATTATTTATGGAGAATGTGATAAAGTAATACCAAGAACATGTGACACATTTGCTACTCGATACTCACAAGAACAGAAACCATCCACCATACACTGTAAAACGCATATTGGATAATTTTAGAATATTTGGCTCTGTCAAAAGGCACGTGCCAAATTTTATTATGGCAATCGATGTAGAATTAAATTTGAGGTGGACTTATATCAACATGTACTTATTGAATTATTCCCAAGTTTCTGTTGAAAATTATAATTTATCCAAAAAAACGTAGAAGCCTATGAAACAATTGAAACAATAACGTGGGTATCGAGTAGCAAATGTGTTACATGTTCTTGGTATTATTACGCGTACAAAAAAAAGTTACAATTTTTTTTGCTTAAACTTAAAATCTCGACGTTTCATAATATTCTAAGCCTATTTGAACAATAAAAATTTTCAATTTCTTATTTGCATCACTATACTTTCACTGGACGTGGGGAAGTAAAAATGTCTGCCTATAATTTTTCAACAATTTTCAAAATTAAATTGGTGAAAATAATTCAGACTATGTTCTGCTAACGGCGTAAGTAAATTGCTTTTGTTTGTAGTTGTTACTCACGGTTTTTTCCATAGTTTTTATGTTTCTTTACTCTTGTCTCGAAATATCTATGAACCTAAACCACATACTTTTAAATAATTGCCTCGTGGAATTTTATATTCAATTGCCGTCTACTTCTAAGTTGAGCTTCAGAACAATCACAAGCTAAACTACAGTTAAAAAGAGTAAGTGATTAGATACGTCGAAATTTTCTCCATGTAATTGGCTTTAGTTATACTAGTAGCAGTTGATAGTACCCGAGCACTGAGCACAATTTAGCTGGAAGTAGAGGGCTATGTTTCTATGTACGTGTTTAATTTCATGTGATCATATTTCAATTTAACAGCAATTAAATAAACTGCAATTAGACTACTGTACTGAAGTAAATTAGTAACTTGTCAATTATGGCACAAATCGAAAACTTGTGTTGGTAAATTGCAATTAGGCGTCAGAATTGCATTATTTCATAAAAGATCCTTAGCCAATGTATTTATCTGAAACCATTTGACATGTGTTTTAAAAATGTAAAGTTCAAAGTTCAACCATTAAAAATTCGAGCACTTTTTTTTTTCATTTTTCAAATATGTAACGTTGGTAGATTAATAAATTATGCAAATAGCCTGTAGCTTCCTTGTGAATTAATTCAAGGCAATTGCTTGTAGACATTTTTTCATTATATCATCCCCTTGAAAAAAGACACTTGACAATGGGACACCCCGTATAAAGAATTTGACGGTCTATATTTTTGGTCCAAGAATCGTTCCCTAAATTTAAATCCCAACAAATCAAATTTAATGTTTTTCCTTAGCCCGTAGAAATAAATTGTTGTCAAGTATTCCTCAGAGATCGATATTGAGGCCATTACTGTTCAATGCGTTAATGTACCTCATCTACTATATGAAATTTTATACTGTTGGAAAACCTTGACAATCTTAGTGTGTAATTTAAAACAGTTTATACTTAATATAAGTAACAGTAATATTTTATCATAATATCGTAAGAACATTTTCCGAAGAAATATATTAAGGTCTACAAAAAAAAAAAAATTCTGCTCCAAGGACTAAACCTATAATGCCTTAAGTATTTTTGTGTGTTGAATCCGAATTTTCAGTTAATAAAATTTTCTACGGCGTAGATTTCCCAGTTTTTGTTGTCAAAATATGGTTTTTGACAATCAAAATCGGGATTTACTCGATATGAAAGAGAATCAAATTTTGAGAAGAAAAGATTCTATGTAACTTTTCATATAAATTAATAGTCTTTAAGTTATAACGACTAGAAATAGAGGTTTTTGTCAAATAAAGGTAATACATTGAGCAAAAATATACTAGAGACAAATAAGAAAACTACTAAATTGGGGATAAATTTCGGTTTTCTCTAATTTCTATAGAGTTAATGGTTTCGTCTATTCAGCAGATAACTTTCAAAGAAATCATTCGTTCCTTTCATATATCATTGATCTAAATCTGACCAAACTAGAATATCAACAAGGAGTCCCCTTACGAACTGACTTTTTTCGTACACCTACTATAACTAACATTCAATATGAAAAACAAGAAAATAACCATTCTTTCTATATATTGAAGACCCAAGTCTGATCATGTCAATATATTATAAGAAATCCTCCCTTACGAGTTAGACCTTCAATATACAGGGTGTCCCAAATTGCATAGGCCAAACTTCACTAAGCAATATAACTTTTCAAAATAAGAAAAAAGTTCCTATAAATATGGGTTGGGAAGTGCTTAGTTTCCGAGATACAGGGTGTTCAAGTAATTCTCCTGAAAATGTTTTTTTATGAATATTTTCGAAACGTCGCTCCACGCCGTCTTAAATCTCAATAAATCGAATTAAATATAAACATTCAAGTATATAACGCATAAACGCAGAGTTAACACTACTTTTAATTGAAAATCACCCCTATGAGTGGGTGACAACTACCCTCATACAACAGAAAACTTAAAAAAATGCAGTGATTGCAAAAAAAGCTTACGATGCCCAGTTTTTTTGGAAAAGTGAGTAACTGTGCGATGCTCAAAATCTACCCCCATAGAGTGGCGGAAACCACCCCTAGAATAAAATTGCAAGGAAAATCGGGGAAAAAATCTTGTCATCGTGATTTCTATTTTAATCGATGCTAAAATTGGCTAAAGCTATGCAGCACTGCACTTGCATCGCACCAAAGTCATTCAGTAACATCTCCATCAGAGGGTGAAAATTACTCCTCACATAACAAGAAATTCAAAAAATAGTTGCAGTATCTTTTAGAAAAGCTCAGCTCAAAACATCTGCATTTTCTTATTTAAGAAGAATTTTTGACAACGTACTTGAAAAGTACCCATATTATGAAGTAGCAAAAATTTACCAGTAGTCTTAATTCAAGTAAATTTATTCTTTCTTTTTGTAATATCTTTTGGATTTGTTTTCGAATGATCTGACCGACTGCCGTTTATGCTTTTCAGACGTCTCTCTTTTTAAGGACCAACAGTAATCTGCCATCATGTGTTCGTCCCATCTTCCTTGGTGTCATTTTTCCATTTCTGATATGATCTGATCTTGATGAAAACGTTCACTCTGCTCTTCACTGTAGTCGCCTAAATTTTCTGGGAAATAATCAAGATGGGAATCGAGAAAATGAAGTTTCAAGCTCATATTGCACCCTAAAGATTTGAAATTTTTAATCATTTCTGCAACAAATTTTTTATAATTTTTATGTCTTTTATTTCCCAGAAAAGCATGTGCTACTTTTTTGAAACTTAGCTATGCATTTTTCTCAACTTCATTCAGTTTAGTTATGAAAATATTATCTTTCATAACTTTTCGAATCTGCGGTCCATCGAAAATTCCTGCATTTAATTTTGCGTCAGAAATTTCAGGAAATTTAGCTTCAAGTATTTGAAGCATTCGCCTTCTTTATCAAGTGCCTTTACGTACTGTTTCATGAGCCCAAGCTTATATAGATGTTTTTTCTGATTCTTTTTAGAGGCCATATAAATAAGTAACAGTATTTTCAGAGAATTCTTTTTAGGAGTCATCTAGGCAACTGCAATTTAAATTTAGGGGTGGTTTCCGCCACTCTATGGGGGTAGTTTTTGAGCATCGCATCGAGACTAATGCAGTTACATACTGTTTCTAAAATAACTGGGCATCGTAAGATTTTTTTGCAATCACTGCAGTTTTTTTAAATTTCCTGTTGTGTGAGGGGTAGTTTTCACCCACTCATGGGGATGATTTTCAATGGAAAGTAGTGTTAACTCTGTATTTATGCGTTATATACTTGAATGCTTATATTTAATTCGATTTATTGAGATTCAAGACTATTCGTGGAGCGTTAAGTCATTTTTACCCTGTTTGGGGAGTGTTCTTTAGCGCTAGGGGTTGATTTTGGGGGTGTACGATTTTTTTTGACCTCGGATTCAGATTCAGCGTCGAAAATTACATGGGGATATAGTTGTCTCAATAGCAGTTCCAAATTTTTTTTTTTGTGGGGCTCTGTAATCAATCTTTAAAATTATCTTTAGTTTGTGTCTATATCACAAAAAACAAAGAAGTTATGGCCGATAAAATTTGCCTTTTCACATTTTCTTCATCAAAATGTCGCTATTTTGTTATTAACATTGCTCAGTAATTACATTTTTCTTTAAAAATGCTGTTTTTCGTTAATATCTAGCATCACCAAGATGCTAATTTTTTTTCTGTCCATTTAAAAAATTGTTTTAGAAAAAAAATTCCATCCGCCATATTAAAGCCGCCATTTTTTGATTTTTTAATTTTTGACTTTAGATTCTTAACCAGCGATCCCAAAATGATAGCTATCCTATGTTTCAAAAATAAATCAGTGACACGTTTTCAAAATATTCAATATTTAAATTTAAGGGTGTTTTTCATATCCGCACCATATAGAAACTGAAAGCAATACCTTTTATTACAATAATAACCCACAAAGGAAAATCATCATTACATATGAAATTATTGCGAAATTTTACTTTTTAAAAAATATGCAAAACTTCGGAATAATGTCATATTGAACGGATTTCGTTCATTTTTGGCAGTATAATAGTAAATGCTTCACAGAAAAGTTTCTATATTGTGCGGGGGCCTGCTAATTTATAGGGGGTGGCATCCACCAAATATATATTTATTGGAGCTGAAGTAGAATCAAATCTTAAGAAGAAAAGGTTCTATGGAATTTTTCACATAAATTGATAGTTTCTATGTTATAACGACTTCAAAATTGCGATTTTAGCTTAAAAAAAAAGGTATTTCCAAACGGTCTTCGTCAAGTATCTCGAAAAGTATTACTTTACTTTATCGAAAAAATGTTAGAGACCAATTACAGAAAGTACAAACTGGGAATTAATTATATTTTTTGTTTATTGATGTAGGATTAATAATTTCGGAGATATTTAAGTTTACATTTGGCATCCAAGAGTTCACAAGATAATTATTTAGAGTGAGAGTTAAATATCTCAGAAACTGTGACACCTACGTCAAGGATGCTAATAGGTAGAATAATAGGTTATTAATTAAGCTGTTTTTTTTATTAGTTTCTGTAGCATAAAAAATAAAGAAGTTATGACCAAAGCAATGTGCATCTACACATTTTTTTAATAACAACGTCGCCATTTTGTTACTGTAATTAGCCAGTAATTAAAAAAAAGGAATTTCAAACACTGTTTCTCATTAATATATAGCATTCAATGTAACACGACAGCTGACCTCGACCACATATTTTTCGGATGTTCAAAATATTGAAATGCCTCTACTACATTAGTCAACAATATTACAAGAAATTGCGATATAATGGCTCCGTTCAATATGCTCAATTTATTGACTATAGGATCTAGGAAAATTTATACGCATATTATAGGTTTCTTGGAAGAGAGTGGAATTAAGTTGTAGGTTATCTTTGTTACCGTATGTTTTTCCTTATGTTATTTACCCTTCCAACCGAGGTCCTCCTTGTAATGTCTAATTTAAAATGTCCTGACAGACCCCAGGACGAGAAGTGTGTGACCCTGTTATATCCTTTTTCGTCATCTTCTATATATATTCTCCTCTCTCTCGTGTTAGGTTAGATATAGACATAGGATATTTTATCATTTTCTCATACTTATCATAGTATTCATGTATGTTGTATAAGCAGCAAATTAATTTAAGTTTTAATTAACTTTTAAAAAAATTGCGGCTGGCAGTATGGTCCTTGACCGAACGCCATAAAAAAAAAAATATATATATATATAGCATGATGTAGATGCTCAAATTTTTTGGTTTGTGTACAGCACTTGCTTTAGAAAAAAATACAGTTTAAACTATAAAGGTATTTTCGATAAAACGTAATTTTTTTTTCCTTCTCCAAATATCTCGATAAATATTAGTTTTATCGAAAATTGGGTAGAGACCAAAAATAAAGCTCATAAACTGATAATGAATTTCGCTTGTTTATTTATTTACATAGATTTAATAGTTTCGGAGATATGAAAGTTTACAAATGGCGTCCGAACGTTTATAAGACGAAAAATGCAGTTTAAATGTTAAATATCTCAGAAACTGTGACACCTACGTCATTCATGCTAAGAAATGGAATTAAAGGCAATTAATTGCGCTTTCAAATTATTTTTTACTCGTTCCTTTAGCAAAAGAAATAAAGAAGTTATGACGGAAAAATGTGCGTATTTATATTTTTTTATGTAAAAAAGGTCGCCATTTTGTTACTCTAATTAGCCAGTAATTTAAAAAAATTATCTCAAATACGGTTTTTCGTTATGATGTAGCATTACCTAGATGCTCAATTTTTTTTGCTCATTTAAAGCACTTGCTTTAGAAAAAAATGCATTTTAAACTTTACAGGTAATTTCGAAACACTTGGATTCCAAATATAAACTTAAATATCTCCGAAATTATTAATCCTACATCAATAAACAAAAAATATAATTAATTCCCGGTTTGTACTTTCTGTAATTGGTCTGAAACATTTTTTCGATAAAGTAATACTTTTCGAGATACTTAAAAGCCGTTCCCAAATACCTCTATTTTAAGCTAAAATCGCAATTTTGAAGTCGTTATAACTTAAAAACTATTAATTTATGTGAAAAATTGCATAGAACCTTTTCTTCTTAACATTTGATTCTATTTCAGCTCCAATAAATATATATTTTTTATCCCTTTTATCCCGGTGGCATCCACTCCCTATAAATTAGCAAGCCCCCGCACAATATAGAAACTTTTCTGTGAAGCATTTACTATTATACTGCCAAAAATGAACGAAATCCGTTCAATATGACATTATTCCGAAGTTAAAACCTCCAGTTACTGTACTATATAATGAGTAGTTAGTTTCTAATAACCCGTGCAAAATTTAGCGCGAATAGGACAATTTGGTCCACTCCACAAGCTCCTTCGATGGCCATCCCCTTTCATAAACGCAGACTCCTTGAAATTTGTAAGCTTTCATCGAATTGCATATATTCAAAACATACTGCCCATAATTCACATAAACGGCTGGATGTTGAAATAAATGACCGTCTAAGAAAATTTGAGAAACGGTAACACGCAGTAAAACGACAATTGGGCTGAATAAGTTCGGGTTCGCAGTCTATAACGGCCCTAAAAACTTTCTTGCAGAAGGCTTTCTTTGGAATGGACGTGTCTCGCCGGCACAATGCAAGCCTCTAAACGTATTCTAATGCCTTTCTTGGCGAAATCGGTTCTTATTCTTATATTGTGATTGTGTAACCACCCCCGTAGAGTGTCATTGCTTAACTTGGCGACAGCTGTCGTTAAAAAATGAAGTTTTCAACCTCCATCTTAGCTACAGTTAATTTAACTTGGTTCCTTCTTAAGACCCGGCATTAAGCCAGATGGCTTATTGATGAAAGAGGTTATCGGATCTTTATTAAAATCCAACGGCGGTTTCACCTCTCGATCGATTCACTTTTAATTTAAGTAAAATTTTTATTTATTTCTTCTTTACATCGGAATTACGCCGCGCCGTGCGCCGGTCCGGGAGATTCACTGATTCATTTGCTTATTTTAATTTTAATCAATTACCTTATACATTACATATGAACATTAAGCTCATTAAAGGATGTAATTTTTCTTCTTATTCACATCGCCACACATTATTTCAGGTGGCCTCTGTTTGCTGTATGGTACGTCTGACGCCATCTGTCGCGGTTGCCTGGTAGGCGTCCGAGGCGTCGAGGGCATCCTCTTATCATATTCCCAGATATCACAAATATGTCACTAAAATGTCTTAAAGACGTCTTTCTTAGACTTTCACTATGTCTTAGAGACGTCCATTTACGCCTCACAGATGTCGTAAAAACGTCTTAAACGTATGTTAAGAATCCAGACGCTACAGACGTCTTTTCAAGGTCCATTATTGGTCTAAAACAGATCTAAAATTGAAAAAATGTACATTTGTGTATCGGATTTATAAGCAATCATTACCTTTAAAGAAACCAACTAAAACTTGTTTCGAAATTATTTTAACGAAAAAAAAAACGGAGTGAATATGAAGATCGAACCGTCGACCTCTTGATTTGTAAGTAAACAAAAAAAAAACATATTTTATTCTTAATTTTAGTACAACTTGCCTTGCCGGATCCTGGCCTGGAGCCAACCAAACAACCACGTAGTGGCGGCAAAGTGGACGGGGCAGCTCCGCTTCGATTAGCTCTCCTGTTTGTTATAAATAAACTTAAAAGCTAATAATAATATTGCTGTCTACGCAGGGACTTAAAGCTAATTAAAAATAACACAAAACTTGGCAAAGCACTTACAAAATTTGGGTTGTTGACTCGGGTAAAAAGCTAAACGAAAAAACCCGTACGAGAACTGTCTGGTCTCCCTGCCTCCAGGAAGATTATGATAAAGTAAAAGAGTATCGTTTAAAATGTTATAATTTTCAAGAACATTTTCACTCAGCCAATGAACGGTTATATCGTCAATCATACAAGATTGTTGACTACATTGAATAACTGTTTAGAGATCAACCACCAAATTCATTCTTGACTAACAGTATGTGAGTATACAACACGCCAGTGAAAATAAGAGCCAGAGCCAGAGCCAATTCTGAACATTCGTTTTTAACTATAGGAGTTCCACAGGGTTAAATATTGGACCCAGTATTATTTATATTATATATTAATGAACCAGATTTTATTATATGTAATGAATTCTTTTCAATGTATGCTGATGATCTATCTATGATTATTTCAGATTCTATGCGTAATGTGTTAAAAAGTAAGTGTAACAAAATGTTGCTGAAAAAACATCTACATTTTTCAATCAACATCAATTGTATTTCAATGCAAGTAAAACTCAAATAACTCAGTTCCATAACAGAATGCAAATTAGCTAGTTTACAGGATTTTAAAAGTAAGTTAAAATTATTTTTATTGTCAAAATATTTTTATTCCGTATGTGACTTTTTAACCTCCCCACAATAAAATTGTGGGAGGTTACTACATTTAGTCCAAAATCGAAAACTGAGATAATATCAAATCTTTACGTTTTGAGGTGCAAGGAACCCAAAAAATGTCTGTGTGTGTGTATGTTAGCACGATAGCGGCGAAGCTACTAAACGGATTTGGATGAAACTTTGCATGAGGGTTTCTTTAGTGCTTCAGAAGATCTGAAAAGATTTTGGTTGAGGTCGGATTACGTTTAGTGCCGTTTTGACACAACAAGTTGTTTATTTATGATTACTTACAATTTGTAATCGAACCATTGAAAAGCAGTAAAAATTCCAATTTCAACGATATATCACACTTGCACCCTTTCGATTTCGTTTCCGTTAAAAAAATTTAAAAGAATTAGTTATATGTGCACACATGACAGCATCCAAAAAATATATTATTGCTATTATTGTTAGGGGAAAATGTACTTTGCCATCTGTCAAAAATATTTGGGTTGGTAATCTTTGTGAATGTTGATTTACAGGTTATGGTACGTGACGTCACAGCTAACCTGAAAAATATATATTTCTTAAGATTTAAGAATATTACGTAGCTATTATTAAAATTTCTGCCTGGTCATACTTTCAACTAAAATTTAGTACAGTGTAATGTTTATGAAGTTCTAAATACTTTGTCGTAATAAAATAGGACTCTTTTTGTAGGTTGGAAATCTAACCTGTAATTAGCAGTCTATTTTTATTAATCCAAACCACGTGACTTCCAACTTGGCGTGGCGGTCAAACATTTGTTGACAGTCGTTAAACGTTTGTCAAAACAGTTTGTGTTTTTCCGTTGGCCTAGCTAAGTGTCTTGAAATTTTAACAATATAGTGTTTTTTATGGATTGTGGCAAGGTGTTTTTGATTGTTTTCAAGTAATAAACTTTAATTATGCAGAGTGAGTATTTCAAGAAGTTGATGTTGGAAAATCGAGATATAAAAACGATGGAAGGTGTTAGATCATCCCTTTTAATCGCGGCTATCCATCTTTTTTACTTTCAGTTTGATGCATGTATATAGAAGTTCAACATAATCGACTATATCAATATACTGCTAACGATAATAGGACTGATAAATAAAATTTATAATAAAAGATATTACGTCTGATTGATGGAACGCGTCACAATCGTTCATTTAATGCAAATCGAGCTAACCGAGCTAAATCTGAAACGTTCGAATATTACAAAATAAAGGCCTCGGACGAAGCTCGACTTGCTCGGACCTTTTTGATCGAGTAGGAGGATTTCAATTTGACGCATGCGTAGTCTGCTTGAATTGTCTATAATATTATTGACTTGTTGAGGTTAGAGTGTCATTTGGGCTAAATTCTGTGTCATTATTTTTTCTTCGCTATCCAGTGTTCTACAAAATCTTCGAAACGTTATCTGTTAATACCCTTATGATGTCCGGCAATTGATTAACATGCAACATAAACAAACATGAGATTGCTTATAGTCCACTTCCGTTCGTTCGATATTTGTTCATGAAATAAATGACTCCAAAGTCATGTGTAATTTATCTGTTTGCTCAGTGCTCTGATTTCCGATGTAATATCCAAACATAGCTTATAAAGATCCACCGTGTCGGAAGCTTCCAGTCGCTTCCAGTAGCTGCCGTTTTTGTATTTACTGACTACTTACATTAACAAAATGGCGACGTTTTTATTATAAAAATGTGAAAAAGTACATTATTTCTGTCATAACTTTTTTGTTCTTTGTGCTATAGAAATAACCAAAAAATCATTTGAAAGTCTGATTAATGGACTTTCATTTTGATTACCAGCATTTTTTACTAAGTGCCATAATTTCTAAGATATTTAACATTTAAACTAAATACTTCGTCTTATAAACCTTCGGATGTCACATTTATTCGAGGGGACAACCGCACCCAAAATTTTGCACACCATATTTCCTCTTTGACGAAGATTACACAGATTTCCTTCTGAGTGTCAGGCCTGTAGCTAGAAAGTGTTTTCAGGGCGGGCAAACAATTTTTCAGGACGACATTTTCTCAAAATTTGATACTCTTTCAGCTCCTGTGTTTTGTTCTTTTTTTTTTTTTAGTTCCACTAGTCTCTAATTTTGTAATTCGAATTATGGTTATGGTTATGACGTGTAAAAAATGCCGGCGTCTTTAATCTTTACCGCACTGCCAAAGATGAGATATTTTTTACACGCCTAAGAATTGTGTAGTCAACTTTATCGACCAGTCCAGGCCTGTCAAACAGTTAATGAATTTTTGTTCCTATTGGGCAAGTTCCTTATATTTTTTCTCATTTATTCCTTAATTATGCCTGTGAAAATAAGAACCTTTAAATATCTCATACAGTATTACAACAGACCCGTGAAGTTCATGTGAATTTCTCAAATTCCGAAATAAAATAGCAATCTCCCTCTAACTGCCGTTATTCAAGAATGTTTATTTCAATCAAACCCTAAAATTTTAATTTGAATCACCGATTACGCGACCCTTGTTAACCTCGGTGAGATTCCCCTTTTCTGCAATTTCAAATGACGGTTTTACCCCTAAAATCGTGAGAATCGCAGCAAGGGTTTTTTATGCGATCTTATATCGACTAATATCGCCTAAACTGCAGTCAGCACCTACTGAGAAAATTATAGGTGGATTTTTAGGTCTTAATTTAATGGGAAATTTATTACACACAATAAGAAAAGTAAATCCGGTAAATCGGAGATATATATTAACCATTATACTGCGTTTTAACGATGTTATGTAAATTAATTATCATAAATTTAAATTTTATTAACATAACGACATGTTGTAGTGTTAAAGCTGGAAATACGTCATTATTTTCGTTATTACGTTGGCCGATGGGTACATTGTTTATGTTTTGCTTCCTAATTGTCAAATTAATAGGTAAAAAAAGTGGGTTCGTAATGCAAAAGTAGCGACAACAAAAATGGCAGAGAGCTTTTTTATTCCGCATTAAATTGTCTACAAATTCCTTTTCGTCATACGTCATAAATCTTGTAAGTATACTATAATAACCTGCAATAGTTGTTGTCCAGGATTCCAAGATTTCTTGCAAAGCCTGCGATTTTCCTGGGAGCTAATTTCCCTATGTCGTCAGGCCTTAATTCCGCCTGTTCTAGGTACTTTAGCTTAATGCGGATTAGTACCTTGCATTCACAAAGTATATGTTCCCCAGTTTTAGTTGCAGCTTCACAGTATCTGCATTTGTCATCTTCTGCCATGCCCATGTTTTTGAGATGATATCTCAAGGAGCAATGGCCAGTTAGAAGGCCTGTGATCAGCCTTAGGTCGGGCTTTTCAAGTTCGAGAAGCCTTGTGGCATTCTTTGTTGAATAGGTTATAAACCTTTTCGCTTGTCTTTGGCCTGGAATATTCCTCCAGTAGGACTTCTTTTGTTCCTTTTCCTATTTGAGGACCTCCTCCGTTATGTGTCCTTTAGATAAGCCACAGAAAGGTTCGGGTTCAAAAAGTGGGGCTTCAGCCTCTTTTCTTGCGAGGCTATCAGCCAATTCGTTGCCTTCTATTCCCTCATGCCCTGGCACCCACATCAAGGTAACCTTGTTGTTTTTTGCCAGTTGCTTGAGGGATTGTCTGCATTTCCAGGCAATTTTTGACTCGAAGGTATAGGACCTGAGAGCCTTTAATGCTGCCTGGCTATCTTTGCCCTTCGAGTGCCTCTATTTAGGCATTCCTGGGCACATTGGATCAATAGCATAGATTTCTGCCTGGAAGATGGTTGGGGTGTTACCAAGGGTTTTAGATGCCTGCATTTAGGCCCTGCTACGCCCACACCAACCTCTTCGTCCATCTTGGATCCATCTAGTGGGTAGTTAGACAGTACATAACAAAAAAAAGAACATAAACAAAGATTTGGTTTAACCTAACAATAATAGAATATTGATATTATACCATTCGGAATCGAGTAAGATTTCTTGTCGTAGTCTATTATTACGAGTCTGTTACTTAGATTTAAATTTCTTGCCAATCAATACATCCTCTCGTGAAAATTCTCACTATATTAACGGCAGATTACTGCAGAGGATAAAGTCATATCTAACAGATAGAATTTAAATTGTGAAAATAGGACAAAATAAATAAAAAAATATCAACATAAGTTCTGGAGTTCCACAAGGTTGTTGGTTATATTTCTCCGATTTTATTTTCACTTTTTATCAATGACCAATACATTTTCTTTGCAAAAATATTACTTTTTGTAGATGATTTGAAATTATTTGCAGTCGACAAGTGATGTCGAAAAGTTGCAGTGCGACATTGATGGACAGATTTTACTTCCACATCCAGTGGAAGTATAGCGAGGCAAAAAAAATTTAAAAAATTTTTATTGTTCAGATAGGCTTAAAATATCATGAAACGTCGAAATTTTAAGTTTGAAAAAAAAATTTCTGTCGTTCTGTCGGTCGGTCGGTCTCGCTTTTTTGAGCGCACGATTTTTTCTGCGCATGTATTTTAACGATATCTGGAACTAGATTATATTTTGATCTTATCCTTTTACCTTTTCTTTTTTCTTCCTCGTTTACTAATTGATGTTCCTTAAGTCCTTAGTAAACCTAACCGACTTTTATACAGGGCCAATCTAAAAGGGAGTAATTTCAAATTTGGCTGTTAAATAACAAATTGTTTGTTATTCATGAGGTATCGAGCTAAAATTTTGTATAGAGGTATTTGGTATTTGAGACAATTGCGAAACGAGTACGCTATCCAATTTGCCAATAAAAAATTGCGTAATAGTCGATCTCGAAATTTCGACCCATTTAGAGTAGCTTAGTAGGCCTTGAAAATATGAAAATTACAAATTTTTGAAAAAAGTCAAACAAAGCTCATTGAGCACTATAACGGTATTAAATGCATACACTGCGGTATTAAATAGCATACACTGTATGTAAGAGAAGCTAAGATACCAATAAATTTTTTGACATAAGCCTCCCCCATTACCACCATTACCACCCCCATTATTAAAGGGGGTGAAAAAAAAAATAAAATTGTGATTTAGTGTGTATACAAGAACCAAACGCCTCAATTTATTTTTTACTTCATCCGAAAATTTGGCTTAAAGTATAATCAATAATAAAATAGATTCTACAGAAATCCTGCAATAATTCAATTTTGGAGAACAAGAAATAATTATTTGTTCTATGCTCATAATTTCCATTCAAATTACAGTAGGGAGAGTCGGTACCATGAGAGAATTGGGACAGTGACTTTTTATACTGATTGGTTGGTAGTTTGATATGGTGTGTCATACATGTATATGTATATGTATATTTGTGAGAGAAGTAAATACACTGCTGTATTTCGCTCGTATATTGTGTACTTCAAATCTCATGTAATTTTAATTGTTTTATGTAGGTACTGAAAGGAAACTTTTTTTTTGTTCAAATTATCCATTCACTTTCACCTAAAAATAAATCTGGTCACTTTTAATAGCACCAAGCAGTGAGGTAGAGTTGGGACGTTATTTTATGTCTCCCCCATTTCATGTAAGAATTAATTTTCTTATATTATTTGGATCGTTTTTAGGTATACCGTTAGGCTACAAGAAAAAAGAGAACAATCCTGCACTGTCGTTCCAGCCCATATAATTCAAGAAGCCGTTACAGAATGCAAAAATAATGGCGGCTTGAGAAAGGTATCATACGCATTCAAAATATGGTAGAATTTCCACGTAAATTTTTTTAAAAATATTAGCGATTTGCGTTAGCAAAAATTTTTATCATTTGTTGCAATATATTTTCGTTTTTATTCCTTCTCGTTGTTTGTTATTTTTTGCAATTTTTCATAACTTTGTGAAGATTTAAGTACCTGTCCCAAATCTCCCTCGTAAAAGGGAGATTTGGAACAAATATATGAAACTAGAAAATATTTTTCCATACCGCTATTTACCCAGTAAATTTAACTAATATTTACAAAAAGTGGTCCAATATATGAAGGTATATTACTGTGTTTGTAGTTTTTTTTAAATTTTCAAAGATAAAAATTTTAAAAATTAATTTGTGAAAATTGTCCCAATTCTCCCACATCTCCCGTAGCCATTGTCCTGTTTGCAAAAGTCACATCAGCTATTGTCAACTTGTATTCATATACTAATCTTAAATTGTATCTCTGTATCGTTAGTTATAGTCTAGTTTAGTGTGTTTGTACTTTTTTGTGTAAGCCTTTTTAAGTTAATTTACATGCATGTTTTTTATTATCTACATTGTCTAATGTTTTATCTGTTCTTATATGTAAGATAATGTATATGTTGTTGTAAACTAATATTCTGTAGATATTCTGAAATAAATATTTGGTGAAAAATATATCCCTAAAATAAAATCACCCTTGAGAAACTGCCTGCATCCTTTCACTGTCAATGATTCTGTTCCACATATGAAATAAATTTTGCATTAAATCTGCAACACCGCGAGCGTAATTTTTCATTCCACTTTCGAATAGTTTTAATGCTAACATTTTATGCAAGCCCATAGAAAGAGATACTGACACTCAATGATACTGAATCAAGCGACAACGGATGCAAGTACCATGTAATTAGGTTATTACAACACAATTACAATAACATTAATTATATATTCCCGCTTCGATCACTGCCACTTTACGTACGGAATATTTTGAATAAATATTTCATCAGAAACAATCACAGGATCTGTACAAGGATTGTCAGGGGACGCCATATCGGGATGTCCATTACTTATCCACACTAGTTAAATATTTAGCGAACGAAAACACAAATTGCTTATGAATATTGATCGACACCTGTTCTAACACCTGTGCGACCATCAAATTTCCTATGCATGGGCTTATTTAATATTCAAACCAGAATTTAATTACTGCCTATTTAACATTCATCTGACGAAATTATCATTCGTTAAAGCTGAGTACGAGCCACGCTGGCAAACTGGCTAATTAGTTTAACGCGATAACATTTACTGCACTTGCAACAATCACTGAAATCAAGATGTTGAGATATATGGTCAATGCGATGACACCAATCCAAACATTTATTGATATACAGGATGATATCGATGCAGTTGCGCAGCTCTATACTCAGAAATGAGAAAGGGCGTAGTCGTATTAAGTGAGAAATACAGAGACAGAGAGAGAAAGAGAGGGAAAGAGAGGGAGAAAGAGTTCCGGGCTTCTTCAAGGAAGTATATTCGGCCCGCTTTCTTACTTTATGTACACATTACATTTCTTTTCATCGAAAAGTAAATTTAAGAGAAAATGTAATTCAATCGTATTTTTCTGAAGAAAGCGAACCAAAATTTAAGTAAATATTTATTATTACCGTCGGTTAAATAGACAAACATAAACTTCTAAGAAATTGTGAATCGTATTGTGTCAGTAGACTGATACTATTTATTACTCTTCATTGTATGTAGTTGAGATAAATGCTCTGTGTCTGCCTTTGCTATGTTTGGTAGACAGATTCTGACATTATAACTAGATAGGCACTTTACCAACATTTATTTGTACACTTTTGAACTTTATACAATAAATCGTATTATTTGAACTCTTGCATTTTCTTAACTGAATGATTAACTTTAAGTTTAACCTCTCTGGCGTTTCAGAAGTGTTTAGAGATAAGACAAGTGCATCACAAGATGGTAGACTGGAGAGAGCAGTAAGCAATCCACAGTAGGTACAAACTTAAACCTTTCTCATCTATTTCTAGACTACAGTCCTTGGTGATGTTTTAAAATTAACCGAACCTCACAGAAAGTAGAAAAGGTCATCCTACGTTGAAGAGAGAGTGACTGGCGTCCTTAATAAAAATAAATATTTTCACTTCTTTCAGCGAGCAATAGTGAGTTCTTCTACAGTAATACGGTAAAAGTTTGGGACTAATTCATTGTTTCATTTTTTAGATAGAGTTAAATGAAAGAATCGTTTCATTTATTCAATAGATACCGAGAACGAGAAAAATGGTCCACAAAATTTCGTGACGGTTTCAAATAATGGATAAATTAATCGACTTTAAAGTAAGTTTTTTCCTCCTATCCCCTCTCAGATCCTTACCAGATGAGCTGCAGGACCTCACTTGTGTTGTGCGAAATAGATCTTTGGAAAAGAGTTTGTAAGGGAGGGTGGGGTATAATTGGTTTGGAAAAATTGTTCATTAATTTAAATTAATCTTCAGGTAAGTCGATTAATTTTTCAATTATATTTCACAATTTTCTCCTTCAACAATTACATAACACAGGTAGATGTTTAAAGAACATGATCTATTTTAAGACCACATGTATTAATAATGTGAAAAATTTTCAGCTATTTGAGTTCTTTAGTAATAGACTCTGAAACAATTTGTAATTTTAATGCGTAACACTTGGTTTTTATTATAAATAATATTAGTAATGCAAAATAAATTTCTATTATGTATTATTCGAACGTAGCAATAGGCCTTCCCAAATCTTATGTCATTATGTAAGTCCATATTGGAACCCCTAAATATTCCTTCAATGAGGCTCCTTACTGAATTCACAGGTTTATTATAAACAAATAAACAAATATATCATGTGACTGATTAGGCTAATAGTAACACAACGTATGTGTGTTGCATTTCAATACATTAACAAAAATATGCCTTACTTTTTACCAGTGTACTTGATGTGAATCATAGATTATAGTAAATATTAACACATTAACTTAGTTACTGATACACGTCTAACTCGAATAACATAAAAAAACAAAGTGAGGTCCGATAGCTCGTTTGGTAAGGATCTGAGAGGGGATAGGAGGAAAAAACTTACTTTAAACGTTGTGACTCAATCACTCAAGAGACGGAAACTACTTATGTTATGTAATTGTTGAAGGAGAAAATTGCGAAATATAATCATTTATAACAATTAAACTATTGGACGAATCATTATGAAATTCAGTAGGGTTCTTTTAGGATATAGACGATGTGATTAAAAATGGATTCGTTAAGTATTGCGACCTGTAGGGTGTTTCCGTACGTACGTTCAGAGAAACTGAGGGAGGAGTATGGCAATTTTGAATAGCAATTTTATAACTTTTAAAACAAAAAATCAAATCAATCTGAAAATGGCTCCATTTGTTTAGAATACAATATTTCTCTTTCAAAAAGCTATAAGTAAAATCGATTCTTTGCAGAATTAACCAAATAAAAATACTTCCATCATCGAAACTGCACGCTGGCGCGCCGAGCGAGAATAGAGCACACTCTGGCAAGGTGTGTAGTAAAACATTGTTTTGTATGTCCTTCTCCATTAATATGATGGAATAAGTTCATACATACACGAAATATTATCCGTTTTTCTTATTCCCAGAGATTGTGCAAGAATTTGTCTATCTATTCTATTAGTTTATAATTATGCTAAAATATACATGCCGAGTAAATGATTCATGAATACAAAACATTTAAAAGGCCATATATAGGAATTGCATAATTGTGAATACGAAGGTTAATTAACCAGTGTACTTTATGGTTTTATTGTTGCGAGAATATTACGCCGGCTTTTCCAATTTAGATTTATATAACGATATTGCAATTAATGGGTAAAATATTGTGGATCAGATTATTGTCAAGCCTGTTATTTGCCGTCTACTTTGTTTTGTTTTAATGTTTATGTATGCTTGCATTGCTTGCATATTCTTACGGCGTATTATTGCATATTACGTTATTAAGTGGGCACTTAAACCATATTGGTGCCTCTATTATGTATGGTATATTGCTAAGGTTATCGCCGTTAAGTACGCTGCTGCAAAGAAAAATAAAATTCACTAGAAGGTATGGGAAATTAATACGAGGTCTGACAATTAAATTACGAGAATGAAATCATTATACGGGGCCGGTGGGTCAGTGACAGGTGTTGACGGCTCAAAATGCAGTATCTCCTCATACAAATTTGTCTTTATATCTGCTGAGAAGATATTAACATAATTGTGTAGATGCTCGATAAAACACTATAGTGATAGTGATTCCAACACTCTACCTATAATTCGTATTAGCTAAGAAGGTGACGCTAGTCACTTTCCATACTTTTTGTCCGAGAATTTATTGATCAAATATTCAATATTGACTTTGTAGCAGTAGAATGATTCATGCATACAATAAGGTAGCACTACACACTGCTTCTACTACTTTATTTTAGTCCGGAACTTCGGACTTTTCCTATCTATGAACTGATGTAGTTTGTTTTTAGGTGTATGGAAAAGCTATGTTTTTAGATGTTTCTTCAGAATTCCTAGTGAATGAGTATTTTTTTTATTTCGATGGAAATTTCGGCATATTATTATGCCAATGGACAAGGATATGTAAAATTTGTTGACCAACCGTGTGTTTAATCAGTCAATTTTCAGAAAACAGTTTTTATACTTAAAGTGTCTGATTACAAAAGTTCACTTCGTGTAAAGACTGCTTGATCCCTGGGTTGTTTGGGTCTCGTCTGATCGAGATTTATTTATTTTATTCGAATTGACGAGAAAAAAGCCTATCCTACAAGCTCTCGCAAGCCTAGCAGCGAAAAATCGGAAAAGGGGGTGGTTTTCATGTTCGGGGGTAGTGGGTGAAGGGTAGTTCGAAGATATTGTCACCAATGTATTCGACGCCCTCGAATACGAGAGTTTACCGTTTTCAAGCTGATTTTCGTTGTTTTCGTGGTATTTCGTTATTGGGGGTGGGAGTAGTTTCAATTCCCGGGGGTGGGTTAGGTCATCTGTAGTCAATTTTTACTTATTTTATTCGAATTGACAAAAAACCGATACAACAATCCCTCGCAAGCCCAGCACCGGAACTTCGTTAAAAGGGGTGGTTTTTTTGATTTAGTAAAGGGATAGGTCGGGAAATAATGCCACCATCATGTTCCCCCTCGAAAACGGGGTATACCGTTTCCCAGCGGATATTCGTTGTTTTCGTGGCATTTCGTTATTGGGAGTGGCGGTAGTTTCAACCACCACATATTTGTAGGCCTTAGGGCTCTCGCACTGAACTCAATCTCTAATGAACATTCTGTGGTCAATCGTTACTTATTTTATTCGAATTGACAAAAAAAACCGATCCGATAAGTCTTCGCAAGCCTAGCACCGGAAAATCGGAAAATGGGGTGGTTTTTCCAGTTCAAGGGTAGTGGGTGAAGGGTATGTCGGAAAATATTGCCAGCATTGTATTCCCCGCACTCGAACACGGAGGGGTAGATGTCTTGCGGTCCAGTCACAGAACTTTTGGGGTCAAAGATTCATCTCAAGATGACTATATTATAAGAACTTTATATGTTTAGACTTTAAAGGCCACTGGCGACCGAACTATTGAATTCTGAGCATTGTGCCCGTGAGAACTATTGGATATTGTTCTAGCACGACAATTTGTCTACATGACCACTGAACGGCACAAAAAACGTTTTAAAATTTATGGTTAGGAGCCTATTGTTAAATCATTCAATAATTATTATCACAAAATCTTCTTCAACTAGATCCTTTAGTTGTTCCCAAATGCTGCTTTTATAGAATACTACAGTGTCACCAGCAAAGCTAATGATGTGCACTTGCATATTAGGGCTAAACAAATCATTAACATATATGTATTGAAAAGAAGAGGACCTAAAACAGTCCCTTGAGGTACTCCAAATTCTACGGTTTTTCCAAATTTAACTACCTATAAGATCAAGGGCAATCCCTCTAATGCCAATATTTTCCAGGCTATTGACTTGTAAAGCTGAAATTCGCATCAATTATAGTTCCCAGAAACTTTATTTCTGATTGAAGCGATATAGAATGACTATGTTTTATATTAAAATTGTACTCCGTTCTTTTTAGTTTTGTAGTCAAATGAATGTAAACTGTTTTACCATAATTTATTATAAGCCTATTTCTAAAGTACCAATCACAGAACAAATCTAAAAGATTTGCTAAAAAAATATAAAGCATTCTTCTATAGTTGTTCAGGAGTTGTTGCCGTAACTATAAGAGATCTGTCATCCGTATACATGTAAACATTTGCAGAGTTTATATAGTGTGGTAGATCATTTACATATATCAGGAATATCAATGGACGCAGCACACTACCCTGGGGTGTTCCGATGTTTAGCTCATGTCCATATGAAAGAGAGCTTTCTATTTTGACCACATGTGGTCTTTTATACAGAATCGAAAAGTGTTGGTTTTGGTATGGCAATAACAGCAAGCGAGAGCGAAGCAAGCAATGATGTATGCAATTCTTTTGATGGGGCGTGTCACTCTTTGCCTCTGCTAGAGTACTGGTAGGCGCCTTTCTTGTGGGCCGTCGGTTAAGTCGTTGAAACTAATGCAATATCTAATCCAACACTTTCCGAATCTATATAGATAACAACACTAACATTTTGGTTTATATTACATTAATTCAGTATGTCAAGTTTACTTTAGTTTTAATCATCTGCAGATGATGCCAACACAGTTTTCGAAACGCAATTCGAGTAGTTCTCAAGTGTAGTATTCAAATGCTTCAGTGTTTTGTGGAAACTTTTCATCGTATTTGATACTGTGTAGTAATGCACACGAGCTGTGAAAAATCAACTTACACAGTGTTGTAGTGAAAAGTGATTTTTAGTTTAATCCTGGAATATTTATGAAAATATTTTAAAGCCCACAGCCTCCTTCCAAGCGGTGTTTTATCTGTTTCAGAACACCCTATCTGATCAAGCAGAGCGTGATGTCAGTGACACTAAAAAAGTACTTAAAACCAACAAAGAAAACAGAAAAATCATTATCACATAATGGCCGGTGATTTTATCGATACAAATAATAAAATAAAAATTGCGCATTGGTGTCTGTACAGAGAACAGTTATTTAATAATGCCCTATTGTAATTTAAACGAGTATGTATTGAAGACGTGGCCATAAAACACTCTCCAATTCCAATATTAAATAGCACTATGTCTGGCATGAGAGCACGCTTATTGTTCCACCATAAAATTCTACGTAGGCACATTAGTTCAGGTGTGGAAGGATAATTAAACAAATTTCATCCCTCTCTAAAAACTATAATTTTTTACAACCCACGAAGTTGTCATTTGCATTAAACCAAACTGCATTTTATCATGGATTCTCGGGTGGTTGCCACAGAATATTTCATGGACTTGTCAGTTGCTGCTCTCACACACACGCACTTATTTTAATGTTATGCATATATATGTAATTTGCTTCAAGAAAGTTACACTATATTAGTTATACTTTTTGACACCGTATATAAGGGGCATACCATGTCAATCTAACACCCTTGCACCCAGATATGACAATTTCGGGTTTCTTGCCATTTTTTAATTTGCCGCCGATTCTAACCTAACTAACAACTAATCCTTTCAGTATTTTTTTAATTATTATTCATTAGCATTAGCATTATTAGCACTATTAATCCAGTAATCTTGGCATCAAAAGGGGGGGGGGGGTTACTTGACGTCAAATCGGGTATGCTTTTTTAATATGCTGTATATGATTAAAAATTAAGGTACTTGTATACTAAAATGAACTTTTACAGTTTTAAATGTAATTTGGTATACTAATAAATAAAGTGATTTTACACTTGAATTTTCAATAAAAATAAAATCGTCCGTTTAGTTTCGTAGTAATTGATTCGGAAAGTTTGACTTTTTTAGGCAAAGATGCCTTATTTGACGTAGTAGAGATCGGCTCAACTTAATTTTCGCTCTTATTACCACAATTTTTGAGAAATATGTTTCAAAAACTAACATAACATTAAGTATTTTCTTATTAACACTCTGTTAAAACGCTGAAAAAATCGTCCGCCTAGTATAAAAGTTATTAGAACTTTAATCAATTTTAAGACCTACATTTGTCTAAATGAAACAGCTGTTGAAATTGATTGGCAACGTTGCATATTAAGAAGATGGCGTGAATATTTAAATTTTTAAAAAGTATAAGATTAAAAATTAGTATAAATGCTCCTTAAATTTGAATATCGAGATATTCGAGTAAATGGGGAAAATTTCATGTTTTCCTAGAAAATGCATGTAAATCTTAAAAAAATAATTTTGTCAGAAACTTTTGTTTTGAAGGGCCGAGATTAATAAGGTATCTAGGTAATACATGATATTAAGTGGACATCGTATATGAGATCGATTTTAATTAATTACCGATTAATTACGGTGACAAAATGGCGAAATTTTACAGAAAAAAGAAAAGTCCCAATTTCCGCCCCCTCTAATTCCCTAATTTTTGTCGAAATCCAAAAAATAAAAGAAAGAGTTTTAGCAAATTTAATTCTATTTAAATTAGCTAGAATAGTCTTTCGGCGTAGGAGTCAAGATTAAGAAGTTGTCAACTTTTGAAGCACAAAATTTGCGATTTTTTGCCCTACATCGTCGACATTTCAGTAAATATCTCCGAAACGAAGAGAAAACTTAAAATTCTGATGATAGCAAAGGATTCACAGTGAAAAACACATGTTTGACCTAATTTTTTATTTGGAGCTAGCTCTTACCATTTCGGACATATCTGCGAAAAATAGTAAAAAACAGCTGGCATTTCTGAGACGAAAAAATTACAAAAACATGCGATTTTGACACGTTCATATTTTTCGAAAAACACTAGCGGAACGGCTGTATGATGTCGCGACGTCAAGAGGAAGACTTTCAGTTAAACCTCATCGTAAATTGCATATCGAGATTGGAAAATTCAGCTCGGCATGAACGAAATATAGCCAGATTAATTGTAGCAGATTAGTATAAATATGATAGTTATGACAATCGTATTTAATACAGCGTTGCCAAATCCTATTACTATATCTCTCTCGCGCTTTAATTTATTAAATCCACCGCTAGATTCGCTCTTATCAGTATACAAGTACCTTAATGTTAAATCCAAGTTTACGACCTCGGCAGATCTTGGTCAAAAATCCAAAAAAACAGAGATTTTTGTTTTTCTTATTCAGTTTTGTTGATTTTGGCACCTAAGGCCTACTTTTTTGGTAAAGGCAATTTAGTACTTTATAAAAGTAGATTAAATTTGCTACAAATTGATACCAGAGCGGACTCAGTAGATCAAATAGTGTCTGGGATACAACTGTTCAAAGTTTTGCAAATTTTTCATATTTTGACATTTTTAGCGATTTTTCTTTTTTTTTCAGTTTATCTAATGAAAACAATAAAATTCGTTTTATCGACTTATTAAAAACCACATTTGAAAAAGAGGAAACTATTGTAATCCAGGCAGAAGAAGATGCGGACATGCTGATTGTCACCACAGCCATTTCTAAGTCTTCTACAAACGATATTGTAGTGATCGCTCTGGTGAAGACATAGATCTCCTAGTCATTCTCATTGGCATTACAAAGAAACACACAATCTTTTTCCAAAAATGTGGGAGAGGAAACAACCAGACGCGACTTATTCAAACGCCTCGAAATAAAATAGCTCAGTCAATAAAGGAGGTGTAGAGTGCGTGAGCAAGGGCCTAAGCGATTCCTTCAGAAAGTTGTTCAGGGGTCTTAGGGGGGGGGGGGAGAATATCCCACTTTTGGTTTTTTCGCTCTCGAGAATGGTGCGTCGTAGGGAAAAATTTTCTTATACCGAATGCAAGCTCATGAAGTTCTCGACAACTTTCATTTTAATTTGCAACCGTTTTCGAGCTATACGCTCCGGAAAACTAAAAATTTTCGAAAGACAGATTTTTATCTGAAAAATAGAAAATTGTATTTTAAAGATGGTAAAAAAAGTCACATATAAGGTAAGTAATTTTATTAATTTAATTTTGTACACAGATCATATAAACTTAACGAGGCTATGGCTATCCTCAAAGCCTTAGAATACGTCGTCAGAAATGAACATGAACATTGCACTATTTTATCAGATTCACTGTCTGTTTTCCAAAGTATTGCTAACAGTCAAGACATTAACTACACTATTCATACGCGTATTGCTGAAATTAAAATAAATTAAAAGAAAGAGGAAGGTTAATCAAAGTGTGGGTTAAAGCTCATACAGGCTTAGAACATAATGAAGAAGTAGACATCATAACAAAAAAGTATTAACGATGGAGAAATTTTGAACAGTGGACTGCACGTCCAAGAGTGTATTAGTATATTGAAAAAAAAAAGTAAAAATGCGTGGTCAACCTTATGGAAAGAATATAGCATAACAAATCCTACTCGCTACACAACCATTCAGCCAGATATTCCTACTTGTTATTGGCATAAAGATTTAAAATATTCAAGAAGAGAAGTAACTACAATAAACAGACTATAATTTGGCCACGGGTGCTACCCGGCGCACCTCAAGAAGATAGGAGTTGTGGACACAGACTTGTGCGATACTTGCAATGTCACTGCAGATTTGGATCATATATTTTTTGACTGCTTAAGTAGAAAGCGATGTATTCCATAAAAAATAAAGTAGTCTGAATATTTACCTTCCTAATAATATCTGTCATTTATTAGCTCTAAATAAAAAAATATCTATGACGTAATACTCGAATTGTTCAAAGACTTTAAAATCAACATTTATAATAGGCTAAATATCCATTCCTTTGTTTTTTCCTATTGTTATATATTCCTTTCCTTCATGTTTTCATCCTCTTTGGCCGTGAGGCTCCTGAGTGTTCCTCGTCCATGGCATCCTCATCCTCAGTGGTGGGTGGATCTTGCTGAAGGGGCTCTACGTCGTCTTCATCGTCGTCCTCGTCGTAAACAGGCACGCCGTTGAGGCATTTCCCTTGGCAGTGGAGGCACGCCGCAGAACAGTTCAGCATTGTTTTCCGGCATCCACATTTGCCACAACCACAATCCTTGGTGCAGCGGCAAAATATCGTTTTCAGTAGGACCTCCGGTGCTGGTAGATCTTCTGTTGTAATTGGCACCAGGGTGTCTCCTATGTTTCCACCCCCATCGTGAATTTTTATCGATGAGCTAACAGAGGAAAGAGTGAATGCACGATCTTTGCGTGACAACTTGATGTCTGAGAATGGCAAGTCCACTATCTTATTCATTGCCTCTTTATTAACTCGAACAGCATCGTAACAATTTATTGTGGCTTCTCCCACCACCCCATTCGCAATTGACATAATGTCACTGGTTTGTGGGAAGGGAGGATGAGCAAAATAACTATGATAGTGGCCACAACCGGTGCATTTACCCTAGCTGTGGCGTAAATTTGAGGTAAAAATCTTTTTGACAATTTTTACTTTTCCGGAGCGTGTAGCTCGAAAACGGTTGCGAATTCGAAAAAAGTATATAAAATGGAAGTTGTAGAGAATTTCATGAGCTTTCATTTGGTGTAAGTAAAATTTTTCCCTACGACGCACCATTTTCGAGATAAGATCTGTTTATAACTGATTTTTTATTTTTATTTTTCTTTCTTCTACTCTTTTCCGATCCATTCAATATAATAGTACTATAGTATATTGGGGGGAGGGCATTTTTTGGCCCCTCTGACATTTGGGGCTTGGGCTCGGAGTAAAATGAATTTTCTGAACCTAATTATAGTAGTAGTACGTATTTCACAGATTCTTAAGTTAAACATTGTTAAAAATGTCGAAATATGAAAACTTTGCAAAATTTGAATAGCAGTATCTCGGATACTATTTGATTTACAGAGTCCGCTCCAATACCAACTTGTAGCCAATAAAAATCTCGCAATTTTTTGTATTTTTGACCAAGGTATGCCGAGGATTTAATATTAATTTTTCATCCTATTTGATTTGACGTCAGATAGGATGTATAAACTTACTGTATTGTATTAGGTATTTGAAGAAACTCACGCTAAATGATGGAAAAACGAATTTTTGAGGACTGAGACTAAAAGTTATGTTAGAATTGGCGGCAAATTTAAAAATGGGAAGAAACCAGATTCGTTTAAATCTCTCAGGAAAAAAAAACATTTTTGGGAAAATTGCCATCTCTACTTGCACCCAAAAAAAAGCATCCGAAAAATATTTTTTATTTATTTGCTTTTATCATAATTAGAGAATATTATTTAGATATTACGCAAATCATAACTTACACACTTTTTTATTTATTATGAAAATATCTACTTTCTGCATATTGTTGCCCTAATCTGGGCACGCTAATATACTAGTTAGGTAAATACTTTAAAACACTCATTATTGAAAAATCAATCAAAACAACTACTCTTCTAGCTAATACTGACCAAGTATTGAATTACATGATAGGATTCTTAGCATTTTAAAGCAAAAATACTTAAATCATTTATTCAAATTTAGTCATTCACACTTTTTTATTTAATATGAAATTATCTACTTTCTGTTTATTGGTACCTTAATCGGGTCACGCTAATATACTACTTAGGAAAACACTTTAAAACACTCATTATTGGAAAACCAATCAAAACAGCTACTCTTCTAGCTAATACTGACGAAGTATTGAATTATATGATAGGATTCCTGGCATTTTAAGGCAAAAAGATATAAAATACTTAAATTATTTATTGAAATTCAGTCATTCACACCAATTATTGAACCGTACATTCTATTTCAACTAAATTTGAATACATGATTTAAGTATTTTCAATAGATTTTTTGCTTTAAAATGCTAAGAATCCTATCATGTAATTCAATACTTCGTCAGTAGAAGCTAGAAGAGTAGTTGTTTTGATTGATTCTCCACTAATGAATGTTTTAAAGTATTTACCTAACTAGTATATTAGCGTGCCCAGAGTAGGGCAACAATATACAGAAAGTAGGTATTTTTATAATAAATAAAAAAGGGTATAAGTTGTGATTTGCATAATATCTAAATAATATTCTCTAATATGTTTCGGGGTTCAAAATTTTCATTAAGGATACTAGTTTCGAAACGTATTTTCAATATATTTTCAAATGTAACACACTGTGTCCACTCAAAAGTGAGATTTTTCTATATTTTACTTAGCGTTAGAGATACAGCAAAAATTTATAGTCGTTCAGGGAGCGATTTTTTGAAAAATGAAAAATATTGAAAATTGGATTAAAACGAGATAAGATCAGTAATTGGGAATAATAGAAAAATTCAGAAAATGCTACAACTAACATTTGGACAATAATTGAGAAAGTTCATCATTCCCTACATGTCCCACAAATATAAAATCAGAAGACAAAACCTAAGTTAAACATCTCTTTAATGAATAGAACAAAAACCGTTTTCTATGTTCTTGATAATAAGCTAGGCATATTAAGAAAAAAAATGGGGGTTCAGAGGAAAGTTTTGCTATAGTTTTGATTTTCTCACACTTTATGTTTTGGGTCACTGAACATGAATTTGAAGTTTGCAGGCAAAAATTTGGCCCGAAACTTTGTTTTTTTGGCACTATTTGTCCAAATTTTGTCACTTTTTTCAGTTTTTGGCCTAAATCTCAGAAAGGAAGCGTTTTTTCCACAAGCCCACTCTATACAAAATTAAAGAAGACAAAATTTCCGACATTTTTCATATATAATGTGTTTTTGGAAAACTAACCGTTCCGCCGCTAGAGCGCGCCAAAAAAGGGCCATATTCCCATATCTAGTGAACTTCACCGTTTTCGCAGAAATCGCCCTTGCTATGATACTTAACTGTTGATCGTAAATGATTTATAATGAACGCGTGTTTTGTATGGGTTGTCATGATTGCTGAATATAAAGTTCTAAATTCCCAAAACTTGCGCCAGACTTCTGGTCAGTGGATCAAGTCGTAAAAATGTTGGAAGAAATGAAAGATTTGTTAAAAACTTCAACTTTGGTGATGTCAAATTCCAAAGGAGTGACCGAGTCCAACCTCTTACCATAATGAACAATGCTATCAAAGTAGGCGACGGCATTCTCCCTGTTAATCAACTGGAATTTTTCTTGTCTTACGATCTGTCTTAAAATGGTTTAAGAAAAGGAACCAAATCTGCTCTATACAAAGCAAAACAGCAGGCCTCTTTTGCACCAATCTGTGCATCAACTGTGAGGGGTCCTGTAACAACGCGACAATCGAGACAGATTTCATAAATACCCTTGAAGACGCGGACCATTGGACGTCGAAGTACAGAACGAACTGGGCTTCACCTTCTCCCCGGTTGTTGAGACCATCAAAGAAAGTGTGGACAAGGAGGACGACGGCATGTAACATTTCCTTCCCCAAAAACAACAATGACACACTTGGAGCATAAATGTACCTTTCTGAAGTAGTTAATATGAATATCCAAGCTGACCTATATCTTCTGTTCATTACAGACCTCCCCACCACCTGAAAAATAAGGAGAATAGATGAACGGACTGAAGAGGATGTGACAGTTCCTTGAAAAACGAAGGTATCTACAACAGTATCTTCAACAGTAGACATGTGCAGATTACTACTCACCTCGTCTATCGATAAATCCATAAAATAACATCTTCTGTTTGTTCCAGATGATTAAGGCAGTCCAATTTATGAAGGCAGCGACATTCATCATTCGCAACATTTATCATTATAATGATATGAGTATATATTATACTACTGACTATAATACACTGTACATAACTCCTTTAGTAATAACTGCATCTCATTCGTTTGTCTCCATTTTTTCAATTACTTTCCCTATATTCATTATTCATGTAAGGTATACTGGGTCCGGAAACATGTTTTTTTTTGCGCGCTCTAGCGGTGGAATGGTTAGTCTTACAAAAAAAAGTGATATAAAAAGTGATATAGGGAAAAAATTATACAGTTTTGCGAAAGACGTATCTAGAGAGTGTAAATCAAAATTTTGTGATTCACTCGTATTATCTTTAGTTGATTATGGTGATGTTGTATATGGAAAGTTATTATCGACGACATCAAAAAAGAAAATTCAAAAATTTCAAAATTCATGTTTACAGTATTCCATATAGACAACATATATCACCACATCTAAATGAACATAGCATATTAAACATGGAAAATCGCAGACGTTTACACATGCTCACACTTATATGGCGAATAATTCATAATGACGAACCTCAGTACTTAAGAAATAAGTTAATTTCACAAGATCACTTGCATAATACAAGATACATACAAAATTTTTTGGTGCCTCAGCATAAAACTCCGATTTTTTCAAAGAAATGAGTATAAACAATACAAATCAAAACAAAAATTTATTAAAGTTGTCAAAAATTACATTTTGGCTGATCAGAGGCAAGAGACTTGATGCTGCGTTGTGGATGCGCGTATATTTCTTTCTTTTTTCCGATATAGTTTTATCTACTTTTAACCTTTTTGCTTCGCTTCGTGGGGACTGCCCGTTCCCCTTGTTTGCTCGCATGTCTGAGTGTTGCTGTTGTTATTATTGTTGTTATTATTATAAAATAAAACTTTGTTAGATTGCAATTCATTACTGAATATTAAAAAATAAAATAATAATTATTTTTTTTCTTGAAATTTTAGATTTATATGTATTAATATTTTTTTTTATAATCTTTTTTATAATCTTAGATTTAGGTTATTTGTATTTGGGCAAATGGAAGAAGAGCTCTACAGTTCAATTGGTACCATTTGTACTTTGAGTAAAATAAATGTATTATTATTATTATTATTATTATTATTATATATGAAAAATGCAGGAAATTGTGTCTACTTTAATTTTGTATGGAGTGGGCTGGTCGAAAAAAACGCTTCCTTTCTGAGATATAGGCCAAAAACTGAGAAAAGTGCCAAAATTTAGGCAAAAAGTGCCAAAAAAAACAAAGTTCCGGGCCAAATTTTTGCCTGCAAACTTCAAATTCGTGTTCGGCGACCCAAAAAACATAGAGGGTGGGAATATAAAAACTATAGCAAAACTTTCCTCTGAGAATCCTAATATGCCTAGCCTATAATCACAGCAATTATTATATTAAAAATGATCCAGCTTACGTCTTAGATGAACTTCAACGAGATTTACTTTCATAAAAGAAAAACTACTTGCAACGTGCAATAGCTACTCTAGCTACGGAATATAGTTTGAAATTATTAAATCTGAAATAATGTCAGCTGCGGCTAGCGTCAGCTGCAGTGAATGGTCGAAATTTAAACATTTGTTGCCTTGTCTTAATTCAGAAATGCAGCGTATCTGATGTTATCATATAGAACACAGTGAGTTGCCAAGTGCTAAAACTTTTAAATTAAAATATTTTTGTTATTCTTAACGTATCTCTAGAAAACTCCGTACCGTCTCTATGGTTGGTTTAATATAGTTATTTTTATTATTTTTATACATCCTTTTCCAAATGAATAGATAAATAACTATGATTTGCTATAGGGTGTGGCAAAATTATTTATAATTTACCTAAAGTTTAATAATTCAAAAAGACAATTAATACCATTGCAAGCCTTTTTCATTTCAGCCAGGGGTATATACCATTATGCTACGAGCAAACGAAAACATAAGAAGAGATTTCGTTGACAAGCATATTTATATACCGGGTATCCCAGAACTAAGTTAACAAGCGATATCTCTGTTATTTGAAAAGATAAAACTATAAATAAAAAAACCTGCAAGAGCCAAAAAAACAACAAAACGGTTGCATTTTACCTACCTGAGGTCCTTTAAAAAACTTTAGTATTTTAGTTAGTCGTATAGATATTTTAATTTAAAATCAAGCGCACCGTGTGTACAGAGTGACCATTTAAAAGCTGAACACCTCTCTAAAATTTTTATTTATTGTGCAATTTGAATCAAATTTTATTCAAGTATAGAACAAATTAGGATCTAATTATGACCAGAAAAACATTCGCCTCCTACAAATGCAAAGCAACTGCGGTACCAAAATATGCGGAAAAAAACAAAAAATCATATTAGGCATTTTTTTATCGGGAAATTTTGTTAATGAAACTTGTTCAGAATTGTCCAAAAAGTCCAAAATTTAATCACAATTAAAAAATTGAAAAATTGGAATTTTAAAAATTTTAAAAATACTTATTTAAAAAAAAAACTGAAAATTACTTGACAACTACCCGGCAGCTTGGATTTAATTTCAAACACAATTGTCATAATACAGTTTTCTAAATAAAAAAAACCCATTAAAATGACATTTTCGGACTTGGACATTATTTTAATTAAAATTTCAATATTTTTTTATTTTGCCTAAATTTTGGGCTTAAAGTTTCATTAACAAAATTTTCCGACAAAAAAATGCCTAATAGGCGAATGTTTTTCTAGTCATAATTAGATCCTAATTTGTTCTAACTTGAGTAAAATTTGATTCTAATCGCACAATAAATAAAAATTTTAGAGAGGTGTTCAGCTTTTAAATGGGTCACTCTGTATGTAAGCACATGCATATATTTCTTACATTACATTAGTCTAGGAAATAGCGTGCAAATTCGACGACGAATGGTTACCGTCTGCCAGTCGGTAATCGAAGAGACCATATAAGTATAAAAAAATTTTCTCTCTGGAATTTTTTGGTATGGGGGGGGGATAGGGAGGGGGGGGCATCTATTTTTTAATCTAATGATTATCGATGTCTGTCCGCTTAGGTAGTTAGTATATGTATTTCACATACCCCAATTACGTTGGCAGACGAAACTTCCGGTCGGCGCGCGCGTTAACCGGAAATAGAAACTAAACATTTTTTTTTCTATTTGAGGTTAACGCGCGCGCCGATCGGAAGTTTCGCCTGCCAGCGTAATTGGTAATGTGAAGTACATATACTAACAACCTCCTTATCCCCCACCATACCAAAATGTTCCAGAGAGAAAAAAAAATTGTACTTATATGGTCTCTTCGATTACCGACTGGCAGACGGTAACCATTCGTCGTCGAATTTGCACGCTATTTCCTAGACTACATTGTTTTAATACAAAATACTTACATACTACTACTTACATTAAAATGATCACACACATATTTGTTTGTTTTATCTCCAAGAGATATATTGCGTCTCATCGCTTGACTAATGAACAGTTTAATGAGAGTTTTTACTGTTGTGTTTGTACATTTGGACACAATACATTACTTACAAAACGTTTTGCTTTAGTTTTTCCATCACCTACGGTATTTGTACTATTCATGACACAAACGGTACTTTTAATCAGCATGACACATCTACAGCATTTAAATACAGACTGTTAGACGTCTCCCGATGGGAGCAAGGAGCGATTGACGTCACGCAGCTCTAACACGACAGCGCCACACGTTGATGTTCTTGTTTAATTTTGAAGCCTATAGAAAATTTTTTTTTTTCATTTCGCTCTAGAATTAATAGATCTTCCAGAAAATGTTATTTAAAAAAATCGGCAGCTGCTGCAAGCGGCTGGAACCTCCCCACCCGGTGGATCTTTCAAGCCGAAAAGAGCACAAAATTTAGCGATCTCGTTTAATTATATTCGTTAAGTTGAAATAATTTTTTCATGTTAAAAAAAAACGATCGATAGGATTTGAACGTGCGAACCTCAAGTTCAAAATTTATAGTCTCGCAAGCAAGCATAAAAGCCATAACAGTGTATTTTAGGTTAAGGTCTACATGTATGTATGCGCCTAGCCGGATCCCCGTTCGGAGTCAGTCGTACAACCATGACGCGCAGCGTCATGGTGAATGTGCGACTGGGCGGGGCGGTCCGATTCGGCTGGAACAAAAAATGATTATGCGTTAGCACTCCTGTAACTAGACTTAACGCTAACAATTTATTGCGAATAGGTCGAGGGAACTTTTAAAAACTTTTTATTTGCAGGTTTTTATTTCGGTGCACTGTACTTCACTATTTAAAAGTTCTGAATACTGATACGGGGAAAACCAGTTCGAGCTAGTGACATCCTTCGTCCTGGTGGTTGTACCGCCTCCAGGAAGGTAGAGTGAAGGGGAGGTTGTAATTTCAAAAGTTTGAAGTTTTCAAAAAGTTATTGGCCGAGGGGGATTTTGAAAAGGAGACCAAAAGAGGACAAAAGAATAAAAATTAACAAAATTAACGAAAAAAGAGACGAATAGAGGGAATGGAGAGGAATTTAAAGGTAAAAGGTGATGAAAAGGTAAAAGGTGGTGAAAAGGAAATTATGGAATAGGATAGTGTGGGTAGGAAAGTTGCCGAAAGGTAGGCAACAACACTAATCTATTCAGAGAGTTACTTTAGGTTGTAAAATATATGATACACAAAAAGCGTGACTCTATAGATTATTTCGTTTTTTAATTTTTTTCACGGAAACCAAATCGAAAAAATGCTTGTGTGATATATTGTTAAAATAAGAATTTTATCTACTTTTCAATGGTTCGATTACAAATTTTAAATTAGTATAAAATAAACAACTTGTGGTGCCAAAACGACACTAAACGTCATCAGATCTCAACCAAAACCTTTTCAGATCTTCTGGAGCACTAAAGAAACCCTCATGCAACGTTTCATCCAAATCCGTTTAGTAGTTTCGCCGCTATCGTGCTAACAAATATACACTATACACATGCACACAGACATTTTTCAAAAACCACTTTTTTGGGTTCCTGTAAAGATTTGATGTTCGAAACACGACCTTGCAGAAATTTCTGCACATAATGATGTTCAAGAACAATGTTTTTCAGTTCAGAGAGAGTTCAGTCAACATTTTGAAAATGTAAGGAACACCATTTCATACATGTTGTATATGAATTATGAACAGTAGTAATGCGTTTAGGTATGTTAATTAAACTAAACACCCAGAAACTATCGAAGATTTTACGTTATCTAGATCTCGAAAGAAATAAAATTTAAAATGTTTTAATCTTAAACGGCAAGACGACTCAAATTTCGTAGATAACCATAGCCATAGGCGTAGAGAACTATTTTTATTAGTGCAGAGATTATTTTATTATGCTATGCGATCAGCATATAGAACGGCAGGAGAAGAATAACGATGGTAATGATATTGTTGATAGAATAGAAATATCTGAGGACACGAAAAATCTATCTTAACTTTTTAATTGAATGAGATAAAGATATTGACATAATCTAAAAATCAATCAGTAGTTCAAGACAGGCCTGTAGCTAGGGGGGGGGGGCAGGACGAGCTATGCCCTCCTGGAATAATTTTCGCCCGACCTACGGCGATCGCAAGGGGGGCAATTTCACCCCGCTCATCAAAAAATTTTTCGGGCTAAACATTTTTTTTTTGGATTTCTCTCCCCCGCCCATCAAAAAATTTTTGCCCCCCCCCCTCCCCCCCTGAAAAATTATTTGCCCGCCCTTAAAGCACTTTCTAACTACAGGCCTGGTTCAAGAGCTCTTACTTTAGTATATTTTTTTGTAACCTGGTAAATTATAGGAGAAACAAAGCTAAGTTAGATAAATACATCAGTGAAACAGCAGCTACTTGCACAAAAAAAAAAACTTAATGTAAACATTATAATTTTCGACAGTTTATTGAAGATTTATATAATTGTTGAACATTTTATAGAATTCGTTTTTACTTTCGAGAAGAAAATGAGACGAAAAAAACTTTTGTAAATCGGAGATAAGAAATCTGAGGGCAGTTCTCTGAACGAGACTGTCTGCCTCTAGTACTTAGCTTTATGAAGAGTTTTAATCTTTCACTATATCATTTCTGCACTCGAACAATTTTACAAGTATTTGTCTTTAATTGTTTTCCCCATTGGAACGCCAATGAGTGAATAGTTTAGCGCGAACAAAACGTCACCTTGAATATGAGGGTTAGAATCTACCTGCTGTTACCCTGACCACCCCCGTATTAGCAAATTTCACGAGATATCTGGCCTCTTTGCCACCGGTGGGGACTGTCGAATTTTTACCTTTTGTACCAGAGTTATAGTGTTTACTGAAGTCATTATTTGTCCGAACCACCGGTCTATTGTTATCTTCTAACATACCGTATGCATCTATAATGTTGCTGTAGCAAATACGAAATATAGGGCACTGTACTTTTGTTTTAAGTGCGAGTTCCATGCCACTTCAGTATTGCTTCTATGAAATGTTTAATATTTGATTATTTAAAATATTGGCAGTAACCGTTGTCAGTCAAAAAACAATTTATTAAGCAAAAAAGTCTTAAAATACTTCCACATCCAGATTTTCCATCTAAGTCTCTCACAACGAAAAAAATAATTGCTTATGGAACTTTAATAAAAGGAATAAGAAAAGTTGTACACAGGGTATGTCATCACGACTTTTAGCCCAGTAAATGAAGACATTTCGACTGGAAAAAATTACGAGAAAGCTGGATTTTTGTGGACACCTTCATTAAGGTGCCCTTATTATATCTTGAGAAGATCGAGCAATTTGAGCCATGGGTTTTTTCTGGGTGGGGGTTAAAGGGGAAATTTTCAGTTTTTGCCATTATCTCGAAAAGTATCACTTTTTCGACAAAAATAGTTATGAGCAAAAATATTTACTATAAAATTCTACACAAAAAAGATCATTACACTTTTGTTCGTAGGATCAATCGTTTTTGAGCTAAAGTTGCGGAAAGATACAATGTCTGTATTTCTTTAACAGTAACAAAAAGTAGGCCTAATCCACATCTGACACTCAAAACAACCCTTTGCATAAATCATTGGTTCTCTTCTAGCAGATCTAATTCCGTGTCAACATTATCGACCTCTTCATAAAGAGCTTCGTCAATTGGCCGATCAGTTGATGGTATCGTATCTTCAACTATAATATCTTCTTCTATAGCTCCGTTGTTACTATCTATTTCTTCAAATACAAGTTTTTACATTTCTGTTATTGCTTCTTTTATTATCGTGCAATATTTAAATGACTGAATGAAATTTAGTTGCAAAAAGTATATCTTCTATAAATTCCCTTTTAACATATAATATTGCTGTTTGGGGATTATCTACGAAGCTAAATCGAATATTTATAAAGCCAAACAACAGTAGAAGCAGTATGACGTACGGTTTTAAAAAAAAACTGCTGGGATTTATCTAATCATATGCCATTTACAGATTTTAAATATCTTTATTATTTTTCCAGATAATGGCCAGGAGACTTTGAACTGAAATATCCTGAATATGAACTAATGTCACATTATTTGCAAACAGGACATTTTTCCGGTACTAGATTATAGATGAAATCATTTATATACATCAGGAAAAGTAGGGTCCTCAATACTGAGTCTTGAGGTGTCCCTATTTTCTAAAATCAGATTTATTGTCGTTAAGAATAATACATTTTCCAGATAGGACTGAAAACTCACATAATTATTCCTATACACCATAACGATAATGTATACTCTAACGTAATAGAATAATGTACATACATCATTTATTATCGCAGCATGTTAGAGTAACATTGCTTTTAAAAAATGAATAAGTTAAATTTAAAAACAGATATTAAAGAAATATCCAGTCTAAAAAGTAAATTAGTAAATTATGAATTGGAATTCTCAGTATTCAATTTCCTTGAACACACATTAGCAAAATTCCCACGATATGCAAATCCTAGCATCTATCAAAGTGTAAATTATGATACCATATTGAAGAGGATTCAAAATTTAATAGTAAAAAACAAACATAAAAAGAGGAGAAAAAGTTATTAAATAATAAAGGCAGGTAACCAAATCGGTTATTCAAATTCCATGCAAATAGAATAAAAAGAGAACCCAACAAACAAGAAAAGGAAAAGTATTTCACCCCAAGGGACGTCACAAAAAATCAATCTTGTCTTCCTTTTACATCAATTTATTTTACGTGGCCGGACAATGCGGTCAAATTCTTTTGAGGTAAAATATTCCTTTTTCACCAGCAGCGGCCAGGGCAAACATTAAGAATATGCTAATCGGTTTCTTTCTCAATTTACAGTAGGCAACCAACATAAGATGTTAGTCTTTTAGTGACCATTTAAAACATTTGAAAGGCAAAAATAATTGTTTAAAAAAAAAACGCAAAATTAGTTTTTTAAAAGACTTACAAATAATCACGCACTTTGTAGAGCATGTTAATTTTAAATAAGGAACAATTTATTTTTCTGAGTGAAACAGAAAGTACAAGATAGGGACGTACAAGCATAAGGTGAAGTTACGTACTTATTTATTTAAATAAATAAATAAACTAACGTTTATTGTGCACAAAATAGTTTACACACAAAAAGAAGAGGGGAGCGTAAACTATCTTCCACCTCCCCATATACATTAGGAAAAATATTAATACTGTATACATTAAACCGAGAAAACCTACTAAACTAAATTTTTATATAATTAATTATAATATATTGCTTATAAATAAAAACTGCTAAAAACAAAAATCCGAATATCAATTACCAAAAATGAAATGGTATATTACTACATTTGCCATTTGCAATAAGATTTAAGCAGTACAAATTAACAGATTCTGTACCAAAAATATTGCAAAATATGGCGCCTACATTTTACAACATATATAACAACATATTAGTCATAAATACCCTAAAGTATTATAATCCAAGAACATTTACAAGCGATAGTAAATTTCAAATAGTAATAATAATAATAATATTAATAATAAAAAAACCGCTGCCCAAGGAATCACTACTTCCACATCCAGATTCTCTTCCAAGTCACTCACAACGAAAAAATTTTTGTATGTGGAAATAATTGTTTATGGAACTTTAATAATATAATATTTGAAATCCTCTACCCCAAAAACCCATAAAACGATACCCCACATCGGTAGCGGGGTGGGGGTGATGATAAGGGGTGGTAGTGGGGGTGGATGAAGTAAAAAAACATTTTGAGGTTTCTGGTTCTTGTACACACACTAAATCACAATTTTTTTTCATCCCCTTTAATAATGGGGTGGGGGTGGTAAGGGAGGGTGGCTAATGCCAAAAATTTTTTTGAGACCTTAGCTTCTCTTGTATGTTCTAAATACCAATTTTATGGACTCTTACCTGCTTGATTTACCTATTTTCTCCAAATTTACCCCAATTTACCCCCCAACCCTTCGACGGAACAAGATGAAAATATAATCTAGTTCTAGATCTCGTTAAAGTACATATGTGTACCAAATTTCAAGTCAATATCTCAAACGGTTCCAGAGTAAACGTGCGCACAAAAAAAGTTACAGACAGACCGACAGACAGAAATTTTTTTTTCGCTCAAACTTAAAATCTCGACGTTTCGTGACATTCTAAGCCTATTTGAACAATAAAAATTTTAAAAATTTTTTTTGTCGTTACTATACTTTCACTGGATGTGGAAGTAAAAGAGAGAGAGAAAAAATTATACACTTACAGAAAGAAATTAAAATATTTTTAAAATTTTTACCTTCGTTACTATATTCAAAAAATATAAATTATGTATTTAATTTGAATCTCACAAATTTTTTTTGCATTTTTCTTAAATTTATTGAGAGATAAATCTACGTGAACTATAACGTTATTTAACAGAACAGGACCCTATTCTCCGGCTTAGGAGAAGTGAATCGGAATATTCTTTCTCTTTTTATTTCATTATGTTTCCTATTTCTTTCTCTTTCCTTTCTCTCACTAATTCTACTCTCTCAAGTCAAGAATAAATTCCCTGGTGTAAAATAAGAAAAACTTATTTTCATATTTTCTAGTGGAATGTTGGTGGTATTTTTTGGTCTTATATTGACTACATGAATATTTGATCTCTTATGAAGAAGTTTAAAGAAATAAGAAGGCGTTTTGGTTTTTAATAATTTATATAAAAATATGGAAAATAAGTAAGGTGTTAAATGTGATTTGAAAGATATGATCGACATGCTTCTTCAAAAGATAGATGGTTATCTAAAATTACTCCTACATTTTTCGCAGACTGTACCCGGTTTATATTTGTTCCATTAATATTTGATGAAACATGGAATATAGCCAGGATGGACCTAACAAATATGTATATAAAATACAAAATTCTATTTAAAAAAACACAAGTTATGTCTATATCTCAAAAACGAGGCATGCATAATTTTCTTTTTATCAGCAACCGATTCTACTCAAAAAAGTGCCTTAAGAATGTGTTACTCGATTTTCGATTCGATACTTGGTATACAGCGTGTTTCACTTCTCGTGAAGACACCCCTGTATCTTTTTTATTTGTGACCAAATTCATTTCAAATTTTTATTAGCAATACACCTCCATAAGACGACTTTATTCAACACATAAATCCCGCCTAGATCTAAAACGCCAGCCTACTGCGATAAAAAGAAAATAGCAATTTTCGAGAAATCATAGTAGGCTTAGAGATAGACAAAAATTTTGTTAATAAAAGTTGTTCGGAATCACTTGATATGCCCCCCTGTAAAATTTTGTGAAAATCGGAATATTAAAAAAAAATTTGGTCCACTCTACACAATCTTCGCTTTTCAAAAAGCTATAATAAAAACAAATTTTTTACAAAATTAACCAGTTAAGAATTACGTTATTAGTGAAAAAGCTCTAGCGCGCTGAGCAAGCATAGAGCATATACCCAACGACTTATGTGCAAAACCTACGAAATAAATTTTTATTCGATTTTTAGAAATACCTACATTTACAAGCCAACTAATAAATATATAATATATAACTTGAAATTATACATTTTTATTAAAACTCCCGCATCCTCAACTCAAGTTATTATTATAAATCGCAGCCGTACGCTCGATCTCATAAATAACACCTCCTTAACATATGACATTAATAAAGCTTTGAAAAGACGCCATTTTAAAGAGACTTAAACGTTATGTAATACGAGCCACGTGTCGGTGGTTGGCCCGACGGAATTGTTAATGACACAACCCTTTGACAACTGGATTCGTTTTGTAGATTTGTATAATGGGGCGCGTGTTGGGATGCTGCTCGGCAACGGAATTATACATACGAACCCGCTGGCATCCGGCATGGGTCCATGGTAATATCTCCGAGCGACAATATAAATCTGCTACCTACTTTTTAATTCTGATACTTTACCAAAGAGCCTTTTTAGCTCTGACATCGCCATTTGGCGTGCGCTTCCCGTCTTACTCGGCATTAGGGAAGTATAAGAGAAGAGAGAACCAATATAGTCGAAATATTCTTAAAATAAAGGCTTAATTAAGGCAACTGGACGTACAGGATGTTTAAATACAAGAGTACAGTGGATTATTCATTTTTATGTAAAATATAGCTTGCATGATTGAATACCGCGTATAGTTTTAAAGATAAACAATTGAGACACCCTATATACTTAAGAGACTTTTTGACATATAAATGATTTTTTTTCCACTTCCGGTTTCACGAGAAATGACACTAACTTTTCATTTTCAAATGAAACACCATGTAAGTTTTTGAATTATGCATAATTTTCTGAATCCATTGATACCACAAAGTGGCATTTCAAACGTAAATATTTATTTTAATTTAATTTTCCATGTTAGTCATGACACTTCCGATTTATTCTAATGCTAAAAACAACGAATTCCCGTCGAAAATACTAAATTAAGTGATTTATGAGCAAATAAAGCACATTTTTTTAAAATGGAACCATATTGGCACCGTGGTACCATTTATTACTACTATTACTAAGAAATTTATTCATATGCCTTATTAAAATGTGCGATAAATTACAGATAAGAGAAAATACGAAAATAGTATCTATTTATAGTTATCTAGGTATAATAATCTATATCTAGGTGGCTTTGCAATACAAAAAACCGCTGCCCAAGGAATCACTACTTCCACATCCAGATTTTCTATCCAAGTCACTCACAACGAAAAAATTTTGTATGTGGAAATATTTGTTTATGGAACTAATAATATAATATTTGAAATCCTCTACCTCAAAAACCCATAAAACGATACCCCACATCGGTAGTGGGGTGGGAGTGGTGATAGGGAGTGGTAGTAAAAAAGATTTTGAGGTTTCTGGTTCTTGTACACACACTAAATCACATTTTTTTCCCATCCCCTTTAATAATGCAGTGGGGGTGGCTAATGCCAAAATTTTTTTTGAAACCTTAGCTTCTCTTGTACATATTAAATACCAATTTTATGGACTCATACCTGCTTGATTTACCTATTTACCCCAAATTTACCCCAATTTACCCCCCAACCCTTCGACGGAACAAGACGAAAATATAATCTAGTTCTAGATCTCGTTAAAGTACATATGTGTACCAAATTTCAAGTCAATATCTCAAACGGTTCCAGAGTAAACGTGCGCACAAAAAAAGTTACAGACAGAAAATTTTTTTTCGCTCAAACTTAAAATCTCGACGTTTCATGACATTCTAAGCCTATTTGAACAATAAATTTTTTTTAATTTTTTTTGTCGTTACTACACTTCCACTGGATATATGGAAGTAAAAGGAACATAAAACATTACAACAGCTGTTCAAAATGCTGTCCATTAACGTCAATGCACTTCTTAACTCGCATATCTGTATCTCGAAGTACATTCGTCAATTGTTGGGCTATTAATTGCGCGCCTTACTCGTAGTTCCAGGTTTTCACGGGTTGTAAAAGCGGTTGTGTTGATAATATTTTTTAAACGACTTCAAACAAAATATCTAGGGGAGTCAAATCAGGTGACCTTGGAGGCCATCTCGAATCGAGGGAAGGAGCGCCATCTTGTTGGAAATACATTTCCTATCCTAAATCCAAAGATAATTCATCTAAAATGTCCCAATCTCGCAGGTATCTCAAGTATTTGATGCCATTCAAAGATCATTCATATACATTAGACCAAGCCAAACACTGAAACAGAACCGCTGTTGAAAATTACCCACCCTTAGTAAATTTTGATTTTCTTCTAACCATATCTCGTATTTTGTCGGTTAAATAACCCCAAATTTGTGAACTTAGACTCATCCGAAAATAAAATCCTTCCCAAAAAATCATTGTTTGGTTGCACGATATTTCGTAAAATCCAATTGCATTATTCCATCGTTCGTGATCTTTTTCATACAAGAAAGTGTTAGTGCAATTGGTATTTAAAAGATTTATAGTTTTGCAAAATTCGGCTTACTGTTTGGTGATTGATTTCTAATTCAAACGCAATTTACCTTACAGAAACAGTCTTACCAACTTCTACTTGAGCCAAAACATTAATTTCAGTTTCTTCTGCAATTATAAGTTCTGCAAGTTTTCTTCGGGATCATTGTTGGGCTCTCTTCGGATAAGCAAGACATCCTATGGATGTCCTAAACTGGGTTACTCCTGATTTAGGACCTCCTGTCGATATCCTTTTGAGATTAATTGGGATTGCCCATAGATGTTTTCAATGAAGTAGCCCATGGTTGTCCATAGGAAAGAAAAGGGACCAATTTAGGTTAAAATCTACAGACATCCACACATAGCTGTATCCGGTTATCCATAGTATCTCTTCCTAAAATATCGTGTGATACACAAACAACCCACACCTATAGACGTTCAACTACCGTACATTCAAATGGGATCAAAACGGAAGCGCCTCTGGTGGTTGGAAGCGCAAGCGGTAGCTATATTGGCGGCCGGCGGGAAGTTTTAAATAATCTTCAATTTCCTTTAAATGCTTTTTAAAGCAGTACTATGCCACATTTGATAATTATATATCAAAATATGACTAGCACAGTTTCTAAGACACTGAAATTATGCTGCAGAAACAAAATATTTTGGTTAATAAAATTAATGATTCAAGAGGTTTGAATAACATATATTAAAATTAAAACTGAATAGTGGAAGCCCTTCTTTGTAATAATTAATTCATCATGATGATCTAATAAATCACTTTTTACATTATTTTTTATCACTAATTTATTGTAACTAAACGTTACTGCAGTTTCAACACTAAGCGTGTCATTTTTAAATATTTCACATTTCACAAGAGATCCTCGTTTCAAAATGGCACGCTTAATGTTGAAACTGCAGTAAAGTTTACTTACAATAAATTAGTGATAAAAAACAAAGTAAAAAGTGTTTTATTAGATCAATATTGTAATGCACCTTCCGCATAAATAATATCGGGCCTTCAAAATGTCGATGACAAACAGTGGATTGTTGATTACTCTTAACCACTTTTTAAATCTATTGAGGTCTTTAGATGGATGGGGGAACCGATGCTTATGAATCATATTGTCCTCACAATTAATAACACAACATTTTATATCCCATTTCCAAACAACAAACAATTTTGACCATAACTTTGACGTTTGTGACACCACGTCGCTGCCAACTATTCTTTTTGCTACCAACACTATTGATAAAATTTCTCTAGAGCGCGACATCTCTGGGTTGGAAGCGCAACTACACTTATATCACGTGACCGTACAAAGTGATTCCATTTGCTTCCATATAAGTTGAAAGTCTATAGGTATGGGTTGTTTGTGGTGTGATATTACTGTAGACAACAATTTGAAATTCTGGGTATACACACACCCATCCTTGCGTAGTAAATAAATTTCATATTGCAAAAAATAATAAATAAAATATGCATTTGCAATATATGCATTTCCTGCGTAATGGATAGACTACACTGTAGTTTCTGGCTTTTTGGCGGTAGTCACTGCTGACTCGCAACAGAAGTAATTTGCAACTTGCAAGGAGAGCCATCTACCATGACTTATTGAAACTAGCGCTAAGAACGAGCTAGCCAATATATAAACATATAGGTATACAATATACCTATATTCAACTCAAACTTGTATCTCAGTTTAAGGTAACTAACTCATTTTAAAATCGTAAATTGAAACTTGTACGTGTTTTTTTTTTTCCTTGGGGGCAAGACTTTTCCAAAAAAATTCCTGCATTAGCCTGATAAGTAATGTTTGGAAAACGATATTAATATTTCACAATGAAATTTAGCATACGTAAATCCTAAGGTATTTGTCAGTTGTATTTATATTTACGATGAAGATATTTTGGCATTATGACTTTGTTTGTAGCCCTTCGTACAGAGGTGTATTTATCTTAAAAACCGCGATATATATTACCATCATATTTACATATTTTTATGCCACATAAAGAGTTAATATTTGTACTGATAATATAAATTTCGTATTATATTTACTGTACGCTTCTATCTTTTGTATACATATAGGTTATCCAGTGGATATCCCTATCCTGGCTATTATTAGGATTATGATCGTATTTAATAAGTAATGTCTTTCACTAATAAAATCCATTCTGTCAAAATGAAAATATAATGTAAACATAAACTAAATAAAAAATGTATTGTGTGTACCTCAGGTGAATTAAGAATTATCATGTATTTGGGACCTACATTAGCCCACCAAGTTGATCTATGAATGACCCTTGGGATGGCCTTTCGTTATTCCTATATAAGTTTTTTATAGGATATCAACAACCCTAAAGGCTATCCAATAGATGTTCGTATAGGTTATCCAGTGGATATCCCTATTCTGGCTGTTATTAGGACCAAAGGATAACCATCGAACTTCCTATTAACGTCCCTAAGGAAGAATCCATTTATCGGATATACGGGATCATTTTAAGATGTCCTGGGGTCATCCCGTGCTGTGTGGGATAGGGCCACCATAATTACAAAATTTTAGCAGATTTCAGGATTTTCTGATGATGAGTCTGATGTTATGCTCAAAAATTTAAAACAACGCGACATATACTTTTCTTTACAATGTAAAGGCTAAAGAGGAGACTACTAAAATTTTTTTAAAACAATTGAATTTTTCAAAAAAGGTATCTAAAAATTATTAAATAAAATTTCACCGTGACTCGGTTAATTGAACCCCATTATCTAATATGGAAATTAAAGTCGATGATAAATACGTTTGATTTCATTATTTAAAGAGAAAAATAGAGCATTAACCTTAAATTGGGAAAATATAACTATATAATGGAAAGAATTAAACTAATGAGAAATTATGGCTTGTTCCTTAAATTCCAACATCCAGGAAAAGTAACACAGGTGCGAAATGTCAATTTGCTGCTAAAGGGTATAGCCGGATAAGCATAGTGAAAAATGCCCCTGAACCAAATTGGACTTTGCATACATGGCTTGTTAGCTCTCTATTAATAAACAATTTCTGCCGAGTTTTAAATCCGTACCCCTACGGTTGGGCCAGTTATAGAGGGAGACGTGATTTTCAGTTTCTATTTAATTTCGCTTTTCCTGTTGCATTGAAAATTCTGAAAAAAATCAGGGTCCATACAGTCTTAAGGGTGCATGTCAGGATTTTTTTTCAGATTTTTTGGCTTAAAATTTGGCTTGCTAAAAATTTTTGAAATTTTGAAAAAAATTTTTTTTTAGGATTTTATCAAGTGACTACCTTTATTTTTTTACAGTAATAACTACTTCATGTGCTTGTTGGTTTGTAATTTTTTCAGATTTTTTAATGTGGTGGGCCATGGTGTAAAAAATTAAATTTCCATTTTGAGATGTTTGGGCTCTTAATCTTTATTCTTGAATATATTGTAATTTATAACATCAAAAAGTTTACTTAGCATTTCTGCAGGTTTTACAATTTTGGAAATATATCGAGCGTGAGATAAATAATAAATTATTGCAGTCATGTGTGAACAGCACCCGACTGGGCGTCTACCATTTGCACACTCGCAGTAGTATCGCCTAACTCCTCGGAAACCAACGGAATTTGGCTCATAATCAATAAAACACTTATAAGTTCTACTACTAACATGTTGCGACCTCACGTCTACTTTAATTATATTATTATTGTCTTTAACATAAACCATAATAACTGATACGATCCAGTGAATAAAATTTTCAAGTCGTTCTGTGTCATTTCTGGGAAATCAAGGAGGTATGAGGATTTCAACTGTTGAAATGGAACCTTTTGCCTAGTCCAATGTTTCATCTCGATCTCTAAAGTTAAAGTATTCTTCACAGTTTGCTGCGATGTCATTTGGAAAATAATGTTTTCGGAAAGACTAACATCTGAAAGGCGTTTTGTTTTCCAAATCTGTTTAATTAAAAAACAAGCTATCCGAAAGTATGTACGGATTCTAAGAAGCAATTTGTTATCCAACTGCTGATGAAGTAATCGGTGCTTCTGTCCGATTACACTGTGAATTGCTTCAGCGACCCAGCGAACTTTTGTTACTCAGCGTGAGTTATTGGATTCGGCTGTGGTCAGCTGACTACGTTTGCCTTTAAGAGCAGGCATAAGTACTTTATATTTTCATCCGCATCATTCTGCGTTGGGTGAAAAGGTCCGAGCATTTCGACAATGACTTGCACCACGATATGCACCACAAACGGCTATATTGTCACGCAACGCAGAATAATGCGGATATCATGAAAATTGTCTTCCGATCCGAAAGAGTTGCAAAATCTTCTGAAGGAAGGTGATATTTGTATCGTCGATCGAGGCATTCGCGATGTAAAGGACCATTTGGAACAACGAGGTTATAAAGTACTTATGCCTGCTCTTAAAGGCAAACGTAGTCAGCTGACCATTGCTGAATCCAATGACTCACGCCGAGTAACAAAGGTTCGCTGGATCGCTGAGGCAACTCACGATGTAATTGGACAGAAGTACCGACTACTTCATCAGCAGTGGGATAACAAATTGGTTCCTAGAGCCCGTGCATACTTTCGGATAGCTTGTTTTTTAATTAATAGATTTGGAAAACAAAACGCCTTTCAGATGTTAGTCTTTCCGAAAACATTATTTTCCAAATGATATCGCAGCAAACTGTGAAGAACACTTTAACTTTAGAGATCGAGATGAAACATTGGACTAGGCAAAAGGTTCCATTTCAACAGTTGAAATCCTGGTACCTCCTTGATTTCCCAGAAATGACACAGAACGACTTGAACATTTTATTCACTGGATCGTATCAGTTATTATGGTTTATGTTAAAGACAATAATAATATAATTAAAGTAGAAGTGAGGTCGCAACATGTTAGTAGCAGAACTTATAAGTCTTTTATTGATTATGAGCCAAATTCCGTTGGTTTCCGAGGAGTTAGGCGATACTACTGCGAGTGTGCAAATGGTAGACGCCCAGTCGGGTGCTGTTCACACATAGCTGCAATAATTTATTATTTATCTCACGCTCGATATATTTCCAAAATTGTAAAACCTGCAGAAATGCTAAGTAAACTTTTTGATGTTACAAATTACAATATATTCAAGAATAAAGATTAAGAGCCGAGCCCAAACATCTCAAAATCGAAATTTAATTTTTTACACCATGGCCCACCACTGTAAAAAATCTGAAAAAATTACAAACCAACAAGCATATGAAGTAGTTATTACTGTAAAAAAATAAAGGTAGTCACTTGATAAAATCCTAAAAAAAATTTTTTTCAAAATTTCAGAAATTTTTAGCAAGCCGAATTTTAAGCCAAAAATTCTGAAAAAAAATCCTGACATGCACCCTTAAGACTGTATGGATCCTGATTTTTTTCAGAATTTTCAATGCAACAGGAAACGCGAAATTAAACAGAAACTGAAAATCACGTCTCCCTCTATAACTGGCCCAACCGTAGGGGTACGGATTTAAAACTCGGCAGAAATTGTTTATTAATAGAGAGCTAACAAGCCATGTATGCAAAGTCCAATTTGGCCCAGGGGCATATTTCACTATGCTTATCCGGCTATACCCTTTGCAACAACTAATTTGTAACGAGCAGTTTATCTTGATAAAACTGAATATGAATATTTACGTAAAACTTCATCTCACGTAATCGAATTGCCAACGCTTTCAATGTCCAGAAAAGCCATTACATACAGAATCCCTAATTATAGGCGAACCGCTCTATGAAAATAGCGAACTGCAGATATATTATGGCATATACTGTCCTGTATTGATTTTAATGTTGCAGCGCGGAAATTCCGACCTTATGCTTCGTGAATATTGGATCTTCAATTCTGTATGCGGATTCGCGCAACGCTCTTCAATAATAAACACCGTTATATTAAAGTGACTCGCACTCGCGCTCATTCGCCTCCAAATGGGTAGCCGGGACATTCAGCAATTATCTCTCCAAAGTAAATTATTTATGAAATTTTATTGTGTCGCAAAGAGTCTTTTATGGTACGAGTCCAAGCGCCAAGAAATTTTATTATATCTTGATAATGTCTCCAAGTTGAGGATATTAAATTTTAACTAAGATGCTCAAATATATAAAATCCTTTATAACATTTGTAATACTTTCTGGTAACAAAGATGTATGGAAAATTGCACCTTGCCTTAATAGACTTTCTATGGCTGTGTTAAACTTTTTCATTTGGACGCAGTGCACATTTATCCAATTATTTAAAGAAGGAACTACACCAAGTCTTAACATTTTTAAAAAGATTAAATATATACATTCACCACTTAGCCCATAAACTAAACTACGAGATTTGATGCCTACGACTTCTCAGGCAAACTTTTTCAAATCCTAATAGTCCAGTCGAATTGTCACGAAAAGTATCAAAATGTGGTAAAAATAGATAACTACGATTTTATTGTTTTAAGTTGGTGGGTTGGACATGCAAAACAAGCCCTTATAGCGTGCCAAGTGATGTCAAACCGGATAAGGGAGATGGGGGGTAAAGTCGAAAAATTGCTTTTCGCGTTTAAATTGAAGTCTAATAATCTGAGAGATAAAGAGGTATTAAAGCACCTATAAAATGAGCCCCCGAACGTTAAGATGACTTTATTAGACCAGGAGTAAATTCAAAAAAACGGAAATTTTGAAATTTTTTTCAATTTTAACAACATTTTTGAAATTTACGTGTTACGTAGAAAGAACTATCTGGTAAAAATTTCAGATCGATATCTGCATTATTTTTCGATAGATTCAACTTTTTGGAGAAAATGGCTATAAGTACTTCACTTTCTGTCAGATTTTGCTAGGAGCATAGCCCGTATTTCGGATGACATTCCAGAGACGGACTCTGAATTACACGATACTATCTAATACTTTTGTAAAGTTACAATCAGAAACATCGGTCGCTAACAATAAGTATTCTTGCCACACAAACCAAAAAATCTTTAAATTCAAAATTTTTATTTTATAAACCTTAGTGAAAGTCCAGGCGAACGCTTATTGAGATGTTTACGTTTCTCTACAGATAAAAAGAGTCCCTGACCCTCCAGACAGGTAAAAAATTATTAGTCGTATTATATGGTGTCATTACACAGTAAAGTAATTATTCTTAAATATTGCAAGTTCTAAATATTATTTTTTCTTCGACCTAGACAATATCTAGATTTTAAAATTATTATATAAAACATTAGTAGTGTATTGAATATTGTTCAGCAGCGAAATAGAGTTCCTCCATCGTCGGAAATAGTTGCTCTACTGAATTTGCCGTGTACACATATATTGTCTAATTGCTGGATATTCACAATATCGGTAGCCACTATTCAGCAACTTATTGACGAACAGTTGCCTGTTCCTGTAGTTGCTGATGTTGTCGTGACGTAAGAATCGGCAGATATTGCTGGCAATTAAGCAATTATTATCGCCCGTGTAACACTACCTTTACTGCCTATAATCTGACTGATGTACTGTAATCACATTTCATATTCCTGATTATCCTGATGTATATACACAAATATCAACGGAGTTTATGGCCGTTCGACCAATACTAATGATAGCATGCGTTGATATTTGTTTACATCAGGAATATGAAATGCGAATGTGGTATAGTTAATCGTGCTTTAATCGGAATAAAAAAATACAGTCCCGTAACCTATGATAACCTTTAAGGGGTCTACAGATGATCCAACCAACCAACCGACCTTCTCGGTACACTTTGAAGATTGCCATACGAACTCGTAAAATTGGCGGAATCAACATTGTCGGTACGCTTTGAAGTCGCTGGAATTTCAGCTGACCAGCTTGCCTTTACGAGTTTTCATGGCAATTTTCAAAGTGTACCGAGAAGGTTGGTTGGTCCTGATCCTTTAATTAAACCTTTATCACTGATTAGGTCAAATATATGCTTATTATTAATTCAAAACGTATTGGTTTGAAGTTAAAAATGTAAAATCTCGGGATAAATAGGTTTCTTTATATTAATTCTATAATACTCTGAAGATAGAGATACCACAGATTTATTTTAAAACTTTTTCTTAATGGTAAAACTATACGTAATTAAATATGAAACAATATATTGTTAAAACAAAAATGTTCTAGTTTTTACCTAAAACTTTAAAAGTTTATTACAATTACGTAACATTATTCTATTAAATATTCGCATATTCTGATAATAAGAAAAAAGGTTATTTGATTTTAAAATATAGTGACATTAATCACAATTATTTCATATATTTGAATTAAATAGTATATATTCACGAACAGAAATTAAATCAAATAAATTATTTTCTTGGATGAAGAAAATATATTCTTGCGTATATATAAACGTGCGATGCATTAAAATTAAATGTTTTATTTTTAAAACAAGAATTTATTTTTTTCCGTGTGGAAAACATTTAGAAGAATGTTATTACCAATTCTTATTAACTTATCGACCTACCAATATCGATAGAGGAAGGGCATTTTCAGTTGGTGGTATTCTATTGTACAAATATCAGACGACTAACAGATACAGCTTTGAACGGGCTATTTTTAAAAAATATTGTATTTTTAGATTAGGTGTTCAGTAAATGCCCTATTTGAGTTTATGTTTGTAATTTTTGTTATTTACAGAATAATTATTTATTTAAATTTATTTCATTTACGTTTTTTCCTTTTGATAAAAAAACCTTTTGTTTGTTCATTATAATAATAATAATAATAAAAATAATAATACATTTATTTTACTCAAAGTAAAAATGGTACAAATTGAACTGAAGAGTTCTTCTTCCATTTGCCCAAATACAAATAACCTAAATCTAAGATTATAAAAAAATATTAATACATATAAATATAAAATTTCAAGAAAAAAATTATAATTATTTTATTTGTTAATATTCAGTAATGAATTGTAATAATCTAATAAATGTTATATTTTATAATAATAATAACAATAATAATAACTGCAGCACTCAGACATGCGAGCAGACAACGGGAACGCGAAGCGAAGCAAAAAGGTTAAAAGTAAATAAAATTATATCGGAAAAAGAAAAAGAAATATACGCGCATCCACAACGCAGCATCAAGTCTCCTGCTTCTGATCAGCCAAAATGTAATTTTTGACAACTTTAATAAAAATTTTTTTTGATTTATATTTTTTATATTCATTTGGAAGTTCATTCCAAAGATGAGATGCAAAATACGTAAATGATCTTTGAAAAATCGCAGTTTCATGCTGAGGCACCAAAAAATTTTGTAGGTATCTTGTATTATGCAAGTGATCTCGTGAAATTAACTTATTTCTTAAGTACTGAGGTTCGTCATTATGAATTTTTCGCCAAATAAGTGTGAGCATGTGTAAACGTCTGCGGTTTTCCATGTTTAATATGCTATGTTTATTTGGATGTGGTGATATATGTTGTCTATATGGGATACTGTAAATATAACGCATACATGAATTTTGAAGTTTTTTAATTTTGTTTTTTGCTGTCGCCGATAATAACTTTCCATATACAACATCACCATAATCAACTAAAGATAATACCAGTGAATCACAAAGTTTTGATTTACACTCTCTAGATATGTCTTTCGCAAAACTGTATAATTTTTTCAATCGACTGTAAGCGAATTTCAATTTGGAAAAAATATGTTTCTCAAAGCCTAATTATATTAATTATACGTATATAAAAATGATTTTTGTTAAATTTAGATAATTTTGTACATGGAAAAAGACAATTGCCATTTTCGCCACCCTAATCATTCATTCTAAAAATTACCGGTAAATACCAGTTAACCGGTTATTTACATTTTTATTTACCGATTTACCGGTTATTAAAACTTCCGGTAAATTGCAATCCCTAGTATGAAATTAATGTAATTTTAAGAAAATCCTAAATGACATAAAAATAATGATTCTTAAATAATTGTGTATATAATTGAAACTGTCTTCAAATTTTGACAATATAAAACAAAACTAAGTAGCTAATATTTTGTCTCAAATATTATGCCTGAATGCATTTTATGACTGCCCAATCCGGGCACCGCTACGCTCGAGCACAATACTTTTTCATATTTTTCGAAAACCAGTTATCATAGAGTTAATGTTTTTTTTAAGCGAAATAAAAAAATAGCACTTCAAAATGGTACACGTGAATTTTCGACACTGCATTTCATTCAAAAGATATTTAACTTAAATTGGAATTTTTATGCAAAAAATCTTCTATTTCGTTAAATTCAATTTTCACCACTTTTTTCTGAATAATGACTATACAGAAAACATTTGTAATTGTTGAATAACTCTCGAAGAATAGATTTTTTTCTCATAGCAAAATCTGACAGAAAGTGAAGTACTATGCCATTTTTCGAAGACTCTTTTTTTCCAAGAATTTGAATCTATCCAAAAATAACGCAGATATCGATCTGAAATTTTTACCAGATATTCCCTCTTACATAACATGTACTTTAGTAAAATTTCAGAAATTTTGCTAAATTCAAAATTTCCGTTTTATTGAATTTACTCGTGACCTAATAACGCTGTCTTAACGTTCGGGGGCTCATTTTATTTTCACACCCTGCAGAATTGGGTTCATTTTGAGAGTAATGAAAATTAGTACTCGGTTTTGATTATCATTCAAAGCGAGACCACCGTCAAAGTGAAAATACGTTTTTGCAGATTTTTACTTTTATCTGCTGCAAATGCATTTATTTTCGAAAAAAAATAGAGTAAGCGGCAACGTGACAGTGTAAGATCAAAAATAATATATGTCTGGATAGAGAATTAAGAGTATATTTAAAAAAAAATGTTAGGTATTCAATTTAAAGAAATCCTAGTATTCGCTTGTCGCAATTCTGTGAAACACCCTGTAGATTCTAAAATAATTTTAGAATATGCCATTTGATCTCTCACAATCTTTATCTTAGACGGTTTTTCAAATTTCAAACCGTTGAGGAGATATTGATCCTGCATACTCTACTGACTCACCCTGTATACAGGGTGTTTCAGGTAGGCCGTTCGTTAGAAATTTTTTAACTTGCAGTTGGATTACAAACGTGAAACTTGGTATGCAGCCAGAATCAATCATGCCCGTTCTACCTAACATATTTTCAGTCCTCCAGCTATACAGGATGTGCCAAAAATCGGTACCAACTTTCTTGTATTAAATAGAAACATACAATTTTTTTACATGATTCGATTGGCCTTCCAATTCTGAGTTTAGAAAAGTTATGTTAACTTACCTGTTACAGGTTTTGAGACATGTCAATTTTTTTTGAAAAATATTTCCGCTGTAGTAGTTTGCGAACAAATTTGTATCTCGCAAACCGTTCAAAATTGTGAAATCAAATTGATGAAGCAGTTAGCTGGAAGTCCAGGCTAACCTCGGTGGTCCCATCTTGTACCATATGGGCGCAGGCGATTTTCAAATGTCGCAATAAAAATTCGTGAAAAAGTCGATTTTTTCAAATGGCACCTACTGTTATTTTTTTGACATCATTCGAAAGAAAATTGAATTTTAGGGTGAGTTACTTGAGCATTCCCTAAACCTAACTTCAAAAATCAAGAAATACCTTATCTTGCCGAGATACTGCTTGGGTTTTCAAGTATGCCATGGAAACAAAAGACAATTCTAACAATTTACTTAAAAATATGTATGCATATCTTCAGTCGTTTTTGAGTTATTGGCATTTTTTGTAGTAGGCCTTGGAAAAAACGCCAAATGTTAAACCTAGTCACTATTGTGTCATTATTATATTATTGTTTCAATTCGTGCAATTTTCATCATGGAACATTATCCGAATGATCTTGTCTTTGATTTGTTTGTAATTTATGGTGAAAATGACAGAATAGTTGACAGAACATGCCGCGCGTTCAATTTTAAGTATCCACATCTACCGCAAATGACAAAAGGTAAATTTCTTAGGCTTAAAAATAACTTTTTTGGTCATGGGAAGGTAGTTAAGCCTCTTAATCTTAAACCTATAACAGGAAATGAAGATATTGAAATTAACACCTTGGGATTTGAAAAAATCAACTTTTTGACGATTTTTTTATTGCGACATTTGAAAATCGCCTGCGGCCCATATGGTACAAGATGGGACCTCCGATTGGAAATCAGGTGTTAACCTGGACTTCCAGCTAACTGCTTCATCAATTTGGTTTCATAATTTTTAACGGTTTGTAAGATATAAATTTGCCCGTAAACTACTGCTACGGCAATTTTTTTAAAAAAAATTGACATGTATCGAAACCTATAACAGATAAGTTAACATAACTTGGGTTGTCTAGACTCAGAATTGGAAGCCCAATGGAATCATGTAGGTTCCATTTAAAATAAAAAAGTTGGTACCGACTTTTGACACACCTTGTATAGCTTGGAGAACTGAAAATATTTTAGGTATAACGGGCATGATCGATTATGGCTGCATACCAAGTTTAAAGTTTGTAATCCAACTGCAAGTTGAGAAACTTCTAACGAACGGTCTACGTGAATCACCCTGTATATAGGCAGTGTACTTAATCTCACAGACACCTAGTATAAACGAATGGTAAAAGCGTTAGTCAAATAAGTTCGCTTATATTCCATCAATTTAAATATAAAGAGACGATATAATATTATTTACCTATTCACCCTTCCTTGTGAATACAGTTTTCCTTTTATCTTTAATTAAATTTGAAAAAAATCCTAAAAAACGCCGTTATTCATCTACGTTTCAGGTGTCTACTTTACTTCAACATGACCTAATTTGACGCACTCTCTGTGAGAAATTCATACAAAGGGCCAAAATATGCGAACTTCGCCCAAATCGCCGCTATACCCAAGCAGCATCTGGGATGCTGTTTGTGTAAAGTCGGTTTTTAGGTAAAAAACTAAATAGGTCGCAAGGTACGAGAATAAAAAACTTTTAAAAATCCCGTTTCCTGGGAACCGCCACCCCTCCTTAGACGACGATGTGTATAATAAAACCTTTTATATAAATTTTGCATCTCCCCAGTCTTTATGTACGGTGAATTAGTGTTTTTTAAGTAAAAGGTGCACTTTTTAACCCATATCTCGGCAACGGATCGAAATAATTTTAAACTTTCGTGAGAAATCCGTATTTTATTTTGAAATTTTTATGGAAGATTGAATATAATAAGGGAAGACCTTTCAAGGGAAGGATTAAATAAATTTTAAGTACTGTTGCGTCAGTTTTGTAATTGATATTTCAATTACAAAATTAAATGAATGAAATAGTACTTCCACTGCCATGCCAGTGGAAATTATTAACGAAAAAAAAAAATTTGAAAATTTTTATTGTTCAAATAAGGTTGTCATCAAACGTCAAGATTTTAAATTTGAGCAAAAAAAATTTCTCTGTCGGCCTTAAGATACTGACTTGAAATTTGGTCAATTTTGATTTAGTGTATGTACAAGAACCAAAGGCCTCAATTTTGTTTTTACTTCATCCACTGCCCACTCCAATGTGACATATCGTTTTATGGGTTTTTGGGGTACACGATTATTAAAGTTCCATAAAGTTCCATAAACTATTATTCTCACATATAGTATAGTAAAAACGGTTTGGACTACATAAAAATTAGTCTGTTCATAAAAATTTGGTTATAACTCCTATTCGACATGTAGTTTAAGAATCCAAAGAGTTCCCGAAAAATTGGAAACGAGGTTTTTGGGGGAGGAAGGAGTGAGATATTTTTGAAAATGTACTTTTTTGAAACTAGAGGTGTGGGGAGTCGTCTTTTATGTTATTATGCATGCTGAATCGAATGAGACCAAAATCAAGTCGATAGGATCAACTCTTAACGAATAAAAAATGATTCTAATAATAAAAATACGATAGAACGCAAGATATTTTATTAAAAAGGAAAAAAGATGTACAGTATTAATGTAGTACTTTTACATAATTTGTATATGAAGTATGTAGTACTTGGTAATAAGTATTTTATTCATCGAACATGTTATACTCTTCGCTAGTGACGTCATCAAAGTCTGTCAATCTTCATCAAAGGCCTCTGTTGATATGGGTAACACGTCTGACGAAACTGCAATTTCGGTGCAACTGTTCATGCAGGCCCCTCCCTCACAAATTTTGCACAAAATTGAGCATTCCACACCGCTTTTTACACAGGAGCACTGAGAAGTGGAGCAATTTCCCTTGCAGGCACAGGAAATCAACTTAAGGATGGCCTCTGAAGCAGCATCAAGAGTTGTCCTGATTGGATGCAAATCATTGCCACGACGAACCCAACCCCACTGTTGTGGATCCAGTTTATTCCCGAGCCACAACTGTACTTGATAGATGGTATGATATGAATGTTGTGCAGTACTTGCTGATGTAGGAGGAAGTGATTCCAGCTTTGCTACATTTTTAGTGAGTGATCTTTGAAACATTACGTACCGTAGTTCATCTAACGCATGTTTCCCATCTTTGGAGCCATAAATATACAAAAAAAAAGAGTATCTCCGGTTTTTTCTACTTCACTGTGAGTTGCTGTAGCTGTTTTTAATACGTGTATGGTGTGGCGCAATGTTCTGTCGCAAGCAGCTTGATGATGTTCTTTTTCCCTTTTCCATAAATTGCACTTGTGGTGTCGCAACCACTAAATCAAGAGTGAGCGAGTAGGATGTATGTGTTGATGTGCACATGTTGGTTCTGAAGGCTTACTGATGAAAAAAGTTTCTTCTTCGTACGTCCGATTTTTGGTTTGAGTAAAAATGTTTCTTGATTCAAAGGAGCCAAAGCAGTCAACAATACTAAAATATCAGTATCCTGGCAAACAATGGCAGAGCCGTGTTTTCCTATGGCTGTCTGGACTATTAGTACGTCAGCATCTCCACTGGACTTACCTCAATGTTGCTGTCCTCAATTTTTTTTAACAGCTCGATCAATTGCTTTTTATTTTCCACATTGGAAAGAAATTTTTCTTGGTTGGAATAGATGGGGGGTGTTCTCTGATATGTGGAATTGAGGAGTACAATGTTTGTATCTACGTAGATGTTCGGATCTCTTGATACTGTCATGATCATCATATCCGTCGAAAACAACAATAGCGGATTCATAATGGGTTTTCATGTAAGTGAAATATGTTTCACAGACATCTGAATATGTTTGATTTTTTTCTTCATATCCCATTTAACTGCATGCAGCAAGTGTCCACCATCAATGACGTAATTTCTGACGCTGTCCATCTTGCTGTCGTGGACACATTCAAAATCTTCATACAATGCAGACTTGACGTTCTTCCGTATCCCACTGCTGGTGAACAATAACAATGGGAATGGCACTATTTCGTATTTAAAGAACGTGGACAGGTCTTCATCCTTTCTCAATAGCATCCTTTGATACAAAATCAATAGGTCCACATTTACAACTTTCTCTTTAATTTTAAGAGACGAGTTAACTGTTGCAAGAGACGTCATGTTGTCACATCGTTTCAATTTAATTTCTCTGAATTTCTTATTCGCAAGCTGCTTTAATCGCTGTGCTAGATGCTAGCGAAACAACAACGTTACTCGTGCTTGCGTTTAGTTGCCTACCTATATTTTTCTCATTTTTCCACTATTAGAACCATTTTTATTCGTTAAGGGTTGATCCTATCGACTTGATTTTAGTCTCATTCGATTCAGCATGCAAAAAAACATAGAGAACGACTCCTCTCTACTTTAACAAAAGTACATTTTCAAAAATCTCTCCCCCCTCCCTTCCCCCAAAAACCTCATTTCCACCCCTCCAATTGTTGGGGACTCTTTTGGATTCTTAAACTACATGTCGAGTAGCACTAACAACCAAAGTTTCAAGGACGGACTAATTTTTATGTCGTTTAGGTACTTTTGGCTGCAATTTTCACTGTACTAATAGTGGACTGCAAATATAGTATCAAAATTTTGTTTGTTGTGAGATAATTTGGATAGAAAATTTGGATGTGGAAGTAGTGTTTCCTTGGGCAGCGGTTTTTTACTACTTTTAACGAAGAATTTGACTTACGTCATTTTCATTATTATATTGTTTCAAAGATTATTTGAGTGTATACCAATATTTGAATAAAGAAATATGTAATGACATTATCGATCATATTTTCTAGTGTGGTAATTTATATTAATGTATGAGAAATTTATCTATCACTCATTTGTATAATGCAAATTATCAATCATTTCCTTGTACGTATGATTGTAAATCTTGTTGATCTTTTACCTTATAAGGCCTTTTAAACAGTAAATAAATAATACAGTTGTAAAACATAAAAATAAGCGCCGACTACATATTTTATTTCTCGTTTCATTTTTTTCCAGTTTCTCGGAATAAACTTAATATAATATGTTTGTGTTTCTCCTTCATCGTAACTAATACTATTGTTTGCTAATCTAATGTTTTCATAGTTTAGAAGCATTAAGGTCAGCTAACAATAACTAACCAATTACCACTAAACCGCATTTAGCGCGCTTAGTAATAATAGATGCACCAGAAAAGAGGTAGGAGTAACCACCCTTCTTAACTTTAACAGTAAATACCTGTAATTCAAAGAAGGGGTCAATAAGTGAGACAAACTATTGACATTAAGACTATTTTTAATTCTCTTACAATAAGTTATATTTGTTATAAGTTAAGCAAAAGATCATTAAAACAGTTAACTTTATCATCAATATCAGTAAAATGAAATATCTGATCAAAATTTGCATTTACTAGATCATTAGTGAAACTGCCATAATCAAAATATCTATAGTCTCGAAATGTGTATTGAAAAGGTTCATACTTATATTACCCTCTACCCACAGTACAGGACGCAAGGCAGTGGTCGGAAAAAATAGTGGAGGCGGGTGGCACTTGAGTATTTTTTATTGGAATATCTTGTGAGCAGCAAATAACGTCTATCAATTTAGAATTAGTTTCACTGTAACGCGTAGGTTCACTTACAATCTGATTTAGATCAAAACACTCTAACAGTCATTAAATTTTTGCGTTGAGCTATCATTCAGATCTAAACAATCAATATTTAAATGAGCATAAAATTTTAAATATGGAAAACAGACGACTACATTAGGGATTGCAATTTACCGGAAATTTTAATAACCGGTAAATCGGTAAATAAAAATGGAAATAACCGGTTAACCGGTATTTACCGGTAATTTTTAAAATAAATGATTAGGGTGGTGAAAATGGCAATTGTCTTTTTCCATGTACAAAATTATCTAAATTTAACAAAAAACATTTTTACATACGTACTAGCTGACCCAGCAAACGTTGTTTTGCCATATAAATTATAAATTTTTGTCCAAAAAATAAAAAGAAAATTTCTGGATAGGGCCACCCTTATCACCTAGGGGTATAAAAAATAGCCTACGACCTATTCTCAGACCTACCAAATATACACCAAAAATTTCATAAAAATCGGTCAAGCCGTTTCGGAGGAGTTCGATAACAAACACTGTGACACGAGATTTCTATATATTAGATATTTAATATATAATGAACAGACAAAAAGTTTTTTATCAAAAGGAAAAAATATAAATGAAATAAATTTAAATAGATTATTCTGTAAATAACAAAAATTACAAACATAAACTCAAATAGGGCATTTACTGAATACCTAATCTAAAAATACAATATTTTATAAAAATAGCCTGTTAGAGGGTTAGTTTTACTTAAACATCCAGTGGAAGTATAGTAACTACAAAAAAATTAAAAAAAAATTTTATTGTTCAAATAGGCTTATAATGTCATGAAACGTCGAGATTTTAAGTTTGAGCGAAAAAAATTTTTTTGCCTGTCTGTCGGTCTGTCTGTAACTTTTTTGTGCGCACGTTTACTCTGGAACCGTTTGAGATGTTAACTTGAAATTTGGTACACATATGTACTTCAACGAGATCTAGAGCTAGATTTTCATCTTGTTCCGTCGAAGGGTTGGGGGGTAAATTTGGGGTAAATAGGTAAATCAAGCAAGTAAGAGTCCATAAAATTGGTATTTAGTATATACAATACAAGAGAAGCTAAGGTCTCAAAAAAAAATTGGCATTAGCCACCCCCATTACCACCCCCACCCCATTATTAAAGGGGATGAAAAAAAATTGTGATTTAGTGTGTGTACAAGAACCAGAAACTTCAAAATATTTTTTACTTCAGCCACCCCACTACCACCACCCCCACCCCACTACCGATGAGGGGTATCGTTTTATGGGTTTTTGGGGTAGAGGATTTCAAATATTATATTATTAAAGTTCCATAAACAATTATTTCCACATACAAAATTTTTTCGTTGTGAGTGACTTAGATAGAAAATCTGGATATGGAAGTAGTGATTCCTTGGGCAGCGGTTTTTCTATATCTGTTAGTCGTCTGATATTTGTGCATTGAATACCACCAGCTGAAGATGCCCTTCCTCAATCGATATTGGTGGGTCGATAAGTTAATAAGAATTGGTATTAACATACTAATGTATTCCACGGATATTTGCGGCAGTGAAATATTCAATTTTCTGTCGCAAGATATTGTATTTCTTAAGGCTTGGTGTTTGGATTTTACTTTTTATAATATTATTTATTTATTGTTAAAAGTGCTCAGTGTTGGGACAGTCACTCTGTATTTAGTGAATACTGGTCACTGACATAATTTCTATTTATGTCAGTGACATATCGTAAGTTCAGAATTTACCGAAATAACCGGTAAAAAATTGAAATAACCGGTAATTATCTTCATGTGTTTTTTGTCCTAATAACCGGTTAACCGGTTAACCGGTTAACCGGTATTGCAATCCCTAGACTACATCACACGTACTATTTCATACGGAAGATCATTAAAACAGATGAGCCAACTTATTTAAGCTCTAAATTAATTGCACATAACCACGGTCATGATACCAGAAATTTAACCAACTTTGTAATAGTCACAGGACGGCTATTTTTCAACAGTCATACACGTATATAGCAGCCTATCTATGGAATGAACTCTCAGATGAAATAAAATGTTAGCTTGTGGTATGTACGTCATTGTCATGAAAAGAGATATTTTGATTTTAGTTTTAATTTAGGTTTAGTTAGTAGTACTGAGCAAATGGAAGAGGGCAGTATTGTCGAACTTGTACCATTTCATTTATGAACAAATGTATTTATTATTATTATTGTTAATTATTATACTACTTTTTGCAAAACAAATAATTTTCCTACTGTACTGGAGTTGTCCCATAAGATAATAACGTAAGTTAGGTGACTAGGTATTATCGCAAAATATACAATACGTAGAGCATCAGAACATAAAGATCGTTTTAACTGACTTATGCGGAAAATTTGAGATGAAATTTTATAGTAGAGGTAGTCCAACTGATGTGACCAATTTAAGCTACTGTCAAGTATAATCCCAAGCAATTTAGACTCAGACTTGTGACTAGATGAGTATTTATTGAAGTGTGGAAGAGATTGAGATAAAAGGAATCGATATATGAATATGCTACAAATAAACAATCATCGACAAAAATAGTCAATATTATGTTTTGGTGACCATTCTTTTGTATAAGCAGTGTGCTCTATGATTTACGCCAGACATTTTAACCCCTCGTATATTATGTGTTATAGATGCTTCTCAGAGAAAAATGATTTCCAGAAAGAGACTTTCTTTCTCGCAGACTTTTTTCACTCTGCCTCTAACATACATTATCGTGTGTCTTTCTTTCAACTTCTCGGCGATATGAAAAGCATAAAGAACCAATAGAAATACGTTTTAAAATAAAATATATCTTTCCACCCCTATCTTCGCCGAAGGGTGCTAGGTCGGCATTGGTGCATACCTAATGTGATACGCGACTGCGCGGCCATTCAGTGATATCAAATCTGAATATGCGTACATCTCGGGGTGGCACGTACTAACTGTGATAAAACACCGACGTTCGCGGCTCCCACCAACAAAATTCCAACTTTAAAGTGCGACTACGCCTCTAAAGAGAAACTTGAGACTCTCGACTGATGTTGCGGCGACTGAACGAGCGATGATGATGAGTTGCTTTATTATCGGTTCGGTCGAGATGTTGAAATTTCTGGATTGCTGTGAACACTGGTAATAATGAATTTAACATTTAGCTCTAGCACCTACTAATGACACCTACTACTTCTCTTTAGGTTTGTAAGTACGTGGTTTAAAAACAAATATGCTTATTTAAACTATGTAGGGGATCACTTCACAAATATGTAAGCTTTTAGGTGGGTGAGATGTTATCGAAAATGTGAAAATGTGAAAAACGGGCTGGGTAATATTTAACATTTTAAGTTCGTCCTTTCATGACAAACTGATATTTTTTAACAAAGAATAATGGGGATGGCGAGTTTTTAAACTAACGTTCGCTTAAGAATGTTACAAAGTGTTACAAGAGGGGGGGGGTTAAAAGTAGCCCATTTTTGAGAACCTTTTGTTGAATAGCCCCAGTAAGCAAATGAAGTTATAGTTTCTCTTTGAAAAATGAGATATTCTTATTTCCTGCTAGCTGTGCCCGCGACTACGTTCGCGTGGAATTTTGAAATTAACTAAAAAGCTTCTTTGTAAACGATGTTTGAGGTAGACTCACCAGGGCCATATTGTACAATAGAGTGGTCCGAAAAACGAAAATTTGAATTTGCAAATGACATAGTTTATAATTTGTTGCTATGTATCTAAAACTAATTCGGATAAATTTTTAGCAAAATCGGTTAATGTTTAGCCGCGCCCCCATGGCCTTGAAAATGAAAGAAAAGGCCGATTTTTAACAAGTTTCAAATTGACGTTTGAAATTTTTTATGACTTTATTAATGTCCAAACGTGTGAGACAAGAGTTTTCCGAATAAAATATTTTTACTTCCATGGAAATTAGAAATTTGTCACTAAAAAGTAGGATTTGATGAAAATACATATAATGGCGTAGTTTCCTATTTCTTTTCTATTGAATAATACCATAGAATATGTTCAAATAAGCCTTCCAATACAAATTTCCGCGAAAATAATTATCAATTTTTTGAGAAAACAGAAGTTAAAATAAGTGGAGCAACAGGTGTTTTAAATTGGTGACGTAGATAGTTTGGCCGATGACGTAGCTGGACTGGATGGATTTGTTGATAGAATGGTTTTATACAAAACAATGTCGTGTTGCCAAGTTGAAATTCCTTCTCAAGTTCTAGCAAAGATAAATGAAGAAAACAGGAGTATAAAGCTTATTTATTAAATCAATTTCAATATATTTATCCACGAAATTCAATTTTCTTATGTAAAAAATAATAATAGGCGTGAATTATTAAATATTTTAAATAATTTTTAATGCCGATTTGATTTCTAAAAACATATTTAGCAAAACATGACAACAGTGTCAACGGCTAGTCAAATGATAGATGTGTTCTAACGTCGCCGTCATGTTGATTTGAAGCATTTCAGTTTCTTTCATCGAGGTATTTGCTGCAATTTACAAATAGTAGATAATGTCTTTTAAAACGTATTTTATAAAAGTTGTGGAAACACAAATATAAGTGCTTCGGAAAAAATTTTCTAGCTGTTCCGAAAAAATTGATATTCGAAGAACTTGGTGGCAAGCTTCCAATATTTTTGATCCCATCCCTTCAAAAATCCAAATTTTGTTATAGAAAGAATCCATCAAGTCATAATCAACTTTGGGCAAATTGGACGAATCTCCTTTCACAAAATTCATCTCCATCTTAATAGTTTATTGATAAAGTAAAAATCTAACCAATATATCTCTTTCACTTGTATTGTGACAAGAAGTGTCAGATGGCGGCACGCAAGAAATGTTGCCGTATAATCCTGGCCGTAAGTTTTATTTACATTTTTAAGATAACTTCTGCATAATAACAAATATAAATACCTTTTAATTCCTTCTAAATACATGCGTATAATATTTATTGATATTCAAGATATTAAGAAAAATAGAAGTGTCATAGGTAAAATAATATAAAGTAAATACACAATTTGGCATTCATATAAGTCAGTTACAGTCTAAGCGAAAGTTGTCTATGATTGGTTAAATTATTTCCCGCCAAATAAAATCATTTGAAATCTGTGTCAAGACGGGCGTATTCTTATTTCTTATTTTTATTTAAGAAATTATTGTTTTGGTTTAAATTGATTATGCAGTAATTGTTAAAATAATAACTTTACTTGATATATATCACCAAAACTGAATTAAAAAAAAAAATGGAAAAAAACAATACAACATTCCTAATTTCCACCACCACCCGCCACGTGAAAAATTTAATGTAAGTTTTTACATTATAAGCAATGAGTTGAGATCATATTTCCACGGTTGGATATTATATTATGAAATGTATATTAGTAAAGTATATAAATTGGTATTAAATCATTCAAAATATCATTCCACCAGATTTCTATTCAATTACAAAAACAAATAAATTAAAAAAAAATTTTTTCAAACATAAATAATTAATAACTTTTTTATTCACTGATCGATTTTGTTCAAAAACAATGCCTAGCTTCCTCTAGCTAATACTAACTTGCTGTCCAATTTTCAATGCGATCGGACTTTTCTTTCTTAAGTTAACTCTGAAATAATTCTTCCAGTTTTAATAAATCAAATTAAACATTTATGTGTCCAGCACTTTTTCCTCATCGTTCATTGTTTCGTCTAAGAAGTCCAAAAATCTCTAATATTTTGTTTAATATCACTTGCAAAACTGAAATCAAATAAAAAATGTTTCAGACAAAAGTTGCTTATTATCTTTCGTAGAATAAAATTACGTATTAGAAAATATTAATTTCCATTTGAGAAAACAATGTTAACCTTGACCCTAAAATTACCCATCCAATCAAAAAATAATAGTATTATTTTATTTCTCCTTCGAAAACAAACTACTTTTGTTTGAGACGTTTTTCGAAAATACGTACTCAACTTAAATGGAACACTCGGCTTACACATACAATTATTATAGTAATATATAGGTTCTTAAAAAGTACACAAATAATAAAAATACACAAAAATGTTCAAAAGATGAAAATTTAGAACTATATACGATCAGACATGCCTCTTGATTTGTCATTCTTACAAGAAACGTGACAGACAGACAAACATTTTGAAAGTTATTCAAAATTCAATCATTAAGACAAAAACATGAATAGTTTTCCTCTACGAACCATATACTACACTACACTATATTTACGGTTTTAGAAAAGTACCAAGTAATTTTTGTATAGCAAAAAAAGGACTGGGTCAAGAACAGACCCTTGTGGAACTAAGTAACTTATATTTAGTTCCCTGAAGATATTATCATTTGGGTGCTGTATACAAAAGAAATTAAACTTTATAGCAACAGATAAATACATTTAAAACATATTATTTATCTTATTTTAAATAACACCTGTAATTTTCGGTGAATTTTAATAATGCTCTGTATATTAAGAGAATAATCTAAATATATGAACTACATAATTAAGAGTTCCTTTACATTCCATTCTTTCCTGTTGTACCTTTAGCTAAGCAGATGAAATAGTTCAAAACATTTAATTCTTAATTAGCATTTATCATACATCGAAATTTACATAGCCTTTTTAATTGGTATAGCAGAATATTAATAATTGTATTATGTATATATATAAATTCACTATATATCATTAAAAAATAAACATTTAAGCTTCGTGTCTTTGTGTGTGTATGTGTGCACCAATTTAATTAAAATAATAAGCAGCTTTCTCTAAAAATTTAATTATATACGGGTATAAACTGTTAGACTATATTAAAAATAATTTATAATCCTGATATAAAAGGCCATAAGACTTTATGATAAAGTTAACATTTAGCACCAAACAAGGTAAAACAAGAAAGTCGTTTATTGAAAAATACGTACTTAGTTAACAGCAAAAAATAATTATAATCAACTGGGAAATAATAGGTGAAATAAATATACAAGGTTGTTAGAACTTTTCTCTTCTAGTCACAGATTGATCAATTAAATGCCACCGATTGCAAAACTACCAACCAATATTACTCACGAAACTTTCGAAAAATAGGAATTTTTCGGTTCAAAAACTGTAAGTACTGCCGTGCATAAAAAAATGAGACAAATCTTATAACGTATTTTTGCTAAAATCTAGTTGTGTACATCATGGGCACAGCCATGGGGGGATCCATGGGGCCCGCCCCCCCCCCAAGCCGTCTTCCATGAGCCAAAAAATAAAGAAGCAGCACAAAGCAGTATCTAAATTATCCTTTGAAATAAACATTTTGTAATTAATGCCAATATTATCTAATAGAGGAATCTACACACACATCCGTTTTCAACCATTTTCTGAAAAATTTTCCTCATCCTCTGGGGAGGCTGGTTCTATTGGCCCCTCCCCCCAGATGAATTTTCTGGCTGCGCCACTGGTGTACATCTAACTTTAATTTTTGTGACATTGTCAGTTCATTGTCAAAATTCATTGCAAGTGTGCAAAAACTAATATGCCCCATAAGCGATTTAGTTAAAGCTGGTGTTATTGCTAAAGAAGAAGATGGATGGTCAATGAGACAAATTGCACTGCGTTATAATATTAACAAAAATTCGGTGTGTAACATTTTAAAAAAGTGGAGAATAAACGGTACGATTAGTAGAAATCGTGGATTAGGGTGACGAAGGATATCAACTCAACAACAAGATTTGCAATTGGTAAATACATCAGTAGAAAATCCATTTTACTCAGTAATTCAGACTGCTGAAGAAACGAATTTTCCTGGATCGAGTAATACTGGTCAGGGCCGGCGGAAGAGGTGGGTACGGTGGGTAGTACTACCCACCTGAAAAACCTGTAGGTGAGGAATTACCCACCTGAAAATTTGAGCGAAAAATAAAAAATAGGCCACATGTTTTTTTTTAAGAATTTCTGATCATAATTAATAATCCTTCTGCACAACCCTCCTGGATTGATCACGTTTCGCCGTCTGCTAGCATCCTCGACTGAAACTGCGGCCCGAATTTCTAGCTGCGTAGCCTCTTCAATGAACAAAATGGTATAAAAAATTGGTTGTATCATGAGAAGTGTTCGCTAAGGTAATCCGATTGGGATAGTTGATAGGACCATTTTTGTAGATAATTTTATTCCATACAAAAAAGATAACTATAGGTTCTCACCTTATCTTAGCTTTAAATTAAACCTCGGTTATATTCAACTTACATTTGTATGTGCAATACTTTTCGAATAGACATTTTATTGATATTATTCGGATAATTGTTATAAATAATATTGTAATCGTATTGACGAAAACATTTAATTGGTCGTCCTCATTTTGACAATTTATTAATTATAAGGTTCTTTTAACCTACCAAATTTTATGAATTACAATAAATAATATATATCGGATCCTCAACTAATCACTAATTATATTGCTTATTTTCTTCAGCAATTTTATTGTGAACCTGAAAATATCGCGCATAATTTTAAAAAATTTGTAAGCAGTTAACATTTAAATATAGCCTTTTTTAAAGAAGACGAAGTATTGACTGCATTAAAGAAGATTGAACCTACATTAATCTCTAGACCTGATGGTATCCCTGCATTCGTATCAGGTGACAATGCTGCTATTCTTGCTAGACTCCTTACTATATTTAACTTATTACCAAAGTCCTTCAGATTTTTATTGCAGTGGAAATTATAAAGGCCGATGGACCCAAAATTTCCAACTACTGTCCTATAGTATTAATAAATAATTTTGCTAAAGCATTTTAAATTCTCTTAACGCAATTTTGTTTTTAACCATGTAAGGTACCAAAATCAATAGCAGTTACCAATTTAATTTATATTGCAGAGTTTATTTCTGATTCTATTGATAAAGTTATACAAACAGACGTTATATATGTCAACTTTACTAAAGCCTTCGATAGACTGAACCACGATATCCTCTTGGACAAATTTGAGTATTCTGGCTGTTTCATTGCACTTTTTAAATCCTATCTAACTGATAGAAAGCAGTATACCATGGTGTTGGATCTATCGAAGTTTTAGCTACGTCAGGACTCCCGCAAGGTTCAAACTTAGGTTTTTTATATTTGTTTCTGAACGATATGGTGTTTCATACGCAGATGATTTAAAATTATTTCATAATATTGCTTGTGAAAGCAATGCATTGAGCTGCCAAATAATATTGAACGTATTAATACACGGTGTATGATAAACGAATTACCTTTAAATGAAGTGAAAATAACCTAAATTATGAGTTTTTTTTAGGTTATTTTCGCGACTTACAAGAAAATGGTGGCCAATGGAGCTAAACGGACACCTGATTCGTGGTCAGCACATCGAAAAACATATGGGTTACCCAATGAAGTACCAGAAAAAGACCACTTTTTTTATTTCGTGTACCTGTGTATTTTTGTTAGACCACATCAATATGCCTTAATAATATAGTGTCCAGTTTATAATGTATACATACAAAATTGGGAAAAAAAATCAACCCGTTTTTTAAAATATGAGGCTTCTGAGGCTGATGGGATTAATCCTGCTACTGGTTACCCTGATCAAGAAATGCTCTCTGGCTAATACTTTTTCGTCCTTTTTTTAGACTCGATTAATTATTTACCTTTAAGAAAATAACTACGTTCTAGGAACCATATTGTTTTCGTCATTTTGAATTCTAAACGTTTGACATCAGATTCCTTATATAAAATAATATACTAACTACATACTATACTAACTACCTATTTTAATATGCAGTTTCGACGGACTTTGATTTTTTTATCATAAAATAAAATTATCACTGGCGACTTCGCTATAATCTAGAAAACTCCCGACTAAAAAATTTTGTTTCCAATTTTTGCTGTTCTTATATAGCTAAACTTAGCTTGATGTAATGGAACCACCGAACAGAGCGGGTAGGATTTGAATCACTCAGTATTCGAATCCAGGATTCGAATCCTTTCTGAGTATTCGAAAGCAGTATTCGAATACTTTCATTTAAAAGGATTCGTGATTCGGACAAATGAAAAAGGATTCGTATTCGAATCCTTTTGTTGATGACACGAATCCTATTTTATGGTTCACGTTCTTTTTGCGCAGGTAGTAAGCGTTATGTTTTAAGGATATGATTTTGCAAAGTGTGAGGGAAATATACGTTTATTTTAGGTTTATTATAAATAATTAAAAAACCAAACATAGTATAATCTTTAAGACAGTTTTAAATAAGTGCCATTATTCTAACAAATACAAGTATATATACATTTTTTATTGTAAATTTGTATTGTTCTCTCCACGACCCTGATTTCATGCTACTTTTATAATGATTTCTAACAATGTACATGTTATTAATTAATAATCACACTTATCGTGATATTTTTCACTTTGCTAATTTATAAACAATAAATACACATACACACTATGACTTATGGGAGTCAATAATAATCAACACACGTAGGGCGTCGGCCGGTTGTGGTAATGCAAACAAATACAAATATCTTATTCTATAAGCATGTCAACAGGTGACAACAGGCAAAATCTTAACTCTTAAAGATAGAATTTTGCAGAGTGAAACGGAAATATACGTTTATTTTCGGTATATTATAAATATTTAAAAAATCATAAATTGTATAATTTTCAAAATAGTTTCAGATATTATTTGAAACTATTTTAAAAATCAGATATCTGAAACTATTTTAAAAATTATACCATTTATAATTTTTTAAATAAACGTATATTTCCCTCCCACTCTGCAAAATTCTATCCTTAAGAGTTAAGATTTTGCCTGTTCACATGTTGACATGCATATAGAATAAGACATTTGTTTTTGTTTGCATTACCACAACCGGCCGATGCCCTAAGTGTGTTGATTATTGACTGTCATAGGTCTTAGTGTGCATGGTGTATTTATTGGGGGTCGTGGGGAGAAAATAGGAGAAGCCCGGTAGAATTTTTTTTTTTGAAAATTTATGAGTGGGGGAAAGGAAAAAAAAATTGAATGAACAGGGGGGGAAGATCTCCAAAAAAAATTGCTGAGCGGGGGGGAGAAATAAAATACGCCAAGAAAAAATCATAAACCAAATTTTTAACATTTTAAATCCGGACCCCCCCCCCCCTCCCCAAACAAGTCCGGCCGCCCTCAGAACGAGGCCGGACCAGGTGGAACTCACCTCCACACAACAGGCTTGCATGAAATTCTTTGTTTTTTAAATTCTTTTGATCAGTTCAATAAGTTACCGAATTAGATAAAATCTAGTTCTTTTGTCATTGTCTTTAAAAAGGAGATGTGATATACTGGATGTAAACGAAACGATCACCACTATAACTCTTTTGTTTTCTTGGGAATTGCAATCCCTAGTAAATTTGAATTAAATACATATTAGTAAAATGATTCTAGCATTCGATTTTCAGTTTTCACCCACTTCCACATATCCGATCAACTTGAAATTTGACATGCGCGGTTTCCATGACAATGGACTTTAACACTTTTATATCACAAAATTCAAGATGGCACTCTAAAATGGCGAACAATGTTGCCATGTATGATTCCATTCAACTTAGAATCGACTTTTGGGGGTTTTCAGGGCCGCGAATTACGAATTTTTAGACAAAAATTAAAAGTTCAGACGCGGATTACAAATTTTTTATCAAAATTCAGACATCAAAATTACGGCGCCAAGATGGCGGCCGAGTTTTGTCACTTATGATCTGATTCGACTCAAAATCGATATCTGGAACTGTAACAATAATTTTGAAGTTAAACTTGAGGATTCGGATCCGTGATCCGAAAAAAAGGAGTCGGATCCTGCGATTCGAATCATTTTTTTATACCAAAAGGATCCGAGCTTGGTATTCGTGATTCGAATCCATTTTCAGAGGATTCGACCCAGCTCTGCGAGCCATACCTTATGGTCTGAAAATATTTCATAGAGATCGCTTAAGCGAATGATTATATGAAAAAACATACGGGTTGAGAATTTTATGAAGCATAAAAAAAAATTAGGAAAATAACAAATAATCAATATCAATCAATCAGTTCAATAAAATGTATCCAGAATGCCATAACTAGGTCAGCTGAAATTAATTCCACCTCAGAAGTGCCGCAGGACTCTATTTTGGGACTTCTGTTGTTCGTACTATTTATTAATGACATCGCGGTTGACCTGAATGTCGATTTCTTATTATATGCCGATGACTTCAAACTCTTTTCTGCTATAATGACTGTAAAAAACTTCAGGACAATCTTCTGAAAATACTAACATGGTGTGACCATAGTGATCTGCCCCTCAACGTCGATAAATGCAACGTATATCATTTTCTAGAAAAAAATAAACGTTTCTCTATGACTGTAATCTTGACTTCACATCACTAAAAAGAATCGAAGTCTTCAAACACCTGGGCGTCCTGTTTGACAATAAACTGACATTTAATAAACATGTTGAAGACACAGTCTGCAAATCAAAGTCTCGGATTTGCTATCAGAAAATCGTCGGGTTTTTCTGACACTCACCTGTTAACCTTATTATTTAACACATTTGTTAAGTCTAAATTGGAATATGCATCATTAATATGGCACCCGGGATATGTTACATATAGCAATATGCTTGAAAGTATCCAGAGGCGCTTTTTGAAATTTTTGTCCTACAAAATTGATGGTGTATATCCTCCTATTTTATATCCTCATGATGCACTTTTGGCTAGATTTTCAACTGACAGTCTGAACACTCGGAGGGAAACACAGGCAGTCATATTTTTACAATAAATAATAAAATCAATTGCTTAACGGACAAACTGTTATTCCATGTACTGTCGTGAGCAAAAAAAATAGGACAACTATTTTTTTCTAATGTAAATCTGTCTCTATTTGCACACTTGCAATGAATTTTGACAAATAACTGACCATGTCACAAAAATTAAAGTTAGATGTACACAAATAGGTTTTAGTAAAAATACGTTATAAGACTTGTCCTATTTTTTTGCGCACGACAGTACCACGTGCCAGACACGACACCGTACAACATTTTATCTTGCTAGACCCCGAACGAATATACTAAATTTTTCTCCCGTACATTTCATGTGTAACACTTACAACCACCTGCAAGATGAGCTCGATATATTTCACTGTCCTGTATCGTCCATTAAATGCTTGAATTTGTAATTATTTTTATGTATATTTTGTACTTTTTACTTGTGTTGTACTATTGTATTGTTTTTATTATTTTATTTTTATTTTTTTTGTTTCTATTTTCTGTAAATATGTATGTGTTCTCATCCTGTAATCAGTCGAACGACTGTTGGATGATGTATCTAAATAAATAAATAAACTTTGGTAGTAAGGTCTTTTCCTTATCGAAATGAATTAGGAAAAGATATGTAATTACAAAAATGATTTTCTCGAAAACTTGATTTTTACGTCGATCAGCCTTAAAACGACTGTACTTTGGTTTACAGAAAGTATATCTTTTTTTCTTTTTTACATCCAGTACGTGAAAGTATTTATGATAAAAAATAACACCTTCCGATTTGCCTGGTGGTTGAATTTAATCTGTAAGATAGATAAATGTCATTCATATTAGGGCCGACCATTGTCGAAATATACTGTGACAAACTGAATTAAATTATGAATATTAGATATTACTGCAATCTAATGATAATTTTTTAATGCTTTTTACTTCTTCCTTGTAACTAGTTAATTAATTCTTTCGTAAAACCACCATGTTTACTTTCATAAATAAAATTACCAGATTCCAACACACTATTACCATCTAAATTTTACATATGTATAAAAAGGAAGGTATCTAAATTTATAATCACCTGATCTAATCAAATTATTTAAAAATATACGGGCACGTAAATTCGTAAGTATAATAAAGTTTTTTGCCCATTGTTATTTTCTAAGCGGTTAAATAAATACAAAAAAGTTACAAAAGTCAGTTTAACACTTTCATGCACTAGCACCATCACTCGAATTAAGATTTATGCGTGTTAGAAGCGTGATTATTTGAGAATTAGGCACTAAATTTGACATAATGTGCAGAGAGAGATACCGGAAATTATCATCGACAAACTGTGCGTTGGAGTTTCATTCTACAATTAATAATAATTTTAAGAGGGTGACGGAAATGAAATTAATATTACTATAAGTCTTATGTTTAGAAAAAATGGCAGCCATTTTGAATCCGTCATTTTGAATTTTTCATTCTTGACATCAGATTGGATATCAACTATTTCGAAAATATCTAACCACCAATATTAATGCTTTTTCGAGAAAAATGGGAATTTTTTTTTTATTTGCAACTTTTCTGTAAAGTGAGTTTTTCCGGAAAAACATGAAAAACTACCCCCATCTTTGACATTGTAGCGCTTTAAAAATATGTATAATTTAAGAATTTAAAAATTCAGACGTATGCAGAGACCTTCTAAACATTTTTTTGTCTCTTGGAATTTTTTTGTAACTTACTAATTTTCCGAGTTAAGGCAGTTTTTCACGATAAAAAAATGTACTACATTTTTTGCACATTAATACATGAAAATTTGAAAAATGAGGGTGATTTGTATATATTATTTTAAAAAAATATGAAACCTAGATATATACCATTATATACCATTTTTAAAGGTTTAATATAATTTTTAAATTGAAAATGAGAAAAAAATGTAGTACATTATTTATTGTGAAAAACTACCTGTAACTCGGAAAATTAGCAAATTACAAAAACATTTCAAAAGACAAAAAATGTTGAGAAGGCCTCAATGCATACGTCTGAATTATGAGATAATTCAGATGTATGTAATTTTTAAATTAGGGAATGGTAACATCAATCGATGCAGAATTCAATCCTCTATTAGATTCTGTGAAAATATACAGGGGGTTCCATTTGAAAAAAATGACTTTTTGACGTTTAAACTAAAACAATGTTCGACTGTGAAAATAAAATACTCTGTATGATATTGTGAAAACATAAGAGAACTTTTAGTTAGGTCATAGGATACTTGCAAGAGTTTGAAAAGAAAATTTCCTAATCGGCTACATGATAGAAGATATTGATTTTTTTTCCGAAGGGTGGGAACCGTCAAAAATCTCCAAAAATATTAATTATCTCGAAAACAGGTATGTTTAAGAGTATGTTATGGTACATAAACCTTAGTTAAAATTTTATGAGGAATCGAAATATACAATAAAATAGAGGGTGTTCCATTTAAAATAACAAAGTTAGGTGCTACATCCGGTATAAGCGGAAGTAGCACAAGTATGAAAATATTTTAGTTTGATCCGCCATATCCAAAAACCCCCTCATACCAATTTTCAAATGTCTAAACTCGACAGATCCCAAGAAACGTCTAATACCCGCTTTCCGTGAATGACCCTGTATATTAGCATGATAAGACTTGAATCATCAATATATAGAAAGAGTTGTTGTTTTATTGCTTTTCATGCTGAATCTTAGATATGGTAGGTGTATGAAAGAAGTCGACAAGTCACCGTAGGGGGAGTCTTGTTGACCTTCCTTTTTTGGTCAGACTTGCACCAATGGTATATGAAAGAAACGAATGTTTTCTTTGAAAGTTATCTGCTGAATACCCAAAATAATATTTTTTAAAAATGTTAATATTTTGCATGTGATGTTTTTACCTAGGTAGTTTATAAAAGGTATGCGAGTATTTCATACAACTTTAATATTGGTTCTATAGAAGTAAAAAGTTCTAAAATAAGTAATTATTATTTTAATTATTGCGTTAAGACAGATGGACCAATAGTCATTATTATGACACCTCCTAGGGAGTTGGACGTGCAGATTGGAAAGGATATCAAAAAGCTTCTATGTCACATATTTTTCTTCAATAGGTGAAGCGCACGTAACGTCAGAGTTTGAGCTTGGGATAAAACAAATATTAGGGCCAAAAGCCATACGGCCAGCCACGGAAAAAAATTGCAAATCTGTACCTAGACTAAACAATAAAATGCATGACGTACATACTGCCCTGCTATGACAAGAAGTCGTATCTGAGAAAATGTAATTTTAGAGAAATCAACTATTTGGCAAATAAACATGTGTCCCTTTTATCAGTGTAACCATATAACAAAACATTGTATATATGTTAAGTTACGACAAATAAATCTGGTAATGATCGGATATGATTTTTGAGCTTAGTGAATATTTTGTAAATACGACACATATTCGTTATGTATATTCACTAGTTTTGCTTTAGATACGACTTCTACATTTTGTACAATGGTGAGGATCACTAATACGGTGCAAATGCAATTAAAATCTCAAAAATTAATTTTTTGCAGTTACGACTTCTTGTCTTAGCAGGGCAGCATATCAGAAACAAAACGAAGGATGTATAATGGTCACAATCTCCTTGATCAGGCATCTTTTAGGGGTAAGACAATTGAAGAGCTAAGTGGATAAAGGTGTTATGTGACATTTTTGAAAATTTTGAGATTTCTACACAGACAACTATTTTAACTTATAATCTATCATTTCAATAAGTTTTTGGGATAATAAACCTTTCCTAAATGCGTTTTCATGTTTGATAAAGGTCTTGTACATATGGTTTTTATATAATTTAATGGATAAAGGTGTCATGATCACATACCACCTTTATCCATTACTGTGCGATATTAAATTGTTTTAACCCAAAACACTTTGCTTTTAAAGTTATGTTATATTGACAGTAATGTGGCAAGTTGTGTTTCTTACTATTATAGTGAAAATGGCCAGTCGTAGTAAACTGATATTACAAATGACAATGAATAAACGATTTCATGAATCATGTAAGATGTTTATAAATTGGCTGATATTTGGAAATAATGCTTGTAGTATTCATTTCGTTGAATTTCGAAATGGTATGAGATGGTACAAGAGTCGAGATGGTACTTGAGTATCTAATTGCTGTAAACACATTTATACCTTTTGGCAATTCAGCAGAAATCAGTCACATAGTAGCAATTTCTTCCCAGGCAAATTTTAATAATGTTTTAAAAACAAAACATTATCAATATAAAATGCAATAATAAAATACGAATTTACCAAAGTATTCTAGCAAATTAGTCTGTAAATCAGAAATACTGGAAAGTGACGCTTTGCGGTGTTGATTTTTGTACAAACATTTTTATGCTGACAAGTAGAAGAGGGCTGGACCGTAGAAATTTTTATGACAAGAGCAAAACTGATAATCTGGTATGGCTTCTGCCCACCCAATATTTTGAAATAGCATTAAATTGTTTAAAGCAAATCTGGCGAATTCCGAAATTCTTGCGGAAAAAATAATAATTATGATAATTACGCCAATCAAGTCAAAGGTCATTTGGGTTTGTAAGGTTATCGTTTAAGAATTACAGGGTTCGCTATGCTTACATCTATTGGGTTAAAAAAAAAAAATAAAAAAAATAAAACTAAAGAATACGGAGAAAATTACAAACTAGCTTTCGAACAACAAAAGCGTGACGGAGCAAAAGTTACAGTAGATAGAACGATTTGCTTTCTTACTTTAGATCTTCAGCAAACCATGCCGCTGCCAAAATTAAGTACATCGAAAGCATTTTACCTTCGTCAAATGTGGTTTTACAACCTTGGCATACATGCATTGAGGAATACTGAAAAAAAAAACGTTATTTTTCACATGGACTGAAGATATGGCCAGCCGTGAAAGCCTAGAAATTGCTAGTTGCTTACATACCTTTTCACAAATTTACAATGAATATTTCCCAGAAAAGATCGATCACATTATAATATGGCCCGACTCCTGTGGTGGACAAAATAAAAACTTCAATATCATTACACTTTACCAGTTGTTGATTTTAAAGAGAGAATTTAAAGTTATCGACCATAAATTTTCGGAGGTGGGACATTCATATTTAGATTCAGACAGAGACTTTGGCAAAATCGAGAAAATTTTAAGGAAACATCAAAACATCTACGTTCCGGACCAGTATCGAGAAATTTTAAGAACTCCCAAAGACGCCGTTGTCATAGATATGAAGAATCATTTCAACGATATTGATGGAATTGCCTCAAAACTCAATTTGTACAACAGGAAGAAAAACTTGAACAATGAAAAGGTTTATTTTCACGACGGTATAAAATGGCACCTACATCACTAGATGAAATGACTCCATTTTACAAAGTCGATATTTTAAAGAAAAGGAATATGCATAAGATAAATTCCGACTGTATTGCTCTAACGGTGTTTAATGAAAACAAGGGCAGCCTTAGTGTAGGAAAACTGGCCAATCTTAAAGAACAATTACCATTCATAAATGAATGGTAAGGCCGTATTATCACAACATACTTGGAAATGACCAAACTGTGGCTCAAAACCGTAGAACTGTCCGACTACCTAAAAATTGTACAATGTTTTAATAATAATAAAATATGTTTAATTTCTTAACACTTTTATTCACTAATTCTTTATTCATTTCAAAGAAACTTATGAACGGATAAAGGTGTTATGTACATTAATTTTTGTTAAATTTTCGAAAATAATGACAACTGACAACTTTAGTTATTTGTCTCTGAAAAGTACATCAAATGTCAATATCATCCTAAAATGTAAGCTATATAGTCGTTATAACAAAAATGTTCTCGCATAAAAACTTTCGAGTTAAATTACTCAATAACGTCTTTTTGTGACATAACACCTTTATCCACTTACCTCTTCAATTATAAAATAGCTATTTGTTGTTTATGTTTGAATATGAAAAGGTTGGCTTTGTATCTTATATTTTGGCTAAATTCGTTGTAGTGTTGAATTCTAAAATAATCATTTAATTTTTTTAACATGAATTTAACATATAAATACGTTTATTACCGAAAAAAAAATTACTCCTATATCTTCTGCTGTATGTATTTTGCACCACAGTTGACAACACAAGAAGAAGGGATATTATAATTATCACTTATTGAAGTTTATTTGATCATCAATAAAAACCTGTTCACTATTTTTAAAAAAATAAATATTGTCAATAATTTGCACTTTAATAATTCACCTTAAATACAGTTCGTTTACAAAAAAAACATTATCATCAATAAGCTGTTTTTTCTCCAGGGTGCGTGTCACCTATAGTGATGTTTGTTGCTCACATTTTTTTTTCCTTGTAAGTTTACTACAATAATAAAGGACACCGCACGTTTTATAGGTAAATTGGTGGCCTTGTCAAATCTGATGAATTTTTGATATGTTGTAGTTCAACTGATTCCGAACAATAAGCTCCTCTGGCAAAACTTCAAATTATGAAGCCACCCCCTATCACCACCCCCATCCCACTACCGATGTGGGGTATCGTTTTATGGGTTTTTGGGGTAGAGGATTTCAAATATTATATTATTAAAGTTCCGTAAACAATTATTTCCACATACAAAATTTTTTTGTTGTGAGTGACTTGAATAGAAAATCTGGATGTGGAAGTAGTGATTCCTTGGGCAGCGGTTTTTTACGTTGGAGCGAATCATGAGGCAAATCAGAAAAAAGGCGGGCATCGTCAATGAAGACCTCATTCAGTATATCGGGTAGTCCATTAATATAAATAATAAACATAATAGGTCCTAATACTGAGCCTTGAGAGACACTCATTTTACTATCTAATTTTGTTGATGTGTAGGAGGTTTTCCTATTTTGATCAAAATAATTAATTTTTACCATTTGGTGCCTTTCACTAAGATAGAAGACAAACCAATTATATGGTTTGCCTCTTACCCCATACCTATCTAATTCATGTCATGTTAAACACAGTCAAACGCCCGACTCATTATTACATAATCAGTTAACAATGTTCAAATATGTTTCAAATTTTATTAACGTCAGGTGAATAATTTTTAAGCAATCCAGATAAAAACATAACTTGTACTATAAGAAAACCTGTAGCTCAATTATTTGGGAGTCCTGAACGCGCAGCTCAATTTTTTAGTGGCCCTGTGAATATTTCAAATAGGTAAACAGATAACACAGCCCAACAAAAAAAAAGTTCAAAGCAGCGAACCAGATCCATGTATCCCTATGTATTTTCGGTCGCAAAATCATTAGCTAGAGCCAAAAAACACCCCTGAAATGAGATAAAAAGAAGATTAAGCTACGAGAATAGTTGTTACTTCTTAATCAATCGAATTATACAAATTGAGGTTAAACAGCGGCGTACGTACAATAGATATGAAACACCTCCAGGGAGGAGCGAAAACTAGCCCCCATATATAAAAAAATCCATCCAAAACAGCAATGACTGCTGAAAAAGCTCGAAATGTCTAAGTTTTGTTAAAGTGTTAAGAAACTACATCAGGTCCGACGTAATCTTCATAAACTGCCCCTGAGTTGAGAACAACCACCCTTAAGTGCAAAGGACACGAGAAAAACAAGAAAAAGCGTAAAATCCAACAGGATTTCTATTTTCATGGATGCTATGATTGGCTGAAATTGCGTAGTACTCTAAAATAGAACCAGAAACTTACGTACAATCAACATCGTACACTGTCAACCCTCAGAGGGTGTGAAAACTACCTCCTATGTGAGATTTAACTATAAAAAATTTCAGTGACTTCTATAAAAATTCGAAACACCTGCGTTGTGTGGAAGAGAGAAGAGAAGAATATCTGTAGGATGCTGGAAAAACAGAGAGAAACTAACCGGATTTACATTTTTATGGATGCTATGATTGGCAAAAATCGTGTTGCACACTTAGAGTTTGAAACTCATGTCCTATAAATGTTATTAAGTAACACCCCCAGAAAGGATGTAAACTACCGTAATTCAAGTTGTAACGGAAAAGCTATACTGTTGCTTATTCGTTTCATTTCCATAGTTTTTTTTTATATAGGGGGGCGTCTCTCAACCCCGTGTGGGTGGTTTTCAAGTACAGCGTCGGACATAGTCTAGTTTCTTCTCTCTTCCACACAACACAGGTGTTTCGAATTTTTATAGAAGTCACTGTAACTTTTTATAGTCAAATCTTCCATAGTGGGTAGTTTTCACACCCTCTGAGGGTTGACACTGTAGAATGTTGATGGTACGTAAGTTTCTAGTTTTATTTTAGAGTACTACGCAATTTCAGCCAATCATAGCATCCTTGAAAATAAAAAATCTTCTTGCATTTTACGTTTTTTCTTGTGTTTCTCGTGTCCTTTAAACTTGGGGGTGGTTGTTCTCAACTGTATAGGGGCAGTTTATGAAGATTACGTCGGACGTGATGCAGTTTCTTATCACTTTAACAAAACTTAGAAATTTTGAGCTTTTTCAGCAGTCTTGCTGTTTTGGGTCTATTTTTTTATATATAGGGGCTAGTTTTCGCCCCTCCCTGGGGGTGTGTTTCATATCTATTGTATGTGCGCTGCTATTTAACCTTAATTTGTATAATTCGATTGATTAAGAACTATTCTCGTAGCTTAATATTCTGTTTACCCCATTTCAGGGGTGTTTTTTGGCTCTAGCTAATGATTTTGTTTGAGCCCGGATTCGGATTCAGCGATCGAAAATACATAGGAATACATGGGTCTGCTTCGCTGCTTTGGAACTTTTTTTTTGTGAGGCTGTGTAATTCTATGGATTAATGATTTGCATGCCTCTAGAGATATTAACTTATAAGTCGTAATAATTCATAACTAATTAAGAAATTCATTTCATATGATATATGAAGTAAGCACATGCAACCAAGTTTTTATATAAGTTATAATCATATATTTTTGTAAAAATGTCTTGAATAATTCAAACAATTATAACCATTGTGAAAGTTATTTCTGGCAAAGTTAATATTAAATTTAACCTTTTGGTTAATTATAGAGATAATATTAATGTTATTACCTGTAATAAGTTATACCATTGGCAAACTATATGACAAAATAATATCTTGAAAATGCAAACTAACTATTTGACCTCAGATAAAACATTACAAAATGATTATAATATAGTTTAATGCATATTTAGTGATGATTTATATTATAATTGTGTCCATAAAAGTAATCAAATAATTTTTTGTAGTATTGGAATTATTTTTTCTTCTTGCAGAACCTTTTCTAAAGGATAGAATTTTCTGATAACTCACTAACAAAAAAAAGTTTCCCATGTGGTGCACGCTTTCAGCCAGGCAGGCAAATATACAGTGCGTGTAATTGCCGATTAGGCATGTACATTCACATAGCGTGAGAGACATGACAACACAGCAGCAGTAAACTCGCTCCCAGCTCTCAGTTATTTCATTTCAGCCAGCTGGTACCCGCGATGTAATTCTTACTTCCTATGCCTAGCCCGCCACTACACAAACTGTATTTACTGTTAGATATTACAGAGGTAAAATCGAAATTTAAAATTTGAAAAACTATACGCGTAAAGTAAATCTTCCAATCTGCCCATTTAATTAGAGCCCACTTCATCTCAGAAAACAGCTGTTGCTTTATTGGCGCAATTTGCATAATTAACCTAATAATTACTTTTTTAAAGTTTTTTCCATTGTGGTAAATCTGATATTTTTAATATCTACTTTAGCACGTACGATCTACACCAGTCTGCTCAGTGTTAGACATCAGTTCTGATGAAATACAAACACTCAGCTGACACAGGAAATCTTGTTTCAAATATATTTTATTGCATAGTTAGCAGCAGCATTTCTATGTTTACGTACACAATTTTATTTAGCTACTTTATTGCCGTTGCAACGCTTTATAATAGTTATGTAGCAGACACTGGAACAACAATTTACTTTCAATAGCAAAACTGTCCCAAATAGTGCTTTAATATATATATATTTTTTTTTTAACTGTTTAACGTCGGCCAATTTCCGCTACCAGGGCCTATCACTGACGCCAGGAGACGAGCTACCCCCAACCTGGAAATTTTGCCTAACCTCTTCCCTTAAGAAGAGTAGGGATCTTTTACTTGCCTAACATTTAATAGACAAGGGACCGCCTGCTTTACATCCCCTCCGAAGGATGGTATATCCACTACGTAATCCTCGTCTGAAATTACGTAACTTCCGAGTATACACTGATATACAAGCCTCTAGAAGGTGGGACGAGAACGCTGTATTTCCCTAGATGGGAGCCCATCCAAGTACTAACCGCGCTCGACGTTGCTTCAACGGAATATCGACTGATATTCACATTGAAGTCGCCTCTACGCTCGCCCCTTTTAATATAATTGTTTTATAGGGTAATAGGAAACAACTATAAAATAATTTTAATATATATTTAGGTATAACGGTGCTTAAAATACTGCCGAACATTATTAAAAAAGCACTATAAAATTATTTGGTTTTATAAGCTGAAATGTTTTATAGCTTAGTCACAGAAACGTTTCTAAAATAATTTCTGAACTGCTTTATATTTTATAATTTTGCTATAAAAACGTTTTAATGATAAATTTATAAAACGGTTCAGTTGCAGACAACCAAATAGTGTTTTCTGCAACTCTAATATAATCAATTAGCATTTTAGAAGCATCAATAAAATAACAATAAAACAAAGTAATCGAATAACATTTAAGTTATAAAACAAATTTGCTGGTTGGGTATCTTCTGTCAATCTTCCAGCAAACGTCGCATCACCTGTTCACTATAGATGCTAAAGAGAAGTTACAAAACACAGTGTTGTCTGATGCTTGCGCCAACTTTACATTTGTCGGAGTTAGTGTATTCGCCTTTTACCAAAGTAGAATTTTCGTCATACACTTTCAGCATCTTTTGTAAAAAATCTGGTATATTTTTATTGAAAATAAAGGTTGTTACAATAAATGTTATTAAAGAAATAAATAATTTAATAAAATTTTTTAGTCCTAAAAAATCTCAATATAAGATGTTAAGATAAGCATCACTTTTTCATATTGATGCTCATTACACAGCACAATAACATATACAAATTATACATAGTTTTAAGATACACAAATGCTTTGATACTATGTAGTTTTGTTTATACAATTTGACAATTAATTATTAAAAAATTAATTGATGATATAAAGTTTTTACGTAGGCATCGTTTTAAAATTCGGTTAAATGCTCCAAAAGGTTTTCCATTTTTAATTTTCATTTTTAAATGAATATTTTGGAGATCTTTCATATAGAAATGGGTTGAGGTCTGGAATATTTAACTGAATTGCATCTCTAGTTGGGTAGATAGGTTTTAGTAGGCAAAAATTGCATATTATAGAATGTAAATAAAAGTAAGGGTGCGTTATTCATTTTATATCTTAATGAGCGTGCTTACATTTCATGTAAAGATTTATTTTCAATGATATTGATAATGGCTCTACTACGATTATCTATATCAGATCCTAGACAGAACGAATTGAAAAATAAATGTAATGCCTATCATGGAAAAATTATCTGAATTTTCTATCCAATATTATTTGTATTCCAATGCAGATAAGCCGATGTTAACTCACTTACGTAATAAGGAAACATGCGAATTTATTTCTTTTAAAGTCAAATTATTCAAACTAACTGTTTGATCTCAGTTAAGACATTACCAAATGATCGTAATAAAGTTTATTGCATATTTAACTGATGATTTATATTATAATCGTGCCCATAAAACTAATCAAATCAATGTATAAATTCAGAGGCAAATGAATGTCACTATATCGTATATCACGGAATAATCAGTTCGACAAATAAGGGAAATTATTCTTATGAGTTGATATTTTCAATTGCTATAAACCAATTACCGCTTATTCCTGTATATATAATATAATATATCTTGAAAGGAAAGGTTTATGTATTATTTCCAATTAATTTGACAATTAATTATTAAAAAAATTAATTGATGATATAAAGTTTTGACGTAGGCATCGTTTTAAAATTCGGTTAAATGCTCCAAGAGGTTTTCCATTTTTAAATGAATATTTTGGAGATCTTTCATATAGAAATGGGTTGAGGTCTGGAATATTTAACTGAATTGCATCTCTAGTTGGGTAACTATGTTTATCAGAATTTTTTTAAACGAATCTAGGTTTTGGTAGGCAAAAGTTGCTTATTATAGTATGTAAATAGAAGTTAAGGGTGCGTTATTCATTTTATATCTTAATGAGCATGATTTCATTCCATGTAAAGATTTATTCTCAATGATATTGATAATGATTCTACTACGTTTACCTATTTCAGATCCTAGACAGAACGAGTTGAAAAATAAATGTAATGCCTATCATGGACAAATTATCTGAATTTTCTAACCAATATTATTTGTATTCCAATGCAGATAAGCCTCTGTTAACTCAGACATAATAAGGAAACATGCGAATATATTTCTTTTAAAGCCAATTATTCAAACTAACTACTTGATCTCAGCTAAGACATTACCAAATGATCGTAATAAAGTTTATTGCATATTTAACTGATGATTTATATTATAATCGTGTCCATAAAACTAATCAAATCAATGTATAAATTCAGAGGCAAATGAATGTCACTATATCGTATATCACGGAATAATCAGTTCGACAAATAAGGGAAATTATTCTTATGAGTTGATATTTTCAATTGCTATAAACCAATTACCGCTTATTCCTGTATATATAATATAATATATCTTGAAAGGAAAGGTTTATGTATTATTTCCAACAGGTAAAAGAACAGAAGTTAATTGGAGTAGGTATAGACAAATCGGAAGGCAAATAAAAACCCGAGACGATACTTTTTTTCGTCGACCCCGCTGAGCTGGACATAAATCATAACTAGGCAATAATTGTTATGCATATGAATAACTAGAATCGTCGCGAAAAGTATAGCGTAATCTAAATTGCAATCTTATTGATTTAGAGCGCCATTAAAATCAGCATCAGAAGAAAAGAAAAAGAAAGAAACGTGTAATCCTTTTGCTCCTATACATATATTCACATAAATACATATATAAGATGTAGAATAAATAAATAATCCATACAATTTATATACTATTGTATATCGGAATATGGAGGAGCGCGATTGGCGGAGCGCGGGCCCCACTACGCGAACGCCCGGATCCACATCCCCACCTCCGGAGCCCAGCATCCTACTGATGCAAATACGCGTTGTTATACGGCTATAGTCGGTAGCGCTGACAACACGGGGGACCGCCGAGAGCCTCACAGTGTTCAACCCCAACACCACAGTTCACCCCGTGCCAGTGACAGTGACTTAACATATCACCGAAGTGCAGTGACATGGCCCTGTGACTGTTAAGTGCTCAAGGACTTTGATTTTAGTTACATGAAATTAGCGAATCTGGCGGATTTAAAAAGTGACACAGTTCGGAGGTGGGTAGAGTCCAATCCTTCACCCACCCTCCAGAATAACAACTTAGACACCCCCAAGTCGGTCAAGAACAATCTGAACAACAACACTATAGACTTTTCGCAGACTTTTTGGGGCAAACAGAAGGACGAGATGCCGATGTTGCTGCATCAGCCGCCCAGTCACATGCTCTTGTCATCCCACGAGACCGACCAACCCCTGGACTTCACCATGTCCAAGTTTAAGACAAAAACCTCGGCCACGGTGGCCTCGCAGCTTAAACAGTTCAATAATTTCGCGGCACAGCAGCACATGATGCTGTTGCAGAACAACGGATTATACTTCAACAGGAGCAATAACAACAAGAGCTTCACACGTGGGAGCAGCCCTGCGTCGAGTAGTTCGGAGGAGGAACCGCCAGGAGGTTCCCCCAGGTCACCACCCCCGAGTCCGCTACGGCTCCGAGGCGACGGTAAGTTCGCACACCCTCAATTTCAACCATGACATGTGCTTCTCTCACACCTGCACGTTCAGTGCCTTGTAACAACGGCCCGATTCAATTTCGAGCAGGTAGAAATAGTTGCAAAAGCTGAATCTTCGGGCACGTTTCACGTCCATTAATTCTATTCAAACATACGGCTGATGTATGGGCCATTGAATATTCAAATTCCCTCACAAAATCCACATACTTTTCACAGAACCGAGGATATATATCATGCCCTACTATAATACCCAGATCTGACAGCTCATCTTATTGCCGCGAGGCAGAGCAATACAACATCTTTGTACTTAATTAACAAATATATAAGTATTTTATTGTGCATAAAATATTAAAATATACTCAGAAAGATACATAATTATTCTAATAAATATGAAGTATACAATAAACCAAATGTGGCAGCTGCATCAACATTCTTTATGTTGTCTTGATGTTGCAGTAACTGTAATTACTAATTTTCATTTACTGTTTTCTTTCTTTTCAAGCAGGTACTGCTGTTACTGTTAACAAATCCGTTTACAATATCCAATAATCAATTACGGATATGCATATATTTAACTTTTACCGTCATATGTCCGGCGCTGGGAAAAAAATTAACATTTTATGTTTCAAAACTCATTAAGTCTTCTATAAACAAGTTGATTGAATTTTTAAATCAGGTGTCAAAATTATGCATTCTGGGATTACCTACATGGAAGAGAAAAATCACACATTCCTCGATTGTTTGATATTTCCCCGCCTCTATTTTGGACTGTCCTTGTTCTTATTTCAATTCTCCGCCTTCAGATTTATGGTGAGCTCTAAAGAATAAGTTTTCGTTAGATATAATAACTTTGCATAATTAACTGAAAATATCTAGACAGATAGATTATGTCTGTGACTTATTTACATAGGTAAATAATTATTGTCATGATATTGATACTAAAAACAACATAACGTATACAACATATAAATATGGACGGATACAATTTGAATTACCTACATTTAAGTGTATGAAAATATTAAAAGTCAAATTAATTTGTTGCTTCTAAAAATTATATTAAATACATTTGCAAAAGTTATTTTTATTCATATATATATATATATGTAAATCAGCAACTTTTACAGATATACAGATGCTACAGTTTTAAAGTATGTCTACATGATTCTATATACCCTAAAAATAGATCTTGTTACCGTTTTTTGCATTATAAATACTCTTTGGATATCTGTACGGCTTCCAAATTATGTAACAGAAAATTTGAGAGCATACTAGGGCATAATGAATACTTAAGTGCGATTCTTGACCAAAATGTATGACGGCGAAACAGGATTGTCTCAATTTTTTTACATAAATGTTTAGCTTGACTTGTAAAGCTAAGATTTGTATCAACTCTAGTTCCCAAAAACTGGCTGAAACGATACAGAATAATTATCTAAATTTATATTAAAATTGTACTCCGTTTTTCTTCGTTTTGTTGTAAAATGAATGCAAACTGTTTTGTCATAATTTATTGTAAGTGGATTTCGTAAGTACCAATCATTAAACAAATGTAAAAGATTGTTCACATTTCTATGTAGTTGTTCACGAGTCTTTGCCGTAACTATAAATGATGTGTCATCGGCATCTATATAAGTAGCATTTGCGGAGTTTATACGGTGTGGTAAATCATCTGTATATAGCAAGAATATCAAAGGGCCCAACACACTACCCTGGGGTGTTTCAATGTTTAGCTCCTGTTTATAGGAGAACGATTTTCTATTTTAATTATGATTTATTATCAGTGAGATATGATAGAATCTGCCCATTTAGATTGTCTCTAATACCCGGCATATTTAATTTGCGTGAAACAATAGAAAAATATAAATTGTCAAAAGCATTTCAGAGGTCAAAGAAAACCCTCATTACATAGGTATTTTTTTGCATCCAGTTCTTCATATACATTTTGAATTAACTCAGTTCTGTAGAAAATGTACTTATAAAGCTATGTTGAGACGATGTTAATAGATCCTTTTCATTCACTGTCAATATAAACACATTTTTGATGAGACCAGCATATTATTTTATTCACCATATAACATTCTTCCAATAGTAATACCTCAAAAAAAAATGCATTTTTGTTAATACTATAGTTTTTAAGATATTAGCAACAGTATATGATTGAGAAGAGATACAACAATTATTTTGCCGGGACAACCGCTAGGAACAACAATTGTGTACATCATAAATGTTTCACAGCACTTCAAGTAGTTCATTGTTTAATGTATTTGGTGTTTTTATTTCTTTTTCATATCCTCACGACATCTGAACATCATATTGCACATCGATTAATTTCTCATTTTCTTCTCATTCTGCATAAGTCTGTACTTAGTGGTAAATGCCCCTGGATATATATATGTTGTTAATGCCATAGGAATTTATTAATTATGTTCATCAACATGCCTGTTTTTTGCATCAATAAATTTACAATATACCTGATTTATAACGTTTTGTATTTGTATGATTTTCGGATCTACATTTTTGAAAATTTTCAAGAATACAATTCCTTTTTTGTTATCGTCAATTTCCTTTGCAATTTTTTGGAGTATAAATCTCTTTTAATCAATGAGATGCTTTTAGGAAAAACAAAATCTCGCAAAAGAAATATTGTCTAAACGAGGTAATAAATAAAATTCAACATTATTTACCAGGAACAATTTCTGCTGAGAATGTAATGTAAAAGTGTCTACATAAACCAGGTATAATTTACCTGCCCGTTAGATGGCACTGTTTCGAACTCAATGTTATTTCCGATATTTTCTTTCATATCAAAAGCAGAAAATCGTAGACATATTGCGCTAAAATCGGTCGAAGTTTAGGGAATACCTATTTAAATGCTTGAATTGAAATGTTTAATTGCTACAATAGGCAAGAACAAGCGTGATTTCAATTGACGTTTCATCAAAGTATTTAAGTAATGGTATGTTTATTAATATATATTTATCACCCTCGTCGCATTCTCCAACTAATACAACAGATTAAAGAGCATCTTTCTAGTTATTCTGGATACATTCTGACAGTATATATATGCACAGACAGACATATCACTGTCATCGTGGAAACGGTTTCAGGAGAGTTATTACCTATCAGGTTTGTACCGAACCTGTGTAGAGTATATAAGCCTTCGCAGCACTATTGTGCTTTTTAGAATATTATTCAAAATAATTATTAGTACTAGAATTGAAACGTTGACAAAACTGGCAAAATTTGTTTCATCCATATGTTTTTCGAACGAGTCTAATAATAAACAAACAAATGATTCTTCCACTTAACAGGGAAAAAAATGTTTTAAAGCGATGATTCAGTCGTTTATTTGCACTCTAAATAATGACAGTTCTTCTTCTACCAATTAACTAAACTGTTTTTAAACTAGGCTTATCACTTTATCGACTCTTACAATCTCGCTTCGTAGTGGACACACAAAGGATATTAATCAACTTTTGGCCTAAGGAGTTCATACAACTTGAGCTTAATAAGACAATACATAAATTTCAGTAATTAACGTTTCTCCATCGAAAGGCGAACAGTATGCTTGCGATCCTTTTATTTTGCAAACCCTTGAAATTTGGTTATACGCCATTGAGTTTTTCGTCCTGTAAATATTAATATTAACTATTGGTAGTAACTGAACAATTGGACCTAGAATTTTGCGTAAAAATCAGGAATTAATAATCTCAATTTCAATATTGTACACGAATCTAGCTTTGCGTTAACCACACTAGACGTATTTTTCTCCTTTCACAAATGTGCGAAAATGTTAAACTTTGATGTACTAATCTCCTATATGAATGTCCCCCTGTTGGTAACAACTTGCCGAATCTAATGATATTACATTCTTATGGGCAGATATAAGAAGGAGAATAAACACTTTTTTCTTTAGTTCAATTGTGTCCGTATTATTTTAGCATATATAAATATATAGAAGAGTATTGTGATGTAAAAATTATATTTTGAGTAACCCAAAGAATAGTTTTGAAAAAAAGCCTTGTCTTTCGGCTGTGATCGCACTTAGAGCTCAAAGCACTGCGCTGGATTGGTTTTGGTAAAATTTTATGCTTGTTCTACACCTAGAAGAAAAATCGCAAAATCTGTCTTAGCTCAAGTACGGAGGTAGTGAGCCCTTAGAAACCTGTACAAAAGTGGGACTTTGTTCTGAGGCAACGCTTTTTCGATATCCAATAAGACTAAGTAATTTTTTACAATTAGGCACAATTAGGAGATATTGGTATACTCCAAGACGATAGAACGATTAGAATAGCTGCCAAAACGATGAATTAATTCAAGCAGAATCATTGTGAGATGATTACAGCAACGATACAAAGAATCAAGATATGTAAGGAATAAGTACCAGAGGCTTTCGAAGAGTCGCTCTAGGGTACTGATCACTTTTCACCAACACGTTGAGATACAAGCTTCAATTTAGGTGTGTGTAAGTGACCAAACTATGAGAAAAAACTTCGCGAAACTCATCTTCAACTTCGACATCCCATATTATCTCGGAGAAATTGAGCAAGGTAATTGAATTAATCAAAAGACCATTACGGGAACTTGATTGACACCTGTGCTGTACAGTATTAACCAACACTTATTGAGTCTAGAAGAAGATATCAGGAATTCGAACACAAGACCTTTGGATTGCCAGACAACAACAACAACAACAACAATAACAATTTATTAAAGGTTTTATATACATTTTTGCGCCTCGCCGGAACCTGTCCCGGAGCCAGCCAGACAACCACGGCGCTCAGTGCCGTGGTGATTGCAGGGCTGGGCGAGGCAGGTCCGGTTTGGCTTAACGACGGATGTCTTATAAATTAGTACTCCTGTCTGTCACATGCAGACTTAGAAGGTTGGTTATAGGTTTTAGTAAAGATTAAAGGTGGGGAAATAAGAAGTTGTCGTATAGGAAAGTATGGCTACAATAGTTGAATGTCGTACTTGTAGTATATATCATTCCAGTATTATATTTCAAAGAATTAGATATATTATGAAATATATATATATTAGTAAAATTTCGCAAGATTTCTGTTTAGGTAAGTACAAATAACAAAAATTAAGAAAATATATATTTTTTAATTTAAATGATTAATAACTTTTTTATTTACTGATTGATTTTTTTCAAAAACAATAGGGTTCTTTCTCTAGGTAACGCTAACTTACTTTCCAAATTTCAATACAATCGGACTTTTCTTTCTCAAGTTATCGTGCCTACAAGAAACGTGACGGACGGACGGACAGACGGACATTTTGAAAGTTGTTCAGAATTCGTTCACTAACATAATGATATGAAATTTTTTTCTCTACTAGAGATATTTACTGATTTAGAAATGTGCCGGTCAAATACAATATTCTCTTCGTTTTTGCGAAGAGTATAAGGAAAAAAACAGATATGGGAATTTTCCTTATCAGGAATATTTTAAAAACCACAATATCGAAAATTTAAAAGTACAAATTATCCATAATTTTTAATAAAGAATTACATGGGAGTGGATGAAATTATGTAGACTTTTAAAAAAGTGAATTCCAGAATTTGTTTACAAAACAATTGGAACATACAAAAGATTTTTAGTTCAACTTAAGACCCGATTTAAGGAGAAAGGTAGCGTAAAAATTACATATAGAGGCATGCAACGCAGATCTACTCACTCAAAATGTATACGGGTTTTTGATATTGCAGTGTTACCCTGGCCAGCGTAATTTCCGAATTTAAATCCAATGGAGCGGGTATAGGACATGATGCAGAGGGATTTTTTAAACCAATATACCATATTCTGGACCAAGCAACTTTGTACTTGTTTTGGAAAACTAATTGATCAAGATAATGTTAGAAGCATGTAAACAAAATAGAATAGAATATGATTTATTAACTATAGCTTGTTACAAAAAAACACTGGTCTCGTCACAGCATAAATGCATAAAATAAAGTAAGAAATTTACAGGTAACTATGAAAGGAATGTAATCATTTCAAATATAGGTGTAGGAATTGTAACTAATAACGGATCGACTGTGTAGGTTCACAAAATTTGTATATTACAAGACTAGAATATATTACTTTTGCATATGGAATCTTCAGAAGACTGGAAAAGATATAATTAATGCACACTCAAAGAAAATTATAGGTAAATTCAAGCAAAAAGAGCATATGAAATCGCGCCTATCTAGTTTCATAGTTAAATCAATCAGAAAAGAATAGTCATACAACTTTATTTGTTTTCGTAAACAAATAGTAGTTTAATAATCATATCTTCTTGTAACAAATTAAATAGTACAATGACATTTTTTTATGTTCACTAACCATTTTCAATTTGGTCTACAATTAAATAGTACAACGACTTTGTTTTTTGTTCACCAACTAATTTTTAGGTTGATCTACACTTTATTGTATGAAGTTTTTTTTAGTTAGCCAAAATCTCAGTATTGAGACATCAGACCACCCAAACCAAAGATTAGAGATCGTTTATATATAAGATCCATCCAAATATATCGATAATCCCTGAGAGAATTTGAACATTGCAATCATGTTATTAATTTTCTATAAATTCATAAGAGTATAAGATAATGCATGATTGATTATTGTCAGTGATTTGTATGTGGCGTCATCTGGGAATAATTTCTGTAATAGACTACGTGGGAAGCAAGCAAATTTTATGGTAATTTTTTTAGAACTTCTAGAAGACGACAATAATATTGGTTTGTCTACCAAGTACAATAATACAGCGAACTAATATTGAGTTAGAATTACAATTCGATAATAGTTAAAAATAAAATATACTATTATCTAGTTTAATTTGACAGAATTCAACAAAATAATAGTCAGACGAACAAAATAATAGTCTTATTCATCTATTTTTTAAGTTAATGTTTGTTTTGTTGTACGACAACTTTTTATTAATTAAAATAACAATCACCTCTTGTTTAAAAATACCATCAATATAGTTTGGTTTAACAAAATTAACGATATTGTTAGTTAACCATTTTTTTTGTTGAATTTACCCATACTGTTTCTTTGAGTGCACTAACTAGATAGAATAAAAAGTATATGTTTATAGTATAAGTATATATGTCTCTCGAGTTTTCGATTGAGTTGTTATGAATTACGAAAACCTGAACATTATAGATATGGAATCAGAGACAGTGCTTACAATTTATTGTCCTCCTACCTAAAGAATACTAAACAAATAGTGTGAAGTTCCTATTGGTGCATTCAGTAATATTCTGGGGGTAAAACAAGTTGTTCCGCAGGGATCTATAGTTGGGACCCTCCTCTTTACGCTTTTTTCGAAAGATTTAATTCTGTACTTGGATAAAATACCTAATGTTCTGATAATTGTTATCCTGACGACATTAGCATTCTTATAGTAGATGATTAAATTAAAACTTACCACTGTAAATGAATATAAAACGCATAGGACGCACAAAAACAAATTTTATTTAAACAAACTTCAATATTGCTTAGCTTAAACAGAAATCCACATAAATTGCATATTTCTGACACCTTTCAAACATTTCCTACAGAGTTCATTAAAATGTTGGGCATTGCAGTGAATATGCATCTACAATGAAATCAGCATATACTATTTCGAAAATTAAGAAGCAGTTGTTTCGGGCTAAAATTTGCGTCCAGTCATTGTAGTACTGAAATTCTACTTACTCTTTATTATGCTAACTTTTATTCGAGCTTAAAATATGGTATAATTATTTGGAGAAATAGCTCACAAGTAAGCTTACAGAGTTTTCTTGCTACAGAAATATGAAGTATGCGTAAATACGGGATAAAAGAGGTTATGCTATCAATTAAAATTTTGACTTTAGTGGGTATTGAATAGTATTCATATATGGGGGATCCATGCATAGTTGTCAAAAATAAATCTACGTTCTTAACAATCGAATAAGCCATACGAATATGAGACAAGTGTATCAAAAATGTTTTATAGTGTTTAAATGTGTGTTTAAAATGTGTTTTAACCGCCTTCCATGTCACCTCAATGACCCTCTTAAGTCTAGTAGATCTAGATTTGTCTGAGTAAAGGAGACGGGGCCCTACAGTTTATAGTGGAATCCGAACCACTTCTTGGGGAAAATTTCCAATGAAAATTTTTTTCGCTATGTGAGGCCCACTTCGCTAGGTACGCTCAGAGTGCAAGCTAGACGCACCAACCCACTGAGCTACCGACAATGGCTATAAATATTAAAATATTTGGAGTAAAACCGAGAGTAAGACTTAAACATAAATAAAGCTATAGTCTAGATGAATTTAAGGATAGGATTTTGCAGAGTTAGAGGGAAATATGCGTTTATTTTCGATTTATTATAAATATTTTAAAAACCAAATATAGTATAATCTTAAACTGTTTTACATACTTGCTATTATTCTAACGAATACAACTATATACATTTCTTATTATAAATTTGGGTTGTAATTGAATATTGTAATTTGTGCATGAAAATAGTTCCTAATTTCATTAGTAGAGCATGGCATTTAACTATATACAAAATGTATGATAAAAACTGTATATGGTTGTATTCCTTAGAGCAATGGGAAGTATCTGAAACTATTTTAAAGATTATACCATTTATGAATTTTTAAATATTTATAATAAACCAAAAATAAACGCATATATCCCTCTCACTCTGCAAAATTTTACCCTTAATACAGATATTATGTTATTTATTTATTAGACTGTTTTTATTTTTATTCGCTGGCAACTGTTCATTGCTATTTTTCACGTTTACCTTTGTACCTTTGTTGCAAGGACTGACATTTTACATTTTATTGTATATCTGTTCACATTTTAAATGTAGAAATAACATTTTTGGAAAAATCAAAACATAGTTTTTGCATTTTGCACACCCAATTAGTTAATTTTACGACTGGTCTGTTAATTAATGAATCATTTTATAACCTTATTCTACCCTTCGCAAATATGAAAACGAAGAGTACCTGTATTACATTTGATCGGCACATTTCTAAAACCATAAATATCACTCGTAGATGAAAATAATTTCATATCATTGCGTTAGTGTTCGAATTCTGAACAACTTTCAAAATGTCCGTCGGTCCGTCTGTCTGTCCACCCGTCCGCCACGTTTCTTGTAATCACAATTACTTAAGAAGAAAAGTCGAATTATATTTAAATTTGAACAGTAAGTTAGCGTTACTCAGAGAAAGGATCCTATTTCTACACAATTAGAGATATACAATAATTTTATATAGGTGGCGGCGTTCACTCAAAAAAATATATATTAACACAGGAAAAAAGAAGATAACTAATGTATACAATGTACATAAACATAGAAAAACTGGAGATAATAATAAAAATAATAATAATTCTTTATTCTCAATTATTTGTATAAAAGAGAAAATAATACAAGCAATTGTAGAGAGCGTCAGGTTAACAATAACAAACAATACATGTACAAAGTTATATAATATAAATACAAAATACCACATACACAACTATTATTGAATATAACATCATTGGACAACATATACGTGTATAATACACATAAAAACAAAACAAATGAAGTAACAGGTAAACTTAGTAACGTTAATTAAAGAAAAATTCTTCAACAGAGTAACAGTTTTTATCAATAAGTAGGGTTTTAAGCCTTTTTTTTGAAAATAGTGAGAATTTTTATCTCAGTTGGTAGAGCTTTGAATATTTTGCACCCGTTAAAATAAATCCTTTTTTAATACCGTGCTGTCGAATGTTGATTAGGTATAAGATTATTTTTAAATCTTGTGGAGTAACTGGTCAGTCAGATATTTTTGAAATGTGGGCAAATTTTTATAAACAAAGCAATCTAGTTCATAAATATGTGTGCCAATCAGTGTTAAAATTTTTAATTCTTTGAATGTTGTGCTGCAGGATTCTCTTTTTGATACCTTAGTTAATATTCGCACTTCTTATTCTTGTAGGGTAAAGACGCGTTAAAGTAACTACTTATTCCCCAATTAATGACCATATCGCATCAGAGAGTGAAAGTTTGCATAATAAAGACTAATTACAATATTTTGACTACTGTGGTTTACCAGTGATCGTAACGTATATCAACAAGTGCGTAGTTTATTACACAATTCATCAATGTGAATATCCCATTTTAAGCCAGAGTCAAAAGTGACTCCTAAAATTTTACTGAGTTATGAACGTTGAACAGGTATTTAAATTAGCTTGTGAAATTTGTTGCTTGAAGAGTATCGGGATGGTTTTTTTGCTTATTTAAATTGATAAGTTTTTTTTCAGATCAGAGAGTGCATTTTTTCGTATATATTTTTTGCTGAATTTATTGCATTTGCACATTTGTATTGTCAGCATAACATACTATTTGTAAATTCTCAATTGGCTTAAAATAAACTAGATCATTAGCAAAAACAATGTACAAAAGAAGGCCCCGGAGGGAGCCTTGTGGGACACCCTGGGTTACCTTCCTGGGTTCACTTTTGACATCATTGATTTGAACAACTTGATCTCGATTGCTTAGGTATGATTTTATAAATTTTAATGGAGTCCCTCTAATGCATAATTTTTCTAAAAGCAATTGATGGTCTACGCAATCAAAATCCCGGGAGAAATCAATGAATGGACCAGGCGGGCACATTTTTTTGACAAGTCCATTTACAATTTCTATATGAAGACTAATTAAGGTCGTATCCATTTTTTACAAAACCATGTTGTTTTAGTGAGATTATGTTATTATGTAGGCAAAAGGTTGCCAATTGACCATTTACGGCTGACTCGTATATCTTGGAGAAGCTTGATAGTAACGATAATTTTCATACAAGTTGTCGCCACTTTCTTATATAAAGGACTGACCACTGAGAGCTTTAATTTTTCAGGAAATACTCCTTGTTCAAGTGATATGTTTATCACATACGATAAGAGTTGACAGATATTTACAATTTTTTAATAAACTAGAATTAGATGGTTTAAGATCATTTATTATGGCTACTATATTCTGTTCACTTAAAGTTGAGAGAAAAAAGGAAACACTACCTAAAGGCACATTCGCATTCAAGAATTCAAAATCTCTTTTTTTAATTATTAGTTATTAAAATGGTCGGAACATGAAGACTGGTTGGTTGGTCTATTTAATTACATAACTATTTATTTGATAAGATTCTACAAACACAAAAATACTGAATCCTATAGTAATGAACAATTCGCTAATCAAGATGGCATCATCGGGAGATAATTAAAATAATAAATATAGCAATTATGCCTACACATTTTCAAAAAACTTAATTACATATACAATTCAATAATCCTGCGTGGAGTAAAATGCTCTTATCTAGTTTTATCTTATAAATTATTTCCTAAGTTTTATTTTGCGGCTTTGGCATGTTAAAAAAAAGTTCAAAAAATACTAGGTTACAAGCCAATCGATTTTTAATGAGAACATATTTAGTCGAGCAATATTAAAGAAGGAACAAGCGTTTAGACCGAATGTCTGCTAACGAAACGATCATTTTCCCATGTAAATATATGCAAAAGCGTGTGCATTAGCGGTTAATATGACATTCATTATAATATCGGCTAAATACATCCATTATAGAACGTTTACATTTTATTCAGTAATCGCCCGGGTCCGGGGTTGTTTTATACGCGGTCGTGTCAAAACCCGACATGCAAATAACTTCGGGATACTATAATGGACGTATAATAATGACCATTATCATCACTCACTGAAAACTAATAATAAACCATTAATACAACCAATTTATTTCATTATTATAATTCATTTCTTAGGTATATGACTCAGCTTTATCTTGCGTCTGGCCGCCCATGATTTGATTTCATCGGAACAACAGTTTCGACTGATTTTATATAGTGGCAAAGCACGCTGATATTTACAGGTGGTACATCTAGAGTTACCTGCCGCAAAATCATTAGCATGGGAAGATATGCTTAGCTCAAAACAAAGGATGAAACATGCCGGTATACTTCCAAGTTTCGGTTGTGCTCTACCAACTACGGGCCCATTCGAAAAGAGACTGCTGGTTTTTTCGGAATCGCGCGTATCTGGTAATAACAAAAATCAGTTGAATTTTAGTTCATCAAACGGCTAAAACCTATACATTATTTTATTAAAAAGTCTATAATATTGTTTTCCCAATTTTTGGCCGTGGATGGGTTCCATCAGCCAGCTACACAGATGGGGGAAAGAAGCCTTTAATTCAGAAGCTTAAAACATTAACTTAACAAACATATGATCATATAAAAGTAAAAATATTTATTTTTCAAAACAGTACAAAACAACACATACACCAGTGGCACCTAGAAATTTTGGATCGATCCTATAATAAGATAGAGTGAAATATAAATAGTAAAATAATGTACGTGAAAGAAAGCGATATATTAACATTGATGCCAAGCACTTTAGCATGTTAAGAGTTCCGCCGACTACTAAAAGTAGTTAAAGAGAAAAGTGGCAACAGCGTAGGTTAAATCTGTTTCTTTTCAGCATGTTATTTGACCATTTCTTCTACCTTACATTGGCATCGACTCAATATTTTAAAATCCCACTACTGTAGAACGTTGAAAGAGAAATACTAATTTAGATGCTTTTTCATTGCCCAATCTGTTCCTAATATCTGAATGAACAAGTCCACATGAAGAAAAAATTATTTCCATGTTTCCAGAAGAAGCCACGACACTCGGAAAGGGAATTATTATATCCAGTACTTTGTTAATTTGTGGAATATCTTTTTAAGATTTCCACCTCTGCACTACGTTAACATTTTGTAATATTTCTTCTAAAAACATTGTTTCTTGGAACTGATTGGATTTTGCTTCCAACTGAATTATTAATGGCCAGAAAAATGTTGGGAAACTATATCTAATGCAGCCTTTTTTTCTTCTTTTGACAGTGGCTATTTGTTTTTATTTCTGATAAAATTCAGCAAATATGCCAAAAAATTAAATGGCGTAAAGCTTGACCATATCTCCTTTCAAATATCTGACGTTGCTTTAAATTTCTGTCTTCGTCTTCAAAACTATAAAAAACGGCAGTATTTTTTTTTCTATACCCAACTGCCATCTTTCTCCTGAATTCTGTCAGGTGCCACAGAGATTGGTTTCAGCAATTTTAAAAAATTTCCGGCCATTTTTGTAATTTGAATATTCGACACTTTTTCAAAAATCAATGGATTAGCGTCATCTTTGTGCTCTTCACAGATTTGCAACAACTTGGGAAAGTCAGTGGCATAAACCTCAAGGCAGTCGGAAACTCTATTACATCTAACATCTTGTGTTAGTTTCTTGCCCCCCCATTTTCTTTGTACCAAGCCTTTTGGAAACTGTGTATTGCGAAAATATTTTACAACTTGAACTACGCGTGATTGTACTTTTATAATAAATAAATAAAATAAATAAATAAATAAACAGTCTATTCAGCAGTTTGCTAGTTACAAGAATTAATAACTTGTGTTACAAACTTAAAGAAAAACAATCTAAAAACGTACTCTTCGCCTGTTCACTGAACTTTTTATATAATTGTTACACATTCTATAGGATACTCTTCGCAGTTTTTTGTAAATAATGTTAGTTTTAGACATTTTTAATTTTATAGTACGAACTTAGTTGGTAAAAATAAAAAAAAACATACTAAACCCCATTTGGGTTTCGAACCCGGGACCCTTGGATTCCGAGTCAATTTCAATTAAAAGCGTAAGAACTACACCACCACCTTACACGTAAAAAAATGTAAATTTTTACATTATAAGACACGAGCTAAAATCATATTTTCACGGTTGATTACATTATGAAATGTATATTTGTAAAATATATAAATATTTAGATATTAAAATGAAATATCATTCCACCAAATTTCTATTCAATTACAAAAACATAAAAATCAAAAATTTTTTTTTCAAATTTAAATCATTAATAACACTTTCATTTACCGATCGATTTTGTTCAAAAACAATAGAGTTCTTCCTCTAGCTAACACTAACTTACTGTCCAAATTTCAGTACAATCAGATTTTTCTTTCTTGAGTTATCGTGCTTACAAGAAACGTGACGGACGGACGGACATAAGGACATTTTGAAAGTTGTTTAGAATTCGTTCACTAACACAATGATATGAAAATTTTTTGTCTGCGAACGATATTTACGGTTTTAGAAATGTGCCGATCAAATACAATATACTCTTCGTTATCGTATTTGCGAAGAGTATAATAAATGTACAAAGTTAAACCATTGTTCATCTTTAAATATAACTTATAGATAGAAATTATGTAGAAATTATGCACCTACACTTAAATATAACATCTTTGTCATTTATTTGAAGGTTCGAACATTTTTTGACATTTTAATTTCTGTAGGCATTTCATTAAAAAGTTTGAGGCCTTCACAAAAAAAGAGATTTTTTTAGAACATTTGAATTGCGTTTTTCAATATAATTTTCCCGACTGTGTATGTACGCTCGATCTTTTAATTAAAAATGTCTGTAAGTACTGTGGGGCTACGTTATTTGGTATTTTATATATTAATATTAGAGCATATTGTTCGATTATTTGTTCAATATTTAGCCATTTTAAATTAGATAATTACTTTTATTGCTTCATATATATCACATTTTAGAATTACTTTCATTATTTTATTTTGCAATATCTGCAATTCGTGAAGATCGCACTTATTACAGGAAATTAACAAGCTAAAAACGTACTCTTCGCCAATATATTAAGCTTTTTATATATAATTGTTACACATTCTATAGGACACTCTTCGCAATTTTCTTGTAAATAATGTTAGTTTTTGGACATCCTAAATTTTGTGATACCATCTTTGTTGTGAAAAAAATTATATGAAACAAAAATGAAAAAAAAATATCCAACCTGCGTGGGATTCGAACACGGGACCTCTGGATTGCAACGCGAAACTTTAGCCGCTGCTACGAAAATTGATTGTGATATATATATTTTTCAACAATCATACATATTTCAACTCGTACTTCTATGAAATATATTAGTAAAATTCATAAACAAAAAAAAAATGTATTATGGAAATAATATTTCGTAAGATTTTCATTTTAGTACAAATGACAAAAATTAAGAGAATATTTTTTTTAAAATTAAATAATTAATAACTTTTTTATTTACTGATCGATTTTCTTAAAATAGGGTTCTTCCTCTAGCTAACATTAACTTACTTTCTAAGTTTCAATACAATCGGGCTTTTCTTTCTTAAGTTATCGTGCTTACAAGAAACGTGACGGACGAACAGACGGACGGACAGACGGACATTTTGAAAGTTGTTCAGAATTCGTTCACTAACACAATGATATGAAATTTTTTTCTTTACGAGCGATATTTACGATTTTAGAAATGTGCCGATCAAATACAATATACTCTTCGTTTTTGCGAAGAGTATAATAACGATATACAATAATTAAAATGAGGATAAATAATAGTATTATACACTAACAACTTGCTCCATTTAGAGAGGTTGTTGGAAATTCTGTAAAAATACTCTATTTCTTGCTTATTTTTTTAACTAGAAAATCTACGTGTTTGGTGAAATTTAGTATTTTATTTCATCTACAAACTCAATTTTTATATTATTTATTTATTACAGAGAAATTTTGATCCATGAATGCTTCGTAACTATTGCTAGTGCCCAAAACATTTGGTTTTGAGAGATTTACAAATGAATTTTTAATACATTACATGTGTCGTTCATATAAACAATAAATAATAGAGGACCCAGCACACTCCCTTGAGGGACACCATATTCAGTTCTGATTTTATTCGATAAAACCCCATTGAACTTAGTTATATGATACCTTATATCTAAATAGTTTTTGATCCAAGCTAAAACATCATTTTTTACCCCATACCTTTCATATTTTTCTATTAAATCCCGCCTATTGATCGTTTCAAATGCTCGCTGTAGATCCACAAAGACACTAAGGACAATATCACCTTGATCAATATCTCGTCTCCATTTTGAACACACTAGATGCACTGATGTTTCGCAAGAATGTCGTTGTTGAAGTCCAGACTGTCCACTATACAGAATATTGTTTATATTAAAACAGTAATAAAATTCATAGGTATACTATTATTTTCATAATTTCCATGATTTTGTAACTTCCAAATCATTGGAAAGCAAATTTAGTATATTATGAGCAGAACACCTGTATGTTATAATGAGGTAATCCAAGGCCTCGGCAATTTTTTCTCTATCATTGTTCAAGTTTGCCCCATTATATGTGACCAAACTAGTAACTTTGCAGTTATACTCATTTTTTGCACGTATTTTTTAAATCAATAGCCAAGTTTGCAAGATAATCACCACTGCGCGGATGTCCTGATGTATATACTTTCCAAAAGAAAACTGTTTCTATTTTCTAGTACCAAAACTGCACATATTATCGGTTCATTATGTACATTTGACCAGCCATCAAGAGACAATCAAACTGATTGACCTGCTAAATTTTTCGAAAATGAAATTTAAATAAATTAGTATTAAAAAATATATTCACATGGAGAGTGTTATAAACTTATAAGAACTGATAAGAACTGATAAGAAAATAGAAACACAGAGAGATACTGCACACTATACTGACGAAGATTTCACCAATTAAGATGGAATCATCGGGAGATGATTAAAATTACAAACATAACAATTATATTTAAAAAATTTACTCATTTTCAAAACACTACCAAGAGTATACTATAGAATGTTCAACATTTATATCGGGGTATAGATCACCCTGTAGTGTATCGCCTTACACCTGATTGTTACACTTATACAAATTTGCTGCGGGTCGCCAGTGTGGGCGACGAAGCCTTTGATTTCAAATATTTGGCGAAACCGCGATAATTAGGGTAATTTGGTATTGTAATGTCCCTGGAAAGGACAAACATGTGATTATTTCTGAGAAAATGTTCGTTCGTTATTCATATTTCTAACAAAATAGTGTAGAAAACCGCAAAAAGTCGGCACCAAATGCACCTGCGGATATCGTTAATAATTAGTAACGGCTTGCCTTTTTGTCGACATGTAAAACACTGTGGAACATTGTAAAAAGTTACCCCAAAGAATGAAATATTCATCGTTTGGCATAACGCGAGGTTTCTTAAAATTAATGACCATTTTCGCTTTGTTCACACATAACCGACTTGGATTAAGGAATGCTTATTTTTTTAAGCAATGTTAATAATAGCGCTGTTAGTGTTTTACCACAAAAACGGCTCGAAAGAAATCACAGTGAATAATGTTAAATTGTGTATCTAAAATACTATTAATATTTAATGTTACTTTTTAGTGGGATCTATAACAGTTCTAACGTTTCTACTCTTTTTTACATTAATTTCATTTAAATAGTGGACGTGACAATACCGGTATTCAATAGAGTATACATTCTTGCTGGCAATTCATAGGAAATATTTAATAATGGCAAATTTCATAGCTCGATTGTTATAAATTCGTAAAAGATCTAACAATGAACCAAAAATAAGTTTAAAAAAATATACTTTTGTAAGTAGTTCAGAACATGGCAATAATTGGGATATTTCAACAATGACACATTTTTAACATTTCACCGGACTTTCCAAACTTTTTAAAACCGAAGAATAAAATAATGTACGAACCAAGGGTTAATGTTCTAACAAAGGTGCATGAAACAATTAGAAATGGCATAAAATTGTTTTAATGACGTAACACCAAGCATTCGAATGGTATTCAAATCGCTAAAGGCGATTAAGAACAAAACATAATGATTTCCTACGAATGTTAGAAATCTGTACTTTTTTTCATTATTTTTGAGCGTAATATGGTAATAGTGAAAACGAGTAACGTTATTTTACTCTAGCGTATAACCGAGTAAGAGTGCATCGAAAACAATTGGAATTGTCTCGTTATCTTCGCTTAAAAATTATAGATTTGTGTTTTGATATTTATGTTAAAAATGAAATTTAATTATTTCTCGTATTACTGTGTCATTTTTTGACGTCCGTCAGTGTTTTGAAAATGTCACTTACAGCCCATAGGCAAAAAAGCACAAAATTTACTTTTATGCCCTAGGCTAAAAAAGTAAAGTAATAAGGAAGATAAATAATAATGAAATTCTGGCATCAACGAAGCACACGCATTTTTTGCTCCCTCCTGAATGTCGATATTTTCATCATAATCCATATTTTCATTGCAAAAACTCGCGTAAATAACTTGAATGGCGAAAATTATTTCAAATTTTCGAATCTATCATTATATTTTATCAAAAACGTTGTTCAAGTGACGTATAGCCGATTTTGTACGAAAAAAATCAGTATTTTTGCTGATAATATTCGATTAATCGGTATTTTTATAGTGGAGATTTACCAAATTTCGATAGATACTCCAAACCTTGTATCCGACAGCCTTTGAATTAAAAAAGTAAATGTATATTTCTGAGAGAGATTAGGTTTGGTTATATTACTGAAATATATTTCAACTAGCAAACGTTGTTTTGCCATATAAATTATAAATTTTTGTCCAAAAAATAAAAATAAAATTTCTGGATAGGGGTATAAAAAATAGCCCATGACCTATTCTCAGACCTACCAAATATACACCAAAAATTTCATAAAAATCGGTCAAGCCGTTTCGGAGGAGTTCGATAACAAACACTGTGACACGAGATTTTTATATATTAGATAGATAATATGCAAGCCTCTTCACCACGTCACGGTACTAATCCAAGAAGAGATTTATGTTTTTTCATTTTTTTTTAAATCTTTTATTTCTTTTTAGCCCCTTTTTTAATTCACAAATAAATTAATTTCGGATTCACCTTGGCGTGGATCTATCAAATAACGAGTTTAACTCGGCATATCTCCAAAACAAAAACCATGCTCAACTTGAAATTTCGCCTACTTTAAATAATATATCCTTTACGCAAAAATTACATGTAAAGGGTGTAATACAGCTCATACAGGGACGAGTTAAAACTTCAAAAACGTAGTTACAAAATAATTATCACTGCGACAACTAATATTAAATAGAAATATATACCAAAGCAGACAAATCAATTATTAAATGTGTAAGCACCAATGACATAAAACTACATATAAAGACAAGTTAGGCACACTCGATTTGGGAAGATATAAGCTAAAAATGTACTTACGGTACAAAACGCAACAATAATTTATTAATACTAAAAATTAAAATTATGCACTGTATATTACAATTCGTAACACTTATTCAACATTTCAAAGAGTACTAGCTGCTCAACTTCTTAAATTTAAAATAAAGGTCAAATAGCCAGATATATATCAGCAAACATTTTAATCATGACAATTTCTGCACCTTTCACTGGCATACATACTGTCTGTAATATCGACTGTATGCCTCACAATATTTTAGTGAAGAAACCGAAATTTTACAAATTCTCCGAGGGTAGGAGAAAATTGATTTTAATAATGATAATTCTGGTAACATTGATATTAAATTTGGTGTCCCTCAGGGTTCAGTTTTGGAACATTTTATTATCAGAGGCTCAAAACAGTCTGTCTATGGTTCATAACTGGTTTTTAAACAATAAGGTAGTATTAAATAATGATAAAACAGAGACTATGATTTTTTCTTTAAGACAGCACTCTGTACAGATGACCTCCCACTGCGTTAAATTTTTGGGCATTATTTTGGACAGTAAGTTAACATCGGAGGAACACACGTCCTACATCTTCAAGACTATATCACGTAATATTCTTATTGAGCAATTTAAAAAACTGTTTGTCACAGTCAATGGTTTTAATGGCATATCATACAATAATTCAATCTTCCCTTACTTATGCATTTTAATATGGGGCCACTCGGCATATAGTTTTTTCACTGCAAAGAAAGGCTGTCAGAATCGTTGCTGAGTTATCATATAGGGATGATTATCATTTGTGTATATATGACCAATAAAGATTATCTATGGTTCTAGTAGCACTAGCTGGTGCTAAATAATAGCATATTTTTTACTACTTAACGGGGTTTTTGGAAGTGACAAAAATTTTGTTACGGATTAGCTTTGCTCCTTATACTCTACCTCTATGTGTTATAAGTATCTTCATAATCGTGGTCTAATTTTGTGTTCAAACGTATTTTTGACCGATTATCCATATCGATAGCAGGTCCAATTAACCAGGTAAAATTTCATTTCACAATTTCAGTTACCTTTTTTTTTTTTCAAGGCGGTTTATTTCCCATTTTGTTCAATGGTCGTTCCAAATGTCTTATTTTAATTTCAGATCATGTTATTACATTTGACAGACCCTGTATAATATAGGTCATCTACCAATTTCACCCAAATATTTCAAATTACAGACAGACAGAACACATTCTCACTTTTTCATTAACTTCCGACAACCTAGATTAGTGGTGTAAGTGGCAGAGCCTTTGCTGCCGAACAGTCACGAATTTCTGTAATGCACCTACTACTTTTGACCCTATTAATGTGATGTGTGAGAGAAGAGGCACTGCCCCGAAGCAAGTTGATAATGAAAAAGCAATAAATTTAAGTCGGATGTTGTCGATCTCAAGGCAGCGTTTCTAAAAACTTAATGTTATTAACAGGCGTTAATGAGATTAAAATTGTATCAAATTTTACCTCTGATGAAGTCGATTTACGAAACTTGCATTGTTTTGATAAATATCTTAAAATTTGTTAGACCGTAATAACTTAGAAACATGTCCATTTATCTATATGAAAAAACCGCCGCCCGATTTTCCATCCAAATCTCACAATGAGAAAAATTTTGTTTATGGAACTTTAATAATATAATATTTGAAACCGTCTACCCCAAAGCCCACGAAACGATATGCCACATCGGTAATGGGAGTGGGGGTGGTAGTGGGGTGGATGAAGTAAAAAAAATTTTTGAGGCCTTTGGTTCTTGTGTACACAGTAAATCACAATTTTATTTTCTTTTCACCCCCTTCAATAATGGGTGGGGATGGTGGTAATGGGAGTGGCTAATGCTCACAATTTTTTTGAGACCTTAGCTTCTCTTCTAAATACTAAATACCAATTTTACGGACTCTTACTCGATTTACTTATTTACCCCTATTTACCCTAATTTACCCCCAATGCCTTCAACGGAATATGGTCAAAATATAATCTAATTCCAGATCTCGTTAAAATACATACGTGTACCAAATTTCAAGTCAATTTCTTAAACAGTTCCAGAGTAATCATGCGCACAAAAAAGTTACAGACAGAACGACAATTTTTATTTGCGTTACTATACTTCCATTGGATGTGGAAGTAAAAGGGAATAAGAGAAACGGTAACTTCGCTTAAAAAAATTTCACTCGATATTTGGAGCAAGTAACTTTTATTTGATAAGTGGACCGCTCTGCAATATGATATACAAGTGACGTGAAATATAGATGTAACAAGAGGTGTAATGGAATTTTGGAATTTTGGAATGGTATTTGGGGATTGAGTCCTGCTTGTTGTAAAATTAAAGTATACCAAAAATGACTTGATTTGGTGTTGAATTCATATTTAAAGTTGTGTAGGAGCAAATGTAAATCGTCAAAATAAAATACTAATTTATTGAAAAAATGGGAAGTTTCAAAAACATAATTTTATATTCCTGAAATTTGGTATAGAGGTATAAAATTGCATTCTAAATAATTTTTCTTAGTGCAATTTTTTCATATTTTGGTGCTTATATTATAATATAAGTTATAATAAAATAAAGGTACTTTATTAGTGGCGATTTTTACAACTTTGCTTATAAAACACCCTGTAGAACACCAAATCAAGTCATTTTTGGTATACTTTAGTTTTACAACAAGCAGGACTCAATCCCCAAATAGTATTCCAAAATTCCAAAATTTTTTATCCATTACACCTCTTGTTACATCTATCCTGGGACACACTGTATATAAAGTATATACTTATTTAAAAAAATAATAAAGAAAATATGCCACGTCAAAATCAAAATTAGGCTTATTTTCAATAAGAGATCTATGGCTGTTGTATTTTTTACCTTGGTGATTCTTAATACGGAACTAACAATTATTCTGTTTGGCCAACATATGCATTGGCATCGAAATAGTCTCTTACACTCCCCGCTGTGTGTGTGCGCTATTCTCATTCAGTGCGCTAGTCTTGCTCATAAACGTATTTTTATATGATTTATTCTGTAAGAAATTGATTTTAATTATAGCTTTTTGAAAATGGAAGATTCTATGCTAAAAAAAATTTTTGAACAGAAAATTGAACCGCCTTCAAAAGAGGTCGCTAAAAATTATGAAATAAAATCTCAACGTCGCGTCGTCCAGTTTACTGAACTTTAGTACCTAATATCGATGTTGAAGTCAGTTAAAAATGCGTTTCAAATCGTTTTTTTCTTTATTTTTACACCGATATTACGTAACAAAGTTCAATTAACTGGGCGACGATGAAATTTTAGGGATTTAAATTTTTTTCACCCTTTTTAGTGGCCTCTTTAATTAGCTTCTACACAGTAAAAGAAAATATTATTCTTCTTCTATGGTCCTACAGCCCAAAGCGAGCCTTGATCATCCTTAGCTTTCGCCTCCAAATATCCCTAGCTGTTTTTCTTCAATTTTTGATTCCGTGTGTCTTCCGCTACCGCGTCTTCCCAGCGTTTCCTTACTTTTTCCACTGGTCTTTTTCCATGCATTCGTGTGTTAAGCGCTTTTTTTTTGGTAGTTTTCCCTTTTCCATTCTTGCTACATGCCCAGCCCATTGCACTTTGTATTCGGATGTACTCTGAGAGTGGTGCTTCTTTGAAAATTTGGTATAATTCGTTGTTATCTTATTATCCAGATACCATTACGAGTATTGGTCCTAAAATCTTTCGCAGAAACTTATTTCGAATATATTTAGTTTATTTGTGAACTGTTTTCTGTGGACCCATGGTTCGCTGCTGTAGCTAACTATTGGCCTGATCATTGCTTTGTATACTTTTATCTTCGTTTGTCGATGTACATTTCTAGACCGGAATATATACGTAAATTGTTCTACTGTTTCGATGTTATCCTCTTCAATGAAATTTTGTGTGGTTCTATTTGCTCCTGTTTGTGTCCTCCGCAGTTCGGAACATGATGTTAATGCCATCTGCATGGGCAGCTAGTTGGACAGACTTATTAGACAGTAGATCTGTTTCTTTTCCATTTGTCTTATAGCGACTTCCAGTGCTAGGTTGAAGAGCGTTGGTGCTAGCTCATCCCATTGTTTTAGCCTTCGCGATATTTGCTGTTAACTCGTTGTTTATGCGTACAGTGGCCGTAGTGCCCTCCATTGTGGCTTTTATGAGTCTTATTAAATTGGGTGGTATTGCTAGTTCATACATTATTTGATACAGTCTGTTTTTGTTGATTGAATCGTACGCTTGTTAAGGTCTACAAATATATTGTGAACATCGACATTGTGTTCCCATGTCTTACTAAGAATCTGCTAGGTACGATATAAATAAATTAAGTTTAGAATTTCTTAATTTCTAGCAAAACCAGAAGTAGGTTATCAAAAGAATGCAACATTTAAAATTAATATTTTCTTATATAAATTTTCTTTTGATCTTTCATACATTATTCTTTTTGCTGTTTGCGAAATCTTATAAAAAAAAGCTCCTTACTTTACCAATAATTGTTGTGCCTTTTATTATTTGATATCCTTCGCAGTAGTCTTTTTGAAAACAATAACGTGATTACAGAAATACGTATCATATATATCCTATAAATAATTACATTACTCCTGTTATGTTTGCACAGTACAGTGAGATCCATTCTAATGAGAATTACCAGTTTCGTTCATCTTGTAAAGTCATTTGTCTCTTCACTTGCGTTAAATAATGTAGCGCTTTCTGTTATAGAATCATTATCGTTTTTTTAGTTCATAGGGATAATTGTCCAAAGCAAATATATTAACATGTTCAACTGAACATCTCCCGTGTAATTTCGTATAAGCGTATCACCAATTATAATGTAATTAGACAAGAAAAGAACATATTTGATTCTGTTGTTGGGCCAGATAGCTCGTCCGCACACCACAAACCTGTACCATATTTCTTCCCGGACGTGTTATAATACATATGTTACGCCCCTTACAAATTAAAATATTTATGTTTTGCATATTATTTTGATTTATATATTTTAGGCGGCCCCTTTTAAATTAGGTGTGTTCTTTTTTCTTCTTTTCGAGCAAAAGGGTGTATCGAAACAGTTTCAAGCTAAAATTTCGAGGTTTCTATGATGATGTTAAATTTTATACAGGGTTAAGCTGATTTAATCATTTGATTAAAATCACGATTTTTATTTTAAAAAAATCGCATTTTTGTAAAAAGCCTTGAATTTAAGTAAAACATTTAAGGGTGGCGGTACCGGGCTCAAGAAAATAATTCCACAATTTCTCCTTCACCCCTGAACCGATCCAACACATTTTTTGATACGCTTTTAGAGACAACATTATAAAATGGTATTAGGCTATTGAAAAGTCAAACAAAAACTCTTTTTTGATTTTCGCACAAGTACACTTTTTTTTTTCTTTCTTTAATTTTTAATAGCCTAGTAGCAATAGTACCATTCGATAAAGTTGTCTCTAAAAGCCAATCAAAAACACAACACAAAAATTGATCAAGAAACATCAAGACGGTGCGGAGAGTGTCACTCCTGGTAGTTCTTTATGCTGTGCTTAGACTTAGTTATTTTTGTGTTTGTTAACACCAGGGTCAATTCAGATGGCACAACCGGCAAAATTTTCAAATCAATGTTTTTTAATGCGGGCTAGCTTAACACCAGCCCTACAAACACAAAAGGTCGGCCCTCCAGTGGTCCATCACAGGGCCAGAAGTTTCATTTCTGGCCCAGTGATGGCCCGTTGGTGTTTGTTGGGAGGTTAGTAGACTAGTTCACAAGTTCAAAGCCGTGTTAATTCTTGATAAAGCTCGTAAAAATATGAGCGAGGGCTCATTGGATTCGGAAAAATGTTCAAAATTTTCAAACCCGCACATAAACAATTGCAAAAGTTATAAACAAATGAAGATAGAGTTCTTTCGTTTTTTGTAAATACCTCGAAAACTATTAGTATTTAAGACATTTTGAAGAAAGATTCTTAAAGAGAAAGAAATTTCCAATAAAAAAGTCCCGACTCCCGAAACTCTATCTCTATTATTAATAATTTTAATTTGATGTTGAAAATAGAGCTTCGTGCGGCGAACACTAAGCCGTTACGATGCTCTGAAACCGGCCGTAATAAGTAAAAATATTTTTTTATGTTATTAAATATTAATTTAAAATTTTTTTAAAATTATGGTATTATTTAGACACTTAAAGGAACAATATCCAGTTGTAAAAAATTCTTTCATCGATTTTTCATAACATGAGCCTATTGTTAAGTAACAATTTTTTTTAGAGTTTGCGTTTATATTTCAAGTCGGGTAATTATTAAACAAAAAACACTAAAATTATTTCGCTTCGTGGAGACCCTATGTAAACTATACTTTATGGGATTATGACATTGCGATGTTTTTAATTATTATAGTCTATTAGTTATTAATTATTTAACCCAACAAAAAACTAAAAAATGAAAAAGAGAGGTTGAAATTTTTTTTTATTAATTTTAATTATTATTACTGTTTTTATATTCAAAAGTACTATAAGATCACATAAACTTTAAATTTTGATTACTAATTGTTTAAACAAATTTTATAAACAAATAGGTAAATTACGTTTTTTTGGGGAAAAATTTTTTTTCCATTTTATTGGTTATAAAATATGATTAAAAGAAAAAACATTTTTCTTAAAAAATTTTTTGAATTATCTATAATCATTTTTTTCCTTTTTTCAATATTTAAACAAATTATTAAGAAAAAATTTATTCTTAAAATTTATTATTTGCAATTTTCTATAAGCTGGTAAAAAGAAAAATTTTTTGTTGTTAATTTATTTGTTTATTTAATAAACAATTTGTTATCAACAATCGCCGAATGTGTTAATATTTTTTTTAGATAGAAAAATAAAATAACAAAAACAACTGTATACATAAACATGTCAAAAAAATTTTTTAATATTTTTTATAGAATTTTAAATTCAATTGTTTATGTATACGGTAGTTTTTATTTTTTTTTTCTATCTAAAAAAAATATAAACACATTCGGCGATTGTTAATAACAAATTGTTTATTAAATATACAAATAAATTAAAAACAAAATAAATTTTAAGAATAACATTTTTTCTTAATAATTTGTTTAAATATTGAAAAAAGGAAAAACATGATTATAGACAATTATCTATTTGTTTATAAAATTTGTTTAAACAATTAGCAATGAAGATTTAAAGTTTATGTGATCTTATAGTACTTTTGAATATAAAAACAGTAATAACAATTAAAATTAATAAAAAAAATTTTCAACCTCACTTTTTCATTTTTTAGTTTTTTGTTAGGTTAAATAATTAATAACTAATAGACTATAACAATTAAAAACATCACAATGTCATAATCCCATAAACTATAGTTAAAATGGAGTCTCCACGAAGCGAAATAATTTTAGTGGCTTTTGTTTAACAATTATCCGACTTGGAATATAAACGCAAATTCTAAAAAAAATTGTTAATTAACAATAGGCTCATTTTATGAAAAATTGGTGAAAACATTTTTTTACAACGGGATATTGTTCCTTAGTGTCTAAATAGTACCATATTTTTAAAAAATGCTCAAATTAATACTTAATAACATAAAAAAATATTTTTACTTATTACAACCGGTTTCAGAGCATCGTAACGGCTTAGTGGTCGCCGCGCGGAACTCTATTTTCAACATTAAATTAAAATTATTAATAACAGAGATAGAGTTTCGGGAGTCGGGACTTTTTTATTGGAAATTTCTTCCTCTTTAAGAATCGTTCTTTAAAATTTCTTAAATACTAATAGTTTTCGGGTTATTTACAAAAAACAAAACTCGTTATTTTTTCAATCTTCATTTGTTTATAACTTCTGCAATTGTTTATGTGCGGGTTTGAAAATTTTGAACATTTTTCTAGACGTCATTCCGAATCCAATGAGCTCTCACTAATATTTTTAAGAGCTTTATCAAGAATTAACAGCTTTGAACTTGTGAACTAGTGTATAGGGTTTGTTAGGTACAACTCGCCCTTAAATGTTGTAATTGTTTTTATGAATTTTTAATCTGTTTTAGTTAGGTTGATCCACATCTGAAGTGGAGAAAGTTATAAAAGTAATTTTATTGATATTTAAACTTAATAACCTAAAATCTAACCAATCTCGTATCAGTTAGAGACCTGCTTCTGCTTTCTCGTATATCTCACTCCAATTTATTCCTGTAAATATGATAGCGCTGCCATCTGCGAATGAAATTATAGTTCAGTTTTTAATGTTTATAATTTCATTAATATACCAGAAATAACACAGGTCCAACGCAGTACCCTGAGGAACACACATGGGGATAGTTTGAGAGCTATTTGTACCCTTTGCTTTCTATCTCAGAATAGTTCTTAAAGAGTCTCGAAATGTTTGCTCTAATACCGATATCTTTCGGTCTATCAATTTTGTGGCATACAGTGTCAAACGCCGCAGTCAAGTCTATATAGACTAGAAGACACTTTTTATTAGTATTTAAATTGTTTATAACGTCACTTGTTAGGTCATATATGCCGTCCTCAGTACTTTCGTTGGTTCTAAAACCACATTGCATTTCATAAAATATCAGTGAGATGAAGAAAGTTCAAAAAGTTTGGTTTCAAAAATTTTTCGAAGACTTTCGCGAAGTTGTTTATAACCGAGACTGGTCTATGGTCTATGTAAATAGAGGTTTTAAAATATAATATTTTTTATTAATGTACCAAATATTCCATCAAGATCTGGACATCCATCCACGAACAATTATTGATTAAATCAAATAGGTATAAATACAATGATATTATATCGAAGGATGGGTATTTAATTCTTTCTTAAAAAGTATTCTTTGCAATATCTAACTTACCTACAAAATCCTTTTTCACTTGCAATGCCGTTTAAACAATTTTATGTTTCCTTGTTTCAGAAATAAACACATCTCCTAACACGCCTTCGGCCGAAACAAAATATGGTAAGTAAAATATGAAATACATTTTTTATGACTGCTGACAGCCTTCTAAGAAGCTCTAAAAAACACCCTGAAACGTCCGACGAATTGCTTACTTACTATTCATAATTATAATGCCTTTTTGTTGGGCCCTTTTTTAAGCGTCAGCAATAAACCAACTTTCTTTTTAATAGTCACAGTCTGCCTCCCATTCAAATTCACTTTATGCTAATTAAGACTTAAAAAACGTTGTCGTTAAGAGTAGTAAACGGATAATAAATATTTGCAAACACTTTATCATCATCAATGCGCAGCCTATAAATCTCAATCTCCAAGTTTAGGGGTAATTTTTAAAGCTTTTTTCCCTAGTCGAATCATAAAATGGGGTTTACAAGTGCATTGACGAGTGTTTAGATTCCTTGACTGAATATATTTAAGCAGAAGTTCAAAAAATGTCATAACCTCGGGGGTTCAAGTCGGTGTTTTATTGAAAGGGATAGCGTGGTGTCTTAGGGGTTGCAACAGGTTTTAAATGTGCTTTTCATATCGCATATACTTACATACCCCAAGGGGAGACACCCCATTCGAGGAAAGGCTCGTGTTATGAGATTGTCAAGACGTGATTTTTTAATGTTTACAAATTTTGCGCCGGTCGCTCGCAAAGTAACCCTTACGTTTGTTCTCATCGCTTTGTTTTTATGCTGCGTTTTCCTTTTTAGTAAATATTGCACACAGATAAATATCTGCTATTACTTCATTCATTTTACGATCATAAAACAAAGAGACTTTAACATTTCATTAATGTTACTAAATACAATAACAAAAACATTTTAAGACCGGTTAAACATTTTGAAACAACACTGGTAAATTATTTTAATTTTATTATATTGCAAATATCTTTAAATGTTAGTTATTACATTATTTGCAAATATCCGGAAAATAAGCATTTTATCGAAAAATGTCAAGTTTATTAAATTTTCGTTAATAAGAGATTTATCTCATAATTTATCGTTAACAATTGACCGAGTCACATTTTTCATTCATTTTATTTTGAAAAAAAATTTTTGCACTATATTTTCGTAATTTATTCAAAAACAACGCATTCTACGTCAAAAGCACACATATGTTAAAACTTATGCAATTAGCATTATTTGAGATATACCGGGTGACACAGGAGATATGTAACACCCCGTAGCATGTTTATTTAAAAAGATATTATTTTGAAATTTGTGATTGATTTGTGTATATAATGTGTGATTGTTCTTTTTTTAGTACAAATAAGAAATTTTTTCCACTTCCGGTTTCACCGGAAGTGACATCTATTTTGTTATTTTAAATGTGTATATTTTTTTCCTATCTGGTTCTCCTTAAATTCCTCTTTTCAACTATGTATAGCAAGGTGGCATTCATTTTTAAAATGGCTACTGAAAACCATTTTATTGCATTAAGTCAAGTTAAGTGAAATGTAGCGGTAATTAATGCTTAGTGTGCTGCAATATCAAAAGAACCGTGGTACACAATTTTGTGTTTCATATTTGTTTTGTTCTAATCAGTAGCCGAAGAGACTGTACAATTTTTATATTAAAGAAAAATCTCTAGACTAAATCCACGAAATCACAAAAACTAAGATAGAAACACTAATTTTTTTTTATAGGGGTGGCGTATCTCAACCCCGTGGGGGTGGTTTTCAAGCACAGCGTCGAACATAGTCTAGTTTCTTCTCTCTTCCACACAACGCAGGTGTTTCGAATTTTTATAGAAGTCACTGTAACTTTTTATAGTCAAACCTTACATGGGGGGGTAGTTTTCACACCCTCTGAGGATTGACACTGTAGAATGTTGATGGTACGTAAGTTTCTAATTCTATTTTAGAGTACTACGCAATTTCAGCCAATCATAGCATCCATGAAAATAAAAGTCCTGTTGCATTTTACGTTTTTTCTTGTTTTTCTCGTGTTCTTTAAACTTACGGGTGGTTGTTCTCAACTCTATAGGGGCAGTTTATGAAGATTACGTCGAACCTGATGCAGTTTCTTATCACTTTAACAAAACTTAAACATTTTGAGCTTTTTCAGCAGTCATTGCTGTTTTGGATCGATTTTCTTATATATGGAGGCTAGTTTTCGCCCCTCCCTGGGGGCGTGTGTCATATCTATTGTATGTACGCTGCTGTTTAACCTTAATTTGTATAATTCTATTGATTAAGATGTAACAACTATTCTCGTAGCTTAATATTCTTTTTACCCCATTTCAGGGGTATTTTTTGGCTCTAGCTAATGATTTTGGGGGTGTACGATTTTTTTTGACCCCGGATTCGGATTCAGCGACCGAAAATACATAGGAAGGAATACATGGGTCTGGTTCGCTGCTTTGAGCTTTGTTTTTTTTTGTGGGGCTGTGTTATTTACGAGCCTATTCTTGATTTATTTTGAAAATTAATTATTTTTTATTTATTTGCTTTCATCATGATTAGAGGATACTATTTGGGTATTAAGCAAGTCACACTTTTTTATTTGTTATGAAATTATCCACTTTCTGTAAAATACAACAATTATTGTTTAAGTGTTACAATTATAATAGTGATTCCTTTTTTGTTATAAATGTTAGTCACTTTAACATTTATAAATCCTCAATTAAAGTGTTTGTTTTTCTTTTAGTTATTTTTTCTTTCTGTTGTCGATTTGTTGATATATTGATCGTTGAATTTGAATTAAAGTTATGTGCTCCTTTTAAATGATATTTTTTTCGTTGCTAGCAAAGAATTAAAAACATATTTCTTATTAGCCTTTAAATAAGAAAACAGATGACAAATCAAACAATACAAAGTCACTAGATTTGTTTAACTAACAATTATAATTGGACTTTAAAAGTATGAAGTGAAATAAATACTGAAATAAAACTGTCTGTGTTCTAGATTGTATAACGCACCTTCTCATTGACGTTGCAATCCTGGACTTTAACTTAATATGCACTTATATAGAATGCATTTTATACACATATTCATATTTTTATTACAAATAAAAATGTTTTGGCATAATCAGTCAGCATACTATTTAATTTAATTATGCCTAGGCCTGCCATAAATATTCATGAGAGTCTCTAAACCTTTTATATTTAAATTCAGAATGATTTAATGACTCTTTCATTTTAATATTTAATAACATAAAATAGTTATTTGCATATATGAATTAACTTATTGTGATAAAAGAACCTGTACCTTTTCCGTTCGGCATTCATAATTATGTGTACACTTGGAAGCAAGATATCACGATGAATCGTTGAAAGTTTGCCTCATTGTATTTCTTTGATAGTTTTGTGGCTAAACAGAACGCATCTTCTAAGAAATTAATTTGAGATCGTAAAAAACTTCCTTGATTTCGCATGCGATACCGCAACACCCCAAACCACCTTTTTTGCTTCTTTACCTGACCCTTAATGAGAAAAATCTTAACAGCTTTCTACCTGTACACCAACCGAGGGATATGGCGCCAAACATCAAATATCACTCCCAATATGATTAGGAACTCATTTTTGACATCCTGTTGTGTTAATTTCAATATATTCGCTTCTCTTCACTCGTATACATATTTTTCGACGTTATCGGATAATATTGAGAGAATTATTGAATAATTAGAAATGGCAAAATAAATTAACATTTCATGTAAAAATTTACTTCATTTTCTATAATTATTTTTTGTAGCATATTCATATTTTCTGCTATGGAAATAATATTTAAAATTTTTTAAGAAAGTAACATTTAAACAATTTATAGGGGATTTCTCGTAGCTTTTCGTATCTAATATCACTGATGCCTAGAACTGTATGGGAACATTTTTTTCGAGAGTGGTTGCCTAGTAACATAGTGTAAATTGCCACTTTATTATCTGATTAAATTTTGAGCGCTTTAACGCTAGGAATTTACTCTGTGACAACAAACTGTCAATTTGCACGAATTGTATTACTTTTAGCAACTTAGCTCAAGAAAAATTATAGATAAAATTTAAAGCACAAACGGTATTTGGGGAGAATTTTCACGAGTAAATTAAACACATAAAACATACCTTTAATATCAAATTTTGCTGTTAATTGCTTCCATTTTTCTTTTTCTTTTTCAATTTGATGATTAATTTCACATATTAATGTATTTCCAAATTAAAAATGCAGGAATAAATATTTAGCAAACGAAGCTGCAGATACCGCCCGCTCGAGCGAGTGCGTGAACCAAATATCTGAACCTGCGGTTCCTCTGGTACTGAGCAGGATTACTATCTCAACAACGAGTCATCAGTAGGGTAAAACCAACCTGTCTCGCGACAGTCTAAACCCAGCTCACGTTCCCTATTGGCGGAATTTCGCTATATACTGAATGTAACGACAACCAAGAAACAAAATAGCGCGTTGATCCAAAATCGCTCAGGAGTCTTTGCTGCGATCAATAACGTGACGAGGGAGCACTACTACATTGACCACTGTTGCGTCCACTGTTGCGTCCTTAAACATTATGTACCCATGATCTCGATATCAGAAATACATATAAATGGAATTTGGTTATAGTAGCACCATCTAGTAGCGCTACTAGAATATTCCGGACAGTAAGCCAGTGAATGATGCAAGAATGAGAATTATTATTGTAACGTGTTTCCACCCTTAGGAAACTACCCCTTGCAAATTCCGTGGGTTCCAAAAATTATAACAAGAGATGTCCACTAACACACTTTATTAAATATTTACTGGATACTTCACAATACTATTATTTACACTTTACTGACTAAAAATCACAATGTTTATCACTTTGTTTATCTTTGAAGTCTTAACCTCACTTTCTATACTTTCTGAACTTCTGAACTACTCGCCGAGGATGCGGTCGGTCTTTTATACCCAAAAATGACAGATCTCGATTGTTCTGTGATGACGCCACCATTATCTAGATCATTCCAGATGTCACCAGAACTAACTTCTGGTAGGTTTCTCGAATAGGTGCAAATACACTACATTCATTCTAAGGGTTGTAACATTACATTATTATATTAAAATATTTACATACAACGTGATCTACCATGACATGCGGAAAATTTAACAGTAAGGAGTTACAAAAATTAAAAATTAAAAAAAAACGGCCAAAAAAATGACCTTACTTTTTTGTAGAAATGAGTCGCCAATGACTTTAACCAATCTGACGTAACGCGGTACAACCATATTACTTTATCAGACTTGGGATTGACACTATTGACAGCAAAGCTGGAGAGGGTAGAAGTGACTTTTTGGTTTTAATCAAATCACACTACAAAAATAACGAAATAAATCGAAAAGACATTGGCCCTATGGTAGTGAACGCTAAAACAACAAGCAGATATAAGAGATATTTAGTTAAACTCGTCAATAACACTCCGGTGTCCAGATTGTTCGACCGAAGGCAAAAAACGTGGCACTTTGATCTGCGCTTTGACTGCACTCGTCGGCTTCAGTTTTTATTCCAATTAAGGAAATGTAAACAACTTCAATATGTTCTTTCAGAAGTAAGTTCGTCGCCCTAATACTGACATACGCAACATCAGTAGTGTATCTTCGCAAATTTACTAATAATTTAATATACTAAATTACCTCTGATATAATTGATGAATTTTATAAGATTTAACAATTAACAAATCTCAGTACTTTGCACTCAAAGTATTTATTTTTAATACATTTATCTCGTTCTTTTTTTTTTTAATTTATTGTCTCTATATGTTGATATATGAAGTCTGATTAAATTGTAAGAACATAGCTAACAATTTATGAATTAGTGATAAGAAGCACATACAAAGTGTTTTTATAGATCATCATAATTTGTATATATTTAAAAAAAATATAAGGTTCTTCACCAGTTTACTGTTTAAAGGGTCTAGCATGATAACCATATGTAATATGCCCCCAGAAAAGCTTTTTAAACTATTATTGGCACTGGAGGCGTGACATATAGTGACATATTACTCGTAAATTTTTAAAAGATATGTATTTTTGAGGTTAGGTGTTTATGACCGATGACGTCAACAATATAGCTTAGTGTTTTGGGTGGTAAAATTATAATTCAAATTTAAAAATACTTTTTCTTGGATATTACTCAACTGGTTGTGGAAATTCAAATGTTTTTAGTTATAATTAAGTATTACCTTCATAATTTTTAAAAGATATGTATTTTTGAGGTTAGGTGTTTATGACCGATGACGTCAACAATATAGCTTAGTGTTTTGGGTGGTAAAATTATAATTCAAATTTAAAAATACTTTTTCTTGGATATTACTCAACTGGTTGTGGAAATTCAAATGTTTTTAGTTATAATTAAGTATTACCTTCATAATCAATGAGATTTTAAAATTTGTGAAAACACCGAATTAAGCTAGCAGAAATTTTGTCAAAAATATTCGAAAAAGATAGTGCATCTATCGTAATAAATCATGATAGTAATGATGATAAACAAGAAAATATTAAAAAAAACTTGTATTTACTATTTGAATCGAATAACTATTATATAACCTACAGAGTGGGCGGTACCGCGGACCAACTGGACATTCATCCATTTTTCACTATGTTGCCTCAGTCGGATTTCGATTAAACTTTTACTAGTTTATCTACAAATATATTGGTATATTTAAGATTATTTTAAGGTAGTCATTCTGATGAAACTTCATAAAAATACCTTTTGAAAAAGTTTTTTGTTAAATAAAAATATTGATAGTTAAGCGAGACAAATGAAAATAGTATATTATATTACTAGGAGTAGAACGCACTCTTTTTTTGTGTTGAGCCCAGGATTTGCGGCTGAGGCGAAGCCGAAGCCGCAAACTGGGCGAAACACAAAAAAAGGCGTTCTACTCCGTGTAATATATACTATTTTTTCTTCAAGCGTATTAAAATGCAAAAATTCATTTATTTGTCATAAATGTACAAATATTCAAACTACAGTCTTACATGTTGACACAATATGACAAGTGGCTAGTGGATAGCGCGCCACCGGTGGCTTTCGGTATTAACATTATGTTACTAATAAAACAATACCCACTACGGCGGCGCTTTCGGAGCTAACATTATGTTACTAGTAAAACAATGTCCACTACGGTGGCGTTCGGTACTAACATTTTGTTACTAGTAAAACAATGTCCTACTTCTACTTCTGTTTTTGGTGACATAATTTAAACATTTTAATGCGCTTGAAGAAAAAAGATATTTAATTATCTTCATAATAATCCCTACAACAACGTGTTTGGTTCATCACTTTATCTCTATTAGATTCAGAGAAAAAGAAGTTTAAAAAATACAGCTTAAAATACATACTTTTTCAACGTTACTCAGTAATGTTATGAGATAGGTGAGTAAAAACTATATAAATAATAGTATAAATGGACAACCTATTATTATATATTATATTAAACAAAAGAGTAGTTGTCATATTCGGTTCTGGGGACACATTTCATATGGTTATCATGCCAGACCCTTTCAAATAGGATGGAACTGTAATTCTTACCGTGCTTAAGAGAAATATGACGCACAGACAGAAACAGTCGACATTTTGAAAGTTATTCAGAATTCGATAAAATTCTATGCGAGCTATCTTTTCAGGTTTAGAAGAATACCTGTCAAATACAGGCAACCCAAATGTATTTCGACGTGCTGAACACGAATTAGCTGTCCGTTTAGCTCTACTGGCCACCATTTTTTTTGTAAATCGCGAAAATAACTTAAAAAAACTGATAATTTAGGTTATTTTCGCGATTTACTAAAAATTGGTGGGTAACGGAACTGATTCGTATTCAGCAGGTCCAAATACAATGTCCCAGAAACAGACCTTTTTTTGTGTGTGTGTCTGTGTAATATATGAGTATTACCGGTTCCTCCGCCATTTCTTAGAAAATCGGTATGTAAATATATTACACAGACACACAAAAAAAATGAAAAGTGATCTGTTTCTTGAACTCGATTATGTATTTCGACATGTTGAATAAGAATCAGGTACCAGTTTAGCTCCGTTACCCACCAATTTTTAGTAAATCGCGAAAATAACCTAAATAATGAGTTTTTTTAAGGTTATTTTCGCGACTTAACAAAAAAATGGCGAAATATATATGGGTTACTTAATGGAGTACCAGAAAAAGACCATTTTTTTTTATTTTGTGTGCCTGTGATATCATTTTGCCTCAAACAAGAAATACATTAAAAAATTTCGAAATTAGAAATACTGCATTTCTCTAATTCTAAATGGATCGGACGAGGGTATTTGCAGAAAATATTCTATACTTATTTTTTTTATTTATTCTATTCTAAATGGTAGCTTTTTAATTACTTTTACAGCAAATCAAACTTCATTATTCACCATAATTTTGTAATTTTCTTTTCAACGAAATTATCTTTAACATAAATTTAAATATGATCCGGTATAGAGATTACCATTTAATAATGCCTTTTATTTATACCTCCGATCTCAATTTTTTTACGTGTTGTACCCAGCAAAGCATCACTACGGGTGGATTCCTCACCGTAAGAACCGAAAATACCAAGGACGTGTACGCAAATTCCACAAAGCCACATAATATAACTATGCAAGGTATTTTATGGCATAACAAAGGCTTCTAGATAATTTATGTTAAAAGAAAACATTTTTAACAATATCTTAGTAATTATTCATGTCGACACATTAATCATAGTTTGATGGATACCTGCAGCATAAACACAGTTTCTGTTTATTTAGTAGTTTTTTGTAACAATTTTCTTGGTAATGTTTTTGTTCCCGTGTCAAAAATGTTAATAGGTCTGTAGTTCAGTCTATATGTCTTGAAATAATTAGTGGTAGTCAAAATGAAATTGACGTTTTGAGGGCGTGAAGGGGGTCTATTTCGAGTGTGAATTCAAGTTTCTAACCTTTGTTGTCCCGTTGAAAGTACAGCCATCTTGAAAAAATGGTTGTGCTAAGTTTTTTTCAAATATCTCGCTTTCCGTCGAAGTTGTGGATACAATACAGATACAGTCCGGTAGAGCTTAAAATTTTCTATAATTGTGACCTTTTTTCTTTTTTGTAGATGCATATATGGTGATAACCAGAGGCCTACAAACTGTCACAACATAATGATCTTATTAAAAACACCATGTTCCAAATTTTAGGAAGACATTGATATATCATCTAATTTAAATAAAGTTAGTTTGAACCTAACATACACCCGGTATATTGCGGTTTATAAATCTTATACATCTTCATATTTTTGTATGATTAATAAGAAAAAACGCATTTTGCTCTGAAATTAAAATGTATTACAGATTGGCCCAATTTCAACAGGGATTATTGTACTATGCTGTTTTACATATGTTCCAAATTGTAATTAAATATTTTAAGTCTAACAAAAGTTATCGTGTTTACCAGAAACGGTACACACACACACACACATACATATACACGCACACACACACACTTACAGACACAAAGACATTTTTTATTCGATATTTGGGTTCAGTCTGCTATGAAACGGTTATCTGTACAACAAATTTTTTTCCAAGATGATTATTAAATTTTTTTTTCAATTTACAACAAAATAATAAAGTTGAAATACAGTTAAAAGATATACAATCCATTACTGAACCATATCACATACGAAAAAAATTAATAGAAACATTATTGTAGAAAATTTAGTCAGCTTTAATTTTGCATATAGCCACTTTTTGATTATGGCTAAGTAATCGTTTTCGAGATATGAGCTAAAGACCAAAAACCGGGACCTTCTTCGTGCCCCCTTGCACCCCAGCCACTCCCATGATCGGCGATTTTCGGTATGTTTACCTCCTAAATAGTCCAAACACAGCCCTCAAGTCAAAAATTCTGATCTCAGCATTTCCCTCTAGACCGCCTTATTGAACGTTCATTGGCAAGGCTACTTGAAAACAAATTTCCTTTTTGAAAAAAAGAAAATGAAATTTAGAAGTGAGGTTTATTTTAATATTTCAAACGGCTTTTTCTAATAAAGATTTGCTCTAAAATGAAAAATAATGCCAATTCTCTATTGAGCTTTTACATTTTCTGTGGTTCTGAGCACCCGGTACCGATTTTTGGATTTTTACCGACCAGCTTACCTTTAAAAAAACGCCTTCAAAAAAGATATAAAAATTATAAAATTAAACCCAAAACTCATAAACTCCAAACCCTTAAACCCGAAATCAGTAAACCAACCTGTAAAGTCATAACTCCTACAACTATATTTAAATTTTTTAAATTTCTTTCGTTTTTTTTTTCATTTTTAACTTGTTTTTTTTGCTTTTATTAATTTTTTTTTACTTTCAATTATTTTTATTTTATTATTCTTGGTCATAAAGTTTACTCGAATTTAAACTAGAAACCCTCCTCCAACATGATGTAGATACTGCGAGTTCAATGTATTTCGTTCATTTTTGAGGTTATGTTCAATGTTGGCAGTATACCTTGCTAATATTTAAAAAAAAATCTCGAATCCGTTAAGATTTGTTGAGTAAGCATATTTTATTCCCAAAAGGGTCCAAAATAACACTGTCAGGGTTCAACTTTTTTTTTAATTTGTTTTTATACTTTCTAGTGGCCTCTTTATTTAGCTTCTATATATACATTTTGCTTCTATATAACATTAGGCTCGTTATCAGAGAGTCCTGAAATTCGTAAGTATCAAATTTGCAAAATATTGCAATTATCGCAGCCATCTTGAATTCTTAGCTTTTGACATCAGATTCGTTATTAGCTACTCCTAAAATACTGAACTACCAATTTTAATGCAATTCCGACGGAATTTTAATTTTTTGTCACAAAATTAAATTAGTTTACCACTAGCGACTTCGACAAATCCTCAACTAAAAAAATCTGTTTTCCGATTTTTACTTACATAAGCAAAATTCTTTATGAAAAAAAAGTTATGTTCGAAAAATCGAAAATAAAAGAATTGTTTCTCTTGTTACATCCATTCGTGGACACACTGTATAGACATTATTATTATCATTATATAGGCAGCATTTCAAAAGTTCACAACTTCGTTTCTTACGGGCGCTAAATATTGGCTGCGAATCATAAAAGCAGACGCACACAAATGAAGGCATAAACAAATTATGTTTTTTTGGATTCCATCATCTTGTCAAAGGTGTAATCACACAATCAAGCAAAAATGGTCGTAATAAGAATTTGTAAATTCGCGTTACCAACAGTCATTTATCATGGGAATAATACACTAATTTATATTTTAATGGAATGTAAATGAGTGTGTGTTTCTTTGCTTCTCACAGTTAGCAATGCGTACGCAAATTTTCTACACTTGTTTAAGTAATGATGATTTGTGTTCGGTTTCAACAGGAAGGAAAACCTTATTAATTTCGAATTAACAGTTAATAAATTACACGCAAATTCTTCAACATCGCTCAAGTAATGTATACATGCACGCGTGTTAATTACTTAACGATATTTCCCTCGCCATATTACACAGTGTCAGATGTTCAACAACAAAGCCTACATAATCGATCGTTAAATAACTTTATTTCTCTTAGAAATCGTTTAAGGCGATTTGTGTGAAAACAGCACAACGCATTTCTTCTGTAATAAACTATATATAGAGTGTTTTTGCAATTCTTAAATTTGGCAATTCAAGAAATTAGAGAAATACTCAATGATATTAAGAACAAGAATACTAGTGGTTGGGACTGTATCTCATTAAAAATTTTCCTAAAACTTCCAAAAAATGTTTTGCAGATCTTAGTGGAGGCTATTAGTACATTTTTTGAAACGGCAAATGTTCAAAGGTAACAAATGTTGTTCATTTATTTAAAAGTGGAGATCGTGAATCACCCTCTAATTATAGGCCATTATCATTGCTACGTCAGCAAAAATAGTGGAAAAATTGGTCAAGAAACGAATTTTAGATTTCTTGCATCGAAATAAGATACTTTGTGCAGAACAGTTCTGTTTTCATGCTGTAAGAAACACAAATGATGCTATATTTGCTTTCTTAGAGAAACTATATCTTCAGCTTAATGATGGCAGCAGTATTCTGTGATTTGATTGCGTGAACCACGGAATACTGTTGAGAAAACTAAAAACATACAGGTTTAGAGGAAAACGCTGGATTGGTTCCAGTCATATTTATCTGGTCGTAATCAAGAAGTTATTTTTAATGGTAATGTTTCAAAACAAATGGAAGTGAATTCTGGTGTGCCACAAGGTTCCGTCCTTGGGCCACTACTATTTCTAATATATTTCAATGATCTGGTATCTGTTAATCTGTTAATATTTCATTGATGAACTCCATGAGATTGTGAGCACTGATTTAGAAACGATTATAGAATGGTGCGACGCTAATTTGTTATCTATTAATGTGGCTAAAACTAACATTATTACATTTAAGTACAACTTAAATGAGTCGTACTTGGAAGACCAAATTGTTAAAAATCAAACTGGAAGTAGATTTTTGGGCTTGCATGTTGATACAAAATTGAAATTCGAAAACCATCTCTCAATATTAAGTAAAAAATCAGCTGCGAATTGTTATGCAATTAGAGTGGTGTCAAATGGATTAAAATTAGACTCAGCCAGAAATGCATATTTTGCGCTTATAGATTCGCATTTGCGTTATGGCACTTGTTTCTGAGGTTGTGAATAACCTCAGAAACAAGTGCCATATTTAATTAATAAAATTTTTGTTCTGCAAAAAATATATAAGATATATGAGTAAGGCTAATGTAAGGGACTGGTGAAAACCACTGTTTTTGAAACATGGAATTATGACACTTGCATGTATTTTTATTTTTGAGCAGCATGCCTCATGCATAAAAAATTTAGACATGAGATAAACGCTAACCCAGTTCACTACACACGTCGTACTCATAACATCCTTCTTCCCATTTCATCATCAGCTCAGACAAAGAATTCTATGTTATACAGCAGCAAAAAAATATTCAATAATCTTTCTTATAAATTTGAGGCGAATTATAAACGAAATTAAATTTAGAAAAGAAGTAAAGAAATTGTTACTTAGTAAAGCTTACTATTCAGTCGATGAATTTTTTCAGGACACATTTGATTGACTTTATTTGTTTTTATGGTTTGTTCGTTTAGACTAAGTTCCTGTTTTATACAAAAATAAACGTTTGGTTTGTGTCATGATGTTTATATTTTATACTAGGATGTTTTTATATATGGATTAAGGTCTGGCTTTGTCAACAAAAATCTTTTGTATATTTTAGACAAGAAAGCATATTTGATTTGATCTAATTTTAATATCCATATCCATATATTTCAATACTTACGTAATATAAGACCAATGTCGCTTTTTTTTTTGAAAATTCAACACTTTTTTTTTTCAACTCATCTTTATGTCGTTAATCTCGACACTCACAACGTTAACTGTTCACTTCTATCAAGGCGCAGTTACACGGCGCGTGGTTCGCCGATCCACGAACCTGGTGCGTGGTTCGGCAAACCACGCGCCGTGTAACGGATAGCGAGCCAGATGTCAATACGGCGCGTGACCAATGCAGATTTCGTGTGAGGTTGTGGATTGTAGGCTCGTCAAAACTGCATGGATCGACTGATGACTGATCTTCAGGCGCAGTTACCGACAACTAGATGGAAGACGCGAGCAACGTCTCCCGAGTCACAAGCCATGCCAAGTTGCCTATGTCACACGGCGCGTTTCGTGACTCGCCGAGCCAGGCTCGCCTAATCACGCGCCGTGTAACTGTGCCTTTACAGGGTTGCGAAGTCTACACAAAATGATCGAACTATAAATGAGCACATTTTGTGTTGATATTTTATTTAGTTATCGATTGAAAATGTCCAAAAACTTTGTTCATCAGGAACACGCATATTAGGAAACCACTGATAAAGTATATGAGCCTGACGTGTATTCTCTCGGTATTACCATAACAAAGCACAATCCTTGTCCACTCAATGTTTCTAAAATTCGCCAGTGTTAAAATCGTAAAAATACAATAATTCACTATTATCACATGTACGTAACGACAGTACGTATTTTAACAGCTGTAAACACTACACTGTTGACTCTTGCTGCTACTGTTTACCTGTTGCAGTTTCCACCAGCATAGAAAGATGCGTCACAAGGTCAGGTGAGATGCATTGGGAGTACCCAATAATTGTTTGCAATATTCAAAATTTATTTTCTAGACAAAAAAATTATTATTTAAATAGGCTTAGAATGTCATGAAACATCGAGATTTTAAGTTTGAGCAAAAAAAAACTTCTATCTGTGTGTCGATCTGTCTGTCTGTAACTTTTTTTGTGCGCACGATTACTCTGGATCTGTTTAAGATATTGACTTGAAATTTGGTATATACGTATGTATTTTAACGAGATCTGGAATTAAATTATATTTTGATCTTATTCCATTGAAGGGTTGGGGGTAAATTGGAGTAAATGGGGGTAAATAGGCAAATCAAGCAGGTAAGAGTCCATAAAATTGCTATTCAGTATATAGATGAGCTAATGTCTCAAAAGAAAATTTGACATTATAAAAGGGGGTGAAAGAAAATTGTGATTTAGTGTATATACAAGAACCAAAGGTTTCAAAATATTTTACTTCCCACTACCACCCCCCTATCACTACTCCCACCCCACTACCGATGTGGGATATCGTTTTATGGGTTTGTGGGGTAGACGATTTCAAATATTATATTATATTATATAATATTATTAAAGTTGCATAAACAATTATTTCCACATACAAAATTTTTTCGTTGTGAGAGACTTGGGTAGCAAATCTGGATATGGAAGTAGTGATTCCTTGGGCAGCGGTTTTTTCATATTCACAATCGTAGACTATCTTAAAAATTGAACTGAATTTCAATCTGCTATTTTAGACGCAATATTTGTTCTGCAATTAGCTACATTACTTTAGATATACTGTTTACGTCGTGTAGCATAATGAATGAATTTATAATGTGAGAGTGTGACATTAACTCGTAAGGAGACGCAAGCTCGGTAAAAATATAATTTTCTGAATGGTATATGGAAATTATATGGCCGGCCAGTTTTTGCTACAAATGATAATTACAATACAAGAGTAGATTTGTTTGGTATATTCCCACGATCGTTAACTGACAAAGCTCGATTTTATTCATTCACGTTTTATTTTTATTAGCAATCTGTTCTCGTATTAATATCAGCCATTCAGTTTATTCGGCTTAATTACATTATTACCATAGGATTATGGAAAAATTGAAATGGATTATTTAAATAAAACAGTTAATTATACTTAAAGGAGCAACAAAGTATTTTTTTATAAATATTTAAATATAAATATATAAAGGATTAGCTATGTTAATTTAATGCATAGTTACACTTGTAACGCTTTAAATTCATTAAGAGAATTGCCCGCTTATCGTATTTTTCGTAATTTATTTTTACGGAACAAGTACCCTACAAGCAATAAAATACACGTCATAAAATTGAGCGAAAAAACAAATAAGATAAATTAATAACTGATTAAACTCACACATATCCAGTATATTGATGGACAATAACCTCCATACTTGTGATGTTTACGTCAAAGGAACAGTTAGAGGATGTTTTTGACAAATGATATAAATAATATATTAGAAATAATAAAAATAATGTATTATTATGCCGTTTCCTTTCTTGAAGCTGTATTAAAAAAAAACTTTTATTTACTGTGTATATTAAATACAGAGCTTTAAGAATGTTTGTTTTAGCCAATGCCTATAGATACTTACTACTTACATAGATAACTGTTAAGAAATTCACTTTTACTTTTTGGGCTTCTATGCGAGTAAGAGTTTCAAAATCCTCATTTTTTCAGTTTCACAGGTGCTGAAAATTATTCAACTCTTTCCGCTTTTCATGATGTTTATCTTCCGAACTATCAGACATCAAAAAAATATATTCTTCATAAAATGTGCGTCGAAAATTATAAACCAATCCAAAAACGGTTTAAATGAAAAACATTGTTTAAGCCATTGCAAAATACATTTAAAAACATTTTAAAGCATGCCATGCCCTCCTACGAGTTTCTCGTACATCTTGTATGCCTTAATACATTATATTTCTTAAGTTATACAAAAAGGACCATATTTAATCGTTTTGATTTTTCACTGTGGCTCTAAGCTAAAAATGCGTATACAAACATTAAAAATGAGAATATACTTGAAAAACTGAAACTTGTCATATCCCTTAATATATTTCATAACCTAAAAATCAACATTCGTAAAGGTTACCAACCCAAATATTTTTGACAATGTCAAAGCTTATTTTAGTTGGTTTTTTTAAAGGTAATAATTGTTTATAGCCGTGTTCGGATATTACGTCTGATTGATGGGACGCATCACAATCGTTCATTTAATGCAAGTCGAGCTAACTGAGCTAAATCTTAAAAATATTACAAAATAAAGGCCTCGGACTTGCTCGGACCTTTTTTATCGAGCAGGAAGATTTTAATTTGACGCATGCGTAGTCTGCTTGAACTGTCTATAATGTTATTGACTTGTTGAGGTCAGAGTGTCATTTGGGCTAAATTCTGTGTTATTATTTTTTTCTCGTTATTCAATGTTCTACAAAATCTTCGAAACGGTATATGTTAATACCCTTATAATATCCGGCAATTGATTAACATGCAACATAAACAAACATGTTTTAACAGATTGCTTGTAGTCCACTTCAGTTCGTTCGATATTTGTTCATGAAATAAATGGCTCCAAAGTCACGTGTAATTTATCTGTTTGCTCAGTGCTCTGATTTCCGATGTAATATCCAAATACAGCTGATAAGGATCCACCGTGTGGGGAGGTTCCAGCCGCTTCCAGTAGCTGCCGACTATATCTAGAAAATAAGGCGCACATCGTGTAATAAACTCGTTTTTCAAAATAGTGCGGTAATTTAGGAGCTAACGTTGCATGTAGTAAAAGTAAAAAAAAATCGAAAAAGAAATTAGTTTTTAGCACCAGTAAAATCGAGAACATGGGGATTTTGAATTTTTACTCCCATAAAGTCCATGTAAAAATAAGTCTTATTATTATTCAAAAATTAAAATTCAGCAGAGCGAACTGCTGCTAGAATCCTCGGTATGTGCGGTCACATTTAAATGGAGAGGTTTCTTTTAGAAATTGACTGAAACTGCGCCCTGAACTTCTAGCTTCATAGCATCTTCGGCATGTTATTACCTTAAAAATGGCTAAACTCAATGCCATAGAACATTTTTATTACTAACAAATTGTCATCATGCAGATAGTTAATACTGTTACCTTTTCGCCACATAGTGTTCATTACTAACATTTCATGAATATAAACCGCAAATCCGAAAAGCAAAATGCATGTTATCTGACATCTGTCCCCCACAAATTGAATCTCTTGAAATTCTGGCGTGAATGTAGCAGTTGGCTTGTGAACAAGAGTTAATTGAATTTTACTGTATCTATCGCCCATTTGAATTGTTTAGAGTAAATTCCATAAAACTGAATTAAGTACCCACTATGGGTAAATACATATTTATATTAATACAAATGCTGTTTATTATTACCTTCTTCCTGTATGATAATTAGCTTTTTAATGTATTTCATTCATAATCATCATTAATATCATTTTATATGTATACGTTACAATTTTTAGAAAGCAGGTATAATGCCAATGCCCACAACTTTATGTGATTCATACACCATATCAAATAAAACGCACGGGATAATAGCCTGGCTATTTGGCAACTACGGATCGATCTTCTTACCTCCAAGTAAAAGTAAATTGCCTTATTCTTCGAGAGGGATAATTTTTTTTTTTAACATTTTGTAACGTAATACATTATTATAACGAGAATGTTATGAGAAAACCAAATATGCAAAGGTATATACAGGGTGTAAAATTTGATAGCAATTCTGTTTAAATCAGAAGTGAAATATTTCACCTTTGAGGTGCAGAATAAGGTCTTTTATGTCGATTATTTCACTCATTAACGCTATAGCCAACGAGAGCCCGTTTTTTCAAAACATTGCACCAATCAAACGTCATTATTAGTGGTAATTCAAGCTAGATCGGCTTTTGACAGGACCAACATGCAAAATTTATCGCTCTAATTTTTTAGGTCGCTGCAGCGGCAAATATGCGAAAATTTTTTGATGTTTTTTGTCGAGCTTTTAAGTTTTATCTATAAATATCTTCTCTAGCTTATTACTAAGTAATTGTTAACGTACTTACCTTGTAAATTGTAATATTGTATTATGTAGTAGCAAACAAAAACACACCTTAATTCCAAAGCGAATCTTGTCTGAAATATATAGGCTGTAACTTTTGCCTATTTGTAACTATGTCAGTTTTCCTAGTGTTCAATCAGGTAACAATTACACACAAAGATTGTACTTAATATAGCTCATAATACAGGAACAAGTCAAGCACAGCTTTCAATAGCTCAATAACGTAGTTACAAAGGTAAGCAAATCATTTATTATAAATGTCAAGTACACATTCGCTCTGGAACAAACTAAAAATGTATAGTACTTACATATATGGTAATCTACCAAAAAGTAACTCGTTGAATCAAAGCTGTGCATCAAACATTATAATTTGTTGTATTTAAAATTCTCTTTGCTTAACAAAGCAAACCTCAACACAATTAATTCATAAACTTCGTAAGTTAAAAGTAAGGATTAAATACGTAAATATGAGTCGATGAACATTTATTTATTATGGAATATAACTTGTAGCGCTAGATGGCGCTCTCTATGCCAATCTCGGAACCATGGGTGTATATTTTATTTGGGCGAGACATCGGTACTAAAGTAGTGCTCTCTCTATCGTTCCTCGTCGTATTGCACCTCAGAAACGCCTAAAAGGTGTTAAGCCAGTCTATATATTATAATATCTAAGGTTTCAACTCGTTTTATTTACTAGTTGCCATGGAAACGTCACTAAATTATTTTAAAATATAGCGAATCTCCGTTGTTTCTACTGCGTTTGTTTCAGATTTGCTGTTTTGACAATATGAGTCGGTTTGGAAATATTTCTGTATATCAAATTAATGATGAAATTGAAAATAAAGGTCAGTAAACTCCAAAAAGTGCCAAGAAAACGTCTGAAGGCAGTTAATGAGAAAACATAATATTGAAGATGTACTTAATGAATTATTTATTCGTGAAATATTCTCCACAAATACCACTCGTGCTTTAAATTTTGTCTAAAAATTTTTTCTCAAGCTAAGTCGCCCCTAGTTAATATAACTCGTGCAAATTGGCAGTTTATTATCAAAGATTAAATCCCTCCCGCTAAAGCGGTCGGGATTTAATCAGATAATAAACTGCCAATTTGCACTCTTTATATTACCAGGCAACACGCTTTCGAAAAAATTTTCGATAAAATTTTAAGCACTAGTGATATTACATACGATAATTATACTGCTAAATTTCACTGCAACGACACTAATGTCGTTGTCACCCGATATATGGAAACGTATAGCAGAAAAATGTTTGAATATGACATGAAAAAACATATATTCTAGACATTAGTAAATTATATGTGATTATATGAATTATATATTACACTTAAATAGATCATAGCGTCACCTGGACACCTTGACAAATGCCAGGAACATGACAAAATTGCCATGAGGCATATTTATTTATTACAATATTTATATATTTAAGCTGTTGTCTAATATTACTTGTAATCTACCACCCAAGAATCTGGCCACAAAAGAATAACCTTCAGTAATCCTCACTCTGTTTGTCTGACGCTGTCTCTCTTTCTAGATTTCTTGTATAATACTAATAATAATAATAATAAGCTTATTAGTCCAATCGATCACATTACATGATATACAAAATAAACGAAATCTAATTCTTATGACATTGGAAAAATTATAATTTGCAACAAAAACCTGCGAATAATTCAAAAAGTTCATGTACATGTGTAGTACATATGTAGGTGTAGGGTGTAGGACATGCTGATATAAGTCCACCTCAAATTTAATTCCACATCGATTGCCATAATAAAATTTGGCACGTGCCATTTGTCAGAGCCAATTATTGTAAAATTATCCAATATGCGTTTTACAGTGTATGGTGGATGGTTTCTGTTCTTGTGGGTATCGAGTAACAAATGTGTTGTTACATATTCTTGGTATTACTTTATCACATTCTCCATAATTAATAAACAAATCTAAAGGACTTCGTGGGTGTAATTTAAATGTGCTGGCATTTTTTAACATAAGAGAATGACTGACAATGCTTATACTAGAAAAAAAAAAGAAAATTTAATCCAATAAAATTTGGTGTTGAATTTGGAATAAAAAAGTTTTTGAGGTTTGAATTTGACAAAATGTAACGTGAAAAATAAAACACTTGGTATACTATTATGGAATTTATTTTTATTGTAAAGAGTAGCTCATCTTGTGTTCTTTCTACGTGCCAAAGAGCAAATGGGGATCTCCTACACGAAGAAAGTTATAACGGTTCTTGCAAACCGTTGCACCTGTCAAATTTTTTAAAAAATGTCAAATATCCCCGAAACTGCTCGGTTTAGGTATAGTGTGTGCAACATGTTTTGACTCAGAATTTTATGATCATTTCGAAAAGTCAAAAACATATAGGGTGTTCTATTTAAAATAAGCAAGTTGGTATCGACTTCCGGTATTTCCGGAAGTGCCACCATTTTGAAACAACTATTTTCAGACTCGCAATGGTCGACTACGGCAGGGTACCAAATCCCAAATGTCTGTCTCATCTGCAAGTGGGAAATATTCTAATGGCCGCCTTAAAAGAATCGCCCTGTATACGAGTCGAATTGAGATTCTCCTTCTTTTTTTAAGTTTTATGAAGTCGGTTGAAAATGCGATTTAAAATAGGCTCAACAAAGTCGCGGGTCATCCGAATATGCACTTATTACTAGTTTTTGTCGTAGCGACTTCAGTCGGCCCAAGAAACATCCAGCCGAAGAAAAACAAACGCTGTATTAAGGTTTTTGCTAATTGTCTTGGCTATCATTATAGTTTGAATTTGGGTTTTTACTATCTCGCATTTTTTATCTGCATCTTTTGTATAATGACACAAGACCTCCAGAGTCAGCTGCCCGGCTATATGGCTTAATGCATTTTAAAATATGTAGGGTTCCACAGGTAAGCCTGGTATGAAAATTAACGGACCTAAAAAGTTGTTTTCTTAAACACATTTTGCTACCACATTACGCTTATTAATATTATTTTTATCATCATTTCCCTAAAATGATTCGTGTGGGACGATTTTTAATGGTTATTATACACGAAATGTTTGTTTTTATCCACGATATTAGCACAGTTTTTTAGCACCCGTCATCTTCAGCACAACAAATTTCCCAACGTGGCTTTTTTGCATTATTCACAAGTGTTCATTAAATAATCGTATACCTGTCTTTTCACCAGATGGGCGGCCTTAAATTTAAATCAGATAAATGATTGCCGAGCTAATAAACTTTGTAATTCGTATCATAAAGTGAATGGTTGTTGGTATCAAGTGTGCTCGTAATAATTGTTGGAGAAATTCATCGTTAAGGCAGTACCAGTTTAGACTTTTACTAATATCAGGCTATATAACCGATATATAATATTTTTGTTACTAGCATTAATTATTATAAAGGACTAGTATACCGGGTGTCACCGGAATCATTAAACAAGCCATAGTTTTCAAACACCATTGACCGAGCTAGAAAATGTCAAGAAGAAGGGGGATGCACTTTGATCATTTACTACCGTTTAATTAATTTTTTAATGTTTTTTATTGTTAAAATAAATCATTTCGAACAAATATCAATGGATTTGCCGTGAAAATTAATTGCAAAAATAAAAATAGCCCTAAAAAAATCAGGTAGTTTCAAAAAATCTTTAAAACTACGCAGTCGTACTTAAAATCGTCTTCGGAATAAAAAAATATAAAAATATACAGGGTGTTACATTTAAAATTTCAAAGTTAGGGTCATTTCCAGGGAAACCGGAAGTAACGGAAAAGTGTCAAATTATGAAAAACTTGCCGTTTTTTGTATATATAACCCCTGCCAAAATTTAAGAAAACTCTGGAAACTATGACTTGTCTAATGATTCCGTTGACACCCGGTATAAGTCTGTCTTCACCACGTAATGCCGTGTTTCTTATTTTACCAATTATTGTGTTTTCGATACTCTGGAGGGAAGTGAAGTGAGGTGAAGCGTTTTTTCTTGTTTAGCTCCTTTAGCTTACGGTCAGCAAAAAACGAAATTTTCTTCTGAACGGCTGAAGATATCGAAGTAATTATTCTCCCACAGTTTTTAATGTCTTAACCTACTGCACAGTAATAATGGTCTACCTAAATAAACACCAACACACAGTAAATATAAAAATAAACATGTGACTGACAATAACTAATGATGTGATTCTGTTGAATTCAATTCACTTGATAAATCGATAATTATTAAATGACAATAATTCAACTATTGCCCCTGGATGCAGTTAGTAATAGGTGTAACTCAAGGGTCTATACTTGACCTACTTTTTGTTGATATTTATACGAATAAATTTCATAAATATATAAATATCTGTAAAATACGTATGTATGCTGAAGATATGCATCTAGATTTGTCATTTAGGCCAGATAAGTTAAATATTTTCCCTTATGTTTGTGTACACTATGCAAGGTGTTCAAAGTATTTTAATGAATGAAATGAAATAATCTACTTATTTTTATGTCTTTTACGAGTAATTAAATAAAATTACCCAGGACATCTGACAATATCGCGCTACTACTGTACAAAGATCTAGTACAATGTAGCCTTGACCTTGAATTCATATTAGTAGTTTTGGTAGTTTGTTCTGTTTTCAGTGGCAACTGATTGCCTTTGCGCAGAGTACTCCTTCCTTCCTGACATCCGCGTCAGGGGTTTCGGTTCCCAGGTTTTTCCTGAATTTTACGCGCTTTCTTCTGGATGAAATACAAGTTCTTGTCCTTATATTGCTTTAGTTTTAGCATTCTAAACGAATAACTTCGGGTCGTCGTCCATATATAGGAGATGGTTTACTAATCTGTTGCCACTCATTTCGAAGCCAGCTCTGTTTGTTTAGTTGATTTGAGAGGGAAACAATTGTCAGATATAACAGTAAAGGCGAGAGAAAATCTCCCTGGAATATTCCTATTTTAATTTGCATGTTCCCTGTTCCATGTGACTTTTCAAATAGTAGTCATATTTCCGTTTTCTATCCCTTCATTGTGGTTTCCACGACGGCGATTATTGCTGGGCATACACGATAAGGGATTCAACCAAGTGTGGGGAACGCCATCAAACGCCCTTGTGTAGTCCGCTCATGCCATACAGAGATTTCTGTGCCATGTCTTTCCAGTCGACGTGATGGTTTTACTAGCAGCTATCTTTACAACTTCTGGTATTTAACAGGTAGTTGTAGATTTTATTTGCTAGTTCGGCAGTGATGATTTTGTATATCGTTGGTAGGTAGATGATTTATCCGGTAGTTTTTAGGATCTTTAACGTTCTTGCCTTTGTAAAGAAGGAAAGGGTTTTCTGCGCTTAGCCATTCGGGGGCTTCCTCGGGGTGTAGTGTGATTTTATTGATGGCTGTTGTTAAGCTATCAGGCAGAGCACTGAGGTGTTTTAACCAGAAGTTCTGTACCCTGTCTGGTCCATTTGCTTTCCAATTGTGCATCTGCTGAATTATCGCTACAACTTCATCCACTCCTAAGACCAGATTCACAGAACGGTCTCATTTCATTCAGAGTCAGTTTATCTCCCAAGATTCCGCGCCAAGAGTCCTCGACGTGTTGCTGTGAAGGCAATGGCTCTATGACTGTTGGTCTGTTATTACCACAATTATTACTATCATCATTATTGTTAAATGCAATTTAGGCAATGGAAATCTCCAATTCAAGAATATAGGAGTGTTTGGAGAGCAATGGGCATCACCTTACATAATATGTTGCTTTAAAAAATCAAACGCTTCGTTATAATCTTCAATAATATCAAATTCTTTCATAAATATAAGTGTGGATATGGTTTACTTATTTAACCAAAGATCGTCACCATTGGGACACAGTTATTAAATGCCCCGATGGTTTTAATTTCCTCTACTAAAATCACTCTTTGATGTTACCTGGATATAAAACAAGCGCCCTTGATAATTATGAATCGTTAAATCTAGTCGTAATTAAAAAAGATCCACTTTTATAGTCAGGTAAACCTCAAATTATATGTAATGCGGTCCTCGTTTAAATAAGATAGATAATAATTGCGTGTTAATTATATAGGCAGTTAGTTAAAAATATTAAAGGCAGATCTCGACGAGCAAAAGAAGAACATTTAAATGTGACGTTACGTAAAGCACAAAGAAACAGCTAATTTAGGTTGTGTGTTCAGTGGCGGACTGCCCACAGTGGTACTTTTATTGAAAGCTGGCGTCAAATATCGGTAACCTAGCCAATTTTCGATAAAAATTTACGAAACTTGGTAGAGTTAAGTATTTGGATATGCTAAATTCAGTTTTGCTGCAGAATTTTTTTTCAATATGGCGGCTTCAAAATTTGGGTCAGAAGAAGCAAAAAATATGAAAAATTCAATAAAATAACCCAGCCACAAAAAAAGTCCTGATCCTGGAACTTGACCCGAGTAGTCCAGTGTATTTTTCGACGATGAATTCGAATCCGACCTCAGAAAAGCCTAAACACCTTCAACATTTTAAGCTGGAGCGAAAAAACACCCTTAGAATAGGGTAAAATCGCCCCTCATATAAGGTGACAATAAGTAGCTGCAAAAAGTACTCATAATGTACAATCCTACGGTTTTTAAGGTTGCTAATTTCAAATTTCATTCTTATGGTGAAAATCGAGTAAAATGGGGTTGGAAGGGGTGTAAAAATGAAAATTTGACAAAATACGTAATTTTCATTCTAAACTTATATTTCTAGGGGTTTTTGAGATTGAAGATTTCAAATTTCAACATGCCAGAAGTCAAAAATTTATTCTTAGGATGAATATCGAGCAAAATGGGGGTTGAAAGGGGTAGAAAATAAATATTTGACAAAATACGTAATTTTCATTCCAAAAGTATATTTATAGGGGTTTTTGAGGTTGCTGATTTCAAATTTCAGCATGCCAAAAGCCTAAAATTTATTCTTAAGTTAAAAATAGAGTAAATTAGTGGCTGAAAGGGGTGTAAAAATAAAAAGTTGAAAAAATACGTAATTTAGATTCTGAAATTATATTTTTAGGGGTCTTGAGTTCAAGTTCGAATCTCATCTCAGAAATGCCCATATGCCCTCAAAATTTTGAGCCTTTAGCGAATAAACAACCCTAAAATAGGTAACAATAAATACAACACGCGCAAACGTATTGTATTTAAATATAGATTTTTGGTATACGGCAAAGAATTTTCTACTCTCGACCACATTACATTCCCTTCGAAGAATAGTACATCCACTACGCAATACTCGCCTAATGTCGCATAGCTTCAGCGTATATGCTGATTGACAAGGCCCTAGGACGAGGACCGAGGTCGTTGTATTTCCTTACTAACCGCGACTAACGGTGCTTAACTTGCGACATACGAGTTTAGTTTGACAAATCTGCGCTCGCCCATCATCAGAGTTGGTCCTGCCTCGCTTTAAAGTTATAAGGGAGCAGATAAACCAACAACCAAAGATCATACTCAGTGAAAACACCCGCTCCGTACCATCGGGAGTAAGTATTTATTTCTTATGTACAGGGTGTTTTTTAAATACATCCATATATTAAAATCTACGAATACTCACGTCTTCCTGATACACGCGAAACTTTTTATTTATGAAAATGATCAAAAATAAGCGGGAACATAAATTATGAATATTGCAAACAATTATCGAGTACACCCATGATAATTTTTCTATGTGGTGGTCTTCATCTGACTCTGAACTTGTTCCGCATCCTGTCTGCGCCGATACCAAGCGCAAAAACAAGCGCAACAGATAAAAAGTAATAGCAAAAATCAATAGTGTAGTATTTGCTGCTGTCAAAATACGTACTGACCATTACATGTACGTGGTAATAGTGATGAACTATTGTGTTCCTATGTTTTTAACAACGACGAATTTTTACAAACGAGTGGACAAACATTGTGCTTTGTTATGGTGCGGCCGGGAAAATGCACGTCAGGTGAATATACTTTACCATCAACTATTTTCTAATATGTGTGTTCCTGATTAAGAACCTTTGTGTCAGCCGTGCCACAGTTAAACTATAGGCACTTTCACATAAAATAAAATATCAACTTTGTATTCATTCATTTTTAGTTTTATTTATGATTTGATCATTTTGTGCAGACTTGGCGGCAAATCTGTAATAAAAGTGAATAAACTACGTTGTTAACGTCGATATTAGAGGGATAAAAGCGGGTCTATTTTTTTTTTTAATTTTTAAATTTAAAAAGTGACATTGGTCATTACATTACATGCGGAACTGATTGAAATATATGGGTGTTTAAAAAAAAAACTCTATGTAATCGTTATTTATTTGTCTTGCTTTTCTTAGAATTTGTGTTTATTTTAATTGTGTAATGTTTACTTAATACTTTAATTGTTTTGGAATTTATAATAATATTATTTATATAATTGTTATTATTAATACCACCATTTTAGATTACAAAATATTTCTCAAATCAAATTCTCTTAGTCCGGCACTGTCTGTATGTAGAAGTTAGTGAAAGTCAACTCTTCTCCGTATTCCTTTTTTTATAGGAAGCCCCAGCAAATTGTGATGTTTGCTTTGGCGAGTTAATTTGCGTATCTGATGTAATAAAAATAACAAAAAGAAAATTTACTTGGAAATTAAGCTAATTCGATTTTAATGCCGCGAGATGTGACAATCATGGCGTAACACCTACGACCAGAACATTGTAATTTAATAATTCTGTTTATATTTATATAAAGCAAGATATTGTTACGATGGTTTAACATTTTTGACTGATTCCACCCAGCTGTGACCGCAGACCATTTTTATCACTTAACTCCTGACAACTCACTGCCTCAATTTTAATTTATTATAAGTGTTTATGCTAATTTCGAAATTCCTCCTTGCTTTCTAGTTACTATTCACCCCAGAACGAACAAAACGCTAACCGCTAGCAATTATTAATGGGTATTTCCTATGAAATTTAGGAGCTCTCAACCTCTAAATTTAAATTATAGCATAGATTACGCGCGTGCATTAATGTTTTCATCTGTAGATTATTATTCAACCGAAGTTAGTTGATCTAATCTTTGGGTATTTTCCTTTACTCAAATGTAATGACCATTATTATTAAAATTATTTTTCTAACGTTTCGGATTATTATACCATCATCAGAGATGTGTCTCCTTAGAGTGCCTCAAAGTACAGTTGCATTTGTATAAAGGCATAGTTGTTTCTTGGGTCGTTGTCCAAAATTTCTGAATTCATATTGTCGTAATAATCTTCTCGCTTTTGATTTTTTACCTTTTTGGCGTGAAAATGTCTATATACGATCCCCATTTAACACACGCCGTAACCGAAACCTATGGGGTACTTCCAGTGGATGTAGAAACTTGAAATTTGTGTCACACCATTCCCGTGAAACGGTTCTCCAGTATGTTTGCGCCAAATGGAGGCAGGAAATAAGTGAGGATAATGTAGTTCTCAGTGTGTTTGTGGACTTACAGCAGGCTCTTGTAACTATTAGGCGTTTGTTAGTGAAAGAACTGGATAGATACGGTATTGAAAATACCGTTTTGAAATGGCTAGAAGATTATTTAAATGATAGGTACCACAGGACGAAAATTATGAACAAAATGTCAAGTAACATTGCAAGTCCGTACGGCGTTCCCCAAGGAAGCGTTTTGGGACCACTTCTTTTCTTTATCTATGCAAATGATATTTATTGTGTCTTGAACAATTCATGTAAGTTTATTTGCTGATGACACTGTAATCACTGTAATTGGTGGAGATATTGACGGTGTAAGCAACACTATTAACAATAGCACACTTAACTTAATATTTTGCATGACTGGTTTAGTGGTAATAAGTTGGAACTTAATTCGGATAAAACCAAACTTATAGTTTAGGTTCTAAATCTCTTTGTATTAAATTTCTAAGTAATATTGAAAAAGTAGACCAAATGAGTACTTTATTGGGTTCAGGTGTTATGTTGGATCCGCAACTTACATTCAGCCATCAGACAAATTATATGTTTTAAAAAAATAGAAAAAAAATAGTAAATCGCGAAAATAACCTAAATTATGAGTTTTTTTAGGTTGTTTTCGCGATTTACAAAAAAATGATGACCAATGGAGTTAGATTCGTGTTCAGCACGTCGAAATATATATATATATATATATATATATATATATATATATATATATATATATATATATATATATATATATATATATGGGTTACCCAATGGAGTACCAGAAAAAGACCACGTTTTTTATTTTGTGTACCAGTGTTATTTGTTGGTATGTGTTGATTTTTTTGTTTTTTGGCCAGGGTTGGCATGTTTAAAACAAAATGATTTAAACAAAGTGTTTAAAACATCACACTGTGTTTTAAACAAATGTTTTAAACATATTTAATACACAATGCAATGTTTTAAACAACTGTTTAAAACACAGTTTAAAACACAGTGCGATGTTTTAAATAAATGTATTATTTTAGAGTTTGTGGAAAAGCAGGAAAAGTACCGATGATGGTCTATTCCGATAAATAATTCCGATATAGTGGTAACGTGCACTAAACTGAGCATTTTATTTGTAGAGTGCTGTAAAATCCGTTTAAGAGCGCCATCTGATATCAGGTAGAAGTAGCAGACATAGTGTGCCTGGCACCATTTAATTTTAGTTGAATATAGTTTTAAACGTTTTAAACATGTTTTAAACATTCCATTTAAAACTTAAAAAAACTGTTTTAAACAAAAAAAACTGTTCAAAACAAAAAAAACTGTTTTTTGTTTAAAATGAAAAAAAACTGTTTTTTTTCCAACCATGTTTTTGGCACTGTGGAAGTCGTCCAATCAGCCAAAATATTCTTAAATAAAGATTTAGAATCAATCAATACCTACTTAATTTTGTATATATGAACCTATAGGTCATATAACACCAAAAGGTGTAAGATGTGTTGCTTTTCTACAAACGTTTGTTTCAGTTGTAGTATTTACTGTTTTAATTAAAAGATATAAAAATAATTTCTTCTAATAATGAAATATTAAACAATGAGACCAATTTCGTCGAGTTATATCGAATCAACTACATCTGATTTCGTCAAATAAATATATGTATTAAGTTAGTACCTAGAAAAACATGAGTGTAAAGAAATCTCACCCTCCGAAGCTCTGATTGCAAACTGCTGCCACACCATTTACAGCAATATAATAAATACTTTAAACATCGCCAGTGATAACTTCAAAATAACAAAAATTACTGGTTGTAAAGCTTAATTTGTGGCATTTCCTAAATTCGATATTCAACAGCTGGTCCGCTACAAACTTCGTGCTTCTGTGCTGTCGATTTTTTCCAAATTAATATCATCAAACGGGACTACGGTAAAAATCCCTCGTAAAGAACAAGTCACATAATTTAAGGTAATCGTTCAAACAGTTTTTGAATCGAAAATACACTCGGTAGGTATGTAATAATCGCTCGAGCTTAGTTCAGTTACATCGCATGACTCGCGGGAGCGGAAGTACACCTGTGATTCGTTAATTTTATTATTATTCTGTTGGGGCAATTAAAGCAGACACTTCACTTGCCAGACCGCGGGTAACCACAGTCACTCATAAAGGTTTGGGGGAAGAAGGGCCGTCAAATTTACAGGGTGAGCACGTGAATTTTGATGAATTTCACTAAGGCAAATAATGCAACAAACGCCTTAACAAATAAAGATCAATTGCTTGATATACACATACACAGACTTTGATAAGGTTAATCATGGGATACTGGAGAAATTGAGATCATATTTTCTTTCTAAAAATACATATTTTTTTCCATTTGAACATAAGAAGCAAGTATGTTGTGAAAATAAATTATTTGTCAAATTCTTACATAGCGACCTTAATGTACCACAAGGACCTAACCTAGGTCCTATATTTTCTCTGCTCTTTATAGATGACATTGATATAGTACATAGCAGTAGCATTCTACTTTTTGTTGATGATTTAAAGAGGTATGAGGTATAACGGATTGTACTTTAACATAACACTTTCAAAACACTGACAGAGGTCAAAAATTGCCTCTTACAAAGCTAGTAGTACGAAAAATATGTTAATATGAAGGCCGAATTTTAAATAAGTGTGGAAAATATGATTTTTTTTTAAAGGTTATGTCTATGGAATGTAAGAAATCCCAGGGGTAAGTATTGCGAGCGGGAAACTTTTTTATTAACACCAAGTATATCGAGAAGAAATAAAAATACGCCTCTGAGACATGGACTGGAATTCCCTGGACAGCCCATCGCACTTACCTCGATTTTCCAAAAAATACGCTCCCAAAGTCGGCTCTCCAGCATAGTGTTCTCCCGAATCCTCTCATTTCTTGGCCACATCAACCGGAGAGAGGACAATACGGTTGATGCTTCAGGGAAAACCAGATGGCAAAGGTGAAGAGGACGTCCTTGTACTCTTTTTGAGACCGAAACTTGATGATGACGATGTATAGGTAGCAGCGCTCTAATCGTATAAACCAATAGATCATTCATGTTTAAATTTGTTTTGCATCATATTTTATTTTTTATATGATAATATATAATATTAGTTTGTTATTTCAACAAGTTTTATTATTGTTATTACGTAATTTTTCAATAACTTCAACTTCCAATAGTGCCACTCCTTCACTATTTATAAATTATTTATAAGAAAAAATTAACCATAAATTAAAAAAATAGTAATTTGATCAGTTAAAAGCATTATTCGATAAAATAATTAGGGTGTTACCTATGATATCTTTTTGCTCTTAATTGGAGGCAAAATGTCTTACATAAAAAAACTCATAAACAAATATGAGGTTTATTATGAGGTTTATCAGAAACAAACTTGTCTTTATTCATTTTAATATTGAATTTCATTTCACCGACTGCTGTAGAAAAAAATTAATTGTACGTTAATCGGCAGGTGTAGGAATTGAAGAAATATATTTCTAATCCTAAAATTAACGCCGCAACGTAATCATTCTTCTTACCTAAGACACCTACATATGGTTTGACACCTCACCATGTATGGTTACAATTACGATTACATAAAAAAATATTTGTAAGCTGAGATATGGTCAATAAAATCAGATTAATGATAACAATTACTTCTCTACTTATAGTGTCTTAAAAATAGTGTCAACATTTACCACTTTCCCCTGCACAACGCAGAAGGTGCATTGTGTACAGTACGTCCCGCTACATTCATTACAGATTTACACTTAAAACAAGTTAATATGCATTGTCTAACTGTTTTAAATAAAGAGCCAGGCTTAAATTATGATAGCTAACTAGCCGTGAGCTTCCCTGTCACAAAACATACAATCCACAGTGCGATGGAACCTGTACCGTACCGCTGATTACCGTTTTTGCATTCATTATTGCGTAAACAAAATATTGTGGTTGTGGACGTCTTTATTTAAATAATTACACTTGACTTCCTTCTCGCGTCACTCAACAAAGTGTTATTTGTACCTCCTGGCACCTAGTAATAGCCGCGGCATAATCTGCAGAAGTCAGCATAGCAGGAATCTCCAGCTTCTCGAAGAACGCTCCTAAAATATCAGGGCGTGCACTCGAAGATACAGTTTTGAAAAAATACGTACAGGTACAGTAAAATTAATAGTTGACCCGGAACAAATTCGTAATGCCTGCAGTACACTCTCGCCGAGACCGCTCGGCGAATGTCTCGGCGAGACATTTACCAAGGGACCAGGAAGCACGAGGGCGATGTGTACACTCTCGCCGAGACCGCTCTGTTTTTAGTAATGTGAATGAAAGACATGGATATTTTTACAATTAATTAATTTTATTTATTTGCTTTTATCATGATTGGAAAATATTATTTAGATATTAAGCAAATCACAACCTACACACTTTTTTATTTATTACGAAATTACCTACTTTCTGTATATTGTTGCCCTAATCTGGCCACGCTAATATACTAATTAGGTAAATATTTAAAAACACTCATTATTGGAGAATCAATCAAAAAAACTATTCTTCTAGCTAATACTGACGAAGTATTGAATTACATGACATGATCCCTAGCATTTTAAAGAAAAAATTATGTTGAAAATAATATTTTCTAATAACGACATGGACGTTGCTGAAATTGCCGCTGCTGCAGCTTATTGTGCGTTTGCATATTTTAATCATGTGCATATATACAAAAAATATAAAATTGAAAATCCTTGGAAACCAAGAAGATGGTGGATGAAAACAATTCATCGAAATAGTGAGTGTTGAAAATTTAAATGTGATTTTAATTATTATTATTTACCTCACTGTATAACAATGAAACATGCCTAAATTAATAAAGGGTGTAGCCGGTTAAGCAGATGAAAAATGCCCATAAAGGAAATTACACGAAATGGACATAAAAATATTCCCTTGACTATAAAAAAATATTTGTTACAATATTATTCCAGAAATCCAAATCGATAAAATTCTCAGAATATGTTAGTTATGAGGTAATCTTTGCAGAACGGCAATCAACCCCCTCATCTGTAGCCTAATAATCCAGCCAGACCATATTTTTAAATAAAATTAATAAATTAATAAGCAAATTAGCCTTATAAATGCTTCTAAACTATGTATGATGTTTTAGGGCACCAGATTTTAGGTTTCTCAGGTTAAGTTTACTTAATTTTTCTCCAAGAAGTATGGTTTCCAAACGTTTTTTGTGTAATGTAGTACAATTATGTTAACAATGCATCATCGGAATGACACAGAATGACTCTCGTCATCAGAATAACCTAATTACTAACAGTATAATAAACTTTCGAATTGATATGAAAATAAACAAATGAAAACAAAATAGAACAAAATTGTAATGTTTAATACCTATTTAAAAATATGAAATAAAACAAGAAGTTACAAAATCTACTACGTACTACTTATTAAATATTTGGTTAAAAAGTGTGTCAATTTCATCGTTATTTAAAACTTTAAAATATTTTGATGAAATTGGAACCGGTACATCTTTTAATTTGCTCAAAATTCCAGTGCACTCCAGCTCCTGCCTATCTTCTTTATTAGGCCAAAAGAAAGTTTTATTGTTTGGGGCCATGAACGAAACAAGAATCTTGGTACTAATTTCTGTCTGTCTGTAATTAATTCGTGCACAGAAGACACTGCACTATCACCCACTTTTTGTTCCGTGAATTTTGAACACCTTGTATATGAGTTAAGTTTGAAATAAAAGTCACTTTTCACGAGAGTAAAAAAGTTTTTATTTTTGTTCACGTTCTCACAATACTTGATTTTTGTTGAATAGAACTTAATTAGAGCGATTAGTTAATTAGTACGATTAATTAGAACGACTGGATAAGCACTAGAGTAAAAATTTGCCTTTAAGTTTTGTCGCGTTTCGACTGTAATATTTTTTTCTGAATTCATCTGGAAGATCTTTATGGTCGATAATTTTCAAATTTTTTTGTCAATTAGGTAAGTTGCAACAAATTTTTAATTAACAATTGCCCTTTTTGCAAAAATTCAGCTCCCCCAGACAAGAGCAAGTGAGAATATACTAGGTGCCCTCGGCCTCACGGCTTGTGTTCCCTTTGACTCGTGGCCAAAAAACCGACACAAATCGGAGCGTTAACGAGGCGAGGCGAGGTGAAACGAGGACGCACGGGGCGATGCGAGCGTAGCAAGTACACTCTCGCCGAGGCGTTGCGAGGCGTTGCGAGGGCAGGCGAGTGCATTAACGAGACAAGGCGAGGGCACACGGGGCGATGTGGGAGCAGCAAGTACACTCTCGCGCTCGCCTGCCCTCGCAACGCCTCGGCGAGAGTGTACTGCAGGCATAACAAGCTGATTTCTTAGGGATTGTATTCTATGGCTATTCAGGACTCTCTGACTGAAAATCCCAAAAAATTCGCCGAGCAGAAATAAAGAAAAAATGTGCCGCCATGTTGAAATTAGGCACTTTTTTCCTTTAATCGGTAATAGCCCACACGGATGACACTTTAAGAAAAAAAGTAAAGAGGCAAAATATTGAGAGAAAGAGCTAAGTTTTAATGTGGTATAAATTTTTTGCAATCGTTTAAATATTAGCAAAGTTACGGTTGTCAAAATGACAGATTTATATAAAAAAGATTACTTCTTGTAGTTAATATCCAGTTCTCTGGATTAAGATTGTTGCCTAACTGGACTTGATTTTGCCAATACACTCTATAAATATGATATTTAGTGGCATCGGATGTTGGCGGAAGAACTGCTAGATCGAAGTGTTGGAAAATATTTTGTCTAGCAGAAATCTGATTATACCTAATCATTTAAACTATTAGTTTTTTTACTGCCATATCATCTTAACATAAATTCTTCCCCAGTTACTGCAAGCTGATTTACTTCAGCAAATTTACTTTTGAAAATTAACAGGCTGTTACTTAGTTCAATATTATTTTCTAAAACTGAAAATACTGTTTTTTGCCCCTTTTATAAAAGACAGAGGTGGTATCGCATCCGGAGATGGCATGGGTAAATAGAATATTTTTTACTACATTTTCACTTAGTTCTGAACGTAACTGATATTCGTTATTTTATCATATTTACCTCCATCACCGGGTCTCATGATGGACACATTTTTTGTTTTGCAATGTTCAATGAGTAACGTTATTAAGTCTGAATCTTGACCCACAACTGTAACAGGGTTACACATATCAGCAGAGCAATCAATAGCAGTTTTTACAATTAAATAGTCAGCATCTGAATCCGTACATTACACTGTGATATTGTTTTCGGAGAAATTTGATGTTAGAAGTTTAATTAACTGATCTTTATTTGACGCTGATGCTAAAAATTCGTTTTGTGATATCTCTAACCATGTTTAATTTGTATTACCAACAAAAGTTTTTGTTGAGTATTGTTATATTTTTATGGTGTTAAAATACAAAAAAATACCTTTTTTTTTATAAGAATCTGTCACTTTGACAACCATACCTTTGTTAATATTTAACCGATTTATACCATACTGAAGCTTAAACTCTTTCTCTCAAAATTTTGCTTCTTTATTTTTTTCATAAAGTGTCATCCGTGTGAGCTATTACTGATTAAAGGAAAAAAGTGCCTAATTTCAACATGGCGGCGCATTTTTCCTTCATTTCTGCACGGCGGATTTTTTGGGATTTTCATTCAGAGACTCCTGGATAGCCATAGAATACAATCCCGAAGAAATTAGCTTGTTACAAATTTGTTCCAGGTTTGGTCCAAATTTAATTCTATTTTACTGAAGTATTATATGAAATGATCTTGCGGATCTAAAAGTAGAGGGCGGCATTCTAGCCGCGATTGCAAATAGGGTAAAACACTCTACGATAACTTACCTCTACCCCCTTACTTTTATCTTTCCTCAACTTTACATATTTCCAATCCCTCTCTCTCCCCATTTATGTTTGTACAATTTTGTTCTTTTACTTTTTTTGTTATTTTTGTTCCCTTTTTGTCTCTCGAAATCCCCTCTAGGCCGAAAACTTACCTAAATCCTAATTTTTTAAACCACAATTTTATTTCCACCCTACCTTCCTTGTCGGCGATCAGACCACAAGGTCGTCATTTGTTCGAACGGGTTTTTTCGTTTAGTTGTGTTCCCCGTATCAACAATCAAAATTACGAAGTGCGCTCGCCTACGATTTTAGTGTTCTCAGTGTTGTATTTATTTTTAAGCTACTTTTAGGTCCATGTGGACACATAAAAATTGTAATCTAGCTTTTAAGTCTGCACGTGGCAGACAGGAGATTCTACCCCCCCCCTCGAATTTACTTCCAAGCCGAACCGGACCTACTCCGCCCAGCCTCACACCCACCTCGGCGATGTTCGCCGTGGTTGTCTGGCTGGCGGCACATAAATGTATAAAACTGTTAATAAATTGTTTATTGATATTGATTTGGGTAAAATAAATTTTCCTGAAAATTTTTGTATTACTAAAAATTGATTATTTTATGTTCCCACCACGTTTACAGGCTTATTTTTTTAACTTTCTAATGAGTGCCAATCCAGTACAAGTCAAAGTGAAAATTTCCAACGAACAGCAAGCGGGAATTTGAGTGGTGGTACAGTAACTTGGCGTCAAAATGTACCCAAACTTTGGACTAATTCTATAGCGGCCTGGATTTTTTTTTGCGGATTCTTAAACTTTGGGGTAACAACTTCAAATATTAAAAATGAATAGATTTGCTTTTACCCCCGAGAGGTTTAAAACCACCCTCAAATTCAAAAAATCAATAAGTAGCGAAGTATTGAGAATAAATTATTGAAACTCATATTATTTATGTTTTTGAGGCCGCTGATCACGAATGTGAAGTCAGAAATTAAAAATTTTATGTTGCACCTCAATTTGGCCGATATAAAAGGGGTAAAATGGACGAATTAATTATTTTTTGCTTATTTTGAGAAATTAGGACTTGCAGATTGTTACATTTTGAAACATAAAACTCATCCCCTAATAAAAAGACGAATTGCTCTTACCCCCAAGAGGGTGAAACCACCCTTGAGTTAAAAAAATAAGTATAAAGGAAGAACTGGGAATTTATTAATGAAACTAATATTATTTATAATTTTGGGGTTGCTCATTACGAATTTGGATCGAGTTTTTGTGTTAACGTATAGCAAATTAATTGGTTCTTGTACACAATACACACACTAAATCATAATCTTTTCTCATCCCCTTTAATAATGTGGTGGGGGTGGCTAATGCCGAAAAATTTTTTGAGACCTTAGCTTCTCTTGTATATACTAAATACCAATTTCATGGACTCTTACCTGCTTCATTTACCTATTTACCCTCATTTACCCCAATTTACCCCCCAACCCTTACACGGAACAAGATGAAAATATAATCTAGTTCCAGATTTCGTTAAAATACATACGTGTACCAAATTTCAAGTCAATATCTTAAACGGTCCCAGAGTAAACGTGCGCACAAAAAAAGTTACAGACAGACAGAAATTTTTTTTCCACATTCAAACTTAAAATCTCGACGTTTCATGACATTTTAAGCCTATTTGAACAATAGAAATTTTTTAAATTTTTTTGTCGTTACTATACTTCCACTGGAGGTGGAAGTAATTATGATTATTCCTTTATAACTGAAAATATTGTGAGATTTTACCGCCAAACGAGCAATATCGTAATTTGCTAAAACGCGGCGGGCTCCTTATTTCGGTCATATCTCCTTTGCAATTAACGCTAAAAATCATCCAAAAAAATAACTTTGAAGGTCTCTATCCTCTTTAAAGTAAGGTAGGTCAAAACAGTACAGAGGTTGTCAGTTTTTCTGTATTCTTATTAAATGCGTCAATTTAAAAAAAAAAAACCTTAAGAGTTAACCTCAAACACTTCTTCTATCTCCTAAGCTATTATCTTCTAAAAAAAAATAAATAAAAAAGAAACGTTTTCTTTAGTTTATTGCCAAAATTTTTTGTCTCTAGTAACATTCTGCTAAGTTATTTAACCATAAAACCAGAAAAATTCATTTTTCCAAAAATTTTCAAAATACATTAGTCTAAAATGTTTTAGATAATGCATCATCATGTTAAAAAAAAATTGAGCATATACATAATAGTTAGGACTAACAAAAAACACGATTTGGATTTTTTTTAACTTGGAATTTACTGGGACCAAAAAATGAGCACTTTTTTGTGCACAAAATCGAAATTTGCCAAAAGAAAATTTTAAGCTACTGTAATAAGCTTTAATTTGGTTTAAGGTACATGTTAAAAGATTCTTTTAAACCAGAGTTATGACTGTTTGAAGAGCGTGATCTTTTCAGGACTACGTTCAAATAATGCACCTAACATTAACTATATCTCGACAACGAGAGTCTAAACAAATTTTTATTTCATGGACTATTTTTGTTATTCCATAAGCTAACTTTTTTGTTAGGACAAACTTTTTCGTAAATGTTTGAGTAATTTGCTTACAACCTTTGAAAAATCAGTGTTTTTTGCTTAAAAATCAACGTTTTCAACTCCCTGCAACTTGGCGGGTGTTAAAACAAAAATAACATTATATTTTTTAGGGTAGAATTCGACGATTTACATATTCCAATAGTCACTTTTTTTTAACCCCTGAAACACACCCCCAACGAAAAAGCTCTCTTATTCCTTTTTAATATATATCATATATGACTCATTTTGAATCAAACTATCCAAAAATATTTGAATCTAAAACTGCTATAAAATTAGTGCGAAATGAGATCACCAAATTACTGTACTAGATCTGTATGTAGGTATCATGTATGTATCAAATTTAGTGATTGATATTTCACCCACTTCCCGTTATCCGATCGAGCCGAAATTTGGAACACAATTTTGGTTCTGATGACTATACAATACAGTATTATCCAATATGGCTGACACCCTAAGATGGCGGCTTGCCTTTTTCTTCATGAGTATCAAATGAAAGCGTTTGACGAGTAGAATATGATAAGCTACGTAACGTCATTCTAAATCCAATATGACGAATTACCCCCCCTTGAAAGGAGTATCAAATTAATGGGTTTGGTGAGTAGAATACGATAAGCTACGTGGCGTCATTCAAAACCCAAGATAGCGGCTTACCTTTTTTCGTCATACAATCGATTCACCATGTTACAGAATATATGCGTCCAAATTTTCAAGTCGAGTCAATTGTTAGAAACAAAGTTATGGGTTTAGAAATGTAAAACAATGTATTTCCGAGAAATTTCATCAAAAGGTGGAAAAATCCGATTTCGCAATATCCAAATCGAATCGCAACCTACACAGCTGAATTCGGCAGGTAATTTTAAATAAGAATATGACTTCAGTTTTTGTATGTCTTGGTCAGACTTGCCAAAAGTTGGAAATTTGAGATAACAGTTGAACATTTTTATTTCGATGGAAAAAAAATTGTTTGGATTTTCTTCCCCTTGCTCATCAATATAGTTGGCTTCTTAAGTTTATAAAGTTGGCAAATTTGGAAAAAAACCTAAAAAAGTTGGCTCACTACGCCCCTGTGCATAGGCCACTTTTATTTTACATATTTCAAGCGTCTTGCTCTCCGACTAATACTTTAATACTGGTCTTTGAACTTTTAATAGGAGATTGCATAATGTAAATAGCGAAAAAACGTGCGATGACTAATTCCAATCTTCTATAAAGTGCACCTCGGAGTGCACTGAGTTAGATTGATAATTAAACTGAAGAAATAATTACGTATCCCATGTCTGGAAAACATCATTTAACGATTTCTTGAAATTTTTTAGCCACCATGTTTTTCCACGATAATAGTCAACTCGGCGATAATTACGATACGCGGCGACCTGCCATTTCAACTTTTCAAGATGTCATTGCAAAAAGCACAATGTGTGTTACACCGCAGATGTTGAGTAGGTGGCGTCACTCACTTTATACTGTACATCAACAGCCAATGGCGTTTGCGTAATGATTATCTTTACTACGCCTTTGTCTGATAAGTAAAATAATTATTCAAGCAAATACTGTTTCAACCGAATATCTCACTTAACATAAACCTCGTTCGCTCGAGATACCTACGCCGCTCATTAGAAACACATATAATTTTTTGTAGCATAACAAGTGAAACCCATAAGTAGGTCCTGAACGTATAATTTTAAGTTTTATGGGGGTTCCGCCATGAACAAACGATAATGAATTCCGAGAATTCAGATTCTTAAATAGATGCTCCGAAGTACAATTATTCTTTATTATTCAAAACGGCGCGGCGCCATGCCAACCCGCGAGGCCGAACGGCATTCTCGTCACAGCAATTGCGAATGTTCGAATTCGACTTAATTTTACTTCCACGTCCAGTGGAAGTATAGTAACGACAAAAAAATTTTTTAAAATATTTATTGTCCAAATAGGCTTAAAATGTCATGAAACGTCGAGATTTTAAGTTTGAGCGAAAAAAAATTTTCTGTCTGTCTGTCGGTCTGTCTGTAACTTTTTTTTGTGCGCACGTTTACTCTGGAACCGTTTAAGATATTGACTTGAAATTTGGTACACATATGTACTTTAACGAGATCTAGAACTAGATTATATTTTCATCTTGTTCCGTCGAAGGGTTGGGGGGTAAATTGGGGTAAATTTGGGGTAAATGGGTAAATCAAGCAGGTAAGAGTCCATGAAATTGGTATTTAGTATATACAAGAGAAGCTAAGGTCTCAAAAAAATGTTTGGCATTAGCCACCCCCATTACCACCCCCACCTCCTTATTAAAGGGGATGAAAAAAAATGTGATTTAGTTTATGTACAGGAATCAGAAACCTCAACATATTTTTTACTTCATCCACCCCCCACTACCACCCCCACCCCACTACCGATGTGGGGTATCGTTTTATGGGTTTTTGGGGTAGAGGATTTCAAATATTATATTATTAAAGTTCCATAAACAACTATTTCCACATACAAAGTTTTTTCGTTGTGAGTGACTTGGATAGAGAATCTGGATGTGGAAGTAGTGATTCCTTGGGCAGCGGTTTTTCTACATGTATACGAAACAATATATAAGGCGTGATTTTCTTTGCGGGACTGAATAAAATTGAAATAATTATGACATCGGTTTGAAGTTGCTACGTCATAGGAAACTGACGGGGGTGAAGAATTACACATTAATTTATCCATTATTAAATCCAGGATCGAAAATTCAATATGGGGGATGCTTAAATTCAGAAATTTATCAAATCTTGAAGATTATGGCACAAAAATTATTACTCGGGGGTTTTTGGCGTCGCTGATCACGAATCTGAAGTCAGAATTTGAAAATTTCTAAATAAAAAATGTCGAATCCCAAATGGTAAACCCTTTTGAGGCCTAAATTTTTTATTTATTATATCAAACTTTTTACTGTGGGTTTTTTTGGGTCGCTGATCACGAGTCTGAAGTCAGAATTTGAGAATTTTCAAATTCAAGATCTTGCCGCTGTCACCTTCGGGGTGCTTTATTTTGGTGAGTGCCCTTGTCTCTCACCATCGCACAGTGGTCCTAAATTGAGTATTTTGGTTCAAAAATGGCTAGAGAGCGCAATCTTGTCGGAAATGAACGATTTTTTTTCTTAATTAAAAATTAAACCTACCGAAATTCTAACAGCCACGGAGCCTGAATTTAGAAAAAAAAAAAGATTTTTGTTTATATCAAGTTAAGGCCAAAAGGAAAAGAAATGGCTAGGGAGCGCAAATCTTGTCGGAAATTAACAAATTTGAAAATGTAATAAGTTTTGGGCCACAATCTTCAAATTTTGACTAATTTCTGGATTTTAGCATCCGCCATCTTGAATTTAGAAATGATCAAATTTTGATAAACCCCTGAAAAACCCCCCCGGGTAACAAGATTCAGGCCAAAATATTGAGTGAATTAATGTGTGCATGAACGAAGGCAAGAAAGGTACTTTTAGCACTTTAGGGTTAAGTTTTCTCGAAATCCTGACGTAATGGCGCAAAACGGACTACGGAATCGTAGCATATCACACATATTCTCTAGCAAAAACACTTAATGAAAATACAGGAGCGATAAACAAACCCTAAGAACCAATAAAGAGGAAGTTACTAATTAGATGATGGCAGTTTTTAGATTGGTGTGTAACATAGTTGGGGGCCATCAGGAGAACAGCATTTAGCTATTAGCTTGTGCAATCTCTCTAAGGCCTTGACTGTGTCTAACATGTAATACTTCTGGAAAAGATGAGACATAAGCATGTCTCTATAGATAATATAAACTCAAAATCTCTTCCGATTAAACATGGGGTGCCTTCAGGCTCTATTTTGAGGCTTCTACTCTTTATCTTATATCTCAATGATTTTTTTCACTTTATGTCACCAAAAAATACGATACATCCATTACTGATTTTAATTTGAACATTTAAGACAGCTTTAGTTCTATCAAACTAGCTGGTGCTTGGTTCTCTTCAAATAATCTTAAATCAAATGAAAAAATAAACACCAAAAAATTAGTTTTTTCGATAAACAATTCACTAATTAAAAGTAACTGTTAAAATTGTTGGCGTTGTTTTAGATGACACTCTTAACTGATTAAAACCTTGTGAAGTTTTATATTTATGCTAAAGGCTAAAAGATCAACTCTGTTCTAAAATCCTACAAACATGCTATTTTCCACTATTTCATGCTCACATTAATTTTGTTCTCCTATGGGGAAGCTGGAAATCATTCGTTTTCAGAAGAAGGCAGTTAAATTAATTGTTAATGCTGTCTGAAGAGATCATTGTTTACCAATATTTAAGTCTTGGTATAATGCCGGTTCCTTCTTTTCACATGTATGTTACGTTACTTGAAATTCACAGGTACGTAAATTCTTTCTGTACAAACTCAGATTTTCATTCCAATGTCAATCAACCCAGACATTCTGGTCTTATATTAACAAAATCACAGAAAAACTCTCTAAACCTTCAATTATACAGTGACATTCTTGATGACATGAAGACATAAAATCTCTTTATTTTAGCTCTAAAAATTCAATAAAAGAACACATTTTAAAATAGTGTTTCTATTCAGTAGATGAATTTTTAAACGCACAAATTTGATATTACCTTTTTAATTCGTCTCCTGCTTGTTGGAATTGTGGAAGGTTACTAACTGGTCCAAAATCGAAAATTGAGATAACATCAAATCTTTACGTTTTGAGGTCCCAGGAACCCAAAAAAGTGGTTTTTGAAAAATGTCTGTGTATGTGTGTATATGTGTGCACGTTAGCGGCCTAAACGGATTTGGATGAAACTTTGCATGAGGGTTTCTTTAGTGCTCCGGAAGGTCTGAAAAGGTTTTGGTTGAGATCAGATTACGTTTAGTGCCATTTTGGCACAAGTTGTTTATTTTATGATTACTTACAATTTGCAATAGAACCATTGAAAAGCAGTAAAAATTCCTATTTCAACGATATATCACACTTGCACACTTGAATTGATTTCCGGATTAAAAAAAAATTAAAAATTTATTTATTTAGTCCAATTTCCTTTTATTTTCAGATATCGGATTACTTTTAGTGCTGTTATGGCATACAATTTAGTGCTCTTTTCGGCTTTAAATATCCACCAGGTGGGGAGGTTCCAACCGCTTTTTTATATGTGAGGTATATGTATATGTATTTGATGTGTGTACATTTTTGTTTTTGTGTATTTTTATTTTGACTGGCTGGAGTTGGAACTATAATTATAAATAAATTGGACCTGTTTGTCAAGCTGCTTATTGTACAGAAACCAATATAAACACTTGTACAGCGCACTAGTTTCCGGTCTATTTGATACATTTACGTCAAACCCGGGGGTCTACAAGGACCTGATATAGGGTCCCTTTCTTCATTATATTTATTAATGACTTTAAGCTGTTGTTATACACTAGTCTGCAAATTTATTTCTGACTGACGTGCTTCGATTCGATTTCAACAAAATTTGAGCAGCTTGGTGCAAATAAACAAACTGCTGTTGAGCATTGGAAATTGTAATACCACTGTCATTACTCGTATACATGCGGCCAGGGGGAGATTCCAACTGATATAAATAGTGTTTTGTTTGTCAAAAGAGAATACTACCTTTTTCGTAAATACATTTCCGAAAATCAAGTCTTTAAACTAAAACTGTCTTGAAAAAATAGAAAAACGCATTTTTTTTTATCTGAATAACAACAAACAACTTTCTATCGTGAAACAAAGTTTATTCAATTAACTTTCAAATGGGACCAATCACATTAATCTATCTTAACTATAGCGATTTCTTTGGTCATTTGAATCTGGCAAAAATTATGGAAGAAAAAAGAAAATGATATAATTATTAGGAAAAACATTTTTTAATGGGGTAAAAAAAGAATATTTTTAGGACAAAATAATCAAAATCTTTCGACTTCAGATATTTTTTCATAGATAAAGATAAAGATAAACAAGGCGTATTAAACTTCATTATAGTGACATATTTTGTAGTGAAAATTAAGATATGTTAAATTTACAGTAGTTAACATAATTTCACAATAGGGAACTTGCCCAAAAAATAAAATTGATTTAAAATACTCAAAATCGTAAACTAACATCATTAAAAACCCCATAGACAACAAAAATTTTTTAAAAAAATCTTCCAGAAATATAAGCGATTAAAATCTGCCGGATTTTACCCACTCCTGAAATGTGACGTCAGATGGAGAAAGTCGGATGACGGCGTCAAGCGACACTGATTCTGCTTTTTGGCGTTGATAATTCCGCATGCGGATGCGCATTTGTCTGAAACAACTAGCAGTGAACGCCATCTAACCTAAAATTCGTCGGAAAAACATCTTCAATATTCTGAAATGTCACAAAATGCTACTTTTGATTCGTTCGTGCCTACCGAATTTTCGAATTTCGTCGTGCAATTTACGATCAAGTTTAGCTAGGAGACTTCCTCTTTACGTCGCGACATCGTACGGCCGTCCCAGTGGTGTTTCGAACGGTGGGAGTTAGCTCGAAATAAAAAATAAGGTGAAAGAGCATTTTCCATTACGAATCTGTTGCTACCATCAGAATTTTGAGGTTTTTTTTTTGTTTTGGAGATAACTACTGAAATGTCGGCCATGTACGGCAAAAAATCGCAAATTTTGAGCTTCTACAGTTGGCAACTTTTTAATCTTGGCTCCTACGCCAAAAGACTACTCTGGCTAATTTAAATACAATTAAATTTTCTAAAACTCTTTTTTTTATTTTTTGAATTCTGACAAAAATGAAGGAATTAGAGGGGGCGGGATTTGGGACTTTTTTTTCTTCGATAAAATTTCTTAATTTTGTCACCGTAATTAATCGGTAATTAACTGAAATCGATTTCATATACGATGTTCACTTAATATCATGTACTACTTTGACGCTCCGTTAATATCGGTCCTTCGAAACCAAGGTTTCTAAGAAAAATTATTTCTTTAAATTTAGATACACTCTATAGGAAAACGTGTAATTTCCTACATTTCCTCGAATATCTCAATAATTATCGTTTTTTTCGAAAAATTTGTAGACAGCTTATGTAAAGAGAATTGATTGAGCTTTCCAATACTTTTTTTATTGTTTCTCTAACCTAAAAAACAAAAGACTTATGACCGAATATGCGGACATCTCAAAGCCAACCGCCGCCCAGTCTATTAATTAGGGTGAAGACGTACCGCTCGGCTAAAGTTCGCCATCTGTGGAACACCATGCGAGACTAGCCTTCTCGATCTGACGTCACAGTGCTTTTCGTAATTATTTATTGCAAAGTAAGTACTGCGATTTAAGAGCTGATATTCGGTGTGGCGTGTTTTTATACATAGACACACATTTTAATGAAATAAAAAAAAAATGGGCAAGTTCCCCATTTTGTGTGGAATTTTTTACTCATCTAATGATTGGAATTACTAAAGAATCAACGTTTCGGTTTATTGTATTAATCCTTTTTGCAATTTTTTAGTTATATGACCTAAAATTTGGGCGATAACTAGACTTTTTAAGGTCCCCAGTGAAATATTCCTACCCGGCTCTGGACGTCGCGTCGCGTCGCGTCAAGCATTAATTAAGACTAAATTCCGGAATTTCCTAATCAAAGCAAGGGACAAATTGAGTTAGTAACACACATTCAACTGGTTTGGAGCTCGAGTTATGCTAATTGTGTGTTGAAGTTACAACGATTTTGAATCGGATACTACATCCAAACATGCGATATGATTAATAAGTTACTCTTTCTGGGGCGCTCTTTGTAAGTACCGACGATCTATTCCACAAGTCGATACACTTTAAGACTTGTGCTTTATGGCCGTTGGCATTAAAAACTGAGGTAGTATATATTTAACCATCAAACGATGAATTTCGATTAAATTAATTACATTCAATGGTAGATGGGTTCCTAATTTCCCATCATTGTACAGACGGATTTTAAATGATGACTGTAATTGATCGCTTTTATTAAGTTTATGTTGTTTTAATTAATTGTTTATCATCTGAAAAAGTTCATTAGCTTACCAGAGAAAGATTTATCGTGTTATCTTCGGTATTTGTGTAGGTACAAATCAAGAATAAGGTGTTCCAAAGTGATCGAAAGACGTGGATATCTGCAAAATATATTGAAATCATTAGTAAAACCAAAAGTGCATAATCTGCAAATTGTTTTTTCCAACAGTGAAGTAGTATCACTATTGGAAAGGAGGAGGGCTTACAAGGCCGGTTTTCGACCCTTTTTATTTTTGGTAAAAAAATTTCAAAACATTTTTTTTATCATATATATTCAATATCTAATCTATTCCACCCCAAACAGAACTTCTCCAACCTTCCCCTACATTAGTACACATGCGTAAATGTTTTTAACTTGAAAATCGTATTTCCTTTGAACGAACTGCACCCTGCTTCCCCCTACTACTATACAACACCACAACAACCCCAACGACAAGCACTCTTTCCCCCCACTAACATAAACCTTTATGTTTATGCTCCTACTAGGTATAAAATAGTTTTAAAAGGATTTTTTAATTACATTATTAATAAAATGTCGATTCCTCTTACCCATATCATGGGGGTGCATAAAAAGAAACTGGTCCGCCATCTTTGGCAGTCCACCATATTGGATTTGGAATGACATCTTCGTATTCTTCTCAGCAAATCCTTTCATTTGATACCCATATCATGGGGGTGCATAAAAAATAACTGGTCCGCCATATTGATTTAGTGTGACGTCATTGTATTTTCGTATTCCCCCAGCAAACCCTTTCATTTGATACCCTCATGGGGGTGCATAAAAAATAACTGGTCCGCCATCTTTGGGAGTCCGCCATATTGGATTTGGAATGACGTCACTTAGCTAACCATGCATTGTCATCCAAACTAAACGTGTATGAAAATTTTCAGCTCAATCGGTTGGGGATAACTATTTTAAAATTCAGTTGCAAGATTCCACCTAAACAAACAAACAAACTAACATACAAACATTGCAAGTTAAATAAAAGCTTGTAATAAAAGATTTTAGGCTAAAGATTATATTTCCAAAATATACTCTATTACAGAAATCGTTAATATGAACAATATATACCTATTTATATTTATTATGATAATAATGAATAAATATAATAATATCCTATTATTTTTGTATTACATTGAGAAAAAAATGTTGGCAGGCACAGAGACCATTTTATGGTACAGAACGTACAAGTTTGAAAAGTTTTTGAAAAGCACTGGTTTTGGCCTTCAAAAATATTTGCTAAAACATAACAGCAATGCCAACATGTTATATCCCAGGCCCCATATATCACCCAGACTATAATATTCAAGAAATTTTGTCAAATCTGAAAAATTATTTAAAAATTTTTACTTTTAGTTATTTTAGAATACATTAATGAAATGTTTTTTTGGAGCAAAAACAAATTCAAAAAACTGTATCATTATTTAAGTATAAAAAAGATGTCAATGTATACAAATATTTACAGATGAAGATTGGTTTAGATAAAAATAAAAAACTTAAAGTACTTGAAGTGGTTAAATGTACTTGTAGGTGTTTTACAGTACTTGATACTTGATCCAACAAGAAAATACTTGAAGTATTTAAATGTACTTGTTAGGATTAAATGACTAATTGAAGTAGTACAAGTAGTACTTACACCCAAAATTGCAAGTACTACCTCGAAGTACTTGATACTGATGTATTCTGCTTTTTGAAAAGTAATTGATACTTGATACAACAAGTACCTTAACTAACTATTTGGTACTTGATACTTGAAGAAGTTTAAATGAGTACTTGCCAATCTATGGAAATTCTCCAGTTTAATGGGTGCCAAGGAGCCCTGGCCTGACAATTTTAGATTTTTATTTATGGGGGCGTTTAAAACAAATTGTTTATAAGGAAAACGTACATAATAATGTGAAGATATTTAAAAAAATGGATGAGGTACTATTGCCTCCTAAAAAATTCAAGAAATCCGTAAGATAAGGAGATGATGATAATTGAAACTTTATGCAAAGTTTTGAAATGGTCAAACTGAAGACAGTTGCACCTATTTTTTATGTATAACAAACCACCTTTACAAATACATATGGTGATTTTAAAACTAAAACAAATGATCTTTCGAACCATATACGAATCTTTATATTTAATGTTTTTCTAGATGCGAATTGTTTTATTGAAAATTTGCTCAAAACTGAATTTATTTGAACCTTACTGAATCAGTTCAATATTATGTTCAAATCTGCATTGAACTTCTGAAGATCGTCACTCTCTTGAGACGCTTCAAATGTTATAAAATGTGAATTTTATGCGTAAAAATGTACTAAACAATGCAACAGATTCAAATATTGAATTGTGTGAACCAATTTTTAAAACGCTAATTTTACCCTTGCCTGGGATATGACCGAAGATTGATTATATTTTGAGTGATTTGTAGAATTAGCTAAGTGACAGATGTGATAAATTTCGCGGCAAACGTTATTTGCATACCTCGCTGTGTCGAATTGCAAGAACAAGAACGTATAAAAGGGTACCGATGATATGGATCGCAAGGCATATAATTATATGCAGCTCATAAAACGACTTTGTTTCCATAACATGCGATTTTAATAATATTCGTCTATACAGACAAACTCCACGTCTTGAAATTATTTTAAAAAGGTTCATTCTTATTGCTCGACATGTTTTATGACTTGAAATTATACATATTTTAATTATCCAGACTGTCATTTGACGGTAATTGTTGAAGATTTAATTCGTTTCCGATGATCACACGAGTAATGGTGTAAACGACCTGGATATGGTACAATATTTTTGTTACGTTTACACATAAATTCAACTTCACGATGGTCTAACATTTACGATTTCTAACAACTTCTAGTAAGTGCGATAATTCATTCAAACCATAAGTTAATGTAACTAAATTACCAAAGCATGATTAAATAGTAGACTTTGATAAATACTGCTCTCGTTTTATAGCCCACAGACACGATACATGGCGAAAAGAATGCGAGAATGCAGATTTTAAATTTATGTACATTCGCCTTTTTATATGCGCAAACACGTAGGTATACCATCTTCTGCTTGATATACTGCAAATTACTTGCTTTCGATATTGTACACATATTAGCACAATCGAATAAACAAAACAAAGAAAACCGATCGAAAATTATTATAATCCTGGTCTTAGATTTCATATTCAAAAAAATATAATTCTATTTCATTAAATTCATTAAATCATCCAACAGAAAACCATTTACAGGGCGATACAATGAAAGATATGGATTTAAACTACACAAATACCTTAGCCTGGAAAGGAGGCTAGTAATGTATTGAACTGTCAATAGTGTCAAGCGGCACGTCATTGAGCGGCGCAGATTGATGAGCCTTGGTAAAAATCATTTTGAATTACAACCAAAAAGGCTTCTTTGTCCCATTATGACAAAAGTGCAGAAACAGTGTCTTCTGACTAATTTTTAGTCGATTATGACATTAAAATTAATCGAAAATGAGGTCAAATGGGTCAAATGTGAATTAGTATGTCCTACTAACGTCGTCAGTCTCTATTGGCAACATTATGGGAGCTGATAACTGTCAAAATGATATTATTTATAGAGGATAAAATTACCCTTTATTTAAGACGAGGGTTAATAGACGGTACAAAATATGCTGTATGATTTTTTTTTGCAAATAGGATTATGGTTGACAGCTGTCATAACGTCAATGCCACGAGTACAACAGTAAAAAGGTATATACAGGGCCTACTGATACTATGAATTCTGCTGTATTAGAAGTATTTTTTCATTAGTAAATTATATTATTTTGACAGTTGAGAGCTGCCAAATTCTGTCAGTCATTTATACTTTAATGATTTTTATTAACATTATTAGCAAATAATGTTAATGTTAATACTACATTGTCCAGTGTCAAAAGTAACTATTGACAGTTGACAGTTATCAAAGTACTTAAGACGAGATGGAAAAATGCTGGGATGATATTATAGTTAAAAGTCCCCTCCCTACAGCAAGGCCAAATTGCATACAGAACAGAAACAGCATTTCACCTAATTCATAAAGTGGAAAAGGCGTTAGAACACGAGGAGGTGACTTAGAAGTGACATAGAAGTGGTATTTGAAAATATCTCCTTCAACTCCATCGACAGAACTTCAAGAGAATACACTGTTGCAGGCGGATTGATAGCATGCCCAAGGACAGGGACCATGATGGGTGAAACTCTAGGTGCGTCACGTACAGCACGGTTTGGCCCCTCCGCTATGGATCCTGGTAGTTGACGGTAGCAGATCTCCTTTGTATCAGAGTGTCAAGTGGCATTTAATAACACCGCGACCTTTCCCAAACAGTAGGGATGATTACTCGTAAATTCAAACCAATATTTGGTCAATTACTCTAAGAACGGACAGAGAAGTGAAGTCATTTATAAACAGTGAACATGTCAATGGTCCAAGATTTGACCCTTGCAGTACTACAGAAGAGATATATAATATACACTTAAGATTCGTGATCATTGTGTGCTACAAAATTTAAACCTGTGTACGCATGATAACTATATAGAGAACGGTTGTTTATAACAAAATTTGGACTTGAATAAGCTCTGCGCGTTCTTAAATTTACTGTTAAACAAGTGAATATAATGCACCTCAAATAAATTATGAGAATAATTATTAGTTATTTATTATGAAATACATTTGTCATGATTAATGTGAAAACCGGAAGCTTGTCTTGTTCAATGCTCATAAAGCAACAAAAACGAATAAGTAACATTAACAAAACTAATTAATTCAACTATTTTTAATTATTTCAGTACTTTGTTAAAAATTATTTTTCTATTATTTCTAAGTTGTGGTTTACAAGATCAATAAACTGAAACATATATAAAGAAAATAAGATATATCCATTGGAGTATGTCGACAACAAACCAGTACACGCAAAAAAAACTGTAATAAAACGATTTGTTTTAATTATTTAAGATTTTTCATAGCAATCATAGCTTAAACGATCTTTAATAATTTTATTTTTGTTTAATCCTGCAAAAAGACAGAAATTGGAAATAATGAATAGAAGTAATAAAAACTTAAAGATCCATGTCCAGTATTGTCCAGTAATAGAAAAAATCAAAACATCTACGACTAACGGTACAAGAACTGTGCAACATCTTTATATCGACCTTACTGTACACAGTTCTAGGTATTTTTACGTCAATGTAAGTAAAAACTAAGGATCGGGATATTTCCTAATACTCAATTTATATTTTATTATTTCTTAATGTACAAAGCTGAATGGTATTTCTACAGAAGTTTAAGCGGCGTATCATGATTTCTTTAAGAACACTATTCCTTAGATACTTGTTTCAATAAAATTATATACAGATGTCCACTATTAGGGATCAGTTATTTGACAAATATAATAAATACTCCTCTTAAGCTGTTACGTAGATGAAACGGTTGCATCACACGTAAGATTTTGATGTAGAATGTTTGCTTTCTTGTCATCCAATCCGACACATTTGGTCATTTGCCTCGATACTCAACGCAACTGCTGCGTTCTGTCTCAAGTCACTTCTAGAATCTGCGTGGATTTTTATTTCGTCATGATCTCTTCATAATTATTTTTCATCAACCCAATTTAAATTAGTTATATAAATATGTCACAGCGTTTTAGAGACCAACATAGTCAAGAAAGTTAGGAACTAGTATTGAAAAATGTGTTCTAGGTATTTGCAATTTTTCCTACAGAAAGTGTACACTTATGTATTACTAAGATCTGTGAGAATTCAAAGGTAGCGCAGGTCTACAAAAAAAGGTCGTGTCCTAAGGTTCTGATTTAACTTTTCTGAAGTATTTTGACGGGCTGAAGCCAATTCTGGACATAAAAAAATTCTTTCGCGTCAGTTTCCCTGTACCTCCTTTTATCCCCTAAAATGAGCAAAATTTATATTTTTCTTCATGAGGTTTGCCAACAAATTTTTTTCCTGGAATTTGACTTATAGCCAAAAAATATGAAAAAAAATTGTATTCCTGGTTTTTTATAATTCGAAAACTATCAACTTTTGGTAAAACATTATTCTGTACTAAAATAATTCGCACAAAATTTTCTATAATTTATGTCCTTACAACTTTTTTCGCCTAAAACATAAAGGAGCATAACTACCCCACGATTTGATTTAAAACCCCCTGTCAGTCTAATGACTGGACTACTAAATAAGCATAACAAAACATTGAAAGTGCAGTCTGAATGACATATTTTGGCAATATGTACTCAATTCATATACAGAATCGGAAAGCGTTTGTTTTAGCATTGCACTAGTTTCAACGATTTAACTGACCGCCCACAATAAAGACGTCTACCAGTACTCTAGCACAGGTAAACAGTGACACGACCATCAAGAGAAGCTTGTAAACGATTTCATGCTTCGCTCTCGCTTGTTCTTATTGCCATGCCAAAACCAACACTTTCCGATACTGTATATACATAACAGTGGTCAATACTACTTGTCTGTGATAGTCTATGTAATGAAGCATTATAAGACGACTTTTGTGTAAATATTTCCTGCAAAGACGAGATTGCCCCCCGTTTTCGAGGGTGCTGAATACGGTTCAAGTGTCGATGCCAAAAACCACTCCTTTTAAGGATCCCTTTATGTTTTCATATATGTATAAAGGAGTCTGGGGAGTGATTTATAGACGGGTTATACTTGAAATATGATAAAAGGAGGCTATAGAGTAAGTGGAATCCAGACAGCAGGTCTAGGGGGCTGATTAAACTCCCTCCCGAGAAATAATTTTTTCAAATGATTCGGTTCAAACGCGTATCCCCCCATTTTCAGGGTAGCTGATCACGGGAAAAATATTCAATTTTAGCTCCAACCCTCCTCATCTCTCAAACGGGCAAATCCTGGATAGCATGCTTTCTGGTGAGTGGGGGGGGGGGGGGTTTCTGCCTGTTTGAGGATGAGGAGGGGTTAGAGCTAAAAATGAATATTTTTCCCATGATCAGTGACCCCGAAAACGGGGAGATACGCGTTTGAACCGGATCATTTGAAAAAAAATTATTTTCCACCCCTCGGGAGGTTTAATCAACCCCCTAGGCCTGCTGTCTGGATTTCACTTACTATATAACCCTCTTCCATGTCATTTCAAGTATAACCTGTCGATAAATCACTCCCCAGACCCGTTTATATATGAAAACTTAAAGGGATCTATAAAAGGGGTGGTTTTTGGCCGTTTCAGGGAGTTGCGGCGGTCAAAAGCTTCCCCCACCACTTGCATTGTGTTCAGCAACCTCGAAAACGGGGGGGGGGGAGAGGTAATCTCATCTTTGCACGAAATATTTACACTATTTCTGCCTTCATTACATAGACTATTATTAGAATTGACCTTAAACAGTGGTTTCTTCTTCTTCTTAGCGGTGGTCCGTTGTGATTCCAACGGTGGTTTAAATTTATCTCCATTGAATGAAAATTTCATAGAGACAATTCTGTGATTACAATCCCAAAAGTAATCGATAATCCCTCACCAATACACTTTCTTAATTGCCATTTATGGCTACTGCTAATACCAGGCAGGTAGCACTAAATTATATCTATGAATAGACTATACCACTATATTTTCTTTATTGACGTACTTTTCGCACAACAAAGCTTGTAACAGTTTTAATAATTTATTAAGTAAATCACACACCCTCTACCTAAGATAGAATATACTCCTAACGTCATTCGAAGGTAATTATTATAATAAAGCAAATACTTACTGAATAATGAATAATAATGTTAGTTTTGATTGACACTTATTATATGAATACGATTATTACGGTTTCGTTCCATATTTTGCCTCTTTCCTGTCCGCATTAAAGGCCATTTAGTTAACAACTGGCTGAGAATAAGGTGGTTTCTCGATATTGTTATGGGTTATTTGTTATTCAATCGGTATATGAGCAGTACAAAGGCCTTTCTCATCAATTAAGCCTTGAAGATAGTGGTCTCTACCTGCTGATACACAAGTCAGCTTACCGAACTAATGATTAGAGAACCCCCTACGGAGAGAACTGTGCCGGTATATAATAAAATCATCTCCAGATATAAATATTAGTTTATGTTTATACATACACGTGTTTTATCACGATCGGTTTGATATCTATTAGGTTCGATGTGGCGGTATTTGTATGTAGGGCAGACGAAGACGGAAACCCATCCATGATTAAATCACCATACCATTAAATTATTAGAATGAAATGTTATAAATGGTTGTACAAAACAACAAATAATAAGTGCATATTAGAGTACGTCGAACTGAGAGGATCTACATTTAATTGTATTACTTAAAGATCAGGCAAACTGTGCAAATTAATTATTCATATTGTAATGTTGAAGGTATCTTCATTTGTGATTTGCATGAGCAAAGACCATAACGGAATTTTATTATAATCCCCATTCTTTATTACCACGTTAGAGCTACAGCTGTTATTTATGAATATTCACTTTTGCACAAATAAATTTCGCTAGACTTGAACGAATTATATAAAATTTTCTCCCAGGAATTATTTAATTAAATTATTTATATACCATCACGTCTACAATTATTACTACCTATTTTTCATTATACCATATGCAATTATCTTGCATGGAGGACGGTTGCAATGAAAAAGTTGCAATCGAATGCTGCCGCATAACTAATTAAAATACGAGTTCCTGTCACTTTGGTGTTAGTTGGGACATTTGTTGTAGTGTTTACAAGTTTCAGCAAACATGTTACAGTTAAAACAATTTCTTACAAATTACTTCCACATGTGCAGTCAAATTTGGATTTGAATGTGAATTGTCTGGTCAGGGCAGTTTTTCTGTTTTTGCTAGGTCGGCGTATTGTTTATTTAAACAATTAATTTTTTTAGAGCATGTTTTCCATTGGTTTTCTTTGAATATCTCAAAATCTGTAAGTCCTATGTAAAACAATAAAAAAAGGAAAATGCTTATTTTAAGCTGTACAATAAAAGTACATTAACTATGATTCATTCCAATTGTTAATAGTATTTTTAAAAAATTGAACATTACAAAATTATGCGTTTTTAAACAAATCACTGTTCTTTCAAAAATAATGGATAATATTCAATGAACTTTTGGAAAAATATAGCTCTTATAAAGAACAGCCACCACTTAAAATTTCAAATTAAAATTATTACTAAAACGGCTCAAATATACTATTGTTGCTAAAACTTTGCACATTTGTGAAATCCTGCCATCAAGACCAAGAAAACTGTACGATAGCTCAAGTTGTAGCATTCTATAAGTACTTTAAGATCACGGAGAAAACCATTTTTTTTTTAATTTAAACCCGTTTAATTGCAGTTATTTATAGTTTTCGAAATATTAGTATAAATAAATTCAAGTAACTCTCTGGTTTTTTTATGAAATCAAAAACGGTAAACGACTAATGAAAATAGATTAAAAAAGCAAACTTTTGAAAAAAAAAACTAATGCTCTACTTGCATTTGGAGCTGAGATACGTTAATTTTTACGTTTAGGTCACTTATAAATAAACAAATCGATATTTTTTAATCGTCTTATTTATATTCATGTCCTGGCGGAGTTTAGCCGTAGGCTATTCTACCACTCAACCAGGACGGACGGACACACATAGACAACATCACAACATCCATTCCCTGCGACATTGCCATCTGCTGCAGCTGAGACTCGAACTCAGGAGAGGAGAGGGACTAAACCGTGTTGTCTCTCACACAATCGCAGTCTAGCCCACTGCTACCATCTCGGAAACACGTGAAAAACGCCACTACACATCCATACCCTAGCCAGGATTCGAACCCGGGACCCCGTGGTCGCAAGCCTAACACTTTAAGCACTGCGCCACCGAGCCGGTGAAATTTGGACTGGTTATTCTCCAATGCTTATCATTTTGTTTCTGCTATTTGAAGATAATCCAAAGCTACAATTGTTAAAACAACATCGGATAAAGCGGCTTTGAGAACATAATGCATATTTTCAATTTTTTTATAACTTTTTTAATTTTTGTCACGAAAATGGTAAACCAACCTAAATTGAACAACAACCTTTATGTTCATGTATACAGCTTTGTAAAACTTTTAATATCACTGATACAATAAAAAAATATATATTTCGCGAGTAGACGTCCGCATCCTGAATAAAAGTGCTCGTTGCTTTACCCACTGGGCTATCTAGCGACTAAAGTCCGGTTTATAAAAACATAATATAACATTTAAACATATTTGGTGATATTCGGATCGCCACAAGAGCTATACAGGGTACCCCAGAATTGAGTTCCCGGACGGGAACCTGTGATTCTTGAGTTCATATTGGGCCCATATAACCCAACTTACTTTAGTCCAAAAATGCATCCCCGAAGAAGTATATCCTCTTAAAGTGAGACAGAAAAATATTTTTTTCCAATAACTTCCGTTATAGAGAAGATAAAATTTTCAAATTTTGAAGGTAGCTGTATCTCTATAAGTACTCTTTGTAAACTTGATAACAACCAAATATCTTTTGTTTCTCAATTTTTTTTCTTGTAATAATTAATATTTAACTGGCTGTAATTTTTTAATCACTCTGTCAAATTACGGAATACTTGGACATTTTTGCAGAACATTGAAAGGGCTGCAAAAAAGGTACTCTTGAAAAATTTTGTAATATCAATCCAAACACAAGAAATATCGTTCTTTCCTCTATTTGTATTTAACATTTATTTACAGTTCTAGAACAAAATTTTGTAATAACAGGATATATATTTAAGGAAACGTATAGAGGAGTTCGACAGAATATTTCACTAGTAAATATTCTGCCCTCTAAAAGCATACCTACTAAAAATTACAGCTAGTCAAATAATAATTATTATGAAAAAAAATTGTGAAACAAAAGATGTTTGGTTGTTATCAAATTAACAGAGTTATAGAGATACAGCTCCCTTTAAAATTTGAAAATTTTATCTTCTATATAATGGAAGTTATTGAAAAAAACATTTTTTCTGCCTCACTTTAAGAGGATGTACTTCCTTTGGGGATATATTTTTGGACTAAGATAAGTTGGGTTATATGAACCCAATATGAACTCAGGAATCCCAAATCCACGTCCGGGAACTCAATGCTGGGACACCCTGTATTTCTGCAAAATTTCATTGAATATTATCCATTATTTTTTAAAGAACAGTGATTTGTTTAGAAATGCATAATTTTGCAATATTCAATTTTCTCAAATAAGAACAATTGGAATGAATTATAGTTTATGTACATTTATTCTACAGCTCATAATAAACATTTTCCTTTTTTTTTTTGTTGTTTTCTATAGGTCTTATAGATTTCGAGATATTCAAATATGCAAATATAACATCAATATCCTTTTCGTTGTTAGAGACAGATAGAAAATATGGATGTGGAAGTAGTGATTCCTTAGGAAAGAAAACCTTTTCATATCACTGTGTTCGCAATCGAATTCTGAATAATTTTCAAAAAGTCCTTCCATCCATCTGTCTGTCCGTCTGCTGTCAATTCGTCACGTTTCTTGTAAACACTTATAACTTAAGAAAGAAAAGTCGAATCGTGTTGAAATTAGGCTAATAAGTGTTAGCTGGAGGAAAAACCTTGTTTTTGAAAAAAAATCGATAAACATAAACCTGACACTATGTATGAAGGCCAATATTAAAAGGATTTCTGGCAAATGCGTTACCCTCCAGTATAGATTAAAATTATTAAAAATGGTTCATTTATGCATGCCATTGTAATGATTCTCGCTGAGAACTGTCTAAATATGAAAAATGACGGACAAGATAATGCAGCAAAATAACTATTAACTAATGGCATTTCAAAACTTTAAGATAATCTAGTTCACAATACCCTCTTAGAAAATTCCAATATTATAATAATATACGTCCGGCCCTCGCCAAAAACAGGTAGTTGAAAATTTCTGTTTTAGGTATCTCATCCGATTGATTGACGTATTAATAGAAATAAGATCCGATTTGAAAAGAATACAATCGTATTGTACGAAATACGAAATTATAGAAATGGTTTTCGATAACACTTTTCAGCCATTCTCGTTTCATTCATCATAACGGTCCGACAGGTTAATTTCTTATGTGGCCGTGGTTAATTTATTAATTGAAAATCATGACCTACATAATACTTCGTCGGGTATTATAAATCGTTCCTATATTCATAGATTTCGTATTCAGATAACACGTAACTATGATCACTATGGAAAAAAACAGGACTTTCAATACTTAACGAAAGCGTTCAGTAGCGCTCTGTGATATTTTATTCCAAAGAAATAGGCCAAGTCTTTCTGATATTACTTTACAGTTATCGGCGGGAGTGCCTTGAACAACATACTAAAAGTCCTGACCGGTGGGAGGTGAGCGTTGGGGTGGGGGTAGTTTAAAGGTCACCATTTCGGGTTTTCGTGAATAACTCGAAAACTACGATCTCTAGCGAAAAAGTGTCCATATGCAAAATTAAACTAGATGAAATTTACTACAAATAAGTTTCTATCCATTTTTTTGCTAGGATCAATACTTTACGGGATATAGAGGACGGAAAAATCGCGAATTAAAAAAAAATCGAGTTTTAATGACATAAATGAAATTTTAATACTAAATGAATTTAAAACTAACAGAAAAACTATATTATTATTACTATTTTTTTAATTCACTTCCACTCTCGACGGACCGGAAAACTGTAAAATTATATAGATTTAAACATGTATTTTCCTTCAAATGTCAGAAAAACATTTCTTGACTTTTTAGACGGCTGTGCGTTGTCATTAGCAACGGAGGTAAGTACTTTTTCTGACGCTGTGAGCGGCAGAAAAAGTAATATCCATAGCAACGTGTATTTTATTTAATACGCCGGCCATGCGATATTAACACAATGAGTTTTTTATCTTTATTTTTTTTTAATAGCTAATTGACATTTCAAAAAAAAATAGCATGTTTTTTATTCGGAGTAAAAGCCACTTGTTGTGACTTGCCCAGGGGCGTAGCGAAGGGGTTACGTTGCCTCCCAACTTTGTCAACTTGTCAACCTAGCAAAAGTTGGGCAAAATTTATTATTAGTTACCCAATTTCAACCAAGTTTGGATCGTCATCAAAGACCTTTACTATATCTCTTTTGAGAAAAACAAAACTTATTACAGTAATTGACATGTATTTTTATTAAGAAAAAATGGTCGATTTTTCGAGAAGTCATATTAGGCATTTTTTTTACTGAAAAACTAATCCAATATTATTGACCAGCATGCTTAAAAATACCCATATAACGACATTTTGCGACCCCCTTAAAATTACATTTTTCAAATATTAAAAACTTGGAAACAAATTCTTTTTTGAAAAAAGTCATTCTTCATTCTTCATTATACTCTTCGCAAAAAAGAAGAGTATATTACATTTGATCGGCACATTTTTAAAACCGGAAATATCGCTCGTAGAAAAAAAAATTTCATATCATTGTGTTAGTGAACAAATTCTGAACAACTTTCAAAATGTCCGTCTGTCTGTCCGTCCGTCCGTCCGTCCGTCCGTCCGTCCCTCCGTCATGTTTCTTGTAAGCACGATAACTTAAGAAAGAAAAGTCCGATTGTATTGAAATTTGGAAAGTAAGTTAGTGTTAGCTAGAGGAAGAAAATCAGTCAGTAAATAAGAAAGTTATTAATCATTTAATTTAAAAAAATATATTTTCTTAATTTTTGTCGCTTGCACTGAAATAGAAATCTTGCGAAATGTTATCTCTGTAATATATATTTTATAATAATATATCTAATGCGTTGAAATATGATTCTCGAAAGATATATATTACAGACATTCAATGTTTGTAGTAATCTGTGATGGTGCAGTGGCTAAAGTTTTGTCGTGCATTCCAAAGATTCTGAGTTCGAATCCCAGACAGGATGTTTTTTTCCAATTTTTTTTTATATACTTTTTTTCACAACAAAGTTGGTATTACAAAATTCAGGCTATCCAAAAACTAACATTATTTATAAGAAAACTGAAAAGAGTATCCTATAGAATGTGTAACAATTATATAAAAGGCTCAGTAAATTGGCGAAGAGTATGTACGTTTTTAGCTTGTTATATATTATATTGTTATTTCGTTTTGAGACAGTCGACGGTTTAAATAAAAGGAACATAAAATATGTTTAATTTTGATTTCTGCAAGTTACTGAAAAGACTTGTTATTGTTCTATTTAAGCAAGTAGTAATAAAAGGTTCAAACTTCCAAATTTTTTTGGTTATATTATTTCCCATCATTGTGACAGATTAGACCGCTTGATGTAATCAAATACATCGATAGAAAAACTGAAATATAATCCAGGGAACGTAATTTCGTAACAAATGCGTGGGGTCAAAGAGGTGATAGCATTTCTATTATTCGCAAATGGATATTCATTCCCCATATAAATGTAATCATTGATTCAACCATTCTTTGGTGCTTTTTTAGCATGGGGAGATGCTATCTCTGTTGCGCCAGGTTTTCAAATGATTGGCTGGTTAGAGATTTGATAAGACCCTCTCTAGTATTCGTCTGCAATCCGGTGAATTCCATTTCATTTTCAAATTGAAATTTCAAAATTCTTATATTGCCCGCTTTGTGATACCGCATATTGCTCTAAATTGCTAGCGCCAGAACGGAATTGGCTTTTCTCATCCTTTCCTTTTCCTAAATTCCAACTTATTTTAATTTTATTTCCAATAACATTAGAACTCTCCAGCTATCAAATCTGCCTTTATCCCGAATCCCAGCCAACGCTTTCATGTATAGTGGAAGTTTAAAACTGAGTTAATTGTCCGACACTTCGCTTATACGGGATGTTTAGAAGTTTAAAATATTTATCCATCTACCCCACAAGGAGTGAATCGTAAAGAAGTTCACTTTTTTTAAAATAACGAGAAAATTAGGTTTACCACATTACTTCGTTAGTTTTAGATCAAACCTACACTTTTTAAGTGAATTGTACTCATAAATTGACTGCCCTAGATTAATATTTGGAGTTTCAGAAAAATATCTTGGCAAATACAATATTAACACAGCCTGTAGAGCAAAAGAATGGTGGTATAAAGTGAATAAATAATTCCTTCAAAAAATTCTTTGTATAATAAAGGGGGGGGGGGGCTGCCACAATCATTAATTAATGTTTTCCACAGAAATATCATTTCCGCTACGACCGCCATGTTGAAAAAATGACTGTTGAAATAGGTTCTTATCAATTATCTCCTTTCCTGTTAATTCTACCATCAAATTAGGTATTATCAATATTGTAGAAAATGAAAAAAGCTACATTATTTAAACTATTTTTCTCTATTATTAATATTTTACGATTTACAGCCGTCAAAATGGTGAAAATTTGTGCTTCGCTGCAAATTTTTACAATTATCTCTGTCCCCGTTGCTCCTATGCAGTAATTAGTTATTATCAATATTATAGATTATAAAATTTCCCAAAACTTTTACTAAAACAATCTTCTTTCACGGTGAACTGTTTTAAAATTACAGCAGCTCCAAGTTTGAAAGATAACATTTTCGAGCTGCTGTAATTTATAAACAATTGATAGTGGAAGAAAATTGTTTAAATAAAAGTTTTGGGAAATTTTATAATCTACAATATTGATTCAAATGTTGATAGGTAAAAAGATGGTGTCAGATTTCAAATTTAATTTTTTATTTTTCTTTGTAACTTAATGAGTTTGTAAATTTTTTTTGTGTAAATTAATGGGCGGTATATTTGGGGTGGGAAATCACAACACAACACACCTTCAATTTTGGTCTAGTTCTAGAGCGGATTTCGCATAAAAATTTATTCTTAAGTCATTTCTTAATAAAAAAACTGCTGTCCAAGGAATCACTACTTCCACATCCAGATTTTATCCAGGGTTGGCATGTTTAAAACAAAATGTTTTAAACAAAGTGTTTAAAACATATTTAAAACATCGCCCTGTGCTTTCTACAAATGTTTAAAACATATTTAATACACAACGCGATGTTTTAAACAACAGTTTAAAACACAGTGTGATGTTTTAAATAAATGTATTATTTTGGAGTTTGTGGAAAAGCAGGAAAAGTGCCGATGAAGGTCCATTCCGATAAATAATTCTGATATAGTGGTCACGTGCACTAAACTGAGCATTTTATTTATAAAATGCTGTAAAATCCATTTAAGAGCGCCATCTGTCATCAAGTAGTAGTAGTAGACATAGTGTGCCTGGCACCATTTAATTTTAGTTGAATATAGTTTTAAACATTTTAAACCTGTTTTAAACATACAATTTAAAACTTAAAAAAAACCTGTTTTAAACACAAAAAAACTGTTTTTTTGTTTAAAATGAAAAAAAACTGTTTTTTTTTCCAACCCTGATTTTATCCAAGTCTCTCACAACGAAAAAAATATTGATACTATATTTGCACTCCCACTATAAACCTATAAAACTATATGTCGCATCAGTACTGGGGATATTGGTATGGAGGCCTTTGGTTCTTGTATACACACTAAATCACAATTTTATTTTTTCGCCCCCTTTAATAATGTGTTGGGGGTGGTAATGGGGGGTGGTTAATGCCAACGAATTTTTTGAAACCTTAACTTTTCTTATATATACTAAATATCAATTCTATGGACTCTTGCTTGATTTACTTATTTACCCCAATTTATCCCCCAACCTTTAACGGAATAATATCAAAATATAATCTAGTACCAGATCTCGTTAAATTACATGCGTGAATCAAATTTCAAGTCAATATCTTGACAAAAAAAATTATAGACAGACAGAAATTTTGTTGCTCAAACTTAAAATCTCGACGTTTCATGGCATTCTAAGCCTATTTGAACCGTAAAAATGTTTAAAAATGTTTTTGCGTTACTATACTTCCACTGGATGTGGAAGTAAAATGTATTGACGTTAATGGTGGTCATGTTGAACATTTATTTATTAAATTAACCATTTTTTTTATCAAGTAGATGTTGTTCTTATTGTTGTTCCAGTTCTTATTATTTGACACCTTGTTTACCATTTTGAATAAAACTATTTACGCCTACTAGGTTAAAAGTGCATTATTATTTGTTTTTTGTTTTAATGTTAGAAATTTTGAAAAATTGCTTAACGATATACAGCCAATTACCACAAAAGTGGTTTTAGATATAATAGAAAAAACATTTACAACTAAAAATCGTCGAATTTTGCCGCCAAAATAATTGTTCAGATTGCATAATGAATTTGCATGAAGCTTTTGATTTGTACTTTTCTCAAAAACATTTGTATTTAGAGACGTGAAACAAATAAATATACTTTTTTTTATTAAGAAATGATGGAAGAATAAAATTTTATGCGACATCTACCGTAAAGGTGCGGATAAAAAGTTACGTTTTTTTTTAGCACATTAAACATAGTGTATGTAGCTTCCTCTAGGACCAACATTGAAGGGGTGTCATGATTTTCCACCCCAAATAACCCCTACCTACCAATTTTTACCAGAAAATTTAAAAAACTCATTCAATTACAAAGGAAAATAACAAATTCAATTTTAACTCTGACACCCTTATCTTTTTACCTATCAACGTTTCATTGGCATGATTGGCTGAATCTTAATATTTTTACTCCTACTCTCCACATTTTTACCATTACTTATGAATCCTATATATCCTATATATAAAAAAATTCTTGTAGGAATTATTCACGGGTCAAATGACATTTCGACTATTAGTATTACGAAACGCATTTCTGCGAAACATTGTGATGCTTCCACATCTGCGTCAGCTAAAAAATCTAAAATATCCGTTGACTAATTACCGCCGAAAAAAGTTACAAAAACCGTTGCTGCAACTTTAATCAATCAATAGAATTTAGCAATAACCACGAGCATGGAAGCATTAAAAATTAGTTCCGGCTGCTTTTTCGGACAGCTCGCGGCGGGGAAGACTTTCAGAATTGAAATTAGCTCGGCCGGCAGTTAGTTCGCGACCACATTAACCTTCTTGGGGTCGTATAAAAGCGACATCGATTGCACCTTGATTTAAGTCTGACGTCCATTATATGTTGGGGATTGGCGGTATTGGGGCATTCTACGGCCACCCAGGCCCGCTAACTACCCACAGAAATAGAGCTAGTAATTGAATTGTCTTGTTGGCAAGCTGGCTTCGTACAAGTGCTGTGGAAAGAGTGAGAAACACTCCTACGATTTAACTGTGCACGGCCCCTGTTACTTATAGAACTTGGTAATTGAATTTTACCCTTAGATATATATTTACAACTCGATAAATTTCATTTCAATACTGCCCCAGCCAATTACGGCCCTTAAGTTAGCTTAATGACTAAGCCTCAAGACAAAACGTCTCAACATCTATCACGCGCCTAATTAACGGCTGCCAAACAGTGATTTGTCCTTCTCATTAGAGTTATTCAATATTGTGGCTATTTAGTCTAGTCTAATATTTTCTTTTGGTATGCCCTATATTTTAATATTCTATTAGATATATTGGATTGTATATCCGTATTATTGTATTTCAATACTTCTCACTGTTAGAAGAGTAGGTAATTGAATTTTACCCTTAAATATATATTTAGAATTTGATAAATCTCATTTCAATGTTGCCACAGCCAATTATGGGCGCTGGGTTAGCTTAACGATTAAGTCCTACGATAGAACGACTCAATGCGCCTAATTAACGGCTACCAAACAATGATTTGTCACATTCATTGGAGTTATTCAATATTGTGACTATTTACTCTGGCCTAATATTTTCTCTTGGTTTGCCCTATATTTTATTAATTTTGGTAGAGTTATATTTTCGCGTATTCTATATTTATATACTTCTTACTGTTAGCTAGAAGAGTTGGTAATTGAATTTTACCCTTAGATATATTTACAACTCGATAAATTTCATTGCAATACTGCCCCAGCCAATTACGACCCTTAAGTTAGATTAATGACTAAGCCTCAAGACAAAACGTCTCAGCATCTAACGCGCCTAATTAACGGCTGCCAAACAGTGATTTGTCCCTCTAATTAGAGTTATTTAATATTGTGGCTATTTAGTCTAGTCTAATATTTTCTTTTAGTATGCCCTACATTTTAATAATTTTATTAGATATATTGGGTTGTTTTGGTATTTTAATAATTCTTACTATTAGTTAGTAGTAATTGAATTTTACCCTTAGATATATATTTACAACTAGATAAATTTCATTTCAGTACTGTCACAGCCAATTGCGGCCCTTAAGTTAGCTTAATGACTAAGCCTCTGGAGTTATTCAATATTGTGTCTATTTAGCCTGGCCTAATATTTCCTTCTGGTGTGCCCTACATTTTAATATTTTATTAGATATAATACTTCTTACTATTAGTTAGAAGAGTAGGTAATTGAATTTTACCCTTAGATATATATTTACAACTTGATAACTTTTAGTACCACAGCCAATTAGGGCCGTTACGTTAGCTTAACAACTAAGCCTTACGATAAAACGACTCTATCACGGGCACAATTAACTGCTACCAAATAGTGATTTGTCACTCTCATTAGAGTTATTCAATATTGTGTCTATTTAATCTGACCTAATATTTTGTCTTAGTTTGCCCTATTGTTTAACAATTTTGGTAGAGTTATTGAGATGTTTTCAAGTATTCTATATTTATATACTTCTTACTGTTAGCTAGAAAAGTTGGTAATTGAATTTTACCCTTAGATATATATTTACAACTCGATAAATTTCATTTCAATACTGCCCCAGCCAATTACGGCCCTTAAGTTAGCTTAATGACTAAGCCTCAAGACAAAACGTCTCAACATCTGTCACGCTCCTAATTAACGGCTGCCAAATGGTGATTTAGAGTTATTTAATATTGTGACTATTTAGTCTAGTCTAAAATTTTCTTTTGGTATACCCCACATTTTAATAATTTTATTAGATGTATTGGGTTGTTTTTGGTATTTCAATACTTACTATTATTTAAATAAGTAATTGAATTTTACCCTTAGATATATATTTACAACTTGATAAGGTCGCTAAGTTAACTTAACAACTAAGCCTTACGATAAAACAACTCAACGTCTAACACGCGCCCAATTAACTGCTACCAGATAGTGATTTGTCACTCTCATTAGAGCTATTCAATATTGTGGCTATTTAGTCTGGCCTAATATTTCCTCTTGGTTTGCCCTATATTTTAATAATTTTGGTAAAGTTGTTGAGATATTTTCACGTATTCTGTATATTTCTATACTTCTTACTGTTAGCTAGAAGAGTTGGCAATTGAATTTTATTCCTAGATATATATTTACAACTCGATAAATTTAATTTCAATACTGCCCCAGCCAATTACGGCCCTTAAGTTAAATTGATGACTAAGCCTCAAGACAAAACGTCTCAACGCGCTTAATTAACGGCTAACAAACAGTGATTTGTCTCTCATTAGAGTTATTCAATATTGTGGTTATTTAGTCTGACCTAATATTATCTCTTGGTTTGCTCTATATTTTAATAACTGTGGTAGAGATATTGAGATGTTTTTACGTGTTATATTTCAATAATTCTTACTATTAGTTAAAAGAATTTTACCCTTAGATATATATTTATAACTCGATAAATTTCATTTCAATATTGCCCCAGCCAATTACGGCCTTTAAGTTGGCTTAATGACTTAGCCTTAAAACAAAACGTCTTAACGTCCCTCACACACCTAATTAATGTCTGTAAAACAGTGATTAGTCAATCTTATTAGAGTTATTCAATATTGTGACCATTTAGTCTAGCCTAATATTTTCTTTTGATTTGCCCCATATTTTAATAATTGATTTGATTGATTCTCTAATAATGTCTGTTTCTGAGTTGTCTTACGATGTCTTTAGTTAACATAATGTTGGCTTGCCCATTTTGAGGCTACGATATACAACATAACAGATGATTTTATGTTAGAATGTGCTTAGTACCTAAATAATACTTTTCTAATCATGAATAGTAAACAAATAATTTGAATTTTCTTTCGAATTTCGAAAACATGTCTATCCCTGCTGTTTCAACGTCATTAATACTTATTATTAATTTTGGAAATCAATGAAATTAACTTAAAAGTTATTTGTTTCAAACAATGAATTTTATCAGAATTTTTCGAGTTGTCACTGATCTGACGACACAACAATTTCTCTCTATTGCTAATACTTTGTGATTTGCAGTTGTCAAAGAAAATTAAGATTTGTGCTGCATTACAATTTCTTTCAATTATTTCTGCCACCGTTGCTTCTACGCAGTAATTACTTATTATCAATACTGTAGACAATAAAATTTCCTAAAAGTGTTTTTTAACAATTTTCTTCCACGGATAATTGTTTAAAAATTACAGAAGCTCGAAAATGTCATCATTTTTCAAATTTCAAGCTGCTGTAATTTTAAAACAGTTGGCCATGGTAAAAAAATGTTTAAATAATAGTTTTAGGGAATTCATTAACCTACAATATTGATAATAACCTTTGAAAGTAGTATATTCATATTTTTGGGCTCGCTGATTACAAATCCGAATTTAAAATTTCAAAAAATCAATGGCGCTCTAGTATGGCGGATATTTTCTAAAGCAAGTGTTTTAAACAAGCAAAAAATTGAACATATATTCACGAAAAGCAGAATTTGAAATTTTTTTTGCAATTACTGACTAATTACAAACTGACGATATTGTGATTTAAAAAATGTGATTTCCATTATTTCAGTTATAACTTATTTGTTTTACATGCTACAGAAATAAATAAAAAAATCATTTGAAATACTAATTAATTCTTTAATTTTTATTGTTTAGCATTTTTGACGTGTCATAGTTTCTGAGACATTTAACACTTCGTCATTATAAACGTTCGAATGCCATCTATAAACTTCCAATCTACGAAACTATTATCCTACCGAAGCTAAAAAAAAACAGTTATCCTCAGTTCATAAACTTTCTTTTTGGTCTTTGGCATCTTCTCGCTAAATGTGCTAAATTTTTGGAGTTATTCGATAAAAATCGCTTTGAGATATTTGTATAAAATTACAAACCTCTACATAATACGTTTCTTTGGTGCATTTAATATTAAATGACAATTTTTTTTATCAATATGATAATATTTCTAAATTAAAATCTAGTTATTGTAGTTACCTTAAAAAAATGAAAAAACGTTGTCATTGGTAATTTTTCATTTTTCTTGAATTGCTTTAAATAGTCATAAATACTTGTACCAAACTTGGTTTGAAAATATCACAGAGAACAGATGAAAACTGCACAAACTTTGGTTTACCGATAATTCTTGGGCTACTTAGAAAATAATTAAAACACTTGGTTTTTGGGTAAAGTTACATAAAATGCGGCAAATGTCCGTTTCTTTGAAAAATGTTAATTTGAACTATTTGTGCCTAGAACATAAATTTCAATAAAATAGTGGCATCAACCGATATTAGAGGTCAAAGTATCCCAAAGACACATTCTGAGGCTACCGAAAATGATTTTCTTTTTCACACATTTTTAGGTTTCTTGGTCCTTTTGACAAGTTGACTCTCAAAACTGTCCATTTTCGTGCCTATTGAGACCTTCAGAACTACAAGAATTATAACATTCGAATTTTACCTTATTTGACCCAAATCACTTTCCCACAAGAAGTCTGTGTGGTACTTTTTTAATTATCCCTAAAACTACAAAGACCGTTAAAAGGTCGCATTTACGCTTTGAATCATTTTTTTACCTATCACAGTCCTTTAACGAATTTTCTAGCAAATGCAGGTGGTTCATCCAGCAACATCGTAACGGTTTTACGTCAAGTTGCTAAAATAACGATTTTTTTAAAGCTGCTTCTCAAAAACTGTCCACTTTGATTCTCACTGGCCCTTTTTTTCGGTACCACAAGAAGTACATACTCGAATTTCAGCTAATTTGACAAAAATCACTTTCCCATAAGTGTGAGTGGTACTCTTTTAGTTCCTAAAAATGCAAGGACCGTTAAATGTCGCATTTACGCTTTTAATTATTTTTTTTTACCTATCACAGTCCTTTAACGAACTTTTTAACCAATGCAGGTGCTTCATTCAGCAATATCGTAACGGTTCTGCGTCAAGTTGCCAAAATAACGATTTTAAGAAGACGCAACCGTCAGTCCATCATTTATACCCTAAATGTACCAGATTTTTCTAGTAGAAAAATGTCGAGTGGCATGTTTGTAACGAATTTTTATTGGACGTACTCCAAGACAACACAACGGTTTTCTACTGACTTTGCTTTTTTAAAAGTTCGTTGCGATTTGCAATAAGCATTGAAATCTCCAGTCACCCTTTTCTTACCCGTCGTCGCTCAACTAATTCTCAAAAAACTGAGAATCCATCAAAACCCACCCTTCCCGATATCGCGTTTCCCTTAAGTAAACCTATTGTATTACAGAACGACGGTTTAAATGATTTCATAGATTTTATGAGAAATTTTGAATTCTATACCTTTTTTAGCTATTTTAGGTAAACCCTTGAGAAATTCCGTTGCAGCGTGCTGCAAAGCTGTTTTTTATGAAAGAAATATTTGGGTCAAACCTTCCCCCATATAACAGTTTTTTAGGGTAAAGTGCTAGTCTATTCAAAGTCGTTGCGATTTTTACCTACATGTCACAAATGTATTGGATGCGGATTTAAAAAATGGGGTGAGAAGCGGCTTCTTGTACGGCTCATATGAATTTTAAATTGCCCTTTTTTACGCAAAAACGCCAAACGTGGGAATGTTTTATAGCTTATACGATTATTCCTTTTTTTATATTTTTAATACGGAATCGATCATGATAATATGTTATATGACTTGTCATTAATATTAATGATTGTTATGAAACGAATATACGCTTTTTACCATGATATCGGCTGCCAGTGTTTAACATGAAATAACAATAAAACTCGGATATTTGCAAACGTTTCAGAGATATCATTTAAATGCAGCAGCTTGATGAATGTTGAAAATCTCGTTTTCTTCATAAATTAAAGTAAATACGGACAGTTACTGCCATACCGAGGTAATTTACATAAATCTATTTTCGAATGCATGAACATAAACAAATCATTTTGTACTTCTCGAATTTCCCAATGAGAAAGTTCTTCGCATAGCTGTTAATGTAGGGCAGACTCGGAAATATATTTATACATCACTGAGCAGTCACAATTTCAAAATTTCATCCATAGCGATTTGCATAGGCATGTTGGAATCCGTTCAACCATTTTAAATTTCATATGCGTACTAGACCATTTATCGGACGAATTATGCAAAAGTATCGCGATTGGTTGAAACGTTGCCAATAGAATTAAAAACAGTTTTAACAATACCCTCGACCTCCGATATTTGAACACGCGATTTTAAAAAAGGGTTCAGCCCATAGAAAGCAAACAAAGTCTGCTACTTTACCACACGAGTTGTGCACGCTTCTAACGTTTATCATATCGAACAGAGAAGTATAAAAACTTTTCAATGGGTAAATACTGTAAATAACCCCTTAGATAAACGACTTGTCTGGATGTAACGAATTTTGCTTGCAGCATTGTTGTATTTTGGAGGTAAATAAATTCTAGCTAGTTATTTCTATTTGGTGTTAAACGTGCAAAAGCACATATTTTTCCTTTATTAACGTTTCAACCATCGATTCAGTACATGAAACTAATTTGGAATTTAATAAAATTATATATAAAAAAAAATTTAAACAAGCTTTTTTATACACTCAAAGAAAATGATAGGTAAATTCAACCAAAAAGAGCATATGAAATCGCGCCTATCTAGTTTCATAGTTAAATCAATCAGAAAAGAATAGTCATATAACTTTATTTGTTTTCGTAAACAAATAGTAGTTTAACAATCATATCTTCTTGTAACAAATTAAATAGTACAATGACATTTTTTTATGTTCACTAACCATTTTCAATTTGGTCTACAATCAAATAGTACGACTTTGTTTTTTGTTCGCCAACTAATTTTTAGGTTGATATTGTATAATGAAGTTTTTTTTGGTTAGCCAAAATCTCAGTATTGAGACATCAGACCACCCAAACCAAAGATTAGAGTACGTTTATAAGATCCATCCAAATATATCGATGATCCCTGAGAGAATTTGAACATTGCAATCATGTTATTAATTTTCTTTAAATTCATAAGAGTATAAGATGATTGATTATTGTCAGTGATTTGTATGTGGCGTCATCTGGGAATAATTTCTGTAATAGACTACGTGGTAAGCAAGCAAATTTTATGGTAATTCTTTTAGAACTTCTAGAAGACGACAATAATATTGGTTTGTCTACCAAGTACAATAATACAGCGAACTAATACTGGGTTAGAATTACAATTCGATAATAGTTAAAAATAAAATATACTATTATCTAGTTTAATTTGACAGAATTCAACAAAATAATAATCAGACGAAAAAAATAATAGTCTTATTCATCTATTTTTTAAGTTAATGTTTGTTTTGTTGTACGACAACTTTTTATTAATTAAAATAACAATCACCTCTTGTTTAAAAATACCATCAATATTTTTTTAATTTAAACTGATTGATATTTCTACTGTCGGCAGATTTTTGTCAAAAAAAAGGGCACATTTGCCGCGTATCAAGTTTTAAGTAATTTTCTATATTATTAATTTAAATCAGATGCGTAACTACTGAATGCATTTTTGTTTTATTGTATATTAATACGTTTACTTGAATAAGACACGCAAAACGACACTCGAATGAGAGCGTGAATTTTCTCAATATTAACAATTTTTTAAGTTAATTTTCACTGTTACCTCCATGGCCGATTTACGAAATAAATGCATTTTTACAAAGACGCTTTACAATGCGCAAAAATAATGCTGTCAAAAGCATTTTCTACGGTAGCGTTCTGACATACGATACAAAATCCTTTTCTTAATCCGAATGTATCGGATCGTTCCTTAAGACGTCGCAGGGCATCATCATGACAATATAATATATTATTTCAGGTTTCTTAAAGAAGGAATCAAAGGAATAAAAAACTACCACCGCAGGTCCAAATCTCTGCTTTTAGCATTTTAGATGGTTTGGTCTTATTTGTTCCGTACAGCTGATGTGCAAAATCGAGCGCGGGAGGGGCAGGGGGTGTGCGGTGCGTTACAGGGTTAGATTCGCTATTAAGGGTTGCTACCCCAGGTATATATACACAGGCGTGTGTTCACAATGGAACCACATGCTTTCAAAGGAGTAAAAAATGGTAAATAACACTCTTTTGTGACGGCATGTGGCAAATTATACCGTGGATGTATATGGACAGCTTTACATGTCCGTTTAAACAATATTCGATGTTGTCTTAACTGACGTGACGGGACATTAGTAAAAGTGAACAGCGAAAATATAGTGCGCAAATTGTTAAATTTCGAGATATAGACATAACTTGTGTTTCTTTAAATGGAACACTGTAAATTATTTCATTATTCGATCACAACTTAAATTAGCTATTCAACGATATATCATGTCATATTTATCTTTAGAAAAAGTGGTTAATTTTCGAAAAATTTAATGTATTTATGAAGAGGCCATGGAAAACTATTTACGCGAAAAAAAAAACAAATCATGTCTACAGTGTGTCCCAAGATAGATGTAACAAGATGTGTAATGGACCAAAAATTTTGGAATTTTGGAATGGTATTTGGGTATTGAGTCCTGCTTGTTGTAAAACTGAAGTATACCAAAAATGACTTGATTTGGTGTTCTACAGGGTGTTTTATAAGCAAAGTTGTAAAAATCACCACTAATAAAGTACCTTTATTTTTCAAAATATGAAAAAATTCCACTAAGAAAAGTTATTTAGAATGCAATTTTACACCTCTATACCAAATTTCAGGAATATAAAATGATTTTTTTGAAACTTCCCATTTTTGCGAATTAAGAGTTAAATTAATATTTAAAGTTGTGTAGGAGCAAATGTTAATCATCTCAAAAAGTAGGCTATTGGTAAATAAAAAATTGAATATACGAGATGTAAGAAGGTATAATGTTAATCGAACTAATTGTAAAACAAGAAACAATTACTAAAACAAGATTAATGAGGTTTAAAAAGTAATAAATGTCAAAAACATAACAGATTCACAAACAAATTAATTATTGACCAATACAAAACAATGTTTACAATTTTTTATTATTCGACGTAGCTACCACCCACATCCACACACATTTCGATCCTTCGCCTGAAGTCCTTAAAACTGTTTCGAATATGATCTAACAGTGGAGTTTACGGCATTTGTAATTCTCTGCTTCAATACTGCTACATCGTTAGGAAGTGGTTCAGCGTAAACCAACTTCTTGAGACGACCCCATAAAAAGAAATCCAATATTGGGATCTCGCCGGCCACTTGATCGGCGCATTCCTGGCAATCCAATTTTCTCCAAAATTTAAATTCAACCACCGATTAACCATTTCCGTGGAGTGGCCAGGGCAACTATCATGTTGAAAATGAACTAAAGGCATATCTCTTAAACTATTTAATTGTTCTTCAGAAAATCTTTCAAGAAGCTGTAAATAACCTTCCCTCAATGAAATAAGGTCCAATAACTCCAATGTGATAAGAAACGGCACACCACACATTCACTTTTTTATAATATTATCTTCTACAATGAATTCTAAAATTTGGATTTTCAGAAGCCCAAAATCGACAATTCTGAGATGAAACAACACCATTGGTTGTGAATGTGGATTCATCTGAGAAAATTATGAAATGATGAAAAAATCTCTCTTCCATGATTTTTTCTCCAATGGTCAAACAAAAATCCAACCTACGGCCGTCATCTCCCTCTTCAAGCGTATGTTTATAATTTGCTTTATAAAGCAAATTATAAATTAGGGCATATATGCCCTAATTTTCTTTGCCTTGTAAATATCTTTGGAGTTCAGACTTCCTAATATTAATAAGAGCTGATCTCTCTCGTAGTGGCATCCTAGGATTTTCTATAACAGAGGCATGAGCTATAATAGCCCCAACATTGTCTTCATCATATGCTTTTATTTTTCTTTTCATGTTAAGAACACTACCAGTAGCCAGAATCTTTTTAATTATTCTCATAGCCTGAGTACGTGACAAAGCAGTGTTTGGAAATTTCAAATTAAATTGGCTTACCACTTCTCTTAGCGAGTTTTCACCGCCAATTCCGTCGCATTGCACAATATAAATTTTTTCGCGCACTGTGAGTACCATTTTCACTTAATTTTTTATGCTTGGTTCGTTAATTTGAAACAGAAATTAAGATAATATTGACTACGTTTGACAGATATGTCAATAATAAATGATAAATGTGTATCCACTGCTTTTCTCATAACCTACTTTTAGCTTCTACATAACTTTAAATATTAATTCGCAAATGGGAAGTTTCAAAAAAATAATTTTATATTCCTGAAATTTGGTATAGAGGTATAAAATTGCATTCTAAATAACTTTTATTAGTGGAATTTTTTCATATTTTGAAAAATAAAGGTACTTTATTAGTGGTGATTTTTACAACTTTGCTTATAAAATACCCTGTAGAACACCAAATCAAGCCATTTTTGGTATACTTTAGTTTTACAACAAGCAGGACTCCCCTATCCCCAAATACCATTCCAAAATGCCAAAATTTTTGGTCCATTACACCTCTTGTTACATCATGCTGGGACACACTGTATATCTCGAAAATGAGGCATGCATAATTTTCTTCTTATCAGCAACGGATTTCTACTGAAAAAAGTCTTAAGAATGTGTTACTCAATTTTCGATTCGATATTTGGTAATTGAGATATAGAGGTCATCCAAAAATGTCAATTTTTCAAAAACGCTCTGTAGCTCGAGAGTCGAAAAAGGTAGACGATCTCGGTTTGCGCCACTGTTTGTTTATCGAAAATCGAGCTCAGGACACCTATATTGGTTTTTGTCTATCTACCATAGTTTTAGAGAAAACCCCAAATCTCATCTAATTTGGTCCACCCTGTACATACCATTATTGGTGTTTAAATTTATTTCAGACTGAAACCATCACTGTTGTATTAAAAGTAGGTATGAAATATTAACAAGTAGTGTTGAATTTATAAATTTGAGTGCGAAGTTTGTTGAATAATAACTATTAAGTGATTTGAAGTTTTCCAAGTTGAACCTTTATAAATAACATTACTATATCATAAAGGTTCCTTACTTAACATATTTTCAATATTTCAGACTTTACATCTGAATTGTTATAAAAAGTAACCAAACAAGATTTTGGATAAAAACATGTCTGTCTTACGGTAGTAAAAGCACAATAAACTTTCATTTGAATGAAAAGTATATTAGATCTTGATTTTTAAATAAATCTGTAAGAGTATTTATCTACTATCAATATGTAATGTCAAACATTGCAATATTCACTGTCATAATGACATGCATTACCGCACTAGTTCGGTAAAATGTCACTTTACCGAACTAGTGTGGTAAAAAGTTATAAAAAATCTTAGCAATTAGACATGAATTCAAATAGGAATTAAATTAGAACTCATTTTTTACAATCATTAATTATATTTTAAATATTTATTAGATTATTAGATAGAATAAAAATTAGAATTTATTTATTGTAAACATTGATTACTACATCTTTACAATTTGATAAATTAATTCCTGCAGATGTAGAGGCAACTGAACTACTAATGTTTTCCACGGAATATTCAATATTAGGAAGTTTCGTTGTGCCCCATAATTTTTGCAGCTATTATTTTTTATTTTCAGTCTCGAGATTTGGCAGGTACCAATGATTCGATGGCTGCATTTGCTGCAAATTCTATGTCAGAAGCAACACTTTCATCTGAACTCATTTTATCGACACCACAGTGACAACGCGACATAAACATCACAAATACTTCCAGAAACTACTAGTTTATTGTTTATTATAAAATTATTATTGTTTAGATAAAACATTGTACGATATTCGTATCGTAATTTCATATTACAATACTTGATGGGTTATTCGACTACCTTTTTTAATAACCTGTGGTTTCTTAATCACCTTCCGAGTAACTTTAGAAATTTTGCAGAGAGACGATACCCTACAGCTTTTGTAACATTCCAACTGCATCTTGGCCATCTTATATACTATTTTCGATCCAGATAATATCAGCACCTGTAGAATATTCCGAACAATAATAAAGCTGTAATGTATCACGAGAATTTCATCGAAGTTGTCAATAAAGAATTCAATTCAGCTTTCTAAATATGAATGTGAACTGTTTTAATAAAATAAGTAAATAATAATTAAATATTTGATAAACACATCACAAATTACACAAGTTGTCTATAATTAATTACTTGTGACATATTCACTATTTCTTAACTGTTTATTGGGTATTTTATCACTTTGTGTAAAAATATTTAAAGAACCTTAGTAAATAGGTTTTCTGTACGAACGGTTTTTCAAACCGACCCACATTAAGATATGTTTCACCGAAAACTAAGCCGACAATTGTTCAAAATCTCAAAAATAGTAATTAGTGTTCCGTGGAAGTGAGGTAAACATTATGTAGGTGAGTTATCAAGACCTTTCAAAGTAGGGCTTGGTGAACGCAGAGATTATGTTAGGAAGGGAGAATTCCAGAAGTCAAAAATTTAACAATCATAGGATCCAGTGGGAGAATTTTGGGAAAAGAAAACAACGCAACTATAAGAACTCTTAAGGAATCCGTTATTATTTTGTTAAATGAAGATAAATGTATTTTTAATTATTCTGTAGATTTCTGTACCAGCTAGTTGTCGATCCTCAGCGATGAAGCAAGTAAAAATAAAATATAATTTAGTGTCTGACGTGACTATGGAAATACATAAACAACAAACTATCATGTTGACGTAAGTGAAGTCAAAGTTTTGATAACAGAAAAAGAAATAATATTTTTCGAAACGTTAACAGCCTTCAATTTAATTTTTTATAATTATCATTTAATATTTTTATTTCAGTTTATATATTTTAGGTGTGAGATATTTTGTACTAGAAGTATTGAAAACCAACCTCTGTCTGATCCTTTTGGCGCAGAGATTTCTTTCATTAAAGTTTTTAAATATTTTTACAGAAAGTGGCAAAATGGCCAACAAACAGTAAGAAAACATGTTTTACAACTAGTGACATTTTTGTAGGAAATTATCTAAAACTCTGTTTATTTTTCATAACTTTCACAACTCTTATCTATACAAGAATTGTAAAGTTTGAGATAAATACTGCCTTAAGCCGAACAAACCTACACGCGATGTTCCTTTAAAAGAATAATTTCCAACGAAATAAACAATATTGCATTCACCGCGTATGTGCCAATGAAAGTGATCACCCTGTACAAGGATCGCAACTTTTCCAATTCTGCTAAACGAAAATTGCAACCTAGAGCGAGACTTGCAGCCCCAGCTCTTAATTGAGATAATCCTACGAGTTCGAGTCAGATATTACGCAGGACTATAGCCATCGTCCGCCATCGTTATTTTTTAGCGTATGCAGATGTAAAGGGGTAGTTTACATAGCGCAAGCGTATCCCGCCCATATCTCTATCGATATTATGTAAAAGCTGAACGCGTGCGCGACCTAACACGTTTTACATGTACATTTTTATGAACATCCCTTTCACTTCACACTCGATATAAGATTTCAACCCTTATTCAAAAGGTAGCCAATAGCAACGCGTGCTAAACTGGTATCTTCCTGGTTTTTTCTTGAAATTCGATCACACGGTTTACTTTTTATTTGTCCTTTCTTGTTAAACTTCCGGTTAAAAATGCGAGAGGATGACAATAATTGTTATTGGGAGTATTTTCGTCTCGACCCTCAAGTGTTTTGCAAACAGCAATCGAGGCAACTCAGAAGGGGTAAACACAGACGGTTCTCTAATTCTGCAGCACGAGATATGTATATAGGCATTATTGGGATTGTGTTCATTACTTCTTTGTTAGAATGTGGAAAAAGTTTGACCCACGTTAATAACCATAATTGAGCGCTTGAAAGGCCGATTACCTTTCACGATATATTTAATAATGTAATATAAAAAAATATCTATATTTCTGCGTCATGACAGTTCTATATGAGTGCATCGGAGTTTACTTTAATAAAACGGTTTTGATTAATTTTTTTTCGCGATATTATTTATAAAACTTATTGGATTTCCCATATTATACCAACATTTTTTTATTGCTAAGAAGTTTTCTTGTAATAATTTTGATATATCCTGATATTATTGTTAAAAATCGATGTTCACGGCAGCATAACGAGGAAACAATAGCTACAATGGTGTACAATAATAAAAGTATATGTTGGTATTTATGTATATTATAAGAAAACAAATCCGTATTTGTAGAATTTTATTGTCTTTTTGTATTATATATTTTTATAGATTTAATTGAGTACAGTTACAGTTGTATTTCTTATGTAAATATAAATCATTTCATAAAGTTAAAGAATTATAGAACTACTTTTCACTTCCTTATGTCGTATATATATAGTGTGACCGTGAACAAGTCGGACATCAAACTTAAAGAAAAATACACGTTTTAAATCTTACTAGGGCGACAAAAGCAGTTTTTTTTATTTGTCTGTCTACTGATTTGTAGATTTGTTGCTCCGGATAATTAGGGAACATTGAATATTAAATTTGTCAGTTTTTTCCGATTTTGTAACTATAAAAACATTCCCCAAACTACACGAAGCTGATAAGAAGCAATAACTCCGAAACACATATACAAGTTCTCTATTGGAGTTGGTCTTTTATCTTATGCAGCATCCTACTGCTTAGAATTTTATCCATAAAATTTTTTCGAAAGCGTTATTACCTGGTAATATAGTGTAAATTGACAGTTTATTATCTGATTAAATCACGAGCGCTTTAGTGATGGTGATCAGAGACCTTAGCTTCTCTTATATATACTACCAATTTTATAGACTTTTACTTCCTTGATTTATATATTTACCCCCATTTACCGCAATTTGCCCTCTTCAACGGAATAAGATAAAAATATAATCTAGTTCCAGATCTCGTTAAAATACATACGTGTACCAAATTTCAAGTCAATATCTTAAACGGTTCCAGAGTCATCGTGCACAAAAGAAACCGATTTTTTTTTGCTCAAACTTAAAGTTACAGAAGGTCAAAGACCACGAAAATCAATTTTTCTCAAATATCTTGTAAATGATCGGTTTTACGTTAATTTTGGTTGTTATAAAATTTGTTTGTGAGATACATCTACATAAAAAAGGCCCTATACAAAATTTACGTAGAACCAATAGTTCCTGAGATAAAGGGCTGAGAAAATTCGAGCATTGCGCTGCATTCATTGTAATGCATAGATTGGTCCAAAACTGCTGAAAAGTCTTCACTGTAAAGAGTTCTCGAGCACGATTCGACCAATCACATTACGAGTAATGACAGAGAGAGACAACACTTCTGCATTTATCCATCTCCCGCCTTTACTTTCTAAGGTTGCCAGTGAACTATATTACATAATGGAATGATAACTGCCTCATGGTTCGAAAGAGATGGAGACGATAGCGACTTCAACCCGCCATTGTATTGCAATGCGTCCCTTATTGTTTCCCTCTCCTTCTAGACCGGGTAGTTGTATCCTAGTGAGACTTCCATTATGTAGTATAATTCATTGAAGGTTGCCGATATCAGAAGCAGTAAGGAAATATTTCTATAGTACCGCCATCTAGTAACGCTACATTAGAACTACACGCCAAACTATCTACTCCAGTGAATTATTCTAGAATTATTACATTACAGTGTTTATTGACCTATTTAATTCTTATTTTTAATTTAGGAAGTTTAATAATTGAGTTAAGATTTGCTCGATTAAGCAGAGAGAACTTTAAGTACAACGAATTATAATGTATAGTGCATAGTTTGGATTTTCCGAATTATTAACGTGTTACTTTGTGATGGATTATCGTATGTAAGCACATTTTTACTTTGTTTCTAGAGCGAGTGTGTTTAACTTGTACATATGTAATAATTGATTTGCCTGCTTGGTAGGCATTTCTATTTAATTCGAGTTGCCGCAATGATAATTACTTTGTAACTACGTTACTATAGCCATTGAAAGGTGAGTTTAACTTGTCCCCAGCCTATATATTTCAAACAGCCTTGGCTTTGGAATTGTGAATTTTCTACTATATGTGGTGTGTTTATGTTATATTTATATTATTATATCACTGCAGCACTACAATTTACAAGTTAGGTTAACAATGAGCAATAAACTACAGAAAAAATCTATAGATAAAATATTCCAAAATATTATCGCAATAAAGCCGATACGTCTATGGAGAAAATTACTGCGATAAATTTTTCGTGTTGGCACTGTCAAAATCCGATCTAGATTACTTTACCACTAATAATGACATTTGTTTGACGCAATGTTGTCATAAAACGGGCCTTCATTGGCTATCATGTTAATGGATGAAAGAATTTAAGTTAAATTTGCGAAAATAATACCCTGTCATTCTTATTATGCTTGAAAAGGGTCAAAAATCGACTATATTGAACTATTACCTTATTTATTTGTGTTTTAATGTAACACAAGAAATAAAATTTCATTCTATACTATTCCATTCTATACTCACAACAGTTTATAAAATGGCGTAAAATTATGAAATTCCACTTTTAACTCTGTTTACCCACCTAATAAATAAAATTATCGCTGAAATGTCGCGACATCTGTATGGGGAGTTGTGGACACGTCTTTTATGCATTCAAGAGCACTGAGGCAAAAATGTGTAAACAGTCGTCGTGCAGGACGCGGGTCCGCTTCTTCCTTATTCCCTGATTTGTGTAGCGAGTCCGGGGCATCTCTCGGTCAAGAAATGCATTTGAAAAAAGACGGCCGCAATTTACTTAGACCCCTCGAATCAAATTGTGAATCTTCAAAAGAATTGTCCACCCATTCCCAACCCGCCAAGTAAAGTACCCCTATTTCACTTTTATTTAACTCGGTTTTATCTCTCTAAATCACATAGCCGTTGGATGTTAAATCTTGACTACTAACTTTCAGGAAATTGAAGATTAAAGACTGAAAGAAACCTTTATGTCCACACTTTTATTAACTTGGCGAGGGCATCGTTTTCGTTTTTTTCAGATTAGATAGAAACAGAAAAAATTATTTGGCATAAAAACTGTTACAAGAACAGAAAAGTTTCGTCAATTGTTCAGAAAATACATAGATTACAAAAAAGAATATGCAACTAACAAACACAAAGAAATATGTGTAAAACATGAAATACTGTACGTATAATACATATACATAAAATAAAACCTAAGGATTAATAATTAATTATACATTATTTTTTGCTGTGCAAAATCGTCAACAGAATAGAAAAAGTTTTCTATTGAACAGTTTTCTAATGCTGTCTTGAATAATTTGCCTGGATCTAATAATTTTATCTCGTCAGAAAGTATATTAAAAAAGATAGGCACCAGCACAATACGGAGATTTTTTTAAATTTATTTGCCTATAATTAGTAATGTAATATCATTTGCACTGCGTGTTTTATGATTGGTACTGCTTTATTGAAGCTGGATTTATTGTTGTGGCTATATACAAAGCAAAGAAATGTATAGATATATAAATATACAAGCTAGTGTCATAATTTTCTTATCTCGAAATATGTGTCGACAAGAATGTCTGTAGGATAAATTAAAGATAATTTTGCATAAAGAACAGCCTATTAACGTCCTCAGATGATAATATTATAGATAAGAGCTGTGTGTACAAGAGACTAATATGACGTAATTAGACCACTCTCATTGACTTCTTTTTTAATATTTAATAAGGGAAATGTATTTTTAACTAGTTTTGACTAAAGACTATCTATATGACTGGAGAAATCATGTGTTGATTCTATGATAGTTCTTAAAAACTTCGTTTTGTCGCTTGTTTTAACATAGCTAATATTAGAAATAATGTTTGATGCTGAGGTAGAAAAATGAACCAACACAATCTCGTTTTTTTTTGCAATAACTGAATTTTTATCCTACCATTCCTTAAATTCGTCAAAGATTAAGTATACTTTGGATTCTAACTCCTGGACACTATTGGCATTCATGGCCACGGGCGTATTGTCAACATACATAAAGATATCTCCCTCTGTTATAAATGAAGGAAGGTCATTATTAACGAACAATAAAAATAATAGTGGGTCAATTATTGAACCCTATCCAACTCCAATGTCTATGTCAGATATATCGAAACTTACAGAGTCTAAAGAAACTAATATTTTTCTGTTAGCTATAGATATGACATTACCCGATCTAATAAGCTGCCTCAATTTTAACTTTAGAAATTTGAATTCTCGTAGTCAAAAGCAGAAGTTAAGTCCAACAACATTCCAGCTTTTTTGACATTATCGAGGTAACCATATATTTTTTGAATATATTCGAGGCTGGCTAGTTCCGTCGAGTTATCAGATTTATATCCATACTGCCAGGTGGAAAATAATTAATTTTCTTGTATTACTTCCACATCCGGTGGAAGTATAGTAACGACAAAAAAATTTTAAAAAAATTTTATGGTTCAAATAGGCTTTGAATGTCATGGCACGTCGAGATTTTAAGTTTGAGCGAAAAAAATTTTCTCTCTGTCGGCCTGTCTGCCGGTCTGTCTGTCGGTCTGTCTGTCTGTCTGTAACTTTTTTTGTGCGTACGTTTACTCTGGAACCGTTTGAAATTTGGTACACGTATGTACTTTAACGAGATCTAGAACTAGATTATAGTTTCATCTTGTTCCGTCGAAGGGTTGGGGAGTAAATTGGGGTAAATTTGGGGTAAATAGGTAAATCAAGCAGGTAAGAGTCCATAAAATTGGTATTTAGTATATACAAGAGAAGCTAAGGTCTCAAAAAAAATGTTGACATTAGCCACCCCCATTACCACCCCCACCCCATTATTAAAGGGGATGAAAAAAAAATGTGATTTAATGTGTGTACAAGAACTAGAAACCTCAAAATATTTTTTTACTTCATCCACCCCCACTACCACCCCCTATCACCATCCCCACTCCACTACCCATGTAAGGTATCGTTTTATGGGTTTTTGGGGTAGAGGATTTCAAATATTATATTATTAAAGTTCCATAAACAATTATTTCCACATACGAAATTTTTTCGTTGTGAGTGACTTGGATAGAAAATCTGGATGTGGAAGTAGTGATTCCTTGGGCAGCGGTTTCTTGTAAGTATTTGTATAGTTGTTTGGCTACTGATTCTTTTGAAATTTTGGAAATATAACCCAAGATTATTATTGGCCTCTAGTTTTCTAACAAATTTTGATCATTTTTTATTCGTAGGAGAACTAATTTAACTAATTTTAAAATGTTGGGAAATTGTTCAAATACAAGATTTATTAATTCTTGCAATTGTAACGGGTAACGTATATTCACAAAATTCCAGAAGACTTAAAGGTATCACGTCTACCCACACGGAATTGTTTGTTTTCATCATGTGATACGAGAAGTGCATTTTATGGATTCAGATGCTTAATAACTTTCTGGGTTTTATGGGTGAACTACGTTTCCATTACATGTTTATATGCAGATAATACGTCTCTTTAAAGAGTTTCATGCATAATAAACACGATTTGTTACTTGGGTATATTATTTAAGTTAATTTAATTTTACAAAACCTGAATTAAAACAGTAATAATTGCAGACGGACATGCACACGTACATAGAAACTGTGATTTCTGCGTAACAATACATTAGTGCCAGCACACTCGGACTTTGCCTATACCGATGACGCTAGACTTTGTTTGGATTTTCACCCTAGTAATTACCGCATAGCCAGGAATGTAATTGACAATATGCAACAAACTAAAATGTTGCTAAAAATGATAATGTAAAAATAAACCATCTGTTTTACAAAATTAGGCCAGGATTTTTTATAACCACGAAAAACAGGTTAAAGCAGACCAGAATAGGGTTTAAAATATAAATTAAAGATTTTAAATGAGTAGAAAATGTATTCGATGTATTTTTTGTCGCTGAACACAAATAATCTGCGTAATGGTTTTCTTTTTCGTTTTATTCCTTTCGTTTTCACATTCCTTTTCAATGTCCAACAGTAGTCGGCCATCATATTAACATCCCATCGTCCTTGATATCGACGCTCCATTTCCTTTATGTCTTGGTGAAAACGCTCACCATGCTCTGCACTATGATCACCTAAATTTTCTGGAAACTGGTCTATATAAGAATGCAGAAAATGTAGTTTTAAATTCAATAGATAACCTAATTTTCTGATTTTTTCTGCCATGTTTTATACTATTTCTTTGTAGTGAAAACGAAAGGAATAGAACGCAGATCATTAGAAGACAAAAGAATGGGGTACCACAGAAAAGAATAAATCAAAATAAATAAGGTCATCACATCGAATACATAGTCTACTTATTTAAAATCTTTAATATATGTTGTAAACCTTATTCTGGCCTCTTTTAACCTGTTTTTCGTGGTTAACAAAAAATCCTGACCTAATTTTGTAAAACTGACAGCGGGATCGTGTTCAGCGGTCAAAAATACATAAGAGTGTATATGTGAAATATCAGAAAAGTTACTTTTTTCGTGTGTGTCTCTGTTATGGAAAAGATCTTAACTTAAAGATAATTATGAAGGTCCAATGAGTTCTTGATAGTCAACTGCACAGTGCATAGGAGTCTAAGTCAGAGGATAAACAACTGTACTCTTTTGCAGACGCTCCGTTCTGAATATAAACTTCTTCACTTTATATTGGCGTACTTCAGTTGAGCTTCTCCACCTACTGTTATGATACCGAAAAATAGAATACACACTAACAAGATAAAACAATAATTGTATGTTTTGGCCAAGCTTAGCCATTCTCAACACTCCAACTTTTGTATTTGTTTATGATTATTTTATCAACAAATTATAAATTTAATTTTTTTGTTTTGTTATGTTTATTTATTTTTGTTGAGCCAACAATATTGTGGAAACTAAACATACAAATTTTAGTTCACAGAGTTGTTTTCAAGTTTGTCAACAAAAGCATTTCAATTTGTTTGAGAACTTCTGTTTTGTCTAGTTCATTGGCTGCAATCTTAATTCGGACAGCGAGGCGAGTTCTGGAATGCTCTAGTTATATTGCAGTTGATTCTACACGAAAATAATTGATACAGTTTTCAAATTTGGCAAAGATGTTCATTAAATCCTACTGTTAAACATACTAAAAGTCCTGAGCTCAAACTGGTTCGCTCGAGCCACCTTCTTGGAAAAATGGTGCTCCGATTCAGTTTTCGCTTATATCTGGTTAACCGTTAGAGACAGGGTTGATAAAAATCACGATTTTTTCAAAAAAATCAAAAATCATGATTTTTTTTATTAAAATCAAGATTAATTTGATTTTTTTAAATTTCTTACCCCATTACTAAAATAAATAAGTGGAAGTAAAAATTAACTTGTACTTCTTGAAAATGATGTTCGTTTTCTTGCTTAAGTTTGAAGTTATCTGCATTTACTCAAACTTTATTATAATATTATAAAAAGTTACACAAAAAATGCTGTAGAAATGACCATAAGCTTTGTACTGTGGTATAAAAAGGTAGTAGTACTGCATATGGAAGTACTAATAATCTGTTATACTCTTCGCAAAAACGAAGAGTATATAGTATATTGTATTTCATCGGCACCTTTCTAAAATCGTAAATATCGCTCGTAGAGAAAAAAATTTCATATCATTGTGTTAGTGAATGAATTCTGAACAGCTTTCAAAATGTCCGTCTGTCCGTCCGTCACGTTTCTTGTAAGCACGATAACTTAAGAAAGACAAATCCGATTGTACTGAAATTTGGACACTAAGTTAGTGTTAGCTAGGGGAAGAACCCTATTGTTTTTTTTAACAAAATCGATCAGTAAATAAAAATGTTATTAATGATTTAAATTTGAGAATTTTTTATTGATTTTTATGTTTTTATAAAAATTCACATTTTTTACATTTTTTTACGTGTTAGGTGGTTCTTACGCTTTTGACTCGGAATCCAAAGGTCCTAGGTTCGAAACCCACATGGGGTATGGTATGTTTTTTTTTATTTTTACTTTATTTTGCATTGAGTTTTTCACCAAGTTCGTTCTATAAAATTAAAAATGTTTAAAACTAACATTATTTACAAAAAACTGCGAAGAGTATCTTATAGAATGTGTAATAATTATATAAAAAGTTTAGTAAACCGGCGAAGAGTACGTTTTTAGCTTGTTTCTTAGTTACGTTTATTAAAGTTTTTCTGCGTTACCTTTTTTATATTTTTTTAATTTAGAAAATAAATACAAAAGAATATAATAAAAATCTTTGAAAAATAGTAACTTTGTAAATGCTTGATTTAAATCACTGATTAAAATTTTAAAAATCACCTAATTTAAATCGTGATTTAAATCAAGATTTAAATCAACTGATTTAAATCCGCTCAACCCTGGTTAGAGATATCGGAATTATGTTTATATAAACCATGTAGCTTATAAAATTTTCTACAAAATATGTCATGTATAATTTTTCCGTATCTATTATTATACTCTTCACAAGAACGAAAATGAAAAGTACATTGCATTTGATTACACATTTCTAGAGAAAATAACTTCATATCAATGTGTTAGTCATAGCATTATAAGTAATTCAAAATATCCGTCGTCTGTCTGTCAGTCTGTCCACCTGTTCGTCTGCCTCTCCGTCCGTCATGTTGTTGCAAGCACGGTAACTTATGAGAGACAAGTCCGAATTTATTTAAATTTGGACAGTTAGTTTAGTGTTAGCTAGAGGAAGGACTAGGCTTTTTGAAAAATTATAATAACCGCCTAGTAAACTCACATTGTTGAGCCTTTCGACTCTCGCCTTAGAGGCATTCAGGCGTAATCCCACGGACGGTAGCTTCGCTCCACCGCCTGCTCGAGTGAGTGCGTGAATCAAATGTTCGAACCTACGGTTCCTCTCGTACTGAGGAGGATTTCTATCGCAACGACGAGTCATCAGTAGGGTAAAACTAACCTGCCTCACGACGGTGACGGCAGTGCACACGTTTTTCAGTATCTGGGAGAGATACAGAATCAAAATTCGTCAAAAATTTGAAGTGTAATTTTTGAACGATTGCATTTCTTCAATCCTAGTGTCGCTCGAAAGTAAAAACGTGTATGTTAATTACAGATATAACAATTTAATTGTGTGTAAATTCACACCTCTTCAAAACAGTTCCCTAGTTAAATTTACAGGTATCCACCCTCATTTAAAAATTATATAGGTCATTGATTAAACGTATGAATATTATCCGTTCCTGAGAAGAAATTTTAGTGTGTGAGAATTTGACGATAAAGTGGCTAATGAAACGTTGTTAGACATACTGCTGAGTAAGACCCACAATTAGCTTTACTTCAACTTAATTGCAGTAACGTTTTATATCATAAATAACTATAAGTGTTTTCGGTAAGGTATTTTAGTAAACCAGCTATTGACCGACGAAAATAAAAAATAACGTTAATTAAATTATTTTAAACTGCCAATTTGGTAGACACATGAGAAGTTGTTGAGTTAAATAGCGGCTAAAATCGGGAAAAAAATTGATCGAAAAGTGGCAAATACCGTAAAGCGTAGATTTCCAATTAGTTATGAATTATAAAATATGAATACTATTATGTGAGTGTACGTTAAATATGATCATAATTTGAAAATTTCCATCCCGCCGACGACGATGTGTATAAAAAGACAATTCCTTCTCGGTGGAACGGCCACAAAAAACACATATACATGAAAGCTATCATTACCCAAATAATAAGCCAGCTACCGCGTTGAATATCTTTCCGTGAAACAATTATGTACGTCTTAAAAAAATATTATAAACGAGATCATATATAACCTTGGGTTATAGACAACATTTATTTAGGTCTTATAAGTTTGTATGAAAGTGCAAAGGTTGAAGACCCGAATAGTAACTATGGCCAGTTGTTGTGGCTGTTCTGAATTGAAGCTGCGTGGAGCGGAAGGAGAGGGATGAGGGGGGATATTGATTAGTGCGACCCTAGTTAGCGCTCAACCCCCCATTTCTTTCTTTCCCAAATAAACGCGAGAGAAATCAGCCGAGGTCCGTTCCGAACACTCTATTTACTTAAATGTACGCAAAATTCACACAGGCCGAGGCCTCCAGAAAGAGATATTTCGGGATGTCGTGCAGTAACAGATTATTCCATTTCTGTAATCAACCGGTCACGACATATTTTTTGCAGGTTCCACTAAAGCTCCTGCATCTTCCTGTCTAGGTTATTACTAATTTTACAATATTATAATGTGTTTCTTAGTCATATATAATTTTCGTTTCATAATTACTTAAAATATATTCAGAGCAGTTTTTTTCACCTTTATATTAAAATTATTACTGAGATTAATTCCATTAATGGCGGAACACACGTATCTATAAAAATGATATAAAACAATTGACATGTACAAAATAATATACAGGGTGGATCATTAATAATAGGCCATAGTTCAAGGGTAGATTTTTTGGATCAAAATATGAAGATATAACTACACATGCTTCAGTAAATTGTTGCTGTGGAAAAAGATACAGGGTGTCAAAATTGTGATTTTGTTTTCTTTTTTTGAGAATATCTCAACTACCTCTTGATCGATCTTCCCCAATTTGGTAAGGAAACATTTTTTAAGCTAAGAAACAATAATTTATGTATCACATTATGCTAGCCCATGGAGGGCGCCTCATGAGCTATACCTGATGATGAATATTTTTTCTCTTTTTTTTACGAAACGTAGTGGCACTTTTGACTAAAAAATCTCATGTAGGAGTCATTTCTACGTAAAAAAAAAGGTGCACTTGATAGAACTTGATAATTCCAACCATTTTCGAAAAAACTGCCGCAAAAGTTTCAAGAATTCTTTGAAAACAAACTCAATTTGAAAAGACAAATTGTATTTATCGAAAAGTGTGCTTTGATGACATCTTGTCAAAATGTCAAACTAAAAACTACAGAGAAATACATACATTTTATGTCTATACAGTGTGTAGACCAGGATAGATGTAACAACAGGTGTAATGGAGCAAAAATTTTGGAATTTTGGAATGGTGTTTGGGGATTGAGTCCTGCTTGTTGTAAAACTAAAGTATACCAAAAATGACTTGATTTGGTGTTCTACATGGTGTTTTATAAGCAAAGTTGTAAAAATCACCACTAATAAAGTACCTTTATTTTTCAAAATATGAAAAAATTCCACTAAGAAAAGTTATTTAGAATGCAATTTTATACCTCTATACCAAATTTCAGGAATATAAAATTATTTTTTTGAAACTTACCATTTTTTCAATAAATTAGTATTTTATTTTGAACCATTCAATTAAAACTGCATAGAAATTATTTTTTGTGAATTAATATTTAAAGTTATGTAGAAGCTAAAAGTAGGCTATGAGAAAAGCAGTGGATACACATTTATCATTTATTATTGACATATCTGTCAAACGTAGTCAATATTATCCTTAATTTCTGTTTCAAATTAACGAACCGAGCATAAAAAATTAAGTAAAAATGGTATTCACAGTGCGTGAAAAAATTTATATTGTGCAATGCTACGAAATTGGCGGTGAAAACTCGCTAAGAGAAGTGGTACCTAAGCCAATTTAATTTGAAATTTCCAAACACTGCTTTGTCACGTACTCAGGCTATGAGAATAATTAAAAAGTTTCTGGCTACTGGTTACTGGTAGTGTTCTTAACATGAAACGAAAAATAAAAGCATATGATGAAGACAATGTTGGGGCTATTATAGCTCATGCCTCTGTTATAGAAAATCCTAGGATGCCACTAAGAGAGAGATCAGCTCTTATTAATATTAGAAGTCTGAACTCCAAAGAATTTACAAGGCAAAGAAAATTAGAGCATATAAAGCAAATTATAAACACACGCTTGAAGAGGGAGATGACGGCCGTAGGTTGGATTTTTGTTTGACCATTGGAGAAAAAATCATGGAAGAGAGATTTTTTCATCATTTCATAATTTTCTCAGATGAATCCACATTCACAACCAATGGTGTTGTTTCATCTCAGAATTGTAGCTTTTGGGCTTCTAAAAATCCGAATTTTAGAATTCATCGTAGAAGACAATATTATAAAAAAGTGAATGTGTGGTGTGCCGTTTCTTATCACGTTGGAGTTATTGGACCTTATTTCATTGAGGGAAGGTTAAACCAGCACACTTATTTACAGCTTCTTGAAAGATTTTCTGAAGAACATTTAAATATTTTAAGAGATATGCCTTAAGTTCATATTCAACATAATGGTTGCCCTGGCCACTCCACAGAAATGGTTAATCGGTGGTTGAATTTAAATTTTGGAGAAAATTGGATTGCCAGGAATGGACTGATCAAGTGGCCGGCGAGATCCCCAGACCTATCAATATTGGATTTCTTTTGGGGTCGCCTCAAGCAGTTGGTTTACGCTGAACCACTTCCTAACGATGTGGCAGTATCGAAGCAGAGAATTACAAATGCCGTAAACTCCATACCATTAGATCATAATCGAAACAGTTTTAAGGACTTCAGGCGAAAGATTGAAATGTGTGTGGATGTGGGTGGTAGCTACGTCGAATAATAAAAAATTGTAAACATTGTTTTGTATTGGTCAATAATTAATTTGTTTGTGAATCTGTTGGTTAGTTACTTCTTAACATTTAATTAGAACAAAATTGTATTTTCTTATTTTCTTTTAGCTGTAATTTTGTTTGTATTTATCTCATCATTTAGAATAAATTGGAACCGTCATGGAACAATTAAATGGAAAACTAAAAATTATATGATAAAAAATATTGACGTTTGAAATGTCACTTATTATCGTTGGATTCAGAAAATCATGCAGAATTCAAAAATGCAATAATATACAGAGTGTTCCATTTAAAAATCGAAAGTTAGTGTCACTTCCGGCGAAACCGGAAGTGAAAAAAATCACTTGTATGTTATTATGTATATAAGATATCCCAAATTTCAATCGATTATCTTCAAAACTAAAAGATAAAATGGGGGTGTACCCATGATCCTGTTATACCCGGTATATTCGCTATTATCACCCCCCCCCCCCATGTCAAGTTTTCGTTGAGCTACTCTGTATATGGATCGAATTGACAACCTCTTTTTTTTAAGTCGATAAAAAAGGAAAACCGTTCTACCTCTCCATTTATTGACTTACTTAGTTGGTGACTCCTTTGTATGATTTTCTTCTGTTCAGGCATTATTTATTTAATAAAAGGAATGCTGGAACACAGCACAAACAGTTTAGCTTGTTCCATATTATTTTTTGAATAAACTTACTTATGTTTATTCTCTAATACTTATGCATTACAATGAATATACTTTAATATAGAGATCGACTAACTTTTTCAACCTCAGATATACCCGAAAATGCAAAAAAAATGGCCTATAATTCTATATCGATTAAGAATCACTCTAGCGTTCCCCGTATAAAATTTAAGCTACTTATACTTACTTGTATTGTACCTTTGTGCCACAACAATAAAGAAAGTAATATTTTCGTCTTTTCAGGAAAGTTATGGTTAAATGAACCAGACATGACTTGGCGACAGGAAATGCCTCTACCATCAAGCGAGGAGTCAAAAATTGCTCTCCAAACTCGACTGGGACTCTCACCGAGTAAGTATATATAAAATTTATCCTGGAACGAACAAAAATCGATGTATAAAATTACGTACTCTCGATCTTCTGTCAAATTTAGCGAGGATTGCTACGTGGAGTCGAGATTTATTAACTTGCTTAGCAAAACACTAGAATCCCATTTTAGGGAGACACTTAATTTCAGCACGTCATTGATTTTAGAAACATACCCCATTGACAGATTATTAGAAGGCCTCAAATTGCTGAGTCACCCCTTCCAGACACATGTTGATTCCTGCATTGTCATCGTAACGAGTATACCGGAGATATGAAAATAGGAACGTCGAAAATCCAACAAAAGTGCTGTTAAAATATTTGTTCATCGAAGTTTTGGTAATTTTGCTTCGGTATCTTACTACATAAAGTATAAATATAAATTTGTATAAATTAATAGTATCTGTAAATCTATAAACATTATAATAATATTTAAAATTATACTCTAAACGTATTCATTAAATTACTGGTTTATACTTCCTTAATCAGTTTTTCATGTATCTACTTGTTTGGCCTATGTGTATTTTGCTAATAATTCAATATTCTCTCTAATATTAATACATTAATAGATTTATTTGTAGAAAGGTTAATTTGAATTATATGAACAATTTCCTCTTAGTCGGGGAACCCTCCCTAGATGTAGAGTGCACCTCCCCCCCTCTCCCCCGATCCTTGGGGATAATATTTTTCATAAAGATTAAAGCCTAAGGAACAATTTAAGACGTCCTAAAAAAAAAAAAACTGGCTGTACTTTCAAAATGGCGGCCATATGTTAAAAAAAACTGTTGCCAATGTTGTTTTTGTCATTTAACACAAAAACTAAAAAAGATGAACAAAAACTTTTTTCACAAAAAACAACGTGCATAAAATTTTCTACAATTTTGTTCCTATACAATATTTTGATAGGAGTTACCATTTTCCAGATAAATGAGTCCAAAATTAAGAAAATATAGAAATTCATATATCGGTAAATCACTTAGAGGAAATAACTGTGACAATTATTGTAAGGCATATAATATAACTTTATATTATTAACATAACAAAAATAAAATAAACTGAAAAAAATTCATAATAATAATATTGTAATTTGCAGACATTTATCTCGAAAACGGTAACAATGATATCTGGAAAATGGTAATTCCTATCCAAATATTGTATAGGAACAAAATTGTAGAAAACTTTATGCACTTTGTTTTTTGTGCAGAAAGTTTTTTTTCATCTCTTTTAGTTTTTGTGTTAAATGACAAAAAACATTTTTGCAATTTTTTTTTAAACGGACGCCATTTTGAAAGTGCAGCCAATTTTTTTTAGGACATGTCTTAAATTGTTCCTTAGGCTTTAATCTTTATGAAAAACATTGTCTCCAAGAATCGGGGGGAGGGGGGTGGTGCACGGACAGTTAGGGCGGGCTCCCGTAGTATCTGAAATGATTATATAAACACATATAAACACAAGTTGTAGTTTTCGTATCTTAAATGATTGACTCACAATGTTTGAAGTGTTTTTTTTTTAATTCATTCCCTCCCGCACACCTTACCGGTTGTGCCTTGTCATATTCACTTCTGTTGTATTATGCTAAAATAGGTCTCTGAAATGGAGTTTGTAAGGGAGGGCGGGATGTAATCATTTCGGAAGAGATTGTTCATATAATTCAACTTAATCTCCTCCTAAAAATTACATAAACACATTTAGACATTTAAAGGAATGAGTTCTATTTTAATAACAAATATATTAATTAAATAAAAATAACGCCGATATTTGAGTTTTTTAGTTAAACTATGAAACAGTATAAGACATAATTATAATAGTTAACATTCACATTATATAATTGTAATGAGTAACATTATTAATAATTCTTATAAGTAAATAACTATAACACAAACATTTTTGGGGTACTGAACCCTAAAATAAAACTCGGAGTTAAACGTCAACATTAGACGGAAAGTGTATATTTAAAAATTCGAGCAAGTGATAATGGCACTCCTTTGTTTTTATAAACTTCTCTAGGAAAAGAGACCAATACGTTGAATCAGTGTCGCGAATTTCTTGAAATGTGTCTGCTACAAGTTCAAAGGTGCGCCTCAAAAAATAATATCTGGAATACATTTTCAAACATTCCCACTCCATCAATTCTCGATAGGGTTGGTCTAGTGGTACCATAAAATGTAATCCTTCAACTGAAAGATCCTGAAATGGGTTGGTTTCACTCGTCTTTTTGTTGAAGTACACGTTTTTGAAAACGGCGCATTTTCAGTAATTTTCGAGGGAAACTGGAAATGTTTAACTTTATTTAATGACATCTGCAAAACTATTTTACGTAAAAATGTCTTAATGAAAATAAAATACCTAATTTTCTCGTAACTTTTTTTTTTTTCATTACCACGCTAATTCTACATGAAATAAGAGCTTCCTAAATGTTGTGTAAGATTTTCACATGTGAGATAAAAAAAGACCTTCAATAAAATAGACTTCCGAGATTTTACAATTATAGTCTTAAAGCTGGATATATTTTCTTCTAAAGGACACCTTTTTCGTATTTTTGGAGAAGATATCGCTCGAGAAATTTATAATGTTATGGCAAATGACGACGCCGGACCGCCGGGAAACCAAAAAGTTATCATATCATATTCAAAATATTTTTGAAAAGTGTGTTTTTTTAAGTTTCTAAAGAATCTAAACAAGAACAAGTGTTTTTAATGGATAAACTTTAAACTGTTCAACATGTAAAACACATCAGTATCATAGTAGACTGGCGGTACATGACCAGTCAGGTGCAACGTTTTTAAAATGCATGCCAATCATATATATTAATGAAATTACCATGAATATGCCAGAAATGCAAATTTTAGGCAGTCGTCGCATGCACAAGGGGGTGCAAATCGGTTTTTTTTGTGTCTTTTTTTTGGGTTTTATTTTTTTATTTTTTTTAATGGATGCCAATAGTGCCAAACGAAAAGCCGTGAAAAAAAATCCAGCAGAAATTCATTGGCATGCAGTTTCCGCGCTCAAAACAACTGTTAATGTGCACATTAAATCGTAAAATTTTTTGGTGTTCTTGATTTTGGATGATTTTGATTTTGGATTTTTTTTGAAGGCTTTTCGTTTGGCACTATTGGCATCCATTAAAAAAAATAAAAAAATAAAACCCAAAAAAAAGACACAAAAAAAACCGATTTGCACCCCCTTGTGCATGCGACGACTGCCTAAAATTTGCATTTCTGGCATATTCATGGTAATTTCATTCATATATATGATTGGCATGCATTTTAAAAACGTTGCACCTGACTGGTCATGTACCGCCAGTCTATAGTTTCAGAAGAATATATACTGACTGAGGATATTTTCGGATATAACGATTTTTGAGATTTAACTGTAATCCCATTATCTTAGTCATTATATAATGCAATCGTAGGTAGATAAAGAGCATTAAAATATCGAAATAAATTCACCTTCAAAACTGTTTTTCTAGAACCCTGCCCTTAAACGCTTCCGTGAAAGGTAAATATGAAATTTAGTTACAATAAGAGCACTTGTGATCTTAAAATAAAGTGTTTTTTTTAATTCATCCCCTCCCGCACACTTTACCGGTTGTGCCTTGTCATATTCACTTCTGTTGTATTGTGCTAAAATAGGTCTCTGAAATGGAGTTTGCAAGGGAGGGCGGGATGTAATCATTTCGGAGGAGATTGTTTATATAATTCAACTTAATCTTCCTACAGGTGAGTGGATTAATGTTTCAATTAGTTTTCACAACATCCTTCTAAAGATTACATAAACACATTTAGGCATTTAAAGGAATGAGTTCTATTTTAATAACAAATATATTAATTAAATAAAAATAACGCCGATATTTGAGTTTTTTAGTTAAACTATGAAACAGTATAAGACATAATTATAATAGTTAACATTCACATTATATAATTGTAATGAGTAACATTATTAATAATTCTTATAAGTAAATAACTATAACACAAACATTTTTGGGGTATTGAACCCTAAAATAAAACTCGGAGTTAAACGTCAACATTAGACGGAAACTGTATATTTAAAAATTCGAGCAAGTGATAATGGCACTCCTTTGTTTTTATAAACTTCTCTAGGAAAAGAGACCATTACGTTGAATCAGTGTCGCGAATTTCTTGAAATGTGTCTGCTACAAGTTCAAAGGTGAGCCTCAAAAAATAATATCTGGGATACATTTTCAAACATTCCCACTCCATCGACTCTCGATAGGGTTGGTCTAGTCGTACCATAAAATGTAATCCTTCAACTGAAAGATCCTGAAACAGTATGGTTTCACTCGTTTTTTTGTTGAAATACACGTTTTTGAAAACAGCGTATTTTCAATAATTTTCGAGGGAAACTGGAAATGTTAACTTTATTTAATAACATCTGCAAAACTATTTTACCGAAAAATGTCTTAATGAAAATGAAATACCTAATTTTCTCGTAACTTTTTTTTTCATTACCACGCTAATTCTACATGAAATAAGAGCTTCCTAAATGTTGTGTAAGATTTTCACATCTGAGAGATAAAAAAAGACCCAACTTCAAATGCAAATAAAATAAACTTCCGAGATTTTACAATTATAGTCTTAAAGCTGGATATATTTTCTTCTAAAGGACACCTTTTTCGTATTTTTGGAGAAGATATCGCTCGAGAAATTTATAATGTTATGGCAAATGACGACGCCGGACCGCCGGGAAACCAAAAAGTTATCATATCATATTCAAAATATTTTTTAAAAGTGTGTTTTTTAAGTTTCTGAAGAATCTAAAAAAGAACAAAGGTTTTTAATGGATAAACTTTGAATTGTTCTACATGTAAAACACATCGGGATCATAGTTCCAGAAGAATATACTGACTGAGGATTTTTTCGGATATAACGAATTTTTGAGATTTAATTGTAATCCCATTATCTTAGTCATTATATAATGCAAGCCTATGTACGTAAAGAGCATTAAAATATCGAAGTGAATTCACCTTCAAAACTGTTTTTCTAGAACCCTGCCCTTAAACGCTTCCGTGAAAGGTAAATATGAAATTTAGTTACAATAAAAGCACTTGTGATCTTAAAATAAAGTGTATTGGGTCAGTTGTAGTCGAATACGGACCTTTCAAGTCGAGTATAATTCGATTTAAATAAGAGAAAGTCTCCAGCTGCGGGGGTGGGACACACACACACATTCGCGAACAAGAAGGGCAATCTGAAATGGAGGGACAAATGGAGCACGCCAGACGTGAGAATTCGATAAAGATTGACTGTTTTACCACCCTACTTCAAGTCCTTTAAAGGGATATTCCGAGTGGATTTTATTTAAATCCATTTTAGGTCGATTTACATCTCCATCATTTAAAATATTTCGGGGATGTATTCATTCAAATAATTAAAACTACATTAGATGGATTTACGTGGTTGGAAATTTAAAATATCTAGCGGATAAATACGTATTACATTGGACAAACTTGTAGGTGTGTAAATATGCATATTAATGATCATAAAAGAAAAGCGTCACCACGTTATCGGAAAGACGTGTAGCAACAATTGCTAATATATTATCAGTATACGACTGCAACGAAATTAGTTGGAGTATACATATTATCATCATTACTAAAAACGCAGTGCTCGCAACAAATGCTGGTGAAGGTAACTATGTTTAAAATAAAGGAGCCCCGCCACCTCGCAGGTGTCCAGTGTCATTTGCGGACCCGTTTCGAGCTTTTTTGCTCTCATCGGCGCGAAGCAGACTCGGACACCTTTGATGCTGCGGGCTTCTTTTGCTCTTAATAAGGTCGAGCAATACAAAGTCAGTGACTTGTAAACAGTGTAAGTGGTTCCCTCCAACGGCATCTGTTGCAAATGCTTTATAGGAGCCTCGACTAGGCCAAGAGGAATATGACGAAACTCTGCATTGTACATATATTTTATTTGCCATTCCTCTATATTTTTACTTCATTAGTAATATTTGCCTAGTTTCCATGATGTGATCGATGTTCTATAGCAGAGTTGAGGATTTGGTGGTGTTCCTATAAAATGAGTAGTCAATCCAACACACAGGATTGCACGAGACATCAAACTTAAAGTTAATTTATCAAGAAATATGGCAAGATTTTGAATAATATAATATATACTCAATGGAATAAAAGTTCAGTGGTAATATATTTCTAAAAATCTGTAAAACGGCTAAGGTAATCTATAAAACAACTGCATGCCAAACATGACAAGTAGGGACACATCCCGTAGAGGATATTTAATCACAACTGGTACAATAGTGAGAGTTAGAATACCAATAAACTGACACAAAAGATTCTAATAATTCCACCAATTTTGATTTTGGGGCTGAAAGAATTTGATACTGACTGTAATAATATGTATCACAAAACTTTCAATTTGCTTGTGACTGGTTTAATTAGTTCATACAGACGATTGTATCATTCGTCGGAACTTAACACTTTTAAATTCTTTAAGTTACTGCACATATGAGTTCTATGAGGTTCTCCAGTTTTTTGCAAAATGTGCTGACAGCATATAATCCAATAAGGATAATGTGATTTAGGTTCGCTTTCGAGCTATCCTTATGGAATATCCGTGTACTGATTTAATGATTTTTCATAATTTTGTTAAAATTAATAATTGGCCATTCGGTACGAATAAAACTTCGCATAATTGCCATACGGTCTTTGCTAAAGCTCTTGTCGCTGGACGAAAATAACTTAATCATGTTAATCATCCTTTGGAATAATAACATTTTTTGTGACAAATCTGAGTTTAAAGGGTATTTTCTAATTGAACATTTATTTTTGGTAAAGTTAATTATTTCCGAAAAATTATGATGGCTGACATCAAAAATTTTCAGACAAACAGTGCACGACAAACTTCAATGTAGTTTCCAAAATTTTATTTCGTTGGTAGAGATTTCGTCTTATGAGACTGATAACTCCATTTTTAGGGTAATTTGAAAATTGTCAATTTCACTAGTAAAAGGTTCCACATCAGTGCTACTAGGACAAAGCCAATATTTTTTATTTTTATTGTTAAATAGATACTTGCAGCCGGCAGTCTATTACTAGAAGTTCAATTTATCTTTGATTATATTATCCCTATAGCTTTTTAAAGTTAACATTTGTATAGAAAAATATAAGTCATATGTTTTATTGGGCATTTTATATAGTTATATACATTATATACATATGTAGGAAAATATCTAATTAATTATATCTACAGGATTTGAATGAAATTTTCTAACAGAATTACTTCATACTCTACAAAATGTCCATAAGATTTTCGGTCTGTCTTTATTTTATCTGAGATGATTCTGAGCAAAATTTCATTTACATCTTATTATTGTTAGTTTTTTTATATATACTGAGCACACTGAAAGAAAATTACTTGAATTAAATTAGACCATAGATGTTTTTCTCTTTTAGTGGGCATTGGGTCACTGGTCACTCGTAAAGTAGTGTATTAATAGAAATTTTTGAACATACTAGCACAAAAATAAAATATTTGTATAAACGCTCCTTTTCAACCACTTATCATCTTATCATTTAAGTGTGTTTGGTTGCCTAAGGTACATATCGGTTATTAATCTCTGACTGTAATATGGTTCACGTTTAATATTAGCACAGTACTAAAGGTGAAAAATTGTAAAACTTGTAATGTAATGGTATTTTTTTATGGGTGGTTTCCAAACAAAAAGGTATATTTGTCAGTTTCGATATGGGCCCAATACTTACCTCCAAGGGTTGGAAACCAATCCTAAATCGAAAGAATTAATATTTAAAAGGCGTTGCGGATTTATTTATGAGATTAAAATTTAAAAAATTCAAAATGACGGCTCCAATACGGCGGATGGAATTTTTTTCTGAACCAAAGACTTGAAACGGCAAAAAAAAATTGAGCATCTAAATAATGCTATATTTGAAAAATTCGACCTTTACTTCATGAATCAAAAAAGAAGATATATCGAAAGCTTACTTGCGAAACTTGCCCTAAGATATATGTTGGACAAACAGGTAGAAAATTTAAAATACATATAGAGAACATAAAAGCAGTTTTTTGAAAAATAAGAATACATCGACATTTGCTAACTATTTACTATTAGATAATCACTCATTCAAAGATAGTTTTGATATCCTTCATACAGCTAGTAAAGGATCAAAACTTACGTTACTTGAGAGCTTAGAAATTAATAGACACAAGCATGGTAACAGAGTCCAGCTCAAGAAATCACTACTTCCACATCTAGATTTGCTAGTCAAGTCCCTCGCAACGAAAAAAATTTGTATGTGAAAATAAGATAATATTTGAAATCATCTACCCCAAAAACCCACAAATCGATATCCCACATCGGCAGTGGGGTGGTGGTGTAGTGATAGGAGAGTGGTAGTGGGGATGGATGAAGTAAAAAAAATATTTTGAGGCCTTTGGTTCTTAAATTCACACTAAATCACATTTTTTTTTCACCCCCTACTAGATACCAATTTCATGGTCTCTTACCTGCTTGATTTACCTATTTACCTCAATTTACCCCCAACCCTCCAACAGAAAAAGATGAAATAAATGAGCTAGTTCCAGATCTCGTTAAAATACCTACGTGGACCAAATTTCAAGTCAATATCTTAAACGGTTCCAGAGTAATAGTGCGCACAAAAAAGTTAGACAGTTTCTTAGGGCTTGCAAGAGGCAACACGGTTTCAGGGCGTTATCAGACGGAGTCTTTCATGCCATTTGAGGGCTTTTTTTATTCATATTGTTATCTTTTCAAATAACGTAGATATTACCTGTTAACGTAATTCTGGGATATAAACATTCCAAGTCATATAGTGAAGGTAATGTTAGTAAGCCAGTTTCGATAAAAGCCATTTTTGCAATCCTCTGTATATCCCAAGCATGCTATAGTTCTTATTAATTTTCTCTGAATAGCAAATACCTTCTCAAAATCTGTAGCATCCCCCAGACTAGTATAGCACAACTCATGATTGAATGACACAATGCAAAGTAAACTGGCCTCAATGTATCCGATAATTTAAGAATAACGAAAGTTCTACTACTTAACTTTCGACAGATGTTGTCAATGTGTATATTCCATCTCAAGTGAGAAACCAAATAATCGCCTAAAAATTTTACAGCGGATATTACATCAATAGAAATTTCGAAATCGCGCAACGTGAACATCATACCCTGTGATGTGGTTTTATTACAAATCAGATTATTAGAAGTAAACCATTATTCAGTTTTTGACTGAATTTCATTTTTTTCTTTTCACTTCAACATTGTGTAAATTATTAGATCCAATGGGAACTGTGGTATTGTCTGCCTGCAAATTATATGTGAGAAATTTTTTTGCCAGGGGCATATCGTTAATATAAATCAGAAAGAGTAAGGTTCCTAATATGGAGCCCTGAGGCACACCTGTATTTACAGGGTACTTGACATTATGTTGTTAAATTTAACAATTTGACTACGATTATGTAAGTAAAATTTCAGTATTTGTATACTATTTACAATAATTTTATGTTTTAATAACTTTTCAAAAACCTTACTAAAGTCTATAATGGAGTCAAATTAGGATTTTAATATGAATTGTCTGGTGAGGGAAGTTTTTCTTTTTTAACGTGTTCGGGTGGTCAACTTTAGTTCACGGCTTAGTTTTGCAGTTTCTGCGATGTCGGAATATCTCGAAATCTATAAGTCCTATGAAAAAAGAAGGAAAATGTTCGTTTTGAGTTGTACAATAAAAGTACATAAACTATAATTCATTCCAATTATTATTATTGTTAAAAAATAGAAGATTGCAAAATTATGATTTGTTAAAGAAATCACTGTTCTTTCAAAAATAATGGATAATATTCAATGGAATTTAGGAAAAATATAGCTATTATAAAGTATAATCACCACTTAAAATTTCAAATTAAAATGATTACTAAAACGCCTCAAATATACAATTGTTGCTAAAACTTTGGACCCTTGTGAAATCCTGCCATCAAGACCAAGAAATGTGTACGATGGCTCAAATTGTAGCATTCTATAAGTACTTTAAGATCACACAGAAAAACATTTTTTTTTTCAAAATTTAAACCCGTTTTATTGCAGTTGTTTATAGTTTTCGAAATTTTAGTTGTAAACAAATTCAAGTGGTTTTTTTACAAGGCTTCCAGTCAAAATTCTATTTATTTTAGTGATATAGTGACCTATTGCTGAAAATTTTAGTGACCTAATAGTGATCATATTAGACATTATAATGATCTAAAAATTTCTATTGCAGACATAAAAATGTAATGTAATTTCTACACTCAAAGAAATAGTATGGGTAAATTCAACAAAAAAAAAATGGTTATTTAACAATATCGTTAATTTTGTTAAACTAAACTATATTGATGGTATTTTTAAACAAGAGGTGATTGTTATTTTAATTAATAAAAAGTTGTCGTACAACAAAACAAACATTAACTTAAAAAATAGATGAATAAGAGTATTATTTTTTTCGTCTGACTATTATATTGTTGAATTCTGTCAAATTAAACTAGATAATAGTATATTGTATTTTTAACTATTATCGAATTGTAATTCTAACCCAGTATTAGTTCGCTGTATTATTGTCCTTGGTAGACAAACCAATATTATTGTCGTCTTCTAGAAGTTCTAAAAGAATTACCATAAAATTTGCTTGCTTACCACGTAGTCTATTACAAAAATTATTCCCAGATGACGCCACATACAAATCACTGACAATAATCAATCATGCGTTATCTTATACTTTTATGAATTTATAGAAAATTAATAACATGATTGCAATGTTCAAATTCTCTCAGGGATCATCGATATATTTGGATGGATCTTATAAACGAACTCTAATCTTTGGTTTGGGTGGTCTGATGTCTCAATACTGAGATTTTGGTTAACCAAAAAAAACTTCATCATACAATAAAGTGTAGATCAACCTAAAAATTAGTTGGTGAACAAAAAACAAAGTCGTTGTACTATTTAATTGTAGACCAAATTGAAAATGGTTAGTGAACATAAAAAAATGTCATTGTACTATTTAATTTGTTACAAGAAGATATGATTATTAAACTACTATTTGTTTACGAAAACAAATAAAGTTGTATGACTATTCTTTTCTGAAACTAGATAGGCGCGATTTCATATGCTCTTTTTGGTTGAATTTACCTATCATTTTCTTTGAGTGTAGATGACATTTTATTTTATGTTAATATCTTTAACAATATAAATAAATAGGTATAGCATTTTTGCTTTCGTTTTTTGAGAATTTTTTGTTTTATTATAGCCGTCCAGTAAATACTGGGCTATCCGAGCTTCATTCAAATCTCCATTTTTAATAGCCTTTTCTAATCGATTAGTGGCTTCTTTAAGTTTTACTTCCACATCCAGTGGAAGTATAGTAACGACAAAAAAATTTTTAAAAATTTTTATTGTTCAAATAGACTTAGAATGTCACGAAACGTCGAGATTTTAAGTTTGAGCGAAAAAAAAATTTCTGTCTGTCGGTCTGTAACTTTTTTTGTGCGCACGATTACTCTGGAACCGTTTGAGATATTGACTTGAAATTTGGTACACATATGTACTTTAACGAGATCTAGAACTAGATTATATTTTCATCTTGTTCCGTCGAAGGGTTGGGGGGTAAATTGGGGTAAATTTGGGGAAAATAGGTAAATCAAGCAGGTAAGAGTCCATAAAATTGGTATTTAGTATATACAAAAAAATTTTGGCATTAGCCACCCCCATTGCCACCCCCACCCCATTATTAAAGGGGATGAAAAAAATTGTGATTTAGGGTGTGTACAAGAACCAGAAACCTCGAAATGTTTTTTTACTTCATCCACCCCCACTACCACCCCCTATCACCACCCCCACCCCGCTACCGATGTGGGGTATCATTTTATGGGTTTTTGGGGTAGAGGATTTCAAACATTATATTATTAATGTTCCATAAACAATTATTTCCACATACAAAATTTTTCCGTTGTGAGTGACTTAGATAAAAAATCTGGATGTGGAAGTAGTGATTCCTTGGGCAGCGGTTTTTATGTTTGTTTTGCTTTTCTTCTTCTCTTTTATTTGAATTAATTGTCTCTTGTAAAACATCATTCGTTTTTTCCTTCTTGTAATCTGTCTTGCTCTTCCTTTTTTTTTCTTCGGAAATTTTAAGTTTTGTTTCATTTTCTATTTTTTTCTGTCTTTCTTCTGTTAAATAGTTTTGGTAGCATTTACGAGCTGTTGTTGCTTTCTGAATCACAGTTATGTATCTTGATAATAAAAAGTGACTTTTAAAGACCTTTTTCATGGAAAAAGTGACATTTAAAGACATATTAAAAATAAAGTAGCTTTTAGTGACTTAAGTGACCTCGCTGGAAGCCTTGTTTTTATGAAATCAAAAACGGTAAACGAGTAATGAAAGTAGATTAAAAAAGCCAACTATTGAAAAAATTAATGCACTACTTGCATTTGGAGTTAAGATACGTTAGTTTTTACGTTTAGTTCACTTATAAATAAACAAATAGATACTTCATGAAATTTGGGCTGGTTATTCTCCAATGCTTATTATTTTGTTTCTGCTATTTGAAGAAAATCCAAAGCTAAAGCTAAGATAAGTTGTTTTTTTTTAAATCTAATTTTATTACTCGTTTACCGTTTTTTATTTCATAAATTTAAATTTTATGCAATAAAAAGGGTTTAAATTTTGAAAAACAAAAAAAAGAATTCTCTCTCCGTGATCTTAAAGTATTTATAAAAAGCTACAATTTGAGCCATCACACATTTCTTGGTTTTGATGGCAGGATTTCACAAGGGTGCAAATTTTTAGCAGCAATTGTATATTTGAGCTGTTTTAATAACACAGGCACACAGTGTGCGGAATTTCAACCCCTCCTGGAGCTTGTAGGGGGTGCTAGTTGGTGACTGGGTGGTTCAAATCAGTTTTTATCGTCATATTCGGTTTCAGCGCACCAAAAAACCTGCTTTTCAAATGTTTAGAACAAGGTGGCATTCAAGAAAGAGATCGATTGATTCTAAATATCTAACTAATTTTCAATGTAAGCAGTTGTCCGGTATTAAAAAAAAAACGTAAAAAGTATTGATATTGACCGCTAGTTCGTAAGGTATTCCGTATCAACACCCTTAAAAATGGGTGTAATTACATGCGTAACTATGCATGGGGAATATGCCCTCTTACAAGAGACATTATTTTATCAATTTTATTAAAGGATATATTCTAAGGTTTTTTAAAGTTTTGTGATTTTCACACTCAAACCATACGCATCATTACTGGATTTGCTTTGTATTTGCTTTTTTATTAAGATTGGTAATTACTAATCTTAATAAAAAAGCAAATACAAAGCAAATCCAGTAATGATGCTTATTTCGATATAGGTAATTCGGTCGATTCAAAGTCGGTATTTTGCAAGTCATTATAGTCAAAATTTAAGCATGGATCTAAAACGTCTCCTGGGGGAAGTGCAGTGCGTTCTTCCAAAAATTTTTGAGCTACAGTAAAAAAGTGTTCATTAAATTCATCAGGATTTATGTCAACATTATTAACATGTTAATTTTTTTAACGATTTTCTTTATTATGTATTATGTATTATGTAATTTTCTAATAACTCAGTCTTCAATAGTGCTACTCACTGTTGGTAAATTGTTTATAATGAAAAAATTAACGACAAATTTAAAGAAATTATAATTTCACTAACGAACTAATGTTATTCGCATAGCACTTATTAGATGAAATAACTTACAAGGTGTGCCTTTTTGGCTTTACCGGCGATTTTAATAAATTATTGATCACATAAAAAATGTCCGCTTTTAATATAAGTCCTTAACTTTCCCAAAGAAAGTTTTCCTTCTCAATTTCAACAAATTGCAAATTTATTACACAGGTAAATTATCATGGCTCGCTGCCGGTTTTCCGATATTATCATTATTCAATAAATAACCTATCATAAATGTCTCTGCAAATGCGTGGACATAAATTGTCCCATCCCCGTTTCTATAATTAAAAGATCCAACCCTAACCACTCCCTTTGCAACTGTCGTTTCCCTAATGCATAAACAATTCATCTTCAATCGCCTATAATAAAATCGAAAATGGAAAAATGAATTTCCTTCATATTCCTAGAAGTCGGTATTATAACGTACGCGATCAGAAGGATAGTTGATAGTCTATCACTAAAATTAATTTAATTTTGTATTTATAACTGCAATTAATCGTTTAAATAATGTACTTGAGTTTCTCGATCGTATATTACTAGGTATGGACGTACCACCGACTAGTAATTAAATTGACTGCATTTATCTTAGACAATTTCACTAAGTAGGTACACTATACATGCATGTATAAAAATATTATTAGAATAATACTAGACAATAATTACAAGTTAACAAGCAGTACTCTAATTAATGACCACATGACCATTTTATAGGAATTATTGAAGAATTTGTTGATATTTTAATATTTAAATCGTTTGACAGCGTAAATTTGGATATAAATAAATTAGAATGTTATGGCATACACGAGATGTAGCATTAAATTGGTTTCAGCGCTATGTAGGGAACAAGGACTAATTTTAAGAAAACCAACAAGTACCCAAGTAGCACATTAGGTCAGAATTACGTAATGTAGCCCTTGTTTTGGTATCTTTCTCTCACTTAACCTAACCTAATTGACTTAAAATTTATTTAAAATATAAGTAAATGGGGAATGACACAACGTCAGTAATACCTCTTACATAAGGTCGCTCAGTTATAATGACCTATTAGTTACAGAACATATTTCCCTGAAGAGGTAATTTAAACGTAAACATTATGTTTAATTGTGGTCGTTAATACGTAATATCTATCAAACCAGTTATCCTCTTTCAATTGCAGTCTTTCTTTCACAGAAATAACTAATACGGTTTTATCTACAACAATAATGACTTACTCATAAGTCATAAGGCATAAGTAGCAAATACATAACTAGAAACCAGGCATCTCTCTTATAATGTTGGAGTAGAGGAGTATATCATATGTCATACAGAGTTGTGCATTGTAAATATATCCATTCTACCTCGGAATATTAAAAGCGCCTCAAGTATCTTACGTTTTTAAATAAAAAATTTTTTTTAGCTTGAATGTATTTTAAAAATGTTGGTAAAATCTTATACAATTGCCCTGCGGGGCTTTCCTGGAGCATAAAATATGATAATATTGTACATGATATCTGTTATATAAACGTATATTAACGATTTTTTTCAATTTGTCACTCATCAAAATTTCATTATAAAATGGCCTTCTACAGCTGGTTGAAAAATATGGCGAACATAGTACCGCGCGACTTCAAAGTATTCTTTCCCAATATTATAGACCTAGCGAACGTTTTTCCTTCAGTTGAAGTGTTAAAACTTAGATTATTGCCTTTAAAGTTAAATGGGACCAATACAGGTTAAAATAACTTTGTGGTCTTCAAAATTGTAAAGTCTTTAAAGTTCTTGTAGAACTAAATTGGTCATATTTCCCAGTCCAGGTTAGAGAATGCGGTAAATTGAGCATCTCGTGCCGTGTCGTCACTTCCGTTTCTTACCTCAAACTTCCGTTTCTTACCTCAAAGCACTTTTGTTGCTTTGTGAGTTGACGTTTATTCGTTTAACTGTCTTGTATTTTAACAATAAAGATGAGTGTGTTTTGTTTAGAATGGAAAAGTATTCTCCAGCCAGTCAGCGTTAAATTGTGCATAAATAAATAAATCCTACGTAATTATATCAAATATTCAGTGCTCAAAGGACTTGTGCTTAGAGTGCAAATTGTATTTTAACTGTAATAATAATAACGTTTTGCGTTTGGATTTGAAAGAAAAACATATATGATCACATCACGGATTCGGTGAATTTGGAATTTAAAACATTTCAGGTAAAATAATTAATCTTTTGGTTAGCTAGTTACAGTTTAATACTTTATTTTTTTATTTGAAAACATGTATTAACATAAAACACAACACATAAAAACATGTTTTTTTTAATTCCATGTTTCTAATCCATCTATTATCAACTTCGTTTATAGGTATAAATTTAAACCTCTTAGGTGGGCCGTAAACCATTTTTACAACTTCCCTTAAGTAATTAATTATATTCACGAGCACTGATACAATCCATATAAAGTCGTTCGGTTACACTGCTGAACTTCACTTTGCTTTTCATTTGCAAGCTAAGCACTGAAATCTTGAAAAAAAAATAGTTATATTGTACTAAACTATTTAAAAGATTAACAACTGTTTTACCTGACATAATGTAGTCATTCCTTCGAATACAAACAAGTTGATAATAGAAAAGTTGAAACTCAATTACAAGTATCTTTAGAGCACTGCATATTCGATAAAATTATATTATGTCCTATTTGCTTATGCACTTTTCAGTTGTGCTGATTAAAGGTTGACTGTTTGTAGAATGCTTTCTCGCATTTAAAACAAAACACCTCCATTTTTGATCTTAAAAACACGAGAACAGAAAAACCCAAATCAAAATAAATTGCTGTTAATAGTAGGACTACAAATTAGGGCACTATCCCATCATTAAAGTAAAGAACTAACTTTTGACAGTGGGAGGGGCATCAACAAAAAACAATTATTATAGTTTTTTGAAGTAATTTAGACAATGAAAACGTAATTTTGCCTTCTAGGGAAGAGACCTAATTCTATTTTGAAGTAAAAATAACTACCAGGACATTTTATGAAGTAATATTTACCTTTAGGTCAAACACATATGCTAAGTTAATGGGGAAGAAAAATTAAAGTAAATATTACCTAAAATTGGAACTAGTTGTGACCATGAGGTTAAAGTTTTAACTTAAGTCTGACTACAAGGACAAAACAAAACTCAGGTTATACTTACGTTAGAAATTGGTAAAACTTCCCAGTTTCTATTTCCGACAAAAGGCAGCGACTCCAAAATTAATAATTTAGTCTAAAATTGACTAATATTTCCTTACACATAGACCTCGATATGCACTTTTACTTCATAGTTAAATTTTAAGGAACAATAACGTAAATATTTCTTGTAAATTACGCTAGAGTCAATGTATAATATGTTATAATTTCTAAACAATTTATTGATGGTGGAGGAAGACGGTTCAAACAACAGTTTTAGGACATTTTATAATCCACAATATTGATAATATCTAATTACTACGTAGGTGCAATGGGAACGAGATAATTGCAAAAATCTGCAGTAAAGCGTATATTTTCACATTTTTGGGCAAGTGTAAATCGTAAAGTATTATCATTGAGAATAGTTATTGTGTTAACAGATCAATGACAACTTAAAAAATTCGAATAAAATTCATTCCTTTAAAAAAATAACATTACTGTAAGTCAATTTTTTGATTATGCAAAATGAGTATCAATAACGTCGGAGCAACGGGACAAACATTTTCCGAAATTCAAGAGACTTTTTCAAACTTCGAGCTGCCGTAATTTTCAATCAATTGACTGTAAAAGAAAAATGTTTAAACAAAAGTTTTGAGAAATTTTATAATCTACAATATTGGTAATAACTAATTACTACGTAGGAATAACGTTGGCGGAGATAATTGCAAAAATCTGCAGCGAAACATAAATTTTCATCATTCTGATGGCTGTAAATCATAAAATATTAACAATAGAGAAAAGTACTTTAAGTAAAAGTTTTATTTTCTACAATATTGCTAATACCTAATTTTAGGGTAGAACTAAGAGGGGAGAGAGATAATTGAGTAAAACCTATATTGACCGTCATTTTTTCAACATGCCGGCCACAGCGGCATTAATTAATAATTGTGGCAACTCCCTCTACATTTTACAAACAAAAAAGTCCTTGCAGGAATTATTCACGGGTCAAATGACAGATTCACTACTACAATCGCATTGTAAAATTTGATTAATCTCTAGCTATATCACATTTTGTAAAGTGTGTGTTCACTCAAAATTAAATAATTTATTGTATATAGAGTATGTCACATATCATTCACATTTCTTCACATGTTATTATGTTCTTGAAAAAAATTTATTCCATTCTATTTCATTCTATAGTATTAGATTTCTCTCTATACTTGTGTATTTTTTTGTTTTAAATCAGATCTTTCAGTCTTAGAGCTGGTAAACATTTTTGTTTACGTATCAGTATCAAATATAAATTGTATAGTAAATAAAGCTCTTGACATATTAATTAATGAAGATCTCCAACGTCCTGCGCTCTTAGTATTATTTTATTTACAAAAAATATACCATAATAAATATACCATTAACATGACATTATAATTATCGTTAAGCAAAAAGTTGAGTTCTACGATTGGTATTTTCTGTTAGATATTCCAGATGTAAATTATGTATTTCAACAATTTTATGAAAAAATATATGCAGGTCTTGATACAGTGGTCTCCAAGACTGCAATCAAAGGCAGGTGTTACCCGCCATATTATAATTTCAATATTAAATTCAAAAACTTTGATGACCTTCTTGCACTTCAGGAGTTTAAATTATTAGAACTTATATCAAAGATAAATATTGAATATTTAAGAAATATTGTCTCGACATTGAATATATTAAATTCGATCCTAATAGTTTCGGTAGTTCACTGATAGTAAGGAAACCAATAATAATATACCGATATGTATTACAAGGATAAACGTTATGTAGGCCACAGAGAGTTGGTAAATGGCTGTGCTGAATATTTTTCATATATCACCTCCAATGTTTCAATAATTAATTTTCTAATTCATTAAAACGTCGTAAAATAATTTCCATATATAATAAAGTGGAAAAAATTAATAAATTGTCAACAATTTCTCTAAATCTTTCGAAATTTTATTATACCAACCGACATTTTCAGGAAAAAAATCGCATTATCAGAAAAGTTATTTTAAATAAAAATCTATTTCAACCAATTTTTTTCATGTAGTCCAATATGTATCTAATGTAGGCGCTAACTCACATGTCGACAGAATTTGCGCAGACACTAATAAAACATCCCTTAATTACAGTATTTTACATATCAACATTCAAGAATCTGGTTTCTCAATGAATTTGTTACCATTTTTTAAATCATATCTGGGGCAGGAAATTAGGAGGTTTTTTTAGTTTTTTTTTTAACAATAATGTAAGCAGAAATACAAGATATATTTTTTTAATTAGAAGTTTCCTTATCGTTCCTGCAGAATCTGCGGCCTCCAATATGTGCAGATATTTTCTGGAAAAGCCGTGAGATAGTTATTTTGCTGTAATTGCACTTTACATTTAAAATTTCGAACATAGTCGAATCAAAAAGTAAAACTGACTCACCCTGTATGTAACATTTATGTTTGTTGATTCTTCCTGTCGTTTTAACAATAATCTTCTATCTTTTGAATAAATTAATAAAAATGTGTATTTTTTTCTAAAGCAAGTGCTGTATACAAACCAAAAAATTTGAGCATCTACATCATGCTATATATTAATGAGAAACAGTGTTTGAAATTCCTTTTTTTTAATTACTGGCTAATTACAGTAACAAAATGGCGACGTCGTTATTAAAAAATGGGTAGACGCACATTGCTTCGGTCATAACTTCTTTGTTTTTTATGCTACAGAAACAAATAAAAAAAACAGTTGAAAGCTTAATTAATAACCTATTAGCATCCTTGACGTAGGTGTCACAGTTTCTGAGATATTTAACTGTCACTCTAAATAATTATCTTATGAACACTTGGGTGCCAAATGTAAACTTAAATATCTCCGAAATTATTAATCCTACATCAATAAACAAAAAGTATAATTAATTTCCAGTTTGTACATTCTGTAATTGGTCTGTAACATTTTTTCGATAAAGTAATACTTTTCGAGATACTTGACGAAAACGGCTTGAAAATACCTTATTTTTAAGCTAAAATCGCAATTTTTTAGTCGTTACAACTTAAAAACTATCAATTTATGTGAAAAATTGCATAGAACCTTTCTTAAAATGTTGCTTCTACTTCAGCTCCAATAAATATATATATTTTTTAAGTGCCACCCCCTGAGAGGGAGTGGCATCCACCACCTATAAATTAGTAAGCCCCCGCACAATATAGAAACTTTTCTGTGAAGCATTTACTATTATACTGCCAAAAATGAACGAAATCCGTTCAATATGACATTATTCCGAAGTTTTGCATATTTTTTACCTCTAGGTACTGTACTATAGTAACTAGACTGCGTTTTATTTAAAAATTCGTCATCTCGTCTGCAATACGTGCAATATATTCACCAGGAATTCAGGATATTGGCACATGTCTCGCTCGAACAGAATAACAAAATTTATAGTTGTAAGTGAGTCGTCCATCCAAGTCATATTCACTAACATATGTCTCATCTAGTCAATATATGTTTTATGGAATATATAACCTGCTAGCGCCGTATATCAATAGGGACTATCATGGCAAGGTGCTGCTCGCGTCCAGCTGGTCATTTCAGGGGCCGGGACCGGTGTCCTGATCCCTAAAGACTCCCTGTTATATATTACCCAGTCTACAGCCGAAAGGATCCTTCTGAGCCGAATATTCCGCAGGACATTGATGTAAAACAACCCCCATAAAGGCATAAACTAAATGACAAATTTTATATCTAATAAATTGACGCTAATATAAAAAAATGTCTACGGTACGTGATATAAACGTCATAAGAATATTTTCATTACATTACGTATACTTCCTGGGAGCTCGAAATTTAGTAAGGTCTTATTTATTTATGCAATTACAGTTGTAAGCGTACGAATTCTTCCTTGATTAGGATGACAAGGTAACATCAAATGACAAAAATATGAGAATATGTGAAATCTATAAAAAAAAGTTTATTTATTTCCAGATAGTGTGATAATTCAGTATTTGTTTATTTAACAATATACTATTGAAAAATTACCAAAAGTATTAAACCAGCAGCCCTGTAAATTATTCGGGCATTAAAGATTGCCGAATATGAAAGTTATTAATTATTTACTATTTAATAGTACATTAGGAAAACAAAAAATGCAAAAAATAGTGTTCAGTAGAAAATAAATCATTTATAAGTTGACTTGCGGTACTTGTCCTAAGGTGTATATTGGACAGACAGAAAGAAGTTACGGTAAACGGTTATCAGAACACAAAAGAAGGTACACCAAAATTAACACTGGCTCGATATATGCTAACCATCTAATAGAAGAAGGTCAGATGTTCAACGAAGATTTCAAAATTTTACATACTGAGAAAAAAGGATTAAAACTCAATTTATTAGAATCCCTAAAAATAAATAAACTTACATATGATATTTTACTAAATGATCAAACTAAAACAGACTCATCTCCCCTACTAAATTTATTCCCTTAAAGAGCAAGATGCATGCATTTTAAAAATGCATTAATTTATTATTTTTTCATTATACATATTATATAAGCCGAGTATATAATAAAAGGAAACTATAAAAAAAGTTATTTTGTAAAAAAAAATTATTTTAAAATTCAAATTTTATCGGAACAAAACCACGTGACTATAAACGGTACTGATGTCATCTGGCATAACGTTTTAGTTTCATCCATAGACCGCAGATTTCTAAATTCACCGGTGGAGCGCATCAGTAAGAAATAACATTATATGATTGGCTAATTTGAAAAACACAGCCAATCAGCTTCGTATTTTATCCACCCAGCGGTAAATTTAGAAAAGTACGGAGACAAGTGACAAGTTTGATAGCTTTGACAGTTTACATCTGCTAGTGCTGAAATATTAAATTGTGTGTTAATTAAATGTTAAATTTTAGTCTGCTGACCTTTAAATATCGATTTGTTTATTTTTGTAAAAATTATTAGTGTATTAATTTATCTAAGTGGTAAAAATGACGAACAGCGACTTTGTGCAAGCTCAAAGTGACAATTTGCCGAAAATCGACGTGTTTATGATGAGCAATTTTTTGGTAATAATACCGATTATATCAGTGCAGAAATTGGAGGTGGAAAAGCGACAAGGATGCATCATTCATGTGTACAAAATTACTTCTAAAATAGTCATATACATAAGATATGTTTTCATTATTGTTTCAGTCATGATTCGGTAATAACAGCTAAGAAAACCGCCAGAATAAAGTCTAACTAATATAGTCATGTTTAGGCTAATTTCTTAGTAATAGTTTGGATATCAACACTAGATTAATGACAAAAACCATGCCAACATATTCTAGCCATTTTTATAGCTAGAATGGCAGTATTAGGACTTAACATTGTTGCTATTTAATTACTTGCTCATATATGACATCTTGAAAACGACTTTATAACCAAACCTGCATGGCGATATTATGGCTACTAGTAATGACCAGTATATAGCTAAAAAGGATCATCATGACTATTTCGTTTTACGCTAAACTACGACTAAAATAACATGACCAAAATATAACTAAACAAAACCCATTGGAACGTTTTAGTGGCTGCATTTTGGTTATCTCAGCAAATTTGTGCTACTTGGGATAGCAGTACTCAATATCCGAGAAAGCCATTGTGTGGAGAATAATTGTCACGTTGACAAAATAATCAAGACTAACGTAGTTTTCTTCAATTCTTATTATGGATTTTCATAAAGTAACGGCCCAATCAATTCAATAAATAAAATTTAACGGTTCAAAGTTGATCCTTTATGATACATGCATAAAAATATATTTATGAATGAAGACTTCTTAACATACTTTTATTTTTAAATCCATATGAATTAAAAAATGGTCATGCTTTTCCATTCAGTTAGCAGGTAGCAAATATATACTTAGTTTCATTCATTACTTTGTGAGTATCTAGGTGACATTTCATGTGTAGTTTACAATTATCCGACGGTGTTGAGAGGTCATTGGTTCTCGGTACTATAATTATAACGAAATCAGACATGTATATTTTTATGCAATTTATTTGTTATAAAATGTTGCTTACTTTTTTGCTGTTCTTGGCCCCAGTGAATTTTTAAACAGTATACATTTTTTGAAAAAAATCATATTTACTGATGAGGCAACATTTACCACCAATGGGATAGTATCCTCACAAAATTGTCGAGAATCCCCACTTGTTTATCAGTACTAAAAGGCAATCTATATCAAAAGTTTGGTGTGGTTTAAGGAATGACCAGATTATTGGGCCTTTTTTCATTCCGAGATTGAACGAGGAAGCTTATTCAAATTTGTTGCAAAATGAAATTCAACTTTGTCTCAATAATCTGCCGCAAGATGTCAGAGGAGACCTGTATTATCAACTTGATGGTACCCCGGTTCATAACGTTGCACGGGTTTGGCTGGAAGACAATTTTCCAGGTAGATGAATAGGTCTAAGAAGTCAAGTGCAGGAGTTTCCCCCTAGGTCTTCGGACCTGACACCACTTGATTTATTTTTGTGGGATCGTTTAAAAAATATAGTGCAAGAGAGCAGACCAGGTAGCCAAGAAGAGTTAGTGATCAGAATTAGACAGGCATGTGTTGATATCACTCCGGCTGAGATTAGAAAAGTTGTACGCCATATAAGAAAAAGAATTGAGGAATTCAGAAGGTATTCGGAATGATGGTGGTTACATAGAAATGCAAAGAATTACATAATTAAATTGACATTTGCAATAACTTTTGTTTTCATGGCTTACTTTACTCTTTATTAGAGATTATTTGTTAGAAAACTGGTAGGTATTGTTACGTGCTTACACCCTTTTTGTAAACACCCTGTATCGTGGATCCGGAAATTATAACACCAGGGTAACACTAAACACTAATTTATTAACTTACTATTTACAACAAATTAATTACTTGACTAATAATACACTGTATACTACAATTCAATTATTCAGTCACTTTTATCACTGTGTTTACTCTCTGACCATCTCCACTGACAAATAGAACTGTTCTAACTTCTAACTTCTCTCTGTTTTACTTCATGCCTTATATACCTAAAGATGACAGATCTCGAAGTTTCTGTGATGTCACCATTCTCTAGACAGTTCCAGAACAGATATGTCATCACTCTAGACAGTTCCAGAACAGATATGTCATCACTCTAGACCTTCTAGTAGGTTCTTTCTCTGGTAGGTGCAAATCCGCAGAAAGACATCCGAACTATTGAATTCTGTGTCTACATACATTCTGGGGTTGCAACACAATACAGTATGTATGAATTAGAATTTTTGCCTTATTAAATAAATAATTATTTTGTTGTAAAATCAATTCAAACTAGTGCAACACATTATTCTGAACAAAAAAATTGAGAATACATTTTTTTCATTTGAGAATGCGTTTTATCCATAAAAATTAGTTGTATTTGAAAAAATTGTTGTTTTGACGGCCCCTACCTCAAACACCTGAACCCACTACGATATAATCTTGTACAAAGAGGTGTCTAAAGGTGTTGATTAAGAATATCCTACTAGTTTTTTCTTAAAAAATCGCTAATACTTTTTTTTTGAAAATCGACTTCCTTTTTTCCATTCTAGAATCAGACGCTTCTGACTAAAATCAAATGTGGTTCCGTCTAGAGACTCACTCACTATAATAGGTGTATATTCACCACCAAAATTTCAAAATATTCGGATATAGTGGAGTGCCGTTAGATTTATACCTAGCAACCCGGTTCCTATGAATCAACTTTAATGAAACTTTTTGCATTGTGTTTCCAAAACCTAATACTAAAATGTTTATGGATTAGGAATTGACGTTTTTTGTTTTTATTTAAAAGTTTATCGAGATTTTCTACAAATTCTTTGAAAAAATACTCAAGTCACATAAGTTTTGATAATTTTTGTTCTGTAGACAAAAAAATCGTACCTGAGTAGTATGATTACAAATTCAAAATGTGGGGCCCAAAATGTCGGCCAAAAAACTTTAAAATAAGACATAATTAATACAAAAAACATTAGAATTTCTGTAGAAATAAACTTATTGTTAAATCACATAATTCATAATAATTTTAACAAAATATACTATTTATCTTCGATATCTTCGTTTTCAACTTCGCTTATTTCTATTACAGGAAAAGGAAAAGGGTTCGAGCAACTATCACCATTGCATTTGGAACAAGCTACAGTGCAAGGTAATCCATGCTTTCTGCATCCACAAGCAGCTCCGCATCCTGTCTTACATGTACAAAAAATTATTTTAAGTAGATTTTTAGGGGTTGGTGGCTCATTCATTGTTATTGGTCTCAACATCCCACGATAATGTTTCCATCCCCATTCTATTGACGAAATGTCATTTCAGACTCGGTTGGAATCTTCTCCAAACGTTTTATTGGTTTTCTAGGCTCAATACTATTACCAGGAGTAACAAGTTGAATAGAACCCAAATTATGGAAGATCCCTTTTCCATCAAGTGTATTAACATTAAAATCTGCATTATCATGTACAAACCGAACAAAAGTACCTATTTTTATTTCAATTGGACATCCAAAAGCTGCTGAAGCTTCATACAATTTTGCTTCTTTGTATGAACCACAGAAACCTAAGGCGTTACATATATCTATAATTTTTTTAGAGCCAAATTTTCGATGAAGTGTAACTGATAATGCAACACGTAAAGGTGATATGAATGATCGTGGTCATACTGCTGAAATAATGGCATGAGCAATTGAAGAGTACTTTTTCTCATAAAAAGTCATATTTTCTGGTTTACTCTTTTTATCATTTATAATTATTTCACATAGAATAAAACTTAATGACTTCGGGATGGATGTATGAATGCTTTCAAACATTGTATCGCTAGCTGGGTAACTGTCATTATAATAAACTTCCGTTGGAATATGTCTTCGAAGAAACTCACCAGCAGCTTTTAAGATTCGATATTCTTCATTATCATTGTCTAATCTTTCTCTGTACCAAGTTTTTGATAATATTTCATGGTATTTTTTCCGGAAGCATATTATTGTATTTGACTCAAATTTACTGGATATTACAATATTATCCTTATAGTGTGACACAATTATCATCAGGAATGTATGGTGTTGTTAAGATTGTTTTCAATGTTGTTGTAGTTTCGAAGGATATGGATGTCCTGGTATTATTAACAGCACTAACCCCAAATGATCGAGAAATTTATTTTCGAAAACCAGCAAAGGGTAAAGTTCTGCAAAAAGTTTTTTCTTTCATGAGCTTAGAAAAAGCACCACCTCTGTGTAAAAAGTGTATTTTGTTTTTACATGCTTTTACAGGATGTGACACTACTCAGTTTTTTATAATAGAGGTAAAAATAAGTTTGTAGAAATTATTGAAAAAAATAAGGATCTTCAAGACGCTGCTGATGCGTTTGCAAATGCCAATGAAGATTTGAATAATATTTGTGAAGTTGGGGTGAAATGCATCCTCGCATTATACGGCGCGTCCAAAAAAATAAAGGATTTAAATACTTTAAGATACAGTTGTTTCATCAAAGCTACAGCTAAAAATAGCTGTGTACGACTGGCATCATAAGTGCCTACACCTGATGCAGTCTCTGAGCATTTGAAAAGAGTACAATTATGGTTTGGAAATGACATTTCGCCAATTGAATGGAGATGGAAACATTATCGTGGGATGTTGAGACCGATAACAATGAACAAGCCACCAGCCTCTGAAAATCTTCTTAAAATTATTTTTTGTACATATAAGACAGGATGCAGAGCTGCTTGTGGATGTAGAAAGCATGGATTACCTTGCACTGCAGCTTGTTCCGAATGCAATGGTGATAGTTGCTCGAACCCTTTTCCTATTATAGAAATAAGCGAAGTTGAAAACGAAGATATCGAAGTTAAATAGTATATTTTGTTAAAATTATTATGAATTATGTGATTTAACAATAAGTTTATTTCTATAGAAATTTTAATGTTTTTTGTATTAATTATGTCTTATTTCAAAGATTTCTGGCCGCCATTTTGGGTCCCACATTTAGAATTTGTAATTTATTACCTTAAATTTGTAATCACAAACCTTCAATACTACTCAGCTACGATTTTGTTGTCTACAGAATAGAAACTATTAAAACTTATGTAAATTGATTATTACTTCCACATCCAGTGGAAGTATAGTAACGACAAAAAAATTTTTAAAAACTTTTATTGTTCAAATAGGCTTAGAATGTCATGAAACGTCGAGATTTTAAGTTTGAGGGAAAATAATCTCTGTCTGTCGGTCTGTCTGTAACTTTTTTGTGCGCACGTTTACTCTGGAACCGTTTAAGATATTGACTTGAAATTTGGTACACATATGTACTTTAAAACGAGATCTAGAACTAGATTATATTTTCATCTTGTTCCGGCGAAGGGTTAGGGGTAAATGGGGTAAATTTGGGGTAAATACGTAAATCAAGCGGGTAAGAATCCATAAAATTGGTATTTAGTATATACAAGAGAAGCTAAGGTCTGAAAAAAATTTTTGGCATTAGCCACCCCCATTACATCCCCACCCCATTATTAAAGGGGATGAAAAAATTGATTTAGTGTGTGTACAAAAACCAGAAACCTCAAAATATTTTTTATTTCATCCACCCCCATCCTATCACCACCCCCAACCTACTACCGATGTGGGGTATCGTTTTATGGGTTTTTGGGGTAGAGGATTTCAAATATTATATTATTAAAGTTCCATAAACAATTATTTCCACATACAAATTTTTTCGTTGTGAGTGTCTTGGATAGAAAATCTGGATGTGGAAGTAGTGATTCCTTGGGCAGCGGTTTTTTTTTCAAAGAATTTGTAGAAAATCTCGATAAACTTTTAAATAAAAAAAAACCGTCAATTTCTAATCCATAAACATTTTAGTATTAGGTTTTAGCAACACAATGCAAAAAGTTTCATTAAAGTTGATTCATAGGAACCGGGTTCCTAGATTTTTTAGTTTTCACGCCTAACGGCACTTCACTAATATCAGATGAACGAGATATGAGGGTGGCTCCATGAAAAGTGGGACACACTGTATGTTGTATGAATCCATAACTTGTAATCTGACAGAAAATTAATTTTTACTTTATTTCCGAACCCGCGCATTGAACATATCGTTATAGGACGTGAATAGCTGTCACCACGTCCTGTGATACTTCATACTTTATGATCCTTTTTCTGAAATAACTCACCGTATTTACAGATTGACATTATTCGATAAGGTGTAACTTGACAAAAAATTACACCGAATAATTTTTTTAATCGGTCGGTTCTTAAACTAAGTTGTGCCACCCCGTATGCGGGCCTTATTAAGGCAAATAATAATCGATCATATCATATCAAATAAATTTAAATTCCGAATGATGAGTGTATCTAATAAATAATAAGAGCGGTTTTAGTGTATTTTTTGATAAAAAAAATTATTTCAGATTAACTGGTAATTAGGTAAATAAAACTTTCGAGTCCCTGGAAATGTGTCATCTTGTTGAAAATATGATCGGTAAAATTGATTCACGGTCAAATTTCAAACTCAAACCGAAAATACACTAAGTCTACTTTGGTTGGCTCTAAAGGTGTGCGATAACAGAATCCGAAGGCCGAATTGAAATATTATTAGATTCAAACAAAATAGAAAAACAATAATACAAATCTGAATTAAAAGTACTTTTGCCGATAAGTTTTGAAGGCCACTTGCACAACTCGAATTGGCTTCGAAAATGATTCTGTTCGAAACTAGGATTTTAATCCACTATTAAATATTTATCGATACTTTTATGATGTTACGGAATTACAAATTATTTTGGATGTAAAAAAATTAATTGTTCTGTCTTATGTAACGAATCGTAAATCAAGTTGTTATCAAAATACAAATAAAACATTAAGGTGTGTCCAGTGTATAACTAACTCGCTTTCAGTGTTTTTGGGCAGATCTCTGATTATAAATGGAAATTCGAAAATGGAATAAGGGATAGAATTCATTTATTTCTTTATATTATTTCAAGAATCGATAGTATTCAGGATTTTGGTAACCGAAGAAAATGTTAATTTATTTTTCTTGTCAACTCTCATTCTCGGATCATGTTCATCAATGTAAATTATAGTGTCATCAGCAAAACAGTGTTATTTACAATATTTAAAAATTTTTGACATATTGATATACAGTGTGTTTCAGACATTCCCACAGCCGATATTTCGGAAACTAAGAAATATATTTTTATTCTGTAAACGGTAATGGATTTCTATGGTTAATGCCTTCTTCAGGAAGTACAATTTACTATTATAACATTGTCACCAGAGATGGCGTTGCAGTTTAAAAATATTTTTTGATCGAGGAAGGTTTGAAATTTAATTCTTAATCGAATGTCATATACATTCGATTAAGAATTAAATTTTAAACAAAATTGTTCTTATTCCAAAAAGTCAGATCTGCAGTAGTTTTCGAGTTATTTTAATTTTACTGTCTAATTTTTGAATGATATTTTTTTTTTAATTGCTGTAACTTTTTTAATCTTGATATTCGGATGTAAGTTCTTAATAATTTTTTTGCCTACTATAAGAGAATTATTTACTGGTGGGATTTTTTTTAATTGCACTTCCGATTTAAAATAAATCTCCCGAAACACAAATTATCTGGCCTGCGGACCAGACCATTGTATCCTTATGTATTTAGACTCGCTGAAACCGAATCCGAAGTCAGAATTGTCAGATTGTTTCGTTTTTCAGTTTTTCAGACCAATGTATCCTTACCAAATACATAATTCTGTCTGCCTGACAGACCATTGTTTGTGGGAGTGTTTTTTTTTGGAGTTAAAGGTGAAAAACGAGCCAATCTGACAATTCTGACTTTGGATTCTGTTTCAGCGGGTCCAGATACATAAGAATCCGCAGGCCAGACCACTTTTTTTGTGTGGCTATGTCATTAAACAAAGAAAGTAAAATACTTGAAAAAAAATTTCTGCGATGAATGATTTTAAATGTCGTTGAAATTGTTTCTATATACATCCAAGAATGTTAAAAAAGAATCCCGAGTGGCATCAACTTTGATTTAAATTTGATTGTAGCACACCGTGCTTATATGCGATCCAAAGCCGTTCAGAACTTTTTATTTAGCCGGTTAAAAACTATATACAAAGAAATGTAAAGGGTTCAAATCAGGCGAAGAATTATAATACCCTATATCCAGCGCGAATGATGGCGTACGAAAAAAAATATTGTTAATAAATCTTACACCCTCATACATAAACCTCGTATTTAAAGTGTGTGTATTCCAACAGTTAAAATAAATCTCCTTAAAAAAACCGCTGCCCAAGGAATCACTACTTCCACATCCAAGACTCTTACAACAAAATACTATATTTGCACTCCACTATGTGGAAATAATTGTTTATGGAACTTTAATGGTATAATATTTGAAATCATGTACCCCGAAACCCCATAAAATTATGTGCCACATCTGTAACAGAGGTGGGGGTAAATGAAGTGAAAAAATTCTTGATGACTTTGGCTCTTGTACACACACTAAATCACACTATTTTTTCACCACCATCAATAATAGGGTGGGGGTGGTAATGGGGATGGCTAATGTCATTTTTTTTGAGGCCTTAGCTCTTATATTTACTAAATACCAATTTCATGGACTCTTACTTGCTTGATTTACCCCCATTTACCTCAATTTACCCTTCAACTCTGCAACGGAATAATATCAAAATATAATCTAGTTCCAGATCTCGTTAAAAAACATACGTGTCCATATTTTAAGTGAATATCTTAAACGGTTCCAGAGTAATCGTGAGCACCAAAACAATACAAGACTAACAGACAGACCGACGAAACAGACAAATTTATTTTGTTCAGACTTAAAATATTAACGTTTCTTGATATTCTAAGCCTATTTAAACAATGAAAATTTCCAAAATTTTTTTTGCGTTAATATACTTCAACTGAATGTCGAATACGCAGAAAATGGCAAGACAAAGATATAAAAAATCGTTGTGTGCCGTAAACTACACGATAGAAGCCTCTAATACAAGCATTTTCTTCGAGGAAACCTACTACGCATCCATACTTCTCAAGGTAACCCACTGTGCATCCAATTTACTCGAGTAAAGCCACTGCGCATTCATACTTCTTGAAGTAACCCACTCGCATCCATTTTACTCTAGGAAACCCACTGCGCATCCATATCACTTGAGGTAACCTACTGCGCATCTATAGCACTCGAGAAAAGCCACTGGGCATCCACGCTACTGCGCATCCATTGTACTCGAGGAAAGCCACTGCGCATCCATATTACTTAAAGTAACCCACTGCGCATCCATACTACTTAAGGTAACCTACTGCGATCTATAATACTCGAAAAAAGTCTCTGCGCATCCAAAATATTCGAGGACAGCCACAGTGCATCCATACTACTTAAGGTAACTTTAACAACATAATATTTGAAATCGTCTACCCCAAAAATCTATAAAACGATATGCTAGTGGAGGTGGGGGTGGTGGTAAAGGGTTGATAGTGGGAGTGGATGAGGTAAAAAAATATTTTGAAGCTTTTGGTTCTTGTTCACACACTAAATTACATTTTTTTTTCATCCCCTTTAATAAGGGGGTGAGGGCGGTAATGGGGGTGGCTAATGCCAAAAATTTTTTTGAGACCTTAGCTTCTCTTTTGTTTACTAAATACCAATTTTATGGACTCTTACCTGCTTGATTTACCCATTTACCCCAAATTTACCCCAATTTACCCCCCAACTCTTCGACGGAACAAAATGAAAATATAATCTAGTTCCAGATCTCGTTAAAATACATATGTGCACCAAATTTCAAGTCAATATCTTAAACGGTTCCAGAGTAAACGTGCGCACAAAAAAAAAGTTACAGACAGACAGACAGACAGAAATTTTTTTTCGCTCAAACTTAAAATCTCGACGTTTCAAGACATTTTAAGCCTATTTGAACAATACAAATTTTTTTGTCGTTACTATACTTCCGCTGGATGTGGAAGTAAAAAAATTTAGCTGCAACTCACCGGTTAGGCATTTAGTTGTCTTAAAAAATTCATAACAAACTGAAAAGTATTTATTCAAAACTTCACTGTCCATTTGACATCTTTTATTATCTTTCTCTTTTAAGTGTTCACCCTCTATATTTTTTCACTAAAAGTATATCCGATTTTCTTCCTTAGCAATAACATCAGCTGCATTCCAAATATAATTTTCCATCATCGTTTCTTGATTAATTATTATTTTGTGGTGACCACCTTGTATATTTTTCACTAAAAGTATAGCAGTTTTTTTTCCTTCGAAGTTGTGTTAATTACATGCCAAATATGATTGTCCTCCGTCACCTTTTTTTTTTTTTTCATTAATTATTTTTTTAGTACGGCCACTTTGTATATTCTTCACTAAACATATATATGATTTCTTCCTTAGCAATAGCATCAACTACCTACCAAATATTGTTTTTCTGCGAGAAATAGTTTTTTCAGATATAGCGCCAACAGACAGATAGACAGATAAAGTAACAGAGAAATTGAAAGACCTTAATTTTCGTAATCTACATAATCTGAAACGTGAAAATCCGAAGAAATTTCGGTTTACAATACTTCCCTTCGGTAAGGGAGGGAAATAAAAGTTTTTTATATTGTTTTCATATTGGTTTGTCTGTGATTTTAAATTACACCCTGTAAAAACAAAAAGTAATCTTAAGCAGACAAACCCCACCACTGCCGGTGTTTGTTTATTTACTTATTATTGTGTTTTTAGCAAAGATAAAATTCATTCGAGAAAATATTTTGAATTCCCGCTATAGAATTTAACTAGCAGCCGTCAATGAGGCTGAAAAAAACGGTAAACATCGGAATTATCGTCCAGTGAATGGATTGACTGAAACCTGCTTATGCAGAAAGAACGTCGGCTTTTGCCTCCAAGGGGATGAAAGAAACCATCCCTAAATGCAAGAAAATTAATAAATATTGAGACTTAGTCACTCAGACTGTTTATACGTATATTTATAAAGTCACTGATTACAAAAATGAAGTCTAAATTTATGGAAAAAATTATCGGATTCGGAATGGCTGCATCAAAGCACAGAAATATGTATTCTACCAAATAGATTAAAAACTGAAGCAATAAGCATATATATTTATTTTACAGATTAGATGAAATAAAAAAATAAAATTTATGGGTAGAAATATATTTATTAACATTTTTTTTTACATAGCATCATTATCAATATGATGAAAATCCTAAATATTTACAAATTTAAAAAAATCTTATTTCGATCATAATTGTTTTTAATTTTAAGGACTTTTTTTAATTTCTATGTTATGAACACTTTTTATGCGAAGGTCAGCAGTTTTCGAGCTGTCATATTTTTTAAACTATAATCGTACGGAAATAAGTTTTATTTTTGTATTTTTCGTCTATTTGAATTATTGTTTGTAATCCGGTCGAATAATTATCACGAATAGTATTAAAATGTGGCGAAAATACATAACCACGATTTTATTGTTTTAAGTTGATGGGTTGGACATCCAAAACAATAGATTGCCAACTGATGTCATACCTGATAAAGGGGGTGGGGGGTCGTAAAGTTGAAAAGTCGGTTTTTCGCGTTTAAATAGAAAGCTAATAATCTGAGAGGAAAGTTCAAATGAGAAAGTTATAGGTATTAAAAAAACCTATAAAATGAGCCCCGAACATTAAGATAGCTTTATTAGGTCAGGAGTAAATTCAAAAAAATCGAAATTTTGAAAAAAAATTAGTTTCAGCAATATTTTAGAAATTTTTTTTAAATTTTACTAAAGTATGTGCTATATAGGAGAGAACATCTGATAATAATTTCAGATCGATATCTGCATTATTTTTTGATATATTCAATTTTTTTTGAAAAAAAGGGTCTTCGAAAAATGGCATTCCATTCAAAAGATATTTAACTTTAATTGGATTTTTTTATGCAAAAAAAATTTCTATTTTTTCAAATGAAATTTTCATCACTTTTTCTGAATAATGACCATATAGAAAAATTTGTAAATATTGAACAATTCTCGAAGAATAGAATTTTTTCTTCTCATAGCAAAATCTGACAGAAAATGAAGTACTTATAGCCATTTTTCGAAGACCCTTTTTTTTTAAATTGAATATATCAAAAAACAAGCTAAAAACGTACTCTTCGCCAATTTACTGAGCTTTTTATATATAATTGTTACACATTCTATAGGATACTCTTCGCAGTTTTCTTATAAATAATGTTAGTTTTTGGACATACTAAATTTTGTGATACCATCTTTGTTGTGAAAAAAATTGTATGAAAAAAAAAATGGAAAAAAATGTCCAACCTGTGAGATTCGAACACGGGACGTTTGGATTCACCGGATCCTAGCCCGGAGCCAGCCAGACAACCACGGCAAGGAAGGTAGGGTGGAAATAAAATTGTGGTTTAAAAAATTAGGATTTAGGTACGTTTTCGGCCTAGAGGGGATTTAGAGAGACAAAAAAGGAACAAAAACAACAGAAAAGATAAAAGAACAAAATTGTACAAACATAAATGGGGAGAAAGAGGGATTGGAAATATGTAAAGTTGAGGAAAGATAAGAGTAAGGGGGTAGGGGTAAGTTATCGTAGAAGGAAGTGTGGCTAGGGGAGCTGCCGGAGTCCGCTACCTCAGACTTCTGGAGGACGTTTGGATTCCAACGCAAAGCTTTAGCCGCTGCCCCACCACCTATTGCTACAAAAATTGATTGTCTGTGTTACATATCTTTCGACATTCATACATATTTCACTTCTATGAAATATTAGTAAACTTCATAAACAAAAAAAAATTAGTATGGAAATAATATCTCGCAAGATTTCCATTTTAGTACAAGCCACAAAAATTAAGAGATTTTTTTTTTAATTAAATAATTAATAACTTTTTTATTTACTGATCGACTTTCTTCAAAAACAATAGGGTTCTTCCTCTAGCTAACACTAACTTACTTTCTAAATTTCAATACAATCGGACTTTTCTTTCTTAAGTTATCGTGCTTACAAGAAACGTGACGGACGGACAGACGGACATTTTGAAAGTTGTTCAGAATTCGTTCACTAACACAATGATATGAAAATTTTTTTCTCTACGAGCGATATTTACGATTTTAGAAATGTGCCGATCAAATACAATATATTCTTCGTTTTTGCGAAGAGTATAATAATGCAGATATCGATCTGAAATTTTTATCAGATGTTTCCTTCTAAATAGCACATACTTCAGTAAAATTTCAAAAATTTTTCTAAAATATTGCTGAAATTAAATTTTTTTTTCAAAATTTCGATTTTTTTGAATTTACTCCTGACCCAATAAAGCTATCTTAATGATCGGGGGCTCATTTTATAGTTTCTTTAATACCTATAACTTTCCCATTTGAACTTTCCTCTCAGATTATTAGCCTTCTATTTAAACGCGAAAAACCGACTTTTCAATTTTACGACCCCCCACCCCCCTTATCAGTTGGCAAACTATAAGGGCTTGTTTTGGATATCCAACCCATTAACTTAAAACAATAAAATCGTGGTTATGTATTTTCGCCGTGTCAAATTACAATTCGATCGAACTATTGAGTTATTTGAAAAAAGGAATTTTTCCAGTAAAATATCGAAATTTCCTTTTAATTTAAAGTATAATAGTTTTAAAATAAGTGTTTTAAAAATACCAAACAATTAGAGCTTATTGGCAATACTGCATATTAACAAAAACCAATAAGGATTTTTTTTTTATTTTTCATTCTAGGTCCAATGGCAGGAAGATCTTAAACTTGTTTCGCACATAAACTTCGGTATTTTTAAAGCGATAAGGACATAAAAACAATTTAAAGATCATTTCAAGTCCTAATTTCTATCATAAGCATTTTTAACGTCAGACTTATCGTTTCTGAGATAATTGAAATTAAAATATTATATCTCGACTTATAAACGTTCGATAGCCGTCTTTAAACCATCGTATTTTTTTGAGCTGTTCATCATGCAGACATTAAAAGAAAAAGAAAATATTAGTCGTTTTATAATCTTCTTTTTTCTACCATTTTTTCTTTAAATGTAATACCTTTAAATTTTTATGAAGAACTGTTTCGAGATAGGAATTGATAGCTAAAATTGCAATCTTCAAATCGTTATCAACTCCCATGAAAAATTGTATACCACCTTGTTTTTTCTCTCAGATTGTTTCTTATTTTTTTTCATCCCTCCAGAAGAGGTGGGAAACGTCTCTCAACTAAAAAGCCAACATTGGGAATTTTTTAACATATATTATGGTTTGACAGCCTTAAAAAAACGTTTAGAAGAAATTATGAAAATCCACACACTGGATGACATTTCAGAAAAAGCTTTGACCTCACCATTGGACATGTCTTATTCTGAATAAAAATGTTGTCACAATTAAAATATAAAAAAAGAGTTAATCTCTTCTTTTCTAATATAAGTGTTTACTTGTTTACGAGGCACTTATCCGCCCTGTTGAATAATAAAAAGGCTATTATAGAAATTTATCAACCCTCATCGACATCCCATTATTAAATACACTTGTTACTAGTGCATAACATATTAGGGTCTGCATAAAAAGTATATCAAAGGTGATTTACCTGTGTACACATATTCATGAGTCGATTATTTGATAAATATCTACTTTAATATTTAGAAAGGGGTGAATTTAAATAGATCGTCTTTCGACTACCTGTAGTTTTTTATATATGTATATAGCGGACGCGTGTCAACTGCGGTTAAATCGCTTTGGGACGCGTTAAGTGTTTCAAACCCCAAGCGAAAATACTTTAAATTCCATCGACCCTACCCTAATTTACATCCCTAAAAAAGGGTGTCAAGTACTATTCAAATTTGAAGAAACCCCGAATGCAAGGCAAAGGTAAATAATTTCCTTTTAATTTTTTGATAAAATATTTCGTTTATGTACGCAGTGTGGACAAAAAGTCCACATCAGGGCCTAACTATATTATTTGATATCTTTAATCGTTTTTGATATCATCGAAATGTTTTAATTTATTCGTCGTACCTGTCTCGTAAATATACTCTAATTCCATTGTTTTGTCGATAGTAAGTGACGCTTTATGTAAAAAATAATTGTTGCCATTTACAACGGATCGTTATTTTTCATAACGTCCCTATACTAAAGCCTAACGAACAATTTAAGACATGTCCTAAAAAAAAAAAAATTGGCTGCACTTTCAAAATGGCGTCCGTTAAAAAAAACAAAATTTGCAAATATGGTTTTTGTCATTTAACACAAAAACTAAAAAAAATGGAGAAAAGCTTTCTGTACAAAAAATAAAGTACATAAAATTTTCTACAATTTTGTTCCTATACTATATTTGCATTGGAGTTACCATTTTCCAGATAAATGATTAACCTCTTAAAATAAAATATAAAATTCAATATAAAACGTAAGACTACGAAAGCCCACCCTAACTGTCCCCGATCCTTGGGGACAATGTTTTTCATAAAGATTAAAGTCTAAGGAACAATTTAAGACATGTCCTAAAAAAAAGCTGGCTGTACTTTCAAAATGGCGTCCGTTTAAAAAAAATGCAAATATTGTTTTTGGTCATTTAACACAAAAACTAAAAAAGATGGAGAAAAACTTTCTCTACAAAAAACAAAGTGCATAAAATTTTCTACAATTTTGTTCCTAAACAATATTTGGATAGGAGTTACCGTTTTCCAGATATCACTGTTACCGTTTTCGAGATAAATATCTGCAAATTATAATATTATTATTATTATTAATTTTTTTCAGTTTATTTTATTTAATTTTTATGTTAATAATATAAAGTTATATTATACGCCTTACAATAATTGTCACAGTTATTTCCTCTAAGTGATTTACCGATATATGAATTTCCATGTTTTTTTAATTTTGGACTCATTTATCTGGAAAATGGTAACTCCTATTAAAATATTGTATAGGTACAAAATTGTAGAAAATTCTATGCACGTTGTATTTTGTGAAGAAAGTTTTTGTCCATCTTTTTTAGTTTTTGTGTTAAATGACAAAAACAACATTGGCAACAGTTTTTTTTTTAATATATGGCCGCCATTTTGAAAGTACAGCCAGTTTTTTGTTTTAGAATATGTCTTAAATTGTTCCTTAGGCTTCAATCTTTATGAAAAACATTGTCCCCAAGGATCGGGCGGGGGGTGCACGTACAGCTAGGGAGGGATCCCCGACTATATACAAAGTAAATTTGAGAAAATTTTCTCTTTTATATAACAAGTCTTAAATTAAATGTTTTAACTTTTTTGGAAGTAAATCCAGTTAAGCCTTGCTTCCTATATCTTCTATATCCGACACTATTTTCAAAAACGTTCTACCCAAAAGATGTCCCCCTCTGAACGGAGCAATTTTTATCTGAAACATTTCTCGCTAGTATCCCTTCCTGAGGAGATATTACTGTGGATTAATTAAAATGGCCTAACCATATTGTCTAATAAAGTCAATACTTCTTAAGCAAAAAAAATAATTGAGAGCCAAGCTAAAAGTAATAGTATATTTTTTCGATTATTAGCTTCCAAATGGATAGGAATTAAGTGGTCTAGGTCTTCGCACTTAATTTTTTTTGTGTGCCTATGTTCATTACCTAGGTTTATATTTTTAAGCATCTGACCACCAATCTGACCTTGAATTCATTTTTACACACGATAATTATGTTAGTGTTATATAATATAGATTTATTTGGTAGGTGTCACTCAAGGGGTTGATATAAAAAGCACCTTCAAAATAATTATTTTTCTTTATAGTAAGCTATTTTATATCAACGTCTTCTATTTCATTTAATTATCTTCAATACTTTTGAAAAAAAATAATTTTAATTAATAATTTATAACTCTGGTAATATAGGGGATAAAGGTTTATTATATATTTTATTGAGCGTTCCTAGTCATAAAAAACATTCGTGTGAATGAATAGCCCAATAAGCCTCTGGGTCCAATTCCACATACTTAACCGGCGAGACTCTTTCCTTCAACAGTAAAATATGAACATGCGCCCAGGTTTCCTTGACAGGAAGAGGGAGTATTACAGGTCATCTGTAAACATAAATCGATAAGTTAAGAATAGATCATGAGCGTACATCTATCGCATCGATTTGAGTTTGGCGGACGTCTCGAGATGATAAATATATTAAAAATAAGTGGTCCAAGGATAGATCTTTGAGGAACACCAGATACAACTGATCTAATTTGTGGTAAAGGGAGTTTCCTGTATTAACATTAGTAAACTGTTGTCTGCCATTCACATCATTTTGAAACCAGGAGAAGGTACTTCCAGATATGCCATAATAACTTAATTTTGAAATTAGGCAATTAACATATAATGAGTCAGAAGCTCTAGTCACATCAAGTAATGTCAAAGAGTTGACTTTCGTGTTATCGATAGCTAGCAAAATTTCATAAGTTCTATTACTTAGTAGTGTAGAAATCCGGACTGATAGAAGGAATTATTGAGTTTTGAAAGACATATTCAGAAAGTTGTTCATATAGATATATCTGATTTTCTATTCTTAGAGGAACCGAAAGCAAGCTAATAGGGCGCAGATCTTCAAGTTGTTCAGGATTTTTTTCTTAGGATGTTTTCCATTGAGGAGGAAGAACACCAAGTTCTTAGGATATAAGTATTAATAATAAGGGTAAATGGGCCCGATATCCACTGTAAAGCAAGTTGGACATTTTAGCTGATAAAATCTATAATTCTGTGGTGAAAATAAAAATAGGTGTTTTTAATCTCCATTGAATACTTTTAAACATATCCTGATGAAGGCAACTTGACTGGCCAGTCGAATATAGCGTTTGGGTCTGTGTTGTTTGTGATAATTATTTTCAATGTCACGATAATTTAAAATTAAACAGAGTTCTTAAAATGATTCCCTTTCACCCTGTACAGTCGTCAGTGCTACGAATACATTTCATTACTGGGTATGTCCTTCTGTGCTAAATGTTGTTTTTTTATTAAAGCACATAATGGTTTTTACGCTCCCAGGATGAGAGTCGGCGTTTAGGTTTAAAATTTTATTCAGAATAATGTATTTCTTTGAGTATCCGTGAGTGATTTTGCGGAGTCCAATAACATTGAATACTTTGAATTCCCAGATCTGAAGGACTGCATAAGAAAGCATTAAACAAACAATGCAAGTAGAAGAATGGTCGGTTCTTTGCAAAACCTTTTTTATCAAGGGTAGATGCCCTTAGCATTTAAAGTGGACCCGAATCAGACGATTTACATTTCGAGAACGAATGTCGTTAAAAATTGATCGCGATTGTTTAATATATGACACGATAAATATTTATAATCTATGATTATATTTTATTATTCATATTTATCTAATATATCGTATCGATAAGATTTTCTAGAACAGAATTATCATAAATATTGGAAACGATTTAATTCCTAGTAAAGGTTTATTGCACAATAATTTTTTAATTTTAAAATTGTTGCTGTTTTGAATACTGTCAATTTTATACCGAATGCGCGCTGCTTTCTAATTATTTGTAGCAGTTTTCACTGCATTGTATATTAGTACAAGAAAAATAAGTAAAACAGGGGAAATAATTCGAACAAAGCTGATTTTTTATTAGGATTCTTTGGTGAGCTTTGGACGCCATATTATTGCAAGTGTCAATTTAATTATATAATTCTTCTTAGTTGTGTGGTCTGCTCTTATACACTATATTTTTTAAACGACCCCACAAATAGAAATCAAGTGGTCTCAGATCCGAAGACCTAGGGGTAAACTCCTGCCCTTGACTTCTTAGATCTATCCATCTACCTGGAAAATTATCTTCTATGATTTTTTAGTGTCTCTGTCTCTGTCTCCTTACAAGATTATGAGCCGGGGCACCATCAAGTTGATAATACAAGTGTCTTCTGACATCTTGTTGCAGTTTATTGAGAAAGGGCTGAATTTTATTTTGCAACAAATTTGAATACGTTTCCCTATTCAATCACGGAATGAAAAAAGGGCCAATAATTTGGCCATTCCACAAACCACACCAAACGTTAACTTTCGACACACATTGCCTTTTAGTACTTATAAGCCAGTGGGGATTTTCGTCAGCCCAAAAACGGCAATTCTGGGAGAATACTATCCCATTGGTGGTAAATGTTGCCTCATCAGTAAATATGACGTTTTTCAGAAAATTTATATTATTTAAAAATTCACTCTGGACCCAAAAACAGAAATCCAATCTTATGTCTGCATCACCATCTTCTAGGGTATGTAAAAATTTTAGTTTGAATGCTCTTTTTCTATGTTTTTTCAAGCAACGCCAAACCATGCTCTTGCTACTATTTAGATTTAATGCTACTTGCCTTATGTGATTTTCTCTAAAATATTGCAATATGCGTTCGTTTTTAATTTGCCGATTATATGGATTATAAAATTCTTTAGTCTTAACTTACATACATTTCCTGTATTGTTAAAACTTGATGGTTCCTACCAATTTATGGCGAACGGGAGGCTAACGGTCAGGACGCCGTAAATTAAATTCAAGAGCAGCTTGTCTAAATGATCTGACATTATCTCCGACTAAACGAATCAACTCCACTTTTTCTTGCATTGTTAAACGCGGAGCAATATTTATTACACAAAAATTTACACTTCACTTATTATCGAACATTAAACGAGCATTCACATGAATTTTTAACTGACTCACTTATTTACGTTCAACAATAAATTGACACTTGCAATAACTTTTGGCTTACTTAGGTCATTATGAAGATTATTTGTTAGAAAAATGGTAAATAAGTACGAATTAAAATTTTTGCTTTATTCAGTAAATAATTATTTTTTTGTAAAATCAATTTAAACTAGTACCAATGCATTATTCTAAACAAAAAATGAAGAATACACTTTTTTCGTTTGAGAATCCGTTTTACAAAAACCAGAAACATTATTTTATTTGAAAAAATTGATCCCTATCTCAAACATCTTTGAACCCACTACGATGGAATTTTGTATTTTTAAGAGTGCTGATTGAGAATATCTTACTAGTTTTTTTTTGAAAATCGATCCCCTTTTTCCATCCTAGAATCTGACGCCTGTAACTACAGTCAGATGCGGTTACGTCTAAAGACTCACTTATAGGTATATAATCGCCACCAAAATTTCAAAATATTCTGATATCAGATGAACGAGACATGAAAAGTGGGACACACTGTATAGGCACGTAATATTCTTTTGCTGTCTAGATAAGTTCACTTCTAGTAACGCTTCCTTCAACAAAGCCTACTTTCTCAGAAGGTATATACCAAGACGGACAACGCTGAAGTCTGGACTGAAGAATATATTCCATATGGTAAAAAAAATATTCCTCTTAGAGCAGCTTCCTAGAGAACTTGACAGAAGAGGGCAGATATTAAACGACGTCAAGGGATAGCTTTATTTGTGTGATAATGTGTATATAGCGCTAATTCTTTTAGCTTGATAGACCATCAAAGGAGGTAACTCTAGATGTACAAATAATAGTGAAAGAGATCAAGTCAAAATGAATCTAATCTCTCGCTATGCTCACTACATTCTAACTAAAGTAACTGTGAAAACAGTAGTGTCGGCAACTTAGCTAGATTTTGCTTTTTCAATATCACTACAACCAGTTTTCGAAGTTGTTGATAAGAACTCATCAAAATAATTCTTAGAAATCTTTGCTTTCAATTGACAACGACTCTAGTTACTGCTAAAATAGACTATATAAAATTAATATATAATATTGCATACATTTGTTTTGTAAATCGAGAATTATCCTTTCAAATTTCGATACACTTGTGATGAGTGGCTGATATCGGTTGTAAATAATCCTACATCCGTTCAAAGTTGTTAAAGATTAACTTCGAAACAATAAAATACAGAAAATCAATGGAAGGATCAACTTTTGGCTATGTTTTATGTACAGTGTGAGTCACAATTTTTTACTGCACTCAAATATAATTGTTGACAGAATACGAAAATGAAAATGAACATCTTGATAGAGGAAATCGTTTTTTGTGAATAGTGTGAGTATTTAATATAATGTTGATTTGTACAATCGAAGAAGTCCCGTCAGTTTAAGAAAATTCATAATGGTGTTTGCAAATCAATCAATTCTGTCGACTCCAACGGTGGTTAACATTGTTAGTTCATTTAAGAAATACGGGTGTATGATTGCAAATTGCGAAAAATGTCAGAAAATGGATGTCGAACCTCCAATTCCTCAAGTGTCTCAAGAAAGAGAAGAGAAATAAACTGAATGGTTGTGTTTTTTTTTGTTGAAATATATGGACTTTGTTCTAGGCAACAAATTTCTGATCAAGTTGATGTTGAGGATATAATTTATGATGCAAAATATTTCATATTGCATCTTAAATCATAACAAATACAAAGCTTTCAAGAACTCTTTCCCCGATGATTACACAGCCACAAAAAAAAGTGGTCTGGCCTGCTGACCAGACCAATGCATCCTTATGTATTTGGACCGGCTGAAACCGAATCCGAAGTCAGAATTGTCAGATTGGATCGTTTTTCACCCCTAACCACATTTTTCTGGAGGCAGAAAAACCATCTGCTTCGAACAGGTTCTTTTCGTTGAATTCTTTTTCCCGTGTCAGCAACCAAAATTTTTAGAGCATCGCCAAGTGTTTTAGTGTCACTTTTAATTACTTTTAAGTCTCTTTGCAAATTGTTTTAGACCAATTGTTAATATTAAACCTATCATAGGCAGGTAGGAGTTTTACCTTTTATTCTTCTTGTTCACGTTCTTATTAAGCCAAATCTGACCCGTCTAGCCCAACATTCACCACGAAGCTGCACACCGTGGTTGTCTGACTGGCCCCCAAAAACCGGCGAAGCACATTCTATGTATTAAAATGCCTAATAAGTTTGTTCACTAGTACTACTAGACCCCAGCGTTTTGGAAAAGCCTAGCAAAATGCAACCAAGACGCACGGATAAATCGTAACTGTGTTATTCTCTGTCTCTTGAAGCCTAAGCTAAGATCATTAGTGCCGTTATGTGTATAATTTTTTGCATACCTATATATTTTTTAAAAACAAAATTCCTTTATTTGTCAATATGGTCTTCCTCAAGGAAACATCTTAAGGCCACTGCGTTTAACTGTTTACTAGGCTTATTTTCAGCAATATTCTTTTCGTGGCCCAATTTTGCATAAAATGTTTTTATTTTGGTATCGATTAGTGACCTCGCATTTTTATCAGAAATGCCGAGGGTCCATCTGAATACTCTGACTATGAAGTTGTTAATATTTGAGATTACGAAATTATGAATGATCTTGGCCATACAACTATCCTCAGTGAGATATCCGTTATCTACCGATTATTGTAAGACATCAATATTAAATTATTTGAATGTTAATATGTTGTTGTTGGCTCAACATTAAACTGTAATTATGTAACGCACTCTTTTTTTTTGACCTGCTCCATGTAAAGAAGAACCAGCAATCCTGTTTGATATTCATGTTCAAATTACGAACACTCAGTTATATTTTATACCCAAAGAGTCGTTGATGCCATGACATAGAGCGTATTGCCGAGAAATAAATGGCGCTGGGCAGGGCACGTCGCCAGGGATGACATCAACTGGATGAAGACCATAATGCAGTGGCGGCCCAGAGAAACTAGGCGGAATGTAGGATGACTCCCAATAAGATTGAGAGGAAAGCTGGCAAGAACTGGATTCTGAGTGCTCAGGACAGACAGCGGTGGAAAAACATGGAAGTGCCTATGCTCAGAAGTGGAAGAAGACCCAAATTGGTTGTGATGTTGCTTGCGTATAGCGTTATATTGCAAAATAAAAATTACAGTTTCCTGAAGAATGGATATAACTAAGTGGTGAAACGTAGCCTCAATCATAATTTTCACAATATAATCATAAGATTTACGTGCATATGTTCTGTTCTCGGTTCTGCATATGAATCAAAAGGCATGTTTTATTTTTAGAATTACTATATAAAGCATCTTCTAAAGTGTCTAAGTGTACTGAACTATACAACTACAAAGCCACTTAAGATTCTTAATCAATCTGGTAAACAATTCGCAGACAATTTAGATTACAAAATCAGTAAAACTTTAACCTCTAGGTAAATACACTTTTATACGCATCAGTTTTTTTGGAAAACTATTGCTAAACTTTACTATGAGATTACCATCTGAGTATTTCATCGTACATTTGATTATGTACTTCAAAATTATAACGAGAACCAAGTCCCAAGGCTATCCTGTCGCAATATTCTAATCATTTTCGTTCATATACTGATTCGGTAATTTCTGATCACAGCTAGCTGCTCCTCGGAAATACAGAAAGAAAGCATTGAAGACATTATACAGTGTGTGTAGTGGCGGGCTAGGCATAGGGAGTAAGAATTACAACATCGCTTGTGCCAGCTGGCTGAAATGAAATAACTGAGAGCTGGGATGCTTCTCCGACGGGCGAGTTTGCTCTGCTGTGTTGTCATGTCTCTCGCGCTACGTGAATGTACATGCCTAATGGGCAATTACACACACTGTATAAAGAGGGCTTTGGTCATCTATCTTCTTCATAGACTTGTTTCTGACGCCAATAGTAAGTTCTGACTAGAACATGGATATTTAGTAGCTAAGAAATGGATGATTGTAACAAGTGAAGAAGTAAACATAAAAAAACAATATATGGTAGCTGGAAAATCATTGAAAGTACGAAATAATACAAAAATCTATGTTAACATCCCGCCACCACGTGACTGATTTTGACGTGACTTTTCTGCTAGGTCGCACATTCAACCAAGACGTACGGATAAACCGTAACTGTGTTAGTAACTGTCTCTTGAGGCCTATGCTAAGATCATTAGTGTCGTTACGAGTATAATTACTTCCACATCCAGTGGAAGTATAATACCGACAAAATTTTTTTTAAAATATTTATTGTTCAAATAGGCTTAGAATGTCATGAAACGTCGAGATTTTAAGTTTGAGCGAAAAAAAATTTCTGTCTGCCTGTCGGTCTGTCTAACTTTTTTTGTGCGCACGTTTACTCTGGAACCGTTTGAGATATTGACTTGAAATTTGGTACACATATGTACTTTATTTTCATCTTGTTCTGTCGAAGGGTTGGAGGGTAAATGGGGGTAAATTTGGGGTAAATAAGTAAATCAAGCCGGTAAGAGTCCATAAAATTGGTATTTAGTATATACAAGAAAAGCTAAGGTCTCAAAAAAAATTTTGGCATTACCACCCCCATTACCACCCCTACTCCATTATTAAAGGGGATGAAAAAAAATGTGGTTTAGTGGTTTAGTGTGTACAAGAACCAGAAAATATTTTTTTACTTCATCCATCCTCACTACCACCCCTCATCATCGGCTTTGCGTAGAGTACTTTCTATTTTCCTCTTTTCGTGCTGGTTTTAACATCCTTCTTGATGTTTTCGCCAAATTATTATTATCATTCTAATAATTTCATGATCATCATCTGATGGAAAGGTTCCTTCATGTCCAAGAAGAATGTCATTTAAAACTTTGCAGGTGGTTGAGATCAATTCGCGTTAATTTGTTCGTAGCAATACTTAAACCGGATGTCTTAAGCCTATCAGTATAAGAGGGACTCTTTGCCATAAGGAAGTCCGTGGCTTTACTTTGAAAGCTTTCAGTTTGCCTTAACCTAAGCTAAAATTGAGCATTCGAACTCGAGAACAAAGAGTTTCTAGGGAGAATATATTACACTTTTGTTTCACATCAATTTGAAGTTATCTTTTCCTATATACAGCATGACGCACTTATTAATATTTAGAGGAGTGAGCCAATTTTTACACAACATCGAAATCTGATTCAGATCTGACTGAACAGTGGCATGTTCTATATTCAGGTTACAGCAGATTTTTGTACTGTCTGCAAATTGTGACGTTTTGCAGTGATTAATCTGACAATGTCTGACGAATATCACAAAAATAGAATGGGACACAAGCCTGATTCTTGTGGGATGTCACTGGTAACAGTAAGTAGCTGGTAGAAAGTCATTTAACCTACAGATCAGAAGTCTGACATTGAATCAGAGCCAAAGAAGGGAATCAGTGCTGTCGAAAATTACTAGAGGTTGTGGTGTTATATTATTGTTGGAAACGAAAAAGTTCGAAAAAGAGTGAAAAGAGACATGACATTATCAGACGAACATATAAAAGACGTTAGAAACAATATTATAAAAGAAAGTTTGAAACTGGGTTCTAAAAAAAAAGAAGAACTAGGCTAAGTGGTGGTATAAGAAAAGTCATGGACAGAAAGAAAGCGTACGAAGAGAGTTGGCAAGACTAAATGGAATGGTTGAAGGTTTCTGATAGACGGCAAAGGCGGTAAGGAGTCGCTTATATATTATATGACGGTGTCAGCTTAATTAAAACTGGGAAAATGTGTGTTCTATCATCGTTTTCGTGTAACAGAGGGGTTAAAATTTAAGGATATTTACACAGTATATCAATAAGGGACTTTAAAAGGGAAAGCAGCTGACCATAGGGCCCTCTGTGGAATTGCAAAATATATTCCCCGCGTTGGACCCTGCGAAAGGCAGTATCGAGTCCGCCTACGCTCGGATGCGGGTAGTTTGTCCCGCAACGCACACAAAATTTCCTTCTTTCAATGCATAGTATATTTACTGTACCTTTTGAGTAAAACGAGTCTAGCTTTATTATTGAAATTCGCCCAGGGTTAAAAGCCACTTTGATATGTATTCGAAATACATTTTAGAGCAGCCTTCAAGAAAAAAAAATATTCAAGTCGGACCAGATTAATTTCCAGGAACAATATGTTTTGTTTGATACGTAAATATTTGCTGTGCAGTAATAAATGGCGAATTTTTATATTAAATTCTGTTTGTTTTGTAAAAACTGCTGATATAAATTGGAAAGTACACATTTATATATTTACCAATACTACATCCGATAGACTAATAATAATAAACGAATAATAATAATAACTTTATCTTGAGATCAAAACCAATTTCTATGCGCGCCACAATTACAAATTATTGGCTTATATTTCTGTAATACGAAATGTTAAGAACTATCCATATTTTTTTGCAAATAGGAAAATTTTATGTAAGACCCCAAGGAACAATTTTGGTTTCTTAAATATATACAAGGGTGCTATAAAACTATTTATAAAATGCCTTGAAAAATCTATTTTGCTGTAACAATATCCTTAATACCATCATAAAGCGACTTGCAGACTAAAAGGGCCCACCTTTATGAAGGTTGTTAAGGCCTTTTTAAATTCCATCATAAAACTCCTTAGTGAGGCATAGTGCCGCTCTTGAAAACCTTGTTCAGGCCGTTTAAAAACCTTTCTTAAAACCTATTTTAAAGCTGTCGGAAGCTTTTTTATTAACTTCCTGCATTCCCAGAAAACACCTAGAAGGCTACCTTAACTGGTTTTTAATACTCTTATAAGTCCATATTAGGAGAAGCTATAAGAATGTCCACGAAAGAATCCAAATAATTTTGTTATTGCATTTATTTTTTCTAAACTGATTTAAGCAAACACACCATCAGACTTATTGAAGATAAAATGGAATTTTTATAAAGCATAGAGTGGCACTATAACCTCTCTAAGGCCGATTTAAAAGGTAATAAAAAGACATCAGGTATGACAAAAAAATTAAAACCAACGGCAGTTTATCGTTAAAACTACAAAAGAAAGGCCCAAAAAACAAGGGAGCCTCAGAAATAATAATGATTTTAATATCCATACAAAATTTGCATAGACGCGTAATCAGCAAATTTAAAAAAGTAGGCTGCTTCTCGGTACCCACAGTAATTTTCAGTCGTTTCTTGTAATTCTTCCTCAATTTGCTAAAGAAAAAGTGATAATTATTAATAATTATAATTATGAGATTGACCTTGAATATTTATATAACAAGAAAAACATGGCCAGCCAACTGAGAACCTAATTGTCATTTTACAGTCCTCCCATTAAACTATATATTCTAATAATGATAATAACCTAGAACATTTACTCTAAATGAAGTCCTTTTAGTCTTTTTGTATACTATCACAAATAATCCTTTCCTTACACAAATGCAAATGCACTTGGCGAAGATCACATGGACTTGATAAAAGCTGTAATAAAACGTTTTGGATTTAAAAGAACCGCCTCCAATACGAACCGCGTTGACATTTGATACAAAAAACTTAAAACTTAACCTCAAAATAATTTCTTCCAAAAAAGACATAATTACACATCAGTAAGTCGTGAAATGCTTTTAATTAACACACACACACTCATGCATCAACGACGACACTTCAGGCAGACATATTGTTTATTATTTTTATAGCGAATGTTTTATTGGGGTTTTAGAAAGTGTTTTATGGAATTAAAATTAGCCTTTTAGATTTATAGAGGCCTTTTTTTTCTTCATAACGGTTTAATCACAACATTTGTCAAGGATGTTTTAAGAGTTTAGTTTTGCAATGGCCTTTAATAAGTACTAATAGGCACTGAAAATGTCTAGTTTTAAAATGAATTTAAAATGCATTTATTGCAAAAATGTTAAAACCATAAAGAATAATTTAAAGCCTCTTTAAATTTAAATGGAATTTAAGACGTTAATAAAACTAATTAGCTTTATGGAGAGTTTTATGTAGGTATGATAAACCCATTACAAATACATATTATCCTAGAAGCAAATTAGTTTTATAATTAGGTCTTACAGAATGCTTTAAAACTTACCATATAAGAACAAATATACTAAAAGGCCTTAACTACAATATCAATAAAGCACAAGACTATTTCCTAACCCTGGCAAACCTTTCTTAAAACCTCCTCAAGTCCAAATGACTTTTAAATTGTTCCTTGGGATGTAAAGCGATATTGTCTGAAAAAATCCACCAGGAACTATGTTGTTATGTTCCTTAAAGTATTCCGTAATACATCGTTTCTTCTTACTCAACACCTTGGCAGACGTTTTAAGATCCATGCGATATTTTAGTTGGCCTTTGCTGTATAATTCATCGAGCAGCATCACGGAATCTACCGTGGTTGCCTGTTAAGAGCACAGTCTCACCAAAACTCTTTTCCAGCAGTTCCTTAATGATATCAGCCCCATGTTTTGGAAAGCGTCCTCCTTTTGCCATCTGACTGCTCCTGAACCATTCAATATTGTCCTTTCTCCGGTTGATATGACCAAAAAATGATGGGAGTCGGGAAAATACGGTGCTGGAAAGTCGCATTGGGAAACGTATTTCTAGAAGAATATTGAAGAATACATTTATTTATATTAATGTCCTGGCGGAGTTTAGCCGTAGGCTATTCTACCACTCAACCATGACAGACAACATCACGACAGCCAGTCCCTGCGACATTACCATCTGCCACAGCTGAGACTCGAACTCAGAAGAGGAGAGCGACTAGACCGTGTTGTCTCTCACACAACCGCAGTCTACCCCACAGCTACGTCTCGGCAACACGTGAACAACACCATTACACATATGCCTTAGCCAGGATTCGAACCCGGGACCCTGTGGTTGCAAGCCTAACACCTTAAGCACTGCGTCACCGAGCCGGTTTAAATCTCGAGCCATGTCTCAGAGGCGTAAAGAAATATGGAGAAAACTAGGACGTCAGCATGTTAGCAAGTCTGATATATTGCTTGTCATCTGTATTCTTGGTCGAATCTCATATTCGCACAATTACCGGTCTTATCCACAAGAGCCCCAAGGTATGCCATCATTGTTTACTACCTCGCAATAAACTATCCTTACCATAACTGCGTGGTTATCATTATCAAGAGAAATGAAATATGGTTCTGGTACCGCCATCTAATAACAGTAACGCTAAACGCTACATACAGAGAATAGCCAGACAGTGTAGGTAATATTCGCGAAAATCTCGGAGTGGGCGACATTCTGATCGTATAATAGGTCCAAGGGTGAACAACAAATCCGTTTACTATTGACATTTAATAGAAGGTTAGCTTTGTTGCTGAACTGTCAAAACAAATCTCAGAAAATTCACTTGATAAAATTATATTAAGCATTTTTTCATACCGTTTTTTTTTTAATACTTTGGGAAGCTATAAATCTACCAAACACAATTTCCACTGTAATAAACTATTTTTCTAACGTCAAATGCCTATTATACGTCAAAACTTTGTTGTTCACTCTTATAATCTGACATTTAGAACGCCACCTATTGGTGGGTGATTTTCGCGAATACAAGAATTATTTAAAGTGTATTTACTTAATTAATTCTTATTTTCATTTTAAAGAGTGTAAAAATTAAGTTATACGGTTGCTTAGTTAAGCAGAGGGTATTTATACTCTGAGAGTTGAGGTGGAATAAGTGTTACGAATTACTGTAATAATGTAGGGTACAGTACACATAGTTTTAATTTCCCGAATTATTAACGTGTTGTCACCTTGTGATGGATTACCGTACGTAAGTACATTTGTATTTAACATGAAATAATTGACTTGCCTGCTCGGTGGGCATTTGTATTTAATTTATAATTATTATTTTGTAATTACGTTCGTCCCTAGCCTATATATTCCACACAACCTTGGGAGTTGTCAACGTATGTGGTGTGTTTATATTATGTTTATATTATTATTACTGCGTATATAACACAATACTATACAATTTACAAGTTACATTAACAATTAGTAATAAACTAGAGAAGAAATTTATAGATAAAACTTAAAAGCACGAGTGGTGCTATTTGTGGAAAACATTTCACCAAACAAAACGTCAAAATATTACCGCGATATTTGTCAACGCATCGAAAAAAATTAGAGCGATAAATTTTTCGTGTTGGTACTGTTAAATGTCGATCTAGGTTAGTTTACCACTACAAATGACATTTGATTAAAGCAATGTTGTCAGAAAAACGAGCTTTCATTGGCTATGAGTGTAAAGAGTGAAATAATCAGCAAAATAGATACCATCTTTTTGTTTGCAATTATTCAGTAATCGCCTAGAAATAAAATTATTTCTTCCTCTACTTAGAAAATTTCTCTAATTAATTTTTATCCGAAGAATAAAAAGAAATACCTATATTAGAACTCTATAACAATGTTATAGGATTAAAAAGGAGTATAAAGTATAATCTAATATTGAAGCAGTAAATAACGAAGTGTTCAGTAAATGTCTAAAAGTTTGATAATTAAATTAATTAATGTTTCAAAGTTTCGCATTTTGTGCTTTTATGAAAGCTTTAATGTCTTTTTGATAAATTGACAGTTATTAATACTGATATAATAAGTTCTTGTCTTATATTTCACAGACATAGCATTCCTTTCAATGCAATTATACCGATTTCAGTTGTAAGAACAATTTTTATTGCGACTCTATTAAATCGTTAATTGTCTATTTGAGATTAGGATTTTTCTTCGTAAAAATTCCATTCAAAATTAAGTAAAAATTTAAACAATAGTACATTCCTAGTTATAATTTTCTACTATTTTCAACAGACTTATCAGTACAGATAAGCCTGAATTAACAACCAATGCGCCTGCTCCAAGGAAGAACATGTTATCAGCCTTCAGTTTATTTTTTTAATTAAAGGATTATCATTTAACATTTTAACCTCCCCACAATAAAATTGTGGGAGGTTACTACATTTAGTCCAAAATCGAAAATTGAGATAATATCAAATCTTTACGTTTTGAGGTCCCAGGAACCCAAAAAAAAGTGGTTTTTAAAAAATGTCTGTGTGTGTGTGTGTATGTTAGCACGATAGCGGCGAAGCTACTAAACGAATTTGGATGAAACTTTGCATGAGGGTTTCTTTAGTGCTCCAGAAGAACTGAAAAGGTTTTGGTTGAGATCGGATTACGTTTAGTGCCGTTTTGGCACAACAAGTTGTTTATTTTATGATTACTTACAATTTGTAATCGAACCCGTAAAAATTTCAATTTCAACGATATATCACACTTGCACCCTTTCAATTTCGTTTCCGTTAAAAAAATTAAAAAGAATTCGTTATATGTGCACACATGACAGCATCCAAAAAATATTATTGGTATTATTGTTAGGGGAAAATGTATTTTGCCATCTGTCAAAAATATTGAAAATGAAAAAATGCTGCACTGATCACAAACCAACCCAAATATTTTTGACAATGTCAAGACTCATTTTAGTTGGTTTTCTAAAGGTAATAATTGTTTATAGCCGTGTTCGGATATTACGTCTGATTGATGGGACGCGTCACAAATCGAGCTAACCGAGCTAAATCTGAAACGTTCGAATATTACAAAATAAAGGACTCAGACGAAGCTCGATTTGCTGGGGCCTTTTTGATCGTGCAGGAAGATTTTAATTTGACGCATACGTAGTCCGCTTGAATTGTCCATAATGTTATTGACTTGTTGAGGTTAGAGTGTCATTTGGGCTAAATTCTGTATTATTTTTATTCGCTATTCAATATTCTACAAAATCTTCGAAACGTTATCTGTTAATACCCTTATAATATCCGGCAATTGATTAACATGCAACAAAAACAAACATGAGAGGTTATGTTTTAACAGATTGCTTGTAGTCCACTTCAGTTCGTTCGATATTTGTCCATGAAATAAATGGCTCCAAAGTCACGTGTAATTTATCTGTTTGCTCAATGCTCTGATTTCCGATGTAATATCCAAACACAGCTGATTTGGATCCACCGTGTGGGGAGGTTCCAGCCGCTTCCAGTAGCTGCCGATTTTTTGTTTTAATTTATATATTTTTAGGTGTGAGACATTTTACTCTAGATGTATTAAAAAGCAGCCTCTGTCTAATCCATTTCATTAAAATTTTTAAATATTTTTACAGAAAGTGAAAAAATACCCAACAAACAGTAAGAAAATGAAGAACACGGTAACCAACATTTTTTTAAAATTGTGATTTTCATGTGTTAATACTGGGCTGTGCTGCGTTTTTTATCTATCAGCGGCTCTTCTTTGTTATTATCTGCAAAGAATATTAAATGCAGTAACACAGTATTTGCATTAAAATTGTGAATTTCACAATGCAAAACGCAGCCTACAACTAATTAATCGGAAGAACACATGTTATTTTATGCTGCGATTTTGAATGGGACCTTGAATTGTGAAAGAAAATGAGAATATATCCCAGTGTTGATAAGAATCATGATTTTAAAAAAAAATCACAACTTTTTTAAAAATCCAAAAGACATTTGGTAGTTTCTCCACCACGTCAAGTTTCGTATGCAGCAATTTGAAAAAACATTATAGTAAACCACCAGAAATATTTCTCGTGTGGTAAAACTTCAGAACTATACTCTCATAAATACGAAAATGAAGAGTATATCACATTTGATCGGCACATTTCTAAACGTCGCTCATGATAAAAACATCCTATAATCGTGTCAATAAACGAATTTTGAATAATTTTCAAAATGTCTGTCTGTCCGTCCGTCACGTTTCTTATAAGTACTGTGACTGTGACAAGTCAAACTCTGCCCCCTCCCCGTCCAGCTCGTCAAATGTGTCCGGGAATAATAGTTGTTCGTGCTTCTAATTTATATTAAATTTGTTTTGATTTCATTTGATTTAACATTGAAATAAGGAATCGAGAGTTTGAGACACAAATAAGTTGGATGTAATTACTTTTTCTTTGCTTTATTTTATAGTGACGAGCTAAAAATATACTCTTCGCCAATTCACTGAGCTTTTTATATAATTGTTACAAATTCTATAGGATACTCTTCGCAGTTTTCTTGTAAATAATGTTAGTTTTTGGACATACTAAATTTTCTAAACTTTTTTGTGAAAAAAATATGAAAAAAAATTGAAAAAAGAAACATTCAACCTGTTTGGGGTTCGAACACATGACCTTTAAGGCAAAATCTTAGCCACTGGACCATCACACATTACTACAAAAATTGTCTGTAATATATATCTTTCGAGAATCATATTTCTACGCTTTAGATACATTATTATGAAATATATATTAGTAAAATGTATAAACAAAAAAAATATATTATTCAGATAACATTTCGCAAGATTTCTAGTTAAGTACAAAGGACAAGAATTAAGAAAATATATATTATTTAATTAAATGATTAATAACTTTCTTATTTACTGATTGATTTTCTTCAAATGCAATAGAGTTCTTCCTCTAGCTAACACTAACTTACTTTCCAAATTTCAATACAATCGGACTTTTCTTTCTTAAAGTTATCGTGCTTACAAGAAACGTGACGGACGGGCATTTTGAAAGTTGTTCAAAATTCGTTCACTAACACAATGATATGAAATTTTTTTCTCTACGAGCGATATTTACAGTTTTAAAAATGTGCCGATCAAATGCAATATAGTCTTCGTTTTTGCGAACTAAACCATCGTAAAATTAAAAACGTCTAAAACTAACATTTTTTATAAAAAATATATCGAATATATAGAATGAGCAACAATTACATAAAACGTTTGATAAATAGGCAGAAGAGTTTAATATTTACCCTAGCTTTTGTTTTATCTTTAATACCTTGTAAAATTTCTTAGATCATGTGCTGCTTTATTGTCGACAGCAGTTAAAGGTTCCTTATGTCGATGTAGTACTTTTCCTTTGTAAATTTTGCAGTAAAGTGCCTTATGGTTCTAGTGCAGTATTTTGATTCATCAGCTTTTCTCAATTACTTGCAATATATATATAAAAAATTTCAGCCAATGTTTTTTATATGTTCCTTCTTCCAGCGCATACCCAATTTCTATACAAATGTTGAGAAACAGGTTCCAAATATACTTTGTAACCACAGAGGGAAAGAGTCCCGAGTGGGATCCCTGGGGAAGTCCTGACTGAACCTATATCAATTTTGTTGTTTTGCTTAATAATACTTCTTTACAAAAGATAGGATTCAATTCATCATAGTATATTGCCCCGTACTCCGAATATATCCGTATCTACCATGATATTTAATTGTTATTCTAGTTTGTTCATTTTTATCTAAAATGGTGACTAAGTAATTTTCATATTATTTTTACATGGATGAGTACTTAATTATCTTAATGGTATCACTTTTATCTACTGTCTGTAACTTTTGTTTAAAATTAAATATTTAATTAATATATTTCACTAAAAAAACTGTCTAATCTAACATATTTTTTTTTTTAGATAATAACTAGTGTTTCTTTAAGCTTTGTTGCCCTTTTCTTATACCAAAAATCCTGGCATACAGACAATTTTTACGTAATTGTGTGCCTGAAAACTATATAAATACCTACGTGTTTTTATCCGTACTACATCAATGATAACCAAAGTTGGCTATAAATAATTTCAAGGAATAGATATTTATACTATTACAAATTTGGGAAATTGTCTTTCTCATTTGTTTTCAAGTGATATTATTGTATAAATATGTTTTTCCACTGAGATTATGCTTGCACAATATAATTTATAGATAATTTAAAAAACAAAATTAATGTGTTTACGATTATTTTTTAAGCCATCAAAAATTGGCACCTAATTAATTGATATTAATACCTGGGTGATTAACGTTATAAATATTAAATGTCTCTAATCACTGATGCCAAAACCAGATCCTCATTTTCATCTGCTAGTTCCTGACTATTTAAAAAAGTGTCAATGAATCTTGTTATTATTTAAATTAGCAGCTATTTTTTCCCACATATTCAAAAAAATTAGCATAATTGAGAATATAAGTGAATACAATATAAAAAAAAGTCACAATTATGACTTCATTTCTTCAGCATTCTATTTGTTAATATTAACTACCCTACTTTTACTTCCACGTCCAGTGGACGTATAGTGATACAAAAAAAATTTGAAAATTTTTAATGTTCAAATAGGCCTAAAATGTCATGAAACGTCGAGTTTCTAAGTTTGAGCAAAAAAATGGATGTGTGTCGTTCTGTCGGTCGGTCTGTCTGTAACTTTTTTTGTGCGCACGATTACTCTGAAACCGTTTAAGATATTGACTTGAAATTTGGTGCAAATATGTATTTGAACGAAATCTGGAACTAGATTATATTTTGATCTTAATCCGTTGGTGTTGAGAGGTAAATTGAGGTAAATAGGTAAATCAAGCAAGTAAAAGTCCATAAAATTGGTATTTAGTATATATAAGAGAAGCTAAGGTCTCAAAAAACTTTTTGGCATTAGCCACCCCCATGACCACCCCCACCTCGTTATTAAAGGGGGTGAAAAAAATTGTGGTTTAGTGTGTGTACAAGAATCAAAGGCCTCAAAAATTGTTTTTACTTCATTTAATCTTGAAAAGATCGACAGAAGAAACGTCTTGCCAAGAAATGGATATACCCTCAAAAACAGCTCTTCTGTTTAATAATATAGACCTAACAATTGCGCTCTTTACTATTTTTCTTCTGCTTCTTCTTGTTCTACTTATTCTCTTCTTCTTTTTTCTCTTCTAGATATCTTTCTTCTTTCACTTTTTTGACAAATAGTATTATTGTATAGTATTATTAGAAGATGTTTTCAATTAATAAAAAGTGGACTGTATTTGTATAAGTAAACAATGATACTAAAAGAAACTAAGTGCTGGAGCTAACACAGGCTACTTGAAATCAACCTCTACCCGGAAAGAGCCCGTATTTTATTTTATATTTTAACCTCCCCACAATAAAATTGTGGGAGGTTACTGAAATTGGTCCAAAATCGAAAATTGAGATAACATCAAATCTTTACGTTTTGAGGTCCCAGGAACCCAAAAAAGTGGTTTTTAAAAAATGTCTGTGTGTGTATGTGTGTATGTATGTGAACACGATAGCGGCGAAACTGCTAAACGGATTTGGATGAAACTTTGCATGAGGGTTTCTTTAGTGCTCCTGAAGATCCGAAAAGGTTTTGTTAAGATCGGATTACGTTTAGTGCCGTTTTGGCACAACAAGTTGCTTATTTTATGAGTACTTACAATTTGTAATCGAACCACTGAAAAGCAGTAAAAAATTCGATTCCAACGATATATCACACTTGCACCCTTTCGATTTGGTTTCCGTGAAAAAAATTAAAAAGATTTCGTTATATGTGCATGTGCAGTGTGCACACATGACAGCATCCAAAAAATATTATTGGTATTTTTGTTAGAGGAAAATGTAATTTGCCATCTGTCAAAAATATTTGGGTTGCTAACCTTTGTGAATGTTGATTTATATAGGTTAAATGTACCATACATTTATCCAGAGGCGCACTGAAGAGGGGGGCTTTGGGGGCTTAAGCCCCCCCCTGGAGGTCAGCATTACATATTTTAAAGTAAAAATGAAGTATAAATAAACAAAAAAACAAAATATAAAAGCAAAATACATTGTACAAAATATACGATTGAGTGGTCGTGGCAATATATACATCATGGGCTATGCTTGTTGTCCCACTGAATCGCAACTCCCCCCTCCGCCACACCGGAGTGAAAGGAAAGTTTTATACTCCCTGTTAATTTTTTGTTCAATAAATATACTAAATGTATTAATCATATTATTATTTGTAGTAGCCCACCCCTCAGCAATTTTCTGGGTGCGTCCCTGCATTTATCACCTGACGTCACAGATAACCTCATAAATATATATATCTTAATATTTAAGAATATTACATAACTATTATTAAAATTTCTGCCTGGTTCCCGTACTTTCAAAATCTAGTTACTTCTAAAATCTAGTACAGTGTAATGTTTATGAAGTTCTAAATACTTTGTCCTAATAAAATAGGACTCTTTTTGTAGGTTGGAAATTTAACCTATAATTAGCAGTCTATTTTTATTTGCCTGAATTTTTAAATATTTGCTTGGAACCACTGAGGCTTCAAGCTAAAAAAATGCGTATACAAACATTAAAAATGAGAATAAACTTGAAAAACTTAAACATAATGCAGATGTATAGGTTAATGTCCCTAAATATATTTCATAACCTAAAAATCAACATTCGTAAAGGTTACCAACCCAAATATGTTTAACAGATGTCAAAACTTATTTTAGTTGGTTTTTTTTAAGGTAATAATTGTTTATAGCCGTGTTCGGATATTACGTCTGATTGATGGGACGCGCCACAATCGTTCGTTTAATGCAAATCGAGCTAACCGAGCGAAATCTGAAACGTTCGAATATTACAAAATAAGGGCCTCGGACAAAGCTCGACTGGACCTTTTTGATCGAGCAGGAAGATTTTAATTTGACGAATGCGTATTCTGCTTGAATTGTCCATAATGTTATTGACTTGTTGAGGTTAGAGTGTCATTTTGGCTAAATTCTGTGTTATTTTTTTTTGCTATCCAATGTTCTACAAAATCTTCGAAACGTTATCTGTTAATACCCTTATAATATCCGGAAATTGATTAACATGCAACATAAACAAACATGAAAGGTTATGTTTTAACAGATTGCTTGTAGTCCACTTCAGTTTGTTCGATATTTGTTCATGAAATAAATAGCTCCACTGTCACGTGTAATTTATCTGTTTGCTCAGTACTCTGATTTCCGATGTAATATCCAAACACAGCTTATAAAGATCCACCGTGTGGGGAGGTTCCAGCCGCTTCCAGTAGCTGCCGATTTTTTTAAGCGGATTTTTGAAATTTCAACTTTTTTATTTATTTCTGGGTACGGATTTCCTGTAAATGATACATGAAGCAATTTAACCATGAAGGTACTTCATTCGCGGAAGTTAAAAAAATTACATTTTGCCAGCAGCTCTGCTTATTTCTTCTGAACCTTATATGGAATATATTAATTTTTATTAATAACTTAAACATATAACAATAAAAGATTGTTATATTTGCTATATTTTTCCCTATTTTTTCTCATTGTCCTTGATACTTACTTGTTTTTCAGAATTTAAAAAATAAAAAGTGAGGTATAGTAAAAATTAACGTTTTTTTTTTTGATCCTTACATTTAGCCTTTCAAACTTGCACATTTGCCTGGACAAAATTTTTTTAAATTTCCGCATGTTAACTTAAAAGGGCGTCAGAAAATATTTTTGGAACATGTGAAATTATACATCATATAATAATACATAGCTACAATATTTTCAGAAACAAACCGCTGTGGCGGACATAGAGGCAAACGAATCATCCTATAAGGGTTTCATTTTTTCACTGAACATATAAACAAATGATTTCACTTTTTTGTATTTAATTTTTACTCACTTGCTTACTCTCTGAGATTTTTTCGAATTTTCACGTTTCAGACTGTTTTAGAATTATTCATAGCGTGTTGCCAAAAAAAATATTATGAAAAAATTGAGGAATATTCAATGTTCATACGAATAAAATACCATCCTTATTCGTGACAGCTGTTTTAATAAATTTGCATAATAATTGATCTTAATACGAAACATACGGAATTAATGCATTTCTCAATCAATTTTCATCTAGTTATGAAGTGTAAAAAAAATTTGCAAAATATTTATTTGTAGCATTTTTCATAAACGAGTACTCAGTTTTCAACGTTATTTTAACGTCATAATGAAAGTATTCATTAGTAGCAATATGCGTGCCAAATTTCGTAATGAAATGTTCAATAATTGCTGAATGAGATATTAATTATCATCATCATTTCTTGGGCGCCATCTTTAGAAATTCGTCGATGTACCTAAGAAAAGTCCTGTATAATCTAAGATCGCCTGTATCATCCACAGTGTCATTCACACGAATATTAAAGAAAAGGAGTCCCAGTATAGATCCTTGAGGATCTCCAGAGGAGGCACTGTATTCAACAGATTTAAAACATTATACGATACATATACTGTTAATATGTTAAGGGAGGAAGAAACTAAAGTAACTAAATTATTGGAGATGCAGTGCTCCTTAGGTTTGTACAATAACTTATAATACTCAAGTCTATAGAGTCTATAGAAAGCTTTTGAGAATGTGTTGTATATCCGTCTACATTTAAGTCAATAAACTTAGATCTAGATATGGCGCAATATACATGAAATAGTTTTAATTAGAACAAATTCAAAATGTTATTCTTAACTGAGAAATGTTTTTAAAAAATTTCGATACTTTCAACAAAGAAAGTACCACCCTGTAAGGTACTGCCACGTCCTTCATTATATTACTTATTAAGCATGATTATGATGAAATATAAATAATATTATCAATTCAGAACAAATTTATTTGCTTTTAATATTATAAACACCTGTTATCTATTTGGAAATATGTATGTATTAATACTATTTAAATAGACGTAATTTTTTATTCTTATTGATATATTGACGCCGATATTATATAAAAATACCTATGAAACATTATCTTTATTTAAAACCTTTACTTTTATGTACATGTATTTCTACATTTATTTTACCTATTTGGTATAATTTATATTGAACTAGTTAAGTGTTGATTCTAATACGATATTAGGTTCTTGGTACTGGTGATTTAGTCATTATCGTAAGAAAGCAAAGCAGATATTTTGTTACAAAATAGTTGTGAAATTTATCTATTTGAAAAATATTATGATTGAAATCGTATATTCGAGATGTCCCTATCTTCGAAAGGTGAATGTTATTTTTATTCTGGTAAATTCACTACTATCACCATGTATTTTTTTTTAAATAACGATACGTAAATAATCACATTATTTAACGAAATATAGGAATAACTATGTTATTTGTCATTACACATAATGCGATTCAATATTATAGACATCAATTTATTTATTTTTATTGAAGAAAGCATACAATAATTTTAATTTCACGGAGGAAAAGCATCTCTCCCTTCGGTATTCAATTTATAATTGTATTATAAGACTATCTCGACTCCACCTAAAATGGGAGTGTCAACGTTGCTTTCGTAACATTCTCCAAATATACAGCCATCTACAACTCTAAAATTAAGCCTGTATCCAATCGAAATATGTTAAAAATGACTGATGATTATATATATTTCTGGAATTCAATCCAAACTTTTACTAACCCAATGGACTCACCTTACCTACCTGCATCCAAACATACTATAAATATGTGAAATAATCTATTTGACACCATTTGAACGTGACATATGCCTAACAGATATTTTTACTTAAACGCCAGGTCAAAAACTCTCGAAATACTATCTATAAGTGATTGGTAAAGGAAATCATCCCGTGAAATCCATGAATTGCATTTTTTTATCAATAATGAGATGATTCAATGTTCAAAGTATTTCATGACGAAGAATCAAGTAAATCTAGTTCACCGGATAAAAGATACTTTCACTCATGATACAGCGGTTCTGCGTCCTCTATGTTTCATTCACCTTCTCATTAAGAAGAGTGCTTCTTTTTTGGAGTATTTTGCACTCAAAAATTTCTGTCAAATATCTCCGAGGTTATTGACCAAATGTACCTTCGAATCATTTTGTCCAATCGCGAAATCTTTATAGACCATTTTTTCAATTTCAAAGCTCAACTCGCCTTCTCAGATATCCTGGTATTTATTTATTATCTTCACAGAGCCGCAGCCATCAACAAATATCTCGTCCAGACACAACCAAGAAAATAGCAAAAAGGACACATACGCCATCTAAAGGAGACCAACAAAACCAGCAAATCACATTGGTAATTTATAAAAAAAATCAGCTAGAAGCAGTTGGGTCAATTTTAGACACACCCATACTATTATATGGAATCGATTATACTTAAGTCAAGATAACCCATTCAGAAGAGAATAACTTCAAACCATTCTGTTTCTCCTCACACTTTTCCACCTCTCTAATCGAGGGGTAAACGCGAAGGAAATCTGGTGTACACCCAGAAGGAAATCCGAGAAAATATTCGTCAAAGAAATTTTGGGCCTCGTCTCTAATCTAATATAACTTTGTCCAAATGATTACTCTACTTACATCCGAGGTTTTCTACCAAGAAACCGAACAGTGAAAGAAATTATTTTAAGATTATAACAAAGGATCTGTTTAAACAATCTATTCTCGTCTTATCTTCAACTAGCAGTGATTTTAAAGACCAAGCAGGCAAATATACAAGAAAATGTAAAATGTCAATCCTTTTTTACTTTATAGTAAACGTATACGAAAGAGGAGGGCCTATTAGGCCGGTTTTCGGCCCTTTTTTTGGTCAAAAAATTTCGAAAAAGTTTATTTTATCATATATATTCAATATCTAATCTATTGCACCCCAAAAAGAAATTCCACCAACCCTCCACTTCCATGTATTAAATTATTAAAGAACCAGTTTACATTAGTGCACATGCTTAGATGTTTTTGAATTTGAAAATCATATTTCCTTTGAACAAACTGCACCCTAAGCTCCCCCTACTACTATACAACACCTCAACATCTCCAACATCCACGACAAGCACCTTCTTCCCTCACTAACATAAACCTTTATGCTCCTACTAGGTATAAATTAGTTTTACAGGGATTTTTTATTTAGATTATTAATAAAATGCCAATTCCTCTTATGTTGTGGGAGAAGAGGGTACTAGTCATTGGGTGTTGGTAGTAGCATGTGTGCTAATGTAAACTGGTTCTATAATAATTTAATGAGGTTACAGGAGGAGGATGAGTTGGGGGAAGTTCTCTTTGGGGTGGAATAGATTAGATATTGAATATATATGATAAAAAAAAATTTCGAAATTCTTTGACCAAAAATAAAAAGGGCCGAAAACCGGCCTTGTAGGCCCTCCTCCTTTGTCTTGATATTTTTCACGGGAAATGTTAAAGTTAGAAGTTTGATGTATCACCTCCCTCGAGTTAATATTTTTGCCTCCAAAATGACCGGCAACATTATATTCAAAGCAGAAATATGCGGAATTTGTTTCAGTTTTAAAATTTGCAAGGATAATTTTCCAATACAAATTGATTTGAGAATTACGTATTCAAAATAATTTATTATATCTATTTATCTTACTTTAGCTATAAAACCACAGCTTATTTATTAAACATATAATTACATTCTTTATATCATTATTAAATATTATAACACATTATCCGAGTCATCAGTTCATAGACGTAATGATTCGTCAATTTTTTATCTTGCGTCCAGAACCAGTGGTATATATTTTATATTTTTTTATGTAAAATTTACAATATAAAAACTACTTATGGGAGATATAACTACATTGGTAAAGTGAAAGAAGTTCACAATAGATTGTATTAGTTATATTTTTCATAAATTAGTGAGCAATTTCTAGCTCTGTAGTAAACAACTCAGGTCCAGATTGTTTTGCTTAAAGTATTTATTTGGGTGCATTTCCTTACAAAAGTATCTGATAAGACTCGTTAAACAGCGAAATATATTTTCCCTGGACAAACACTCAAAATATTGTTTAAATTCTCCTTTCCATGACAATAAAAACATGTCCAAATGACTACAATTTCGTACTTTTAAATCGCTTTCAAAATGAATCAAAATACAATTTACATCTGATTGCTTTATTCCAGTTGTTTAATCATTTTTTTATTGTTATTGTCTTTTGTCTTGCCATCTTGGAATATTTCACCCATTTCCGAACCTCAAAGAAAAATAAATAAAGACCATTAATGGTTTTTGTTTTGTTTAAATATTTTGGTTTGATTCGTTATATTTTGAAGAAAATATATTTTTCATGCTCATAAATACATGTACCAAATTTGGTTTTGAAATATTACAAAGAACGGCCAAAAATTGTATTTTCGTCAAAATTATGATTTGCCCATCATTTTTGGCCAATGCATCGAAGAGTAACAGTTTTTTAAAAACCGTAGGTATTTTATGTACTTTAAGATGGCATAAAAGATCCAGAAATAAGAAAATCTTTTCGTTTTTTTTTTTGGAAAATTTGTTCTATTTTTCCGTTTTTTACAAAAAAAATATTTTTCTTAATATTTCTTAATCATTCAAAAGTGCAGTAAGAGAACACACCATTAAAAAATGTATTGTACTATTAAACTAGCGAAGATATGTACTAAAATATCTTGTAGGTATTGATAAGGTTAAAAAACATAGCACTTGGCTTTTGTTATATAAATATTTATTATTTAAAAACATCAAAATTATCACTTTAAATTTTTCTTACAAAATATTTATGCCAACCGGATTCGTTACAATTAATGTCTGAGTCATCTGACTGATCTTCCGTATCAGATGACTCGTACATCTGCATGAAAATATATATTTTCAGAATATACACCTGAAAAGTCATCATCGTCATCGTCTTCTTGTTCGACATTTACCTAAAAATTAACAACATGTGGAGTTAGAGCCGCTGCAGTACCTGCACATAGTAGTGCATTTCAGGCTAAATTTAATGAATTTTAGAATTAGATAATTAAAATTTACAATAAAAAAATCGCTGCCCAAGGAATCACTCCTTCCACCTCCAGATTTTTCATCCAAGTCTCCCTCAACGAAAATATTTTGTATGTGGAAATACTTGTTTATGGAACTTTAATAATGTAATATTTGAAATCGTCTACCCCATAAAACGATATCCCACATTGGTAGTAGGGCGGGGGTGGTGATAGGGGGTGATAGTGGGGGTGGATGAAGTAAAGAAATATTTTGAGGTTTTTGGTTCTTGTATACACACTATATCATCATTTTTTTTACCCCCTTTAACAATGGAGTGGGGGTGGTAATGGGGGTGGCTAATGCCAAAATATGTTTTGAGTCCTTATAGCTTATCTTGTATATACTGAATACCAATTTTATGGACTCTTACCTGCTTGATTTACCCCCAATTAATTCCCCAACCCTTCAACGAAATAAGATGAAAATATAATCTAATTCTAGATCACGTTAAAATACATATGTGTACCAAATTTCAAGTCAATATCTTAAACGGTTCCACAGTAATCGTGCGCACAAAAAAGTTACAGACAGACAGACAGAAAGTCAGACTCAAACTCTCGACGTTTCATGACATTCTATGTCTATTTGAACAATAAAAATTTTCAATTTTTTTTTTGTCGTTACTGTACTTCCACTGGATGTGAAAGTAAAATATGAAAATTTTCCAAATGAAACTAAAAAAACCGCTGCCCAGGGAATCACTACTTCCACATCCAGATTTTCTATCCAAGTCACTAACAAGGAAAAAAAATTGTATCTGGAAATAATTGTTTATGGAACTTTAATAATATATTTGAAATTCTCTACCTCAAAAACCCATAAAACGATACCCCACATCGGCAGTGGGAGGTGGTGATAGGGGGTGATAGTGTGGGTGGATGAAGTAAAAAATATTTTGAGGTTTCTGGTTCTTCTACACACACTAAATCACAATTTTTTTTCATCCCCTTTAATAATGGGGTGGGGGTGGTAATGGGGATGGCTAATGCCAACATTTTTTTCAGACCTTAGCTTCTCTTGTGTATACCAAATACAAATTTTATGGACTCTTACCTGCTTGATTGACCTATTTACCCCAAATTTACCCCAATTTACCCCCCAACCCTTCGACGGAACAAGATGAAAATATAATCTAGTTCTAGATCTCGTTAAAGTACATATGTGTAGCAAATTTCAAGTCAATATCTCAAACGGTTCCAGAGAAAACGTGCGCACAAAAAGTTACAGACAGACCGACAGACAGAAATTTTTTTGCTCAAACTTAAAATCTTGACGTTTCATGACATTCTAAGCCTATTGGAACCATAGAAATTTTTTAAAAAATTTTTGTTGTTACTATACTTCCACTGGATGTGGCAGTAATATGTTTTTTCCTTAATTTCTAGTTTTTTTTATACCATCTTAAAGTGCATAAACCTACAATTAAAATAAAATTATTACTCTACGAACGATAGTTGAAATGAAATTAATTTTATTTAATTTCATACACTGGCAAATCCGTCCAAAATTTCCTTAAATTATTTTGGCAAACAATAATCCCCGCATAAATTAATTGATACTTTAATAACCGCACGTCACTTGGAAGTATTTTTTTTGTAACGAACCAAATGAAATTATCTTTTTGTTTGCTTATAGTCAAAGTAAAGAAAAAATAATCTATGATCAATCCAAAATTAAAATCTGTCTATTATTATAATAATATATCAGCTACTAATTTTTGCATTCTTCTGATAACCTACATTCCTTATATCAGAGACAAAAAAACAAACAGTCGTCTGACGTTTCGTTTTCTTAAACCGAAAAACTTTTTCGGAGTTCAGAACAAAGGCAGCATTGAGTATAGCAGGATAAGCATGGGTATGCTGCCCCGCACCAATCTGGTCGAGATTTTGGACACAAGTTGATAGTAGTGTTAGATGAAATTTCCCAAAATATTGTTTTTGGAAAACCATTTTTAAGGGAGTTTGGGGATAAAAAGAAAAATGGAAAAAACATTTTCTCACGAACGAATAAAGCGATTTTCATGAAAAAAATATATGTTATGACATGGTTAAAAAATTATTGAGTCCATTTGTCTTAAAAAAGTGGTGGAAAAATGTTTTCAAAAAAAATAAATTATTTTTTAGGCGATGTTCTCGAGACACTACCATCATTTCCTTTCAAATAAATGTTTATATGCCCCTTTAAAAAATATCCAATTTTCAAAGCGATCGGAAGGGTAGAACGTATTCAAAATTGATAATCACGGGTGTACTGCCGGCGCGGTTCACTACTACATCTTACCACGGTCACTGGCGGCCAATACACCCCACTTCAAATCAGTATCAAACTTCAAGAAGTGTAGTGCAGATATTTTCAAATTCTCTGACGTCAACCACTGGGTCAGACAAAATCTAGTTTGAAAATCTGAACATTTTGTAATGATGACGTCTGTAGTCAGCCTATGAAAGAACTGTAGTTTTCAAAGTCCACTACGAGGAGGCTACAGTGCCTTTCACTAGTCAGAGTGCCTGTTTATTGTGAGTCCTCTTGCCTCTCGAGTCGGGGCGTTTGTTTATCGTGAGTCCTCTTGCCTCTTACGAGTCGAGGTGATTGTTTATCGTGAGTCCCCCTCCCTCTCACTAGTCGAGGTGCTTGGTTATTGTGAGTCCTCTTGCCTCTTACGAGTCGGGGTGTTTGTTTATCGTGAGTCCCCTTACCTCTCACCAGTCGGGGCTCTTGTTTATTGTGACTCCGCTTACCTCTCGCAATTCGGAGTGACTTTTTTGCGTGAGTCCCCTTGCCTCTTACGAGTCGGGGTGATTGTTTATCGTGAGTCCTCTTGCCTCTCACTAGTTGAGGTGCTTGGTTATTGTGAGTCTCCTTGCCTCTCACCAGTCGGGGCGCTTGTTTATTGTGACTCCCCTTACCTCTCACAATTCGGGGTGACTTTTTTGCGTGAGTCCCCTTGCCTCTCACTAATCGAAGTGCTTGGTTATTGTGAGTCCTCTTGCCTCTTACGAGTCGGGGTGATTGTTTATCGTGAGTCCCCTTGCCTCTCACTAGTCGAGGTGCTTGGTTATTGTGAATCCCCTTGCCTCACCAGTCGGGGCGCTTGTTTATTGTGACTCCCCTTACCTCTCACAATTCGGGGTGACTTTTTTGCGTGAGTCCCCTTGCCTCTCACTAATCGAAGTGCTTGGTTATTGTGAGTCCTCTTGCCTCTCGAGTCGGGGCGTTTGTTTATCGTGAGTCCTCTTGCCTCTTACGAGTCGAGGTGATTGTTTATCGTGAGTCCCCCTCCCTCTCACTAGTCGAGGTGCTTGGTTATTGTGAGTCCTCTTGCCTCTTACGAGTCGGGGTGTTTGTTTATCGTGAGTCCCCTTACCTCTCACCAGTCGGGGCTCTTGTTTATTGTGACTCCGCTTACCTCTCGCAATTCGGAGTGACTTTTTTGCGTGAGTCCCCTTGCCTCTTACGAGTCGGGGTGATTGTTTATCGTGAGTCCTCTTGCCTCTCACTAGTTGAGGTGCTTGGTTATTGTGAGTCTCCTTGCCTCTCACCAGTCGGGGCGCTTGTTTATTGTGACTCCCCTTACCTCTCACAATTCGGGGTGACTTTTTTGCGTGAGTCCCCTTGCCTCTCACTAATCGAAGTGCTTGGTTATTGTGAGTCCTCTTGCCTCTCGAGTCGGGGCGTTTGTTTATCGTGAGTCCTCTTGCCTCTTACGAGTCGAGGTGATTGTTTATCGTGAGTCCCCCTCCCTCTCACTAGTCGAGGTGCTTGGTTATTGTGAGTCCTCTTGCCTCTTACGAGTCGGGGTGATTGTTTATCGTGAGTCCCCTTGCCTCTCACTAGTCGAGGTGCTTGGTTATTGTGAATCCCCTTGCCTCACCAGTCGGGGCGCTTGTTTATTGTGACTCCCCTTACCTCTCACAATTCGGGGTGACTTTTTTGCGTGAGTCCCCTTGCCTCTCACTAATCGAAGTGCTTGGTTATTGTGAGTCCTCTTGCCTCTTACGAGTCGGGGTGATTGTTTATCGTGAGTCCCCTTGCCTCTCACTAGTCGAGGTGCTTGGTTATTGTGAATCCCCTTGCCTCACCAGTCGGGGCGCTTGTTTATTGTGACTCCCCTTACCTCTCACAATTCGGGGTGACTTTTTTGCGTGAGTCCCCTTGCCTCTCACTAATCGAAGTGCTTGGTTATTGTGAGTCCTCTTGCCTCTCGAGTCGGGGCGTTTGTTTATCGTGAGTCCTCTTGCCTCTTACGAGTCGAGGTGATTGTTTATCGTGAGTCCCCCTCCCTCTCACTAGTCGAGGTGCTTGGTTATTGTGAGTCCTCTTGCCTCTTACGAGTCGGGGTGTTTGTTTATCGTGAGTCCCCTTACCTCTCACCAGTCGGGGCTCTTGTTTATTGTGACTCCGCTTACCTCTCGCAATTCGGAGTGACTTTTTTGCGTGAGTCCCCTTGCCTCTTACGAGTCGGGGTGATTGTTTATCGTGAGTCCTCTTGCCTCTCACTAGTTGAGGTGCTTGGTTATTGTGAGTCTCCTTGCCTCTCACCAGTCGGGGCGCTTGTTTATTGTGACTCCCCTTACCTCTCACAATTCGGGGTGACTTTTTTGCGTGAGTCCCCTTGCCTCTCACTAATCGAAGTGCTTGGTTATTGTGAGTCCTCTTGCCTCTCGAGTCGGGGCGTTTGTTTATCGTGAGTCCTCTTGCCTCTTACGAGTCGAGGTGATTGTTTATCGTGAGTCCCCCTCCCTCTCACTAGTCGAGGTGCTTGGTTATTGTGAGTCCTCTTGCCTCTTACGAGTCGGGGTGTTTGTTTATCGTGAGTTCCCTTACCTCTCACCAGTCGGGGCTCTTGTTTATTGTGACTCCGCTTACCTCTCGCAATTCGGAGTGACTTTTTTGCGTGAGTCCCCTTGCCTCTTACGAGTCGGGGTGATTGTTTATCGTGAGTCCCCTTGCCTCTCACTAGTCGAGGTGCTTGGTTATTGTGAATCCCCTTGCCTCACCAGTCGGGGCGCTTGTTTATTGTGACTCCCCTTACCTCTCACAATTCGGGGTGACTTTTTTGCGTGAGTCCCCTTGCCTCTCACTAATCGAAGTGCTTGGTTATTGTGAGTCCTCTTGCCTCTTACGAGTCGAGGTGATTGTTTATCGTGAGTCCCCTTGCCTCTCACTAGTCGAGGTGCTTGGTTATTGTGAGTCTCCTTGCCTCTCACCAGTCGGGGCGCTTGTTTATTGTGACTCCCCTTACCTCTCGCAATTCGGGGTGACATTTTTGCGTGAGTCCCCTTGCCTCTCAAAAGTCGGGGAGATTGTTTATTATGAGTCCCTAGCGATAGCAATCAAGACTAAGAGAAGTCTTGGTCGCCATATCTGTCACCATGCCTGGCCCCGTCCCGTCCAGCATTTCAATTTCCACGGCGCTGTTCATTGTGTATGTCTGGCTGACTCTGTGAATGGGTACCAAAAAAATTTTGCTGTAATGTTTAATTGATAATAAAGATTTTGACTGTGCTATTAAAATATATCTTAAAAACATTTAATTATTTTTCTTTAGCATTGTCCTTAGAACATAAAAGTTGTTTGGACTGTTGTTAATCTGTCAGTACCTCTCTAAGGATCACTCTCCCACTCCTGCTAAAGCACTGCTCTTCTCCATACCGGTCTAAATTATTTTTAAATTGCATAACTGCAAAAAAGTATGTACAAAACTGACTTACATGACATAATCACAAATTACACAAGCTTTTCGATTTGACCCATCAATAATACTCCGGGTGAAGAACGATCTTAAACATATGAGTGGTTCAGATATAGGAAGAGGGACCATGTGGGCATATGAGGGTGTGAGGGTGAATGCATTAGCGTCTATATCGAGTCTGACCACTGGCCACCCTGTCAGTCAACTTCACGCGATCCTTGAAATCGGATGCGTGCTGAAAATTCTGTTCCTTAAAGCCTCCGAGTGGAAAACTTAAAAAAAAATCGTGATGTTGACGACGAGATTAATAATAATATTTGTACCAATATTAGTAATCAGTGCCTTGGTATATTTCCTGATCATACATGGGTTGTTATTTCTAATATAAATAAAAAAATGGTACAACACGTGTAATGTTTGAATAATAGTCTTATCAATTTAAAGAAAGCTTAATTATCTCTCTATCATCAATACATATAGTAAATATCATATTTTAAATATTCAGTTTAATAATATCTTCAATATGACATCTTTACTATCTACTATCGGTAGTATGCCTCACAGAAATTATTTCAATTTTATCAACTTCGATGCAAATGTTCCTCATTTTAATACACCTTATCCACGTAAGTACCTTTTAGTTCATTTTTTATACGGAATTAGTGTTTGTTTATAATATTTATAAGCCGGTTAACATAATTTTCTCGATATGTTGGCGGTACTTGGTTTGAAATTAAATCGTGCCTTCTTGTAAAAATAGAAACATATTTACCCACATTTCAACCAATAGCAGTTCATATTTATGTTTAAAACTGCCTCGCGCTAGTTGAAAAAATGGTACACACTCAACATAATTTTTTTATTTCTCTGTTTCAAAAATAATGTTTATTTTTATTGGATACAGTTCTAATTAGTGCCTTACGGTTAAACTTTTGAAAAATTAAAACAAAATTTTCAATGTAGTAAAATTTGAAATTAAAATTATTTTTTTGAATTTGAAATCAATTTTTATCCGGGTTTAAAAAATAACCGGAAAATAATTATCCATAATTTAAAATATGTGCAACTCAGTTTGGATTTTTAAACAATTTCTAGTTAAAATTAGTTTTGAATTTTTTAAACCAAAGCAAATTCTACAAATTTGCTTTGGTATTTTAGAAAAATAGCATATAATTAATAGGTCAATGTATGTGCTTTAAGGTTGTTTTTTTTTATTGCATTCAGTATCCAATTCTAGTTAACATAATCATATTTAAATTGTTGTGGTTAATTTTTCTGCATATTTAAGATTTATGCCAAATGCATTCGGTTTAAGCATTTCGTCCTAAAATCACGGCCGTGCAATGCATTTAACATTAAAAACTAGAAGTAAACAACATACACTTTGCCGAATTCATGAATTTTCTATATAACTGTTGAACAGCCTACAGTACCATAGTATACTCTTCGAATTTTTTGAAAAAAAAGTCAACTTTTTAGGTCTAATTGCTATACGTATAATTTTAATCACCACCGGATGATGCCGCCTCGATTAGTGAAACGTTCTTCTGTATAATTCGCAGTATTCTTGTTTTTGTAAAATCTTATCAAATGTTTCAACACTCTTATGTGAATTTTTTTCTGAGAATACTTCATAACTTTTAATTTATTGAAAGATTTTTTCACAGACAATAGGGTTCTTCCTCTAGCCAATACTAACTGACTCTCCAAATTTCAATTCTGTTAGATTTTTCTGGCTTAAGTTATCGTGCTTACAAGAAACGTGACAGACGGACGAGAGTTTTGAAAGATGTTGAGAATTCGATCAATAATCCTACGATATGAAACTTAAAAAATTTTCGTATTCTTAAGTACAAAAATTGTAAAAAAAACTGCTGCCTAAGGAATCACTACATTCACATCCAGATATTTCATCCAAGTCCCCCACCCCATTATTAAAGGGGTTTGTACTGGGGGTGGCTGATAACAAATGGTTGTCAAATGTTGTTGGTTCTTGTTTGCACATCAAATCTCAATTTTATTTTTTTACTGCAATAGTGGAGGTGGCTGATGCAAAAAAAATCGAGACCTTGACTTCTCATACAATGAATTCCCTTTCTATGGACCTTTACTTGTTTCCTTTACCTATTTTTAACCCCATTTACCCCCAACCCTTCAACTGAATAAGATCAAAATATAATCTAGTTCAAGATCCCGTTATAATATCTATATATTTACTAGCTGACCCAGCAAACTTGTTTTACAATATAAATTATAAATTTTTGTCCAAAAAATAAAAATAAAATTTCTGGATAGGGCCACCCTTATCACCTAGGGATATAAAAAATAGCCTACGACCTATTCTCAGACCTACCAAATATACACCAAAAATTTCATAAAAATCGGTCAAGCTGTTCCGGAGGAGTTCGATAACAAACATTGTGACACGAGATTTTTATATATTAGATAAATTGGTATACCCATGTATCAAGTCAATATTCATAAACCGTTTCAGGGTGATCATGCGCACAAAAAAAAATTACAGACACATCGACCAACAGACAGACAGAACATGTTTTTGCTCAAACTTAAAATTTCGACGTTTCATGACATTCTAAGCTTATTTGAGCAAAAAAACATAATTTTTTTTTACCATTACCATACTTCCTCGATGTGGAATGTAATATAAGAAAATAATAAAGAGTTTAAAAAAATGCATTAAAACTTATTAAGAAGATATTTTTTACAAAGCCAAGCGATCTTAAATAGTTAAACCGAAATGGTCAAAAGTTGTATGTCTCAACAGCCTCATAAGTAAAACTTCTACGAAATGTGGTAGTCTTATATTTTCAAGTATTTAGTAAATTTTCTAATCTTATATTAACCGAATGCGTAATTTATTTCCAAAGTTAAATTAATTTTTAGATAGGATTTTAAAACAGAGTAATGTAAAGCATAATAAATGTAAATTCCTGTGATTCTGCATCGAAAGTCATTTTTATTCTTATATATTTAACATACTGCATGTCGCAAATACTATAAAAATCTGCAACATGCATTTTGAATGTATTTGAACTCCACTTATACCAACAGAATCCAACAGAATTCATACAAAAAAATCTATTTAAAACTGAACTTTTTAATATCGCAATTCATTTGATAAAAGACCTCAGTTATTATTAATTTTCTCTTAGATGCTTTTTCTATTTAATATCATTTACTTGTTCCCCCTATCACAAAATCCACCATTTCTATTAGATAATACTCAGGACCTCCGTCTATTAGGTACAGAGTTTAGAGGTCCGGGCTTGCGAAGGGCCCGTCTGATCCATAGGTTCGTGTTGATCTACCGGGAAGTTTATTTTTGAGGAATTTTTTTTTCGGCCTTCTCTTCCCCCGCACATCAATTTTCACTTTCGAGAAAAAGAAAACGGGGCCTGTTAAGCCCAGCGGTTACGGGGTCCGCAATTTCATGAGGGGGGGGGCTGATAATACTCTCAAAGTTGTGTTTTATGCAACATTACATTTCACAGTTTTCACTGATGATCACCGTATATACATTGAGTATATAATCTATCTGTTAATTTTTTCGTGATACGTGCAAATAAACGCATAGAAGGTGTGTTGTGTTTATAATTGATATTGCAATCTTAGTCATCAATTCCAAAAATGCCTGTATATCACTTATTTATTTATTTAATTTAGTCTGAGCTAACTCAGAACTGTAACTGTAAAAATATTTTTCAAAATTTCCGAGTAAGATTTTGAATAATTCTTAAGCCGAGATTACAGATGAACAATTCGGTTATTGCAGTATATATATTAGTGAACCGTAGGAATTAGTACAATAGTAGAATATTAGTAGAAGTCTAAAATAAAGTCTTATAATAATAGAATGTCAATTAATGAAACGGGCATTTCAAACGCCTGACATCACAACGGCAGTCTGCAGAGAAGTTAATTATAAAACCACGTAGAATAGAAACAAAGAGTAAATACTTTAACTATGTCCGTAAAAGTGGAAGTTGGTATTTCCTCCACTTTTACGGATGTAGTCTCCATGCGCTAAACACTGCTAGCTGCTAGCTAAACGTCCATTCCATGTATATGTTGACAAATGAGGTTACTTTGCTTGTTGTCAACTTGTTTTTCTTCTGATCTGCATATAAGTTCGCAGCTAATAGTCTAGGAGATAGCTACATGTATGGGGCCTGGGATATAACCTGTTGGCATTGCTGTTATGTTTTAGCAAATACTTTATCTTATGTAAGTCAGACCTCCCCCCCTGATCGTTTTGGCGCTAGCCCCGAAAATATTCAATTGCGGAACAGTGTATAACATTTTGGGGCTTGATGTTAGTTGAAGAGGGTATCTTGGCGATCAGCATTCTATATATGCCAACATTTTTTCTCCGTGCAATTGGCAGCACTGGCGACATCAATTATGGCCAAAATTGGAACGTAGTATAACCCTTTCTGGCCAGGCGGAAAATTTTCGTTGTCAATGCTCATTGCTGGAAAACCATATGCCAACATTTTCTGCTTGACCGTTTTCCAGATTTTTTGGCCAAAAGTTGGACTTTTGGCCTAAAATGGGTTAAAATTGCTGCTTTTCAAAAAGAAATTTTGGCACCTTCTCAGCAGTGGCGGCTCGTGATATTGTGTGCAGAGGAGGCTTAATATTTTGAAAGACAATTAGAGAAATTTCTGCAAGTAAAAGATATTAATTTGGAAGATTGGAAGATATGCTGCTTCTTCCAAAGGGAGGCTCAGCCTCCCCTGCCTCCCCTGACGAGCCGCCACTGCTTCTCAGACTTGTAGTTTTTGTACCAAAGAATAGTCTCTGTGAGTGCCAACATTTTTTTCTCAATGTCCTCCAAACCACCCCCAAAACCCCCAAAAATTCAAATACTTTGTTATGTTAAAAAGGATAATTTCTCGGTCATTATATCATATCATTCATATCATTTATTTCACCAATTAAAATACAAAACATATATATATATATATATATATATATATATATATATATATATATATGGCACGTCAATTAAAAAATATAAAAAATAATATATAAAATATAGGCATAAACCTATAAGTGAACAACATTAACAAAAGTAAAAAAAAAACATCAACACATTATGTTATGTTTTTGTATCCTATACAATACAAAACAAAATATTAAAAAAGAACAGAGAAATACGTAACGAAATACAATATAAAAATAAGTGGCCGTGCAACATTATTGTTGTATGTTCAAACAAGAGCAAGAAACTGAAGGAGCACGGAAGTGGTGCGTACCACCTCAAATGGATGCCACTAAACCAGCAATGTTTTCGGGATTTGTCAAAAACGCCACGAACTCGTCAGTAGAGTAAAAACCGTGGATTAAAAATAATTTTTTCAATATGCCCTTAAAATGGTTATAGGTCAATAATTTTAGTGGATTTGGAAGAAAATTATATAGCCTGAGGTGCGGCGAATTTTTAAACGATCTTGTCAGTCGATGCCTAGCTGGCCTTAGTACATCGGCTTGTCTAGTGCTGTAATTATGAAAATTTGAATTCCTTTCAAAGTAATTTAAGTTTTTGTGTATATCCAGTAAACTAAGATAAATATATAAGGAAGGTAACGGCATAATGCCCAGTGAAATAAATAGAGGCCTACAACAGTGGTCTCTATACCCTGCATTGGCAATGATTCTAATTGCTTTCTTTTGTAGACGAACTATTTTTAAAGTATGACAAGAATTACCCCATAAAGTGATGCCATAACTAATGTGTGAATGAAACAGTGAAAAATAGCTCGCATTACTCACTAAATGTTTTGTACCCTTTTTGGCATAATAATCGGGTTCTAGCTACACTAACTTATCTCCTTTCAATACAATCATTTTTTTCTGTCAGATAGACGGACATTTTGAAAATTGTTCAGAATTTTTTACTAATACAAGGATATGAGATTTTTTACCAGCGATATTTATCGTTTAAAAACATCCTGATCAAATACGATACTGTTAGTTTTTGTATTTGTGAAGAGTATAATGAATAGAAGTAGAACTTTTCGACTTCGACTTGAATTTTTTTATGTAATTGGAGATATTTAATTAAATTTCAATAATGTAATGCACTCGGCCGTATATCCTTTGTTTATCTTTATTATTAGTGAGTAACATATTATTAAATACAAAAAACACTTATTAAAATTTTAAAATTCATTTGCTCATTTACTACGTAAACTATGGGAGCTTTTACATTTTTTAAAATTTGATTTCCAAACAAAATGTAAAATCTATATCTATAAATAAAGCAGCGTGTAACAATATTTGTTTTTACGTACGTACAGATCACTGATGTACAGGGTTATTCATTATATATTATATATTGCCCCCCCCCCTTTATTTCTATTATTATTGGAAATAAAATAAAAATTCGTATAAAAGTTGTAGGGTTGTATATATTTATTTTTTAAATGCAACTAAGCGAACAATTTCTTGCATAGGTCATAACAATGAAGGTCATTTTTTAAATGGAAAACTTGTATGTTTTTACATAATCCTTTAGATCTTTTTCCCCTGATTTTAAATATATAAAAAAATAAGAAAAAAATAAAAATAAAAAATAAAAATAGTAATAATAAAATAATTTAAAAATCCGGTAGATTAATTCCATGGACATCAAACAGTCCTGACTTAACACCTTTGGATGTATTTTTGTGGGGGTATTTAAAGGACAAAGTGAACTATAACCACAAAATAGTTATAAAATATTATTCATCTCAGGATTTTATTTTTATTCTTATAATATATCAAACTTTTAATGTCCGATGTGTAAAAAAATATTACAGCTAGACCTTTCAACCTTTACCTATTTGAAATCAGGGGAAAAGATCTAAAAGAATATGTAAAAATATATAGGGTTTTCCATTCACAAAACAACTTGCATCGTTATATCACATATGCCAAGCAATTGTCTTTTTAATTGCATTTAAAAACATATATATATATATATACAACCCTACAACTTTTATACGAAACTTTTTTTTATTTTCAATTATAACAGAAATAGAGGGGGATGGTCAATATATAATAAATAACAATGTACAATGTACAGGGTTATTCGTTATATTTACCTGGATACCAAATATAAACTTAAATATCTCCGAAATCATTAATCCTAAAATCAATAAACAAAAAATATAATTAATTCCCGGTTTGTACTTTCTGTAATTGGTCTGTAACATTTTTTTCGACAAAGAAATACTTTTCGAGATACCTGACGAAAGCCGTTTGGAAATACTTTTTTTTTTAAGCTAAAATCGCAATTTTGAAGTCGTTATAACTTAAAAGCTATCAATTTATGTGAAAAATTTCATAGAACCTTTTCTTCTTAAAACTTGATTCTATTTCAGCTCCAATAAATATATATATTTTTTAAGTACCACCCCCTGGGAGGGGGGTGACATCCACCCCCTATAAATTAGCAAGCCCCCGTACAATATAGAAACTTTTCTGTGGAGCATTTACTATTATACTGCCAAAAAATGAACGAAATCCGTTCAGTGTGACATTATTCCGAAGTTAAAACCTCTAGTTACTGTACTATTTAAGCTATTTATTTATTTATTATACGAAGGGAAATTACAATTATTAAAGTAGTCTATGAAAATGACAAGTATTCTGTTATTATATGAAACGCTGACAGATTTAATAACAGAATACTTGTCATTTTTATAGACTACTTTAATAATTGTAATTTCCGTTCGTGTAATAAATAGCTTAAATACGATTTTCAATGTTCAATAACTCAAAAAGGTTAAAGATAGGACTATCATATGTCACATTTTTGACATTAGAAAAAAAAAGAGTAATTCAAAAATTTAACAATACACAGGGCGTTCCATTAAAAAAATATATTATTGCTTGTCAACTTCTGCACCCACTGTGCTTCCATTAACCCTTTTACTGATCTTGACGCATATATTCGCCGACCGGTTAACTGCTCTAGACGAGTATACTCGCATTCTTAATAAAAATAGGATCAGGCTGCTCTACCGGAGCAAACACGCTCGCACGATATTTTGAGATATTACACGATGATAAAAACCACTAAAAAAAAAACATGGTGCTTTTCCGTTTCCTTTTCCATTAGATCGAATGGTTCACTCGCTCACATGATATTTTGAGATATTACACAATGATAAAAAAACACGCTGAACATGCAAAACGATGGGTACTTTTCCGTTACATAGAATGGATCACGCTGCTATTAACGAATATGTACGCAAGCCGTAAAAAAATGCTTAATATGATGGGCAATTTTGAAACAGCAGTGCGCAGTGAAAGGATTAACTTATCAAAGGGGTTCAGTTACAGCCCTACAACTTTCGTCCAAAACTTTTTATTCTATCTCCAATAATAATGATAATAAAAGGTGGCCCTGTACATAACATGCATTTATCTGTCCAGATGAGCTAGGAACCTGAAATTTGGCACGTACTGCCTCTTCGACCCTCAGAAAATTCCAAAATTTGCAAAATACAAAATGACGGCTACAATATGACGACCAATATATATGGAAGGCAATACCCATACTAAAATGAAAACTCTGCCAAGATGGTAAGAGATATAAAAACAATATAGAGAAAAAGTTGTAGAGAATCAAATTTTCGATAAATAAGCCAGTGATGGCATGTCCATGTTTTATAATAAGTGTAAAACAAGCGCGCAAAGTGTGATATCTTGCAGATTTATCAAATTAAATTGCTAAAATAATAATAGATACATATACCTCCACTCACTTTTCTTTTTAATTGTCTACAACTTAGTTCCTATAGTTTTTTTTTCAGAGCTCGTAGCATACTGAAAGCGTCTTTATTTTAATGTGGGTATTACCTTCTATGGGTATATAAATTGGAAGCCATATTGGAGCCGCTATTTTGAATTTTCTGGAAGCTGGGAAGTCCCTACCCACATGCCAAATTTCAATTTCCTAGCTCATCGGAAAATACTCAAACACGGAACAGGTAATAGCCCATGTAGCACCTTAAGTCAGAATTACGTAATGTAGCCCTCGTTTTGGTCCCGTTTTCCCGTTTAAACTAACCTAATTGACTTAAAATTTACGTAAAATATAAGTAAATGGGGAATGAGACGACGTCATGAGTACCTCTTAAATAAGGCTGCTCAGTTATAATGACCTATTGGTTATAGAACATATTTCCCTGAACAGGTAATTTAAACGTAAAAATGTTGTTTAATTGTGGTCGTTGATAGGTAATATTTACCAAACCAGTTATCCTTTTTCAACTGCAATCTTTCTTTCTCAGAAATAACTAATAAGATTTTATTTACAACAATAATGATTTTCTTATAAGTCACCAGGCATAAGCAGCAATGACATAACTAGAAACCATCAGACATCTCTATTATAATGATGGAGTAGGAGTGCATCATATAATGTCATACGTAGTTGTGAAATAATGTGTCCACTTCCCCTCTGTGTGTGTTTTTTACTGCCAATCAATTTTCATTGTAAATATATCCATTCTACCTCGGAATATTAAAGGGGCCTCAAGTATTTTACGTCTTTAAAGAAAAACAATTTTTTTTTTAGCTTAAATGTATTTTAAAAATATTTGTAAAAGCCTATTCAATTGCCCGGCAGGACTTTCCTGGGGCATAAACTATTATAATATTGTACTTTGTATCTGGTAAATAACCTTATATTAATGATTTTTTTCAATTAAATACTCCTCAAAATTTCATTGTAAAATGGCCTCTTACAGCTGGTTGAAAAATATGGCGAACATAGTGCCATGCGACTTCGAAGTATTCTCTCCCAATATTTTAGGCCTCATTGACGTTTTTCCTTGAGACGAAGTGTTAAAACTTATATTATTTACTTTAAAGTTAAATGGGACCAATATAGGTTAAAATAATTTTGTAGTCTTCAAAATTGTAAAGTCTTTAAAGTTCATGCAGAACTAAATTGGTCGTATTTCCCAAATTAGGTTAGAGAAGGCGGTAAATTGAGTGACGTCACTTCTGTTTCTAACCTCAAACTTCTTTGGCTGCAATTGTTGTTTTCTGAGTTTGTGGTTTATTCCTTCAATTTTCTCTTGTATTTTGTCAATAAAAATGGATGTGTTTTGTTTTGAATGTGAGAAAGTATTCTCCAGCCAGTCAGCGTTAAATCGGCACAACAGAATTGTGTATAAATAAACAAATCCGACGTATTTATATCAAATCTACAGTGCCTAAAAGATACCTGTGCTTAGAGTGCAAATTGTGTTTTAACTTTAATAACGACTTGCGTTTGCATTTGATAGAAAAACATGATCACATCACGGATTCGGTGAATTTGGAATTTAAAAATATTTCAGGTAAAATAATTAATATTTTGTTGGTTAGTTTAATACTTTATTTTTTATTTGAATAAATATGTTAACAGAAAACACATCATATGAAATTTGTTTTTTAATTCTTAATTACTACTTCCCCATCTATCAACTTAAATTTGTTCATAGGTATAGGTTTAAACCTTCTATAGGACCATTTTTACAACTTCTCTTCAATGAGTACATTCAGGAACACTGAATACAATCCAAATAAAGTCACTCCGTTACACTTCTAACACTACTGAACTTCACTTCGCTTTTCATTCTGCAAACTAAGTACTGAAATCTAGAGAAAAAAAATAGTTTTATTGTACTAAACTCTCTGAAAGATTAACAAGTGTTTTACCTGATATAATGTAGTCATTACTTCGAATGCAAACAAGTCGGTAATAGAAAAGTTGAAATACAATTACAAGTATCTTTAAGTACACCGCATATTCGATATAATTATAATTATGTCCTATTTGCTTGTGCACTTTTCAGTTGTGCCTACTAAAGGTTGACTGGCTGTAGAATACTTCCTCGCATTTAAAACAAAACACCTCCAATTTTATTTTTAAAAACACGAAAACAGAAAACCCAAACAGCAACAAAATAAATTGATACAAATTGCTACAAATTATCCCTCGAATAAAGTACAGTTGACACTGGGAAGAGCATCAACATAAAACAATCATTATAGTCCTTTGAAGTAATTTAGACAATGAAAACATAATTTTGCTTTCCAGGGAAGGGACCTAATTCTATTTTTTAAGTAAAAATTTCGAGAAAAAAGAAGAAAAAACTTTCAGGACATTTTATGAAGTAATATTTGCCTTTAGGTTAAACACATATGCTAGGTTACTGGAGAAGTAAAATTAGGGTAAATTTTACCTAAAATTGGAACTAGTTGTGACCATGAGGTTAAAGTTATAACCTAAATCTGACTACAAGGACAAGACAAAACTCAGGTTATACTTACGTAAAAAATTGGTAAAATTTCCCTGTTTTTATTCAGACAAAAGACAGCGACTCCAAAGTTAATAATTTAGTCTAAAATTATATAATATTTTCTTACACATAGACCTCAATATGCACTTTAACTTTAGAGTTAAATTTTAAGGAACAGTAACGTAAATATTTCTTGTAAATTACACTAAAGTCAATGTGACTTTATCAGGCATTTCATAAGAAAATATTACCTAAATTTTGCTTACTAAATTACTATTAAGTCCATATACCTTCAAAGTTGAAAGCAATGGTTGCAATTACGTTATATCAACTATATTAGGTTAATGTGGCTTTACACTGGTAATATACTTAAGCTAATTGTGCTGCTTGGGAGGTAAAAACATAGTTAAAAGGGAATATAAGTGTTTGCCTGCATGATTTGCGTGGGCGCTCCCCGACATGCTAAGAACTTGAAAATTTGCTAGTAGAGGGACTAACCTCAAACTCTAAAAAAAATTAATAAAATTGGGAAATTTAAAACGGCCACCCCAAAATGGCGTCCTAAAGTTGAGTAAACTTTTATCGGAACTTACAAACTTGGATTCGTTATAGATATTTGACTAGTTTGATTTTAGTTTAATATACATGTTATTCATTATTTTTAGTTACCTTCACGGACCTGTAGTGGAACATGGGCATCTTGCTAGTTCTTGTACAATTATGAAGTAAATAAATACATTGCGAGATGCTACAAATAGTTGCGGTCGTATTGTATCGGGGAATGGTACAAATTATCCACGCTTAATGACTCTCATTTTGAAGTGGAGACCAAAATATAATGATTTTCAGATTAATAGCAGTTATTAAGAAAATTTATTAATTTGTTAAATACCATCGGCAAACCAATATAAAAAATTAACGATCTAGAAAAAAGCAATAATGCTTGATAATTGGCTTTCCGATATATTGTATACTTTTTTTGTCATTAACTATATTGCCATCAACCACAGAAGTGCAATTAATACAAAGACATAAATTGAAACTTCATTTCCGTATTTTTGCTAAATATCTTCCATTATATTTTATTTCTTAGCGACGTTTATAGATATTCAATCATTTTTCATACCAAATGCGTTTATAACTTTCATCATCGGGCATAAAATATTTTTAAATTAATGGCGGCATATAATATATAAATATTTAACAATACAGGAGACAAGAAATACTTAAGAAATATATTCGATAAATGTAGAAATATAAGAATGTACAAACAACATTAATTTTAATGTATGCAGTTAATCTTTTTATCGCAGCTACATTGCCATGGAAGATATCAAACAGGTCAGGACAATGATGACAGTTCATACATTTTGAGAACAATCTGTTAGATCGTACGTATGAAATACTTTAAAAACAAATATTTGCTGTGACATATTTCTGGGAGACTCTAAATTTGAAAGCAAAACTCTATTTGCAACTGTTTAAAAGTACAGTCCAAAAAAAATCCACTAGTACGATAGACATCATCTTTGTTAAGTTTTTAAGAAACTCCTTTGAATTTTGTCTGTTTTCTGTATGTATCTCATTACGATAGGCCTAATATACATTAATATACAGGGTGTTATTAAAAAGTATGTCAATCACTTAACCACAAATTCAGCACCTTAAAAAAAGTTGATTGAACCTAATTCACCTCTATCTAAAATCGCACCTATATGAAGATACAGCCGTCTAAAGTTGGAAATAAAAAAACATATTCTTTAAATATTGTACAAATGGCTACAGATATTTTTTCAATACTGATATGCTGTAACATATGTCAAAGGGTAACAGTTTAAAGTAAAAATATTTTAAAATAAAGTTTTAGAAATGACTGATTTGGGGTTAAACAACCCTCCCCCCTACCCCCTTTTTAAGTGGTACGCCTATGACTTTTTTGGTACATTGTATTTTACAGAAAATTTAATTCTACAACTTTTTTGCATCTTGTGTTTTTTTCGTTTAAGTGATCATTTTGAAATGAAACTTAGAATACTAAAAACATTGTCATGTGTTTTAAAGGATGAAATGTTAAAAACTCCAGAAAAATCATTTATTTTATCAGTCACTTCTTAATTTCAGTTCTATATGTACCTAGTATGAGTAAAAAACCAAAATAAAATTAAAAACAAAACAAAAAAAAATAAAAATAAATTAAATAAAAAAATTCATTATTTTTTTACAGCTTTCAGCATTTTACCCTCCGATTAAAGAACTTATATCTAGATACATAACAGGCTATCTTTTCACTATATACCTTGTTTGCTCCTAACATAGTCACATTATATGTCCATTAAAAAGAATAGATGAACATCACATCCCATAGGCAACAGTGGCGTTGTGTGTGTAGAAAATGTGTAGAATGGTAAATATTTTCATTAAAATGAATTATTGCAATTCCTGCATTACCGGCTCTTTATATAACGTGATGTAGGCATACGATATTACAGTAAGATAAATGTGTATTGAAAGGATATTAAAATTTAATTGCTATTTACTTTATATAAACTGAACTTCATCATGTTATGACTATGGAACGATCGATTTTCTTCTTTTCTAAACTGCTTTCTGCAAACGGCACAGCACTTCACTATTTATTTGCACTAACTATATTGTCACTAAACTGTGTAAATATGAATAGAGAATATTATTTAGGTATTGAGCAAATCACAACTTAAAATAAAAAGACTTCTTCACCACATTTTGATCGACAAACACGAAAAACACTTATTAACATTAATGGCGGATATACTGTCAAAAGTGTCAAACTGAGATTATGATAATCAAACTGAACCGATGGTGCCCGAATCGGTCGCGAACAGATCGACTAGCCAATCAAGAACTTATGGGAAGAAGTGCCTTAGATTGTGAATCTTTCGGGATCACACAAAGTAATGCCATTATGTATCTAGATATAAGTTCTTTAATCGGAGATTTTACCCTTTCAAACACATAACAATGTTTTTAGTATTCTAAGTTTCATTTAAAAATGATCACTTAAACGAAAAAAATACACGATGGAAAAAAGTTATAGAATTAAATCTTCTATAAAATACAATATACCAAAAAAGTCATAGACGTACCACTTAAAAAGGGCGTAGGGGGAGCCAGCCATTTCTAAAACTTTATTTTAAAATATTTTTACTTTAAACTGTTACCCGCTGACATATGTTACAGCGTACCAGTATTGAAAAAAAATATCTGTAGCCATTTGTACAATATTTTAAGAACATATTTTTTTATTTCCAACTTTAGAGGGCTGTATCTTCATAAGGGTGCGATTTTGGATGGTTCAATCAACTTTTTTGAAGGTGCTGAATGTATATGAGTCTAATGGGCATAGCTGATAATGCAACATGTAGATTGTGATTGTACCAAGAGAAAGGAAACCTCAGTCCTTGTGCTATGCTACTACAAAGGCTTGGCAAATCAAAACCAAAGGGCTAAGAGCTAGACTAAGGGAATTTATCGATGATAGTAATTATGACTTCAACATTCAGGGCTATGCTGATGACCTGGTCGTTATCTAGAGCTCCTGGTAACACCCCAACCATCTTCCAGGCAGAAATCTATGCTACAGATCTGTCTAGAACTCTTGGTAACACCCCAACCATCTTCCAAGCAGAAATCTATGCTACAGATCTGTGTGCTAAGGAATGCCTTAACAGAGGCACTCGAAGGGTAAAGATATATACTTTCAGATAGCTAGGCGGCACTAAAAGCTCTCAGGTTCTATACCCTCGAGTCTAAAATTGCCTAGAAATGCAGATAATCCCTAAAACAACTGGCAAAAAACAACAATGATGTGGGTGCCAGGGCATGAGGGAATAGAAGGTAATCAATTAGCTGACAGCCTCGCAAGAAAAGGAATACTGTTTCTCTTAGTCCGATTTTTTAAGCTTGTCCAGCGGTACCTGCGCTCATCCCCATTTTCTGCAACTGAACTGGTACCATCTACAAATTTTAAGTTAAAAATCTTAGTTTGCCTGTATATAATTCAACTGTAATATCATTGATGAAAATATTGAAGAATAGAGGTCCTACAATAGAACCTTGGTGACATTAGAATTGGATACACATGCTGCATTCCGTTGACCTTAAATTTGACAAGGTGGTGTTTATTGTTAAGATATGGTACTGAATTTTTGAAATATTGAACTTAAAATGCCGTGATCAAGTCTGTATCCTGTATTGTCACTCCATATTCTTATGGAATGAAAATTTGCATGTACGATATATGCAACTTTTTAATCATATTATTGTTACACGTAATAACTGTTTTCGATTGCATTTCTTCTCACTGCAACTCGGATAATGCAGTGCAAAACAAGGGCTCTCATCCGAGGGCGTCTTCCGACTGATCTTCTATCCCAATCTTTTTTGTTAACGTTTACGCGAAGTAAATACCGTTCACTCTCATGATGTGACCATAACGTACTTCACTATTTGTCACTTCCTTAACCAAGGAATATGCACATGGGACAATAAATATACATTGCAAAGGCTTCAATGAATTTCTCCGTGTTAAAATCCAGTCAGCCCTGATCTGATAAGGAAGATAGTAACTAGCTTATGACATTGTTTGCTTAATTTTGCCCTTAGTTATTTAATTCCGGCACAATTCGATAATAACACTACTTTGTTTATTTTGGTGGATCTCAGGATCTCGATAAATAGTCCAGTCAACGGGATGAAACCTCTAATTTAAGTGCTAATGCATGGATTTTCATGAAACCTTGTGCAATGTGTTTGTAATGACGTTAATAAAAGAGTTGAAAAAAGATCTGAGTAGGAAATGATCAGAAGGGGTAGAAAATACCCCTTTTATCACGGGTTTAGTAACTTGTAGAATTTGGTTAAAAATGAAAAAGAAACAACAAATTTACGTTTTTTTGGTCCAAAATAAGATGTTTTTACTCTTGTGAATTTTTTTCTCAAAATGCATATTTTTGGAGATATGGCCACTCGAAAATTTCTAAAAGTGGGGGAGGGGAAATGTAAGAGTTGAAAAAAATCTGAAAAAATTGAGGTGAATATGTTATCAAAATACAAGACTTTTTTATTTCCAACTTTTCTGTAAAGTGAGTTATTCCGGAAAAACATGAAAAACTATAAAATTCTAGCGCTTTAAAAATATGTAATTAAAAAATTTGAAAAAACTAAGACGTATGCACTGAGGCCTTCTAAAAATGAACATCATTTATGTATATTATTATAAAAAAATATGAAACCTATATAGTTATACCATTTTTAAAAGTTCAATATAATTTTTACATTTTCATGTGTTTTTTTAATGAGCAAAAAATGTAGTACATTAGTTATCGTGAAAAACTGCCTGTAACTCGGAAAATTAGCAAGATACAAAAAAATTCCAAGAGACAAAAAATGTTTAGAAGGACTCAATGCATACGTCTGAATTTTTTGAAATTTTTAAATTACATGTTTTAAAGCGCTACAATTTCCGGAATAACTCGAAATCCGTGATAAAAGGGGTCTTTTCTACCCTTTCCGACCATTTCCTACTCTAATCGTTTTTTTCAACTTTTTTATTAACGTCATTATAAACACATTGCGCAAAGTTTTATCAAAATCCATTCATTAGCACTCAAATTAGAGATTTTGGTCATTTTTGCGCTCCGTTGACTGGACTAAAACTAATATTTAACGCAATCGAAGATTTTTTGACAATTTATAAAACGGTTTTAAAATTAGCAAAGAAAGAACGATGTTAAAAAAGGGCCTTTTTGGCCCATCCGTGTAAAATGTGAAAGCCATGTTTTTTTACTAATTTTGATATGCTGAAAACGAATCCGTCACCCTTTTGGCGAAAAATCTCGGGAGCACATTAAAAAACAACCCTTATGTGGGGATAACTTTGGAATTGATATTAGAACTGGAATTAGAACTAGAAGAGGTTATTCTTCTGCAGAAAATTATCTTAAAATACTAAGCTTCGATAACTAAGTAGAAAAAGAAGTAAAAAAAAAACACCAAATTCACCTCTTCAACCCTCCTCGCTAAAAGTCATTTAAATAATTAAAGAATTGTTGAATATAAAAAACAAGTCATATTTTCTGGATAGTGATATGCACAACCCCAAGAGTGTGATAAATATTCAAGGGTGAGGAATATTCACCTGAATTGACGATTTGCAAGAAAGAAAGTTTGGTAAAAAGTGTCTAGATTGGTATCACTGTAATTCACTGCACATGTTGACCAACTCGTCTAATTTCCAAACATTACAACAATTAAATACCTATAATATAATAATCATAACATTGTTTCATTATCTTTAATGTTAAACCTACTTCCATTGAATATAAATCATCTTTATTAGGTTGTTTAGTGGTCTACAATATTTAAAAAATGTCGAATTATGCAATTTGTCAATCACTGCTGCCAACTCTTCTAAACTGAGAGATGGAAACAGTGTTTGACAAATTGCATAATTCGACATTTTTAAAATATTGTAGACTACAAAACAACCTAATAAAGATGATTTATATTGAATGGAAGTAGGTTTAACATTAAAGATAATGAAAACAATGTTATGATTATTATATTATAGGTATTTAATTGTTGCAAAGTTTGGAAATTAGACGAGTTGGTCAACATGTGCAGTGAATTATAGTGATACCAATCTAGACACTTTTTACCAAACTTTCTTTCGTGCAAATCGTCAATTGACTAAATCACCTTATTATGACAAAAAAAACATCAAACTGGGTGATTAGGGATTTCGTTTGCAATTAAAACCAATAAAAACTCCAAAAAGATAAAATCCACCACCTTAATTGGTGGGGATGTGTGTAAGAGTATTCAGCACCCCAAAATTTGTAAAAAAAGTTTCCACACTTTACCACGGATGGGCCAAAAAAGCCCTATTTTTAACATTGTTCTTTAATCGCTTGAATTGTTATCAAAGTTTCTTCTTGTATTAAAATCGTTATTATCTCTCCAGCAATATTTTTATTATTTTTACGTTTGATAAATCTACGCCCTTTACAATGTCTAGTTTGCCCAATATATTCATAACAGTAATATTACAAGCAAATGATACAAGAATGTTGTAAGTTACTAAATTATCGAAAAACGTGGCAGAAATAAAGTCTCGTCTAAGTAAAATTTAGTGTGCAAGACGAAATAAAGTCGTAGACTAGGATATATGCAAAAGCCTGGCTAAGGGGTGAAAAATAATAGCATAGGGTCAGCTCTCTCCCGGGAGTCGTAAGGAGTAAACTATCCAAGACGACTCTAGATGGACATTTCGGCCGCAAAAGCTCTTCTTATGTCTCCACATTTATAAATAAAACACACCGAAACCTATACCTTCCATTATATTATGATTACGTAGTGGGAAAAGAAAAAGGTAATTATTTTTTGTTCCGTCTGTAATGATGTCATTATTATTAAAATCATATTTGAAAAGGGCAGACACGTGCATAGTAATTGGGTTTTGAATTTTTGAATATTCTGCGGTATTGAATGCATTTCTTGATGACCATTTAAATATTCATGTTGCGTAGATATTCATATTCGTCCCACACGCGATATTCCATAAAATATAAATATATGGATATAAACATGCAAATATCATTCGATTCGATAGATCATTTATTATTTACAGCGTGTATCTATGTATATGCTCAATACTATAACGCGTTTGAATTGCTACAATTTGCACAAAAACGCCAGTAAAAAATCGGGTAGAAGTATCGATCAAGTGTTCACAAGAATTCTTTATATTTGCTTTTTTTTTAGCTGAGCCACGACCAATCACCAGGCTAGAAAAAACGCCATCCACGCCTCCTTCCCACGATGGTAAGTGTCGCATATGATTATTTCTTAAATTGTTTAAAAGTTTATGTTATTTATGTTCTTAAAACATTGATGTAGATATTACCTGGTTTGCCCTATATAAACATTGATTTTTGTACAAGATAATGATGTGTGTTGTTTATTGAAAATAAAAGTATGTTTACTGGTTGTATAACTAAAAATAATTAAATTGTAAGTAGAATGAAATTTGTAGCGCGGGAAATACGGAATTAAAAAGCACGGCGGAGCGGTAATGGTGAAAAATGCCCCGGTTTGTCTTCATAATGTATAATTTTGTATTTTTTACTGCCGACTACTTCTCTTAATGCAACCTAACGAGGTTTTATGAAGATTTTGATTTTAATGACTTTCAATTTAGAAGTCAAGGTTACTCAGTCCTGCCCCTAATTATTAAAATGATTTTTATTGCCTTTAACTTTATCACTGCCATATGGCTTTATACAGGATGATTCATAAGTGATGGTACAGCACTTAACTGTGTATAGTTGGAGTCAAATATTAAGATTTAGCCAATCATGCCCCGATGAAATGTTTATAAGTAAAAAGCTTCAGAACTAAAATTCAATTTTTTTAATTTTCCTTTGTAATTTAATTAGTTTTAATTTTTTTTCTGTTAAAACTGATGGGGAGAGTTGGTTATTTCGGGTGAGAAATCATCATAGAAACAAAAATAGAAACAGAAAATACTATCTATCTATCTATTTATCTTTGCAGATTAAAAGAATGGAAGGGTGTCAAAAATTAAAATGAGCAATAGCTCTACATAATTAAAAGTAAATGTAAATACATAAATAAAATACACAAAATATGAATATACAGGGTGCGCCACTTAAAACTTCTCAGGCTTGTAACTTTCTTATTTTTTAAACGACGACCATGTTGGACACATCAAATTGTGGATATTTTTAAGGCATTTATACATGTGTACAGAGTTATTTAAAAAAAACAAAATTGAAAAAGTTGTTAAGAAAGAAAACTTAATTTCCGTGAATATTTTTTTACCTCACCCTGAGAAGACATTAACACAGTTCATGTACAGGGTGAGGTAAAAAAATATTCAAAGAAATCAAGTTTCCTTTCTTAACAATGTTTTCCAAAAACATTTATTTAAATCACTCTGTCTGCTTGTTTAAAGGCTTTAAAAATGTCTATAATTTGATGTGCCCAACATGGTCATCTCTTCAAAATTAAAAATGTTTTAAGTCTGGGGAGTTTTAAGTGGCGCACCCTGTATAACATGAGACGTAAACATAATATAGTTAGTATACATTACAATATTGACATAAACTAATTTACTGAGTATGGTTCACAATTTAAAATATAATTAAAATCTAGTTTCTTAAATCTTTTAAAACAATTCAACCCTTTAATGTCGTTGGCCAATTTGTTGTAGATCTTTATACACGAATAAGCAGTATTTTTTCCGATATTGTCAGTTTATGCTGTGGAAATTTGTAGTTCAAGGATCTGGTATCATGTTTCGTACTGTATTGGCTAAATATTTCTTTGTTTTTGTACAGAAATATCAAGCACTCATATAAGTGCAGACCCGCTACGGTTAGGATGTTCAATTTCTTGAATTTTCCCCTACACGTCTCTCTACTCGATAGGCCTAGTAGTAAACTTATCGTGCACTTTTGTATAATAAGAATATGTTCAACATCTGTACTATTTCCCCAAAATATTATACCGTACCTCATGATAGATTGATAGTTTGCAAAGTATATGGTTTTTAAAGTGTTTAGATCTAGGTTTTCATTATTCTTATTGTGTAACTGACTGTGCCAAGTTTATTGCCAATGAGTTGAATATGTGTGGTCCAACACAAATTTTGGTCTACGTAATCACCCAGATTTACTGTTTTCTTTGAATGTCACGATTTCACCATGTATTGTATCATTTTTTCGGGTATTAAATTTTGACTGTTTTGTTTTAAACAATGCATAATTCGTTTTTTCATTATTTCCTATCAATTTTTTTTGAACGAACCAACTTATTACGTTATTTATTACTCTGCGTCTTTAAATTCAGAAATTGTTCTGCATTTACAACTAAATTTGTGTCATCGGCATAACTAACTATATCTTGATTTGTAAGAGCGTGGACAACATCGTTCACGTAGATAACGAACAATAATGGCCCCATTACACTTCCTTGGGGGATTCCTACATCAATTTTGTTTGTCTTGGAGTAAAATTTGATATTTTCTTTTTGAATCATTATCTTTTGGGAGCGATCTGACGCCGCATGTTTTAAGTTTTGTTATTAGAATTGAGTGTTGAGTAATACAACTTCAATTTTGGTCCAGCACCTAGAGGGCACCACATAAGCTATATTAATGTTTTAAAAAGGCCGTAACTTTTTTATCCACATCCTTATAGACTAAGAGCTAGTGAACATGTCTTCTGTGGCGCCCCCTAGGAGCGAGATCTAATCCCCACCCATCATCAATTTTCTCAAAAGAAAATTGAAAAGCCACTAAATTACAAAAGAAAATAAAAAATTTAATTTTAACCCTGACACCCTGTAATTTTTTACCTATCAACATTTCATTAAAGCATAATTGGCTAAATATAATAATTTAACCCCTACTATCCACAGTTAAGTGTTATAACATTACTTATGAATCACCCTTTATTAATAAAGGTACTCTGTAGACTATGCTTAATCCGAAAAGCGCCAATACGAAATAATTCGAAACCGGCAATCCTTTATTGAAGGAGGAAAGAGACATTTGTCGCAATAGACGTCCCCCAAGGAAATATTATGCTTATAAAAAACCCTAAGTAGCGTTTAACCCTTTTTAATAAAGAACATGGTCACGTGCCAGGGGTTAAAAGACACGTGTTGTCGCTTGTTGAATTATATAACATCACAATTTATTGAGGAACCTCATCCTTTGTGAATTCGCCCAATGAAACAAGTGAATCTTATTGTAGAGAGGGGCACCTCTTCCTTTTCCATCGTTAAAATACAGGGCGACTGAAAAACCACGAATTTCTTTCATCTGTATTATATCCAGATGATTTTATGAGAGAAGGCATTGATATCTGTTTCTGGGGTTGTAAGTTTTGGTAAATTTACTGAAGAGATCGTGTAATTAAGCACTGTCACTGTCTCTTGATTGTAAACAGTTGAATGGTGCATTTTTTCTAGTGGAACAAGTTCAACGTCAAATTGTTTTCAAAACTAGTGGCAGTTTATTTTTGTGACTTCTAGTAAAATATTTCCAACGTGAGACTGTTGTTGCACTAATTGCAACTTCGACATTTGCGCAAAAGGAGGTTGGACGATGAATTACACACATAAATATCACTAATAGTACATACAGTACTTAGAGGTAAAAAATATGCAAAACTTCGGAATAATTTCATATTGAATGACAATTTTTTTTATGTATGATTCTTCATCATATGATTCTTGTAGTAAAAGGTAAAAGGATGTTCAGCAGCTGCACTTGATGTTGGAGGTATTGATGCCAGGATTTGCAGGCTTCTGTTTTGACACAGATTTAACAAAGGTTTTATATCTAAATTCATCCAAGTTTTTATCAGTTTTCGCTGCACCGTAAAGATGTAATATACAGGTTGTTCCAAAATCTACAATTCTAATAATAATACACATCTGAAATATATTTATGAGACATTAGTAATATCAAACGTGATCATCGGTTTATAAGCTTTATTTTTGGTCTCTATCATTTTTTCTGTAAAACTAATATTTATTGAGATATTTTCAAAAAATAAAAATTCTAAATAAAGTTTTCTCGAAATTACCTTTACAGTTTAAAATGCATTTTTTTCTAAAGCAAGTACTTTAAATGGGCAAAAAAAAATTGAGAATCTAAATAATGCTACATTCTAACGAAAAACTGTATTTGAGATATTTTTTTTTTAATTACTGGCTAATTAGAGTAACAAAATGGCGACCTTTTTATATAAGAAAAATATAAATACACATATTTTTCAGTCATAACTTCTTTATTTCTTACGCTACAGAAACGAGTAAAAAATAATTTGAAAGCGCAATTACAAACGTTCGGTTGCCATTTGTAAACTTTCATATCTCCGAAACTATTAAATCTACGTAAATAATTAAAAAGGCAAAATTCATTATCAGTTTATCAGCTTTATTTTTGGTCTCTATCCATTTTTCACTAAAACTAATATTCATCGAGATATTTGGAAAAGGAAAAAAATACTTTTTATCGAAAATACCTTTACAAACTTTAATTACTTCCACATCCAGTGGAAGTATAGTAACGACAAAAAAATTTTTAAAAATTTTTATTGTTCAAATAGGCTTAGAATGTCACGAAACGTCGAGATTTTAAGTTTGAACGAAAAGAAAATTTCTGTCTGTCTGTCGGTCTGTCTGTCGGTCTGTCTGTAACTTTTTTTGTGCGCACGTTTACTCTGGAACCGTTTGAGATATTGACTTTAAATTTGGTACACATATGTACTTTAACGAGATCTAGAACTAGATTATATTTTCATCTTGTTCCGTCGAAGGGTTGGGGGGTAAATTGGGGTAAATTTGAGGAAAATAGGTAAATCAAGCAGGTAAGAGTCCATAAAATTGGTATTTAGTATATACAAGAGAAGCTAAGGTCCCAAAAAAAGTTTTGGCATTAGCCACCCCCATTACCACCCCCACCCCGTTATTAAAGAGGATGAAAAAAAATTGTGATTTAGTGTGTGTACAATAACCAGAAACCTCAAAATATTTTTTTACTTCATCCACCCCCACTACCACCCCCCATCGCCACGTCCACCCCGCTACCGATGTGGGGTATCGTTTTATGGGTTTTTGGGGTAGAGGATTTCAAATATTATATTATTAAAGTTCCATAAACAATTATTTCCACATACAAATTTTTTTCGTTGTGAGTGACTTGGATAAAAAACTTGGATGTGGAAGTAGTGATTCCTTGGGCAGCGGTTTTTTTTTCTACAGCAAATGCTCTATACAAACGAAAAAGCATCTGAGCATCTATGTCATGCTATATATTATTGAGAAATAGTGTTTGAAATTCATTTTTTTTTAATTACTGGCTAATTACAGTAACAAAATGGCGACGTTGTTATTAAACAAATGTGAAGATGCACATTGCTTTGGTCATAACTTCTTTGTTTTTTATGCTAGGAACAAATAAAAAAATAATTGAAAGCTTAATTAGTAACCTATTATTCTACCTATTAGCATTTTTGACGTAGGTGTCACAGTTTCTGAGATATTTAACTCTCACTCTAAATAATTATCTTATGAATAATTGGATCTCAAATATAAATTTAAATATCTCCAAAATTATTAATCCTACATCAATAAACAAAAAATATAATTAATTCCCAGTTTGTACTTTCTGTAATTGGTTTGTAACATTTTTTCGATAAAGTAATATTTTTCGAGATACTTGACGAAAGCCATTTGGAAGTACCTTTTTTTAAGCTAAAATTGCAATTTTGAAAACTATCAATTCATGTGAAAAATTGCGTAGAACCTTTTCTTCTTAGAATTTAATTTTTTTCATCCCCAATAAATATTTTTTTTAAGTGTCACCCCCTGAGAAGGGATAGCATCCACCCCCTATAAATTAGCAAGCCCCCACACAATATATAAACTTTTCTGTGAAGCATTTACTATTATTCTGCCAAAAATGAACGAAATCCGTTCAATATGACTTTATTCCGAAGTTAAAACCTCTAGTTACTGTACTATAAATCGACGGGATAACGTTGTTTCAACTTTACAAATTTACGTTTGTTATAAGGCTGGATTTTTTAAAATGTATTTATATATTTTAACATTATTAATATTTTACGTTATTTCATGTGAATTATAATACAGTATACATCTTCATATAGAGTGTAAGCAATATTTACCACACTAGATTTTCACAAACATCATCATATAAGCAATATTTATGGTTCCAAACATTCCTTACTCCAACTTCTCTAATGCAGTTCATGGAGACCGGCCTACTATACCTAACGAAATCATTAGTGTAATATTAACACTTCAATTTTATTCAAATTAAAATTGGGTGAATTCCAACGTAGAGCCAACTTCAATTTTATTGGTCAGATTAGTGCACTTAAAGGTTGGAATATCTTTGTGACTACGTCAAATACCGACGTCGGGTTGCCATTAGAAACGTTGTTTCCATTGAGAGTTGAGGAATAATAATTGAAGTCATATTCTTATTTATAAATTTCTATCACACAATGAACGTTAACTTTTTTGTTTATTTATTTCGATGTTCCAGTTTAAATGTACAATTATAAAAAAAACCCTCACGCTTGTTTGCCCAATATTCTTAATAGTCATCTAATGCCTCGATATTGATGATTCACAGTTGATAGAACATATCGTATTAAAAAATAATTGAAACAGTTATGAGAGCTTAAAGAGATGAAAGACACTGCAGCTTTTTTGACCATCATCCATCAATCATAAATGATCGTGCTTGGCGCTCTTCGATCAAACAACATCGGCGAGGGAGGCTGTGTTTAAGGGAAAGGGTGTAAAACTGTAGTTAGAAGAATAAAACATACTGTTAATCCGTGAAATATTCCGTAATCGATTGTCCTTGTTCCGTATGTGAATTATGATCAGCCAACGTCCGCGCCTACGTCAATAAAAATCCAGATTTATCGCGCGCACCTCTTTTTGAATTGGAATTTCGTGAAATTAACATGTTTTCTAAAAGACGAAGTAAAGGGTGAATAATGTCTCTGTAGATGTAGTAGATACGCCATATTGCGCGTTGGCTAGAATACAAAAGTAATTGAATTTCCGAGATTGATGGCTGTGTCGGCATGTATCAATAGCCTGGATAATCGATTTGTAAAAGTTTGTACTACATTTTTAGTACCGTTCAAATAATTCATTTGAATATTATTATATTTGTCGTACTTAGGTACCTAAATGTAATCAATTTATTAATTTATTGCTCTTTAAATTTAAGATAATAAGCTTTGGCACACATATTAAGATAAACAACAACTGCGTAATTATAGCGAAAATAAACAATGATTTCTAATTAACAACTGTGTACGCCGCTTCAAAGGATCATAAAACAAGAAGACATTCAATATTTCTTATAATAATTACAAGTTGTGTGAAATGTATAGAATTTCACGTAAATACAGTGACTGGCTGCAGCAAATTGAAAGCCAGACATTATTATACCCATCGCAGAAACGGAGAGTGTAATAATTGTATTTGCTAGGCACTTTTCTAAAACCGTGAATATTGTCGCTCGTCGAAGAAAATTTTTCATACTGTCTTAGTCATCGAATACTGAATAGCTTGCAAAATGGTTCTGTCTATCACGTTCTTTGTAAACACAATAATTTAAGAGCCGAAAGTCCAACCGTGTTGAAATTTGGATGGTGTGATGGCATTAGAAGGAACAATTATATTTAAAAAATCGATCTATAAATATAAAAAATCTGTAAAAGTATTTACGCAAAACTTTCATCTTTATTTAGCACCTTTATTTTTTTTTTGTAGGGTGACCACCGACCACCCTGTACATTTTTTAACTAAAAATATATCAGGTTTTCATCCTCACAATAGTGACAACTACATTCCAAATATTATTTTGCTCTGCCGTTTCTTAATAAAGTTATTTCTTAGAGTGACCACTCTGTATACTTTTCACTGAAAGTTTTATCTTTGGTGATTGTGTCAACTACAGTCCAAATATTATTTCCACCATAATTATTTTTCATAGTGACCACCTTGTACATTTTTCATATTTTGTTTCCCTGGCAGTTGTGTTAAGTATAGGGTGGACCAAATTAGATTAGATTTGGGGTTTTCTCTAAAACTATCGCAGATAGACAAAAACCAATATAGGTGACCTGAACTCGATTTATCTTTTTCGACTACCGAGCTAAAGAGTGTTTTGGAAAATTGGCATTTTTGGATGACCTCTATATCTCAATTACCAAGTGTCGAATAGAAAATCGAGTAACGTCACCCCCCCCCCCCCCCCCCACTTTGTCAGGCTTGGCAAAAGTTGGAAACTTGAGATATAAGTTGGCAAGGCAATGCATATTTTTTTATTTCTCCCCCACCGTCCATAAATTTTTATTCTGTCGAAATTTTTTTTTTTTAATTTTCTCCCCCTCGTCCATAAATTTTTATTTTGGTGAAAAACATTTTTTTTAGATAATTTTTATTTTGGTGGAAAAGTTTTGTTTCAGATCCCCCCCCCCCCCCTGCTCATCAATTTTTTAGATTTTCTTTACCTCGCTCATAATTTTTTTGAAATTATTTACTGAGTTGGCTTTTTAAGTTTATGAAGTTGGCAAATTTGAAAAATAACCCCCCAAAAAAGCTGGCTCGCTGCGGCTCTGATCCTAACACTTGAACACTACTCTGAAATACTATTACTAGACGCGCATTTCGTCAACCTTGTTGGCATCATCTGGAGCTTTTTAAAACTAAAAGACCAGCGTTAATCAGCCCCATATGATGAAAACATAGTTATCGAAACTAGTGTCAAGTAAGTAAGCATTCGGTGTAGTGTTTAGCTGTTTTGTTGTCTGTAAAAGGAGTAATTATAAGCAACTTATCGTTATCATTCCTAATTTTTAATTTAAAAGTTATGTAAAAAATACGAAAATGTTTGTCAAACAATAATTTTTCGTCGTCATTTTTATACATAATATAATAAGGCGCCAAGAAAAACAATTTTTAAACAAATAACTGAGGGAACTGATCTGATTCCAGAAACACTACAAGAAAGAGATGAGAAGATAAGTACATATATAATCAATATATTTTTTAAATAAATATTTACTGATCAAATAATAAAAAATAAACACGATTGATAATGCGTATCTTGGAGAGTTTGAAATATCCGGTGTTTAAGAAACATTTTATGCCTGCTTAATTGAAACAATTCAATCATCAGTCTATAATGTGTTAAAATTAGGGTAAACTGTGGAGAATCTCAATATTGTTGCCATAAATGACAATTTTATTTACTGTGATTATGTTAAGAAGTCAAAAGCATATCACAATTTAATTTTACATTGTTGCCAGTGTGATATTGGAAAAATTCATTTCTTAAGGAAAATACACATAGTAGTCTTTAAGTACGTTTGAATGAATATGAATAAAAGTTCATAGAAGCTTTGGTCCTAAATGGCTAACAGACTCGAGTTTTTCACTAATTGTTTCTAAAATGCTATTCACCAACTCCAATATCAATGGCGTACCCAGAAATTGGGGTAAACCCTGGTCTGACTGACCTAATTTTTATTTTTACTTAATCTGTTACCAGGGTGGTAAACACGGCCCAGTGAGAAAAAAAATTGGAAAATTGATGAGCGGGGGTGAAAGAAATACCAAAAATATTTTTGACGAGCAAGGGGGAATTCTAAAAACATTTAATCCCAAAAACATTTTTGACGAGTGGGGAATATAACACAAATTTTCATCATTTCAACGCCCCCCCCTCCCCCAAACGAGCCCGGACGCGATCATCCTTTACGCTCCACCCCTATCGACAGACCTGCCTGTTACGTCGTTATGTCAACTTACTGATTCATTAGGCTGTTGCTGTGCTGTGCATATATGCATTTAGATGTGTGCCGACGGCCAAATGCAAAAAGCTTCTTTGTCAAGAATTATTCAATTACCAATGAAAATTAGCAAAGAGCGTAAATTGGTAAATTATTTAATTAAAGAGAATTAACGAAACATACATTCTCTAATAAAATAAAACAATAACAGAAACAAAACGTATATTATTAAATATTTAGTCTTCTCTTGACTTTTGCGAGCTCCTAACACACTTCATCGCGAGTTACAGGAATCTTTTGGTGAATATTTAGTAGGGCCAAGCCATTAAGGCAACTTATGACTGTTATATTTCTGAGGTAAGTTTTCAGTCTTCTTAAACTCGAAGTAATAATTAATAGTCAGAAAGTTACAGCTCTGGAGGGGGGAGGCAATTGCCCCTTTGCCCCCCCCCCTGGTTACGCCCATGCCCAATATTGATATTGGGTATTGTGATTCAGTTACCTGGGCGAAGGTGAATTTTTCTTTTTTTTTTATATTTGTACGTAAACTGCAAAAATATTGCATTTATGGCAGCCATTTTGGATTCGCTATTTTGAATTCTTAACTTTTCAGATCAGATTCGTTTACAGCTTTTTTGCTCTCCTTACAGTAAACGTATCTTGATGAAATTATTATAGGACCACCGCCGAGCCATGCCTTGCACTTTGGGGAAAGTTTCATAGAAATACCTGAAGCCAATTCAGAGTAATGGTTTCTTTTTAAATTTGTTGAAGTCGGTCAAATAATTCAATAAATCCGCGAAGAGGACAATGTTTACATTTAAATTATAGCTAATGTAACTGAACTATTAAATATACCAGAGGATAATCGAAATCTCGAGTTCCACCATAATAGACCCCAAGTAACAATTTAAATTTTATCTTCAGAACCTCTTAAAGTCTATTTAATGAAACTTCTGATAAAACTATATATCTTTGACAAACGCCATTAAACCTTTATAAAGCTTGTATAAAGCTAAGAGGGGCCATTTTTAAAAGTCATTTTAAAACCAATTGGTTTTATTCTCAACAGCCTTTATAACGTTCTGAAGACCTTGATAAAACTATTCATAAAATCAACAATAAATCCTAAAAGCATAATTTTGGCCTTAAGGGCACTTAAAAAAGCTATTTGCTCTGTCAATATGGTTATTTTTAATAAAAAGGTTTTATGCTTTCCATCATATTAAAACTAAGTTGACAATGTTGGCAAATTAGTCGCGTGTTGGTAATGGATATTATAATAAGCATTTGCTGTTGTTCAGCTTTCAGCTGGTCTCTCTATACTGGTTAAAATGATCAAGTTCAATAGGTACCTACCGTAAGTGAAAATTTAGCTGCGCATTAAATTGTACTGATGATATCACAACTAGTAGGTCGAAACATACGGAGGCCCTTCAAAAATATTGAAAATTTTGTAAATTTCAAAAAATATTTTGAAATTCATTTTTTAAAAAAAGGTTTATTTTTTGTTGACATCAACTTAAATCACACGTTAGTAATAATAATGATTTTAGTCCTTATTACACATAAATTGTTGCAAAACTTGCAACTAAGTAATTGTTCATTTGAATAATTCCAACATGACAGCTTTCGTTTACAAAGATATTTTTGTAGAAAAATGGCGATTTTTGATTAAAACCTGTTGGTTGCCAGCAATACCACAATAAGAATATTTGATCCTAAGATTGTCACAATGCTCTCGTGCAAGAGCATTTGCTACTAATTACAACCAATTTAAGTCTTCTTACATTTATGTAAGTCCATTTGGTATTGTCTAATACCAATTGATCTTGTCTTACACTATTTGACCTATATTAAGATTTGTTGGATTTATTCACAACCACCATAAAACCTACTGCCCAAAGATATTTGACGTTTTTGGCGTTTATTTACATATAACCTCACACTTGGTAATTACTTTTTCCTTACCTTAGCTGTGCTGTGATTACTCTGAAAGGATCGGCTATATTATACCCATTTGTAGTGAACTGCACTGGAATGTGAATAAAAAAGCAAAAAGATATAAATAAGAAGAAGATAACCTCTCACATTTATTTGATTATTTTGATTAGTCAAATGTGTGGTGCAGCTCTAATTGTTTAAAGTAACCACTTTGTTTTATTTTCATCCAAGTTTGTGAAAAATGCGTCTCTATATTTAATTTCTTGAGGTACTTCATACAAAAGTAATTAAAAATTTACCTAAAATAAGTAAAATCTATTTATCCACCTGTCAAACTGCAACTTTTGCAGTTTTATGAAGGAATTTGTCCAGACTAAATGGTTCTTATGTTACATTTGGCATTATACAAGCCAGTACAGCTTTATAGCAGTTTTATGATTAGTGTATTGAGGTGCCTCTTTAAAATTCTTAGGCATACTAGTTTTATGAAAGTTGTCTCTGAGGTAAATTGGTTTCCTAGGCCAAACGATTTTATCATGGTAGTGGTGACCACCACCATAAAACCTCTACAAGTGCCAATAGACTCGATTTAAAACAAATGGTAAATGGTATTGACACTCAGCCTCCAGGAGGTTGTTACAACGCTTAATAAAACTACTTAGGCTGACAGAGTTGTTGACCTGCTATACTACCGCTATAAAGCCATTTAGCGAACTTACTTCCTCAATAAAGCTATTACAAAACAATTGTTACTTGGGACAGACAGATGGAAGTAGAGTGAAATTACTTAGAGATGATAACATACGTCACGGCTTCACGCATTGCGTATAACAGTTGGTATAATATCAGTGCCGTGCCATCCATTTTTAATTTAAATATTAATGGTAGTAGGCAGTGCGACGCCTATGCAGCTGTAAAAATTGGATCGTTACCTAGGTAACGAGCACGTGGTAACGATATCGGTCCTTCGCATTCTATGACTAAGTTAGTTATCTTCTCTAAGTAATCGCACTCTACCAATCCAAGTGCATGTCAGTGGAACATATTACAGCTATAAATATTTTAGAATGTATTAATCTGTCAGAAACTTATGAATGCATAGGTTTTTTTTTGTTGTTTCACTCGCAGTAATTGATATTTTATTAAAAAAAAAACCTGTTAATATTTCGTTGCACAATACGCGCACTTATTTATTTGTTGCATATTTGTCCGCAGTCTAATAATCTTGTATTAACATTACTATTGTTATAATTGGAAAAAATGGCAATTATAAAAATATGCTTCTTAGAAAAATAGTTCCGCTCTTGGTTTTAAAGTGGAATTACTTTGCAGACAAAAAATGGGATCAATCACTCTAATGAACCGTTAAAATGCAAAGCCGTATTTATGAATATCGCGGCGACAAAAAGCGAATACAATAAGAGACAATAATTATTTCGGGAAAAAAGTCGAAGATATATTACGAGCGTGTCCTTCGGTATATTCAGCATTTCTCAGTTTTTACAGAATCGAAGTCGGGAACACGAATTGAATATCAAACAGCCATATTCAGATAGGCCTGACTGACTTCCCTGCCGGCATTTAAATAGTGTGGATGAAGAATTTTGCGTCACAGAATATGTAAAATAGGGTTTGATTTTTAAGTCAGTGGCACGTGACTAGACTACCCAACACCTTTTTTCAGAACTCCACTGAAATCATTTCATAGGATATATGTTAAATTCCTATATGGCAAATCTGAATAAACCGTATAAGAATCGACAAAATATTCAGATTTCCCTCGGAAATAACTTTGAATAACAAAACAGAGATCACTATAAAAATACACCGCGCCACATTACCGCAAAGCTCTCCTGATCTATCGTATTCAATAGAGGTTTTTACCTCAAACAATGTTGTTTTATATTCGAAGATGCAACACAAATCAGTTGTATGAGGATTGGCCAATAAGTATCGGCACATCTTAAAACTTTCAAAACTTGTAAGAGACAGTAAGCAATTTTCTAATTATCGTTCGATATCATTATTATCAGTGTTTTCTAAAATTTTTGAAAAATCATTAGTTAAACGTATAATTGGATTTTAGAAATTCTTATCATCAAATCAACATGGTTTTAGAGAAGATAGATCAACAAAATCAGCACTTACAAATATTATAAACTTTGTGTATAAAAATCTAGACCAAGAAAATAAAGTTAAAGCTTTATTTATTGATCCGTCCAAAGCCTTTGACTGTGTTGATCATCCTGTAAAAAAATATAGAACGTTATGGTCTGCAAGGAACATGTAACAAACTTTTAACATCATATTTAGGTAACCGTAAACAATTTGTTGATTTTTTTGATGTAAGCTCTAAGGAATAGGAGGTGGACATCGGAGTTCCCCAAGGGAGTGTGCTGGGCCCTCTTTTGTTTGGTTTATACACAAATGACTTAGATAATAACCTGTCTACGTTCTTTTCCGCTTTTCTAGATGATATCTCAATCACTGCTAATGGTAAAGCCTTAACTGATGCAATACACTTATTGAACACTAACTTGCTCTCCATTTCGGAGTATTTCAAATATACAAAACTTTTGTTGAATCAAAATAAAACTTTTGTTTTGGAATTTCATCATGTTGGACCACATTACACATCAAGTGTATATGTGCAAAATGATGGGAAATCGATTCAACAGGTCATTCAAATTATTAAGTATTAATATAGATCAATCTCCAGATTGGAAAGCTCATGTAACTTATTTATGTGGTAAGTGTGCAAGCAGCTGTTTAGCTTTGAAAAGATTACGAATCATTGCAAACATAAATACAGTAAAAACATTTTACTTTTCTAACAATGAATCTCGTCTCCGATATGGGATTATTATGTGGCGTAATTCAACATGGGCAAATAGAGTATTCGTGTTACAAAAAAGAGCCATACGTTGTATGTTCGGAATTAAATATAAGAAATCTTGTAAAATGACATTCAAGAAACCAAAAATGTTTACCATGTTGATATATTTTTGAAATTTTGAAACTAGTAAAAAAGACTTTATCCAACTTGAATTCGTTAAATACACACCAAACTCGTCATGGTTCTGATTTGCAACACGAAATACACAGACTTGGATTATACAAATCGAATCCATATTATACAGGGTGTTTCACGAGGAAACGGACATGCTTTAATGACAGATAGAGGGCACCGGGGGTAATCATAATCAACCATAGAAAAAGCTAGTTGGACCCTCGTTGCTGAAATACAGGGTGTTTTATGTATTTTGGTCAAAATTTCTTTTGGTTGTTACTTTGTAAAGGAATGGAATACTAAGTTCATATTTGGCACATATAATACACTAGTGATCCTGAATAAGTACTTGTATCATGCACATAAAAAGTCCAGGTCCGGACTTGAGAAAAAAATGTTTTTGTTGTTCTTCAAGAAAAGAATACCCTGCATATGTTTTTTTTTAAATTTCAATATTAAATTCGAAAAATACATAGAAAACTGAAGAAAACGGCTTCAATAATTTTTTTGCCACACCTCTGCCGTCTTCGAAATAAATTCCAATAAATAATGCAATATGAGACTTTAGAAAATATCGATGAATGATACGCGCAAAAAATGCTTCCTCTATTAAATTAGACATTTACTTTTTTGTCAGCAATAATTATTATGTTTTAATTATCAATTTTTATGGATGGGGTGAAATTAATAAAAAAAAATAAATGTAGGAGGACACTGAATCGAGAACCTATTTCATTCCTTTCATTTATTTCATTTATTAAATGACTAGTAATACAGCAACATAACATACCTATTAACAACAATAATAACTGTAATAACAAAGATGCATATTAATAATGCACATAGTAGCAGGATAACAACAGAATATTATTTTTTATGGTAAGTCTGTTTCAATGTTGTATTTGTAATAATTATTATTATTTAGGTTGGGTTAGGTTAGGTTAGAGTGTGTATGATTTTTTTTAAAAACGCGTCCAATGTTACACGACCTATTTTTACCGCGTCCAGTTGACGTAGATCCGTCCTATATCATGTATGCGATCTATTGGATGAATAAATGTATTCTATTCTATTCTATTCATATCTGGTAAATTTTTCCAATAGTTTTACAATTAGCCAAAATTATTCCAAACGGAAATAATGCGTTATCTGAAAATTATGGACCTAGATTGGGAAAATTTGTTTTCAAGTGAATCGAAAAATTTTGTCACAAAAATAACTTGTTTTCTCAAGCACCTTTTTATTAAAGGAAGGCCAACTAAAACAGCAATTATGAACTTTCTTAACTAGTATTTGATAATTGAAAAAAAAAACAAATGCTTAGGTATTTGTATGAATCTGACTAAGGCATTCGATTTAATAAACTATGCCTTGTTCATAGCTTCAAAAATGAGTTGAAACGGAAAATTTGTGACTGAATTAGTTTAAATCTTTCTAAGAGCAAACAGCTGGTCGAAGTAAATAATATTAGATTTGAGGAAATCGATGTTGAAATTGGGTGCCTCAAGGCTCTGTTTTGGACCCATTACTATTTCTGCTATATATTAATGATTTACCTGAAATATTTGATCAAAATACCTTAACAATGTTTGCTGATGTCAATTCTCTAATTGTTTCTGAAAATACTGTGCTAGAATTATTAGTAATAGCTCAAAATATGACTAACAAATGCACACATTGATAAAATATTCTTGAACATCTTTTACTAATTAACTTTATTATTAATTAAAAATTTGATTTCGTCTGCTATCTTTGACCGTTTAATTTGACTTACAGCGTCAAGATTTGGTGCATTAAATTTGACCATAGATGAGTTTTATTTTTGCCAACTTAGGTGAAATTACTCTTTATCGAAAAGATATTCTATTTTGATTTTTTTAGCCATTTTTTGTGTTTTCTATGCTTTCCAAGATGGCCGAATTGACCTATACAAATCGGACAGGTCTATATTTTTTAAGAATTTCAAAAAGTGCATATAACTTTTGACGCACCAGGAATTTTTGGGTACAAATATTTTTTTCGTAATAAGGTCATAATACATAAGAATCACCAATACAATTTCTAATGAAATGTTGTTGCTGAAAAAAATTGAATCAAATCAATTCGACTGTACTATATGTCTAGGCGATGGAGATTATTCGAGAATTACAGAGAAGGTTTCACACTTGTTATGTATATACAGTGTGTTCTCGAATGAGGTGCCTCATTCTTGGAAATTTTCTTATAGGCGTCTGAATTTAAGATGCCAGCGCCAAAGTGGAGAACTCGTGAACTAATTATAGGCTTTTTGTTTGTTTATGTGGGCAATACTCATATTGATTTTTTTCTGCTTATTGTTATTTTTGGCGTTAAAAATAATAACATTAATAATATATGACCTAAAGGTTTGCAAGATTTTGTTGTAAGTGATTTGCAATATGTTAATGGCATTATTCAGCAAAATTCATATTTTTTTAGGTTATCTAGTTTTTCCCTTGAAAAGTACAGTTTCTTCGACATAAACGGTGTCTGGCTAGTTAAATATTAATAAACTAAAATATTTCTTTAAATTTATGCACAGTTGTAGTTTAAATCACTTTTCTTTCAGGAAACATGAGTGACATTTAGGTTAAGCATATTGCAATGTATGGAACATTTGGGAAGCACTAAAAATGTAAAAATTCTAAGTGTGTGTATGAGGGGGAATATGTTTTAAATGCAGGACATATTACTTTGTGTGGTACAACTCATATTCAACATAAAACTTAATAAATGTGTATGCTCTATGTTCACAAACAAGTGTCTCAGATTTAAATACCCATGAATTAGTGGTACATAGAATATAACTGAAAAGACATTTATTAATTCTTTAAGTAAAATAAATGAAACAGTATTTTGTAAAATATGAAATAGAAATATAAAGGGGTAAAACATAATAGTGCATGGTGCAATAGTATATATTACTTTTATAAATATACTGCCTTAACAAAGTGCAAATCTTATTTTTATGTTATGAGTTTATGCTGTTTAGGTAACTCAGTTCATACTTGATGTGAATACAATAATTCGACAATTGGCAGCTGTCAACAGGCTGTCAGCTAGCTGTCAAAGTGCAATAACAAAGTGCAAATCTTATTTTTTTGTTATGACTTTATGCTTTTTAGGTAACTCAGTTACCTAGGTAACTCAGTTACCTAAAAAGCATAGTCATAACAAAAAAATAAGATTTGCACTTGGTTATTGCACTTTGACAGCTAGCTGACAGCCTGTTGACAGCTGCCAATTGCCGAATTATTGTATTCACATCATGTATGAACTGAGTTACCTAAAAAGCATAAAGTCATAACAAAAAAATAAGATTTACATTTTGTTATTGCACTTTGACAGCTAGCTGACAGCCTGTTGACAGCTGCCAATTGTCGAATTAGTGTATTCACATCATACATGAACTGAGTTACCTAAACAGCATAAACTCATAACATAAAAATAAGATTTGCACATTGTTGAGGCACTTTGACAGCTAATTGACAGCTGTCAAGTGTCAATTTGGACAATTTGACATCGGATTTGAATTCAGCAACCTCAAAAACATAAACCTAGACATTAAAATCGAAAAAATAAGTTATTTAAAAATCTATAAAGACTGCACGAATAAATAAATCTGTGGTGGAGCTTTAGAGCTTTCAAGCTCCGTAGCAGCCAAAGTATTGATTTTCGAGCTTTGTGCCCATTGAGACTTTTGCTTGGGATGACGAAACCTAAAACATATCCAAAATTCAGACGATTTGACCGAAACCCAATTTCCATAAGATTATTGCGGGGTCCTTTGGCGAAGGCAGTAATGATAAACATTCAAATTCCGTCGAAACTGAATTAAAATTGGTGTCTGAAGAATTCAAAATAGCGAATACGGCTGTTATAATTGCAATATGCTTCCTGATTTACATGAAAGTTGATATATGAAGATTTTAGAATTCGCTGACAATGAGTCTGACGTAAAACTTTAATATTCTAAACGACGGATATTTTCTTTTACTGCGTAGAAACTAAATAAAGAGACTGTTAAAAAAGGTAAAAAAAAAATTCACCGTCGCGTCGCCCTGTTAATTGAACCTTATTACCTAGTATCTATATTGAGGTTGGAGTAAAAATGAACAATTTTTAGAGAGTTTTCTTGAAGATTTTGATTTCCATTTTTATTTTTTTCTAAAGCGTTTTCAAGGATTTAAACACGAAAAGTAGGGTGCATCTCGATACTCGCCAGGCAACCATGTATACAATAGTACCGCATATACTGCTGCTATACCATATCTAGAAGCATGTGAGATAAGTATAATTATATAATATAATGCCAATGTCGAATAGAATAATAGTATGATCTAAACGATAAACATTTTGTCATTAAGCAGATAATTTTAAAAACCTATTCGCCTAATTGAAATATATATTTATTTATTTTTTATATAACAAAATAAATGAAAATCTTAAAAATATTGCTAGGTAGTTCCCATTTTTAAGGAGACAGTTCCTATCTGCGTTATCATCAAAAAAAGCTCTTAAACCTTACCCCATTCAGACTTCCTTGATAAAATTAAAAAATCGAGCTCCATTGGTGATAATTTAAAAAACTTATTTAATCAGATTCGAACTTTGTCGACTACGAAATTCTCGAGATCACCTTATCTGGGACTTATTTATCAATTAAACTGTAAAATCCTAATTAAAATATAAAGAATTTATAGCAATTACAAGGTATGATTTTGGACAAGCTGAAACTTAATACTTGGATTTAAATGTATTCTGAAGATGGTTGTAAAATTTTCGAAACATTATTCGGATTTGAATTTGAAGAGATTAATTGATAAAATAATTCGGAAACGTAGATTTATAGTGACCCTTCGGAATTCATCGAGCTTTCAGATTGAAAGAGAAAATTCAAAATTTGTATGAACAATTCCCATATGAATCTTGGTTTATTCGTGATTTTACTGGGATTTCTATACATGTAAGTATGACAGTTGTCCACCTGCAGTAAATTACAACAATCTAACGGATGTTGGACTAACGAAACCTTAAATAATCTAATTGAAGTTTATTTTGGCGTACTATTTTTTTTCTCTTCTTCTCTCCTGGCCTTTAATTTAAAATATGTGGCATCAGTCTTGGATTCTGTCGATTGCCTTCGTTTATAATTGTGTTCAAAGTTGTCATCCAACATATGTTTCATCCCAATAATTATTCAGCCATTCACAAACATACAATTCCAAGTACTCCTTCTTCTATTTTATAACAGCTATAAGAACATCTATATCACTATTGTATAAGAATAAAAGCTTTATAACTAAGGTCTAAGCACGTTTTCTAAGTATCTATGCAACCACTATATACCCACAATAGGCACAGGTTTATAAAACCTTTTTATCGTTTAAAGGCCACAAAAACAATAATTACACAACTATTTAGTAACATTCTTACAGCATCTATAAAATATCTTAATAAGCTCTTTAAGAACTATTTTATAACGGTTCCCAAATTAGAAATTTTGTAGCAGGTTTTCATTGTCGATGCATTATTACTGTATAACTGTTCTTGGTTAAACAGTTTAAAGAGCTTTCTCGTTTTGTAATTAATGTACCTACGAACTTATAAAATATGAAAACTTCGAATCGTTGTTTCGACTCATTCGTTTTGTGACTAAATATGTGTACCTTGAAATTTCAATTTTATGAGATTACTAAAGATAAAATTAACTTGCGATTGAAATTTTACTGTCGATATATGATACGATATTCCATGAATTAACAATGCGCCACCGAAATTCTTCAAATTAAGTGACTGATCAAGATTTCTTCAAAATATTGACTCCTATATAACTAAAACTGTTTTTAAATTTCATTAATTAATTAGTTAAAACATAATACGCAATTAAAAGTACCTGTGAAGTATTTTAATGTGTGCAATTTGTCAATTTTCTAATATGATTTTTTTTCAAGATGAATGCTACATTTAAAACCTTACATCTTTAAAAAAATATAGCGTCTGAAATAATACGATTTCAGGTCCAATTAAACAACTTTTACAACACTATTTGTTAACAGCTGTTACGAAGTACTTTTAGTTGCATAGATACTGTTAAAGAATTTGGTTCAATTGACAATAATTATACATATTCCAATTTTTTGTTATATAACTGTGACATATTGTTTTATAGAACTATTTAACCCGTTATGTAACCATTATATAGTGACAAAGTTTTTATGTAGTATAAAAGCGACTCCAGATTATCATAGAACAATTCAACCTATACAGTTATTATATAGCTAAATATTATTTTTTATTATACAAATACTGCCACAGGTATTGCTATAAAACAATTCATCTCGTTATGCAGTAACTATACCACTGCAAGCACCTTTAGTTTATAGCGACAGGCTGCAGTTTAGTTTAGAGACAATTTAGCTTCTTACGCAGCCATTATACAACCACGAAGCTCGCATAGTAGTACAGTGGGTTCTCTTATAGATCAATTCGGTGTATTGCGCAACCATTATAAAGAAATACAGCTGTTTGGTTAGTTTGGCGGTAATTTTATATATGCAGCTGTCTAGAGCATCTAGTGAAAGAAGGTGAATTTCTATATTTCCACTAAATAATCAAGTGGTTTCAAAATATTTCTGGTATATTTACTTCAGTTGAAGTTGCATGTAGACATACTAATTATTCTGATAGTATCGGAAACTGTATATCGACTGATTTCATATGTTATAATGTAAAATAATTCTTTCCCTCACTTGCACAGTTTTATAAATATAACTATTGCAGGTGAAATGCTGCAATGGCAAACTTTCGGCTGTATAAAAGTTCTTAATGAAATCACTGAATTCCCTTAAAATACCTTAATAAAGTTTCTGTATAACCATTTCATAATTAGTTGTAAGAACGTTTATATGACATTAAAGGAGCAACCCACACATTTTAAAATAGCTCTGTAATCAACATTTATATAATCGTTATAAAATAAAAAAGTTGGCATAATTATTTGAAGCTCTATAAGAGACATATCCGGAACATTTACAAGGGAATAATAGAGCCTTTATAAAATAGTTTTATAGTTATGTTATAAGAACATTCTTAGGACGTTTCGATATCGCCAAATTGTCACAGAAAACTAATTAGTTCACAATAGTACTTCAATTAAACATAAAAGAATATTTTTCCACCACTATAAAATAATTATATAACAATTCAGCTGAATATTAGCACAATAATGCTAGGAGGGGAGGTCCACTGCCTTAACGTCTTGAACAAAATGCCTTCGCTTGCCTATTTCCCACTTTATTTTAAGTTTTATATCCGCATTGGTAAATTTGTAGGTAATGTCAGGTAAGTTTTCCTATCGTTAAATTGATAAACTATTGTGACCTGTTAGGTCGAATGAAGTACTTTCTGACTTTGTGACTATAAATGTTAATTGGGTCGCTAGTATTAGACAAGACAAAGGAATTTTTATGTTTGTTTACGCAGTTGTCCGCCTATGTCCAGACGCTACCAATGTAAACGGTCGCACCCCGAGGTATTAATTTTAGATCTTCATTGCAACTTGCCCAAACATATATGGTAAAAGTACAAGCATAAACAATTTCGATTTTCATAGTGACCGTATCTGACATTTAACCCGAAGTAAAGTAGGCTGGCCACCGCCTAATGGCTTTCTGTTACATTAATGATATGTTAATAGAAGCTGCAGACGCATGTTGTAACGCGTGAGGCCGCAAAAATTTCAAAAACCGCCGTGTCAGCGTGAGATTGATGAACCGCTTTGAATAACCCCATGTCAGACATTGTTGTTAACGTACTAACCCTAATCTGTTAAAGGTTACCGCTTTGTTATACCAGCCTGTCAACCAATGAAAATTTCAAATCAACCCTTTGAATAAGCACCCTTCCCTTGGCACGCGCCATTTTACAACAGATTACGTCCAAACTCTTTTGTTGCATTTTTAAATTGCTCAACTGCTTTTTTAATACTGTTATTCATGGTAATATATCCGATTAAAGTCAAAATTAGAATCCACAAACCGTTAAAACGATTTCGAACGAAAAAAAGCGGAACTGAATGCAGTCTTATTTATATTTTGGTTTTATACTATTTGCTGTTTCCATTACTAAATTTACAAAGTACGATCCTATATTTGCGCATAATATGGCTGAAATCCGAGAAAAAAATTAACTATTCTAGTCCAGTCAACGGAGCGCTAAAATGACCAAAATCTCTAATATGAGTGCTAATGAATGGATTTTGATGAAACCTTGTGCAATGTGTTTGTAAAAAAGTTGAAAAAAAGATTAGAGTAGGAAATGATAGGAAGGGATCGAAAACACCTCTTTTATCACGGGTTCCGTAACTTGCAAAATTAGGCCAAAAATGAAAAAAAAAAACTTTTTTACCTTTTACCTTTTTTGGCCCAAAATGAGATGTTTTTACTGTGTTGATTTTTTCGAAAAATGCGTATTTTTTGAGGTATGGCCACTCGAAAGTTCCTAAGAGTGGGGGAGGGAAAATGTAAAAGTTGAAAAAGAAATCTGAAAAAATGCAGGTAAATGTATCATCAAAATACGAGACTTTTTTTTATTTGCAACTTTTCTGTAAAGTGCGTTTTCACCGAGTTCTTCCGGAAAAACCTTCTTTGAAGTTGTAGCGCTTTAAAAATATGTAATTAAAAAATTTGAAAAATTTGAGACGTATGCATTGAGGCCTTCTAAACATTTTTTGTCTCTTGGAATTTTTTTGTAACTTGCTAATTTTCCGAGTTACGGGCAGTTTTTCACGATAAATAATGTACTACTACATTTTTTTGTAAAAAATACATGAAAATTCGAAAAATTAGCGTGATTCATATATATTATTATAAAAAAACCGCGGCCCAAGGAATCACTACTTCCACATTTAGATTCTCTATCCAAGTCACTCACAACGAAAAAAACTTTGTGGAAATAATTGTTTATGGAACTTTAATAATATTATATTTGAAATCCTCTACCTCAAAAACGCATAAAACGATACCCCACACCCCCAGTGGGGGGGGTGGTGACAGGGGGGTGGTAGTGGGAGTGGAAGTAAGAAAATATTGTGAGGTTTCTGGTTCTTGTACATACACTAAATCTTTTTTTTTTCATCCCCTTTAATAATGGGGTGGGGGTGGTAATGGGGGTGGCTAATGCCAAAAATTTTTTTGAGACCTTAGCTTCTCTTGTGTATACTAAATACCAATTTTATAGACTCTTACCTGCTTGATTTATCTATTTACCCCAAATTTACCCCAATTTACCCCCAATCCTTCGACGGATCAAGATGAAAATATAATCTAGTTCCAGATCTCGTTAAAGTTCATATGTGTACCAAATTTCAAATCAATATCTTAAAGGGTTCCAGATAAACGTGCGCACAAAAAAAGTTACAGATAGACAGACAGAAATTTTTTTTCGCTCAAATCTCGACGTTTCATGACAATTTAAGCCCATTTGAACAATAAAAATTTTTTTTAATTTTTTTTTCGTTACTATACTTCCACTGGCTGTGCAAGTAAAATATATAATATATAAATATTAGGCCAGTGGAATTAGCAAATATGCATATTGTAATTCGTTTCAGGATGCCACGTGGATTAAAGGATAGTTTTATTGATTACGAACATGACCCTGAATTTTGTCCACTTTTTGACCGCCGGAACATTGTTTATTTAACGATTTATTGTTGAAAAATTCAAAAAAATCGACTTTTTTAAAGATAACTTAAAGACCTTTGACGATAGGTTTTCAATTTGTAGATACTGTTAGAACTTTGAAAAACAGTTAATTTGAGAGATGTTTCGTTTGAAACGCTTGAAAATTTGTTTAAATAATTGCAAAAAACCGCGAAAATTTTAGCAATTTGCAAATATTTTTCATTCTTTAACAAAAGCACTTTAGTGCTTGAAACTTTGACAAAATATGTCTTTTATCACCTCAAAGTTACCTCTAAAATTTCATCAAAAAATTTTAATTAGTTTAAGAGATATTCAATTTGTTTATTAGAAACATGAATAATGTAAAATGCAAATTCACCCAGTTCCTGTTGTCGTAGAGGGTTGATCTGGACATCATTTTTTTTTTGTTGAGACTTAAACTTTATAATGGCCTTTGAAAAAGTGTCACATTTTGAGGTTAGGTTTTTTGCTAATAACTTTTAAACAAATGAAGATTTTGCAATATCATTCTCATATCTTTGTTGCTGGGATTTTTTCACACATTGTCAAAAAAATGACTCTGTAGACGAAGATTAGAAGCCGAGATGATTTTTTTTTAATAAATTCGTAAAAAAATTTTTAACAAAAAAAATTTGTTTATAACAAATTATTGTTTGATTAGGAAAAAAATCGACATGACAGATATTATTATTTCATCACGCTACCCCAAATTAAAAAAAAAGTCAAAATCGGAGAAACGGTAAATTTTTGGTTGACGGATTTGAACTCGGCGGGCCCCAAATTCACTGGCGGGCCCCCGCGCCTAATAATTGATGAGTGGGAAAAATGTTTTTTCTCAAAATCTCTGGCGGGCTCCTCGGAAGCCAACCGCCCCCTGCACTTAATAATTAATGAGCGGGGGGGGGGGGAGAAATTTGAAAAAAAAATTGTCAAGATCTCTGGCGGACCCCCGCTACGGGTCCCTCGGAAGCCCGGGCCCCTAAACTCAGTACACAATAGACCCCCTTACGTGGGGCCTGCTTGTCATATTTGACATTAAAAGAAATGGCGTTATTGTATACGTTAAAGAGAAAAGTTGCTTATTTTTCAATTTTATACATGTACACAATTTTCAGCCTCCAGTAAGCTATTTTTTTGCAATTTATTAACCTAATACATTTTTAACTCAAACGAATTTAAATAAACCTGTACACATTAATTTATTTTACGAAAATCATCACTTAAATGCTTTTTTGTGGCTAAATGTTGTTTTACGATAATTTTCCTTATACGAAAAACAAAAATGCGCAAATAAAAATCCATCAAAGATGCGATATATCTAGTTTCAACAATTTATTCCAAAATCCACTTTAATTGTTTATGTATATAAGAGTTATGTATGTATTTACTTCATAAAAAATTCAATGAAAGTGGGTTCTGGAATAAATTGTTGAAATTAGAAATTTTGAATCAAATTTGATAAATTTTTAATTCTTAAAAAAGTAGTTTAATTAGCTGTCTTAATAATATTTGTAAGAAGAAAATATATTTTTTTAAAAGTCGAATTAGGTAGATTTATCCACAAATTTGAATTTTGATATAAATTTCAATTCTAACAACTTTTCTTAGTGACAGTTTTTCATACCGTAAAAACCGCTGCCCAAGGAATCACTACTTCCACATCCAGATTCTCTATCCAAGTCACTCACAACGAAAAAACTTTGTATGTGAAAATAATTGTTTATGGAACTTTAATAAGATAATATTTGAAATCCTCTACCCCAAAAACCCATAAAACGATACCCCACATCGTTAGTGGGGCGGGGGTGGTGATAGGGGGTGGTAGTGGGGGGTGGATAAAGTAAAAAAATATTTTGAGGTTTCTGGTTCCTGTACATACAATAAATCACATTTTTTTTTCATCCCCTTTAATAAGGAGGTGGGGGTGGTAATGGGGGTGGCTAATGCCAAAAATTTTTTTGAGACCTTAGCTTCTCTTGTATATACTAAATACCAATTTCATGGACTCTTACCTGCTTGATTTACCCATTTACCCCAAATTTACCCCAATTTACCCCCCAAACCTTCGACGGAACAAGATGAAAATATAATCTAGTTCTAGATCTCGTTAAAGTACATATGTGTACCAAATTTCAAGTCAATATCTTAAACAGTTCCAGAGTAAACGTGCGCACAAAAAAAAAGTTACAGACAGACAGACAGAAATTTTGTTTTCGCTCAAACTTAAAATCTCGACGTTTCATGACATTTTAAGCCTATTTGGACAATAAAAATTTTTTTGTCGTTACTATACTTCCACTGGACGTGGAAGTAAAATTGAACGTAGCTTACTCTTACATAATTTTCAGGTTTTTTAAAATCTTCTGAACACCCTGTACATGACATGTTAACTTACTCCATGGCAATCACATTTTTAACAAAAGAAACTTTTTATGAAGAATAAATTTTCCGCGCGTAAAATAAGAAATAAAATTTCATATCCACTCTAACTATGGACATACTGTATACTTGTTTTATGATCGAATATGGTAAGTGTTTTTATAAAGTACTTTGTTTGGCAACATCAATAACCACTATATAATTAATAAAAACCTTTAATTGGCCATATTGCAAATAGCCACTCTCCGCCAATAACAATCGAAATTCTCATGCGATTTGGGCACAAAAGTTGCCAAATAATATTTCTCTATGATTTATATGACGTGAGTTTTTTTTTTAGCTGAGACTACTGGAAGTTACTTTCTCACTTGTGTGTTTATATAAAACCGTTCATGTCGAGTTTGAAGCCATTTTCACGCATGGTGAACCTAGCCAGTGGCCTCTGCATCCCTAAATATAAAAATTCAGTTGGTGTGAAATTTCTTATAGCTGACATGAGGGCTTGTACCCCGCACTTATCGATGCGTTATTTACCTTATCACATTGTATGCAGGCTTAACGCTGGTCTATTGGAAAATTACTTCACAGATTTTTCACGTTCTTGTCGAGATATAGAGAAACTTGTTCATTTTCGACTGTGATGTTTATCCACATAACATCGTATCTGTTTATGCCTCGGTCAGCAGGCATTTGATTCGGAGAAAATTAATAAGTAGCCCATTTTAAGCGAAGGGCAGTTAACGAGTTTTTTAAACGCGCCAGTTTAGTTGCAGGAGACACGATTTAAAAAAAAAAACAGTATTTTTTTACACTCATCCAGACAAATACTCATATGCCTCTGAATGATGACAACTACGGCACGCATTGATTTTCAAGCACGAGCTTGTTGTACACACTTAATGATGTACGAAATACCATACACTTAATTTTTAAACACAATTATTTAATTAATAATCCAAATAAAATTAGAGAAACTCGAAATTAAAGGATAATACGAAGAAAAACAACAAACACTTTCTTACACGCACACAAGGGAAACAATAACACGCACATAAGACGGATGCAGCGCCACCAGTACTAGGACCGGAGCAGGTAAACGGGGGACGCTTGCTCCAAAGTTTTTGCTCCCATTCAAAATAAGTTTTTTATGACAAAAAAAATTAGGTATGGAATACTTAATATAATTAAAATTTGTACGTTTATTTTCATTTTTCTAGAGTTATAAGGCTTTAAATTATTTACACGAGTCACTACTGGACTATTAGTAGTTATACACATTTACAATATTACAACTATTTCAATTATTTGCAGATGCAAATGGTGACATTAGTGGAGATGACCAAAGCATTGCCAGTGATCACCACCTCGACCATCACGATGAAAATTCTATGGACTCGGACAGAGGAGGTGCCCTAAACTTGGTGAGTACAGAGTCCTTTAATCTTATTAGCGTTTATTTTCGCGTAGTATTTAAAATAGGCGGGGGAAAAATAAGAGTAAATTTTTTTCATAAATATAATAAAGTGGCTAACTGCTTGTTATTAGCACAGGTCATAAAGCCAGCAGGTGAGTCAAACAGCTGAAATACTGTACTGCTCTGGTAAGAGCCGTACTCTCACCATTTTCTAAGAATTTTAAGGTTTGTGGGGATATGAGAAAATAATTTAGAATAAATAGCCGTATTATGTAACATACATTAATCATTTTGATTTCATCTGTAAATATATTTTAGCTGTGGGTTAAATGTGGCGTCCTTAAAGTGAATCAAGTGTTTTGTCACAGTGCAGAATTCAAGGTAATCGTAGAAGACATTTATCTACAGATACCAAGGAATTTATAAAAAATATTTACAACCTTTAGAGGCTGCGCCAGATTTTTTTCAGTAAACGGGCATAGCTTATTTGAAAATGTCTAGGCGGGCACCAAAATCACAAAAATAACACTAGTTTTTGATATTCGTTTTCCTCATCAGTCTGTAAAAAAAATTAAAAATGGTGTACCTCCAAAGTTCCTTGTGAAAATATTTGTAAAATCCCTTTTTTCAAAATCTGCGGAATTTTTTCAACACTGCTCTGTTTGACACACACTGCGCTTATGGCCAGTGCTATAACGCTGGGATCCTAGACGAAGGGATTGGATCTTTCACATAAATCTAACAAACTTGATTTTACAATTATTAAATATTAATTTATACCTATCTTTCTACTTTTCCAATATAAACTAGAATTTTTTTTTGAAAAAAATTGAACCGTCTTCAATAAAAGATCACTAAAAATTATGTAAAGTTTCCCCCATGGCCCGGTTAATTGAACTTTATTATCAAATATCTACAGTGTGTCGCACTTAACCCTTATAACTTTTTTTCGATTTAAATCAAATTTTACTTAAATATAAAACACAATAGGATCTAGGTACTTATGACCAAAAAGCATTGGCCTCCTACGAATGCAAAGCCAGGAAGATAAACGGAAAAATCAAAACATCATATTAAGCATCCAAAATTTCATAAAAATTAAAAAAACATTTTGTTTAAAATAATGTCTGAGTCTGAAAATATTACTCTAATGGGTTTTTTGTTTAGAAAAGTGTAATCAAGAAATTAGACGCAAGCTGTAGGTAGTTGTCAAGTAATTTGTAATTTTTTTATCTCGAACATGGAAATATAATCCAAAATGCGGCTCTTGGTGCTTTAAATAACAAAAAAATGTTCATTCGATTATCTTACTAAATAAAGATTGGAAATAAGAAATTAGAAACAAGACACACTGTAGTAATAGAAAATATCTGTCGTTATAAATTTTTAAGCTTTAACACCAGATTGGTTATCAGAGAATCCTGAAATTTTGATGTAAATCTGTTAAAAATTTTCAATTTTGGCAGCCATATTGGATTCCCCACTTTAAATTTTTAACTTTTGACTTCAGATTAGATATCCGCTACTCCGAAGATACTTGACTACCAATTCCGACGAAATTTGAGTTTTTTCTGGTGTTTGAGAGTCTCACCCACTGTGCACTGGTCGTAACTTGATGAAAAAAGTACAGTGGGACTACCGCCGAGCAATAATACCCTATAATTTGTAAAATAATAATATTCTAAATCGCTTTTTATTATTACTAGCACAATCGTCGAATTAGCTTGATAAAACTATAATAAAACCACCGCCATGTCATAGTCTACAGTATGCAAAAATTTCATAGAAAATTTCATAGAAATCGCTTACGGACTCCAGAGTAATAATAATAATAATAATAATATTTATTAATTTCAGAAACTGTACAAAGCGCAGTTAAGAAATATTGTCGGTAGAAATACAAAGATAAATATCACAAAAAACATTGTAAAAACATATACACACAAAAAACGTGAACAGTGAGCAATTGAAAGTATTGTAGGGTATAATTCACGAATAATAAAAAAAACTAGAGAAAAGTAGTCACACATTTTGTAAAAATTCGTCAACATTATAACTGTTTATGTCCAGCAAAAGTGATTTTAAAGCCTTTTTAAACTTTAAAAATATTGTCATAAATTTAATATGCTCACGCAAAAAGTTAAAAAATTTACAACCCATGAAAAAAGACTTTTGGTATAAAGCCGTTCTGTGTTCTTTTGGTAAAAGGAGATCTTTTTTCCTAGTGCTATATGGATGATCAGTTCTAATCTCGTTAAATTTGATTCTGTTTTTGTAGACAAAACATGACAACTCATAAATGTAAATAGAGCTCAAGGTGAAAATGTTTAAGCTTTTAAAGGCTTCCCTGCAGGAAGTATTATATCCCAGATTGGCTATTATACGTATTGCCCTTTTTTGAAGTAAAAAAACTCTATTTGCCTCTGATGTACTATACCGTACTTTATGCAAGAATGAAAAGAAGCAAAATACAACTGTCTTACTATTGATAGGCTACATTGTTTAGATGTTATCGCCAATGCATAACGACAGTTTTCCACACATATCATGAATGTGATTAGACCATTTAAGGTTACAGTCAATTTTCAAACCAAGCATTTTTTATTCATTGGCATACTTCACGCTTGTAGTAGGAGATAAAAGAATATTAGTGTTGAAGACAATATTAGACTGCAATGTTCTAAAGAGAATACAGGTTGTTTTACTTTGGTTAATACACAGTTTATTATTTTCAGTCCACAAAATTACTTTATCATATATAGTTTTTGCACAGTCTTCAGCATCAGCTAGGGTATTAGATTTTATTAAAATGTTCGTATCATCAGCATACGAAACTGTCAAACATGATGGATGTTGAATAAAATTCAGCATTGATATAAATAATAAAAAGTGTGGGCCCAATATAGACCCTTGAGGTACTCCAACGCTGACAGTTTGCGAGTCAGATACAACATCCCTGCTGATTTCTATTTGCGAGATATGATGGTTGAACATTTAAAAAAAAACATACATACTCGTCGAATTAACCAACTTCACGTTAGAAAGTTTGGTAAAAAGTGTCATGACGAAAACTAGTTTGATATCACTACAAGTTGTAAAAAGTCACTGCAGATGTTGACCAACTCATCTAATTTCTAAACTTTGTAAAAATGAAATACCTAACTTCTAGACTGACAACTCTGATAAAGTGATAGATTGTATAATTTTAATTGTTTTAAATATTGTGAACTACAAAACAAACTAATGAAGTTGGTTTTGTAATCAGTTAAAGTAGACTCAATATTGAAGATAATGAAAACAATGATGTTGATTATTATATTATGGGTATTTCATTTTTACAAAGCTTGTAAATTAGATGAGTTGGTCAACGTGTGCAGTGATTTTAGTAATACCAATCTAGTTTTCACCATGACACTTTTTACTAAAGTTTCTGACGTGAAATAGATCAATTGAAAATCCCATCCTTTTTTAAGTTTTTAAGGTCAGTTTAAAAATATGAAGTATATCAACTATATATTAAAAATTCGTGTTATTATACTCAACTGTTCGGCTGTCATATTAAAATTGTTACAACTGCCGCGCGTCTTTTAATATTTGTTTTCAAACTGCACGATAGACTTGTAATTGACAATCATTCCCTGGGGTAATTGTCTGAACTGTTCTTTTCGAAAACATTTGTTTCTGATATATAAATCTGAAGTTGGACGTCCCAATTGTACAAGAATCTGTTCAACCCCTGCTCAAAAGTTAAATGTTTAAATTCTTTAGGGAAAACTTCCCCTTCCTGCACGCCAGAAATTTAATTTCATTTGTGTAAGTGTTTGGTTTATTATTTTTTATTGGCGTTTAAAGAAACGAACCTTTCCCATCCATAATAACTGCTGTCAAAACAAAGGAAGCAGAAATTTGGCATATTCGAACTAAATTATCAATAATTGAAATCTACTTAAAGACACCAAAATAGGCAGAAACTATTTGAAATTATTGCATACGTACTTATCATTAAGTTGGAGGCAAAATAGTATTAATTGATGCACACCCACATAATTTAAAAGTTGTTAGGTAAATATTATTAAGGAAAAAGCACAGCAAAAGTTTCGAACACGCCCCCCCACCCAAATCAAATCACAAAACTGAACATAGCAGACAAAACAAAAGACGATCTTACCGATTGAAAGTTGCTCACTTATTTCACTTTGTTTTAAAAAACATAGGCATAGATTTGAAACAAATATTTATAATATATTTGTTACCATTTTTATATATGTAAATTTACATTATTACCATTTAAAATTGTATAACGAAATATAAAGTAAGTACATTTGTTGATGAAACTTTAATTTTAATGCTTTATATCTACTTCTATTATTAAGGTCAGAAAATACCGAGATGACTGATTTGAATATTTTATATTATAATTATTATTTATAGTCGAGTCAGTGAAGGTTTTCACTTCTTAATTCTCAGCAACAGCTCCGATTTTGATCATTTTTTTTTTAAATGTGTATTTTTTAATACTATTCAAAATCAGAAACATCCCAAGTGGCGCAAATACCCTGGGGGTGGGGGTTTTAGAACGGTTTTTCACTAATAACTCGAAAACTTTAAGTTTTACCAAAAAATTTATTATCAGCAAAAATAAATCCTATAAAATAACAAATCGAGTGATTTTTGTTTTAATTTCTGTAGATGCAATACGAACCGAGTTATGGCTCGTTGAAGGTGACTTTTTGTTCGCGGAAAACTGAATTCGATCCTTTCAACGTTAAATAATGGAAAAAACGGAAAATTTTTGGAGGAAAATATATAAGTAAGACATTTTTAAGAGTACTTGAAAAGACTTTTAAAATGAACATTGGTAAAAGTTGCTAGCATAAAAACTAACGGAGTCATGATGAAAATAATAAGGTTGTCTCTTTTTTTCGGAGAAAAAATCAGCAATAATAAAGTTTTCGAGTTATAGTCCAATAATTATAAAAATTTCCATCACAAAAAACGTTATCTGAGATTTTCCTTCGGTAACTGTTAGTGGAGGGGTTATACATCACAAAACCACAAAAATCCGTTCTGGGGGGGGGTGCCCCAAAAAACCACCCCCTTCAGTGAAATAAGCTTTATTTTACTGATAACTCGTTAACCGTTGAAGATATACAAAAATTGCTCATCATAAAAAAGAAAGCCTGACTAATTTCCTAAAAAAAAGTCCTATTGTAATTTTGTTGTATATGCCATGGTTTTCGAGAAAATTGATATTGAAAAAAATTCCAAAATTTGTATTTTTAATGCGCGCGAATTTTCGTTTATTTGAAATTTTTTGCGCGCGGTCTATAGAAAAAATTGAATTGCTCGAAAACCATACAAGCTAGGAATAAAAATCAAAGTGGGTTTTAAAGGGGATATAAAATACTCTCTTGTGTTGCTATTTTTGATGGCTATTGATATTTATTAGTATATAAAAATAACAATATAATATAATTATCTCTTAATTTTTTGCGCCTGTAACTATTCACAGGCCGATAAAAAATAACTGACTTTAATATAAGTTATAAATGCATTATCTTTTACTTTAAAGTAGTACTTCAATGCAGAAAAAATTAGGAATAAAAATATTCACATTTACAAATTTACCAGCATGTTGAAGTTATCCAAATTTTGGGCAATTTTTTATTGCTTCCTAAAAATAAAAAAAGACCCAAATATCTTGAAAATTTTGCTCAAAAAATTATTCAGTAAAATGGAGGAAATTGAAAAGAGAGGAAAAACGGCCAAATTTTGGATTACCTATATGAAAATGGTTATATTGGCAAAATCAAAATAAAAAATAAAAAATTGGCAAAAATTTGGCTAACTTCAATATGCTGGTAAATTTTATTCCTAACTTTTTCTGGAATGAAGTACTACCTTGAACTAAAAGATAATGCATTTATAACTTATACTAAAGTCAGTTATTTTTTTATGGGCCCGTGAATAGTTAGAGACGCAAAAAATTAAGAGATAACTTATTATTTTTATATACTAATAAATATCAATAGCCATCAAAAATAGCAACACAAGAGAGTATTTTATATCCTCTTTAAAACCCATTTTGATTTTTATTCCTAGCTTGTATGGTTTTCGAGCAATTCAATTTTTTCCATAGGCCGCGCGCAATAAATTTCAAATAAACGAAAATTCGCGCGCATTAAAAATACAAATTTTGAAATTTTTTTCAATATCGATTTTCTCGAAAACCATGGCATATACAACAAAATACAATAGGACTTTTTTTTAGGAAATTAGTCAAGCTTTCTTTTTATGATGAGCAATTTTTTTATATTTTCCACGGTTAACGAGTTATCAGTAAAATAAGGCTTTTTTCAACGAAGGGGTGGTTTTGGGAGGGGGGGGGGGGGTTGCGGCACTCCCCCAGAACGGATTTTTGTGGTTTTATGACACTAACAGTTACTGAAGGAAAATCTCAGATAACATTTTTTGCGAGCTTCTGGGGTATTTTTTACTTTACCGACTGGAGTATTATTAGTGAAAAATCGTTCTAAAACATGCATTTTTTAGATGAAAAATGAACATTTTCAATCAAGAATAACTCAAAAAGTATTGACTCATCGAAAAAATTGCATAGAGCATTTATTGCTTAGAATTCAGTCCGCTATCTTTCTGCATAATAATTTCCACCCCCGAAAAGGGGTGGCATCCACCCCCAGGGTAAAAGCACACATCGGCACTATATAACTTTTGTTCCTTGAGCCATTCCCTAATTACTGTCCAAATACGTCAATCGGTTTTATCCGAAGGAATTCTGAGCGTAAAACCTTTGAACACTGGACTAAATTAACTTTTTCATGAATATCGGGAAAAAAAACATAAAAAAATAGATTTTTCCTGTAAAAGTTGTTATTATTGTTTAAACAATATAAATAACCCCGACCGTGAGAAAATTTTTGAACTTAAATTTTCAATAAAAACAAACTCAATGTTTTATAAATACCGCGAAAAAAAAATTTTAAAATATATATTTTTTTAAATGTTGTTATTATTGTTTAAACAATATAAATAATTATTTGCACCACTTGGGATGTTTCTGATTTTGAATAATATTAAAAAACACACATTTAAAAAAAATGATGTTGCTGAGAATTAAGAGGTTTTGACGATTTTTAGGCTTCATTGACTCGACTATTAATAAATCAGAGAAAGTAATACTTTACAGGACAAGTAGGCCAATGTCATCGATTCCTGTACTTCCCTGTCGTGTTACGTATACATTTTTTTCCATTTTTCAAAAATAATCGCAAAATATAATGCATAAACTTTGACTTTCCAAGACTCTCTGGAACCTCCACCACGTTTTTTCAGTCGCCACTGCGCAAGCTCCTTTTGTTCTACACCTCCTTCACAACGTCACTTTGGGGGTCCAAGGGCTAGTATTGCCATAGTATTTAAAGTTAATTTTATATTTAATTGTGATTTTATTAATTTCGCCGACAGGCACTATAGAAGCTGTCAATCAATGCTCGACGTTATAGTTAAATGAAGATATAAAATCCAAAGTGTAAAATTATTATAGCAAATAGATGATGTGAGAATTTGACTCTTGGTAGTTAATGGTTGCATTTGCCCGCGAGCTTCCAGCAATTACCATGGTTAATTTAACAGGTAATTACATTCATCTCAAACAAATAGCCTGAGATATTAAAGGTTTCTTCATTATAATAGCGTACAGTGCCGGAAAACCACCTGGCCTGAAACAGTGTACTAAACTATTCATTATAGAAGGAGTCGCTCGAAAAATTAGCGAATTCTTTTATTTTTATTTTTTCCGAAGGTCCGAGTGAATATAATTGTAACAGGTTTATTTCTTTGAACTAGATTACCCGATGTCCAAAATGATCATCATTTACGTCAGAACATTCTCTTAAACGTTTACTAAAAGACTGTCCAGTATATAGCTTCTGCACTCTTTTTAATAATATTCGAGGCACAAGAGATCTTCTCTTGTGAAGAATGAAGCAGCTGTTATATGGGTCAAACAGAAAGGACATTTAATATAAGACGAACCGAACATTTAAAATCAGTTGAAAAGATTTCAAATTTTGCATACCATTTTTTAAAGACCGACCATAATTTTTCATCAATAGGTAAACTGGAGGTTTCACACTTCAACAAAATCTAGAAAATTAAATATATTAGAAACAATTGAAATATACAAACATTGAAATAACCCAAATACTACTGTTCTTATTGACCAATTTATTTACCGCCCTGATGATAACATGATGTTAAGTAAAACAAATGTGAGGCCTTTGGTTCTTGCACACACACACTAAAATCACAATTATATTTTTTTCACCCCCTTCAATAGTAGGTTGGGAGGTGGTGATGGGAGTGGCTAATGCCAAAAAAATATTGAGACCTTCTCTTACACAGTGTGTGCTATTTAATACCCTAACACCTCTTTATTGTGGAATGCGTTGACCGATTTTGATTTTTTTTTTTTTTTTTTAGATGAGCTTCATTTGACTTTTGAAAAATTTATAACTTTCATATTTTCAAGGCCTACTAAGCTCCTCTAAATGGGTCGAAATTTCGAAATCGACTATTAGGCACTTTTATCGGCAAATTGGATAGCATATTTGATTCACAGTTGTCTCAAATACCTCTATACAAAATTTTAGCTCGATATCTAATAAGGGTCCCGGGTTCGAAACCAAATGGGGTACGGTATAGTTTTTTTATTTTTACTTTATTTTACACTGAGTCTTTTACCAACTAAGTTTAAAAAAAAAAAAGTACGCACTATAAAATTAAAAAATGTCTAAAACTACCATTATTTACAAACAACTGCGAAAAATATCCTATAGAATGTGCAACAATTATATAAAAAGTTCAGTGAACAGGGAAGAGTACGTTTTTAGCTCGTTTTCTTCTTATTTTTTTTTTTTATTAAAAAAACCAATAGATATCAATCATTTGAACTTAGTAAAAAGTAATTTTTTTAGTCATTATTTTAAAAAATTTGGGTCATTAAATCATTATTTTTTAGTAAGGTCTACGCTGAGATCCCTGTTAGTGTCTATATGTACTGTAGAAAGAAACTAAAACGTTAAAGGGGTTTTATTGTTTCTTATGTTCAATTGACCGCAAAATATGAGAAAACCGCGGGGTTCTACCATTTAAAGGGGTGCGTTTTGAGATCGAAGTAAAAAGGTCCACTTTTCACATTTTTGAGTTTTGCTCGAAAACTGTGCATTTTTCCTATAAACACGTCAATAGAAAAGTTGTAGAGAATTAAATTTCCAATCGAAATGGCACCTTCAGAAGTCAAACATTTTTTTTTTACAAAAATACGTCCAAAAAAACGAAACAAAAAAAAAACGAAAGAATGCAATTTTTTTATTTTAGCCTGTAACTTTTTTTCGGGTACATTTAAGCATAGACATTGCTGCATAAAAAAGAGCTGTCGTTTTACCAGTTAAAATTAGATTTTGTAAAACTTTTTACGATTAATAGTGACCGAGATATATAGCGTTTCAAAATTTGCAACTTTTAACTATTTTTTTCAAATTTCGTCTTGTAAGTTTTTTCTGAGTGAATTTAGGTATAGACATTATTATATTAAAGTGAAAGCTGACTTTACGACCGTTGAAATGGTGGCTAGTAAAAGTCTCTACGACAAATAGAAACCTAGACAGCGTTTCGAAGATTGTTACTTTTATTAACTTTTTTCTAATTTTTACGTTCTTTTTTAAATTTCGGCCTATAACTTATTTGTCAAATACTTTAAGTACGGATATTGCTACATTGAATGTACTCGGAGCATTCTTGCAATAGAAGTTTAACCCATCTTAAAGTATTGTTTTATCTCCTTATTATCCTTGTCCATTTTCGTAATTTTCGGCCTCATCTGGGGTTGGAAAAGTTCAAAAAATGGAGTAGTACCAATTTTGACAAATAAAGCTCCTGCTTCAGAGGTTTTGCTGGAAAAAACAGCCTGTAAATGCACCAAAGCGTCACTGGAAAGACGAAGAGGCGTATCTCACATAAATATACATTATAGATACGCCTCTTCGTCTTTCCAGTGACGAAAGGATGCAGAGGAAACTGCGGTCGCATGAAATTGGGAGCGAATTGCTCCATTTTTTGCAAAGAATGTATGGGAATAAACTGTGAAAACGCTGATGTACCTGAAATAACGGAAGACGATGTTCACGTAGATGCCGATGAAGAAATCGACTTTGATTTTGAAAATATGCTAAATCCAGCATTTGAATAATTTCATAAATAATGTACAATTAGAAACATAAATCTAATATATAAAAATCTCGTGTCACAGTGTTTGTTATCGAACTCCTCTGAAACGGCTTGACCGCAATGTCTATGCCTAAATGTTCCCGAAAAACAGTTACGGGCTAAAATAAAAAAAAATAAAAAACTGCATTTTATCGTTTTCTTTTTGTTTTGTTTTTTGGACGTTTTTTTTGTAAAAAAAAGGTGGAAATTTAATTCTCTACAACTTTTCTATTGACCCTCTGTTTTTTGGACATAGACAATAGCCTAGGATGTGAAGTAAAATTAAGAATTTGTGACCGAAACAATCTGCTTTTTCGCACTTTTATGATAAAAATGTCACCATTTTGTTACTGTAATTAGCCAGTAATTGAAAAAATATATATTCTCAAATACTATGTTTACCTAGCAAAGATCAAATTGTTTTAGCACCTGCATTAGGCCTCCATTAGATTATAAAAGTTCTTTGATAAAGATCTTTAATATAAAATATTTTATAAGAAATGTGATCATCTAGAGCATATTTTATAAAAAATCGATCATATTTTATAAAATATGGCCCAGTACACTTATCACATTTCTCATAAAATAGTATAATGGGGGGCCTTGGAAAAAATTCCATGCGTCATACTGGAGTCACCATTTTGAATTTCTTTGTTTTGGCTTCAGATTCGTAATCAGCAAGCCCAAAAACAAAAATATGCTACCTGAAGCATAGTACTTTTTCCTAACTAATGTACTGAACTGTAAAGCTGCAACTTTTTCCTAACATAAATTGTTTATTATTAATTGATATGACAAAATACAAGGATCGTAGACGCTAAACAGGTATATTTTGAAGTTTTTAGTATAAAAAACAGGCTGGAAAAGGTTTCCGACGTCATTTTTGTAGGACGCATTTCGAGATTTTGCTGTTTTTAGACCCCCATCGACTATACTAAAATGACACCAGTGTAAAACTGAACTATGATTAAAACACCACACGCAACTCTAAAGCAAAAATATTGGTAATATTGTGTACGGGATAGTTTCTGATATTCCTTGGTCATATGCAAAATTGCTACGTTTTTTCCGAGGCCTTTTCTAACGGCTCGCCGCCGTGACGATGTTTATATATTGTTTTCTTTTGTTTTAAGTACTGTTTCTTTTCACAATACCACGCCATACGCGAATGCTTAGAAGTGTTTATCTCTTTTATCTTATCTGGTCCCAATAGTATCGAATATGTTACACTTTAATAATTAAAAACTTAGTGAATATTGTGCGTTTTTCTGAATATTCCTGGATGTTTATCGAACTAATGAATTCCTGTGTTCCCTTCCAGGTGACGGCAGAAAATGAACAGCCCAGGATATCAACGCCAAACTCACAAGTGACGAGCTCGAGTCCCGGAGTGGGGGCGGCACTGGCGGCTTTAGGAGGTTTAGGCGGAATTTTCGGGAATCATCTACAAATGTTGGGCAGTCTGCAGGCCTTCCAAAATCCGCAGAGCTTGCAGCAGCTCCAGCAACTGGCGATGCTGCAGCAGGCGAGCGGTAACCAAATGAATCCACAGGCGCAGTTCTTTCTGCAAAATCAGGTCAGTACTCGGCGTTTTCCTCTTTAGAACTATTAAGATAACGTGCAATTCTTTTAAAGCAGAGGAAGAAATTGAAAGTATTATTTTAAGGATTTTTAAAGAGTTTTTACGTATTATTCTTGAAAATATTCAAAAATACATGCATATACTCCATTCACGATCGATTTGCGTAAGCGATTGTCTGTTGAATTTCATTCGTGAGACTTCGTTTAATATCACCCGATATAGATCATTATCAATGCACGGAAGAGTTTAAACGGTGACGATGGGTATGGATATGTGTTTTTTCAAAAGTGTAACAGACTTGGCTTTCGATTTGGTGTTTGTCTAATATGTGTGGTGTTTTATTAAAAAAAATGCACGCGAAACCAACCGAAATATGAGGTCCTAGGGAAAAGAATTACACTCAAGTAGCATTTTAAGGAATATTTTCGCAAGCGTTTCTAATAAGTGTCTGTTCTTAGTTCCTATGAACAAAATGGAGGCAATTTGCAACATGTTGCGATAAATTTTTGATACATACATTGTTTTTTATGGTTATATAGTACATGTTTTTGTGCTGGTGGCTCTGCGCGTTTCTTTCCTGTGTTCGAAAATAAAAAGAAACATGCTTCAAATTTGTAACTCACAACTTTGTACACCGTTTCGCAAATGAATCAATATTTTATTATATTTTATATTGAATAATTTCCATAAATGTTTTTATAGTAATACTATTGGGAACAACATGTATGCAATCGGTTTCGAAAAGTTTTATTCTTATTTCATAATAAGAATATGTGTTGTTTCAGTATTGTATTTTTATTACTCTTCACTATGGAAACAATATATGAAGGTACAAAATAATAAATAACACGATAAAAACATGAAACTTATGAATGTAATGTATGGGACAAAAATTGTATCGATTATTTTCCGGAATTACTTTAATATTTTAAATGAGCCTCAAAAATATAACCATTTCTAATTTATATTTTTCATTTAAAATATGTACACTTCTGTGCAATAAAATCCCGTACACTTGAAAAATCAGGTTTTTACTAATATTAAGTGACGTGAATCAGTCTTTTTGGAATTTAGATTTTTTATTATCATATAGGTTATAAAAAAGTGACATTGATTGTGATATGTCATAAGTAAGGTATTTGGAAAAATGTTAATGATTTGATTTCGATTTATAACAAATGTAAAAATTGACATTGAAAAATTGTGTCCGAGATAAGGCTATGATACGCCACGCTACACCAGATCCATACACGCTTATCCATTCCCAAATATTAACAGAAAATCGCCCGGACCTGTTCCGCGGAGACACGTAGCGTTCGTGAAACCTGGTATTTGCAGGACGGTACACCCGAATGTCCGTCATTACAAGACTGAAAAACTTTTTCATCGGTAAACACAACATTGTTCCAAAACTCCAACGGGCGATAGGCATAATTTAAACAAAACAGAATGCGGGCATGCTTATGTTCTTCTGTTAATATGACCTTCTTGGCACTTACACAGTTTTCTAATTCCGATTTTCCTATCCTTCGGCTAGCTGTTGACCTTGATGCTGGAAAATTTGTCATGGAAACAGCGTCTACTGCCGTTTGAAACGGATTTTACCTCAAATAGCCAAGGGGCGCTTCATTTTGAGCGAGATTTGAACTTCTCGGTCAGCCGAACCGTCTTTTCTTTTTATGATACCTTTCTCCTTCCACCTTTTCTTCACACACATAACGGTACTTTAATTTAAGTGATAATGGTTAGCAACCGCTCTGATAGACCATGTCTCTTCAATTTTAGAGAGAATTATAATTTTTTCATGTTCAGTTAATTTCGGCATTTCGAAAATATGACACTGACTGACAAATAAATAAAGAATGATTTAATATAGCGAAAAATAGGTGTACGGGATTTTATTGCACAGAAGTTTACCTGTATATTTTTTGTGATTTTTAAAAGAGCGTACATATGGGGGGGGGTAATGGAGGTAGATAATCGAAATATTTTTTTGCCATTTCGCATTATTTTGGAAACAAATTCTAACACATTCCCCCCCCCAACAAAAAAAATATTTACGCCCTTGGATTTTTCTTACAATAATTAATTTTATGAAAAGAAAGTCGTGTCTATAATGTACCCATATACTTCCAATTATCGCAACATATTGCCCTTAAAGAAACTTGTTTCGAAACTATTTTGAAAATGATAAACTTTCGTCCATTTTTTTTTTCAAAGAAACATCTTCAAAGTTGTGGTGTTATTGCTGTTGTGATCTTGTTGTGATGTTGTGATCTCTCCAGAGCTGCCAGCATGTGCTCTCACATTTCAACCAAAAGAAGAACCACAACGTCACGATCGAAGATCACGTACGGTATGCAACAGATTCATCCTGTCAAAATGACGCACATTTTCTATAATGTGCATACAGTACTGTAAAATTAGTGTATGAGTCGAAAAAACAAATAAAAATAATTCGTGTTGAGCTAGACTAGGCTTGCACAAATAGAGTGACAATTTGTATAATATTCTGAGCAAGTACTCGAAATTTTAAAAATAATTACAAAATACTAAACAAATACCAAGTCACAAACGAAATGACAGTTTGCCAAAAAGTCAGGTTATACTTTCACTCTCACTCAGTTCCCTCATAATCTACCAAGAGAAGCAAGCTTCCCGCTTTTTGTCGTGATGTGAGTGCTCCTACAGTTAGAGGATACGCTATATTGGTTTTTAAGAGAACTCCGCCCACTTTCTAATGAGAACGAGCGTTCACATGAATACAATAGCCACCCTGGTATATAGCCCATGCAAAAGTTGCAAAAACCCTAAAAGTGCAAGGGTAGCGACAAAATATATGCCATCGTGTTGGCCGTTGTCCAGGACGGCCAACACGATGCTGATACTCGCGCGGTCCCTACCTCTCGAACTACCCCTAAACGCAAAAACCACCCTTTGTCTTCCATTTTTCGTTGTTAGGCATGCGAGGACTTGCTGGATCGGCTTTTTTTTTGAGGAAACCCAATATGTCCTGTAAAATTTCGCAACCAGACATCCTAACGACCCCCTCCCTCAATACCCGAATATGCAAAGAACATCCAAACGTGCCGAAAATATTTTTTTACACGTTTTCAAGGACGGGGAACACGATGCTGCCTTCCACCACTAACCAACTACCCCCATTTAGGGGTAGTTGGTTAGGGATGGGAAGCTAAATAATATCAGCATCGTGTTCCCCGCCCTAGAAGACGTGCAGAAAACAATTTTCGGCACGTTTGGATGGTTTTTTGCATATTCCAGGGAGGGGATTGTTTCAACCCCCGGGGGTCGTTAGGATGTCTGATTACGAAAGTTTACAGGACATATCGAGTTTCCTCAAAAAAAAAACCGACCCAACAAGTCCTCGCATGTCTAACAACGAAAAATGGAAGAAAAGGTGGTTTTTTGCATTTAGGGGTAGGGACCGCGCGAGTACCACCATCATGTTGGCCGTCCTCGAAAACGGGGGAGTAGACATATTTTGTCGCCACCCTTGCACTTTTGGGGTGTAGTGGCGGGCTAGGCATAGGGAGTAAGAATTACAACATCGCGTGTGCCAGATGGCTGAAATGAACTAACTGAGAGCTGAGATCTTCGCGGACGGGCGAGTTTGTTATGCTTTTGCTCTGCTGTGTTCTCATATCTCTCGCGCTACGTGAATGTACATACCTAATGGACAATTACACGCACTGTATGTATGCTTCACTATTTGATATTTGGCTACAAATGTCACCTGTAGCCTGTAATTAGGCTACATTATACTCGTTATCTTGGTTTAAAAAAATGATTCATAATCAACATATAAAGAAGATAGTGTCAATTCGCTAAGAGATCTATTGAATATTGTGGTTGAACAACCTCCCGATTGTAGGGAAAAAATCGTGAATGGAGTATAGACATCAAATACCTATATAAAATATAATTGTGAACTGAGTATATATTTTTAGCGCGATTTTAACGGTGTTACTTAACTAGAAAAACTACACAAGTAAATTCAATTCAATTAACTTAAAAACAAGTTATAAAATAAATATATCTTTGAAGTTTTACAACATAATCAATCAATTTCGATACCCGGCTATTTATTTATTTTTAAACGTTACCTATATAATTTCTCGTATCAGTAACAGATAACTCAATTAGTGGTGTGTCGCCTTTTAACATTATCAACAAAACTAAATCATACAACCAATTAATTTATCATATAAAAATAATATAATTATTAAATGTACCGAGTGTGATTAAAGCACTGCACACGCCCTTTTTACGATAGTTAAGACAATAAATGAGATACTCAGGCAAAAGGTTTGGAGGCCTAAGTGAGTTTTCGGTGTTTACGGAAATCACGTTTTTAATGGTTTTGGCATTCTATTTATTTTTTGTCGAATTTTTAGAAAGAATTTGAAATTGACTTGTAAATAGTGCGAGGAAGTGCAGATCAATTTATACAAACTGTTAGAACAATTTTTTACACGTTAATGAAAATTACCGAAGTAATCAATAATTGCTTATACAGGGTGATTCACGAAAGGTGGTTTTCCGAATCTTATTTCTGACTTTTTAAAATGTAAGAAAGCAGTGTGATTATAGCGGAAATCGATATGACGTTTTTAACGTAGATGAAAAAATAGGAGCTTCTTGAAGTTTTGTAAATGCTCTATAAAATCTGTGTAAAGAAGAAAGAAATCTGTTGAGTTTAGAAACTACACACCTTTGAACTTGACTCCATTTTTATATGTTTCACTTGTGAATATAAATTTAGCTTTACCAATTTATTCTAAATTCGCAGAATATATTTAATAGTTAATCTCGAAAACTAATTGAAATAAGCATAATGAGAATATAAAAAAATCCCAATGTCCCGCTAATCTTCAGTACGTATTATATTTAAAAGGTAACAAAGTAATATCAAAAATTAAACTATAGAAAAACGTCAAATATAAATAATCGTCAATCTCACCTCATTACAAAACACATTGATAATGCAAGGCGAATCGAATATTTGATGATTTAATTTTTCATTCACTTGCATAGAAAATTCAAAATTCAGCAGGAGGTACTCTGCCCTCATGCTAAGGTGAGCAATCCCCTCAGCTCCCATGCTTCCGGCGCCTATACCGATTGCTTTAATAGAGAATAGTCTTTCCATGCGTACCTACACGCAAAAATGTCTTGATTCAAGATTATATTGATTTATACACAAATAATTAGATTCTTCATATAAAACAAACACCATAATTTAAAAGACCAGCTTTTGATTTTTTGCCACAAAAGTATTTGTTTTATATGATTTATTTGCGTGTTTCATAATTGAATGCTGATCCTAAAGAGCGATAATCCTTGGATGATTTTAAGAAAAATTCTTTATATGGACATAAGTCCGCAACCGCTTTATTTCTGAGATACAGGGTATTGAAATTTAACAAAAAAATCAGTTTTTCCCCAATATCTTTAAAACGGTTTTTTTTTTCAATTTTGGTACATACAAAGTACGCATAGAAATACATTTTTTCCAGGATAAATGTTTTTTAAATTTTCATTCAGTGGCGTCCCTTTCAACATGCCCTGCAATATTTTTAATTAAAAAAATGATACGCCACTTTTTTTTTAATAAATATTTTCATATTTGCGGTTTATCTTGTGAAAAAATTGTTCCTTTGACTTTTTTTCGTCCGGCGGATGGTTTTCGATTTAAAAAATAAAATGCATTCATTTCCTTGTCCCTGTGCAAATTCAGCCGTTAAAGAGTAGAATAATTAACTTGTAGGGTAGAAACATCTAGTATGCTAAGAACACATTTCTATTTTATGAACGTAAACAATTTTATCTTTGTCAGATACGTGTCTTGTAACATTATTTAAGTTATAAAAATTGTTTAAATCAAAAACATGGTAAACTTTACAAATACCGAATCAACAGACATGCATTACTTTTATGGGCTTGCTGACGGGAACGCGTACGAAGCCAGGCGACTGTATCAAGAGCGCTTCCCAAATAGAATTGTTCCTGATGCTCGAACGATTTCAAGCACCCACAGAAGGTTATGTCAAACAGGAAGTTTTGAGCCAAATAGTCACTTAAAAGGAGCACCTCGGACTGCAAGAAGTCCAGCAATTGAGGTAGCTGTTTTAAATTCAGTTGAGGAAAATCCTGACGTAAGTACTAGTAAAGTTGCCAATAATTTAAATATCGCCCATGTTCTAGTATGGAGGATTCTACATGATTATTTATTATATCCCTGTCACATTCAACGGGTACTTCCTCGAGACTTTCCATTACGAGTGAATTTCTGCCAATGGTTTCTCCAAAAAGTTACCCAAAATCCTTTATTTGACACGGAAATTTTATTCACAGACGAAGCTAGTTTTACGAGAAACAGTATCAGAAATTTTTATAACAATCATTTGTGGGCCGAGATAAATCCCCATGGAATCGTGGAATCTCATCACCAGGTACAATTCTCATTAAATGCGTGGGTTGGAATTATTGGAGATTACCTAATTGGCCCTTTTTTTCTACCAGGCAGATTAAATGGAAATAATTATCACCGGTTTCTCGATGATAATTTGCTAATTCTGAAGATGTTCCTATTTTAATTCGAAATCGCATGTGGTTTATGCGCGACGGTGCACCTGCCCATTTTAATTCTCTGGCTCGCGAGTATTTAAACCAAAACTTTAATAAGCACTGGATAGGTCGTAGGGGAACAGAATTATGGCTAGCTAGATTCCCAGACCTAAACAGTCTGGATTACTTTCTTTAGGGACATCTCAAGACCTTGGTTTACAGTCAGCTAATTCAAACAGAGGAAGAATTGCGAAACCGCATAATAGTTTCCTGTGAAGCTATAAGGAATACTCGAAGAATTTTCCAAAGAGTACGCGAGTCAATGAGGAGGGCTGATGCGTGCATACTTGCAGGAGGCGGACATTTTGAACAATTAATTTAATTTTGGTATTTTTTGTTCAAAATAGTTATATTTTTGAAATTAAAAAAAATTATTTTTATGCGTACTTATTACTAAAATTAAATAAAAGTTACTAATAAAATTATAAAAATCTTACCTAGATGCTTTTGTTAGTACAAATTATGTAATTGAGACGAGAAAAAATCGCATAGGGACAAGCAAATCGAAAACCGCCCGCCGGACGAAAAAAGTCAAGGGACCATTTTTACGACAAGATAAACCGCAAATATGAAAATAATATTTATTAAAAAAAAAAAGTGGCGTATCATTTTTTTTATTAAAAAGATTGCAGGGCATGTTGACAGGGACGCCACTGATTGATTGATTGATTTACCAGCGTGCGGTAGGCATTGCTGCCACTCCCAGGGTTATACAGCTGGGCCTGCTACGTCCACGCTGGGTTGGACTAAGGTCATGCTTGTTGCCAGCAGCGAGACCACATGGCGCATTGTAAAGGAATATGAGATGGGAGGTGTAGGTATTTATGAGATGCGTTACTGCATTGTGTCGTGAGGGAGCGTTTAAGCTCCCTTTTTTGTGTTTTTGGTTCTGGGCATCTGCCTCTTCTGAATCTTCGTGTGAAATATGTGCTGTGTCTTGATATGGAGTGTTTATGCTCCTCTTTTTGTGTTTCTGCTTCTTGCAAATCTTCTTTTGCAGAGTCTTCTGATTCCTCGGTTTCCGATGCTGGGTTGGATTTGGGTCATGCTTGTTGTCAGCAGCGAGAGCCACATGACGCATGTTTTTTCCTCGCTTTTCTTTCCTAGTTTTTTTTATCCTCTCGATTGTTATTTTCCACGTGTAATATGGTCTCCCTATTTTTAGTTTGCAGCTGTTCAGTGTTAGCGCTTTCTTCTGCTGTCCCTTTTGCTTTAACCTTCTTGACCCTTGCCCTTATCTTTCTGCTGACCACGGTATGGTCTATCTGTGTGATTGAGCTTCCATTACTCCAGGTGTCAATGCAGGTTTGACTTTTGCTCCATGTATTTCTTATTGTTAACTCAAACATGTGTGCTAGGTTTTTTAGCGCGTTTCCATTTTCGTTAGGCCATGTGTGGAGTATATGTGCATTGAAGTCTCCTAATAGTATAATGAACATTTTTCTTGATTTTTCATAGCGTTAGTGTGTGCCGGTTTTCTTTTTCTAATTGATAGCTTAGTGCTTCATATAGACAGTCCTCTCTTCGGTTATTACTGATTTCTTTCTCCTCTTTGCCGCCTGGCACGATTTCACTGCACTATATATACCATTATTTACTGCGTTAGAGAGAAAGCACTGTGTGGAGTTTTGGTTTGTATACCTAATTAAACACTATCTAATATTTGATGAAAATTTAAAAAATATTTATCCTGGATGTATTTTTATGCGTACTTTGCATGTACCAGAATTGAAAAAAAAACCGTTTTAGAGATATTGGGGAAAAACTGTTTTTTTGTTAAATTTCAACACCCTGTATCTCAGAAATAATGCGGTTGCGGACCTATATTCATATAAAGAATTTTTCTTAAAATCATCCAAGAATTATTGCCCTTTAGGATCAGCATTTAATTTGAAACACCCTGTGTAAACCTATATATTCTTGATAGTCCAATCAATGAATGCCCAAAAGGGCATTGTAGAGAACATGGAGCAGGAATTTTCCTCTTCAGGAATGTGTTGGGGATAGTTAGGAGGTAAACATACTAAAAGTCCCCGCCTCCAGCCCCGCCACTTCAGGGGGGTGGGGGGTGGAAAGGTTCCCTTTTCCGAATCTTCGCTTATAACTCGGAAACGATGGTCATACGGAAAAAGGTAACCTATGCAAAATTAAACATATTAAGTTTTTTACAAGAATGTCTATATTCAATTTCTTCCTATGTGTTACAGTTTACGAGATATCCGCGGGCCAAGATAGATAATTAATAAATTAATTAATTAGGTACCTTGAATATTTCTATCAACGCGGTTTACCGTGGTCTGCTAATAAATCACAGTCACAAAACAATCTTTATTTTACAACACTCGACGTATTTACTAACATTATATTTTGTCGAAATCTATACATTTCCTTAAATATAGTGTGACTCATTTAAAATGAAGTCACCCTTATAACTTTTTTATTTTGTTTCTGGTCTGAATCTAATTTTACCCAAGTATAGAACAAATTAGGATCTACTTATGACCAGAAAAACATTCGCCTGCTACAAAGGCAAACCCACCTGCGGTACCAAAATATGCGGAAAAAAATATTTTGAATGTTAAAAATTCTAAAAAAACGCATCGGATCGGCGCCACAAACGTACATACACCAAAATTTGATTTGGTTATTGATGGGAGATTTCTCCTACATAAGCTCATTTGGTAAAGGGCATCCTCAGTTTCCACAATTTGTGGTGGATACATGAAATTCGTTAAGACCCACTAATATGATTTGAACTTTTTCAGCATATTTTGGTACCACAGGTGGATTTGCCTTTGTAGTAGGCGAATGTTTTTCTGATCATAAGTAGATCCTAATTTGTTCTATACTTGAGTAAAATTTGATACAGATCGGAAACAAAATAAAAAAGTTATAAAAGTGTCTTCATTTTAAGTGAGTCGCACTGTATATTTAAAGAAATGCATAGATTTCGACAAAGTATTACGTTAGTAAATACGTCCAGTGTTGTAAAATAAAGATTGTTTTGTATGATTTATTAGCAGACCACGGTAAACCGCTTTGATGGAAATATTCAAGGTACCTAATTAATTAATTTATTAATTATCTATTTTGGCTTGCGAATATCTCGTAACCTATAACAGATAGGAAGAAAGTGAATATAGACATTCTTGCAGGAAATTTAACATAGATTACCTTTTTGTGTACGACGCATCGTTTCCGAGTTATAAGCGAAGAATAAAAGAAAAAGAAAGTTTCCTCCCCTCCCTCCCTAAAGCGGAGGGGACTAGGGGCGGGGACCTTTAGTATGTTTACCTCCTAACTACCCTCAACACATTCGTGAAGAGGAAAATTCTCCCCTCTTCCATGTTCTCTACAACTCTTTCGTTGACTGGACTATGAATGAAAACTTTTTTTCAGTGTATTAAAAACACTTGTTTGGTTTTAATAAGAGTGCCTCCCATTCGACTTTGGACCGGGCTATGAGCTTTCCCCACTTGTCCACACATAAACAAACTATCCTTAATTAATCTTTTGCATTAAAGGGCTTCCTGCAAGGGTTTCCGAGATCGGGTCTTACATCGAGACCACCACATTCGATGCAGGTGTGTTCAACAGCACCTAAATAAATGCCCGTCTTTGTCTTGTCCCCAATGCATGTGTTTACAGAATATGTTTTTGCTTCCATATACGATTATGCAACCACTTATTTAGAAATTTATTTTCTAATGACATGTTTGCATGTTAGTATACAATGTTTCACAATATTTGTTCAGTCAAAACAACACACACTCCGCAAGTGGTGCTGCTTTTTGTTTTACACACAAGTCGTCATATGAATAAATGGCAGAATGCTGGGAAATTATGCGAAATACGCGCGATGCTAGACTATGGGTAGTCATGGTATCATGTGATGTGAAGTACGAACGCTTTCTTGATCCAGTTCATTTGGTCAATCATATTATGAAAATGTATTTATAGTCGAGTAAAACTAAGCATTAAAAATACGATTTCAGGGATTATTTGGGAAGTATTTTAAAGTATTTTGATATGGAAATTTCCGAGTAAAGTCGGCCACAAAACTTGTACCGTTTAAGAAGCATATCTGCATATTCTCTCTAAAAGTTTTATTCATATGATACACATACTCAACATACACAAAACTTTGAAGTAGACTATTACAAAATACAAGGAGAATTTGCGGTACTATAAAGATAGTGGCACCCTTGGTAGTAATATTTTTATGACAATCAATAGTAAAGTTAAACAGTAATAAAAAAACGGCAAATGTTCCTTATATTTTGCAAAAGACTTTACAAACAGTGGCCGCTGTAATACAAATAACGTCTTATTTTGTTCTCTTATAGGTACAGCAAATCGCGCAGGCCGCTCAACAACTGCAGCAGCTTCAAAAGGCACAACAACACCAAAACTCCAACCAACACAACACAAGTATCCCACAAAATGCACCACTACCGCAGACACAAACAACACCGCCAAACAACACGCACAACATACCCGCCAGCATGCTTACTCCTAGCACGCCCAGTTCTGGAGGACTAACGCCGCAACACCTCAAGACTCCATCCAGAATGCTGGAACCGTCGCCAGAAGAAACCACAGACTTAGAAGAACTCGAACAGTTTGCGAAAACATTTAAACAAAGGCGGATCAAACTAGGTGAGTATCGGTGTTCCGCAGGGTTCACGTCTTCGGCCCTAACCCAACTAATAAATTGGTTTTTTTTTTACAATCAATTATTTTTATTTATTTGCTTTTATCATGATTAGAGAATATCATTTAGGTATTATGCAAATCACAACTTACACACTTCGTCAGTATTAGCTAGAAGAGTAGTTGTTTTGATTGGTTTTCCAATAATGAGTGTTTTAAAGTGTTTTCCTAAGTAGTATATTAGCGTGACCCGATTAAGGTACCAATATACAGAAAGTAGATAATTTCATATTAAATAAAAAAAGTGTGAATGACTAAATGTAAATGAATGATTTAAGTATTTTCAATATTTTTTTTCTTTAAAATGCTAAGAATCCTATCATGTAATTCAATACTTCGTCAGTATTAGCTAGAAGAGTAGTTGTTTTGATTGGTTCTCCAATAATGAGTGTTTTAAAGTATTTACCTAACTAGTATATTAGCGTGCCCAGATTAGGGCAACAATATAGAGAAAGTAGGTATTTTTATAATAAATAAAAAAGTGTGTAAGTTGTGATTTGCATAATACCTAAATGATATTCTCTAATAAATTGGTATTTGATATTTTATATTTCAAACGCAAATTTTATAAAACATTACTCTCACACTGTCAAAACGTTTTTACAGCAGCTATAAATGTAAAATTGGCACCATTTTGTAAGATACTTTGTCGCTGTTGATATTTTGTGAAGCCTATAGAAACCATTATAAAATAATTATATAAACATTTCTGCAGGGTTCACATCTTGGGCCCTACTACCCAATTTAGTGTTTTATAAAAGTTGCAGAAATATTTATAACACAAATTTTATAAAACAACATTGCTCTCACGAACACTTTCAAAACGTTTTTACAGCAGCTTTAAATGTAAAATTGGCACCATGAAATACTTCAGATACCATTGATATTTATAAAATTTTGTTTTATTGCCACCTCCAGGTTGCAATAATATAATTATATAGCAGTCTCTGGAATAACAACTTATTCTCAAAAGCAAAATTGTTCCAAATAGCCCTTTAATATAATTGTTGTATAAGATGATAAAAATAATAAAAATAATTTTATTATGTATTTATAATGGTGCTGAAAATGCTGCTGAACGTTAGCAAAAAAAAGTGTTATAAAACAATTTAATTTTATATGCTGAAATGCTTTATTGCTGAGTCACAGAAACATTTCTAAAATAATTTTTTAACTGCTTTATAAGATATTTTATAATTACTTCCACGTCCAGTGGAAGTATAGTAACGACAAAAAAATTTTTAAAAATTTGTATTGTCCAAATAGGCTTAAAATGTCATGAAACGTCGAGATTTTAAGATTGAGCGAAAAAAAAATTTCTGTCTGTCTGTCGGTCTGTCTGTCTGTAACTTTTTTTGTGCGCACGTTTACTCTGAAACCGTTTAAGATATTGACTTGAAATTTGGTACACATATGTACTTTAACGAGATCTAGAACTAGATTATATTTTCATCTTGTTCCGTCGAAGGGTTGGGGGGTAAATTGGGGTAAATTTGGGGTAAATGGGTAAATGAAGCAGGTAAGAGTCCATGAAATTGGTATTTAGTATATACAAGAGAAGCTGAGGTCTCAAAAAAAATTTTGGCATTAGCCACCCCCACCTCCTTACTAAAAGGGTGGAAAAAAACATGTGATTTAGTGCATGTACAGGAACCAGAAACCTCAAAATATTTTTTTACTTCATCCACCCCCCACTACCACCCCTCTATCACCACCCCCACCCCACTACCTATGTGGGGTGTCGTTTTATGGGTTTTTGGGGTAGAGGATTTCAAATATTATATTATTAAAGTTCCATAAATAATTATTTTCACATACAAAGTTTTTTCGTTGTGAGTGACTTGGACAGAGAATCTGGATGTGGAAGTAGTGATTCCTTGGGCAGCGGTTTTTTATTGTAGATAGGTTTTAACAGTAAATGTATAAAATAATTCAGCTGCAGACAATTAATTAGCATTCTCTGTAACTGTAATATAATCAATTAAGATTCTAAAAGCAATAATTAAATAAAAATAAAACAAAACAATAGTAGAACATTTAAATTATAAAACAAATTTGCTGGTTGGGAATATGCCAAGTACATTTACTAATAATTCTTTTATTGCAGGTTTTACCCAAGGCGACGTGGGTTTAGCGATGGGAAAATTGTACGGCAACGATTTCTCACAGACGACAATATCCCGGTTCGAAGCTTTAAACCTAAGTTTTAAAAATATGTGCAAGCTGAAACCCTTACTGCAAAAGTGGTTAGAAGACGCAGACAGTACTCTAAGCAATCCCGGAGCCCTGAGTAATCCCCTGACGACGCCGGAGACGATCGGAAGGAGACGAAAGAAGAGGACCTCGATAGAAACCAGCGTTCGAGTCGCCCTAGAAAAAGCATTCATGCAGAACCCCAAGCCAACTTCGGAAGAAATAACGATGTTGGCTGACGGTCTGTGCATGGAAAAGGAAGTAGTGCGAGTGTGGTTTTGCAATAGGCGGCAGAAAGAGAAGAGGATAAACCCACCAACGGCAGCCATGGGTTCCCCCTGTTCGGTGGGCAACAGCAACGGTGCTATGTTCCACATCGCAAATAGCTTAGCAACTAGTCCCTTATCTCTGGTTACCTCCAGCGGCCATAACTTCAATCCCAATGTGATGGTGAAGCAGGAATGACCCCACGTCAACTTTTTCGCCGATCACTATCTAGAATAGTTGGTTCTTTTTGTGCAATGATACTTGTTGTGACGTATCCCGGTTATTTGTGTACCATAATAGACGACTGTGTAGAAATATAAACGATATTGTATCGTGAAAGATACAAACTTATCAGAGGCCAAAATACAAGGAACATTCCAGTTTTGATACTGAACTTTTCGTGGATGACATCTTTAGTCAGTATTTTCGATATTCAATATTTGCGTGTTGGGTCTCATTCGAAACATAATCATTTATGTCCAGTGAAAATCGATGTACATTTATGCTTTTAATTTATTTAAAAATTTTATTTGCACCTTTTTCGTCCTCACATTACTAACCGTCTTCCACTTAACAAGTTCCTAATACGTAGCGTAGTCATGTTTTAACAAAGTAAATTTCGTTTATGATTCGACTGTTCTGTTATTATTTATGCCAAAAATACTTATGTCCATATAATATATAATAGGTAGGTATTAACCGTCTCTTTTTGTTTTATAGTTTTATTTTTATTGTAAAAATTGTATTATTGTTTATCACTTTTTATATAGTTATATATATCATTGTAAATATGAAGCAATCTTTTTTGATTGTAAATCCGTATTTTTCCCCCAAACAGGCACGAAACAAACCATAGCCTTCCTCATACCGAGCAAGCGTTCTCCTCAAATGACAGCACTTTGGGAGGAGCAATTTATAAGGACTACGATCCTCATATCCAGAAAAAAGTACTAGTCAGCTAAAGAAAAGCTCTCAAAATCCATGTTCTTATTCAGCCGCCATATTTGAACAGTGATCTTTAGATGGCTTTTGAGAAACCTAGATTTTTTTATGTAATTTTTGCAGTTGCACGATTAATCATTATAACTGTTTAACTTTATAATTTATCTTTTGATATCTACTCTTACGCAGTACATAGAAAATTTCATTTCTGTATAGACGAACACACGTTTCTAAAATCATATTATTTAATTCTTAAAAACCCTCTGATATAGTTTTAATTTCTATATTTGCACAAAACTGAAACCCTTTTAAGTAAAAACTCCACTTTTGATGGCGTAATACGAAAGTCAATTAATTTCCTATGCGAACTTTTTCGTTAACATGGATACACATCGACAAAAAGACGAATGGACAAATAAAATCGAGAAAATGATCAGAATAGACCAAAGAGTTTTAATTTCTATGAAATTGCACAAAATCAAAATCCTCTCAAGTAAGATCCCACTTCTGATGGTACAATATGAAATTCAATGAATTTTCTATGGAAACTTTTTGTGTTAACGTGAATACACGTCGACAAACAGATGGATAGACAGACATAATCGAGAAAATGGTCCAGAATTGACTAAATACTTTTAATTTCTATGTAGTTTCACAAAATCAAAGTCCCCTTAAGTAAAAATCCCACTTCTGATGGCGTAATATGAAATTCAGTTAATTTCCTATGGAAACTTTTTGTGGTAATGTGGATACAGAATCGACAAACAGATGGATGGACAGACATCATCAAAAAAATAATCAGTGTAGACTATACAGTTCTAATTTACTTCCACAAATTGAGCATTATCTTAAGTAAAATCCCACTTCTGATGGCGTAATATGAAATTTAATTAATTTCGTATGGGAATTTTTATGCTATCTTGATAATCAGAATAGATTCAGGGATCACAAGAAACTGAAAAAAAAATGCCAAAAATGTATATGTATATGTATATACACCAGTAATAAATGTATCCTATAACTGCCATATTGTAGAAAATTATACGAATGCTAATGGCACGAACTGTTTCCAATATAAAGGACGAAGGCAGAACTTATAGTCGAAAAAAATTATTTACTAGTTGATTCAGGGGGCAATAGAAATTGTGGAAAATTTTATTAGATTAGATGAAATTCCTCGGTGTAATATTTACACCTACTGCAGATGATAAAATTTATTTTATTTTTACTTTTGTACACTATTGATACACCACAGGATTATAAGACAACACAAACAGTTATAGGAGTAACAAGTGTGGCTCTACATATCTCCATTATCAAATGTTTATACATACAATATCTTGAACGAGTTCAGAAAAGATTTTACCGTCGTTTTTGACTAATAAAAAAAAATTATATATAACATTATGTCAGCATAACAAAGTTAAAAAGAATTGTATTAAGAAAGTTTGAGTACAACTTCATTGGTGGCCGCTATGGAGACAGAAAATTGAGCGGCAATGTTGTGACTGGACACTAATTATAGAAAAATTGTGTTCGTTGTATTAAGAAAGAGGTATGTATATCTCAGCGACAGTTTACTGTATAGGATTGCTCCATTCTTTGCCAGTAGGTTTTGTGACTTCACCTGGAGGCTGGCTAGTGGCTTCTGGTAGTGTGTATAAAATTTGGACATAAAATACATTAATTTTGAAATTGGTAAAGAAACAACTAATTTTAATCTATCGGAGTCAGTTTCTTCATTATATAAGTACGCTCCAACATAAAATAAACACCAGATGGCATCACAACACATTAGACAATAGAACAAACAAAAGACCGAGCAATTCTAAACAGATTGGCAGTTCTCAAACAATCGAAAATTATTAAGCATTTTTATTTGTGATTATTTTTTTGACAAATTATAATTTCATTTAGATATTTATTTTGTTCAACTAACATTGTTTGTTTGAGAATTTCTGTCATTTCCAACTCTACAATCTTAGTTCATATAACGAAGCTATCTTTGTACCCAACAATTTTAGTTGACTGTTCCACTTTCAGTTGAATTGTCACTAAATGGAAAAAAATTGTTGATAGGTGGTGTCATTTGAGTGACACTCATGTTTCAGATGGGGAAGGTTATGGCGACTACAGCGTGTTCGGTGGAAAAATGACCGTTAAAGATTGGCAGGTGACATTCATTCGTTAAGCAGGGTCTCATATTATTATCTATTTGATTGACTGTCAGTTGCTAATCGTGTACAATTTGTAGATAGATACATGTTATAATGGTAAATATATAAGTATTCTAGACATAGACATTTGTTTAGTATCTAATGTATATGAATTTTATTAATCTGCTCTTTATATGTATGTCAGTGTATATATCGAATTTAGTGGTTCTTTTTTTACGAGGACCAATTTAGAAATGTTTAAAAGTTCCTAATTAAAAGTAACGATTGTTGATATTATTGAAAAACATTTGAGTGTCCACTGCAACACAATATCACCAATAAACGTATTTGTTCGCAAGTTAGTTTTGTATTATGATTTTTAACCGACAGACACGAAGACACTTTACTTTGTTTTTAGACCTGAAATGTTGGGAGGAATAGGGTCTGTGGTTTCCTTCGGTTTTTTACACACATATATTTACCCAATAGTGTAATCTTATACATTTACCATAGCAACTTGGACTGTGTTATATGTTTATGTCTCAGGTGGAATATTTTTAAAAATAGCACAGTCTAACTGGCCATCGCCTAAACACACACGAGACTTCATGCGTGCTTGAGCGAAATAAATATTGTATTTGTGAATATAAATGTCTAAAAAAATGTTCAGAGGCCAATTTTTTTAAAACTCATGCACATATCGTACTACGTTAGAGTTGTACAGTATTTTAAACTTTATAATTTCGCCTATGAGCATTTTGAACAATCAACGTCATATCAATGTGTGAATTAGTGTTATGTACATTCTCCTAAAAGAATAATGTAAACGATTACTCCGGAAAACTGTAAAGTGACACGTACATTTTAAAATTTCCATAGGATATAGTCTAGTAGGTATATGTGTGTAGTAGAAATGTGTTAGATACTTGCAACTGGGAGAAAAAATGGTACAAAAATGGTCAGTTGCATTCGAAAATTGAATTTGAACTTTTCTAAAAAAAAACGTACTAAGTATAAATTCAGTTTTAGAACTTTTGTAACAATTAGTGAAAGTAACAGTTTTTAAAATGTATAAGGCCCTATTCAGATGTGTAATATACAATGGTGGTCTAGGCAATAACATGTACATTATTTTCATTAAAGAAATGGATTCGTAGAACATGTGTTTTATTTCTTTCTTACTCTTTTGGTGAATTTATCACTGTTCGACAAAATCTTACAATTCTTTTCTTAAATAAACTTCCAACCTAAAGGGAACAGAATAGAATTCGAATTCTCTTAACATTTCAAAGATATAATGTATTTATTTTCTGTACCTTAATAATAATAATAATAATAATAATAATCCAGATACTGGGTGACTCAGCTGAAAGGGACACTCGTAATTTTTTGATGGGCAAGTGAATTTTTTTCAAATTTAGTGTAGTGGTATGAGATAAAATTTCCAATTATATGATGTAAACAACCAAAATGGCTGCCAGCAGCATCCAAATATGCAAAAATATACAGTTTGTCCCATTATTTACACATTTTAGTTCATGTCAATTGCATCGAAACCGGAAGTCGGCCATTTTGGTTCTTTACATCATATAATCGGAAATTTTCCATATAACTCCACCAAATTTGAAAAAAACCCACCCGGTATACCGGAGTAATTCTAAAGGAAACTGTCGAAACTACACAGGGTCTGTAATTCACCTTAATTTACACTGTTGTAGTAAGGCCGGCACCCACATATGCAGCGCCAGTTTGGTGCAGTGCATTGGTAACGATAATTAAGAAACCCAAGAGGTTTGGAATGCAAATTTATGCGCCTCATATCAAATTCATCTAGATACACCTCCTTCAGAGATCTCTATGAACGCCGCAATAATATAGCACCACTAGCGGACTACATCAAGGTTACATCTGAGAAATTTTATCAATTCAAACTTAGTGATAGCCCACTAACAAACTACATCACGGACATCAGAGAGCACCGGCATGGTAGTTCAATCAGTTAAGGTGTACTGAGTGGCGAATATGATGACCGATTGACTATCGCATTCTGGGTTCGTGCCCCAGCCCCGGTACTGACAATACCGGTGAATAATAATAATAATAATAATTTATTGGTGTCAAGATACATAATAATGCTTACACACGTCAAAACAGTAAGACAATAAAGTAGATATATAAAAGATATTGAAAATAGGTAAACTATATAGATACATAAGACAATGAATGACAACAAATTAAAAGTAATATAAAATTATCTAAACTAATTAACAAATTAAGCAAGGGTAATAAGTGTAAGTGTACAGTGCCTAGGTCCTTGTTAATTTAAATCTGAGAAATCGTTCTCGAAAAACTCTTCAAAACTGTAGAAGGCCTTAGTTTTTAAGTAACCTTTAATTTTATTTTTAAATTGCAAAAAGTTTTTTACTGAATGAGGAAGAGTATTGTAAAGTTTGGCGGAATAATAACCTGCTCCGTTTCTAGATCTCCTAAGTCGAAGAAAATTGACATTAATTTTATCGTTATTCCTTGTGGTATATTCATGGATTTGGCTGTGCGTTACATATTGATGTTCATTTTGTTTAAGATAAAGTAAATGCTCGAGAATATAAACACAAGCCATAGTTAATATCTTGAGATTAATGAATTGGTCTTTACAATCATCTCTGTATCTAAGATGAGATAGTATGCGAACACATCTACGTTGTAAACCAAAAATGTTGGAAGCATAAGCTGAGTGCCCCCAGTTTAAAATTCCGTACAACATATTGGCATGAAAAGAACCATAATAAGCCGTGAGTAGGTAGTTAAGGGATACTGTGTTGACAAGGTTGCGAAGGAAATAAATATTTTTAGAGAGTTTAGTCGATAGTTTTGTACCATGTTCTTCCCAGGATAATATTGAGTCCAAGTACGGATATGGATGGATATCTGCATTTTTCCAAATGTGTAACCCCCTTCCGGACAGCCTTGGTTTTGGATTTGGGAGTTTGGCTACTATATGTAGTGTGTTTATGTTTATGTCACGTTTATAATGCGATAAAACAAAAATTACCATATCAGGTGTTGCCCGTTCTAGAGAAACTTAACCAGCCAATAATTACCATCCGTAGTCACACAACTTCCAACTTTAACTCTTTCCTGTCATTTTTTTTGTTTTCGTCATTTTATGTTATGTTATATTCGTTGTTTTTTGTCCTTTTAAATTTCATTTCACTACCGTGATGTTGGCCGTTAATTATACTTTTATACATATTTTACAATAGTCTTTGCATATTTTAATTATCTTAAGTTGTTTTTCTTTATACGCATTGTTAGTCCTATACACATCTAAATTCGCTCTACTGCGAAAGTAGTTTGTGTTTCTTTTTTAATTGAATGTATTCTGAACTGGCCTCATCTCGTCCAGCCTTACAATCCCACAGCGCCTCAAACCGTGGATGTCTGGCTGGCTTGGGGAGGAAAACATTATTTACTATTTAATTTAAAACAAAGTTTATTTGATTTGATTTGCCTTTGGAAGACGGGAATTTGGCCTGATTATTGGAGGAATTACAACAAAACTATAGTTATAGCAGATCAAAAGCAAATGAAAACCATCCATTAGGAATTGGTGAGTGAGAGGTTGTAAACAATATGGAGCCTATGGAAATTATTCCATAAAATAAATTCTGTTTCAACTTGTAAAGAAAATATATTTTTAAAAGAGAATTGTTGACAATACCGATAAATGTCAATATGAGATTTGATGGAGAATACAAATATCAAGATTGGTAATTAGCCAGTTGAACATAAAGATGAGGCTTGCTAATGCCCTAGTCTTTTCGATTTTTTTTATCCCTCTGAGACATGGACTGTCAGAAAATCAGACAAGCGGTGAGATGTGGATGTGGAGGCATTTGTTACAACCCACATAGCACACGACGTCCCAAAGACGTCCAGTTTTGATCCTCATATGGTCTGAACATCTTAGACCTAATATGGACGTCCATAGCGGTACGTCCTTGGGAAGTCAAAGAATGTACGTCTTTAGTACGTCCATATTAGGCCCCCTGTCATTTTCATATTCTCTGGATTTGGAAAATAATACATTTTATATCCCAATGGATTATTCTTTGCGTGAAATAAGAATTTTAACGAATAAAAATGACTGAGTTCAATTTTAAATATGAAACCTTAATTAAATATTAGTCCAAGATCCGCCATCTTATTTGTGCAGGTATTGAGTTCCTTTAATGAAATTAGATGAAAATGAAAGATTAATGATAGCATAATAAATTATAGCCGGGTTGCTGACTTCCTACGTACAACTATGCAGTCTTTAAGTACATAATAACAAAGCCGTTCAGTGGCCGATAAAGGTTAATTGCTTATAATATATATGAAGGTCTTTCTTGGGTCTAGAACGGACCAGAATAAGACGTCCCAGGGACATACTGATTTGTAACAATGGACGTCCCAAAGACGTCTTCTGTATGCCTTACGTCGTAAAGTGGACGTCCCTAAGACATCTCGAATGTCCTATGCAAACGCCCACTGGACGTTAGTAGTAACAGTGACGTAGCCAGGATTTTTATTCGGGGGGGGGGTCCGAACATTTTTTGTAAGTATATTATGTATGGTTATGGAGCTTTCATACAAAGGACCCCACACAATCATGTAAATTGGCGTACAGTCAAATTGGCTGAATTTTTAATATATTGTAGATTTCGACTTTCTGATCAAAAGCTCTCATGGCCCCAACTCGATCCTATAACTAGTTTCCGAGATACTGCTCAAGAAATGTACAATAATGACCTTTTGTACAATATAATTTACATTGTTTTTTCATTCATTTTATATTGTGATTCTTTCTAATAGCCCTTTATAATATTTCGCACTAAGAACATTTGTTGTTTTAATAAAAATAGCATAGAAAAAATTAAAGTTTGAAAAATGTTGGCGAAGGCGCCGGGAAATCTGCATAAAAATAACAAGTGAAAATAATATTCGGTCAAATTGGCTATAACATTTTTTACATAAAGTATATGTCTTCCTGATCAAAAAACTTTAATTGAAAAACTTTCGGAAATTGCTTCTTTGACTTCTAACACCCCATCAATAAAATAAAAGTTCGACAAGATACAGAATTTTACAAGAATTTATAGTTGTATTTCGAATACTAGACATACGATCGAGTTGGGGCTGAGAACTTTTGATCAGAAAATCGAAATCTACAACGTATTAAAAATTCATCAGCCAATTTGACTGTACGCCAATTTACATAAGAAATGTGCGGGGTCCTTTAGGTAAACTATTCAAAAACTTATATTTCAAGTAACTGGCAACTATGCAATTTAACGTGGATTTCGCTTGGCTAGTAATAAAAATAAAAATTGAATTTACTTATGATTCAACAAGGTTTTATTCATTTGACTGGAATTAAGCTCCGCCCTGTCAATATTGCTACAATAAATTGCAAGAAATTACGATTTGCAACGAGGTTGATTAGAATCAAGATTCGTAATCGGCCAAAAAAATTTTTGACTAAAACCGAAAATAAAATCAATATAATAATTTTAAATGTCATGTCTATCAATTATATAAATGTCAATAAATTTCGGGGGGGGTCCGGACCCCCAGGACCCCCCCCCCTGGCTACGTCACTGATAGTAAGTCCTTGTGCTGTCTGGGAAATTCCTTAGATATAGCCCATCACACAAACAACTTGATTGCCGAAGAGATACACCCTTCAAAACGGCTTTCCAGCAACCTACTTTTATATTGGCCACATCACAATGAGCGAGAATAATATAAAACAGCTAAAGTTCAGAAAGAATTAAACGATAAGAAACAAAGGAGTTGTTGATGTTATATGCCCAGCAAACAAAGAATGTATCCGTAAATGTTATGTAATGTTAAATGGAAGTAACATTTGTAATGTTCTCTTGCAATATGATATTTATATTACAACAACGTAACAGAGAAATGTTACATTTCGAAATATTAAACAAATATTTATGTAATGTTGGTTACATTACGTAACATTTAATAGTATGACAAATTACTTTCTGACAACGTTGATGTTATATTAAAGTAATAATGCATTGTTTAGTGGGTGGGAAAGATCTTTCTGAAAGCCATAACACCTAACAGGCAATCTTGACAGATGGCATGGTACTGTCAGACATGGCAAACAGTAATGGGAGGCCAACTAGAAAGCATCGATCACAAAACGTCTGCCAAAACATTGGAAAATAAGAGGAATATTTTAATATTTTCAATTTCTAATACAATGACGTTCAATTTATGTTCGTGAAATTATGACACAAGTACTTATTTACAGTTTAAGGACATCTTAGTCATCTTGTCGCCACCTGGTGGACAAAAATCAAACAGACGAAACAACTAATCACGGTAGTAATCCATTGAGAACTGTATATATAGTTCAATGCAAATCATATGTAGTATGAGTATTGGTAAATAAAACCGATATGGCGCCTATAGTAGTACTACATGAGACATGATCAGCTGATTGTTGATTTGTCATTAAGATGCTATTTAAAATTAATATCTACACAAATGTCTCCATATAGTTTTTTCAAAATCTTCCATAAAAATGTGACTTAATAAAATTATAGATATGAGGAATCCACATATATAATTTTTCTGATGTATTAATAATCAGAATTTAGCTGTTGCCCAATGAATTTTTGTGTATCTTTCTACTTCTTAACCTCTTTAAATAAGAGAGCATCTTTTAATTTTAATTTTTTTTTCCATGAAAAGATATCATAGGAGCAACAATTATTAATGCCATCATTTTTTTTTTAAGAAGGCAATTGTTTAAAAAGCTAATATTTCAATCTGCCTTACAATAGTTCACCTACAACATGAAGAATAGCAAACGAATTAAATTCTCATTAAACAGTAATTTTAGTTTTAACGTTTCATTTTATTTTGCTAAGTTCGAATCAACAATAATATAGCAAGCAAATCAAATGCGTAAAAATATTTAAAAATGTGTCGATCGGTCAATCTGAGTAGCCTCAAACTTATTTCAAACACCCAATATGACGAAAGTAGTTTCTTGAAATAAATGAAAAAAATTACCTTCCATTCCACTGCTATTCATCTAACGACCACCTTCTTTTCACTTGTCACTTATTTATTACAGTTTAAGAAAAGGCAATTTATATTTGAATCTTTCACAAAACTTTACCTTTTAAGGCTAATGTTTTCAAATGACTGCAACCCGCTATACCTACTTGTGTCTTGTGTGGAATTCACCACAGATAAATATATAATTTAGAATGGTAGTAGTTCAACGATAAACGATAGTAGATCAGTTGCAAGGATCAGTTGTATGTCGATATCAAGGTTAGTTTGTAAGCCTTGGTCGAAGTGGTTTTTTTTTTCGTTTATTGGTTACGTTAGTCGACAACCACAACATAAGCAAATAGTGGACTACATCTACAGATTCAAAAGCAATAACTGGAAGGTTTTCCAATTTTTTATTATTTGAACTTATATATTGTGTTATATATTACGTGCCTGACTATATATACTGGCTTTGAATAATGTAAACAATAAAAATATAAAAATAAAGATAGGAATTCTTTCCCCCATATTAGGTTTGTTTCGTGTAAAGTATGAATATTTGTCCCCCATTAGGGGAGACAGTCCCCTTTTGATGGAACTGTCCCCCAATGTGAGTGTTCCCCAAAATATCCCCCCGTTTCCGTGGTTTCACTAACACAACGAAAACTATCGTCCTCCCGCTGCTTAAAAAAATTAACGTCTCCCTCCCGCTCATCAATTATGACACCTGTACAAAAAAAATTGTCATTCTAGACCCCCCCCCCAATCATTCAATTATTAAACCTGGATTTTTTTTCCATTATGTCCCCCATTAGCAAGATTCAAATTGTACCTAATCGCTTTAGTATTGTTTACGAGGAACTATACCTTAGCCCAGGCCCCCCATATGGAGTACTGAGTTTAGGCCAAACGCCCGAGCTTTCAAGGGGCCCGTAGCAGGGGACCGCCAGAGATTTTGACAATATTTTTTCAAGTTCCCCACCCCCCCATCAATTATTAATTTCTCCCCCCGCACATCAATTATTAAGCGCGGGGGCCCTTTGGCTCCCAAGGAGCCCGTAGAGGGGGCCCGCCAGAGATTTTCATATATTATTAAGCGCGGTAATAAATACACGAGTTCAGTGCGTGCAACAGATTCTATTGGTATTTAAATTTGGAGGAGGCGTAGCGCAAAATAATGTTTAGAAAAGGCCTGTCAAATTAACGTCACTCGATGACATGTGCCGCTTGACACTATTGACAATTCAATTCATCAATATCCTCCTTTCCCGTCTAAGGTAGATAAGGGGTATATTCATGATATTTTATATTAGGCCTATTAATTAATCTCATTAGAATGGAGGACAAAACGCAGTTCTTTCTTTTACATGGGTTGAAATAGAATTTTCGTCACATGTATGAATAAAGAAGGGTCATTTGCTGTGTTTAAAATATTTATTTCTAAATATTTATACCATAAATTATATTGCAAAATGCAAATACTTTTAAATATCTTGGACCTCTTCTTGCGTAACAGTGTCGCTACGGCGGGTTTACTTGGAATTATCTAGGAACTTTTGATATTATCCATTCTTTGACATAAAAGGTGTTGGCAGAACACATTTTTGTTGTCACATATGTCAGATTCGCTTAATTTTGTACAGAAAATAAACAGGTTCTTTTTCTTTTGGTAAAAAATATTTAGTAACGTAAGATCAATATTATATTAATTCAGATTCAGATATTATTTAATACATTCTTAATAGTAGTAGTAGTAGTGATGTGATAAGTTAATTACGTCTCTGTATATATTTTTAGAATTAACTATGGAAGAAAATATGTCAGATGATGACAATAGAGACAAACCTTCAGATGATATTCTGAATTTGAACTATCTGAGTACCACAGCTAATGCGAAAAGATTAAAGACTGATACTGGTTCTTTAGAAAAATCTGAAGAATCTTCAAGCTCGTCTAATACTACCGAACAAGAAAGTGCTAGCACTAGTACTGTCAGCACCGATAGTGGGTTCCCTAGAAGTCGGAACTCAAGAAATCGCAATTATCGTAGCCGATCGAGTGGAGAAGATATACACGAAAATGAGAGGTAATATTTTTAATTCCTCAGATATAAACACAGGTAACAGCAGGTACCTACGTGTCATGCTTTGCGTGAGTACGTCAAAAAAAATAGTAATATGGTTTCAACTTCACCATTGCATGTCTGTCTGTATGTACACATATATTAGTATATTGAGTAAAATAAACATTCTCATAAATATTACTCCCAGTAACGTATGGACTGGTACTCGATAAAATTAAATTGTGAAAATATAGGATTTGGGGGATAATTCTAATAGAATAAAAAAATTTGAAAGCTCGGTCGAGTGTTTAATCATATTTTAAATTAAAAGTCACATAGGTAATAAAATATTTTGCATGAGTTTACACATATTGGTAATGTTTATTTTATTTACTTATTTTACACTCATTTGTATAGGCAAAATCCAATTAAATATACGAAGTAGCAGCGAGGCAGCCACTATTTATTGTTATCATAGAATTTATTATAACCTCGGCAAGTTTTATAATATGTATTGTCTGGACTCGATAGTGATTTTCGCCATTTGCCGTTATAGAACAACTTGACAATACATTTTTTATTCCGAATTGGAACAAACATAGACCAAACTAATAGCCAGTGAGGTAGCGACAGTTTTCGTGGAATCATTTCTATAAAGCTAGATTTTTTTCCTAAGAAAGTTTAGATGGTATCTATGATGAAGGTGCAATTCTACCAATCTACAAGTCTTGCAAAAACGAGTAAAAAATGAAACATGTTGTAAAAAGTTGCATAAATGTATTATATCTACAAGATTTTACATACTCACAGATGACATAAAAACATACCAGAAAATAATATTCTACCACGTTGGAAGCGTTGTCATGTCAGGTCTACCACCCACGCAAAATGTGGAAAAAACGAACATTTTTGACATATCTATAAGGCTGAATTTTTTTTTCTGGAATAGTTTATTGAATAAGACATCCAGAAAATACAGTATACCGATCGTCTCATATTGCTAAAGCCTCGGTAGACATAATGCGCTTGACCGCGGCCACTGCGCTCCGGGCCATTGCAATTTGCGGAGAAGTTTTGCATTTTCCGCCGCGGAATATGAATCTACAAAGCTGATTTTTTTGTCTACAAGCAGTTTATGCACTATTTCGATTAAAAATCACATTCTGCCTCTGCCGAAAGGTGGCTAAATCTTTGGTAGACGTTGCTGAAATTGCAGGGCATAAAAAAAGTTAAGCGATTTGTAACGTTCTGAATTTCTTTCCCAAGTACATAAAAATTTTACAGTTCCCATCATTTCAATTCCTTCTCTTTACTCAATTTTCAATAGTAAAAAGCATGTAGGTATAAAAATTGCAGATGGTATAGAAACATTGTGAATAGAAATGTGAAAGATAAAGCAAGCTTATTTTCAGCGAATCGAAGGTACCTAACTCTTTTACTTGCACCCATTATAGATATATTGTTATAGTTTCAAGTGATATTTTTTATATAAATTAATAACATAATAAATTAGTAAAATAAATTTATGTATCATAATTGAATTAGGGCACATATAGTATTTTTATAATCAAATTAATTGTCGAATTCTTCACTATTCATATCTGAATCTCCATTTTCACTCTCGTAGCTGATTTCGTTCTTGGAATCACTTTCGTGCGAAACACCATTTCCTTCCGAAATATTAATTGGACTGTCAAATCGTGACGTAATAATTTTAGCATTTAATTGACAGTAACATTGGTAAATAATAATAAACTTGAAATAATAAAATAAGCCGAACTTGGCTTGAACTTAGTTCGTTCAACTTGCCCTAAAAGAATGGATTTTTTGAATAAGTTATAAAAAGGCCATACCTCGCAATAGGATTTACATAGGATCCTGAATTTATCATTTATTAATATGTTGAATATATTTCTACTAGTTAAATCACACACCTCTTTACAGCACAACACAAGTGTTTAATCACTTAGGTGCCTTTATACACATTTTGCAATACTTATATCTAAACAATTACGTCACATGTACCACTCTGTAATTTTTACTCCTCGGAATATATTTATCTGAGGAAGAGTATCTGTATAATATCTATTTTTTTCCTTGTTTGTTTTTTATTCTCTTCTATTGTAATTTGCAAGTTTGTATTTTTATAATAATAATAAATAAATAGTAAATAAATAAATAAAATAATAAAAATATTCTTTGATATAAAAAAAATATAAATCGAACGATAAATTTCCTTACCGAAACAGATCACAATGGAGTATATAAAAGTGATTATTAACACATCTGTAAGAAAACTGTCTGTTCGTTAATATTAATGAAGAATACAATTGTCATATTTGACTATGTATTGCCATTTTTGGCAACGCCTACCAAAGATTTAGCCACCTTTCACTCACCCGGAGGTAGAATGTGACTTTTAACCGAACTAGTGCATAAATTGCTTGTAGATAAAAAATCAGCTTTGTAGATCAATATTCCGCGGCAGAAAATGCAAAACTTCTCTGCTAACTGCAATGGCCCGGAGCGTAGCGGCTGCGGTCACGCGCTTGCGTTCCATTACGTCTACCGAGGTTTTACCAACATGAGACGATCAGTAGACTGTATTTTTTGAATGTCTTATTAAATAAACTATTTCAGAAAAAAATTTCAGCCTTGTAGATATAAGTAAAAAATGTTTGTTTTTTCCACATTTTGCGTGGGTGATAGACATGACATGGCAACGCTTGCGATGAGGTAGAATATTATTTTCCGGTATATTTTTATGTCATCTGTGAGTATGTAAAATTTCATTGAGAGTTTAGTTGATCGGGTAATCATTTAGCGCCATCATGTTGAAAGCACTCAACTACATTTATTCAGTATCCTAATGACTTCACTGCTCGATATATAAAAATATCGAATAGTATAGTATTTTAAAATGTATTTATTTCCTATAATACTTGAATTTTGTTATATTAAATTATTTATTTCTAGCTTATAAATTATTAAGTTAGGTTAAAATCACTAATATGTACCTGGTTCTTTTGTATGTTACTTTTTATATGCACAATAAATATCTTTATCTACTCTTATTAGGTTATATACTAATTAATGAACTGCTTTTGAACAATTAATAATATCCATAAACAAATAGCGTGAATTATAATGAGTGAGTTATTATAAATCACTGGTTACAGAGCCAGTCACCTTTATCTTCACGCCTTGCCTGTCCAATCGACATAACGCGCGACACGAAGGTGGCTCTGTCCGAGAGAAATTCTTTTCTGATACGGTAAAATAGAACGGTCCATTATTATTGATGGAAGGGAAATGATTTATCATGTTTGAATAGTTTTGACGTTTTCAAATCAAGTTAAGTAATAATTGTGCCCAAAATGGTGAATTCAGTTAGTGAAGATGAACTAATATGTATACTACCAGAATGAAGACAAGTAGCTAATGATACAATACATAATTTATTACCCGAAAAATCGCAGAACAAATATAAAGTGTGTACTAAAATTAAATTTAAACAAAATTTTTCTCAATTTAATATTTATTGTTATAATCCTAGATAAAGTATAGTATTCAACTTGCGGTAATGGTAATAACTCACTTGATAAATTGAAAACTTCATCTGCGTGAGTTATTACCTTCATTACCGTTCATTGAATAATATACTATTATTATTACATTATATAACTGTTGCTCTAAATTTTCAATTTACAGTGATCATGAAGAGGACTCCGCCATGCAAGAAGAAGATTCAGAAGACAACAATGTAGCCCAGTTGTCGAGCCCCGCGAGTTCTGACTCCACCGTAATACACGATACCGATACAGACTCCGACGAGGAGGAGCATCCCGTATTAAAAAAGGAAAAGCCGAAACACAATTGGTTTATAGTGCCGGAAGTTATAAATAGACAGCTAGGTTTCAGTTCGAAATTCCAAAGTTCTGAACTATTTCAAAGGCGCTGCTATGGCTCGCTACATAGTGTACAGAGGTTAGAATTAATGTATAAATTAGAGGAACATGATGGCTGTGTAAATAGTTTGAACTTTCATCCAAATGGTACTCTTTTGGCCAGCGGTTCTGACGATCTTAAGGTGGTTATATGGGACTGGAAAATAGGAAAGTGTTTATTGAAATACGACACCAAACACAGAGGAAACATCTTCCAGAGTAAATTCTTAAATCTCAGTGGGGATTTGCACATCGCCACGTCTGCCAGGGATGGCCAGGTAACTATGACTGTGAATAGTATTAAGTCGAGGTCTGGCAAGAACACCCAAAATGTATAAAATAATAGACGAGTAATATAATTGTTCAAAATAGTGTCTGAATGTCATTGCCTGTAATATTTCCTAGGTTATACGGCAATATTAATAATAACCTTTATGAAATCTGGGAGATAGTAGCTCTTCGGTGTGTATAAAACTTTTGGTGGTCAATTTAGTATCGAAAATTCCTAATATAACCTTCGATTATATTTAGTAAAGCCTTATAAACCTTGAAAATGCATCATGGCTTTTTGAGTTTGGATTATAGTTATTTGAGTGTTTATAATTAATCTTAACTATGTATAGCAGCAGCTTGCTAGTAAAATATCATGCCACACAACCATAGATTGAAATTTGTTTAGGTTAGAATGTCATCTCTAAGCATCGTAGGTTGCTTACCGAAGGTATATAACTTCACTTCAAGTAATGTGTGTTGCTGCAATTAAAAAAAAAAATACTTTTGGAGACCTTTAAGTTAGTTTGAGGAAAAAAGGTGGTTTCTAAGGGATTGCAAGAGGCAACGTGGTTCCAGGAGTATTATCAGATGAAACATTTCGCGCCTTTTGGAGATTATATTTTTATCTTTTTGAATAACGGAAATACCGCCTGTTAACATAATTAGGAAGTTTCCTATTTTAGAAATATCATGTACACTCAACCTCATTTAGTAGTCTTTCAGATAACTAGTCAAACAAAAAAAAAAATATCTCGATGAATACTTCGCCCCGGCTGAAGTCCACCGTGATGTCACAATGCATAACGCGCTGACTTGCCATGCCGGCGGCCCGCCGTATGTTCCCTTTATTTAGTGTATGTGTTCGATTTTCTGAAATGTCACAAAATGTCACTTTTGATTCGTTCGTGCCGAGCCGAATTTTCGAATTTCGCCATGCAATTTACGAACAGGTTTATCTGGTAGACTTCCTCTTTACGTCGCGACATCATACGGCCGTCCCAATGGTGTTTTTCGAAAAATATGAACGTGTCAAGATTGCATGTTTTAGCAATTTTTACGGCTCTCAAATACAAGCTGGCTATAAACTGCCAGTGCCTGTCATCGAGTGTAAAGGTGCCCGCGCCAACAAACATAAATATTGATCAGGTTAATCAAATAAAAAACAATACATAAATCAGCCCAGACGATCGCAGCATTTTAAACTTGGAAGGACCATTTTTATTTATAGAGATAATTTAAAAAAAAATTACAGATATTTTTTGATTTTTACGACTATTTATTACGAGAAAATGAGAAAAATGGAAACTTCCTAATTCTGGGACATCCGATATATTGAACCTACAGTCAAAGATTAGAGAATTAACAAGATCGGACAGTTAGAAAGAGAACCACCTTTCAAGGTCACATGTGGTAACTCCGATTTAAATCCCATCAGCTGATGCCTGATTTTGACACTTCAGATGACGTTTGTTTTGTTTACGTTCAGTGTACACATTGTGAATATTGTTTTTGTGCCGTATTTCAATAATAAAATGGATTATACGGGAAGTGTGCTAAAGAGTGCTAAAAAACGGTGGGATGTATTGTATTTACAGAAACTGTAAAAACAGAAAGTTTTCTTCTGACGAAAACTTAAAATTTTTTAGAGTGCCCAAGGATGAAACTTTGACACTTGATTACTAACTTTCATTAATTGGAAATTGGAACACAAAATATTAAAAGTAAATTTGTAAATAAAAACCAATTCTCTAATCTTTGTAAAAACCAAGAACAACGTTACCAGCTGATTACCTTCAAATAACAAAACAAAACGGAAGCACGTGAGCATGCGCACTGCGTTCTAGACATTTAATTTGAAAGGGTTTGGCAGCTCTGTTGATTTTCGCTTAATAATTATCATTATTATATTAAATGTTATGCTTTGAGTTGTTATAGTGTGCAGGCTTCTATTGCCTAATAAAATTTACCATATTTTAGAGTATGGCAACCCTGCATCTGATCTGTGAAATTCAATTAAACGCGGCAACAATGGGATAACTCCAATTTAAAAGGATTAAAGGGCCGAGGTCAATCGCGCCATTACTAAAGGATCAAAGGAATTCCGCCGGCTGTCATATCTTGTTAATTCTCTAATCTTTGCTACAGTTTTATAACAACACTATTCAAAGTTGTATAGTACTGTCATCTGTCTCTATTTGCACACTTGCAATGAATTTTGACAAATAACTGACAATGTCACAAAAATTAAAGTTAGATGTACACAACTAGATTTTAGCAAAAATACGTTATAAGATTTGTCCCATTTTTTTTTTTTGCACACAACAGTACTACTGAAGTTTATATAAGGTCAGGGTGGAGCTGGTTTATATCGTTTGATTACTTAATATCACGATTAAAATCATGATTTAAATCAAGCAATTTTTATTTCAAAAAATCGTAATTTTTTTCTATTCAAGTTTAAATGTTAGAAAGAAAAAAATACAAATATTATTAGTAAAAATTTTTATTTGCAAAAATAAAACTTTAAATACCCTTTAATTTAAAGGCTTAAAACATTAATTTAACAAACGTATTAACATATAAAAATATATATTTTTCAAAACAGTTCAAAACAAGCCACATTAAGTATTATAACGTTTAAAGAGAAATATTGATTTAAATGTTTTTTCATTGCCCGATCTATTCCTAATATCTGAACGAACAAGTCTGTATAAAGAAAACATTCTTTCATGTCTGTAGAAGAAGCAGCCGCACACACTGCAAATTTCAAATACAAAATAATAATAAATAATAATAATAATATAAATAATAATAAAATAATAAGTTAGTAAGTTTCTTTTAAAGACTGCCTATTTCTCGGTTAAAGAAGTAATTGGTGATATAAAATACCTACAAACTGTCATTCCAATCAATTTTAATTCTGTACTTGTGTGTATTTATTTATGTGTGTATATATTTAGGTTGTGTATTTAAAGATGTTTATGTCAAAGTGTTTATCTTTTACAAAGTATTTATCTATTTTACTCGTTGTTGATCTAAATTTATATTTTGTTTGACCTGTGTATGTATTTTATACTTTAACATTAATAAATTCAATTCAGAAAGAGAATTATCAGATCCAGTACTTTGTTAATTTATTGAATATCTTTTTGAGATTTTTACCACGGCACTATGTTAATATTTTGTACTATTTCTTCTGAAAACATTGTTTCTTGGATTGGATCAGATTTCACTTCCAACTATACTGACGATAATAACTCCATCAAAAAATTGTTGGTAAACTATATCTGAAGCAGCATTTTTTCTTCTTTCGACAGTGGATATTTGTTTTTGTTTCTGATAGAATTCAGCAAATATGCCAAAAACTGAAATGGCATTAAAGCTTGATCATATCTCCTTTCAGGCTTATCGCTTTAAATTTCTATCCAAATTTTCAAAACCACAAAAAACGGCACTGAATTTTTTCCATTTCTCAACTGGAAGGAACAAACTGGCACGTTTTTGATGAATTCTGTCAAGTGTCACAGAAATTGGCTTCAGCAGTTTTAAAAATAGTCCAGTCGGTAAAGTAAAAGATGCACCAGAAGCTCGCAAAAAATGTTATTTGAGATTTTCCTTCAGTAGCTCACAAAAATCCGTTCTGGAGGTGCCGTGCAACCCCCCCCAAAAAACCACCGATTCGGTGAAAAAAAGCCTTATTTCACTGATATCTCGTTAACCGTTGAAGATATAAAAAAATTGCTCATCATAAAAAGAAAGCTTGGTTAATTTCCTAAGAAAAAGTCCTTCTGTAATTTTTTTGTATATGCCATAGTTTTCGAGAAAATCGATATTGAAAATATAAGAAAAATTGAATTTTTAGAAAATGCATTATATAATCGTTAATATCTTCGCCAATTGTCGACATATCTAAGAAAATAAGAAAGCAAATGAAAGATATTTTTTTAACCTTCAATTTTTCACCATAGAAAATTATAAAAGTAACTAGATTTCTAGGGTTTTTAAGGTCGTGTTAGTAAAAATTGATTTTGCTTGATTTTTTTGAATATATATTTGCTAATTGTTACCATATTAGAGAATCAGATATGAAATACATTCATTTAACACGTTCAGCACCAGTGTATCTTTTTCGATACACATTGTGAAAACATTGTGTATCTAAAAAGATACACTGACTAATATTTTGTTTTGGCCGTGTGTATCGCTAACGCACACTGTATATTTTATATGGGGAATTATAAGCTCTGGCCTACTAAAATTTCCTCTGAATTTGGGGTGTAGGTTGGATGAAAGTTTTCACATAAATTCTGTAAAAGTTCAAATTAAAACAACACGTGATTATTATATTAAATTAAAAAACACGAAAATTCGCCCTGAGAGCTTGGCGCTGAACATGTTAATAACTTTATTTTGTAACCATAAAAAATAATAAAAGTCCCTATATAGTACAGTAACTAAAGGTTTTAACTTCGGAATAATGTCATATTGAACGGATTTCGTTCATTTTTGGCAGTATAGTAGTAAATACTTCACAGAAAAGTTTCTATATTGTGCGGGGGCTTTCTAATTTATAGGGGGTGGCACTTAAAATATATATATATTTATTGAAGCTGAAATAGAATCAAATTTTAGGAAGAAAAGGTTCTATGCAATTATTCACATAAATTGATAGTTTTTAAATTATAACGACTTCAAAATTGCGATTTTAGCTTAAAAAAAAGGTATTTCCAAATGGCTTTTGTCAAGTATCTCGAAAAGTATTACTTTATCAAAAAAATGTTAGAGACCAATTACAGAAAGTACAAACTGGGAATTAATTATATTTTTTGTTTATTGATGTAGGATTAATAATTTCGGAGATATTTAAGTTTATATTTGGTATCCAAATGTTTCGAAATTACCTTTAAAGTTTAAAATGCATTTTTTTCTAAAGTAAGTGCTTTAAATGAGCAAAAAAATTTGAGCATCTAGGTAATGCTACATCTTAACGAAAAACTGTATTTGAGATAATTTTTTTAAATTACTGGCTAATTAAAGTAACAAAATGGCGACCTTTTTACATAAAAAAATATAAATACGCATATTTTTCCATCATAACTTCTTTATTTCTTATGTTACAGGAACGAGTAAAAATAATTTGAAAGCGCAATTAATTGTCTTTAATTCGGACGCCATTTGTAAACTTTCATATCTCCGAAACTATTAAATCTACGTAAATAAATAAACAAGGGAAATTCGTTATCAGTTTATGAGCTTTATTTTTGGTCTCTCCCCATTTTTCAATAAAACTAATATTTATTGAAATATTTGGAAAATGAAAAAAAAATTACGTTTTATTGAAAATACCTTTATAGTTTAAACTGTATTTTTTTCTAAAGCAAGTGCCGTATACAAACCAAAAAATTTTAGCATTTACGTCATGCTATATATTAATGAGAAACAGTGTTTGAAATTCCTTCTTTTTAATTACTGGCTAATTACAGTAACAAAATGGCGACGTTGTTAAGTATTAAAAAATGTGTAGACGCACATTGCTTCCGTCATAACTTCTTTGTTTTTTATGCTACAGAAACAAATAAAAAAACAATTAAAAACTTAATTAACAACCTATTATTCTACCTATTAGCATCCTAGATGTAGGTGTCACAGATTCTGAGATATTTAACTCTCACTCTAAATGATTATCTTATGAACACTTGGATGCCAAATGTAAACTTAAATATCTCCGAAATTATTAATCCTACATCAATAAACAAAAAATATAATTAATTCCCAATTTATACTTTCTGTAATTGGTCTATTTTTCAATAAAGTAATACTTTTCGAGATACTTGACGAAAGTCGTTTAAAAATACCTTTTTTTTAAGCTAAAATCGCAATTTTGAAGTCGTTATAACTTAAAAACTATCAATTTATGTGAAAAATTGCAAAGAACCTTTTCTTCTTAAAATTTGATTCTGCTTCAACTTCAATAAATATATATTTTTTTTAAGTGCCACCCCCTGAGAGGGGGTGGCATCCACCCCCTAGAAATTAGCAAGCCCCCGCACAACATAGAAACTTTTCTGTGAAGCATTTACTATTATACTGCCTAAAATGAACGAAATCCGTTCAATATGACATTATTCCGAAGTTTTGCATATTTTTTACCTCTAGGTACTGTACTAATACTTATGTTTTGTAATTTGGAGATTGTGTAAGTAATTTTTTTTTTCAAATTTTTTTAAGTAGATCTTTGCCAATTGTTGACATGTTATGGAAAAAGAAGCAAAAGAAAGATTTAATAACTTTATATCATAAATAAATTATAAAAGTCATTATATTTTTACTAATTTTGAGATTATGTCAAAAGTAACAAAATGAAACACTTAACAGCTAGTTGCACCAACTTCGTGTTAACGAACGTTTAATAAAACCACGTTTTATAGGCAAACTTGTGTTAAATGGTTCTACACCTTATGGAAGTTGAAGTCGATTAGTTAAGCGGGGAAATTCTAGGGATTTTTTATCTGTGACTAATTTCATATCCTTACATATTTGCATTTTATTCCTGAAAATTTTCGATTTTCGCAAACGATTTTTTGGTTTATCTAAGATTATTATCACTGGAATATTTCAATACATGGTCTATTTGCTCAAGAACATTTAGAACTGTTTCTTTGTATAACCGAAACATTCGAAAAAAAGTGTAGTCGTCCATCTCGCAGAAATAATTTTTACGTTGATTAACGCGTTTTGGAAATCCATTCTTAATAATTTCTATTATTTCTAAATCATCGTCAAAGATTTATATTCTACATTTAAATCCATTTTAATTAATACTTGGCGAAACAAAGAACTTCCGATTAGAAAATCAAACGTCAAGACTGAACTAGTAAACAAGAACCTTGTTTTATACTTGCGCAGATATATTTACTTAACCACACTTCCAGCTAAACGTGAGCTAAACCTTCAAAATTGGTGGTTTAACTTGATCTGAGATTAAAAAGAATTAACCCACGTTTAAAAGTTGGTGCAACGTACATTTCCCATTTAATCCAAGTTTAGTATTAAACCTCCGTTAAATAGTGTTGGTGCAACTAGCTGTTAGTAATGAGTTTTGATCTGAGTTTATTTACAAATTTTAAAAAAACATATTTTACAATAGCATTTTTTTTTTTCCTGAGAAATATAGTATAATTTTAAATGATATGATCAATTAATATGAAGTCTTGGCTAACTTCAACATGCTGGTAAATTTGTAAATGTGAATATTTTTATTCCTAACTTTTTCTGCATTGAAGTACTACCTTGAACTAAAAGATAATGCATTTATAACTTATATTAAAATCAGTTATTTTTATGGGCCTGTGAAAAGTTAGAGATGCAAAAAATCAAAAGATAACTATGTTATATTGTTATTTTTATATACTAATAAATATCAATAGCCTTCAAAAGTGGCGACACAAGAAAGTATTTTATATCCCCTTTAAAACCCATTTTGATTTTTCTTCCTAGCTTGTATGGTTTTCGAGCAATTCAATTTTTTCTATAGGCCGCACGCAAAAAGTACAAATTATGAAATTTTTTTCAATATCGATTTTTTCTAAAACCATGGCATATACAACAAAATTACAATAGGACTTTTTTTTAGGAAATTAGTCAAGCTTTGTTTTTTATGATGAGCAATTTTTTTATATCTTCAACGGTTAACGAGTAAAATAAGGCTTTTTTCACCGAAGGGGTGGTTTTTTGGGGGGGGTTGCACGGCACTCCCAGAACGGATTTTTGTGGTTTTGTGATGTATAACCCCTCCACTAACAACAGTTACTGAAGGAAAATCTCAGATAACATTTTTTGTGATGGAAATTTTTATAATTATTGGACTAAAAGTCTTCGGCCATTCTTTTAATTTGAATATTCGACACTTTTTCAAAAATCAATGGATCAATGTCATCTTTTGAAAGAACCAAATTTTTAAGTAATCGTTTGGAGTTAAGCCTACGACTTTTAAAATTGCATTTTCTCTTGAAAAAATATTTATAATATCATAAGTGATATAATCTTGTCGACAAAATTTAGTGATTATTAATAGAGTTTGTTGCTTGGCCATTTCGCGATTGACATTGACAGATAAAAATAACGAGCCATCAGGTGAGTTATTTTTGTCAGTGTCAAGAGCGAAATTGCCAAAGCAACAAACTCGAGTAGAATAATCATTAAATTTTGCCAGACGAAATTATATCACCAATTTCACTATTTCATGAATAAAAATTTAGACGAAGGAAAACAAATGTATTAGATATAGGAAGTAAATTTTAAAAAATTAATAAATAAACCACCAAATCTTGAACATTTGGGGCCATTATTCTCGCATATTTTTTACAACTGACGTGAACTGACGTTTGCAAAAATTATTGTAATGACGCCGACTTGTTGAATCGGTTACTATGTTTTCAAAAAAACAAAGGAAAATTTGCCTCTAAAAACAGGTTGGTTGCTTCAATCTGGCTTTTTATTGGTTGAGCAACCTTGGCAAAATTTGGAATCTTAAATTTTGTCGATGGGAAACTATTTTTTGATTAAAATGATGAAGAAGAAGAAGAAGAACTTTATTGAATTAGGACGAAACCTAATATACATATGATATACTACAAAAAATACATTGTAAAAGTAAACATAGGTATTAAAATTAAAAATAAAACATTAAAATACCTTAACCTAAATAGATGGTAATTTACAAATTACATAATACTAAGACATTATTTTCTATTCTTATTTAATTTACTTTAAGCACAATCGATTTTGATTGGACGAAATTTATAGGAATGAAATAGTCATATAAATAGAAAAATATCACATTTAACGAAAACTGCTAGAGACCAAAAAAACGTTTATAAACCAGGGATGAATTTGATTTTTTTTTAATTTCTGTAAGATTAACAGTTTGAGAGATATGGAAGTTTAACAGTGGCATCCAAACACTTGTAAGGCGAAATATCTCGTACCCATATCTCTGAAATTGTTAATTCTATGATTTATGAATTCAAAAACCTTCATATGGACATCATATGGAACGAGACATTTTTTTTTAGGTTAGAATTGCTCAAGTCTCAAGGGAGGAAGGTGTACGTGATAATAGAAAATTAGGTTCACATAGGGGGCCTTGCCATAAGATAGCGGTGCTTGCAGAACAACCTCACATAATCCTTAGTGCCGGAGAAGATGGCCTAGTTCTCAGTCATGACGTTAGGAAAAACAAGCCCGAAAGGTTGGTTTTTTGCAATTTTAAAGATGTTTGAATGGTGTAGGAAGTACATAGGATCTGTTTTCATTTTCTAGGATAGTTAGTGTGAAAGAAGACGATAGGGAGGTAGCCTTGTACAGCGTACACGGCCACCCCTTAAAAACTCAGGAGTTTTGTGTCAGTGGTAGAGATGACATAGTTAGAGTATATGACCAAAGAAAAAGTAGTGATCCACTAGCCACTTATCACCCATTCAAAAGAGTAAGTTCTTGTGGCTATAATCTATAAAATTACCTCGTAATTTGAAAATAAATTAATGATAATGGGGTATTTTCCATTTTCTTTAAATTCAGTTTTGGTGATATGAATCAAATAATGTTATTATTTTAACAATTACTGCATAATCAATTTAAACCAAAACAATAATTTCTTAAATAACAATAAGAAATAAGAATACGCCCGTTTAGATATAGATTTCGAATGATTTTATTTGGAGGGAAATAATTTAACCAATAAGGGGCAATTTTTGCTTAGACTGTAACTGTCTTATATGAATGCCAAATTGTGTATTTACTTTACATTATTTTACCTATGACACTTCTATTTTACTCAATATCTTGAAAATCAATAAATATTATACGCATGTATTTAGAAGGAATTAAAAGGTATTTATATTTGTTATTATTTATAAGTTGTCTTAAAAATGCGTAAAAACTCAAGCCGAGGATTATGTGGCAAGATTGATGAAAACAGCTCTCCCCCTCTTCCAACTTTGCTTGCGTGCTGTCAGTTGCCACTTCTTGTCACAGTACAAGTGAAAGAGACATATTGGTTAGATTTATTTGTGGTTTGTTTATGTGGCGTTTGATTTTGTTATTTTATATTTTATCAATAAACTATTAAGATAGAGTTGAATTTTGTGAAACGAGATTCATCCAGTTTGTCCAAAGTTGATTATGACATGACATTTCTATAAACAAAATTTAGATTTTTTTGTCAGCAAATGTGAAAAATCAACATGACGCGACGTTAGAACACATCTGTCATTTGACTAGCCGTTGACATTGTTGCCATATATTGCTAAATATGTTTTTAAAAATCTAATAGGCATTATTTAAAATATTTAATAATTCACGCTTATTATTACTTTTGGATCACAAAATTAAATTTCGTGGATAAATATATTAACATTGATTTAATAAATAAGCTTCATACTCCTGTTTTCTTCAATTATCTTTACTAGAACTAGAGAAGAAATTTCAACTTGGCAACACCACACTGTTTTGTATAAAACTATTCTATCAACAAATCAACAGACTACCTACGTTATCGGCAGATTACTTACGTCACCAATTTAAAACGCTTTTCGCACCACTTATTTTAACTGTTGTTTTCTCAAAAAATTAATAATTATTTTCGAGGAAATCTGTAGCGGAAGGCTTATTTATACATATTCTATGATATTATTCAATAAAAAAAAAATTAGGAAAATACCCCATTGGTCCCTCATTTTATTGCATTTTATTTTCATTTGAAAGTTCCCGGAACAAAACTTTGATAACAATGAAAGTTTTCAATAAAATATTGGAATATTTGAAAGTATCCAAAATTACGGGAAAGTTTCCGTTGTGAACTTTCGGAATATTCAAATATTTTACTGAAAACTTTAATTTTTATCAAAATTTCGTTCTGGGAATTTTCATATGGAAAGTTTCCTACCCATCTCTGTTTTTTATCAAAACTTCGTTCCGGAAACTCCCAAAAATTTGAGAAAGTGGAAAGTTTCCTTTACCCATCTCTGAGAATATTAGCTACAGATTTTTGCGGATACTGGTAATGCCACATTATTATGTTTCAATAATTATATAATTTTAAGCAAAAATATGGTAAAAAATGTATGAAACTCGTGCAGAAAACTCTTATAAGGCTTGTAGCTTTCATGCTCGCTTTTGGCATCAGCTTGAAATTTACATGCTTTTCCTGCGAAGTATCTTACTTAAAATACTATTAGGGATGCCAGAATAATGGAAAATGCTTATAACATAGAAGGGGCCAAAAATAGGTCTCTGTGATACTACCTTGTTTGTTATGATTAAATAGTACATTATCCTTTAGTAATCTAATTATGTATTCGTATTTTGTGTAGAATCAATCAAGCGAATATGCTGGCCTTCACGTTACCTGTGCCGTTTACAATCACGACGGATCCGAAATTCTTGCCTCATATAACGACGCAGACATTTATTTGTTCGATGTCAATGCTGGCCCTGGCAACTTCATACATCAATACCAGGGACACAGGAACGGTGCCACAATTAAGGGAGTTAATTTCTTTGGGCCTAAGTCAGAATTCATTGTAAGCGGGTCCGACTGTGGCAACGTTTACTTCTGGGAGAAGAACACTGAAGCTATTGTTCAGTGGATGCTTGCAGATGACAATGGTGTGGTAAGTAAGATGGATAAAAGACTGTTTTTTCTATTCGCAGCAAAAGAGTCTAGCTACTTCTAAAAATTTGAAAAAAATCGACAATAAACTACTCAGAAGTGTATTTTTGGTAAAAATTGTGAATTTATTTAATCATTTTGATGTTTTGCGAGAATTTGAAATTTGTAAGTTTGATAAATCTAAGGCTCTTGTTATATTTTGAAAAAGGAAATCGATTTTACTATGGAATACCGGCATCTTTGTATATCACTATTCTTCCAACAGGTAAATTGTCTTGAGCCTCACCCACAACTGCCCTACATTTGCACCAGTGGCCTTGACTGGGACGTCAAAGTGTGGGTTCCGTCCTGTGAAAATGAACCCGCAATGACAGATTTAGCTGAGACAATAAAAAATAATAACAAATCTAGGATGAATTGGTCTACAACGTCCGCAGATATCAATGAAAGCCAAATGCTGTGGATGCTCTGGAGGCATCTTAGGAGTACCAACCGGATGCGGGTGAGCAACCACCTGTTTAATCATCCTTAACATTCGTTTCGATAATAGAACGCATGCATCATATAGCTAATATAAATTCAAATTCTAAGTTTTGGTAAGTTTATTCTCATTTTTAATGTTCTTATTCACATTTTTAAAGTGGAACTTTATACACATTTAGAAAATCTTTCAAATAACTTACATAAAAATTTTTAATATTGTTGACTGCTAAAAACAGACCTGTTAATTACAGGTTGAAAATCTAACCTATAATTAGCACTCTGTTTTTAATAACTATTAATTATAAGTTTAATTTCCAATCTATAATTAGCACTGTTTTTAATAATCAACAGTATTAAAAAACTATATGTACACTATTTGAGAGACTTTTTAAGTGTGTTATACTAGTTTCAATCTAAAAACACGAATAAAATATTAAAAATGAGAATACAAAAACTTAAAATTTGATATTTACATTACTTATATAATGCACGCATCCTACAGTACTGTTGATATTTGTTTTTGTGAATTTTATATTGTGGTATTGTTGGTTGGGTTTGGGAAGTCTCGACATTCTCAAAGTCTTGGGACACGAGACATTGCAATATCAAAGTCCCGGGACTTCGAAACTTTTCAAAATAAAATTAGAATCGAGTTCATTTTTGCGAGATGTATCAATAAAGTCACCATTTTAATAAAAATCAACATTTATTGAACATAAAATCGAATTCTAACATTTTTAACGGTAATTAAAGTCTAAACAATTCATATGTTTAATTCTCATACACAGATTCATTTTTTTGTAATAAAATCTTATAATTATAAAACATAAAACAGGCTTAGTAAAGTAATCATACTAATCATCAATAATTATCATTTAGTCTCTAGCCATTAGTCATATAAATAATATCCCGCTAATAGGGAACGTGAGCTGGGTTTAGACCGTTGTGAGACAGATTAGTTTTACCCTACTGATGATTCGTCGTTGCGATAGTAATCCTGCTCAGTACAAGAGGAACCGCAGGTTCGGACATTTGGTTCATGCACTCGCTCGAGCGGGCGCTCACGCACTCGCTCCAGCGAGCTATCATCTGTGGAATTATGCCTGAACGCCTCTAAGGCGTTAACAACTTTGTTCGATAATCTGTTTCTGATTTTTATAATAATTGCCTCCGGAAAGAGAACACTCTCTTGTTTTCAACAGATGTTGGTTTTATTGTGTATAGTAATTTACGTATGTACGAGTATCAAGTAATTATTCGTTAAACTAACAGATGGCGCTCTCAGTGACAGAGTGCGGGAAGCTTGAGCTAATGAAGCTTATTATGACCTTTTGTTAATAAAATTATTACAAGCGTGTCTCGAGTCTCGACCCGAAAATTCCCGGGACACCAGACAATTAAATTTGGGAAAAGTCCCGGGACGTCTCGTGTCTCGAAGTCCCAAACCCTCATTGTTGGGTGCCATTTTTTTAAATAATCGTAAACTTTTTAAATTTTACCAACAGTCCAGTAGATTCCAATCTGAATAAGTAAATTATAAACTAAAAACTCCTATTGTAACACCTTTAAGGTAAAAGCATCAGGAATTGACTTTCTAAGAAAAAATTTAACATTTTACGTGATATTTTTTCTCTATATCTTTTAACCACGCTAGAGTCAGCCGAACATCCACAGTTCACTACACCGCCCAAGGAACAATTTATGGAATTGAAGGCAACTGTTTGGAGCTATTTAGGTTTTATCTAAATAATAGAACTCAACTAATAGATTGGGGCAAACAAAAACGTGAACTTCTGCAAATTAAAAGAGGAGTTCCCCAAGTCTCGATTCTAGAGCCCATAATTTTTCTTGTGTACATTAATGATTTGCCACAACGTATAAGTAATTTGAACACTACAACTATTATGTATGCAGATGATTCAACTTTTATTACAAATATAGACAAGGAAAGTGATGATCAGGTCATTTTTGAAAACATTTTGCAACATGCTGAACTTAGTTTGCACACAATCAATTATAGTCCAGTCAATAAAAGAGTTGTAGAGAACATTGAGGAGGGAAGAATTTTTCTCTTCAGGAATGTGTTGAAGGTAGTTAGAAGGTAAACATATTAAAAGTCCCCACCCCTAGCCCCGCCGCTTCAGGGGAGAGGGGGGGTGGAAAGGTTCCTTTTATCGATTCTTCGCTTATAACTCGGAAACGATAACGTCGTACGGAAAAAGGTAATCTATGCAAAATTAAATGTAATATAATTTCCCACAAGAATGTTATATTTATTTTCTTCCTATGTGTTATAGTTTATGAGATATTTGCCAGCGAAAATCGATAATTAATTAAAAAAAAATCAATGGGTTGCTGACGAATTTTCAAAAATGGTGAAATATGGTAGTGGAGGACTTAATTTAGTTATATATTTAATTTGGAAGAAAAATTCTTAGCGCAACATATTTTAAAAAATTGTTAAACTTCGACTATTTGAATGTGCCGCGAAAACGGTAGTGACATCATAACGGCAGTTAGATGTGAACTTATAAGCAGAACAGATGAAGACGAATAAGTTGACATTGCTGACAAGAAAGAAAATAACCTCATATGTCAAAAGTAAATTTGACGTTTAGCTAGCAGTGATTGATGTTTGCAGTTATTGTTAATATTTTTTTACAAAACGACTCAGGCAGTATATCTGTAAAAGCTAATTCTGACATTCTACTTGCGGTAGATATATTTATGGTCAGTGAATTTTTAAAAAGAGACGATCATTTTGACATTGCAATGGTTGAAAGTGCGAAAGCTGCAAGGTACTTACGTTACAGCTGCTATAGACAGTACAAACTATTGTAATTTCTGCAAGAACTTCCTTTATCTTATCTTATTAATATTACATAATATGTCTAATATGTATTTTATTATTTAATTTAGATGAATTTGTTAACTATACTTTGTATTTTATAAATATTTCCTTTTCATTGTTTTATTTCCTATTCACTATATACATGTGTATCTAACCAAAAGTTTATCTACTAAAGAAATTATTTATTATCCATTGATACTCACTTCTAAGAAGAGTCAGAATGAGACTTACGAAGATATCAAGAAAGGTCTGTATTATAACAAAAAATAATAAATAGGTAAGTACTTTATGCTAGTATCTGTCTAAGCAATAAACAATGATATGTATTTATAACACACATAATTTAAAGGGCATTTATAACTACAATCCAACGCATTCGTAGCCATTTCCGACTGATTGTGTTCACCGACTTTAGACGACTTTCACAGTTTGTTTCATATAGTTTTTCAACGGCGAGTTTTTAAATTTCCTTTCTTAATTTATTGATCATCCTAGTATTATGGGGCGTCTAGGCAGCTTCATAAATAATCAATAGCTAACAAAAACAACTGCACTTTATTCCAACATAAACTAGATAAAATACATAAAAGCAGATTAAAACCATTTCCCTCCTTTTAGGAAGTCAAAGCATGAATAACATTCTCATCTAGAGCTGTTAAAAATACAGTAATACACCCTGTTTTATCCACCAGTTTGGCGGGTAATTTAAATTTGTAACAGCTAGAATGCCACACAAGTCTTGTAATGCGGCCGTTTTTCCTACAACACAAACCCATATTAAAAATCAAATTCCTACATTAAGATACAACTTACCACAAATAAAACGCTTAGAATACATTGTAATTTGTTACTTTACTTGACATTGAAATGGTCTCCACAATAAGAAGACTTGGTCCTTCTCTGGTGGCTTTGAATCATTCATTATTACGTTCAGCGTTTATTATTGGAACACAACAATTTTTCTGGTGAATTGGTGGTATTATTTACACAGTACGGCAGAAAACACTATCTGTACTTATATTTATCCATAACTAGATGCTGTTAAACAATACCGAATTGTAACCTATGAACGTCAGTTGAATTTGACGTTAAATATAATGTCAGATTAAACTGTCGTGATTGTCTTTTTTCTCCGTCGCTATCAGTAAGTTTCTAAATTAGTACCTGTTTCTCGCCGTTTTATAACTAACTTCTCTATAGACTGCCGTTATTATGTCATCTCCGTTTTAAATGCATGTATTTTTGTAATTAATATTATAATATTATAAGACTTTCTTTTCAACTTCTACATGTTTCTAATGATTTTTTATGAATAATTGTTATTGTTTAACATAGATTCTCCTCAAATTTTAACTTAGTGCAACAACCCAATTATGTACCTTGAATTTCTATCATAGAGGCTTACGGTTTGCTAATAAATCACAGTCACAAAACAATCTTTATTTTACAATACTGGACGTATTTACTAACGTAATATTTTGTCGAAATCTATACATTTCCTTAAATATACAGTGTGACTCACTTAAAATGAAGATACCCTTATAACTTTTTCATTTTGTTTCCGATTTGAATCAAATTTTACTCAAGTATAGAACAAATTAGGATCTACTTATGTCACACTGTATATTTAAGGAAATGTATAGATTTCGACAAAATATTACGTTAGTAAATACGTCGAGAATAAAGATTGTTTTGTAACTGTGATTTATTAGCAAACCACGGTAAACCGCTTTGATAGAAATATTCAAGGTACATAATTGATTTTTTTTTATTAATCATCGATTTTCGCTGGCAAGTATCTCGTAAACTATAAAGCATAGGAAGAAAATTAATATTAACATTCTTGTAAATTTAATTACGTTTAATTTTGCATAGATTACCTTTTTCCATATGACGCATCGTTTCCGAGTTATAAGCGAAGAATCGAAAAAAGGAACCTTTCTACCCCCCTCTCCCCCTGAAGCGGCGGGGCTAGAGGTAGGGACTTTTAGTATTTTTACCTCCTAACTACCCTCAACACATCCCTGAAGAGGAAAATTCTCCCCTCCTAAATGTTCACTTTTGGGCATTTATTGATTGGACTATTAGTTCTAAATAAGAGTAAAACAGTAACTTTAAAATTTGAAACCAAGACTACCACAAAAATTAAACAAAATCATGAAACCAGTGTAAAGTTTTTGACATCAAATTAACAGCCAGTACGCCTCCAAGTTAAAAATGCATATATAAACATTAAAAATGAGAATAGACTTGAAAAACTTAAAATTTAAGGTTGTGTTGTTTACATGATGCAGATGCCCTATCTGTTGTAGTGCTGTAGGTGGCACCATCTATTAAAAAGTAATGTACTAAAATCTTGACTGAGAAAAAGCAGTTTTTAGCCAAACAGCTGACGTTATTAAACTGAAAAAAAAGATATTCTTGTGAGTAAATGAATACTACACTCCTATTGAAGAACATTTTTAGCTAAAACTTGTTTAAGGAAGATCTCTCTTCACATTGGCTCATTTCCATCCACTCCCCTCTGATGTGATCGCCTTGCTCCTTCTTAAGGATAATGTCGCTGTTTTCCATTATAATGTATCAGAATATTCTCTATATCAAACAAAATATATACAAATATACTACACTTGAAGAGATACGTCAAAATGACACTCGAAATAAACATAACCTTGTAACACCTCAACACAGACTCCAAAGAAACTATTCCATTAGTTCATTCAACACATTACTAAGTCACTTTCGTAATCTTTCAATAAATCAATTTAAAGATAAGCTTAAAGGAATCCTAATCGAAAATTGCTTTATAATATACAGAAATTTTACCAGCTCCATTGCTCAAATTGGAGGCATTTTCTAATTTATGGTTATATAAATTTAGCAAATGTAACAAGTTTTTCACTGATCATATTGTCTATCTTTAACCATTTTATAACTGCTCACTATTTTACCATTATAACTTGATATTAATTGTATAACTTAAGCATATATTTCTCTTTTTTTGACTTATGTATGGACCGAAGCGAGGTCAAGGCAGAATGTAAGCAATTTAAAAGAGTTAATTCTACTCCTACTTGTGATGCTTTTACCTTAAATGTATTCGTTTATTTATTGCAAACACCATCGACAAGTGTTGATGTATTTGTATCAAATTACATTTATATTTTCCCTTTTTTATTTTTCCCATTTTTTCTGCTTTAAGAGAGTTGTAGCTGGCGAAACGGAAAACATACTGCTCCAAATCAACACGAACTCGAGCAGCTCGGCCAGTTCTTCTTCCTCTGATAGCGGTACCAATGACGACGACGACGTTCTAGACGGACCCACGGGATGCTCAGCTTCGTAATGTTTTTCAACGAAAATCATGAAAGGTTTATTGTATATATCATGAGTCGCAATTTAAAACTCACAGTGAAAACTTAACAAAACCACCTGAAAGGTTACGTAAAGTTTTTTGCATTACTAGTTTTTTTATCGATAATTACGTAAATGCGTTTCGTAAAATTTTACTATAATGAATTTTATTTTGTTGTTATATTTCTTGTATTTTGCCAACGTTGACACGCTAAAAGTACCAATCAGCATTTGTTCAACTTCCATTGCCTTACTAGAAAACCACCATCTATGCTCGTATTTATGGCACTTGTAGATAATTTGGTAGCAAAAATGTGTGTATGCACCTATAAGTACGATTCGTAGCATCCGATTTATTTCAATTTTTAATACCTTTTAGTTTTCTTACTTTTCATTCAAATTATGTTGTATATAATCACAATCTATATTATCATCATTTATTCCATGCCCCAGTCACTTTGATATATATATTTTTAAAAAGTAATCACCTAGATTAGTGCTTCCCAAACTTTTCTGGACTGCAAAACTATTTGATTCATATCGACAAAATTCTGCCACGATATAAATATAATATCGGTCATAAACTGTTATTCAGTATGTGATTTATTATCCATAGTAACCAGAAGAAAGTTTTTTTATTAAACTATAATCGAATGGAAAGTGCCGATATTCAAGTTTTTATATGTGTACTGAAAGGGCAGGTGAATTTTCTGAATTAATGATTGTTTCGTGGAACACAGAATATCGTTGTTCTGTGAAACAGTTTGGGAAATGCTGGTCTATCAATCCGTAATTTGACACTTAAACAAGTACGTGACAACTTTTATCCATTTATTACCTTGACAAAGGTTGTAGATATTAGGCCACTACAAGCTGCCACCTGCAGTACAAATATTGATTGATGATGATTGCAGCAAAGACCAAGGTTATAAAGTACAGATTTCATTGATAATTGGTAAGACGAGTCGAATTCTATCGTGTTGATTTACCTGTTCATACGACATATTTGTCAGTTTAAGCTGCATTCATTATAAAGTACATTGATTTGACCGTACCTATTCGTGAAAACATCATCTTTTGTATATCGTTTTTCATCTTTGCTGAGTTTCCATTGTTTCCACAAAAACAAACATTGGAACTAAGTAAAGATTCACCTAGGAGCTTTAGTAAGATACACCAATCTGCAGCCTACAGCTGTTCACTTTATAATGATATGCAATGCTTTTTTCTCTACTTTTTTTACAGTTAATCGTTTAACGATTGATTAGAAAGTTTGCTTTTATTGACGTCATGTTGAATGCATGTATTTTTTCTCTTATTTTAAATCATTAAATGTCAGTTTTGTATCTCTGTCGGAAGGTTTACATTTAATCATGCCAAAGGTGCACATGGAAAAGATCAGATATCACAGAATATTTGAAGGTTCTATTAGTTGCCATTATGATAGTATTATTGGTTACAAGGACTTTTCTGTGTTGATTGGCCTATCAAACGTGAACCTTACAACTTTATTAAATCAGTCACGAAGGACCAAATTTAGAAAAGAAATGAAGTTGCCGGAGAAGTTTTTTGCCAATGTATTTGGAAATGTGGGATAAACAAGTAAATTTCACGACCTGATGTGATTGCAGGTGTCGTCTTTCATAGTTACAAACAGCAGCGAAGAATATATTGTCTTGTAGCTGCAGGAGTCTAAGAAAAGTTTATAAACTGAACTTAATTTTTAGCCCAGTCATTTTATACATGAACCTCTAAAAAAATACAACCTAAGATTCTCTTTATTTTGGCGTCACAAATAATTTCTCAAAAGTCCATAAAGCCAACTAGACGGCTACAATAGTTACAGCAGGTCAAATGTCAAGAAAATCGGTTTTTCTCAAATATCTCGTAAATCATCGGTTTTACGTTAATTTTGGTTATTATAAAATTTGTTCGTGAGATAAATCTGCATAAAAAAGGTCCTATACAAAATTTACGTAGAACCAATAGTTTTTGAGATTATTGAGAAAACTCGGACATTGTGCTGCATTCGTTTCCGTACCACCTTTGTGGTAGAATGCAAGGTGCGTTTTTTTTACATGGTGTCCCCTATAGGCCTAATCCATGGGTTACAAGTTATATTATAATTTTGTTGATTATGGTCGTCTTTGCTGACTTCTTCTTCGTCTCCCTCTGTTTTCACTTCTTCAATATTTTGATCTTCGTCAACAACCATCTCAGCGGAAAATAACGAAATGAGTTCGTCTTCATCATCGTTGAACTCAGATTCAACGGTTATATCCTCGGACATCGTATTGAGACACGACTGGCCCCGACAAGAGCCACATACTAAGGAATATGGCAATCCTATTTTTCTGCATCCACAATTGGTGCCACAACCTTTTGTGCAATTGCAGAAAATAGAATTGAGAAGTTCATCTGGTGCAGGAGGAATCAGAGTAGTTGTTGGCTCTAATAAATTATTGTTTAAATTCCAACCCCATTGCTGAGGGTCAAAATCTTTTCCCAGCCAAGTTTGAACCTTACACAGGCTTATTTATTAGCAAATTTTTCAAACAGTTTTCTATTTTAAATGCCCCGCCAATGCTTCCTGTAAATCTGGTCTTTTTTATAATGTTTTAGATGCATTTATTTTTCCTTTTCGAAATAAAGCAATAAAATGTTAGAAAGCTACTACTAAAAACCCCTGCTATTATTATTATGAAGTGTCCATTTCAAGACACAAATTATGCGGGTATATGTGCATAAATGATGGTCCTCGGTATTCATAGGTCTTGTTATCTATATACAACACTCAATATATACGTAGATATAATAGTGACGTATGCACTTTGCTCCGAAGTTTCTCAGACCAATATCTCAAAAACTATTTGTTCTACGTAAATTTTGTATAGAATCTTTTTTTATGCATATTTACCTCTCGAACAAATTCTATAACAGCCAAAATTAACGTAAAACCAATAATTTACGAGATATTTGAGAAAAAACGATTTTCTTGACCTGCTGTAACTATTGTAGCCATCCAGTTGACTTTATGGACTTTTGAGAAATTATTTGCGACGCCAAAATAAAGAGAATCCCTTTGGAAAATCTTAGGTTGGATTTTTTTAGAGATTATGGCCTTTTTTATGTATAAAATTTATTTACGGAGTCTAGGTGCAAATGCATGCAAATTTGATACTTTGTTTTTGGTATAATATGGAATTGAGACACATAAGTTCAGGTTTAATCGTAATCCTGTATTCTTGTGTGCAACAGATTTGGGGATGTTTCGGTAGAGCCTGGTGGTCATTTTCTAAGAAGAGTCACATCGCCCATTGTATGAAGCTTGTATAATACTTAGGAGAATCGGCACTATAAGAAACATAATCTCTTGATTCTTCATTGTTACTGGCTAGGTAGCACCTAAAAGGTCAAAGTATCTCACTGTTCCTAATATATATTTGAAATTGTGACCACTGTCACATTGGTAGCTGGGAAAGGTGGCGTATTTATTCATAACTTCCAGTACTTAAAAAATAAGTTGTATTGTTACTCGTTATATATTAAACACAGTTATTCCTAGGAGTTCCCAAATATTACGATGCTATTAGTGAAATCTTGAACTGATTACAGCTACTAATGTGATTAGGTCAAAGAGTGACCCAAAAAAACCTGGAGACCTCATGAATTTTATTTCAAAATGGTGTAAATGATAATTTATGATGATACTTTAAAGTAGGCGAAATTTCAAGTTGATCATAGTTTTTGTTTTGGAGATATGACGAGTTAAACTCATTATTTAATTCAACCACGCCAAGGTGAATCCGATATTCTCGGTGACCACTTGCGCTATCTTAAAATTCTCAACAGATACAAGCAGTACAATTTTTAACGTAAAATTTTCCGTTCTTTTCTAATCCTTCATTAGATTTTACCAGAAATGTAGTACATGCTAAACATCTTTGATCAGTCGGTATTTTTCTACTGAAAACATAGCAAATCCTATGGATTTATATATGAAGCACTTATACTTATCTATCGAGATTTGCTAAGTTTCCTGTAAAATTAGCTTGACCAATGTTTTTGATAAAATACAATGATAGATTAAAAAAGAACGGAAGATTTTACATAGAAAATGAAACACTTTGCGTATTTGAGAATCTTGAACATAATGAACGAGATTGCCAAGGATGTTGGATTCATCTTGCCACCAACAGGTTCGACTCGTCATGTCTCCAAAACAAAAACTATGCTTACTTGAAATTTTGCCTATTTTAAAGTATCATCATAAGCTATCATTTAAACCAATTTTGAATCGAATTCATGAGGTCCCCAAAAGGGGCGAAATTTTGGGCCACTCTTTCGTGTGCTGACACTTTTTCCCTATTCTAACTTAGTCGAAATATGAAGAGTATCGTTTTAGTAAGATTTTGTGTATTAGCACGTCCTCTAAATTAATTTAGGTGGTTTTGTTGGGTTTTAACTATTAAAGTTTTTTTTATCTATAAATAATGTTTTTGGTTCATTTCTTTTTAGGTATACTATGTTATTATAGTTATACATTATATTGTTATTAATGTAACTGGATGATTATGTCCATAAAAAAACAAAAAGATAATTAGTTAATAAACCATAAATTGTGATTATTTTATTAACATATTTATTATTATAGCAAATAAATTAGTAATTTTTTGTAGTTTGTTTGAATCTTGGGATCGTGTATTCCAATGAGCAGTCCGGACTATACAGAAGGGGGTTATATAAATAAACCCCACTTATGTCAAATTATGATATAAAATATTATATAAAATTTTAAGGTACAGTATTGTCTACCCACATAACACAGTTTCTACTTAGTATGTACATGTACTGTCGTGCGCAAAAGAAATGGGACAAGTCTTATAACGTATTTTTGCTAAAATCTAGTTGTGTACATCTAACTTTAATTTTTGTGACATTGTTAATTATTTGTCAAAATTCATTGCAAGTGTGCAAATAGAGACAGATTTACATTAGAAGAAAGTAGTTCTTATTTTTTTTTGCTCACGACAGTACTGTCGTGCGCAAAAAAAATGGAACAAGTCTTATAACGTATTTTTGCTAAAATCTAGTTGTCTACATCTGACTTTAATTTTTGTGACATTGTCAGTTATTTGTCAAAATTCATTGCAAGTGTACAAATAGAGACAGATTTACATTAGAAAAAACTATTTTTTTTGCTCATGACCAGTGATCGGAATTTGGTTGAGATTTCCATGTGCGTCGTTACAAGGATTTATTAAAATATGCATGCATTTTTAGTTCGGTGAAAAATAAATTAATTTTCATTTATTTTTCATATAATATGAATATAAATTATATAATCTGTTTATTAAAAAAAAAACGCTATTCAAGTTAAAGAAACGGAGCGCGTAAACAAATGCACGTTGGCAACACGTGAACACTACAATAATCAGGTTACCGCTTGATCAGGTGATTACGCATGTCTTCTGTGACATAGTTTCTTGGCTGAGGGTTCAGTTTATAATTGTTCGTGAAAGAACCATGCCACGTCCGAGGAAAAGTACGGTCGAGAAGTGGATTAAGCCTTATGAAGAATTACATTTTGATGGTGAAAAAATAGTTTGTAATATTTGTGATGTCACATTAAGTGTACATTTAACTGCTGTTTTAAAACGTAAATAGCTACACACACGAGTGTAATACAAAAAAGAAAAGAGAGTTTCAAAGGACGAATTTTATTTCGATTTGGCTCTTTTGTTAATCTTCCATGGAGTGTACTAAATAACGCTCAGTTCATATGTTTTCTAAACAAATATTGTGTGGGGCAACATGTTCCAAGTGAAAGCCTGCTTCGTAAAAAAATTCTCAGCGAACTATACGAAAAAAAACTGGAAGATATTCGGAGTGATTTTCAAAATGGCTGGTTTTGGGTTTCAATAGACGAAACGGCAGACTTTTCAGGAAATAAAGTTACCAATTTATTAGTTAGAAAATTACATGTTGATGGTCCTGGCAAGTGTCATTTAGTAGCTTCCAAGGTTTTAGAAACAGTTAATGGCGTGTCAGTGTTTAATTTTTTTGAAAACACTTTAAAATGGCTTTGGCAAGACTTGGCTGAAGACAATTTAAAGAGAGTTGTTGTTTTTACTAGTGATTCAGTATCGTATATGTTAAGTACTGGAAAAAAAATTAAAAAGAAATACCCGCAAGTGTTACATGTTACTTGTTTATCGCATGCGTACACCGCGTATGCGAAAAAGTACGAGACTTTCACAAATGTTGACGAACTTATTACTAATATGAAGAAAATTTTTCTAAAAGCTCCTAGTAGGATAAAATATTTCCAAGAAAAATGTCCTAATTTGCCGCTTCCTCCAAAACCAGTGATCACACGTTGGGGAACCTGGATCAACGCGGCATGCTACTACCATGGTAATTTCAATTTACTAAAAGAAGTTGTAGAAACCTTAAATGAAGATGCTACTGCGATTACGTATGCATAGAATTTAATGAATATTCCAAATATTAAAAATGACTTCAAATTTATTTCCGATCATTTTCAAATAATCACAAGAATTATAGAAAATCTTCAATGTCCAAATTTGTCCTTGGAAGAAACATTTCAAAAGCTAGACACTGTTCAAAAAACAATTAACGAAATTCCAGGTAGTGATGCCACGAATATTCGGTTGCTATTCGGTATTCGGCCTATTCGGCCAATTTTTATGCTATTCGGTTTGGGCCAAATACAACCAAATATTCGGTAGGATATTATTTTTTTTAATTCCATGTTAATTTGCATTTTTTTTTAAATTATATAAATAAAATAAAAACCGTTCATTCCAACATAAAACATTTATCTTGTTTTAAATAATTTAAATTCACTCATACAATGTAACGTTTATAACCGTCTGACTATAAAACAACATAACATAACCAAACTAAATGACCAAAACATCCACAGATTAATGTTTCTGAGATTTAGTTTCAATACTCCTTCAGCCATCTACCGAGAAATAGTGCAAACTGATATATTTCATATACAAACCATTCTGTAAATATTCGGCCGAATAGTCATTCTGCTTAGCCGAATATTCGGTATTCGGTATTTACGAAAAACACTATTCGTGGCATCACTAATTCCAGGTGAAATTGGTGAGGTTATGTCAAAAAAGTGGGCTGCTGTTTTACGAAGAAATCGAGATTTGGCCGTCGTATTTGCCATTAGTAAAAAAATTATAACAGAACCAGATGCCTTCCTTGTTCAGGTTCCTATGAATATCTTTAGATATGCTTCACTCACTTCTGTGGATTGCGAATTTTCGACCTTAAAGTGGATATTTACTGTTAAAAGAAATCGTCTTTCACATGACAATTTAGAAAAAATACTTACTATCTACTTTGAAACTATGAATACTCAATAAAAATATAAATTTTGAAACTTGAAAGTGTTGTACGGTTTTATAACAATTTATTTGTGAAATATGTGTATATATGTTCTATTATGCCAAAATAAATGAAAAACTCATAAGGTAGGTTCGTATTACATTTCATTTTGATTTAATTTTGTAAGAAAGAACAAACTTAAATTTAATTTTTTTATGTAAAATTTTATACCTATATGTGCGCCACTGGAATCTCAACCAAATTCCGATCAAGTACAAACTGTTTTATGTGGGTATTAGGCATTCCTCACTTACAGTGGCGCATCTGAGGGGGCTAGGAGGCACTCTGACATCACTAAATTATCCTTCAGACTTGCACCTAAGTTGCAAGAAAAATCGAGCAGAACCGATTATCTGCAAGATATTGAAATATGCAAGTAAATTGCCAAAATGATCGGCTGACTGTCAAGTGTGCATGCCTTTGAACCGGATTTCTTGCATTTACAAGAAACTTGCAGACTGTAAAGCGGTTTTAACACACAACATTTGCCGTATGTGCAAGAATAAGATTTCCCAATACTACTTGTACAATCAAAGCAAAAGAAATACTGATTAACATACAGAATCGCTAATCACTAAGTGACGATGTTGATGCATATATGAAAACGTAAGTTTTTAGAAGATGCAAAGTACAAGAAAATTACTCGATGGCATATTGTTGATACCATGAGGATAATTTGAATCTTTTTTTTAAATTTCAGGTTGGCCAGAGCTTTGCTCTCAAAGATTCAATCGCTTGCATAAATTACTTTTTGAACAATAACTCTCTCCGATTCACTGTTTGTTACACTGATTGATGCTAACATAGTACTAGAAAATAATCTAGAAACTCTTAACCTTTGAGTACTCACATCGTTTGTATCATTTTGGAACCAAATAGGTATAGTGGTTCCGTTTTTAAAACTTTGGGGGCTTTTTAATATGTCAAATATGACAATGTTTAGGCATATCCCAAGGGCGGATCTAGAAATTTCAATAATTTTTTTCTCGTCTGGCGCATGGGACCCATACGAAATATGGGAAATAACATCTAGAAAAGCACTCCTCTAACGGCCCCTAAAAAGTTTTGAAAAAGCAGTTTGCGAAAAATTTTTTCAAAATTCGAGTGCCCCCCCGAGCCAAGGGACTCCTGTTTAAAATTATTCTTTTTTGTCATATACATTTTACTTTTCATCAAAATCCAACAATAGGTTTTGGAGTTTATGAAAATATTTTCATTATTAACTGAAATACAATGAACTGAAATTTTGTAATTTACAATTTAACAAATTACAAAATTTCAATTCGTTGTATCTCAGTTATTAATAAAAATATTTTCATAAACTCCAAAACCTATTGTTGAATTTTGATGAAAAGTAAAATGTATATGACAAAAAAGAATAATTTTAAACGGGAGTCCCTTGGCTGGGGGGGGGCACTCGAATTTTGAAATTTTTTTTCGCAAACTGCTTTTTCAAAACTTTTTAGGGGCCGTTAGAGGAGTGCTTCTCTAGATGTTATTTCCCATATTTCGTATGGGTCCCATGCGCCACAGACGAGAAAAAAATTATTGAAATTTCTAGATCCGCTCTTGGCATATCCATATTTATGAGGGCATTAAATTATATTTATTTTATTTTTACTTGGTTTTTTTCTCGAGAAGGGGAAACCCACACAGGCTGCCTATTCATCACTGGAATGGGTCTGAGTGTCAGCCTCTAATTGACTAAAACCCCTCCTGGGGCTCGTCTGTAAAGAATACAAGGGCACTGCGGCCTCCTGGGCTTATTGTGCTCTATCTTACTGTTAGTGAGAATTGTAACCAGCCGATACAAAAATTTATGAAAAAATTTGATGCATATTTAACAAAATAATAGTAGATTTCTTAAGTTTCCTTTTAGTTCTGTTGTTTTCCAAAATCTCAGAATCCCATCGATAAATATTGCTCCAAAAGGTGTACTTACAGTATTTCCTTGTGAGTACAGTCAACATTATGTAGGTAAGTCATCATAGGCGCCGACTTTATTTTGGCCGCTCGCCCACCAATTCTTCCGCAACACCTTCTCTATAAATATTTCAGACAATTTTAAAACAAAAACTTTATTTCAGTATTTTTTATATTATAACAAGCAGTAGGTATTAAACAAATATTAACAGTTCTAGGCACTTACGATAATATTAACAAAAATAAATTCTTTCTTCAAAAACAATATTTTTGGCCAGGGGCTCCGCCCCAGACCTGATTTCTAGTCGGGGACTCGAGCCCCAAAGCACCCGAGAAGTCGGTGCCTATATAAGTCATCTAGACCTTTCATTTTAAGGCTGTTTGATGAACATCTAGAAATTAGAACAGGACAATTTGAAAAATAAAAAATTTGTGAACAGTTTTGGGATAATCATATGATCCAATAGTCATGTAAGGAAAAGGGATGACTCATAACCAGATTAATTCCAATTTACACATCTTATTAGCGGTCTGACATTTGCAAATGGTCGAACTGTGTCCCTATATTGATACCTATTTTATAAAATATTCCAGAAATATGGATGAGGGCGTTTGTCTTGCTATTGCCCAAATCCAACGATTCTAAAGAACTGTTGGATTCTTAGAAGAATAAATCTTTCATCAGTCTTAACCAAGATTTTTTTTTAGAGTACTGTGTAGACAAATTGCGAAACGTTTAGGAAATACTACCTCCTAGTACCTTTAATGCACTCTAAACGTCTTCATTAGTAGGTTGCAGATGAAGACAAAACAACTGACTACAGGAAGGCATTCGACTATGTATGCGAAGCTCAAATGCATCTTTGTTAATGAGGTTCTCATAAGAATCCAATTTCAGTAAATTTTGATCTCTATACAGACAGCCTGGGTTCACGTCCGACCAAGCCAAGTATGGGTTCCATGTATTTATGATTAGAGCAGACAAAGTGGGCATTTGGCAGTATTTACGAGTTTATCTCCAGACATCGGTGATTGGTCTTGGTAGCTGACGTTAAATAAGAGATTTAAAAAGCAATATTCATTTCAAGAGTGTGTTTTATAATAAAACAAGAAATATAGTTAAAACCATAAATTTATTTAATTAAATCGAAAAAAATAAGTTTTTCATTATATACAAAAACTAGGAACAATTCTAAAAAATACCGATGATCTGAGCAAGGCCCGCATATATTGTAAGTGTGAAACAACCATAAATAATGGTTACAGAAGCCTTAATTAATAAACCCACCCATGGCCCTGCTGCTATCCCAGATATCAATAAATCTAGCAATAAAGATTTATATGATGTAAGCACTAACAAGACAGTCACAATTGTTTTTAGATTCTTTTTTAAATCATGCCGAGACCACAACCATACTAAAGTTGCTGTAATGATATGTTGCACCAACAGAATGTTTGATTCGAGACATTTTTGAATGTAAATCCAATCAAATTCGGCACCTCTCGCTCCGAACCATAAGAGCAGCGCTCTAGAAAGTATGACTTCGGCTGTGGCCCAACCGATCCCCGCTGTGAGGACTTTGCTGTGGCCCTTTCCTGGGATGCCCGATAAAACTAGGTACAGACCTACTAAATCGGCTAAGTCCACGGTCGATTTTAAAAACTCCTGGAACAGAAAGTACATACAATTATTTTAACTATTCTCCATAATGTGTGTTACAATTTGTCTCCAAATTTAATCATCTGTCATCTCACGAATATTGTTGGCAAAATTTTTTTTAGAAATAAAATGAAAAAATTCAATTTCTTAAAAATTCTGCTAAAAATACAAAAGTTCATGGTAATTTTTGACATGCAGTTCACACAAATCATTTGATGTTAAGTAGTTGTAGTTAGTAAAAAATACATGAACTTCTGTAATAATTTCATATTTATGATCTTTAGTGTGTGATTGTGCAACTTGCTCAAATGGCAGCTCTCCTGTGATATTTCTCGTTTTATTTTGCAGAGGAGTTGAATGACTTTTATTATGTCCTTACTCGGTAAAAGATAGTAAGAAATACCAAATAAAACTAAAATTGAACTAAAGTTTAAATCTGATACTACGCTAGATATTTTACGTACCCCTATTAAATCGTTACCAAAATCCGACACGTTATCAGGGAAAAAGGTCGCTAATACCAACATTTTAGCTAGCTGGGTGAACATATATATCAACCCGGCTTGAATACATTTCCAAAATGCACCATATTCGGACCTGAAATGCAAAAAAGTAATTAAAATATTACGAGAAGTATTTGTTATTATTACAATCCAGAATGTTTATAAGTTAGGTAGTAGGGCACATATATCAGAGCAACACAATTTCCAAAATGATATAAGGTCATTTTTATTCACTAATTTAATTAAAATTAAATAATGAATCCTAGAAAATTATAGGTTAGGTTGTGAGAAATGTCAAATATTGTATGTACGTCATACAAGGTCATCGTAGTTCAAGTGATTCATGGTCCAAGAATCATAAAACTTTTCGATTGAATATCGGGTAATCAAATTACCTTCATTATTTTTAAAGATACGAAGATGTAAAATACAATAATTGTATATTACCATTATATTATACGTATTTTATGTTTTATGTATGGTATCAAATGTTTTAATACCAGCGGTATAAAATTATTTTCACTATCTCATTTGAGGTTATGATCATTTTAACATGTCAATAAAACAGGACAAGAGAATTAATGAAAACAAATCTAATAAATTTTTTATTTAAAAATTATAAAATTTCTGTTTTTTTTTTTCTATTTATAAATGTTAACTTTACATCTGCTTTTTAAATGTTTCCACGAATATTAAAATAAAATACCATTTTCTTAATGGTATTATACGAGGTTTTATGCAAGGTTTTATACATCAAAAATAAAATACAGTATTTTTACATTTCTAGACGTGACCGACATTTAAATTCTAGATTAAAAAGTATTAATTAATTTCAACATTCCACAAATTATTATTAAATTAGTAAGAACAAGAAATATAATCAAGTGGAAACCACTAACATTTCCAAGCAGCAATTTGTAGAGAAAACTGTTCATCTTCGACTAAAGGTATTCGTGCAATAGGAAGAAGTAGAATTTAGCGCAAACTACTACAACTGTGTCAAATTCAGATAGAAGGAGAAGAAGAAACAATTGGGAACTACTAACCATTCCAAAGTGTTAGAGAAATAGGAAGAAGTAGAATTCGGTGCGAACTACTATAAGTGAGCCAAATTTAGATAGAAGAAGAAGAATCAAGTGGGAGCTGCTAACTATTGTAAAGAGCAATTTGTAGAAACTGTTCACCATCTTCTAAAGCATAAAGCTTGTTCAACTGCTGACTAACGCGTGACTTCGGTTCAAATCATGAGTTCTGCATATAAAGGCGAAGATGATAATACCACATTGTATTATACGTTTTTTATTTAAAAACTGTTAAATTTCTATTCTTGTATTTCAATGCGTAGAATGAAAGTTTTAACTTTATATATCCCCAACAAGCACTAAAGGTTGGCCCATCAGCAGGCCATCATTAGGCCGGAAATCAAACTTCTGACCCCGTGATGGCCCGCTGGGAGGCCGACCTTTAGTGTTTATATAGGGTCTGTTTTGTAAATGTTCCCGCCAACATTTAAATAAAATACCATTTTCTTAATGGTACCTACCAATATAGGAGGTTTTCCGAGAGGTTTTCAGTGAGCACTATATATACACTGCAGTGAGCTCGAACAATGGCGGGAGGGTTCTCTGTCTCCCTCGCACTTGTAAACTGTTTATTGGGCAACATGGACGAGCCCCCTATGCGAGCACACTCCAATATGTATAGAACTCAAAACTCAATGGAGGTTTTAGATACCAAAAAATAAATTATGATTTTTACATCCCCAATTATTTTAGATTTCATATTGTTTAGAAAATGAATGAAGAATCAAGAGATACAAATTAATCTTATGTTCCTATGTGCACCGTTTGACAGCTTGGAGGTCACATAACACTTAACCTCAATCATTCTTCTTCTTCTAATGCTGCCCCTTCAACAGAGGTTAGCGATCATTAATAAATGCAAAATTCCTAGCTGTATTTTTTTTAACTTTTGCGTGCTATCAATTAGTAAAGTATGGGGCTCGTGCACCGTTTGACAGCCGACATTCTTGGAGGTCACACAACCTCGTTAACCTCAACATTCTTCTTCTTCTAGTGCTGTCTCCTTAAAGGGCTCGTGGACCGTTTGACGGCCGACATTTTGGAGGGTGGAGAAGGAGACACAATCTCAAATTTTCCGATTTCTCCATGTGCAGTTTGTAGTTTTCTTGTGATTGTGACGTTGTGTCTCGTTCTCCTCCCTCCAAAAATGTCGGCTGTCAAACGGTGCACTAGCCCTTTAAGGGGACAGCACTAGAAGAAGAAGAATGATTGAGGTTAACGAGGTTGTGTGACCTCCAAGCTGTCAAATGGTGCACGAGCCTCGTTACGGGATTGATGTCAATGTAAGTAATGGGCAGATTTCTAAATTCACCGGTGGATCGCACCGGTAAGCAATAATATTATTTGATTAGCTATTTTGAAAAGCATAGCCAATCAGCTTCGTATTTTGTCCACCCGGTGCGTTCACCGGTGAATTTAGAAAAGTGCGGAATGTGACAATCTACCTAAACGTTCATTCGTTGAAGATAAGAGTCACCTATTGGTGTCAAATAGAAACGAGTAAAAGAGAAAACGGTGACGGGCTGTAGCCACAGAAGACTTCTCCTGTGCTGTAGCAGCTACCTGTGACAACGGAGAGATGGTAGAATCAGTATCTTCATTCCATTGTGCATTCCATTAGTCCTCGGAAACTGATAAAAAAATGTCTCTGATATTTATGTTCAAGTCAGAGATTTAAATTTAATTTATTCGTCATTTTGTAAATAGATATATTTGGATTACAATATATATTTACCATATTAAGTAGAGATGTATATTATATACCTACTATAACTATTATAATGAATTAAAATAATTCCAGCAAATTGATTATCTCGGTGATTATCACGCTTGGATAAAAAAATATATATTTTTAGCATTTACGGATTTTCTGGGCTTTATTTCCTGGAAATTATTTATTTTTAGATATGGCCTTGAAAAAAATTCTTGTAATTATAATTATTCCATACTCCATATTTCAGGTATAGTCAAGGGTATAATTATGTGACACATATGCAGTAAAGAGCCATATTGATTCCACTGTCGTATATAGGTACTTTAGGAGAAAGCGAACTCTTCTTAACGCAGCAAATTACATGGTACAGAATAAACCCAAAACATGCGTAAAACATATATTATAGAAGATATACAGGATGTTCCAAAATTAGGCGACCAAAATAAAGGATTTTTTTTATGCCTTTTCGTCAATATCTCGAAAAGTAAACGAGATAGGACTATATAGGCGTGTACACTTTTGGACGATCATAAAATTCTCTAAAATAATAGGTATAACAAAATAAATTTTAATGACGTAGGGTATGTTAGGACTATAGGCGTCTGAATTTAAGATGCCAGCGCCAAAGTGGAGAACTCGTGAACTAATTATAGGCTTTTTGTCTGTTTATATGGCGAATGTTTATATTGATTTTGTTCTGTTTATTGTTGTTTTTGGCGTTAAAAATAATAACATTAATAATATATGACCTAAAGGTTTGCAAGATTTTGTTGTAAGTGATTTGCAAGATGTTAATGGCATTATTCAGCAAAATTCATATTTTTTTAGGTTATCTAGTTTTCCCTTGAAAAGTACAGTTTCTTCGACATAAACGGTGTCTGGCTAGTTACATATTAATAAACTTAAATATTTCTCTAAATTTATATACAGTTGTAGTTTAAATCACTTTTTTTTCAGGAAACATGAGTGACATTTAGGTTAAGCATATTGCAATGTATGGAACATTTGTGAAGCACTAAAAATGTAAAAATTCTAAGTGTGTGTATGAAGGGGAATATGTTTTAAATGCAGGACATATTATTTTGTGTGGTACAACCCATATTCAACACACAACTTAAAAATGTGTATGCTCTATGTTTACAAACAAGTGTCTCAGATTCAAATTAGTGGTACATTGAATATAAGTGAAGAGATATTTATTAATTCTTTAAGTAAAATAAATGAAACAGTATTTTGTAAAATATGAAACAGAAATATTCAAGACATATTAGTGTATGGTGCAATAGTATATATTACTTTTAAATATACTGGAATTACATATATTTACTTATTTCAAAAATTTCACTTACAATGTGTGATTGTCTAAGACATTATTATTGCTACTCGGGCCACGGTTATTTGCACCAACTTTTCCCCTCTCAATGCCTGGTTAAAGGTGTCTACATTAAAGAGGGTATGCTTTGAACATTGCAGTGCAACTCAACTTTCACGAGTTGTCCCTGCAATCTACAAAGGATACCGACTAGGTTGGCTCCAGCCAATTGTAGCTCCCTTAAACGGTATCATATTTTTAATAACTTAGCATCTCAATTTATCATTTACTTATTGTTGATATCATCGTACACTAAAGAGACAATGACAGAAAAGCCCATAATTAGTTTGACTATAGACCACCAGGTGGCGTACTCCTTATTTTCAGACGCCTATAGTGTACTATTAACGTACAAAATTTGAGCAGTCAGTAGAGCAATTTTTGAGAATATCGAGATTTTCTATTTTTTCATATCAGTAAACTTCCCCAAACATAATTTTAGGAAAATATTTTAAAAAATTATTATTATTGTTATTTATTTAATTATAAATTTAGTACAAAGAGAAAGTAGACATTATGAGCATCATTTTCTTCGTAATTTAAAGATCTAATTAAATAACAGGAGTTCCATTATAAAAAATTGTTTTCGTTGAAAAACCAATATCGTTGAACTTAATTAATGAAGAATAAATCGTGTTTAATGTTAGTATCTGCAGAGATAATATTTTAAAAGCAGTGGCGGCTCGTGATATTTTATGCAGAGGAGGCTTGATATTTAAAAGACAATTAACTTGCAATATGGTTACAATTTGTACATTTCCTCACCACCCCTCCCAGGCAGCAAGGTGCCGTCATTATGACGTCGTTTTTTCGGCATTAATTACGTCAATTTCACCTTCACCATGACGTAAAAATGACGTGAAAAGACGGCACAATGTCACAGACCAATGACGTCATACATATGACGCCAATATGACGCATTGGTAATCAGTGAATTTTGCGATAAGGGATGCAAACCTTTCATTATAATATTTTTCCACAATTATTAATAAAGTTTTTGACGAAAAAAAAACCGGAATGTGCAGGGATCGAACCGCGGACCTTTTGCCTCGCAACCTAACAAAATGAATAAACAATTTATTAACAGTTTTATACATTATGTGCCTCACCGGAGCCTAGCTCGGAGCCAGCCAGACAACCACGGCGAACATCGCCGAGGTGGGTGTGAGGCTGGGCGGAGTAGGTCCGGTTCGGCTTGGAAGTAAATTCGAGGGGGGGGGGGGGGGGTAGAATCTCCTGTCTGCCACGTGCAGACTTAAAAGCTAGATTACAATTTTTATGTGTCCACATGGACCTAAAAGTAGCTTAAAAATAAATACAACACTGAGAACACTAAAATCGTAGGCGAGCGCACTTCGTAATTTTGATTGTTGATACGGGGAACACAACTAAACGAAAAAACCCGTTCGAACAAATGACGACCTTGTGGTCTGATCGCCTCGCAACCTAACACTTAACTCACTGAACCATTGATCATCTTTATTTAAATATGTTTAAAAGCTGTATACCTAGTTAAAAATAGTAAAACAAAATTATTATTACTATGTGGCAAAAATTGAACTAGTCACTAAATACTTCTATTTATTTTTATTTTATAATGATTTATTTCACGTCATTTTAATGACGTCAAAATAATGACCTAAAAGAAACGTATATTTGACTTCTTCATGATGACGTCAGAAGTACGTATTAAATATCACGTCTCTGGTACGTCATTTATTAATGACGTCAAAATAATGACCTAAAAGAAACGTGTATTTGACGTCTTCATGATGACGTCAGAAGTACGTTATAAATATCACGTCTCTGGTACGTCATTTATTGGGACAATGACGTCGGCGACGAAAAATCACCTTTAAAAGACGTCATAATGACGTCACCTTGCTATCTGGGCTGGATATGCTGCCTCCTCTGACGAGCCGCTACTGTTTAAAAGTACTTTCAGACTGATTTTAAACAATTCTGGCAAAATCGCGGCCTTGTACCTATGATTAAAACTAAAAATTAAAAAATCTATATATTTTCTGGGAATCAAAATAATATTTGTGGGTCAGATCATATGTATTTTGGTCAGCAGCATCCAAATATACAAAAATATACAGGTTGTCCCATTTAAAAATTCGATTTTCATAAAAATTGCATCGGAACTGGAAGTCGGCCATCTTGGTTATTTACATCATATAATTGGAAACAGCATCCCATAACACTACACCGAATTTGAAAAAAATCCATTCGCTCGTCCAAGAGTTACAAGAGTGTCCCTATCGGCTGATCCAACCGGTACAGAATCTCTCGAAGTCGAATTTTCGGACGATTATTTCTTCACTCCTGGTGTCGCTCGAAAGTAGAAAACGGTACAGTTGATAATTAAGTTTGTACCAGTCGTCAAAGTCTCAAAAGTAGGGTTCCGGAGCACTTTTCGTAATTTTTTCATTTTTCACCGGAAAAATAATTTTGCATTATAATTTGTGATTGTATAGTAGAAGAAATCATGTGAGCAACACGTGTTTCTTCCGCATACGGCATTTTCATCTCAATTAAAAATCCCACACGTAAAATGAAAAAAATCACTTTTCCTTTATTGTACCTACTTTGTTAGTATTTCATTATAGATTTTTTTTCAAACACTAATAGAAACAATAGCTATTTGTGCAACAAATTAGGAAATATTGGGGCGTAGGGTGTAGGCTTTTTGATCGAGGCAATAGCCGAGGTGAAAAGTACACCACATACGGAAAAAACACTTTTCCTACTTGTTACACACATTTCTGACAATGAATTGTTATTTTGTCCTAAGAACATTTATTTTTTTTTAGTGCGGAAATACCTTTTTCGTTCTAGTTAGGAAATGTTTGACATTTCCTAACTAGAACGATAATGATAGCAAAACACAGAATTTAATTTCTAGTACAGTTTTTAAGAATAATACTATGTATTATATATCATTAAAAAGCTTTTTATGGCCTTAGATGGTGTAAAAATATATGGAGTATTCCATTAAATAAATCCAAAGTAAAGTTTATATCTATTTTATTTTTAGACTTTTTTACGTAACTACAAAAATAACGAAGATAAATGAGGCCCTAACGTACGCACGATCACCCTGTACATATGTCTATGTAAACACGTAGAATAAGTTTCCAAATTTTCTGACAATAGTTTGGAAACACCCTATATAGCTTATATGTAATAGTGTTATTTTTAAAACAAAACTCAATTAGATTGTTTATCCCTTTTTCTATTTCCGTTACTGAATGAGACCATTAACTAGTGATAAAATCAGATAAAGATGAAAATCCATTAGTAAAGAATGTGGAAGGTAAATAGGTAATAATGCAGAATAAGTACTTTCTCTTCCGCTCATTACATGAAATTAAAAACTACAAGACAACCATGAAGCCGCCGCGCCGACTGACTATTACTTTTATATGTTCTACCTGTCTATATATGCATACATTTTGAAAGCCTTTTTCTAGGAAATTTACCAATTTAAGTGCAACAAAGCAAAGCAAAATTGTTGACGACTCTGGATCCTCTTGGATTCCAAATAGTTAAAAGTATTCACGAAAAAGCAATCTTTCAATAAAACAAATTTTTGACTCGCTTTTAAAAACGGGACATGAATTACAATTTTACCGTCTGCGTCGCGAACTTTATTATACCTAATATCAATATTGAAGTCAATTAAAATTATGTTTGAATCCGTTATTTGATCATTATCACACCGAACTTAATATCGATATTAGGTCTAAGATTCAATTAACTGGGCTACGGTTCATAATTATTGTTAATTAAATTATTATTAATAAAGATAATATCCGTTATCTTGAATTTTTAAAAGCTTTAACGTTAGACTCGTATTCTAAAATCTCCATGTATCAAATTTCATGTAAATTTTAAAAAGAACTGCAATTAAGACGGCCATATTGGATTCGTCATTTTGAATTCTCAAATATTGCCATCAGATTCGGTATCAGCTGCTACTAAAATACAATCTTTGTTATACGAAGGCGTAGACAGGCCAAATTGCTTTTTATTTTATAATTTACACTTATAAATTGGAAATTATGCTAATTTAAACTTAGCAACTGGGAATTATGCTAATTTACAGTTATTAACTGGTAATTATGTTAATATACACTTAAAAACTGGGAATTAAGCTAATTTACACTTAGCAACAGAGAAGTTATGCTAATTTACAGTTATAAACTCGGAATTAAGGTAACTTACAGTTATTAACTGGTATTTATGCTAATATACACTTAAAAACTAGGAATTAGGCTAATTTACACTTAGCAACTGGGAATTATGCCAATTTACAGTTATAAACTCGAAATTATGCTAATTTACACTTGGCAACTGGGAATTATGCTAATTTACACTTAGCAATTGGAAATTATGCTGATTTACACTCAGCAACTGGGAATTATACTAATTTACAGTTATAAACTGGTAATTATGCTAATTTACACTTGCAAACTTGGAATTAGGCTAATTTACACCTAGCAACTGGAAATTATGCTAATTTACACTTAGCAACTGGGAATTATGCTAATTTACAGTTATTAACTGGGAATTAGGCTAATTTACACTTAGCAATTGGAAATTATGCTGATTTAATGAATTTGATTTAGTATTTGTTACTTCTTGTGAATTATTATTATATTATATTACTTAAAATTAGACGATATTGAAAATTTCAGATGAATCCGATATGTGGTTTCCGAGATATACGACTTTTAAAGAGGGAATTGGAAGCGCGGTGCGACCAACATCGTGACGTCAGAGAATAGTAATATAAATCGGTGAAAATAGTTGATAAACTGAAATTCTTCACAAACACGCATAAGTTTCAAAACACACTGCTTGAGTTAATGATTTGTAATATTGTGAAACTATAATAACGCGCTGCAGTTAGTCGCTTCGGCTAGCGGGTTCCTATCAAGTGACGTCACGGCAGATACTGACAAGGCGGGTGCCCATTTTTATAATTTTTTTTTAGATGATTTAAAGGTCTCACAAAATTCTAGTTTTTTGCACAGGGTCTTAAAATTATAAGACCTTTCCGATAAACAAATTAAAAAAAAAGTGCTAAATGAACCCATTATGCTAATTTGCAGTTATTAACTGGTAATTATGCTAATTTACCCTTACAAACTGGGAATTAGGCTAATTTACACTTAGCAACTGGAAATTATGCTAATTGTTATTAACTGGTAATTATGCTAATAATACACTTACAAACTAGGAATTAGGCTAATTTACACTTAGCAACTGGGGAATTATGCTAATTTACAGTTATAAACTCGGAATTAAGCTAATTTTTGTCATTAACTGGTATTTATGCTAATATACACTTACAAACTAGGAATTAGGCTAATTTACACTTATCAACTGGGAATTATGCCAATTTAAAGTTACAAACTCTAAATTATGCTAATTTACACTTAGCAACTGGGAATTATGCTAATTTACACGTACAAACTAGGAATTAGGCTAATTTATACTTAACAACTGGGAATTATGCTAATTTGCAATTATAAACTGGAAATTATGTTAATTTAAACTTAGCAACTGGGAATTATGCCAATTTAAAATTATAAACTCGAAATTATGCTAATTTACACCATTTTAAGTCTATCTGAACAATAAAATTTTTTTAAAATTTTTTTGACGTTACTATACCACCGGATGTGGAAGTGAAAAAGAACTGAACGTTTAAAGATTTCATGTTTCGCCTTCTTAGCGGATTGCGAAAACGGGCGCCTCCAATACGATTTTTGTCAAATAACTCGAAAAGTATCATTCCTAGCCCAAAAATAAAAAATCTCATAGGAAAAGTTTATAAACCGATGGACAATTTGCTGCTTTTAAAATCTTACATTTTTTTTTTTTTTCGGAGATATAGAGGTTTAAAAATGGCGTCGAACGTTTTTAAGTCAAAATACTACTTTTAAAATTAAATATCTCAGAAACTATGTAACTGACGCCAAAAATGTTAAGAAACCAAATGAAAGATTATTAGTTAAGTTAAAAAGTTGGTTTTTATTTTTTTCTCCTGCTTAAATAATAGAAAAGTTATGGCCCATATAATGTGCGTCTGCATATTTTTTCTTAAAAATCTCACCATATCTCACATTTAACATTTTTTTAAATCCATATTTCGAAAGTACACCTTGTAGTTAGTAAATGTGCAAGATATAAAAATTTTTTTCAACTGCTTCTCCCTCAAAATAAATAATGCTTGCGAAAACGCAGTGTGACGTCACACCACTCCTGGTGGTCATATCTTTTAAGTGTTCTGTATTTTGTTATTAGCGTAGATAAAAAATATAATATAAATATTGTATATAATATATTGTATGTTGTATATAATATAATATAAATATTGTGTAATTCCAGACTAGAAATGTACATGAGTGTCTACTCTCAATAAAATATTTATTTCATTAACAAATGATGAAAGTATTAGGAATTTGTGGCAGCAAGCTATGCACAGGGAGAAATTTGTTAGTAATAAACGGACGAAGAAGTGTTGTGAGTCTAGCGTAATAGGTTATTATTAAAAATTGTATAATAAAATTTGTAGCTTGAAGAGGATATGGAAAATTAAATGTATTATAAAATACCTTTTTCTACTCCCTACATAGAAAATACTATTTTGCTCCCTCATTTCAGGGAGCAAAGTAGTACTTTTCCTCCCTCGGGAGGAAAATACTTTGCCTCTCTCTGGAACCAAACAAGTAAAAACTTCAAATAGCTGTAATAGTAGTGTATAGACTTCTTTTATTGATACACAAACCTCCTGAAAATGTGTAATTATGCTTTTTTTTGAAACAGATTTTTTATTACTTATTTTTATTTATAAAAGTTGAAAACAGTTTAAATCAAGGTTTAAATTAACATCAGTAACTAAATATTGTTAAAATTTATGGTACAATTAGTTAAATTACTAATGGAGATTCCCCCTGAAGAAATATTGGCTCTGCTGGTGGAGATCAGTTCCTGTTTGTTGTTTTCCAAAGTCTTGGTCGCTGATGAAGTACTTGTAGAAACGAAATTTTCAAAAACAGGACAACATTTTTTGGTACTTAAAGTAGTACTTTCTCCCGTAATTATTTGGCTGGTTACCTCACATTTTTTAGAAATACAATCATCTAAGTACCCTTCTGCTACTAGGTTTGTTCGCCATCCCCCATGTCTTTTTAGAGTGAGAATGTCACTTCCAGCATTGACTAATAACGTAGCTGAAGTACGGCGGAAACTGTGTCCAGTATAGCCTTTCGAATCATCTAAATTTAAAAATATTGCTATTCTGTATGGAATTTTGGCAATTGTGTTTTTGCCAATTACCTGGTTTGTACATTTCCCTTTAGCATAAGTTACAAAAAATCTAGAATGACATGTTTTAGGGGACCTACAATCCAGATATTTTCTATACATATCCAAGACAGATACTCCGTTTAAAATCTCATTTGTTATTGTAAATGTCCTTTTGATATTAGTTTTTGAGTCAGGTATTTTCACCACCAAAATATCGCCTTTATCACTGATATCCTCAAGTACCATATTAACTAATTCATCGCTACGGCATGCCCCAGCAATTCCAAATATAAGCACGACGTGAAAAAGGAAATGCACTTAATTGTCATTTTATATATACTTTCTAATAACAAATACTGCATTACGTTTTTATTTATTATTCAACAATAACGATCAATCTTACCTTCATATGTAAGTAAGTTTCATCTGGAGCTTCTGCAATAAACTTGTTGATATCCTCCCTTGAAAAAGTGTTGGCTTTCTTGGCTTTATATCCAGCAGAGTTCCTTTTTAAAAAAGCTACTAATTTAGGAAACTTAATGTCGATATTGTCTTTAATTTGGAGTGTAGATCACAACAAGCTGTATTTGCTCCATAATGTTGAAGGCTTCAAACCGGCGCATTTTTTGGAAAAGTAAAATAGGACCACTTCTTCACACATTTTTCTTATTTGCCTAGTCTCCATCCAACATTTAAATAGCTGGTACTCTTTTTCATATTTTTCACGAGACTTTAACGGTAATAGATTTAACGAAACCACGTTTGCTTCTTCCAGAATATCTTGAGGAACTTCATCTTCACATTCGGAATAGGGATTGCAATTTACCGGAAGTTTTAATAACCGGTAAATCGGTAAATAAAAATGTAAATAACCGGTTAACCGGTATTTACCGGTAATTTTTAGAATGAATGATTAGGGTGGCGAAAATGGCAATTGTCTTTTTCCATGCACAAAATTATCTAAATTTAACAAAAAACCTTTTTATATAGGTACGTATCTTTAATATAATGAACAAACAAAAGGTTTTTATCAACAGTAAAACCACAAGAGCTTTTTTTTATCGAATAAGTTTCTCTTTGTAACGAAATAATTTTGCCAATCAGTGATTTTATAAGAAAAACTGATATGAAAAAATCGTGAGACCGGAGGTCGAGCGATTTTGTCAAATGTCAGTTTTTCGAGCAAAATCACTGATTGGCAAAATTTTGAGTTAAAAATAAATTTTTCTATAAAAGAAAAGTTCGAGTGTTTTTTGGCAAGATAAATTAACGGCAGAATATGTGAACGAACAACAACAATAATTATCTTTATTTACACAATTATTTGAAGGAACAGTTATTAAAACACAGTGTTATAAATTGTTTGGTTTGGTGTACTGATTTCAATATTCTCTTCTCTAGTTTCCACACATGTCGAATATTCGTAAATTATAGCTGACAGTACAGATTTTAAAGTGACGTGCGATTACTAGATGTACTCTACTTTTGAGGAACAGGAATTTTTATCAGTGATAAAAAACGATGCACCTTCTTTTATCGCTGTCAAAGTGACAAAAGTAAGACTGTCAAATAGACTTTTTTACATAGGAGTTAATTTATCAAAAGGAAAAAATGTAAATGAAATAAATTTAAATAAATAATAATTCGGTAAATGACAAAAATATCAACTTAAATAACAAAAATTATAAGCATAACTCAAATGGGGCATTTACTGAATGCCTAATCTAAAAATACAATATTTTTTAAAAATAACCCGTTCAAAGCTATATCTGTTAGTCATCTGATATTTGTGCATAGAATACCACCAGCATAGAATACCACCCCTCAATCGTTATTGGTGGGTCGATAAGTTAATAAGAATTGGTAATAACATACTTCTAAATGTATTCCACGGATATTTGCGGCAGTGAAATATTCAATTTCCTGTCGCAAGATATTGTCAATGTCTCTCTTGTATTCTTAGGGCTTGGTGTTTGGATTTTCCTTTTTATATTATTTATTTATTGTTAAAAGTGCTCAATGTTGGGACAGTCACTCTGTATTTAGTGAATACTAGTCACTAACATAAATAGAAACGTTGAATACGTGACATATCGTAAGTTCAGAATTTACCGAAATAATCGGTAAAAAATTAAAATAACCGGTAATTATCGTCATGTGTTTTTTGTCCTGATAACCGGTTAACCGGTTAACCGGTATTGCAATCCCTAATTCGGAATACATTATTATAAACTTTTTGGAAGTTTGTTTATTTTGAAAACAAGAAGCAACCTTAGCAACGTTCCAAGTACTTTGATTTTTAAAAATATTTACTTATCTAAATACCTATTATGACATTTTGACATATTTGGTTTTTTGATTGTCATGCATAAGAAAATATAATAAAATATATGTAAAACCAATGTAAAAAACACTGTAAATGGTCGTAGAAAAAATCATATGTATTACACAGGAGCAAAGTGCCATTTTCTCCCTTGGATATTGATGCCCTCCGCTTCAAACTATCCGCGGGAGGAAATTATGCACTTTTCTCCCTTGTCATACAAATAGCTATTTATTTGCACATAACCAACAGCCTAACGTTATCACCGTAATTTTGTCTGGCTGACCTAAAAATCAAATAAATCTGGTAGACTTTATTAAGGACTAGTTAAGAAATAGATCTTTTTTGTGTGTGTGTATGTGTGTCTGTGTAATATATGAATATCACCGGATCCTCCGCCATTTTATAGAAAATAGCGTATGCAAATATATTACAGACACAAAAAAAAAGTGAAAAGTGATCTGTTTCTGGGACTCCATTGGGTAACCCCTATGTATTTCGACATGACTTATGAAGTTTTTTTTAGGTTATTTTCGCGATTTACAAAAAAAATGGAGGCCTGATTCGTGTTCAGCAAGTCGAAATACATATGGCTTACTCAATGGAGTACCAGAAAAAGACCACTTTTTTAATTTTGTGTGCCTGTGTAAGTGTGTAATCATCCGTTATTTTTTTATTACATGCATTTAAACTAATTACCAATATTAATTTTTGCCCAAAATAACATCGCATAATCTAGGGGATTTATGAAGTAAGTATCATTTATTATTATTTCTGTTATTATATTTCCCAAAATATCAGGGATTAGCTTTGCAAACTGCCACTACAGCATGTGTATTGTGTGTGCATATTGTACACATGTACACCAATATCGTTTTGTTTACATACGATCTACCAATGTTTCGCTGATTAATAAACAATTACAGGACTTTTAGTGCATGCACTGCATAGTATTAACAGTTGTGTATTTGTGGACATTTGTTTATTTATGAGGTGGAAGCAATAGGTTTATAATATAACCAGAGCTCGGAAATTTTATCTCTGTGACGTCAAAATCAGGGTTGGCTCTTGGTCAGCCCTTACCTTGTACTTTTTTTAGGGAATTCCGTCATATCCAGAGTTAATATGGTCAGTTTATTATAAACACTCACTCGAAAATCAGGTATTGGGGGATGTAACATATTGAACTATCATACATACACACACACACATGTATTTTTTAGGTTAAATTTATTACTAACAACATATTGTAGCTGGCAATGATGAATATTTCACCACTTCGTCGTTTTTCTGAATATTATGTCTATATGAGAGCCGTCTCTGGCGCCGAGATAAAATTCCCGAGCCTTGAATATAACTTAACAGAAACATTAAGACACCGCACATATTATAACCCTTCAAATTTAAAGCCTCTAGACTGCCCGGAAGGTTCTAGGAAGGATTTAAAAAACTCAGACGTATCCATTATCCACCGGCAATGTCAACAGAGTTGGTGATTGAATCTAGTACACGATAAACAGTGTGACTAAGCGTGATCGCCGCTAACAAGCTTTAGCCCCCTAAGCTACCATGCGTAACGAATATTCTCCGCTACAAGACATGTCTCAAACTGCTCTACTCATAAAATAATATCATTTTTAACGCATATCATAAATAGCTATTTTTGGTTGTCAAATTATTTAACTCTTTAAAGTCTTGGAACTCAGATCAGATCTAATTACATATTTGGCTCGTGACGAAATTTGCAACAAAAACTAGATACATGATTGATTACACAGGCACATAAAATTAAAAAAGTGGTCTTTTTCTGGTACTCCATTAGGTAACCCATATGTATTTCGGCGTGCTGAACACGAATCAGGTGTCCGTTTAGCTCCATTGGCCACCATTTTTTTGTAAATCGCGAAATTAACCTAAAAAAGAAACTCATAATTTAGGTTATCTTTGCGATTTACTAAAAATTGGTGGGAAAAGGAGCTAAACGGATGCCCGATTCTTATTCAGCATGTCGAAATACATGGGAATTGCCCAATGGAGTCCCAGAAACAGACTTTTTGTGTGTGTGTGTATCTGGATCTGTGTAATATATGACTGAACGACAAAAAACCTCATTTTCAATTGCATTTTTGATCCTACATTTTCGTAAAAAAACAGAAAATATTTTTACTGCATTTCAATTACTGCATGAAGAATGTTATTAAGCATATTGTAGACTAAACACATTTGTTTTCTTTTAATGCACTTGTATATAAATTGATAAGTTGATATTTGAATTCCAACCTTGCAACCAGTTCCTTATTCTTGCTTCCAGTCATTTTACGGCCAGGATACTTGAGCTAGCGCCTTAATTGAGCACAAGTGTGTTCTTCCACAATGTTTGTACTAATTTCGCACCGCCAATCACACTTTCGTCTAAATTAATGTGAAAAAATTATACCGGTCCAGCCATTTTGACAATCAAGTGTCCGAACATTTCATAGTTCCCGCAAACAAACATAGCGGCAGCACATGCGCGCTTCTATGATGTAAAGGTCTATATCACCGAATCCTTCAACATTTTCTAGAAAATCGCGTATGCAAATATATTACACAGATACAAAAAAAAAAGTGAAAAGTCATCGGTTTCTGGGACTCATTGCGTAACCCCGTATATTCTTGCATTTTTGAAATTTAGAGATCATGCTACATATGAATGTGCTAATTTTATGACTTTTCCGCTATTACGAATTTTTTGCAGCCAATATTAATCTTGAATCTGTGTGCCGCGCAGGGCCGTGTAGAGTGGGTGTGTCTATTTTTAGGGGCGGCGGCGGGCGGTCGGATTAAATATGAAGGGGCGTAATTTTTCCGATTTTCTCTCCCTCCGCTCATCAATTTTTATTTTCGAGGGAAAATTTTTTGATGGCGCAAAATCAGATGCTTGCTAAAGTAGGAGGCGGCATTTTAGATTTTCCACACCAGCAGCCAAATCTCTAGAAACGGCCTTGGTGCCGCGCCGTGACCCACCAGAAATTGACCCTTAAAAATGTGTTGTGATACATCGTTAGATTGGCATCGAAAATTTAACTGTAGTATTTTAAAGTCTCGAAAAAGTGATTTTCTAAACTTTCGACATCTCTGCGATACAAATTAACATAAATATAATCAATTATGTATTTTTCTTCAATTCTCAGCCACATTGGATGACCCCTATGTATTTCGACGTGCTGAACACGTATCAGGTGTACTTTTAGCTCCATCACCCACCATTTTTTTGTAGGCCACCCAATGGAGTTCCAACCACTTTTTTTATTTTGTGGAGCTGTGTTATTTATGAACATTAGGACAATTTCTGGTGGATCACGGTTCAATAGATTAAAAAGGCAAAATGGCGGAAAGAGTAATAAAATTAGCACAGCCATATGCAGAATGATAAAAAAATTACGAAAAAGCAAGTAGGCATATACAGTGTGCCCCAGGATAGATGTAACAAGAGGTGTAATGGACCAAAAATTTTGGAATGGTATTTGGGGATTGAGTTGTAAAACTGAAGTATATCAAAAATGACTTGATTTGGTGTTCTATATGGTGTTTTATAAGCAAAGTTGTAAAAATCACCACTAATAAAGTACCTTTATTTTTCAAAATATGAAAAAATTCCGCTAAGAAAAGTTATTTAGAATGCAATTTTATACCTCTATACCAAAGTTCAGGAATATAGAGTTATTTTTTTGAAACTTCCCATTTTTTCAATAAATTGGTATTTTATTTTGAACCATTCTATTAAAACTGCATAGAAATTATTTTTTGTGAATTAATATTTAATGTTATGTAGAAGCTAAAAGTAGGCTATGAGAATAGCAGTGGATACACATTTATCATTTATTATTGGCATATCTGTCAAACGTAGTCAATATTATCCTTAATTTCTGTTTCAAATTAACGAACCAAGCATAAAAAATTAAGTGAAAATGGTACTCAAAGTACGTGAAAAAATTTATAGTGTGCAATGCTACGGAATTGGCGGTGAAAACTCGCTAAGAGAAGTGGTAAGCCAATTTAATTTGAAATTTCCAAACACTGCTTTGTCACGTACTCAGGCAATGAGAATAATTAAAAAGTTTCTGGCTACTGGCAGTGTTCTTAACATGAAATGAAAAAAACCGCTGCCCAAGGAATCACTACTTCCACATCCAAATTTTTTATCCAAGTCACTCACAACGAAAAAAAAATTGTATGTGGAAATAATTGTTTATGGAACTTTAATAATATAATATTTGAAATCCTCTACCCCAAAAACCCATAAAACGATACCCCACATCGGTAGCGGGGGGGGGGGGGTGGTAGTGGGGGTGGATGAAGTAAAAAAATATTTTGAGGTTTCTGGTTCTTGTACACACACTAAATCACATTTTTTTTTCATCCCCTTTAATAATGGGGTGGGGGTGGTAATGGGGGAGGCTAATGCCAAAACTTTTTTTGGGACCTTAGCTTCTCTTGTATATACTAAATACCAATTTTATGGAGTCTTACCTGCTTGATTTACCCATTTTCCCCAAATTTACCAATTTACCCCCCAACCCTTCGACGGAACAAGATGAAAATATAATCTAGTTCTAGATCTCAGACAGACCGACAGACAGAAATTTTTTTTCGTTCAAACTTAAAATCTCGACGTTTCGTGATATTCTAAGCCTATTTGAACAATAAAAATTTTTAAAAATGTTTTTGTCGTTACTATACTTCCACTGGATATGGAAGTAATAAAAGCATATGATGAAGACAATGTTGAGGCTATTAAGGCTCATGCCTCTGTTATAGAAAATCCTAGGATGCCACTAAGAGAGAGATCAGCTCTTATTAATATTAGCAAGTCTGAACTCCAAATAATTTACAAGGCAAAGAAAATTAGGGCATATAAAGCAAATTATAAACATACGCTTGAAGAGGGAGATGACGGCCGTAGGTTGGATTTTTGTTTGACCATTGGAGAAAAAATCATGGAAGAGAGATTTTTCATCATTTCATAATTTTCTCAGTTGAATCCACATTCACAACCAATGGTGTTGTTTCATCTCAGAATTGTCGGTTTTGGGCTTCTGAAAATCCAAATTTTAGAATTCATTGTAGAAGACAATATTATAAAAAAGTGAATGTGTGGTGTGCCGTTTCTTATCACGTTGGAGTTATTGGACCTTATTTCATTGAGGGAAGGTTAAACCAGCACACTTATTTACAGCTTCTTGAAAGATTTTCTGAAGAACATTTAAATATTTTAAGAGATATGCCTTTAGTTCATTTTCAACATGATGGTTGCCCTGGCCAGTGGCCACTCCACAGAAATGGTTAATCGGTGGTTGAATTTAAATTTTGGAGAAAATTGGATTGCCAGGAATGGACCGATCAAGTGGCCGGCGAGATCCCCAGACCTATCAATATTGAATTTCTTTTCCTCAAGCAGTTGGTTTACGCTGAACCACTTCCTAACGATGTAGCAGTATTGAAGCAAAGAATTACAAATGCCGTAAACTCCATACCGTTAGATCATATTCGAAACAGTCTTAAGGACTTCAGGCGAAGGATCGAAATGTGTGTGGATGTGGGTGGTAGCTACGTCGAATAATAAAAAAATTGTAAACATTGTTTTGTATTGGTCAATAATTAATTTGTTTGTGAATCTGTTATGGTTTTGACATTTATTACTTGTTATAATTTTTAAACCTCATTAATTTTCTGTTAGTAATTGTTTCTTGTTTTACAATTAGTTCGATTAACATTATACCTTCTTACATCTCGTATATTCAATTTTTTATTTACCAATAGCCTACTTTTTAAAATGATTAACATTTGCTCCTACACAACTTTAAATATGAATTCAACTCTTAATTCACAAAAACTGGGAAGTTTCAAAAAAATAATTTTATATTCCTGAAATTTGGTATGGAGGTATAAAATTGCATTCTAAATAACTTTTCTTAGTGGAATTTTTTCATGTTTTGAAAAATAAAGGTACTTTATTAGTGGTGATTTTTACAACTTTGCTTATAAAACACCAAATCAAGTCATTTTTGGTATAATTTAGTTTTACAGCAAGGACTCAATCCCCAAATACCATTCCAAAATTCCAAAATTTTTGGTCCATTACACCTCTTGTTACATCTATCCTGGGACACACTGTATATTCTGCAAGAAGCCTTTCAGGAAAAACCAATGGGATAATCGAAAAATGTATAAGAGCTCTTTTGTAGAGAATCTCATTCTAAATAAGTTTATTTATGTTCATTTAGCCCTAAAATCGCGTCCTTTTCGAGATATTTGCATTCAAAATAAAAAAAAAACACGAAAAAACACATAGATATATTTTTCAAGTCGCTTTTCCGGAAAAACCAATGGGATAATCGGGAAAATGTATAGAACCTTTTTTGTAAGAAATCGTATTCTAAACACGTTTACTTATGTTCGTTTAGCCTTAAAAACGTGTACTTTTCGAGATATGAAAGTCTAAATGAAAAAGAACATGAAAAACGTATATAATATATGTATATATCTCAAAAATTGTCTTTTTTTTTCTGCGCATAAGTAAAAAATTGTTCTAAAAGTTGAGTACTTACTATCTATGCAAAGAAACTGCTGTTCAAAATCTTTGTTTAAAACGGCGTTTTTTTTTCCTAATTTGAGTAGACTATTGGTGGAAACGGATTGAAATAAATGGGTAAACAAAATATATATTATATTTTAATTTATTGTTTACAGAGAACTACAAATAATTATAGGACATGACCAGGTACAATCTCAAAACATCAAAGACGAAATAGAAAATAAAACTTCATTTGGCTTATGCTGTTATATCAAACAAGAAACAAAACAAAAATAAATAAAAGTTAAAGAAACAACTTTCTTGACTTTTTTCTCGCAAATTCAGTAATATAGTCATTGATATTGATTTCGTTTAAAATAGCGTCTTCAATGGCCAAAATGACTAACCCATCTAGGCGTTCTTGGGATATTGTTGATCTCAAGTATGTTTTTATCAATTTGAGTTTCGAGAATGAACGTTCATCCGTTGCAACAGTCATCGGTAACGTCAAGAAAATTCGTAATGCCACAGACGTATTGGGAAATGAGCATAATAATTATTTTTTTGCACAAAAAATTTAGACGTTTTTCGAAATTCAATATTATCTTTATCTTGAAAAGATGGTAATCTAGACAATATAACCAATTCTTGTTTTAACTCCACCCCATCTATATCAGACTGATTTTCCGGTTAGTGCCAAATGCAAATCATTACAATTTTTTTTTTAATTTCTCTTCTAATTCTTCTTTTAATTCTTCGCCGACGTCTGACAGCTTCGAAATATTGTAAAGAAAATCAAACAACCTGCTATGATCCTCAACTTGCTTGAATCTTTTACGAAGAGAGGTAATTGCTTGGTCTACAATTACTTAAAAAAAATTTACTATAAACGCTTGTTGAGGATCTGCAATTAGTTCATCCTCTGCCTCATAATCAAACTGTCGTTTTTTTCTTCGTTGTCGAATTGGAGTGTCTGACTGGAAAGTTGGATTAGATTCTAGAATTTCTGCAAGTTCCCGAGCATTTAAAAGCACGCTGGTGAAACCTGTATTGCGAAATCCTTCCAAATAAGATTGTACGCTTCTGATCATCTCAGTAGTTACTTGTAAATCCATAGTCGTTCCTTGCAATAGTTTATTTACTAAATTTATCTTAAATAAAACTTCGTACCATAGTATTAAGCTGCATAGAAGCTTAAAATCTTTAACTTTTTTTTGCAATGCCTATAGCCTCACTTTTATCAAAAGCATCAATGTTATCATCCTGGGAAATTTCGAAAAAGGCATCATAAATTTCACCAATCTGAGATATCTGAATGGTTTTACAGCTTCAGTTCGACTTTCCCAACTAGTTCCACTAAGAGGCCTTAAGGTTAAGCTACTTACGTGTTTTTTAAAATATCCCAGCGGTGAGTGGACCCAGAAAAGAAATTATAGGCTTCTTGTATAATTCTAAAAAATGTTACAGCGTCTGTACAGGATGAGCGGCATCATTTAGAACAAGGTTTAGCGAATGACAGTTACATGGAACATAGAGCGCTCTAGGATTTACGTTGAGAATTCTTCTTTGAACTCCAGACTTTTTACCCATCATATTGGAACCATTATCATAACCTTGTCCCCCTCATGTTTTTCAAAGGTATTTTAAGGTTTTGAAGTTCAGAAACAATTGTTTTATAATTATTTGAAGTATATCGCCTACCTGTATCATCGACAAAAGGACAGATTTGCTAGTTGAACAAGCCCCTTTAGTACACTCAAAGAAAATGATAGGTAAATTCAACCAAAAAGAGCATATGAAATCGCGCCTATCTAGTTTCATAGTTAAATCAATCAGAAAAGAATAGTCATACAACTTTATTTGTTCTCGTAAACAAATAGTAGTTTAATAATCATATCTTTTTGTAATAAATTAAATAGTACAATGACATTTTTTTATGTTCACTAACCATTTTCAATTTGGTCTACAATTAAATAGTACAACGACTTTGTTTTTTGTTCACCAACTAATTTTTAGGTTGATCTACACTATTGTATGAGGAAGTTTTTTTTGGTTAGCCAAAATCTCAGTATTGAGACATCAGACCACCCAAACCAAAGATTAGAGATCGTTTATAAGATCCATCCAAATATATCGATGATCCCTGAGAGAATTTGAACATTGCAATCATGTTATTAATTTCCTATAAATTCATAAGAGTATAAGATAATGCATGATTGATTATTGTCAGTGATTTGTATGTGGCGTCATCTGGGAATAATTTCTGTAATAGATTACGTGGTAAGCAAGCAAATTTTATGGTAATTCTTTTAGAACTTCTAGAAGACGACAATAATATTGGTTTGTCTACCAAGTACAATAATACAGCGAACTAATACTGGGTTAGAATTACAATTCGATAATAGTTAAAAATAAAATATACTATTATCTAGTTTAATTTGACAGAATTCAACAAAATAACAGTCAGACGAACAAAATAATAGTCTTATTCATCTATTTTTTAAATTAATGTTTGTTTTGTTGTGCGACAACTTTTTATTAATTAAAATAACAATCACCTCTTGTTTAAAAATACCATCAATATAGTTTGGTTTAAGAAAATTAACGATATTGTTAGTTAACCATTTTTTTTTGTTGAATTTACCCATACTATTTATTTGAGTGTACCAAAATTTGGCATACATTATCGTTAATTTTAACAGGCCAGCATGCAGGGTCGATTTCGTCGAAGTTTTTATTATGTATATTTGATGCAGACGATGTCAAAATTATTGGAAACTAAAAAATATAAAACTATATTTAGCATTTCGGGTAAGTCAATTAAGAAAAAAGATACAAACTTACTTCAACCACCATGGCGCCACCAACACATAACGATACAATATTTACATAAAAGCATGGATACCGAGACTGAGAATATATTTCAGCCCAAGTATGGCTACAAAATATCAAATTTCGAATTATCGAAAGCAAAAGTATCAACACTGAAATATCAATATGTATCGCACATCCCTAGTTTATATCAGATTTGCAAACTTTAAGTTGTTTAACTGAAGTTTTGGCGCCCCAGCCAGGCCGGCGGGCGCTCCAAGCGGTCGCTTGTATCGCTTGTACCTTCCTCCAGCGCTGAGGCTAATCATGTATTTGCGCCTTCTTATTCATAATGGAAAAAAATTGATGAATTGATTGATGGGGAGGAATCTGAAAAAAAAACATTTCCAGATTCACAATTGACGAGCGGGCGGGAAAATATGACAAAATTTTTTGGAGGGGGAGAAATATGAAAGAAAAGTTTTTTCGTCCAGGTTTCAAAACTAATGAGCAGGGGAGAGAAATCTAAAAAAAAGACTTTAACCAAAATTGATGAGCAGGGAGAACAAATTTTTTTCTCGAAAACGAAAATTGATTAGCGGAGGGGGACAAATTATATTTTTTTTATGAGAGCGCAAAAAGCTCGCGACGCCCCTCATGGCTAGGCTAGTAAGCCTTATGGATAATCCGGTCCTGCCCGATCCGTTCAAAATTAAAGAAACTGCGACCGACAAAGTTTATTTTACATCGAAAAATTATTTTCCATCGTTTGCAATTGTTTATGTATAACGTATATTTATTTAATGCGTCCCATATGTCGAACCCATTTTTGATCATATTTTTTTCTTTCTTTTTAACTTATTTGTTAACAAATTTTATTTATTTAAAAAATATATGAATAATTTAGGAACACCAGTAATATAAGCGTTCTATTTGTTGTCCAATGAGTAAACATAGTAATCGGAAACATGTTGAGAAACAATTTATTTCCTTATTTGTTTATCAAATAATTATTGTTTATTGAAACTGGTTTTAATTGTTATGAAACAATAAAAATCTCGTAATCATAAACGCAACATTTAAGGCTCAATGAAAGTTATTATAAGTTTCTATGGTATCTTTTTCGCTGATCTTCAAAGTTTCTTTTGATACTTTTCTTCTTATGAACGTTCTACGGGTCCACATCCAACAATAGCGAGCAATCATATTTATATTCCATCTTCTCTGGTGGCCTGGTATTTTCTTTTACTTCTTTAATATCTTGATGGAATATTTCACCTTACTGTTCACTTACTGCCCCAAAGTTATCCGGAGAATAGTCCAAATGCCAATCCAGAAAATGTACTTTTAAGGTCATTCGACAACCCAATTCTTTATATTGTGTGAAAAATACATTATTGCTGTGGCAGCTCACCTGACCAAGGTGTTCAATTCGAATCGAAATTATTTAACGAATTTGCAAAATTTTCGGGTTTTCATAGAATTCGTACAACTACTTACCACCCTCAAAGCAATGGTATGATTGAACGTTTTCACAGAACTCTTAAAACTGCTTTAACTGCTAGAGCTAACTCGTCACATTGGGTAGATGACCTCCCTATTATATTATTAGGTTTTAGAACGATTTCCAAAGAAGATTTGTAATGTTCTTCCGCCGAACTAATTTTTGGTCAAACTCTACCATTACCTGGCGAATTTTTCATTATGTCATATAATACTCCTGACATTCCTTATTTTATTGACAAATTACGAACTAATTTGACTTTTATTTCTCCTTTTCCTCATGTTCATCACAAATCGTTTGTCAGCCCTAACATTTCTACTTGTGATTTCATATTTGTTCGCAAAGAACGTTTTAAACGCACCTTTTCTCCTTTGTACGAGGGTCCATTTAATGTTTTATCCCATACAAATAAATTAATTACGTTTGATGAAAGAAATAAAGTCGTAACTGTCAGTATTGACAGAGCCAAACCTGCTTTTTTGTTGGTCGTTTGTTGGGGGGGGGGGGGGGTATGTGGCAGCTCACTTACTCCATATAAAGGATTTAGCATTGTCATGGAAGCAGAAACAAAAAAAAAGAAAAACAAGGAGAAACAATATATTTTCATTTACGATATCAAAAAAATAATTTTCTTAAAATAATGAAATATTTATAAAGAACAATATTAATTATTTATTTTATTTTAATATATGTTCTTAAAAGAATTTTTATTATGGCATATATTTGCTATAATTGCCTACGTGAAAAGTCTTAATAAGTATTTATAATCATATAAACAAATTACCATTAAATTAGCTAAATAATATCAAAATAAAAATCGCTTATTATGAAAAAAACATACGTGTTAGATTTTTTCACTATTTTTCCCAAATAAAATAATACCACCTATCAGATTTAAGACAATTTTACCATCGCAGGCCTGTATTATGTGACAAATAGTATCTCTTCAAGTTTGAATTAATGGTAACTCTAAAATGACCATATGTCGTGTCAAACATCATCCAGACATTTTTTGCAGAGGTCTAAGAAGCGATTGACGGAACGGGAACTGTACGCTATGGCGGTGCAACTAGATGGAATTTTCAGTAGTTGGCTGTGCGATCTTTCAGCAAGGAAAGAAAAGACGATCGATTAAAGCCATCAGCATCAGCTATGTCAGCAATATTTAGCCTTACGCGTAAATAAAATAAAAGGAATGAAACGCCGCATGATCAAAACCACGCTTTAATGCCTGTGTACCCTAATAAAATGCAGAATATACAAATAGAAATGCCCATCAGACATAATTACGTTGAGATAGGTTAAGAAGCTTAATCGATACGTAGATTTTGACACGGTACAACGAGGTCGAGACATGCAGTGCTATAAGAAAGCCATAACGTCATTCACAAGTTGCTGTTGAATATTTTAAGGCATCTATGAATGCAAGATGATTGAGTAAATGCAGATTAAATGAATAGGGGGTGGTAAAACAACCAAGGCAAGAAAATAGCTGTCGGGGCAGACGATACTTGCACGGCATGCGCCGACCGCTCTGGCCTAGTAACAGGCCAACAGCAGTTTCAGCAGCACCAGAGCAACTGGCGGCGGTGTTGCCGCGCGAAATTAGATAAGGTCTTTGGTTTTTGAATAGGAATCAGAACTTTTATATTTACAGTTTTTTGTAATGTATCGTTATACAACAGTCATCGAAGCTGAGACATCTTTATAAAACCATTAACTTCCACAGCGAATTAAAGTAAATGCTTATAGTAAAGTACGTTGAGATTCAATAATGAATATTGCATAGAAAGGGCACTCCAATTTTCTGGACTATATAAAAATACTTTCTTTGAAGAAACCGGTAAGTCCCTAGTTGCAGAGCTGGGCAAATATGTACTTATAAATACCTCATACGTATTTAAATACTAGAAAGTATTTGTATTTATACTTGCAAATACTTTATCTGAAATATACTACTTAGTATTTGTGAAAATGATCCTAAACGTATTTAGGTATAATACTTAAACTATTTAAATAACTGGGAAGTATTTAAATACTTTAAAAAATATATTTAAATCCTTTTCTGACCCTATTTAAATACTTTCATAAATATTTGAATATGATCTAAGCGAGGGGTAGACCGCTGTGGAAATCTGGTGTACACGCAAGTGGTAATCAGCGGAAATCAATGGAAATCACTGGAAATCAATGGAAATCACTGGAAATCAATGGAAATCACTGGAAATTATTGGAAATCAATGGAAATCAACGAAAATCAACGGAAATCATTGGAATTCAATTGGAAATCATTGGAAATCAATGGAAATAAATTTGAAAACAATTGCACTGCGCATGCGCTCATAACGAATTCTCAGCGACAGGTTTTCTATTGTGGAAGCAAATGCGAATTGTACCGCGGTAAAGGGCGATAAACTTATTCTTTGTCATCCAAATTACGTGTAATTACATATAATAAATGTGTGGCTCTTATAATGTCCAGTTTAATGTTTAGTGAAAACTCTGAAATAAATAATTTCACTTTGCAATCACCTAAATTTCTTACAAATTAGCCTTTCTTACGTAATGCTAGAGCCGGGTCATAGATTTTATTCAGTATTCAGGGAATCCCACATTTTATCAGAATTTATTAAAGGGCGCTTACTTTTTGTTATTTTTTGATAGAAACTTTACGACTTTTCTCGTTTGTTTAAAATGTGATTGAAAGTCTGAATAAAATCACAGATCATCTATGGATTCTAAAAAAACACTTTTCATAGCACAGCAGTTTTTTCAGTCTTATTTTCTGTTTAAGCAGTTGTTACTACATAAATAAACTTCTTTGTATTGTCATAGTTTTTTGCGGATTTCAGGACTGAGGTATCATCTGAGACAATTTCATGGATCCTTTTTCAGATTTTTAAAAAGTGATGAAAAGCAAGTGCCTAGGAACCATTTTTGAGACTTTGGCGTCGGTACAAGCTCAATTATAAAAACTGTACCGTTTCTTATGACCATTTTGTTAGAGAATTTAATTCTCTACCAAAAGTCGGTCCAACACAACTCGGAAAAACTTTCCCATTTAGGAGTAAGGGCAGTTTTAGAGATTTAAAAAAAAAAAATCTTTGAACCTTACCCTCCACAGCCTTCCTGCTTGCACTTTTTGAGAGCAACCAGTTTATACTATCGTACACTGGTACTGAGGGAGTATTCAAGTGCCAAATTTAATCAAAATTGTTGAAGTAGTTTTAGAGAAAAGAATGTTTCATTCTTTAAACCTTGCCTCCGCAACCTTCCTTCCTACATTTTCTAAGAGGAACTTTTATGTCATTTCACACTGGTACTAAGTGTGTATCTATGCGTTAAATTTAATCAAAATTGTGTGAGCCGTTTTAGAGATTTTTGTTTTAAAATTCTTTACACTTTGCCCCCACAGCATCGCCCTCCCTGTATTCTCTTGAAGCAGCTGATTATACTATCTCATCTTGTTACTGAGGAAGTATCCACGTGTCAAGTTTGATCAAAATCGTTAGAGCCGGTTTACAGAAAAAAAATTACTAATTTCTTTACTACTCCCTCACAACCTTTCTCTCTGCATTTTTTTGGAGTAACTGGTCATGCCATTTCATCAATATGAAAAATAAATACTTTCTACCGTTGGTACTAACCAATGGTACCAAGAAAGTATTTTATGTGTTAAATTTAAATAGAATCGTTAGAGCCGTTTAAGAGAAAAAAATTATTCATATTTTTTCCCCCCACATTTACGCTAGGACCGTTTTTGCGATTTTGTGTCGAGGCATGGTCGCTTTAAATATGCATGTAAATATTTTTTAAATAGAATGGGTAGTGAAAAAAAGTTGTGTGTACCTATTTCCTACAAACACTTTAAATCGCAACCCGATCGGACGATTATTTTTGCCATCGCAGTGATCTTGAAATAAAAAATAGTTTGTTTTTTGTTTTTTGCAATCCTAGTACTACTTATATAAAATTATTTATTAATTCGTTTAAGTTTGTGTTTAAAATAGCAACTCGATCGGATGATTATTTTTGCCGCCGCAGTGACCTTGAAAGAAAATTTTTTTGATTATTGCGATCCGGATAGTACGATTTTTTTTTTAATTCGTTTAAGTTAATGTTTAAAAGCGCAGTACCATCGGACAATATGTCTTTTGCTGTTGCAATCGGCTTGCAGCTGCAATCGTCAAGTTCTGAGAAAAAGAATATTCGTTAAATAAAACAAAGCACCATCGTTGATATTCTGGATGTCTCAAGTATATAGAATGGATCTACACTGCACATTTAACAGGAAACGTCCAGTATTGATGTAAATATGAATCAGTACCGCATTACGCAATTATTAAAATTGAGTGTTTTTTGTTATACAGAAAATTATAATTTTCTCTATAAAAAGTGAAAGGCACATTTTTAACCTATCTCGTTTATATTTTAAGATATTGACGAAAAAGCATAAAGCCCCGCATTTGTTGCTGTCATTGTTAATAACTTTTTATCCGAAAAAACGGTATATATTGTGCTTTTTATTTTAAGTAGGACTTCTTGCATAATTTCACTCCGAAATCTGAGTTTTATACGCAGCATCAGAATTTAAATACCTGCGCATGCGCATGTTTCCATTGGAAATCAATATAACTCATTGGAAATCAATGGAAATCAGTGGAAATCATTGGAAATCATTGGAATTCATTGGAAATCATTGGAAATCAATGGAAATCATCGGAAATCATTGGAAATCAATGGAAATCTGGTGGAAATCATTGGAAATCGAGACAAAATGGAAATCTGGTGTACAAAATCTGGGCAGCGGTCTACCCCTCGGATCTAAGTATTTGAATCTCAAAAGTAATTAAATAAATACAACAAATATAACCAAATACGTCAAAAATCAAGACATGTACTATACTATATAATTAACTAGTGGAAGCATTATACCCTTCGCCGATTTACTGAGCTTTTTATATAATTGTTACACATTCTATAGGATACTCTTCGCATTTTTCTTGTAAATAATGTTAGTTTTTGGACATTCTAAATTTTGTGATACCAACTTTGTTGTGAAAAAAAAATATATGAAAAAAAAATCACGATGGAGAGATCGAACCCGGGACCCTTGATTGCCAAATTTGCCAAATTAAAGAGACGAAACTCTTGCCGCTACACCAACATTTCTTATTGCTAAAATTGTTAATGAGTGTAATATATACCATTAGAAAATTTATTGTGATTATTAGGAAACACACATTAGTAAAATGTATTAAGAAAAAAAATAGTGATAGGAAATACCATTTCGCAAGGTTTCTATTTATTACAAACCATAAAAAAATGTCAAAAATATTTTTTTAAATTTTAAATTACTAATAACTTTTTTATTTACCAATCTATTTTGTTAAAAACCAATAGGGTTCTTCCTCTAGCTAACACTAAGTTACTCTCCAAATTTCAATACAATCGGATTTTTCTTTCTTGAGTTATCGTGCTTACAAGAAACGTGACGGACGGACAGACGGACATTTTGAAAGTTGTTCAGAATTCGTTCACTAACATAACGATATAAAAAATTTTTCTCTACGAGCGATATTTACTGATTTAGAAATGTGCCGATCAAATACAATATACTCTTCGTTTTTGCGAAGAGTATAATAAATACATTGCATCATTCAATGTGGCTGAAGACAGAAACGAAATCAGAAATGAGAAACGATTATTTAGAGTGGACCAACGAAATAATGCACATGAAGTTAAAATCTTCGTAATTACAGAATTGAAAAGTATTTTCTTATAAAACCAAACATGTATGTTGAAAAGGGTTGAGCAGCTAAAGTTATCTAAAGCAAAACACGGATTTTAAGAGGACGAAACACCCCAAAAACTGTAAACTGTAAAAATAAGATAACTATAAGATAACTATTGTAAAAAAGTTTTTAAGACTTTCATATTTTAGAGTGTGATAGAAAAGAGCATTTCCAATATTGCATAATTTTGATTTAATAAAAAACAGAGTTTAAGAGGGTAAAACACCCCAAAAACTATCTAAAAATAATGTAACTATTGCAAAACAGTTTCTAACACTTTCCTATTTTAAGGTATGTTAGAAAAGAGCATTTCCAATATTGCATAATTTTTATTTAACGAAAAACAGGGGATAAGGGGGTGATACACCCCAAAACTATATAAAAATTGTAAAAAATTTTAGCGAAAAGACTATTTCCAAGATAGCATAATTGAGATTTAATAAAAAACAGAGTTTAAGGGGGTAAAACACCCCAAAAACTATCTATAAATAATGTAACTATTGCAAAAAAGTTTTTAACACTTTCCTATTTTAGCAGAGACGAACCCACGGGGGGTTATGGGGGGGGGGGTACGCTCCCCCCCCCCCCCCCCCCAATGTTGATTGAGTTGACCATTTTTTTATAAATAATTTTAATTGATATTATTTTTGACTAGATATGACTGATGTGAGAGCCACAGAATAGTCGACGGACAACGCACAACGCCGACGGGCCTACGCGACGGGCCAACAAAATAAACTCGTCAACTCGCGGAAATTCGACGTTCCACCCAGTAGACGGCACGGCCAGAGCATACAATTCTCAAAGACTGTCTTTCATTAGAAATATTAGAATATTACTCCTTTTTGCCTTTATCAATACAATGCTTTATCCTAGCTATAAAGTCGTTTGTTGTTGGTTTATACTGAGTATCACTAATATCAGTTACCAACCTCTCAACGAGAGATAATAATAATAACAAATTGTTGTCGGTCAGAAATTGTTAAAATATTAAATTCTTAGAGGACACTGAATCAGAATCTGGGACTATTAAAGGGGTCTACAGACGATCCAGCTGCTGGGACCCGACATTGTTGGTACGCTTTGAAGATAATTGGAATTCCAGCGGACCAGTTAACTTTTACGAATGAGTTCAAAGCATGCCGACAAGGCTGGCTCCCTGCCGCTGGATCGTGTGTAGACCCCTTAATGCTACCTATTGCGTATCACAATGTGAAGTGGGAAGTGGCCGGTAGCCGTACTAGCGCGGACGTTCACGAGCTTGCGCCCCGACTTGCGCGTAATCGTATTGTATAGTGTATTCCACAAATATTTCATCGATACAAAAAAGCTCGCGAAAAAGCATAAAGGATGCCGACCGCTTCTAGTTAGTGTACCGCCCGCCGGTCCAATTTGACAACACTAGTCCACGTTGACCACCAACCTATCATAATTCCGGTAGAGAAAATTTAAACCAATTATATTCAGTGGGAGTGGCCTACATTTTTGTTCGGAAATACGTGACCATTTTTTTTGTGATGATAATAAAGAAGCCGAACACTTTTATGGCCTTTTATGTAAATAGACTGAAATTGATACAGGTCGGTACCCTTTACGTTTTTTTGCGAACTTTTTTATATCGCTGGATTAAGGGGTCTACACACGATCCAGCGGCAGGGACCCAGCCATGTCGGGATGCTTTGAACTCATTCGTAAAAGTGAACTGGTCCACTAGAATTCCAATTATCTTCAAAGCGTACCGACAATGTCGGGTCTCTGCGCTGGATCGTGTGTAGACCCTATTATCGTTGGTACAATCTATATCTTGTTTTTCTCCACGGTCATTAAACTATAACGGTTACCTCATCTAGTAGCTTTTAGACGAAGGAGAGCGCGGGGTCAACTTAGGTCTAGCGCCTACATCATGTAGTTTAGTTAAACTTCTTTTGCATAATATTTGTATCGCTAGGCTACTTATAGATTAAGTCTGAAATAAAAAAAAAAACATAAGGAAATATAAGTTGTAAAAAAATGGGCAGTTGGCAAATTAGTTGTAGCTTTCCCCCCCCAAAAAAAATAGCTGGGTTCGTCTCTGTATTTTAGGGTATGTTAGAAAAGAGCATTTCCAATATTGGGTAATTTTTATTTAACAAAAAACAGGGGATAAGGGGATGGTACACCCCATGGGCGCAGCCAGGGGGGGAGCCATGGGGCCCGCCTCCCCCCCCCAAGCCGTCTTCTATGAGCCAAAAAATAAAGAAGCAGTACAAAGCAGTATCTAAATTATCCCTCGAAATAAATATTTTGTAATTAATGCCAATATTATCTAATAGAGGAATCTACATACACATCCGTTTTCAACCATTTTCTGAAAAATTTTCCTCATCTTCTGGGGAGGCCAGTTCTATTGCCCCCCCCCCAGATGAATTTTCTGGCTGCGCCACTGGTACACCCCAAAACCCTTTATACATCCCAAAAACTATTTAAAAATAATATAAAAATTGTAAAATTTGTTCACGCTTTTAGATGTTGCAGGGTGATAGAAAATACTATTTCTAAGATAGCATAATTGGGATTTAATAATAAACAGAGTTTAAGAGGGTAAAACACCCCAAAAGCTATCTAAAAATAATGTAACTATTGCAAAATAGTTTTCAACACTCTCCCATTTTAGGGTTATGTTAGAAAAAAGCATTTCCAATATTGCATAATTTTTATTTAACGAAAAACAGGGGATAAGGGGGTGATACACCCAAAAAACTATTTAAAAATAATATAAAAATTGTAAAATTTTTTCACGCTTTTAGATGTTGGAGGGTGATAGAAAATACTACTTCCAAGATAACGTAATTTGGATTTAATACGAAACAGAGTTTAAGAGGGTAAAGCACCTCAAAAACTATCTATAAATAATGTAACTATTGCAAAAAAGTTTCTAACACTTTCCTATTTTAGGGTATGTTAGAAAAGAGCATTTCCAATATTGCATAATTTTTATTGAGTGTATGGGGGGTAATCCATACGTCAGAAAATGTTTTTTTTATCATTTTCGGATTCAGCGGAAAATTTTACCAAAGATAGGTAGTCACGTCTCTAAAACAAAAAAAATTTTTTCGGCCTGTGTTATTAGAAAATGGCTGAAAAATATTCAAGAGAAGAAAAAGTTGACATGTTGATTACTTATGGAGTGACTCAACATAATATAACTAGAGCACAAACTCTCCAGAAAGAAAACCTCCGAGAAACTATGTCGCCCGGTAGTAGCATCAATTTGGAATTGAACATGATAGAAATTGAAGAAAGATTTATTGTGGATGAAGAAATGGAAATTAATATATTAGCTTTAGTGCACGTTGACCCAACTATTTCGATAAGGCAAATTGAACAAGAATTACCAGTTTTCAAAGAATCAGTAAGGATAATTTTAAAGAAACACGGCTATCGTTCTTATAAATATCAATTGCATCAATTTTTATCTGAGACTGACTATCAACGAAGAATAACCTGTTGTAATTGGTTACAGTTCCGCCAACTAAGAAATGAGAATTTTATCAAAAACATTTTGTTCCCTGATGAATCAAGATACAAACCTTGGGTTATTTAATCAGAACAACGTTCGATATTGGGCAATTGAAAATCATCGTATTATGAGACAGAGGCGGTTTCAGGAGCGGCTTGGCTTCAATCAGTGGCGGCTGGTGAAATTTCAATATTTTTTTTCTCGTCTATGGCGCATGGGACCCATGCAAAATTTGGGAAATAACAACTAGAGAAGCACTTCCATAATGACCCCTAAAAAATTTTGAAAAAGCAGTTTGCGAAAAAATTTTTGAAAATTCGTTAGCCTCCCCTGGGTCTAGGAGCTCCTGTTTATTTTTATTCTTTTTTGTCATATGCATTTGACTTTTCATAAAAATACAACAACAGATTTTGGAGTGTATGAAAATATTTTCATTACTAACTGAAATACAATGAACTGAAATTTTGTAATTTACAATTTAACAAATTACAATATTTCAATTCGTTGTATCTCAGTTAGTAATGAAAATATTTTCATAAACTCCAAAATCTGTTGTTGTATTTTTATGAAAAGTCAAATGCATATGACAAAAAAAAAATAAAAATAAACAGGAGCTCCTAGACCCAGGGGAGGCTAACGAATTTTCAAAAATTTTTTCGCAAACTGCTTTTTCAAATTTTTTTAGGGGTCATTAGAGAAGTGCTTCTCTAGATGTTATTTCTCAAATTTCGTATGGGTCCCATGCGCCATAGACGAGAAAAAAAATATTGAAATTTCACCAGCCGCCGCTGGCTTCAATGTTTGGTTATATAGGCGTACTGAGCGACCATATCATAGCTCCAATAATACATTTGACGAAAATCTAACTGGACTAAGATATCTAGAATTTCTCCAAAATATAATAATTTCAAGACAGGGTTGAATCACACAATGCTATTATCGTTAGAGATTACCTAAATGAATTGTTTCCAGACCGTTGGATTGGTCCAGTCAGATAGCCTTCAAGGTCCCCTGACCTAACCCCAGTCGATTTTTTTTGTCTGAAAAAAGACAAAAATTTAAAAATAGAGTCTACGCGACTGCTCCAACCACAAGGTAAGACATGGAAGAGAAGGTTAGACACGAAATTGCAAAAATAACACCTCAACAACTACAGAATGATAGACGTGCAATAGTAAGTCGCGCTACTCTGTGTATTAATCAAAACGGTGAATAGTTTGAAAATTTTTTATGATGGTTTATTATAATTTAGGTTTTAAATAATTTTGTTGTTTTATTAATTCATGGTTGTTACGTTTAACTAAAATTATTTCTTGTTTAATTTGTGTTTACCTTTTAAAAATACTTTTATTATTACGAAGGATATTGTTAAGAATTGATTAATGGCACGGCAAGAAAAATTAAATTCTGCCTTTTGGGAAAAATCTAAATATGTATAGTCCAATTTTATTTTAAATTCCATAACTATTTTGCTCTTCAGACAAATCTACAACCTTCCTAATAATTTCCCTAACCTACTTTTCTGTTCTCTTTTCTTACGTCGCGTTCATCTGACGCGGCTATTTAAAAAAAATAAAAAAAACCGCTGCCCAAGGAATCACTACTTCCACATCAAAATTCTCTGTCCAAGTCACTCACAATGAAAAAACATTGTATGTGAAAATAATTGTTTATGGAACTTTAATAATATAATATTTGAAATCCTGTACCCCAAAAACCCATAAAACGATACCCCACATCGGTAGTGGGGTGGGGGTGGTGACAGGGGGGTGGTAGTGGGGATGGATGAATTAAAAAAATATTTTGAGGTTTCTGGTTCTTGTACATACACTAAATCAAAAAATTTTTCCATCCCCTTTAATAAGGGGGTGGGGGTGGTAATGGGGGTGGCTAATGCCAAAAATTTTTTTGAGACCTCTTCTTTTGTTTATACTAAATACCAATTTTATGGACTCTTACCTGTTTTATTTACCCATTTACCCCAAATTTACCTCAATTTACCCCCAACCCTTCGTCGGAACAACATGAAAATATAATCTAATTCCAGATCTCGTTAAAGTACATATGTGTACCAAATTTCAAGTCAATATCTTAAACGGTTCCAGAGTAAACGTGCGCACAAAAAAAAGTTGCAGACAGACAGACAGACCGACAGACAGACAGAAATTTTTTTTTCGCTCAAACTTAAAATCTCGACGTTTCATGACATTTTAAGCCTATCTGAACAATAAAATTTTTTAAAAATTTATATACTTCCACTGGATGTGGAAGTAATTGTACGTATCTCACTTATTACTTCCACATCCAGTGGAAGTATAGTAACGACAAAAAAATTTTTAAAAATTTTTATTGTTCAAATAGGCTTAGAATGTCACGAAACGTCGAGATTTTAAGTGAGCGAAAAAAAAAATTTCTGTCTGTCGGTCTGTCTGTAACTTTTTTTGTGCGCACGTTTACTTTGGAACCGTTTGAGATATTGACTTGAAATTTGGTACACATATGTACTTTAACGAGATCTAGTACTAGATTATATTTCCATCTTGTTCCGTCGAAGGGTTGGGGGGCAAATTGGGGTAAATTTGGGGCAAATAGGTAAATGAAGCAGATAAAAGTTCATAAAATTGGTATTTAGTATATACAAGAGAAGCTAAGGTCCCAAAAAAAATTTTGGCATTACCACCCCCACCCCGTTATTAAAGGGGATGAAAAAAAATTGTGATTTAGTGTGTGTACAAGAACCAGAAACCCCAAATGTTTTTTTACTTCATCCATCCGCACTACCACCCGCTATCATCACCCCCACCCCGCTACCGATGTGGGGTATCGTTTTATGGGTTTTTGGGGTAGAGGATTTCAAATATTATATTATTAAAGTTCCATAAACAATTATTTCCACATACAAAATTTTTTTGTTGTGAGTGACTTGGATAAAAAAATCTGGATGTGGAGTAGTGATTCCTTGGGCAGCGTTTTTTTTTTAAATTTTTTGAATCGGAAAAACTGTTGTACTTAGAATTTTATGCTTAAAAAGAAACCATCAAAAAAATATAGTAATTCTGTTTAAGAAAAAAAGTTGATGTCATTTCCGGTTTAACCGGAAGATATACCATTTTTAAAAAAATTCAAATCGACCAAATAATAACATTTTTAGAGTGGTGGAGTCCGCTTTTGAATGGGTCACTTTGTATATAATTGTAAATAATTTTTTTAGTTAAGGAATGCCATTTGAAGCAATTGGCCCCCCATACGGGGAGCCTCTTCGCTGCATCACTAATGGACACTCATATACGGTAAATTCTATATATATTTAGAAAAGAAAACACAATTATAAAACTTCTGGAGCGAGAATCATGGTTCAAGATAAAAACCGCCTGCCCAAGGAATCACTACTTCCACATCCAGATTTTTTATCTAAGTCACTCACAACGAAAAAATTTTGTATGTGGAAATAATTGTTTATGGAACTTTAATAATATAATATTTGAAATCCTCTACCCCAAAAACCCAAAAATGATACCCCACATCGGTAGCGGGGTGGGGGTGGTGATAGGGGGTGGTAGTGGGGGTGGATGAAGTAAAAAACATTTTAATGTTTCTGGTTCTTGTACACACCCTAAATCACAAATTTTTTTCGTCCCCTTTAATAAGGGGGTGGTGGGGGTGGTAATGGGGGTGGTAATGGGGGTGGATAATGCCAACATTTTTTTTAGACCTCAGCTTCTCTTGTATATACTAAATACCAATTTTATGGGCTCTTACCTGCTTGATTTACCAATTTACCCCCCAACCCTTCGACGGAACAAGATGAAAATATAATCCAGTTCCAGATCTCGTTAAAGTACATATGTGTACCAAATTTCAAGTCAATATCTCAAACGGTTCCAGAGTAAACGTGCGCACAAAAAAAGTTACAGACAGACCGACAGACAGAAATTTTTTTTCGCTCAAACTTAAAATCTCGACGTTTCGTGACTTTCTAAGCCTATTTGAACAATAAAAATTTTTAAAAATTTTTTTGTCGTTACTATACTTCCACTGGACGTGGAAGTAAAAGAAAATAGCGAAAATGTACTTTTATATGGATGCAAAGGCACGAAAAATCTCTCAATGAATACCGATTCGAACCGTATGAAGATTCTGCAAAAACAAACGTCAAAACTGAAATCGATATCACCAACAGTAGACAGTAGAAGTGCACCTCATCATTTGAGTGTTTATTACAAAATCCAAGTGGCAATAAAAACATCCAGTTATTTGAATGTATTTCGAGGGCGATATTTTTGAGAAAATGCGGTTTAGATTTCAAATTAAATTCTACAAAAACGCAAAAACGCACCCAAGCATTTAATTCATCTGCATAATTTCTTTTGTAACCATGTTTTGAATTCTGTTGTATTTTTTCGAGGATATGCATATTAAAGATTAGAAGAAAAATATTTAACACATATGAATTTTTTTTTTTTTGATTATAGTTGTTCCACCGTCCAACCCTTATGCCCCCTATTTTCTCTGACAGATATAAGGGGGGGAATTACTCCTACCTTACGCCCCTAAACCCCGCCTTTTGCAGGTTTGTGTTTATAATTGAATCAGCAGTATTTGGTACTTATCTTTAAATATTTTAAGTGTTAATCATTTTTATTTTAGAGAATTAGTAAACTTAATTAATCTTTATATGTATAAGTAACAGTTTCTTGGAACACTTCATTTTGAAATATACTCACTCTTCCTACACTGTAGGAATACTACAAAATTCCGGTAGTTAAAATGGGTTACTTGTTGTCAGCAATGTAAGTTGTAAAGTTACAAGTGAAGAGAAGTACTGTAAAATAGCATGATTATTATACTCTTCGCAAAAACAAAGAGTATACCTATTGTATTTGATCGGCACATTTCTAAATCAGTAAATATCGCTCGTAGAGAAAAAATTTTAATATCATTATGTTGGTGAATGGGGCGAGCGTAGAGGCGACTTCAATGTGAATATCAGTGGATATTCCGTTGAAGCAACGTCGAGCGCGGTTAGTACTTGGATGGGTGACCTATCTTGGGAAATACAGCGTTCTCGTCCCACCTTCTAGCGGCTTGTATATCAGTGTATACGCGGAAGCAATGTAGTTTCAGACGAGGATTACGTAGTGGATATACAATCCTTCGGAGGGGATGTAAAGCAGGCGGTCCCTTGTCTATTAAATGTTAGGCAAGTAAAAGATCCCTACTCTTCTTAAGGGAAGAGGTTCGGCAAAATTTCCAAGTTGGGGGAGGCTCATCTCCTGGCGTCGGTGATAGGCCCTGGTAGTGGAAATAGGCTGACGTTAATTAGTTAAAAAAAAATGTTAGTGAACGAATTCTGAACAACTTTCAAAATGTCTGTCTGTCCGTCCGTCACGTTTCTTGTAAGCACGAACTTAAGAAAGAAAAGTCCGATTGTATTGAAATTTTGAATGTAAGTTAGCGTTAGCTAGAGGAAGAACCGTATTGTTTTTTTTTAAAATCAATCAGTAAATAAAAAAGTTATTAAACATTTAAATTAAAAAAATATATATTTTCTCAATTTTTGTCATTAGTACTTAAATATAAATCTTGCGAAATTTTATTCTCTATAATTTTTTTTTTGTTTATACATTTTACTAATATATATTTCATAATAATATATCTAATTTGTTAAAATATAATACTCGAATGATATAAACCACAGACATTCAGTTTTTGTAGTGATGTGTCGATGGTCCAATGGCTAAGGTTTTGTCTGGCAATCCAAAGGTCTTGTGTTCGAATCCTTGACAGGGTGTTTTTTTTTCAAGCTTCTCATGTGGTGCACACTTTCTGGCAGGCAGGCAAATATATTTACTGTTGGACATTACAGAGGTAGAATAACGAAATTTAAAATTTGAAAATTATACGCCTAAAGTAAAATCTTCCGATACGGTTCTGCCCATTTAGTTAGAACCCACTTCATCTCAAAAAACAGCTGTTTGTTGTTTTTCATGCATATATGCGCGTTGATTCAAATATATTTTATTGTATAGTTAGCTGCAGCATTTTTATGTTCACGTAAACAATTTTATTTTGTAATTACTTTATTGCCGTTGCCATATTGCAGTAGATTGCAACTCTAAATAATAATTATGTAGCAGACTCTGGAACAATAATTGACTTTCAATAGAAAACTATCCCAAATAGTGAAAATACTGCCTAACTTACTAAAAAAGCACTATAAAATTATTTAGTTTTATAAGCTGAAATGTTTTATCACGGAAACGTTTCTAAAATAATTTCTTAACTGCTTTATAAGATATTTTATAATTTTGATGTAAAAACGTTTTATTGATAAATTTATAAAACAGTTCAGTTGCAGACAACCAAATAGTGTTTTCTGCAACTCTAATATAATCAATTAGCGTTTTAGAAGCATTCATAAAATAACAATAAAACAAAATAATCGTATAACATTTAAGTTATAAAACAAATTTGCTGGTTGGGCGGCTCCAGAGTAATCGTGCGCACAAAAGAAGTTATAGACAAACAGACGAGAGTCAGAATTTTTTTTCGTTCAAACTTAAAATCTAGACGTTTCATTCTAAGCCTATTTGAACAACAAACATTTTCAAAATTTCAGTTTCACTGGATGTGGAATTAAAAGTATATTGAACTAGAAATTTTCTTACTTCTATTTTAAATATTTTTACTGTAATGATTTCTTTTAAGTAACTAGGCAATTTATTGTACATGACTTTGAAGTTGTAGCGTGGTGAATCCTTAAAAAATGTTTTTTTATGACTAGGAATTTTTAACACATCTCCATGTCGTGTTGAATACTTATGATTTTAATTTAACCTCAAAAAAACTGGATATATTACGCATAACAGTTGCAACTCCCCAACACACTATAGGTATTATTGGCAATATGACTAAACGCCAATGAATAATAAACATTTAATAGATCATCCTGATTCAAAGATCATTTTAGTTGTAAAATGGCAAAAAAATGCGCAATTTAATTTAGAGCAAACATAATCGATGTTTATTCCAAGACACTCTTTCAGGGCCGAAATCGTCTGCACCGCTCACATTTGTAAGTGGGGCCGACGTAAAGTAAGCTCGCCCGCCCTGCACGAGGCTGGTCCCCGGTCTACAGCGATGTATTGGGGTAAAGGGCAATAGTCCTGCCCGGCCCCAGTCATCCGAGACCGACATCTTTAGCCAAGAATATTGGCGCGACACTCTTTCATTAAGCCAAAGACTCAAGAATAATTTAGAGATCTGAGAAAACCGGATATTATCAATGTTCAATCATTGCTGGATTGGGCGATATCTATAAAATCTTTCTTAAACTGCAAGGTATGCCTCGGCGGTGCACAGTGGGAAATTTTTCAATTTTTTTAGACAAAAGTCCGTCTACAATGCAATTATTAATGGATTTGAAAAAACTTTTTTTTAAATAAATGTTTGAGCACCGCCCAAATTTTAAAAACGTTCAACATAACCTGAAAAAATCCTATAAATATATGAAATTCGTGTATTTTACTTAATGCGAATTTCTGTTTTTAAAAGTTCTAGTCAGAAAATATCCTTTACCACATGTTTTTTGGGTCGCTGATTAAGAACAATGAGGTCCCGTTAACCAGAAATTGATATAACACCCTTAAAATACCGAAAAACACCCCCAATAGGGATTTTTTCGAAATATTCTTATTAAAAATGTAAAATAGTCCAGTAAAGTATAATTTTTTTATATGATAAATATAAAACCTTAGTTATTCAAATAATAATTCAGTAAACATTTACGTTACAATGGTTATTTTTTAGTTTTTGCTTCAAAATGGTAAGAAAGTACATTGTGACTATGAGAGTGTATCTCAACCCCCTTTGAGGGTGAAAACCACCCTTAAATGGCTATAGAATTTGAAAATAGATTTCGATATTTTCACTAAAATCATTTCTTAAATTAATCATTTCTTATATACTTTGACAATGTGAATAAACAACAATTCAATGTGAGTAGAAACAAATTCGAAGTTCTTCAACGTTTTTAAGAAGCTCGTAAGTTAGAAATCGCATTTTTTCCATTTGAAAGGAAAAAAAATATTTAAAATGAAATGAAAATTTTTCATCCATTCTATGCAATGTGAAACAACAATCCAATTTTTAGTAAACATATTTTAAGCATCCTAAAGTTCAAAAACAATTGGGTGCTTAAAAGCAGCTTATAATCAGCAGATATCTCTATTTTTTCAAACAAATTAAATTTTAGACATTTCAAAAAAAAATCTTTTAAAATAATGTCTAAATTTTTCATACATTCTACTCCATGTAAAACAAGTATCCAAAGTTAAAAAAAAAACAGATTTTAAGATAGTCTTAAGATAATTTAATAATGAACAAAATTGGACATTAAAATGGATGTTAATCAATTTTTTTTTTATTTTTTTATCAATCGTATACTTAGTAGTAAAAAATTACTGAAAAAAATACAATCAATCATCTTATTAAATGCTAATGCTTTGATAATAATTGTCAATTATTTCATATATTACAATCATAAGATTTAAATTTTATAGTAAAAAAAAAAACTGCGGTAAAGAATCGAATCTGCAGTTGTTGTTAAATCTCATAATTGTAAATAATAATTGAATCCATATTTTATATTGTTAATGCTATAGAGTTTAATGAAATAAATGTACTTATTTTTAATAATTTTGTTTACTAATGACTTTACTTTTGATAAAAAAATCTGTTTTTTTAACTGTAGATAGTTGTTTTACATAAACTAGAATATATGAAAAATTTAGACTTTATTTTAAAAGATTTTTTTTGAAATGTCTAAAGTTTAATTTGTTTGAAAAAAATAGAGATATCTGCTGATTTTAAGCTGCTTTTAAGCACCCAATTGTTTTTGAACTTTAGGATGCTTAAAATATGTTTACTAAAAATTGAATTGTTGTTTCACATTGCATAGAATGGATGAAAAATTTTCATTTCATTTTAAATATTTTTTTCCTTTCAAATGGAAAAAATGCGAATTCTAACTTACGAGCTTCTTAAAAACGTTGAAGAACTTAGAATTTGTTTCTACTCACATTGAATTGTTGTTTATTCACATTGTCAAAGTATATAAGAAATGATTAATTTAACCTTTAAAATAATTTCTATTTATCAAACAAGGTTCGGAGACTGATTTTAGTGAAAATATCGAAGAAGACGTGATTCTAAAATTTCAGAAAATTCCGAAACTTATTTTCAAATTCTACAGCCATTTAAGGGCGGTTTTCACCCTTAAAGGGGGTTGAGATACACTATCATAGTCACAATGTACTCTCTTACCCTATTTTGAAGCAAAAACTAAAAAATAACCATTGTAACTATATTTTTTGTATTTTTTGTCGAAACGGGGGTTGTTTCAACTCCTCTGATTAACCCTTGGGGTAAATGTTTACTGAATTATTATTTGAATAACTAAGGTTTTATATTTGTCATATAAAAAATACACTTTACTAGACCATTTTATATTTTTAATAAGAATATTTCGAAAAAATCCCTATTAGGGGTGTTTTTCGGTATTTTAAGGGTGTTATATCAATTTCTGGTCAACGGGACCTCATTTTTCTTAATCAGCGACCAAAAAAACGTGTAATAAAGGATATTTTCTGAGTAAAACTTTTAAAAAGCAGAAATTCGCATTTTTACTTTAGTAAAATACACGAATTTCATATATTTATAGGATTTTTTCAGGTTATGTTGAACGTTTTTAAAATTTGGGCAGTGCTCAAACAACGGGTGATACCTAACAATTATTTAATAAAAAAATAATCCATTAATAATTACATTGTAGACGGATTTTTGTCTAAAAAAATTGAAAAATTTCCCACTGTGCGGTGGTCCAATATTAATTTATGTAGCTGAAGTTGGATTTAGATTTAGATTTGAAATTTACTTTTTTACAGCGGACCAGATAAATATCGCATTCACTTTAACAGAGAGCTAATAATTATAGATAATAGCAAAATTCGCATGTTTCGGCAATTTACAGTAGCAAATAACGAATTAGGGAACGACTTACCACCACACCACGCAGGGGAAAGGGGTGAAATAAATATTGAGATGCTCTCTAATGGAATTTAAAAAATAATGTATTTGATGTACATTGTTGAATTAGGTTATTAACAACGTACCTACTGAAAAATTATATAGTGAATATAAAAATAACTCGACTTGTCCTATTCATTAGGGGTAAGTATTATTTCAAATAGTAAAAATAAACTATAGAACACAACTTCAACATTGTACAAATAAATCTGTCATAAAATAGCCAGCCAATACATCCTAGAAAAGCAACAGAATAGGTGTGATTCCTGAAATAAGACCGCGAGGGTGGGAAACACCCTTATATCGCAAAAAATAAATAATTCGTAGAAAATAACTCCGACGTTGTACAAATAAATCTGTCGTAAAATAGCCAGTCAAAACATCCTAGGAGAGAAACAGAATATGTGTGATTCCTGAAATTAGACCGTGGGGGTGACAAATACCCCATATATCGCAAATAATAAATAATTCGTAGAAAATAACTCCGAAGTTGTACAAATAAATCTGTCATAAAATAGTAAGGCAGTACATTCTGGCAGTGCAAAAAAATGGGTCCGACTCCTTAAATAAAACCGTGAGGGTGGGAAACATCCTTATATCGCAAATAATAAATAATTCGTAGAAAATAACTCCGACGTTGTACAAATAAATCTGTCATAAAATAGCCGGCCGATACATCCCAGGAGAGCAACAGAATAGGTGTGATCCCTGAAATTAGACCATGGGGGTGACAAATACCCCATATATCGCAAATAATAAATAATTCGTAGAAAATAACTCCGAAGTTGTACAAATAAATCTGTCATAAAATAGTAAGGCAGTACATTCTGGCAGTGCAAAAAAATGGGTCCGACTCCTTAAATAAAAGCGCGAGGGTGGGAAACACCCTTATATCGCAAATAATAAATAATTCGTAGAAAATAACTCCGACGTTGTACACATAAATCTGTCATAAAATAGCCAGCCGATACATCCTAGGCGAGCAACAGAATAGGTGCGATTCCTGAAATTAGACCGTGGGGGTGACAAATACCCCATATATCGCAAATAATAAATAATTCGTAGAAAATGACTCCGACGTTGTACAAATAAATCTGTCATAAAATAGCCAGCCGATACATAATAGAAGAGCAACTGAATGGGTGCGATTCCTGAAATTAGACCATGGGGGTGACAAATACCCCATATATCGCAAATAATAAATAATTCGTAGAAAATAACTCCGACGTTGTACAAATAAATCTGTCATAAAATAGCCAGCCGATACATCCTAGGAGAGCAACTGAATAGGTGCGAGTCCTGAAATTAGACCGGGGGGTGACAAATATCCCATATATCGCAAATAATAAATAATTCGTAGAAAATAACTCCGAAGTTGTACAAATAAATCTGTCATAAAACAGTAAGGCAGTACATCCTGGCAATTCAAAAAAAATGGGTCTGACTCCTTAAATAAAACCGTGAGGGTGGGAAACACCCTTATATCGCAAATAATAAATAATTCGTAGAAAATAACTCCGACGTTGTACAAATAAATCTGTCATAAAATAGCCAGCCGGCTATTTTATGACAGATTTATTTGTACAACGTAGGAGTTATTTTCTACGAATTACTTATTATTTGCGATATATGGGGTATTTGTCACCTCCACGGTCTAATTTCAGGAATCACACCTATTCTGTTGCTCTCCTAGGATGTATCGGCTGGCTATTTTATGACAGATTTATTTGTACAACGTCGGAGTTATTTTCTACGAATTATTTATTATTTGCGATATAAGGGTGTTTCCCACCCTCACGGTTTTATTTAAGGAGTCGGACCCATTTTTTGCACTGCCAGGATGTACTGCCTTACTATTTTATGACAGATTTATTTGTACAACTTTCGGAGTTATTTTCTACGAATTATTTATTATTTGCGATATATGGGATATTTGTCACCCCCACGGTCTAATTTCAGGAATCACACATGTTTCTCTCCTAGGATGTTTTGACTGGCTATTTTACGACAGATTTATTTGTACAACGTCGGAGTTATTTTCTACGAATTATTTATTATTTGCGATATAAGGGTGTTCCACCCTCGCGGTCTTATTTCAGGAATCGCACCTATTCAGTTGCTCTCCTAGCATGTATCGGCTGGCTATTTTATGACAGATTTATTTGTACAACGTCGGCATTATTTTCCACGAATTATTTATTATTTGCGATATATGGGGTATTTGTCACCCCCATGGTCTAATTTCAGGAATCACACCCATTCTGTTGCTCTTCTAGGATGTATTGGCTGGCTATTTTATGACAGATTTATTTGTACAATGTTGAAGTTGTTTTCTATAGTTTATTTTTACTATTTGAAATAATGGGGGTACTACTTACCCCTAATGAATAGGACAAGTCGAGTTATTTTTATATTCACTATATAATTTTTCAGTACGTTGTTAATAACCTAATTCAACAATGTACATCAAATACATTATTTTTTAAATTCCATTAGAGGGCATCTCAATATTTATTTCACCCCTTTCCCCTGCGTGGTGTGGTGGTAAGTCGTTCCCTAATTCGTTATTTGCTACTGTAAATTGCCGAAACATGCGAATTTTGCTATTATCTATAATTATTAGCTCTCTGTTAAAGTGAATGCGATATTTATCTGGTCCGCTGTAAAAAAGTAAATTTCAAATCTAAATCTAAATCCAACTTCAGCTACATTAATAATTTCAAGCTATTTCTAATGTAAGATGAGCAAAACTAGAAAATAAGATTTTTTTCCGAGATTTTGCCGAATGCGCCAGTGTTAGAAAATTCATCGTCGCGTCGCCCAGTAAGTTGAACTTTATTACCTAAGGAAAAAATAATTCAAACGTATTTTTGACTACTACTGACTTCAATATCGATATTAGATAATAAATACCTTAAATACTTCTCTGTTTTTTAATTTCAATAACGCTCACAATATCTTATGTTACGTATTATATTACTAATTAACATAACAGAACGTAAGAATTAGAGATTAATGAGATTACTGACAAGTTCCTTGTTTATGTTCATATTTCGTATGTTAATTTGATTTAAGTATTTACTTCATTCTCTCTTTTTTCTCTCTTAATGCTTTCCGACTGACAGGATCACTTTAATTAAGCAAAATCGACATTAAAATAAGAATTTTGCCTTTGCATAAAAGTGTTTAATCGGTTCTGATTATGAAAAATTAGGTAGTTCTGTATTGAAGGGAAAGTTTATTTGTAAGTTATTAGAATAGCATCGACCGCTTTTACCCGAATCCGGGCGATTCTCCCAGATGCGGCAACAGCGCTGAGCAACAGCCTAGTCGGTATTGCTCCATCAAAAGTACAGCAGTAGGAACAAGATGGTGACGTCTATTCTGCCGTACCGCTCTGGATTTGCACAAAAACAGTAGTTTTCAAACATAACACATAAACCACAACCAAACAAATAACAACAGTGGCATAAACAAACCCTTTTTTGACTCGAGTTCTTGTAAAATTCTTTGTGACAATGCATGAATGAATCGTTTGAGGTTGTTTCGGTGATATTTAGTGGTCAATTTTAATTTTGCGATTATGTGCGGTTAGTGAATTATTTTTAAAACGATGTCGGCTGCAGCAGGAGGGAGGCCTAGTTCCGCTTCTGGGTCTGTAACGAATGCCGTTTCCCTGAAACCGATCGAGGTCCCACAAGCCCTGCAGAATGGGGAGAAATTTATCAAATGGGATGAGGTAGGATTTTGTGTCTTGTTTTTCCTGTCTGTAACAGTTCGATTAAAGAGATTCACAGGAAGAAGATTGCAACAATCATTTGTTTATAATGCATGTTTCAATGTGGACAGCTTTATCATTTGTAAACAAATCATAAATGTTATTTCTGGGTAATTATTGACAAGATATTTTTAAAAGTAATGAAAATCCCGCATTTATTTCGATTGTTATCATTGTTTATGATCATTATTTATGAGAGGTTTACCGAAATTGGCATATCTACATATATTTTCGAAATTGGCAATATTCCCCATATATTTGTGAGGAGTTTTATATTAAAAAACATTGTACATGCTATTTGTATATATTTCATATTAAAAAAAAAACAAAACACATCCTTTTGTATAGCTAAATACCTTATAGGTGTTAGTGTAACAACAAAAATGTATAATTCAAAATATTCTGGTTTAAACTCGACTTTAATCATCTGCATTCCAGTTTTCTAAAATTAGTAGGTACCTACGTATATCAGCTTAATTAAATATTTTAATTATAGAAATCTCTCAGTAAATATAAAATGTGACAAAAATAACGTAAGATGAGAACGTATATATTTTGCCGGTTTATGTATTTTTTTTGAATTGCATTTACCAGCATAGGTTTACAAAACTTTGTTTCATCTGATTTAAATATATCGACAATCTATTTATCTAAGGTCAGTTTCATGGTCATCAATCATCATATTAGAAAAATAACAAATACATTACGTTAGCTCTCTTATTACTTATTCTTATTAGGTTTGTCAGAATTATAAAGATTTAATCTCGTATTAAATATTGATATTTAACTTCGAAAAATATCGTACTATAAATGTCATTTTAGTCCCTGGAAAACAGGGAAAACCTGGAAAAGTCTGGGAATTTGATTTTGGTCAGAGAAATCAGGGAAAGGTTAGGAAGTCATTTTTCGTCAAAAAATTTCGAAATTTTTTGTTTATAATATATATTCAATATCTAATCTTATTCCATCCCAAGTAGTACTCCCTCCCCCACCCCCTCCTTGTATCCCCCTTAAATTATTAAAGAACCAGTTTTCATGAGTACACATGTTTAGATTGGATGTTTTTTAACTTGAAAATCATATTTCCTTTGAACGAACTACACCCTAAGCTCCCCCTACTACAACCTCATACTACAACCCCCTACTACAACCCCCAACGACAAGCACCCTCTTCCCCCACTAACATAAACCTTTATGCTCATACCTGGTATAAAATAGTTTTAAAAGGATTTTTATTTACATTATTAATAAAATGTCAATGTCATTCTATGTCTGGTAGCAGCATAGATATAGTCCATGCCAAAGTTGCAAAAACCCCAAAAGTGCAGGGGTAGCGACCAAACATGACTACCCCCCCGTTTTCGAGGACGGCCAATGATGGTGATAGTAACGCGGTCACTACCCCCTAAATGCAAAAAACCACTCCTTTTTCGATTTTTCGTTGTCAGGCATGCGATGACTTGTTGGATCGGGTTTCTATTAAGGAATCTGAATATGTCCTGTAAAATTTCGCAACCAGGCATCCTAACGACCCACGGGGGTTGAAACCACCCCCTCCCTCAATGCCGAAACATGCAAAAAACATCCAAACGTGCTGAAAATTGTTTTCCACACGTTTTCAATGGTGGGGAACACGGTGGTGATATTATTTAACTTCCCACCCCTAACCAACTACCCCTAAATGCCTTCTTCCCATTTTTCGTTTTCAGTCATGCGAGGACTTGTTAGATTGGATTTTTTTTGAAGAAACTCAATATGTCCTGTAAAATTTTGCCACCAGACATTCTAACGACCTTAGGGGTTGAAAGCACCCCTCTGAATCCTGAAGTGTCCCTCAAGGAGAAGAAGGTATCCCCCGTTTTCAAAGGTGGAGAACACTATAGCTGCATCAGTTTCTCTCTTAGTCCTCAAAAAGTACCCTTGCATGCCCAAAACCATCGGTTTTCCTTATAGTGAGATCACAAGCGCTCTATGGATCAGGTTTTCTAGGGAGAGAAATTTTTTTATTTCAGCTTAAAAGGAGTTTGATAGAATGGGCTATGCGCATGTATATACCGAGAGATCGAGAAAGACTGAACGTGACGTCACACGGAATAGTCACTAAAATTATCAAAATTGATTTCTATTCTACATACATTATCAAAACTTATTTCCTATGTTACTAGGGGTAACGATTGGTTCTCTAGTCAGTGTTACCAATCTGATATCTGTCATTTTCGTGAATGTTATTATTATTGGCTTGTGTCTGATTTATCATTTATCTCCCTCGAGATCTCCCTTTTTGACTAATAAATCAGTGTTTTTCAACGCAATTAGTTGACTGCCTCTTACGTAGTAGGTTAATAAAGAAACTCGCATTTTGTGTAAATACTGTAGTTGACTATATTTAAGGTTACTATCGCCAACGTGAAAATGTTGAAAGTATCAGAAAATAGTACATATGTATGTAGTATGTGAGCGGCACAAAAACAATCTTTAGGGAGCGGCACGTTCAGTCTTTCTCGATCTCCCTGTATATTCGTGTACGTGCATAGTCCACTTTTATTATATATTATGTACATGATTTTTTTCACATTATGTACAACATTTTTATTCTTATTCTAGACATGCGTTATATATTACTATTATTAAATAAATTATTCTTCGGTGTTTACAAATTAAATCATAGAGAGAGGGAGTCGTCTTCTTCTTACGTGCTCTCCATACCGCGATCCAGCGAGGACCGACGCACAAAATCTTCAATTATTATTTACAATCAATTAAAAAAAAATAGTAATCCTAGTTTTAGCTTATTCAGTATGATTTTGGGTTTTTTGGGGTTTATATGACATATTAACACATCTTAGATGTTGCAGGCTAAATGTAAACAGTAAGAATAAGACAAATATAACTAAACACTGTTGCCCCAACTTTGCTCAAACATGTCTGCTATAGTTAACAGAAAAAAACATGGCTGAAAAATGAATAAATTTTAATAGAATACCCTATTAAGAGTTTGTGGCTTTAGGAAATATTTTTATAAAACAAAAGGTTTTGTTAAATTCCAATTGCTCCACTTTATTACTATTTTAAAGCCTGTAAGACTTCACCCAGCCTTATTACTCTTCTTTAAAATCCTTAAGATTTGTCCCTGACAATCTCTAATCCAAATGTACTTAACTTAGATAACATAACCTAAAAAACATTATTTATTTCGTGTGTGTTTGAGTGTGCGCTCACAAAATGGCGTTTACTATGCGTTATATGCCCCCTCTCTCAAAGTTTAAAGGCGTAAGTGGGGGAACCAAAGGATTTATAAGTGCTTTATAAAAACCAAAAAGTTTTAACGTAGCTTAATAAAACTACCAAAAAACTATTAGGTTTTAAGGAACGTTTACCAATTATCATTAAAAGCAAATAGTATTTATGATTACATATATTGAGGGTAAGACTACTTAAGAGTTATTAGTTTTATTGCTTGATCATAAGAAGTACTTAAAAACCGTATTCTAAAACTCCCATAAAACCCAAAGATTTATAGATGTCTACCACAAAACTTAAATATTTAAAATCCACTATAAATCTTAATGAGTTTATTGTGGTTTTGAATAATGCAGCAATTAAGTGGCTATAAAACCAATAGGTCTTAAAGAGTAAAGAGGTTTAACAAATTGTCTATATTTAAAATCCACTATAAATCTTAATGAGTTTATTGTGGTTTTGAATAATGCAGCAATTAAGTGGCTATAAAACCAATAGGTCTTAAAGAGTAAAGAGGTTTAACAAATTGTTTTAAAGATAACTTGAAGGCCTTTTTTTTAAGTAAGTACATATTATCTGCAGATAAATTGGTATGCACAAAAGAAATAATAAAACCTAGTTCGGTTTATTTACCTTCTTAAATCTGTGATAAAACCCGATAAATACTTGTTGGCATTTAAATTGTTACTTTTGGGTTGTCATTGGGGGTTGGGGCTGGGGGGTGTTGGGGTATTGTATAGTAGTAGGGGGAGCGGGTGCACTTTATTCAAAGTGCACCCGCACATCTAAGCATGTGTGCTAATATAAACTTGTTCTACAATAATTTAATGGGGTTACATGGATGTGGATGGGGTTGGGGGAGGTTCTGTTTGGTGTGGAATAGATTAGATATTGAATATATATGATAAAAAAAATTTTTTCGAAATTTTTTGAACAAAAATAATAAGGGCCGAAAACCGGCCTTATAGGCCCTCCTCCTTTCTACGTGTTTCGCTTTATGTTTCCGTTACTGCTCGTGTGGAGTTCTATTTTAGAGAATCCCATAGAGCATTTTCATTATGATATCTGGGCCATGTTCTTGTATACACTTTTATAATATGTAAACATAAAATCGTGAAATTATTTTAAAATTACACCTAGTTACTTCTTTATTTTTTGAAAGTGACCTTGTGGCTGAAATCTTCTCCGTTATCAAAAGTCGACTGGAGAGCAGTCATAACACGTTTTAATCGTATTCGGTTTTGGAAAGTAGTGAAAAAATTCGAAAAAATTTCGAAAAAATTCGATAAAAAGACACACTTTTATTAGTGAAAATGTTTATTTGCAAAATAAAATTTTAAGTCGTAATTTAAAGACTTAAAACATTAACTTAACAAACATATGAACATCTAAAAATAAAAGCATATATTTTTCAAAACAGTACAAAACAAGACATATTAAGTATTATAACGTTTGAAGAAAAATACTAATTTAGATTAGATGCTTCTTTGATGTCCAGTCTTCTTAATATCTGAAAGAACAAGTATATGAAGAAAACATCCTTTCCACGTCTGGGGAAGAGGCACGGCACACAGAAAGGGAATTATCAGATCCAGTACTTTGTTAATTTGTGAAATATATTTTTGAGATTTTCACCACTGCACTATGTTAACATTTTGTAATATTTCACTCAAAGAAATAGTATGGGTAAATTCAACAAAAAAAAAAATGGTTAACTAATAATATCCTTAATTTTGTTAAACTAAATTATATTGATGGTATTTTTAAACAAGAGGTGATTGTTATTTTAATTAATAAAAAGTTGTCGTAAACAAAACAAACAAACAAACTTAAAAAATAGATGAATAAGACTAATATTTTTTTCGTCTGACTATTATTTTGTTGAATTCTGTCAAATTGAACTAGATAATAGTATATTTTATTTTTAACTAATTCTAACCCAGTATTAGTTCGCTCTATTATTGTACTTGGTAGACAAACCAATTAGTGTTTGGAAAAACCGGGAAAATAAAAAACCGGTTCGAAACCGGTCTATTTAGAAAAAAACCGGTTTTAAACCGGTTTAAGCCGTTTATAAGATTCGATAAAAATCATAGTTTTTGCAAAATTTTGAGCCAGTCAACTTATTTTTACGGACTAAAAATGAGTAATTAATAGATAGCCAGAATTTCTGTGTCTATGTCTATGTGTGTATTTTGGCTTATTAATACCTGAATACTATACGAAAACAATATAATAATATGCACAACATACGTTAAAATATTATGCTATATTGCCCAATCCGTATAAAGCCACAAGATTGCCTAATATAAATAGAAATTCAGTACCCTACAATCAATTTGCAGATATAACTATAAAATGTAATATTTATGTTGATTGGTATAGTTTACTAAAAAAAACGGTTTTTTATTAAAAAAATCGGTTCTGTTCGGTTTTCAAAAAAAACCGGTTCGAAACCGGTTTAAAACCGTTTTTTTCCAAACACTAAAAACCAATATTTTTGTCGTCTTCTAGAAGTTCTAAAAGAATTACCATAAAATTTGCTTGCTTACCACGTAGTCTATTACAGAAATTATTCCCAGATGACGCCACATACAAATCACTGAGAATAATCAATCATGCATTATTACTTCCACGTCCAGTGGAAGTATAGTAACGACAAAAAAAATTTTAAAAATTTTTATTGTCCAAATAGGCTTAAAATGTCATGAAACGTCGAGATTTTAAGTTTGAGCGAAAAAAAAAATTCCGTCTGTCTGTCGGTCTGTCTGTCGGTCTGTCTGTCGGTCTGTCTGTCGGTCTGTCTGTCTGTCGGTCTGTCTGTCGGTCTGTCTGTCGGTCTGTCTGTCTGTCGGTCTGTCTGTCGGTCTGTCTGTCGGTCTGTCTGTCGGTCTGTCTGTCTGTCGGTCTGTCTGTCTGTCGGTCTGTCTGTCTGTCGGTCTGTCTGTCTGTCGGTCTGTCTGTCTGTCGGTCTGTCTGTCTGTCGGTCTGTCTGTCTGTCGGTCTGTCTGTCTGTCTGTCTGTAACTTTTTTTTGTGCGCACGTTTACTCTGGAACCGTTTAAGATATTGACTTGAAATTTGGTACACATATGTACTTTAACGAGATCTAGAACTAGATTATATTTTCATCGTGTTCCGTCGAAGGGATGGGGTGTAAATTGGGGTAAATTTGGGGTAAATGGGTAAATCAAGCAGGTAAGAGTCCACGAAATTGGTATTTAGTATATACAAGAGAAGCCAGAGATGGGTCAAGGAAAGTTTCCAGGAAAATTTCGGAAGTTTCCGGAACGGAGTTTTGATAAAAATGAAAGTTTCCTTTAAAATATTTGAATATTCCGAAAGTTTCCAAAATTCCGGGGAAGTTTCCAGAACTCCGGGAAAGTTTCCAAATTTTTCACGAATATTTACAGTTATTATTTACACATATTTACTCATAAATTTTAAATTGCCGCCACGATGATCTAACATAACCTCAAATGCCCGAAATCCAGTTTTAATTTGTTGATATTTTTTCGAAATTATCAAAAATTAATCATAGGGTTTCATATGGTCACCGCTCGGATTATTACTATTGGCATTGGCACAGAATTTCTCTAATTTCGTGCTATTGGTTATGATCAAGGATGAGTTGACACACATATGATAAGTTACATTTATTTGTATACCCGCACTATCGCTTCCCGATGAATAATATCTAGCATTTTTTTCTGTTACATTAAAAACGAAAATGATTAAAAAGAAACATACTTTTATTTTTTTACAAATTATAAGATATTATTTAATTTAATATATTTAGTGTTATTTTAATTAAATAATATGCGATTTGGATGTTATTTCTGTCTTGCCTTCTATATTTCCGTTTCTGCACAAAATAGGAGTTACGACTTACATATGACATTATTTACATAAATTTTTAATTTTATAATCCACATATTTATCACATTCTATAAATTATTTTATTTATATTTAATTATTTAATAATTCAAATAAAACAAATTACTGGGTAACCACCCAATTGCTCCATATTCTTCATATAGCACAGGGCACATATAGCGGGTGTCATATAATATCAGTTATTTGGTAAAAGTCTGTAAAAGTAATGTAAATAATATATTTATATGCACTTATTTGGTATCAAAATGAAGCATAGATCATTACGAATCAGATTTTACCATAAAATAGACTCTGAATATTCCCAATGGAAAGTTTCCAGGAAAGCTTCCTGGAAACTTTCGGAGTAATCAAAACTCCGGGAGTTTACCCATCTCTGAGAGAAGCTAAGGTCTCAAAAAAAAATTTTGGCATTAGCCACCCCCATTACCACCCCCACCCCCTTATTAAAGGGGATGAAAAAAATTGTGATTTAGTGTATGTACAGGAACCAGAAACCTCAAAATATTTTTTTTACTTCATCCACCCCCCACAACCACCCCCTATCACCACCCCCACCCCACTACCGATGTGGGGTATCGTTTTATGGGTTTTTAGGGTAGAAGATTTTAAATATTATATTATTAAAGTTCCATAAACAATTATTTTCACATACAAAGTTTTTTCGTTGTGAGTGACTTGGATAGAGAATCTGGATGTGGAAGTAGTGATTCCATGTACCTGAAGTTTCGAACGTTCACTTGAACGAATTCCATATGAAAATTTTCAATTAATCGACTTGGGCGTATAATTTTTCTGGTAATAATTGCTGGCAACCATAGTATCGTTGCTAGCAAATATTACCAGAAAAATGATACGCCAAAGTCGATTTGTAGTTTTTATTAATTTTTTTTTTATATGAAATTCGTTTAAGTGAACGTTCGAAACTTCAGGTACATGTGATTCCTTGGGCAGCGGTTTCTTATACTCTTATAAATTTATAGAAAATTAATAACATGATTGCAATGTTCAAATTCTCTCAGGGATCATCGATATATTTGGATGGATCTTATAAACGATCCCTCAATACTGAGATTTTGCTAACCAAAAAAAACTTCATCATACAATAAAGTGTAGATCAACCTACAAATTAGTTGGTGAACAAAAAACAAAGTCGTTGTACTATTTAATTGTAGACCAAATTGAAAATGGTTAGTGAACATAAAAAAATGTCATTGTACTATTTAATTTGTTACAAGAAGATATGATTATTAAACTACTATTTGTTTACGAAAACAAATAAAGTTGTATGACTATTCTTTTCTGATTGATTTAACTATGAAACTAGATAGGCGCGATTTCATATGCTCTTTTTGGTTGAATTTACCTATCATTTTCTTTGAGTGTTCTTCTGAAAACATTGTTTCTAGGAACGGATCTGATTTTCCTGCCATCTTAATCACTAATGGTAAAAACCCTCTGTGTCCGAAAAATGTTAGGAAACTAAATCTAAAGTAGCCATTTTTTTTTTCTTACGACAGTGAATATTTGTTTTTATTTCTGATAGAACCCAGTACTTTCCAACGAAAAGTTTCCAGGAAGTTTTCCTTCTAACTTTCCATTGGGTATATTGATAGCCTATTTTATAGTGAAATCTGATTCGTGATGATGTAAACTTCATTGTGATAAATAAGTGCATACAATTATATTATTTACGTGACTTTTACAGACTTTTATCAAATTTGGAAAGTTTCCTCGACCCATCTCTGGTATTTTAACAGAGCGGTAAACACTAGACTATTGTCACTTGGTGCTACTGTACCTGTTGGATTTCTTTTGCAGTTTGACATCTGCGTGGTGAGATATAGTTCAAGATTAGGCTAGTCGCGGAAAGATCACCACACCATGAGCGTACTCGATATTTATTTGCAATTTTCAAAATTTATTTTCTCGGTTATATTTGGGCATTTTGCTAAATGAATATTTTTGGATATTAGGAAGATGTGAGTGTTCGTTGATCTGAATATATGGATGTATTTCAAAAACATCTTGTATAATCTACTATTTTAAGTTAAAATATTCTCATAAATTATGTAAAAACCTTTGTGAAGATGGGAAATTTTTACTGTTAGCGAAAAGTCGTATGTTCTATTTTAAATTCATATCGTTCATATCGTTAAGGCATAACCTTTACAACTCATATTCCTGTTTAATTATACGTAGCGGCATAAACTCGCACGAACAACGGAGTAGTGATAAAGCAAGGAAGATAAAATGCCATAGTAGTTTCATCATCCACACATAAATTAACGCGAGACTCTTGTAAAATTTTATAATGATTAACATTTGAAAAGGATTATGAATTCAAGGATTCTCAATATATAAATATTTACAATAAACGTTTACAAAACTGATTAGATATTTTAACATTATTAGTGACTGTCATTTCGGATATTTCACCTATAAGGTTTGTGCGAACTCTCAAAATTCCCAAAACTGCAATAAGGAACTAGCAGTCAAGATTTAATAATTTTCTATAGTGTTGACCTCAGATTTGATCTTGCACTATGCTGATAAAAGCTATGAATATTCAGTATACGCTACGAAGTAAATCAGTAAATCAAGGTGTGATATTGTGAGGTTTGGAATTTTTTAACCTTATGTTTAATGTACCCCTTGAATACAGATTTATAATTTCACCGGAAGACCATCATCCTTCTTTATACATTAATAACACAAGCACAACACACAAAAAAAAGTCGAGTGCTAGAAGGCAGCCCTATGTAATCCCATGCATTTTGACTCGCTGAACACGAATCCGATGTCAGTTTTGCCCGATTGGCTCTTGCATTTTTGTTAACCTCAAAGAACACCTTAAAAATGCCCGAAAAATCCCAAACAAGTAAATAAAAAGTTTAAATGAGCTGATCACTATATCTATACGTAATTTGCGGCACTGAAACCGAATCCAGTGACAGAATTTATGCGCGACGATCAAATATCTTGTAAAATCCATATTTAGGATGAAAACGTACCCAAAAATGACGTATTTTCACGAGCTGAACACAATACCGTAATCAGAATTAAAGCGCAATCTGCATACTTCATGGAGAAATAACATTTCAGCATATATTCTCATCAATCGTAGAAAGCGGAGATGGGTAACTTTTAAATTTTTAAGTATCTATCTTTTTGATCACATATGCCAAAATAACGATAGTCAACTTTTTTTTTTCAAATGGTATGCTATACATTTTTTTGCCGATTGTTGTAGAGCTTCTCTTTCTGCATTCAACCATGTGAAAAAAGTATACACTTCCATAAGGAAAATTTCGAGAAAATTAATAAAATACTAAAAAACTTCATTTAAAGGTTTTGTTTCTGATTCAACATAGTTAGCCATGGAAACAATTGAATTTTGTCATTGTCAGTAATGTCAAATTGAAAATACTGTTATTTGTGACTGGGTTATTCGTTTTTGTTTTATGTTATACTTCTAAATAGATTTACACAATGGTATCTTACAATAACGAAAAAAAATTGGACATGATATTAATTTATGGAGAGTGCGGAAAAAACATAAAGTAGCCAAACGTTTATATCAAGATCGCTTTCGAAATAGGCCGGTACCATCTGTCAAAATGTTTGTAAAATTGGCAAGAAATATGAGCGAAAGTGAAAGTTTTGAGAAAAAAAGAAACGTTTTTAAACGCCGTTAGATTTCTTCCTTTGGTTCTATCTAAAAGAAAAAGTTTACTTTATACCTCTAAATGACGTCGAAGATCTTAAAACTAGAGTACGAATTGAATGCTGCAGATTAAATGTTAAAATTCATTCTTCAACATAAGGAAAATTTCGAAAAAATTAATAAAATATGATAAAACGTCATTCAAAGGTTCTTTCTGAATCAGCATAGTTAGCCAAGGAAGCAATTGAATTTTGACATTGTAAGTAATGTAACTAGTACCAACTAGGCAAATCAGATTCGAAAGAGAGGGATTTGTACGAGGATTGTCTACGGTACTGATGAGGCGTAAAAATTTCGAAACAAAGTTTAATGTTTTGACCAAACAAAGTTCTGTTTTTAAATAATTATGTAATTCATTTTTATATAAACAAACATTTAATGTCGTATCTTTAGTTAATTAATGATAATAACACTCAACAATAATATTAAAATAACAACTAATAATAAATAACAATTACCAATAAAAAATTACCAATACTTGAAAACTAACTAACAATTAAGAAAATAAAAACATTATTTATTGCTTCATATGTTCGAAGAGTCCCCCGTTCGCTTCTAAACATAATCGTCGTCTGTTTATCACGCCATGGGTACATACATGTTGAAGAATTTCAACATTTAATCTGCGGCATTCAGTTTGTATTCTATTTTTAAGATCTTCGACATCATTTAGATGTGTAAAGTACACTCTTTCTTTTAGATATGGCCAAAGGAAAAAATCTAACGGTGTGAGATCCGGTGATCTGGCAGGCCACTTGACTCCCTCACTATGAATTCCGATCCATCTACCAGGATAAGCTGCATTTAAGTAATTCGTTACAATTATAGCATTATGTGGCGGTGCCCCATCTTGTTGTAATATCATGTTATGCCTAATATGTAATAGAACGTCTTCTATGAAATTTAACAACTCTTCTCTTAAAAACTGTAGACATCTTTCTCCAGTAAGCGTGCCTTCGTAAAACTTTGGTCCTATAATTTGTCCGTTGAGAATTCCACACCATACGTTAATTCCCCAGATATTTTGGAAATTAGTTTCCCGAAGCCAGTGAGGATTATCCTGCGACCAATAATGGCAGTTATGTCTATTGACAATTCCATTATTATGGAAACGGGATTCATCTGACCACTAACGTTAACTGACGAATAGAAATATGCGGGTCTACGAAAACACGGGCTAAAACTGCAACTGTATGTTCCTCATCTCGTGCGGTTCTGGGCTTAAAAACGTATCTTTTTTTCTCAAAACTTCCACTTTCGCTCATATTTCTTGCCAATTTTGCAAACATTTTGTCTGATGGTACCGGCCTATTTCGAAAGCGATCTTGATATAAACGTTTGGCTGCTTTATGTTTTTTCCGCACTCTCTATAAATTAATATCATGTCCAATTTTTCTTCATTAGTGTAAGATACCATTGTGTAAATCTATTTAGAAGTATAACATAAAACAGAAACGAATAACACAGTTACAAATAACAGTATTTTCAATTTGACATTACTAACAATGACAAAATTCAGTTGTTTCCATGGCTAACTATGTTGAATCAGAAACAAAACCTTTAAATGAAGTTTTTTCGTATTGTATTAATTTTCTCGAAATTTTCCTTATGGAAGTGTATACTTTTTTCACATGGTTGAATGCAGAAAGAGAAGCTCTACAACAATCGGCAAAAAAATGTATAGCATACCATTTGAAAAAAAAAAGTTGACTATCGTTATTTTGGCATATGTGATCAAAGAGATGATTTAAGGACGTCATTCGATAGAGCTTGGCAAACGATTTACAAATATATATGGTTTATTGTAGTTTTCTGTTAAAATAAAAAAGATACGGGGGGGCGAATACCAAATTGTAATATGTTGCAACCCCTAGAATGTAGGCACAGAATTCAATTAGTTCGGATGTCTTTCTGTAGATTTGCACCTACTAGAGAAAGAACCTACTAGAAGCTCTAGAAGTAGTAAAGAACTTGCTGGATGTATCTGGATAATGGTGACGTCATCACAGAAACATCGAGATCTGTCATCTTTAGGTATATAAGGCATGGAGTAAAACCAGAGTAGACAGTTTTAAGTTTGAATAGCAAGTCAGTAAGATCAGAAGAGAGAAAAGTGATCAAGTAGTGAATAATTATAGTATTTAGTAGTATATCAGTGAAGTAATTATTTATTATAATTAGTAAGTTAAAAAATTAGTGTTTAGTGTTATCTGGATCCACGATACAGGGTGTTTGCAAAAAGGGTGTAAACCATAACAATATATATATTGGAGGCTGTAACTTGCCGAGAAATTGACCCATTGGAAAAAATAAAATATCACTATTTCGGAAAAAATGTATACTTTTTGAATGTTCAAACACAAATTCGTTTACTTGTATGCATTTTTTCGAAAATATGATTAATCAGATCATGATACGAAATTGCGATCTTATCTTTATAACTATGAAAATATCTTTGATTGTTTTGAATATAAACTCTGAAACTTTTCCAATACATTAACAAATGTATAAGGAATCCATTGGATATAGCTGAAATGTGGATAGGTGTACCTGTAATAAATACAGTACAGTAAAGGCACGTAAAAATTTATGCGAGCGATTCAGCGGCAATGTGTGGTGTCTGTGTATGCGCTCATAATTATATATTTTCCCTTCAGACTCACTGTTTATCCTGCTATTCACTAAGAAAAATGTTAAAAATGTGTAATCAGAAAGAGAAAAAAAGCTTTAGTTTACTTGTTAGAACTGCTAAGAATTTTTAGAGGTTCCGTAGTATGCATTTAACCGTGCGCTTGGCCGCGCAAAGTAACAAAGTTATTTCACTATTTTTTTCCAGGAATACCGTGGCTTTAGCGATAAATTTTATTAGGACATTTTTTATTCAGAAACACGTGGTCTATCCACCTGTATTTTTTGTTTTTTTCTACCCTGACTTAATTTAAACATTTTGAAAAAATGGATGATGCACTTTTTTATGTTCGGCGGAATGTAAACTTTTCAGGATATTATTCTACACACTTTTACGAACTCATTAAAAAAATATATTCAGTTTGCAAGTTTTTGTGGGTTTCACTACAAAATGTTCTCTGTCGTCTGGGCTAATAATTAAAATCAATTCCTTATAGAATGAACTTATTAAAAATGATTTATCAATGAAACTGAACGAGAATGTAGGACACGTATACAGCGGGTTGTGCAATAGAGGCATATTATTATTATTTTTATTATTGTGATGTTTCTTTTTGAAATATGAATATGAATCTTAATCTTCATCGTATGATTATGGCCTCGACAACCCTAACAAAAAATGTTTTTTGCTTAAATAGATTCTGAATTCTCGACGTAGGAAGTTATTGATAATTTACCTAATTTACGGCAAAGAAGTTTCGGTACAAAAATGTGTTCTTGTGATAAAGAGCAGTAAGTGGGCGCCAGATATTGAGGCCACTTCAGGCGCCAAGAAGTTCGGATACAACTAAAATTTATCAAGTATTCCATTCATCAATCAATATTAACAAATTAATTGTGATACAGGAGAAGTAGGTAATTTATACACTGGATACCAAGCTTGTTAAAATGACTGAGCAAAATAGGTCATTCAGGTATAATATTTCTTGACTAAAGTTGCATATACAGATTGGGCAAAGGTAGTTTTATATATCCGGTGATAAACGAGAGCTAGAAAGGAAACAGAGAAATTATGAAAAGAAATACGGATGTACTGCTCCCAACACGTTACACACTTCGTGAAATATTATTTTTATCACCTTGTCGTGTGTCAACGTAGGGCATCGGCACCTCTCGCTTCTAACTGCCCCTCAGTGGTGCCTTTTGTAAGAAACCGCTGCCTAAGGAATCACTACTTCCACATCTAGTTTTTCTACTCAAGTCTCTCAACTAAAAAAAAAATTGTACGTGGAAATAATTGTTTATGGAACTTTAATAATATAATATTTGAAATCGTCTACCCCAAAAACCCATAAAACGATATGCCACATTGGTAGTGGGTGGATGCAGTAAAAAAAAATTAAGGCCTCTGGATCTTGTACACATATTAAATCACAATTTTGTTTTCACCCCCTTTTATAATGGGGTGGGGGAAGTAATGGCGGTGGCTAATGCCAATTTCTTTTTGGGACATTAGCTTCTCTTGTATACCAGGTGATTCAGATTGGTATTCGCCCCCCCTGTATCTTTTTTTATTTTAACAGAAAACTACAATAAACCATATATATTTGCAAATCGTTTGACAAGCTCTACCGAATGACGTCCTTAAATCATCTTTTCGATCACATATGCCAAAATAACGATAGTCAACTTTTTTTTTTCAAATGGTATGCTATACATTTTTTTGCCGATTGTTGTAGAGCCTCTCTTTCTGCATTCAACCATGTGAAAAAAGTATACACTTCCATAAGGAAAATTTCGAGAAAATTAATAAAATACGAAAAAACTTCATTTAAAGGTTTTGTTTTTGATTCATCATAGTTAGCCATGGAAACAATTGAATTTTGTCATTGTTAGTAATGTCAAATTGAAAATACTGTTATTTGTGACCATGTTATTCGTTTTTGTTTTATGTTATACTTCTAAATAGATTTACACAATGGTATCTTACACTAATGAAGAAAAATTGGACATGATATTAATTTATGGAGAGTGCGGAAAAACAGTAAAGCAGCCAAACGCTTATATCAAGATCGCTTTCGAAATAGGCCGGTACCATCAGACAAAATGTTTGCAAAATTGGCAAGAAATATGAGCGAAAGTGGAAGTTTTGAGAAAAAAAGAAACGTTTTTAAGCCAGAACCGCACGAGATGAGGAACATACAGTTGCAGTTTTAGCCCGTGTTTTCGTAGACCCGAATATTTCTATTCGTCAGTTAGCGACAGAAACTGATATTGCATATTCTTCAATTCAAAGAATTCTGAGAGACAATAAACTGCGACCATATAAAATACATTTACATTAGGGCTTGCTTTCAGGAGATTACGAGAGACGTCTAAATTTTGTAGCGTGGTTGGCAGTTGCTCAAGAAATGACTATATTAGATCGCATCATGTGGTCAGATGAATCCCGTTTTCATAATAATGGAATTGTTAATAGATATAACTGCCATTATTGGTCGCAGGATAATCCTCACTGGCCTTGGGAAACTAATTTTCAAAATATCTGGGGAATTAATGTATGGTGTGGAATTCTCAACGGACAAATTATAGGACCAAAGTTTTACGAAGGCACACTTACTGGAGAAAAATATCTACAGTTTTTAAGAGAAAAGTTGTTAAATTTCATAGAAGACGTTCAATTACATATTAGGCATAACATGATATTACAACAAGATGGGGCACCGCCACATAATGCTATAATTGTAACGAATTACTTAAATGCAGCTTATCCAGGTAGATGGATCGGAAATCGTAGTGAGGGAGTCAAGTGGCCTGCCAGATCACCGGATCTCACACCGTTAGATTTTTTCCTTTGGCCATATCTAAAAGAAAGAGTGTACTTTACACCTCTAAATGATGTCGAAGATCTTAAAAATAGAATACGAATTGAATGCCGCAGATTAAATTTTGAAATTCTTCAACATGTATGTATCCAGGGCGTGATAAACACAAGCGCACGAAGGACTCTTCGAACATATGAAGCAATAAATAATGTTTTTATTTTCTTAATTGTTAGTTAGTTTTCAAGTATTGGTAGTTTTTTTTATTGGTAATTGTTATTTATTATTAGTTGTTATTTTAATATTATTGTTGAGTGTTATTATCATTAATTAACTAAAGATACGACATTAAATGTTTATTTATATAAAAATGAATTACATAATTATTTAAAAACAGAACTTTGTTTGGTCAAAACATTAAACTTTGTTTCGAAATTTTTATGCCTCATCAGTGCCGTACACAATCCTCGAAAAAATCCCTCTCTTTCGAATCTGATTCGCCTAGTTGGTACTAGTTATATTACTTACAATGTCAAAATTCAATTGCTTCCTTGGCTAACTATGCTGATTCAGAAAAACCTTTAAATTACGTTTTATCACATTTTATTAATTTTTTCGAAATTTTCCTTATGTTGAAGAATGAATTTTAACATTTTAACATCTGCAGCATTCAATTCGTATTCTAGTTTTAAGATCTTCGACGTCATTTAGAGGTATAAAGTAAACTTTTTCTTTTCGATAGAACCAAAGGAAGAAATCTAACGGTGTTTAAAAACGTTTCTTTTTTCTCAAAACTTCCACTTTCGCTCATATTTCTTGCCAATTTTGCAAAAATTTTGACTGGTGGTACCGGCCTAGGACGTCATTCGATAGAGCTTGACAAACGATTTACAAATATATATGGTTTATTGTAGTTTTCTATTAAAATAAAAAAGATACAGGGGGGCGAATACCAAACTGAATAACCCGGTATACTAAATACCAATTTTATGGACTCTTACCTGCTTGATTTACCTATTTACCCCAATTTACCCGCCAACCCTTCAACGGAATGAGATGAAAATATAATTTAGTTCCAGATCTCGTTAAAATACATACGTGTACCAAATTTCAAGTCAATATCTTAAACGGTTCCAGAGTAATCGTGCGCACAAAAAAATTACAGACAGACCGGCAGCCAGAATTTTTTTTTGCTCAAACTTAAAATCTCGACGTTTCATGACATTCTAAGCCCATTTAAACAATAAGAACTTGAATACTATTATTATTATTATTATTATTATTAACAATGTCTTTTAGAAATTCCCAAAAAAATGAATCCAAATGATCTCGAACGGGTAGGACACTATGCATCTGCATCCTGCTTCCAAATCATATCATCAAGTTCAGCTTCCGGAAAATTCTGCAAAAGAACATTTTATGCTTCTGGGATAATTATGTCCAGATAGATAAAGTATAATCATAAAATATAGGCCCAACAATTTTGTTTCTGTAAATTCCACACCAAACGCTAACAGTTTTTTTTCCTGATTTTTTTATTTCTTTTACCAATCTTTTTCTGTTGTGCTTGTTTTCCCACGACCTTGGATTTTTCCTATTAAAAGCTCCTGCCGTAGAAAAGGATGATTCACCAGTCCATAATATTTTAGTGAAAAATCGGGATCTTCATCCAACTTTTGAATCATCTGGCGGCAAAAGTCCAGCCTTTTCCTATTATAAGCATCTATTAAAACTTGTACGGGTAAAATTTTATATGGACTGTAGGTAGTTATTATTATTTAACGTACGTTGGATTTTGGAATAACTTTTACCTAATTGATCGACTGCATTATTTATACTACATTCAGTTTCTGGGGGTGGCTAATTCCAAAAAAAATTTTGACACCTTAGTTTCTTCTGTATACTAAATACTAATTTTATGGACTCTTACTTGCTCGATTTACCTATTTACCTCTATTTACCCTAATTTACCCCCTAAAATTTCAACGGAATAAGATCAAAATATAATTTAGTTCCAGATCTCGTTAAAATACATACGTGTACCAAATTTCAAGTCAATATCTTAAACGGTTCCAGAGTAAACGTGCACACAAAAAAAGTTACAGACAGACCGACCGACAGACAGACAGACACATTTTTTCTGCTCAAACTTAAAATCTCGATGTTTCATGACATTTTAAGCCTATTTGAACAATAAGAATTTTCAAAATTTTTAATGCATCAGATCATGGCCCCCGGTACCAAATTCCCCCCCGCGCTTAATAATTGATCAGCGGGGGGGGGGGAGGAATTTGAAAAAAAAAGATGTTTGCCAAAATCTCTGACAGGCCTCCGCTACGGGCCTCTTGAAAGCCAACGGGCCCTCGCGCTTGATAAAAAAATAAATTGTCAAGATGTCTGGCAGGCCCCTCGGAAGCCCGGGCCGCTAAACTCAGTACCTAATAGACACCCCCCCCCCATACGGGGGGCCTGCACTAATGAAGCAAATTTCACAGGTACGAACTGTTATGGTGAATTATATTTGAGCATGTATAAATTTCGACGGTTAAGCCTCTACAAAATCTGTGCCTGTATTTTAAAACTAGGTCATCGTTGATGCGAGAAAATATTTTTTTTATTAAAATAGGAAAATGGAACCGGCGACTCGAACAATTGTTCAAACGCAGTGGCAATTTACTAAGTTTTATTTCACAGAAACAAAAAACCTCATAAAACAGACTCTTGTGGTTTGCGGTCTGCAAACTTCCATTCAGAGAGCAAAAATCACGACTGGCTTTGAACTCGATTTATCTATAACATCGAACATGAATGTCTTTCAAACTTCATGCAATGCAATTCTTTTGCGATATATTGTCTTCCATGATCTAAGTAGATCTAAAATTACTTCTTTGTTTCGTTTACTACGTAAGTTTCCTCTTTCAAGATAACTTTGTTTCGGATAATATCTAATTCTTGTATCAAATTTGCCGTGAAATATGTCAAGATGTAGACGTTTAGAGCCTGACAGACATTATTCAGTTTTTAACTTCTTTCGGCATTAAATTAGAAACTTGCTTCTAAAAAAATATAGCTAAATTTTGTCATTTGTTTAAAGGTCCATTCGCTTAAATTTAGTAGAGGGACTTATGTTCATTTTCAGCCTTTTCTTGTCAATGTTTAGGTAGTGATAGTAGAAATATGCAAAATTGAGAAATAATGTCAATGTCATATACGGCGTGTGTAAAAAGTATTGAAGCGTGGCCGCAACTTTTAAAATATTGATTGTATAAAAAAACCCTTGGACAGGTCGATGTTTATTTTCAATTGCGTAGTTTTTGGTGCAATTTATAATTTTTAGTTTTACACACCCCCATCCCCAGCCACCCAACTTTTTTTTCAAATAGCAACTTACCATTTGTGATACCTCAAAAGAAAGGTGTTTTAAGAGGCTATTCAACGGCGTAAAGAAAATTGAAATCCGTCAGTGTGATTTGCTTCTCGAACGAATGCATTAAATTTTTTTCATTTAAAAATTTCAAAGATGTCGTCATGCATGTGAAATGTCAGAAAAGTGTAAGAAAATAATTGTACGATAGTCATTGTGTGAATCTTCTGTTATGGAGCGTTTAAGCGAACAACGAATTGAAATTTCAATCTTTGTGGCACATGGTGACCGTAAAAGAACCCAAGATGAGGTATGTGCTCTCTTTAAGGACAGGATTTTGCAGAGTAACGAATACAACTATATATATTTTATTGTAAATTTCTGTTGTATTTTGATATTGTACTTATACCCCAGGCATTAGAAACCATATAGGGCCCTTACCTGGAAAAATTCATGTCCTGGAGATAGGCTTACTTTATGTATTTTGGAGCGCTGAATCCGAATTTTTAACGTCCCACCGAAGATTCCCTCCGGAACCCCCTCAAATTCAGAAAAAAAATGTTTTTTTATTTTTATCTTTTTTTTCTTCGTGTTAGGAAAAAGATACCTAGAAATTCGGAAAGTAGACAAAATTTGCAACAAAAAAGGTCCATTGACATTTTAACGTTGAACGAACGGGGAAGCGCTAGCACACCTCGAAACATGAACCACGGAGCTGCGGGACTGTATGCACTAAGTTCAGTCAAAGTTAAAGATTGCAGGTTTGTTGGGGGTTCTGAAATAATAATGCCATCACCATACTTAGCGACAAGTTGAGCCTTGATTGCTTTAATGTGAGGTTTATAGTCACATTTAATTTGATCTACAAGTTGTTTAAACGAAAGTTGACACTCGTGCTCATTTTCTTCGAGAAAAGAAAATATGAACTTCATGGCAGCTTGTACTTCAAATCCGAAAGCCCCACGCTTCACAGGTTCTTCAAATTTGGGTTTTAGAATTAGAGTAAGCTTTTTCATTCAGGACAAATGATACCGATGGGCGATGATACCATATGATACCAATGATACGACATAAGAAACAATTCTGTTTGAAAGAAAAACTCTGTGTCTCGGAGCACCTTCGCGGAAACACGGGATATTCCGGCAATGGTCTGTTTTTTACATACGACGCGATTAGCTTCTCGTTAACGTATAACCTTTGACACCTTCGATGCACCACAATCGTCGTACGCCCAGTTAAAAGATCATATTTACTGTCTTTCCGCTTTAAGCTCGTGGTCTGGAAAGATTTTAAACCTTTTTCCGTCACGTTTACTGTTGTGTCATCCGATAACGGTTGCTCGCAAATGAAACAATTTAAAGTCACATCAACCATGTTTAAAATATTATAAGAAAACCGTTCTCATGAAAAAAAAAGTTTTTTAAACCAATGAAAACAATAAATAATATAAACTGATGACAAAACGCCTAAAACACTGCAATCGCGATCAACATGTTGCTATCAATTTTCGAAAAATTGAATATATCAAAAAATAATGCAGATATCGATTTGAAATTTTTATCAGATTTCAAAAATTTGTCTAAAATATTGCTAAAATTAAAAATTTATTTAAAATTTCGGTTTTTTGAATTTACTCCTGACCTAATAAAGCTATCTTAATTTTCGGGGGTTCATTTTATAGGTTTTTTTAATACCTATAACTTTCCCATTTGAACTTTCCTCTCAGATAATTAGCCTTCTATTTAAACGCGAAAAACCGACTTTTCAACTTTACGACCCCCCTTTATCCGGTATGACATCAGTTGGCTTGTTTTGGATGGCCAACTCATCAACTTAAAACAATAAAATCGTGGTTATGTATTTTCGCCACATTTTAATACTATTCGTGATAATTCGACCCACTCGCTCCCCTCCCGTTCGTCGTACGTCAAAATGTCAAAGGACCTTTTTTGTTGTAAATTTTGTTTGCTTTCTGAATATCTGGGTATTTTTCCTCTAAAACGAAAAAAAAAACGATAAAAAAAAACCATTTTTTTTTCTTCTAAATTTGAGGGGAGGGAATTTTTGGTGGGAAGTTGAAAAGGACCCCGCAATAATCTTATGGAAATTGGGTTTCGGTCAAATCGTCTGAATTTTGGATATGCTTTAGGTTTCATCATCCCAAGCAAAAGTCTCAATGGACACAAAGCTCGAAAATCAATACTTTGGCTGCTACGGAGCTTGAAAGCTTCAAAGCTCCACCACAGATTTATTTATTCGTGCAGTCTTTATAGATTTTTAAATAACTTATTTTTTCGATTTTAATGTCTAGGTTTATGTTTTTGAGGTTGCTGAATTCAAATCCGATGTCAAATTGTCTAAATTGACACTTGACAGCTGTCAATTAGCTGTCAAAGTGCCTTAACAAAGTGCAAATCTTATTTTTATGTTATGAGTTTATACTGTTTAGGTAACTCAGTTCATGTATGATGTGAATACAATAATTCGACAATGGGCAGCTGTCAACAGGCTGTCAGCTAGCTGTCAAAGTGCAATAACAAAGTGCAAATCTTATTTTTTTGTTATGACTTTATGCTTTTTAGGTAACTCAGTTCATACATGATGTGAATACAATCATTCGACAATTGGCAGCTGTCAACAGGCTGTCAGCTAGCTGTCAAAGTGCAATAACAAAGTGCAAATCTTATTTTTTTGTTATAACTTTATGCTTTTTAGGTAACTCAGTATAAAGTCATAACAAAAAAATAAGATTTGCACTTTGTTATTGCACTTTGACAGCTAGCTGACAGCCTGTTGACAGCTGCCAATTGTCGAATTATTGTATTCACATCATACATGAACTGAGTTACCTAAACAGCATAAACTCATAACATAAAAATAAGATTTGCACTTTGTTAAGGCACTTTGACAGCTAATTGACAGCTGTCAAGTGTCAATTTTTACAATTTGACATCGGATTTGAATTCAGCAACCTCAAAAACATAAGAATAGACATTAAAATCGAAAAAATAAGTTATTTAAAAATCTATAGAAAAAAATCTTAAAAAAAAAATAGAAAATAATAATATTTTAACTGACAGCCAACATGGATTTAGAGGTGGGAGGTTGAAACTGCCTCAATTAATTTATTTGAGTATATTTACAAAGAAGTCGATAGGGGGAAATATACTGTAGCAATCCTCTTTGATCTATCTAAAGCATTCGACTCAGTAAATAAGCAGGTGTTGTTCAGCAAGTTAGAAAATATTGGTATAAGAGGCATTACCCTTGAACTCATTAAATCATTTATGGATAATCGAACACTAACAGTTAAAGTCAATGAATCATATTCTATTACACAAGCGGTTACATTGGGAGTTCCTCAAGGATCTATTCTTGGACCGCTGTTGTTCTCCATCTACATTAATGATTTACCGAGTCATATTACCAAAGGACTTACAATTATGTATGCTGATGGCACCACCATCTGTATTTCTGCCTCGAGTATTGAGGAGCTCAACTCACATATAAATACAACGCTTGACGAAATGCGTAGTTGGTGTGATCGTAACAAATTGATGTTAAATGGGAACAAAACGGTGTTTATAGATTTTAAAATCAGGAGAAATATTGTGCTCAAAGATATCCCCTTAAGCGAAAGTTCAAAATTTCTGGGTACATTCATTGACAGTACATTGTCGTGGGTTCCACATATCGACTACGTGTGCAATAAATTAAACAAAGCATATTATGCAATCTACCAATTGATAAACATATTAAATGAGGAAGGCTTACTAAATGTCTATTATGCTCTAGCCTATTCTTATATAGCCCTAAATATTTCTCTTTGGGGAAAATCTAGTGAAGGATCAAGAGTTTGTATACTTCAAAAACGGCTGATTAGACTTATTTTCAAATTAAAGTATAGAGCAAGTTGTAGAGATACCTTCATCTCCAAGAGAATATTGACAGTTCCGTGTATATACATATACAAGTGTTTAATACATCTAAAATCCAATCTACATAAGTTTCATATACAAGCTGAAAACCATGACTATAACACGAGACATGGAAATTTACTAACTATTCCCTTTCACAGAACCTCTACTTTCAAAGAATCTCATTACTATAATGCAATAATGCTACACAATAGCCTTCCTGAAAATATTAAAAGTCTAAATCTCTTGAGATACAAAAAAAAGGTTAAGGACTTACTACTTGACAATGGCTACTACAGCGTTAATGGATTTTTACACAGAACTACAGGGACATAATTCATTGTCTCTTTCTATTTTGTCTTATTTTTTTAATTTGTTACTGTTGGTTTAGTAGATTAAGTTGTTTTTATTTTTACTGTTGTTGTAATTTAGATATATATTCATAGTTTATATTTTTACTGACACCATATATACATATACTGTATCTATTTAAAATGGTGAATAAAGATTATTATTATTATATAAAGACTGCACGAATAAAAAAATCTGTGGTGGTGCTTTGGAGCTTTCAAGGTCCCTAGCAGCCAAAGTATTGATTTTCGAGCTTTGTGCCCATTGAGACTTTTGCTTGGGATGACGAAACCTAAAACATATCAAAAATTCAGACGATTTGACCGAAACCCAATTTCCATAAGATTATTGCGGGGTCCTTTGGATTCAGCGAGCCAAAAAACACAAAGTGATCCTATTTCCATAACTACCATGAATTTTTCTAGGTAAAATTCTTTAATGCCTGGAGTATTAGTTTATTAATGAAAATAGTTTCTAATTTCATTGTTAAAGTAAGACATTTAATCATATACAAAATTTATGATAAAAACTGTATATGGTTGTATTCCATAGAGCAATGGGAAGTGCCTGAAACTATTTTAAAGATTATATCATTTACGATTTTTTAAATATTTATAATAATCCGAAAATAAACGCATATTTCCCTCTCATTCTACAAAATCATATCCTTAATGAACGTTATCCAAATAGAAATAGAATAAGTAGATGTACTGTCAGTCGGGTGATTAAAAAGTTCAGACAAACTGGTAACGTTAAAAACTTACCAAAATCTGGCAGACTTCACAGCAACTGATGATGAAAAGGCAAGTAACATGTTGCTGTCTGTAGAGGAAAATCTAATGTACTCTTTACGGAAACTTCCTGATGATTTTGATCTTTGTCCAAACTCAGTGAGCAACATTTAAAAAAAGATAAACTCGAGAAACTCTATCCATATAAGGTTCGTCTGTGTCAGGAACTATCCGAAAATGACTGATCGTAAGGTGGAATTTTGCGAAACTATACAGAAAAGATGTAACAATGATCCAACATTATTTTTAGTGACGAAGCGACATTTTATCTAAGTGGCTCGTATAGCGTTATCGCTATAAATAAAATTATTATCGAAGTTAATATACGTATATTTGTTTTTAATACATGTTCATATTTTTATGTGATATTGGTATTTTTTAGTATATTGATATTATATTTTTATATCGAATGTTTTTTATTTTTCCTAGCGACTCCATGGAAACTTCTCTATTATGGATCGAGTTTTCCTTTTTGTTTCTTAGCGACTCCATGGAAACTTCTCGCTTTTGGAACTTCTCGATTTCCAGTGAGTGAGTCGCTATAGTCGCTATATACACCCCCTCGTTAAAAAAGAAAATAGTCAATCAATCAACGTGTCGATTGCAAAACGTACTTTTTTAATCGGGGTAGGCAAAGTGTCACATCTGTCAACTAACACAAAAGCCGGTTTAACCCTATCAATATTGACAGTTATGACTTTGTCCCCTTTCTTAAAGGTAAATAACTTATCTGAACGAGATAAAACTTTAAACGGTCCTTCATATAAAGGAGTAAATGAACGTTTTAAACGTTCAATGCGAACGAAAATAAAATCGCAAGAGGCAAGATCTGAACTAACAAAAGTTTTGTAATTGCCATGCGAAGTTGGAGGAACAAATTTTAAATTATTAAAATAAATGCGTAATTTGTCAATGAAATAAGGAATATCTGGGGAATTATACGATTCAACGAAAAATTCGCCAGGTAAACGAAGGGTTTGACCATATATGAGTTCAGCAGGTGAACATTGCAGATCTTCCTTGGGAGTTGTCCTAAATGCTAATAAAATGATGGGTAATTCATCTGTCCAATGTGATGTATTGGCTCTAGCTAACAAGGAAGTTTTAAGTGAGCGATGAAATCTTTCAATTAAAGAGCTGCTCTGGGGGTGATATGCAGTTGTACGTATTCTATGAAAACCTAAAAACTTTGCAAATTCATTAAATAATCTTGACTCGAATTGTACTCCTTGATCAGTCGTTACTGACAAGGGAACACCGAATCGACAAACAAAGTTTTGAAATAAAGTACGCGCAACTGTTTCTGCTGTGATGTCGCGAAGAGGGTACGCTTCCGGCCACCTAGTGAATCGTTCAATCACCGTAAGAATGTAAGAGTTACCTTTGGATGGAGGTAATGGTCCTACCAAATCTATGTGGATGTGGTCGAATCTGATTTTCGGAATGGTGAAGTTCCCGAGAGCACTTCGCGTATGTCGACTGACTTTGACAGCTTGACAGTTAATGCACGATTTTGACCATAAATTGCAATCTGTGTTCATTTTCGGCCAAAAATAGTTATTTGAAATCAACAGTCTAGTGGCTTTAATACCAGGATGAGATAAGTTGTGAAAAATATCGAATATCGTTCGTCTGTAAACAAGTGGGACAAAAGGTCTGACTTTTGCACGAGAAACATCACACCAAATAAAATCATTTGAATCTGGAATTTGTATCTTTTTTAAAATGAAATTGGTTTTAGTTAGTGATGATTTATCTGACAATAAATAGTTGAGATTTGAATCTTTCTCCTGAGCTTCACTAAGCAACTTTAGGTCAAAGTTAACATTAAGGAAGGGAGAATTTTTAAGTTGAAGTGGTAAAATATCTTGTTTTAAGGAAGAAGTGTCGTAAATACGTGACAAGCTGTCAGCTATTACATTATGTTTTCCTTTAACATGTTGTATTTTACAAGAAAATTGAGCTATGTATTCTAAATGACGTATTTAATAATAATAATAATAATAATGTCTTTATTTTTTCGTTCAAATTTACAAGCAAAACAAATGGCTCAAAGATGGGTGGCGATATTCACGCAAGTGCTCTTCCATATAACCACCCACAAGTAAAAAATTGAGAACAAAATATACAATATACAATATGAGAACTGAAATAATATTAGCAAACATGTGAAATAAGGAATGTTGTAGAACTCTCCAAAATCGTCCTAAGTTGAAGACATAATCAAAATTCGACTTAGGCAAAAAATTTCATTTAAAGACATTTTCGGGAGTCTGCAGAGGCGCAGATCAGTCCACAAGGACCGTTTTGGGTTCTATAAGGCGTTGGAAATGACCAGGCGAAAATTCGAAGGAACACCGAATTTTCACTTAGGAAAAATGTTTTTGGTTCAGAATATCAGAGTAGAAGTATATAATGACAAAGATTTATGAATAATAAACTTTTTCAAAGGTACCATAAATTGGACTTTGAAAAATAATATTTTTGGAAGGGCGTCAAAATTTGGCCCAAGAATCGATTTATCGAAAGTACGCCAAAGTTTCACTTACAGATTAACTTTTCAAAAGTACCTTGAAATTTGGCTTGAAAATCAATTTTTCAAAAGTACGCCAAAATTTCACCCGCGGATTAACTTTTCAAAAGTACCTTGAAATTTGGCTTGAAAATCGATTTTTCAAAAGTACGCCAAAATTTCACCCGCAGATTAGTTTTTCAAAAGTACCTTGAAATTTGGCTCGAAAATCGACAGCCACAAAAGTACGCTAAAATTGGTCTTAAACTGGATTTTTCAAAAGTACCACGAAGTCAGTTTAAAAAGTACCACGAAAATATACTTTAAATTATTTTTTATTTTTTATTCCTCAACCAAAGACATTGACCTTTGAGGTACGATCATTGAAAGCCCAATTCTAAAGTATGAGCATAAAATTTTAACGATGCACTGCATCCAAAAGGCAAAATAGAAGATTTTGCCAAAGCCGGCGTAGTGCCGATAAGCAAAAATTGATAAAAATCAATGCACATGTACAAGGCCGGTTTCTCGCATGGAAAGAGTTTGGATTGACCCAGCGGCTCGCAATTTGGTCGAGCGCGTTGAGTAGTCCAGACAAAGCGATGGTAGAAAAGCCAATAACGGGGCTTTTCAAATGACAAAGTTATAGAGGAAAACGCCTTGTGCATAAAAATCCAAAAATTCAATTTTGCCTAATAGTCGCTCGAAGGTGAGACGCTGCCAAATCGATATTATTAATCGACTGTGATAAGGGTTAGTAAGTCGTGGACTGATCGAACGCCACTCAACTTATGCAGTAATAAGTCCTCAGAATGTGTTTGAGTACGTGAATTTCCACGATACAAGAACTTTAAAGCTAGGTAGTCTCTAGCGAAACTAAATTCATTTAGTAAAACTTTTTTTAAGTTAATTTCAGTCAGCCTTAATTATTCATTTACCCAGAGTCTGAAATGATTCTAAAAGCTCGCATTTTGATTCTGAGAAGGTACGTATGAATCTTTTCTACCTAATCGATCGTTAGCGCGAGCGCTCTCGCTTGTATGGTCTGAAAGTCACTACCTTGATTGGGGAAGGCACGATTCTTTCTTGAGAATTTTGTATAACCAATTCTGTTAAATAAACGGATTCTTTGAACTAATGTTTCTTAATTGATCTTGAGGCCTGTTGACGGTCTATAATCCCTGGAACTTTCGTATAGAAAACCGGATGTGTCGAGTTAATTCGCATTAACGTTCGACCTTCTGGTTGTTGTACGGAGGTTCGATAGGGATTTTTTTATGCGTTTTTTGAGAAATATATTCCGTTATTAATGGACCAAAACGCGATTTTCGCGTACCAAAACTAATCCCTCCGCAGAGAAATTCTTCGGTTGGGATTTTTTTATGCAAAAATTCAGGAAATTAAGAGGTGCCTAAACCCCTAACGAGGGAATTCGGGTCCAGAGAGAGCGTAGTTTCCGATCTGTGGTAGTGCAGCCTTGGTCCCGCTTTTCGGCTACCGAAGTCATCTTATCTCGAACCCGCCTGGGAGGTAGAAGAACGGGGTAATACGCGACTGGCGCCCCCTGAGAAATAAATTGGTGTCGCGTCATTTTGACGCCCGGTAGTGCGTTCTTCTACATGGCGCCCAACGTGGGGCGTTGTTAGTCAGCAGGGCTTTCTGGAAAGGATATGGATGAATCAACGCCTTTCCAGTTTTACGACGAGCCGACATCTGTGATGGACAACGTCTCTAGAGGGTTAGAGAGGCCGTGCGCGGAGGATGTACTGGGTAGTTCGGGGGTTGGCCCGAGTACCACTGAAGGAGTCATACAGCCCTCCTCAGAACAAGTGTTCGCCCAAATGGCAGCAGGTCTTGCCAAAGCTCTAAGCGAAGCCACGCACGAGCATAAGTATCGGTCGAAGCATCCAAATGCGGAATTTCATGGCTTCGAACACGAAGACCCTGAAACCTTCATTTATCAAATGGAGGAATTTTTCGTCCGAGTACGAATTACGCAGGATAACGACCGACTATATAAAATATCAGAACAGCTCAAAGATGATGCTAAGAAATGGTTCGAACAATATCGAACCCTAATTACCACGTATCCTCTATTCCTCGAGCGGTTCAGAAGCCGTTATGATTCAGGTGAAGTACTCACCGAAGCAGTAGCTAATTTATATGGCAAGAAACAAGATGCCGAGGAAAATACGTCAGTATTTATTTCAAGGAAGGTATGCCTCTTCAAGAGGATCGATCCGTTTAAGCCGGAGGCGATGAAGGCGGCTACCATCTTCAATCAGTTGAGACCTGATATGAAAATGCTCCTAAAGAGTGCCGTCATACTAGATACAAATACACTAGTCACGATGACCGAACAAATGGCCAAAATCATGGATGAGAATAAAGAATTCGAGATTCTGCAAAATGCAAAGAAAAGCAAAGACCGAGAAGCGTCCACCTCTACCGCTTCAGCTCAAGGGAATCAGCAATCGAGCAGTAACTGGAGAACGGAACCCTCCGCATTAGCGAAGCCGTCCTCCAGTTCCTTTGGTGCATCTAGGACACCATTCAATGGATCTCAAAGAAGAGATAATCCGCCAGCACCAAGGGTGCATTTTGCAAATAGTATTTCCTCGCTGCCTAGAGGGGATATACCGAGAAGGGGTACTGGAGACGTAAGGAACTCCCGAGTCCCGTATCGCCCTTGCAGATATTGCCCAACGGAGCAGTGGCATTTTCATGCAGAATGCCCAAACAATCCCTATCGTAATATGAATACGGGAAACCAAGCGGGGGTCAGAGGCGATGGCCCAGGCCGAACTGTACCAGCCCCGCCTACCAGGCCCCAGCAGGCTCGAAGCGACCCTCGGGGAAGCTCCGAAGCAAGAAGTTTAAATTAAAAAACTTCGATGACCTTCCTGACCTTAATTACCTGTTTAAGGATCAAGAAGTCAACCTATCTCCCCACCGATTCACTCCATTAGAATCTATCAATCAAACCAACGACGCTTTCCCTCTGCCTCGCATTAAGATTATAATTAATAATCGAGCGGTTAACGCTTTATTGGATACAGGTTCGACAAGGAATATTATCCAACCGAAATTTTTGAACGACATTGATCAACTTACAGCTCCCCAAACTTTTGTTATGGCTTGTGGCGATGGTTTAGTAGAATCCCTCGGGACTACGACCATAAACGTTAATGTACTAGATGTACCCTTTCAGACCACGTTTCAGGTCATTCAAAATTTAAATGAAGAGCTCATTCTGGGAGCCCCGTTTTTATATGCTCACAATGTCGTATTCGATTATCAACGTAAATGTGTCTACGTCGGCACTGAAGAGCGAATAACCGTCTTCTGGAATCAAGCAGCACATCAAGCAAGGAAGCAATGCCGGCTTCCCGAAGAACTGATCATCGGAAACGATAATTTAAAACCTCTATTCGAGGAATTCGCTGAATTGTTCACCGCGGTGCCTACCCAAGCTACCACGGTGACAACGAAACATAAAATAAAAGTTAAAGACGACCGCCCGTTCAATATCAAACCCTACCCCATGTCTCCTTCTAAGAAAAAAGTTATGTACGATCAAATTGAAGAGATGCTGAAAGCCGGGGTCATAGAACCGAGTACCGCTCAGTACAGTTCGCCTCCTATTATAATTGAAAGGCCCGGCAAGAAGCCTCGCTTCTGCATTGATTATCGTCACTTAAATGAAGTAACGGAAGACGAAGCATCCGTCTTACCAAAGATATACGAGAGTATAAAGGATCTAGGAAACGCCAACTTATTTACGGTGTTAGACCTCAAGAGCGGATATTGGCAAATCCCTCTTGAGGAGTCGTCAAAAAACTATTCTACGTTTACAACATTAGATGGAGCATCTTACCGATTTAACGTGATGCCTTTCGGATTGAAGACCGCTCCATGTACATTCCAAAAATTTATGGCAAGAGACGTATTGACCGGCTACTTGCATCATTTCTGCAAAGTATATCTCGATGATATTATCATCTACAGCGAAAATATAGAACAGCATGTAAACCATCTGAGAGCCGTCTTTGAACGCCTGCGTTTGCATAATTTAAAGGTGTCACCGGAAAAATGTGTGGTAGCCACGTCAAGCATAACCTATCTCGGGCATCAAATAAATGCCAACACCACTCAACCATTAGAAAAACACATATTACAGATACAAAATTATCCGGCCCCTACGACAAGGCGCCAGCTTCAGAGTTTCCTTGGTCTGTGTAATTGGGTACGTGAATATATCCCTAATGTTGCAATAATTACAAAGCCCTTGACCCGACTACTCTCGAAAGACTGGCGCTTCAAGTGGAATCCGGAAGCCCAAGAAGCTTTTATTTTACTAAAAGAAGTATTGAATAAACCTCTAGGACTGCACCGGCCAGATTTCAATAAAATGTTCATACTGCAGACGGACGCATCCTTAATAGGATTATCTGCAGTATTATATCAATTGGGGGATAATGACCAGAAGCACATCGTCTCTTATGCTAGTAATACGTTATCTCCGACGGAGAGAAAATACCATATTAATGAATTGGAATGTTTGAGCGTCGTTAATTATATAAGGAAATACAAAATATATTTGGCAGACCGTCCATTTATAGTCAAAACCGACAATCGAGCTTTACTATGGTTAAATAAGCATAAGGACGAGAAAACGAAATTTACTCGTTGGTCATTATTACTTCAGGAATACAGCTTCACCATAGAACATTGTCCCGGCAAGGAAAATATATTGGCAGACTATTTGAGCAGAAATCCTCAAGGCCCAAACGTCGAAGCAGACGACGAAGAGGAGAGAATGTACCCACCAAAATTCTCGTACAAGGAACGAATATCAGTAATTACCACATTGGAATTAAACGATCAGGTCAGAGAAGCGCAAACGCACTCCAGAGATATCCAAGACCAAATTGAACGATGGAATACTCTAGTGCGACAAGCAGATAAAACCGAGGCAGAGGTGAAATTCGTCAATACAAGACAAGTGATAGGCGGCACACTTTGGACAAGAGGCGAAAATGTTAAAGAAAAATTATACGTACCAAAACGTATGGTCATGAGAGTAATATCTCATTTTCACGACCGACCGGAAGTAGGTCACCCCGGCCGCGATGAAACTGTTAGAATCATCTCGGGCCGCTATTATTTTAATAATTTGTCGAGACTAGTTAACAAATATTTAAATGAGTGCATTATTTGTAATTCCGTAAAAAGCAGACAGTCACAACCGAAGGCTCCTCTCAGAAGCCATGCTCCATCGCATCCGTTCGAAGTTTTAAGCGTCGATGTAATCGGACCACTTCAGCGAACCAAAGATGCAGATAACCGATATATATTAATGGTAGAGGATGTATTTAGTAAGTGGGTCGAAGCCAAGGCGTTCACCCAAGTCAGTGGAAAAACAATAGCACAATTTATCGAAGAGGAACTAGTGGCGAGATATGGCGTTCCGAGGGTCATCATTTCCGACCAGGGAGGCCACTTCAATTCCGGCTTTTACGATACGTTCTGTACACGTAACAATATTGAAAGATTCTTCACAGCAGCTTACCACCAACAGGCCAATCCAATAGAAAGGAGGGTGCAAGAAGCTAAGAAGATCTTAAAAACCTTATTATATGGTTCACCCAACGACGAGTGGGATCGACATGTTAGTCAGATGGCATATATCTTGAGAACAAGAAAAAACGCCGCTACGGGGCATACGCCCAGTTTCGTAGTACTCGGCTATGAATTACCACAGATTGGTGATTGGAATATGTTCGCTTATAGACAAGAACGTCGTAATCAAGCGGACGTTCCCCGCCTTGAAAGAGTCAAAGAGATTCGTAAAAATCAAACAAATTACCAATGGCGTTACGCGCCCAAAGTGGCGGTAACGCCGGTCGTATATAAAGTGGGAGATATGGTAATGACTAAAAGGATCAGGAAGGATCATACCTTCACACCGTCGTGGAGTGGGCCACACAAGGTTTTAAAGAGATTGTCTAATGAAGTTTACCTCATTCACAAGGGGGTAACTTCGACGAGATTACATGTCGATGCCATCAGGCCGGCACCTAAGGGAGACCCCGATGTTGAATTGGAATTGTCTGAAGAATCAGAAGATAGTCCGGATGAAATTCATCTTAGTGACGACGCTTCCTCATCAGACAATGAGATCGCGCCCAGGTCAGAGCGACGTAGCGATACCACACTAGTTCAAATCAATGTTCCCGCAAGTGCTCAAGATGAGCCGGATGTAATAAGTCGAGATCCCGAAGATGCTCGAGATGAGCCAGATATAGAAGAGTCACCTCTAGATATTTCTGAGGTCGACCACGGCTAATAGCCGTTTTCGCTTTTTTTTTATATTTTTTCTCAAAATTCTAAGTGGCGGTTTTGACCTATATGCGGTCAAATCGAAAATTTAAAGTCTACTCCATGAGCAGACATGGAAAGACGGCGAACCCGACGCAAGAGCGCGATCCGGTAAGCCTAGCTTCTCAAGAGCGAGAGCCGCCAAGTTCGAGTAATGGACGTAGGCATAAGTACGAATCAGTACGAGTTTCGGAAGCTGTTTTTCTTATGCAAGAAGACAACTTCAATTTTAATCATTTTAAGTCAACAAAATTAACGTATACCCCAAATGGAAACTACGAGTTTCAGAAGCCGTCCTTCGCTCAAGAAGACGCTTCAATTTTTTTTTATACTTTTTTCACAAGTCGTGATGACCGCACGAGTATCGTAAGCCGATTCAATCTACCTTACGAAGTAGAAACTACGAGACGAGTTTCAGAAGCCGTCCTTCGCTCAAGAAGACGCTTCAATTTTTTTTTATACTTTTTTCACAAGTCGTGATGACCGCACGAGTATCGTAAGCCGATTTAATCTACCTTACGAAGGAGAAACTACGAGACGAGTTTCAGAAGCCGTTCTTCGCTCAAGAAGACGCTTCAATTTTTTTTTATACTTTTTTCACAAAGTAGTGATGACCGCACGAGTATCGTAAGCCGATTCAATCTACCTTACGAAGAACCAATTTCTAACCATTATAAGTTAACAAAATTCATGTTAGAAAAATATTTCATTAAAAACAACACATTGTGTTTGTTAGTCGACGCGTTCCAGTCGACGACTTGCTAAAAAGTCAATCTAGTTGCAGAACTGCATTTTCCATGTGCAAAAATGGAAAGATGACCCAGCCTGTCGCAAGGGCGCGGCATGGTGAAGTCTGGAACTCAAAGGCGAGGACCGTCCAAGCTGCGGCATGGAGATATAGACAGCCTCTTCTAGAAAGGACCGAAGTTAAGCAAGAGCGAGACCAAGGCAAAAAAGCGAGTGCAACGAGTTAGTGAGAGTGGACGCTAATCAAAATTGTGCTACGCTTCGCTTCGCTTCGCACCTCGACGCGGGTGTAATTAAGTTGATAAAAATGTTGTATCAACTTGTCGTATTGTTTAAAAAATGTATTTATTTTAAGTTAGATAGGCGAATCAGCCGTCTGCCCCAATTAAGGCCGTTATTTTTAAAAACATCTGTACCATAGGTCAGACCGTCAAATGAAGGCATACAGACATACAAGTGAATATGGAAATTAAAGGCAATCGATGAGTAGAAAAGATTCAACCAAAGGAGGGGAGTGTTGTAGAACTCTCCAAAATCGTCCTAAGTTGAAGACATAATCAAAATTCGACTTAGGCAAAAAATTTCATTTAAAGACATTTTCGGGAGTCTGCAGAGGCGCAGATCAGTCCACAAGGACCGTTTTGGGTTCTATAAGGCGTTGGAAATGACCAGGCGAAAATTCGAAGGAACACCGAATTTTCACTTAGGAAAAATGTTTTTGGTTCAGAATATCAGAGTAGAAGTATATAATGACAAAGATTTATGAATAATAAACTTTTTCAAAGGTACCATAAATTGGACTTTGAAAAATAATATTTTTGGAAGGGCGTCAAAATTTGGCCCAAGAATCGATTTATCGAAAGTACGCCAAAGTTTCACTTACAGATTAACTTTTCAAAAGTACCTTGAAATTTGGCTTGAAAATCAATTTTTCAAAAGTACGCCAAAATTTCACCCGCGGATTAACTTTTCAAAAGTACCTTGAAATTTGGCTTGAAAATCGATTTTTCAAAAGTACGCCAAAATTTCACCCGCAGATTAGTTTTTCAAAAGTACCTTGAAATTTGGCTCGAAAATCGACTTTTCAAAAGTACGCTAAAATTGGTCTTAAACTGGATTTTTCAAAAGTACCACGAAGTCAGTTTAAAAAGTACCACGAAAATATACTTTAAATTATTTTTTATTTTTTATTCCTCAACCAAAGACATTGACCTTTGAGGTACGATCATTGAAAGCCCAATTCTAAAGTATGAGCATAAAATTTTAACGATGCACTGCATCCAAAAGGCAAAATAGAAGATTTTGCCAAAGCCGGCGTAGTGCCGATAAGCAAAAATTGATAAAAATCAATGCACATGTACAAGGCCGGTTTCTCGCATGGAAAGAGTTTGGATTGACCCAGCGGCTCGCAATTTGGTCGAGCGCGTTGAGTAGTCCAGACAAAGCGATGGTAGAAAAGCCAATAACGGGGCTTTTCAAATGACAAAGTTATAGAGGAAAACGCCTTGTGCATAAAAATCCAAAAATTCAATTTTGCCTAATAGTCGCTCGAAGGTGAGACGCTGCCAAATCGATATTATTAATCGACTGTGATAAGGGTTAGTAAGTCGTGGACTGATCGAACGCCACTCAACTTATGCAGTAATAAGTCCTCAGAATGTGTTTGAGTACGTGAATTTCCACGATACAAGAACTTTAAAGCTAGGTAGTCTCTAGCGAAACTAAATTCATTTAGTAAAACTTTTTTTAAGTTAATTTCAGTCAGCCTTAATTATTCATTTACCCAGAGTCTGAAATGATTCTAAAAGCTCGCATTTTGATTCTGAGAAGGTACGTATGAATCTTTTCTACCTAATCGATCGTTAGCGCGAGCGCTCTCGCTTGTATGGTCTGAAAGTCACTACCTTGATTGGGGAAGGCACGATTCTTTCTTGAGAATTTTGTATAACCAATTCTGTTAAATAAACGGATTCTTTGAACTAATGTTTCTTAATTGATCTTGAGGCCTGTTGACGGTCTATAATCCCTGGAACTTTCGTATAGAAAACCGGATGTGTCGAGTTAATTCGCATTAACGTTCGACCTTCTGGTTGTTGTACGGAGGTTCGATAGGGATTTTTTTATGCGTTTTTTGAGAAATATATTCCGTTATTAATGGACCAAAACGCGATTTTCGCGTACCAAAACTAATCCCTCCGCAGAGAAATTCTTCGGTTGGGATTTTTTTATGCAAAAATTCAGGAAATTAAGAGGTGCCTAAACCCCTAACGAGGGAATTCGGGTCCAGAGAGAGCGTAGTTTCCGATCTGTGGTAGTGCAGCCTTGGTCCCGCTTTTCGGCTACCGAAGTCATCTTATCTCGAACCCGCCTGGGAGGTAGAAGAACGGGGTAATACGCGACTGGCGCCCCCTGAGAAATAAATTGGTGTCGCGTCATTTTGACGCCCGGTAGTGCGTTCTTCTACAGGAACACAAAAAAAGAAAAAAGATAATTAATACTTATTTATATAATGCGCTTATTAATAATTAAAATTGTGATCTCTTTTCTGAATTTGGTGATATTAGTGCAGTATTTAATATTACGAGGAATAGAATTGTACAGTTTTACGGCTGTGTAACTAAACGAACGTTGAAACAAGGCAGATTTGTGCTTGGGAACAGTAAATTGAGTACAATGGCGTGTAGCACGCTGATGGGTATCGGTGCCTTTTTTTAACTTAATAAGTAAATAAGTAGGTATCTGATATTTAATTATTTTGAAAATTAAACAGGCCATATGACATTCGAAGCGCTCTGAGAGGTTTAACCATTTCGATTGTTTGAAATGATAAGTAATGTGATCGAATTTTCTTAAGTTATGTGAAAATCTTATACAAGCATTTTGAATCCTCTGAAGAGATTCCTTATCACGATTTAAAATAGCTGGCCAGTAAACAGTGTCACAGTAAGAAATGGACGACAATATTAATGAATCAGTTAATTTCAATTTTACTTCTGTACTGAGAATATCCTTATGCATATACAAAAGTTTAAGTTTGCTAATTGATTTTTGTATAAGGGTACTTACATGTTTTACAAATCTCAAATCTGTGTCAAACCAAACACCAAGGTTCTTGCAAGCATTGACTGGTTGTAAGTGCTGATTAATTAAAACTAATTTAAAACTGGGATTATTAATAATTTGAGCCTTGTGCCTACCAAACACCAGTAATTCCGTTTTCCCCTCATTTAAAACCAAACCATGATCAGCCGAAAATTTAGATATCTTATCTAAATCAGAGTTAATATTTAGTACGGCAGTATTTAAGTCAGACAAGGAAAAAGAATAGTATAACTGAGTATCGTCCGCATACTGATGAGAAGAGCAAAACTGTAGGCATTTGCTGAGATCCGCTGTGTATATAGAAAATAACAGAGGTCCTAAAACACTACCCTGTGGCACACCCTTTGTAATAAAAACAGTGTTAGAAATTTCATCATTTAATATTACTTTTTGACGACGATTACTGAGATAATTACGAAAGAAAGAAGTTGCCGTAATACCAAATCCATAATATTTTAATTTCGCACACAGGGTGGCGTGATCAAGGGTATCAAATGCCTTGCTATAATCGAGTAGTATCAAGCAGCAGTTCTGACTATTATCACAAGCAGTGAATATGTCATCAGAAACTTGCAATAAAGCTGTAGACGTGCTATGTCGGGCACGAAATCCAGACTGCGAAATGGGTAAAATCAAATTATTATTCAAGTAGTTATTTACCTGCTCATACACTACCTTTTCTAATACCTTAGATAGGACAGGCAATAAGCTAATGGGGCGAAAATGATTAATAAGTGTGGGACAGTTCTTTTTAGCCACAGGAATTACATTAGCTTCTTTCCAAGCTGAAGGAAAAATACCTTCTAAGAGACACTTATTTATAATATAAGTTAAATGATTACTAAGATATGGGATAATGTATAAAATAATTTTAATATTAAAACCATCAGAACCCATGGCGTTAGATTTAAGTTTAAATATTATTTCTTCGAGTTTTTCACAAGAAATTTCAGAGAATGCAAAGGTAGTACCATCACGCAAATATTTAGAATTCTCATAATCAGCAACCAAGTCAGGGCGCACATCGGCCTGGAGAAGGGTATTAGAAAAATCCTCGTTAAATTCATTTACATCAGCAATACTTGAGACAGAAGTGTCTATGTCAGACTTGATATTCAACCACTTTAGCACTTTCCAAAATTCTTTAGGGTCACTCTTAAATTTTTGAGATAAGTATGCTTTTTTTTCAGCTTTAACAGATTTATTAACAAAATTACGCCGTTCTTTATATTCACGCCACGATTCGTCAGAATTTACTCTCCTATATTTCTGAAAAGCTTTATCATCAGCTTAAGATTTTCAGTTAGCCATGGTGAAGGAGGCTTAGAAATTCTCGCGGTCTTTAAAGGTGCATGAACATCAAGAACATTCATAAGATTAGTGTTAAGAAAATCAACCATACAATCTATATTATTAAGCGTGTATATATGATCCCAATTAACAAGCATTAAATTGTTAATAAATAAATCATAATCGAATGAAGAAAAATCTCTGTAAGTGCGAAATAATCTTTGTTGTTTATTTTTATTAATTTTTAATTTACAACTTACCAAACAGTGGTCAGAAATACCCTCCATATTAATAACTTCAGCACTGTGTGGCAACTCAGGATCAGAAGATACTAAAATATCAATTAAAGTACGTGATCTTTCGGTGATACGTGTAGGGTTTGTAATAATTTGTGAAAGCCCGTATCTATCAAAAAAATTTTGGATTTGATTATAACCATTACTATTTTTATTTAAAAAATCAATATTTATATCTCCACCGAATAACACACAATCAAAACTAGGCAAAAATTGTGATAAAATATTATCCAAGTCATCTAACCCTACAGCTACATTACTATCGGGGGGCCTATACAATGTTCCCAAACACAACTTCTTGCTCTGTAGTTTAACGCTAATCCATAGCTGTTCAAAAGAGTTATTGTGGAGGTTGGGTAACTGTAACAATTGAAACTTGATTGAATCTTTTACATAGAAAGCTACTCCACCTCCTCTAGCACCTCTATCCCTTCTAATCATATTATAGCCGCTGATGGCTACAGTTTCATCAGTTACACGTTCATCTAACCAGGTTTCTAAAACACCTATAAAATCATATGATGCACTAAGAACAAACTCAGAAAACAGATCAAAGTTGGCGCAAAGTGACCTAACGTTAATATGCGCAAACTCGATACATGTATATCGCATATCTCTTGCCTGAAAAAGCTATTTGACGAGGAGATCTTTCTGCTTTTGTGAATAAAGCGTTGATTAAAGGTTTGTGATCTGTAAAACAATTAAACTTTCGACCTTCAAGTATAAACTTAAAATGTTTAATTGCAGTATATAATGCTAAAAGTTCTTTGTCAAAAACCGAATAATTGGTTTGTGCTGTGGTTAATTTACGGGAAAAGAATGCCAAAGGAGCAAGAAATCCCTTATTATCTTTTTGCTCTAAAACTGCACCCATGGCAAGGTTAGAACAATCGACTGAGAGAGATAAGATAGTATCGTCATTATTGCAAGGATGAGCTAAAACTACTGCATTACTTATTGCGTCTTTGGCTTTCGAAAATCCGTCTAAACATTGATCAGGCCAACTATTTATCTTTGTAATTTTATCATGAGATAAACTGTTACAAAGAGAATATAGGGGAAGTAATATTTCAGCAAAATGAGGTATGAAACGATGATAAAAATTCACCATACCTATGAAACGTTGTAGTTGTTTGAGAGTTGTCGGTAAAGGGAAATTATTAATGACTTCGACTCTCTCAGTTGATGGTAAAATACCTGATGAAGAGATGTGATGACCTAAAAAGGTTAAATTGTCAACTCCTAAGATACATTTAGATGGTTTAATGTTAATTCCGTATGTGTCTAATCTCTTGAAAACCTTTTCCAAATGTTCCAAATGCGGTACATCTGATTGACTTGCGATTAATATATCATCCAAATAGACGAAAACGAAAGGTAAATTGACAAGTACTTCATTCATAAAACGTTGGAAAGTTTGACCGGCATTGCGTAGACCAAAAGGCATGCGGGAAAATTCAAACAGTCCGAATGGAGTTGTTATAGCTGTCTTATAAACGTCATTTTCAGCGACAGGTATCTGATGGTACGCTCGCACTAAATCAATCTTGGAGAAAATAGTGCAGTCGTGCAACTGAGAGCTAAAGTCGTGGATATGAGGTAATGGATATCTGTCTGGAATGGTAATCGTATTTAGTTGTCGATAATCTCCACAAGGTCTCCAGTCATTCTTCTCTTTTTTCGCCACTAGATGGAGTGGAGAGGAAACTTGAGAAGATGATGGTTTGCAGATACCTAATTCTACCATGTTATTAAATTCTGTTTGAGCTATTTTAAATTTAAGATTGTCTAATCTACGAGGTCGTGAAAAAGGTAAATGACCTTCAGTAACTATATGATGTACAATAGAATGTTTAATAGGTAAATTGTAATCTGGTGAACTAATTAGGTTAGGAAATTGTAAAAGTAATTTGTTATATTTATCTGTCAAAGGAAATAATTTAAGTGTATCTAATCTATAATTGTCTAAAGGACTATTTTTAATAAAACAATTAACTGACAAATTAGTCTTGTTATCAATTATTCGAGCTCCTTTAAGATCAACAACTAAACCAAAATGAGACAAGAAATCTGCTCCGGCTATCGGTATGTCAATGTCTGCTATATTGAAAACGAAAGGAAATAATCTACGTAAGTTTAGATTGACTTTTAACAATTTCTTACCGTATGTAAAAATGGTTGAACCGTTAGCCGCGGTTAATATCGTATCAAAATTCTTTTTTAAATCTGTGAAAGCATTGCGTGGCACCACAGATAAATCGGCACCAGTGTCGATTAGGAAGTTCATTTTGTTAGATCTATCGTAAATAAAAAGTCGACGACGTTTGCTGTTAGAAATGTCAAAATCAGACGTCATAGAATTATCAAACTTCAGTCATCTTTGAGAATTATCAGATTTTTTACAATTCTTACTGAATTTGCACCATTCACCTCCACAATGATAGGCATTGGCACCATAAAGTTGATGGTAGTAACAAATAGTATTGTCTGTACGATCAAATTTATTGGAAACATTATTACGGCTGGGTGAACGATTGCGATTAGTGGTACGAGTTTGTGAATTGCTTCTACTTTTGCAATTGTTGCAGCATGAAGTAGAAGGTTGAGGCTCGAAGGATTGATTGGAAAGTCTGGATTCTAAAGAGTTTAATCGGGAATTAAAAATTTCTTGTTTTTGTAATACTTGATTAATTGAATCATGGAAAGTGATTGAAAAATTTTTGATAGTGGTAGTTAAATCTGATAACGGGGTTGACTCAGATTCAAGAGGATTTTTGGAGTACGATGCAACCATTGAATTTTGACAGGACTCCCAGATCTGATCTGCAATATCTAGAATCTCTTTTGTGTCTGTTTTCCCTGAAGCTGTAATGGCAATATATACTGTTTGAGGTAAACGTCTTTTCCATAGCTTTATCAATAAATCTTGACTAACCATGCTGAATCCTCCAACCATATTCAGCATGGATCTATAGAAATCTGAAGGTTTCAGATCGCCCATTTGGGAACCTGATAACAGATCATTCAGACGTTTTTCCTCACTCGATGATAAACGTGAAATTAAAACTTTCCTTAAATTTATATAGAGATCCGTTTCCGGGGGATTAGATATTATATCGTATATATTATCTATCACATCTAATGGCAAATTAGCTATAACCTGATCATACTTTTTCTTGTCATTGACAATTTTTGCAACAGAAAACTGTGATTCGATCTGGGTAAACCAAATTTCTGGTTTTGATTTCCAGAATGGGGGCAATTTGACAGAGGTGACATAATGGGTTTGAGGAACATCCTCGTCTGAAGGTTGTCTTTGCATAACTAATCGATTGTGATTGATTGATTGATTACTCTCTTAGATAAAAAAGGGAATGTACTTTAACTCACTCACCGACAGATGACAGTACTTGTAATGTACAACTTCAGTTGATTGAATTCGGAAATTACCATAAATTATAGGAACATCTATTCAACTTTGGAACCTCTATTCAAAATTCATCGGGAAAATTCTGCTCTTCATAAAATGGTCAATTTATAACGGTAGTTGATATATTGAATCTCTTCTTGTAAATATTTATCACGTTGGACATAAAATTTTCACTTCTGGCATATATTTATCACGTTGGACATAAAATGATCACGTCGGGCATAAAATGATCACGTCGGGGTCACCAAATTTATAGCGTTATCGCTATAAATAAAATTAAAATCGAAGTTAATATACGTATATTTGTTTTTAATACATGTTCATATTTTTATGTGATATTGGTATTTTTTAGTATATTGATATTATATTTTTATATCGAATGTTTTTTATTTTTCCTAGCGGCTCCATGGAAACTTCTCTATTATGGATCGAGTTTTCCTTTTTGTTTCTTAGCGACTCCATGGAAACTTCTCGCTTTTGGAACTTCTCGATTTCCAGTGAGTGAGTCGCTATAGTCGCTATAGCTCGGTTCATAAACATAATTATCTCTATTAGTCTAGGAACAACCCGCATTGGATGTTACATTTGCATATGTAATGGCCGCAAAAAATTAATGTTTGGTTGAGTATGATTGGACATCATTTTATTGGATCATTTTTTATAATTTACCTGAACTTATTACGAACCCAAATAGTTCCCGCAATCGCTGCAATTTTTCCGGGTGATGATTTGCTAGTAGCCGATGGCGTATTTTTTCAGTAAGATGGTGCTCTTCCACACTATGGAGTTGATGTAAGACAGTACTTGAGTGGGGTGTTTCCAGGCCGATGGATAGGCAGAAGAGGATCAATCGAATGGCCAGCTAGATGTACTGACCTTACACCCCTCGACTTTTTTATGGGGTCATTTAAAGGGTTGCGTCCATAACAGTAGGCCAAATAATTTGGAAGATATGCAGGACAGAACACGGGCGGAGATTGGTCAAATCCCCCGCACTGCATTTCATCACTGTTTACGACGTAGAAGTAATGTAGAAGTCGAATTGAACACCTACTTTTTAATTTTGTTTCTGTACAAAATAATAATTATGTTTTGAAAATGATACTCACGGTATTTATGTAATTTCTGTGACGCAACAGAGATAAATATTTATTATATATATTTATTAATGAAATTAACTTTTATCTATTCCGATTCGTGCGTAATATTTTTCAATTCTGATCCAATTTACAACAAAAAATCGGCAGCTACTGGAAGCGGCTGGAACCTCCCCACACGGTGGATCCTTATCAGCTGTATTTGGATATTACATCGGAAATCAGAGCACTGAGCAAACAGATAAATTACACGTGACTTTGGAGCCATTTATTTCATCAACAAATATCGAACGAACTGAAGCGGACTACAAGCAATCTGTTAAAACATAACCTCTCATGTTTGTTTATGTTGCATGTTAATCAATTGCCGGATATTATAAGGGTATTAACAGATAACGTTTCGAAGATTTTGTAAAATATTGGATAATGAAAAAAAAATAATAACACAGAATTTAGCCCAAATGACGCTCTAACCAACAAGTCAATAACATTATGGACTGTTCAAGCAGACTACGCATGCGTCACATTAAAATCTTCCTGCTCGATCAAAAAGGTCGAGCAAGTCGAGCTTCGTCCGAGGCCTTTATTTTGTAATATTCGAACGTTTAAGATTTAGCTCAGTTAACTCGATTTGCAATGAACGATTGTGACGTGTCCCATCAATCAGACGTAATATCCGAACACGGCTATAAACAATTATTACCTTAAAAAATAAGTTTTGACATTGTCAAAAATATTTGGGTTGGTAACCTTTACGAATGTTGATTTTTAGGTTATGAAATATATTTAGGGACATAACATGTTTAAGTTTTTCAAGTTTATTCACATTTTTAATGTTTGACTACGCATTTTTAGCTTGGAGCCACAGTGACTCCAAGCAGATAGTTAAAAAACTCATGCAAATAATTTTTCTATATAGACCATCTTAGGATAACGTCACGATAAGTCGACCATATTGCCTGAGGGATAACCAAACTTTTTATTCCAATGTAAACAATGAAGTAATCTCAGTTTTAAATGTGAAATAAAAATAAAACACCATATTTTTTTGCGACAAGGTGCGATTGTGAGATAAGGTTTATTTTGAATGTAAAAAAGATTAGAAGAAAGGTAAAGAAATCACTTTCTGGCAGAGTCTATTGAATACTACATACGGATAATATAACAAGCTTATCACTGAAATCTAGCACTTAGTTATTTAAATGTAAACTTGCCTTGCCCATAACAATGAATACATTTGAGTTTATCTTTCTTGCACAAACTTCTTGCACAAATCCGGCCTCATAATATTTATATGCTTGTAAAGATTTGTATGCCTTTAACTGCTGATCTGCGAAGAAGCTGTGAGTCGATACTAAGTAATTTACCATATTAATTACGGACACACAAGGTAAAATAGACAAATCTGCAGAAAGGTCTCCAGTCTCCACTCCAAGGGTGTATGGGTCAATATTGTCTATTATTTTGATTTTCTCATCGTAGCGACACTTTACATCACCCATAAGGGTTGGATAATATTCACTATATGACATTATTACGAAAACACACACAGTTTCTCAAGAAAATCAGAAAAAAATATATAAAACCACGCAAACTGCGTTTTGTTGTCCCTCAAGCAAAATGTCAAAATTGTCAAAACCATGTGACCTAAAAATGGTTGATTAATAAAAAAATATATTGCTAATTACAGGTTAGATTTCTAACCCACAAAAAGAGTCCTATTTTATTAGGACAAAGTATTTAGGACTTCATAAACATTACACTGTACTAGATTTTAGTTGAAAGTACGGGAACCAGGCAGAAATTTTAATAATAGCTACGTAATATTCTTAAATCTTAAGAAATATATATTTTTGAGGTTAGCTGTGACGTCACGTACCATAAGCTATAAATTAACATTCACAAAGGTTACCAACCCAAATATTTTTGACAGATGGCAAAATACGTTTTCCCCTAACAATAATACCAATTTTTTGGATGCTGTCATATGTGCACATATAACGAATTATTTTTAATTTTTTTAACGGAAACCAAATCGAAAGGGTGCAAGTGTGATATATCGTTGAAATTGGAATTTATACTGCTTTTTAATGGTTCAATTACAAATTCTAAGTAATCATAAAATAAACAACTTGTGCCAAAATGGCACTAAACGTAATCCGATCTCAACCAAAACCTTTTCAGATCTTCTGGAGCACTAAAGAAACCCTCATGTAAAAGTTTCATCCAAATCAGGTTAGTAGCTTCGTAGCTATCGTGCTAACACACAGGCATTAGTCACAAACCACTTTTTTGGGTTTCCGGGACCTCGAAATCGTAAAGATTTGATGTTATCTCAATTTTCGATTTTGGATTAATTGTAGTAACCTCCCACAATTATTGTGGGGAGGTTAATAAACACAACACTATAAAAACTAAGTTCGTAGGCAAGAGCACTTAATAATTTTGATTATTGATACGGGAAACAACTAAACGAAAACATCCGTTCGTTGGTAATGGGTGGTAGGGATGGCCATCTTTTGGAAAAACCATATAACTCTTGGTGGGCAGCTTCCTTGCCAGATGTGGCCGGAGTAGTGTTCATGGTGGATCGTTTAAGTTTGAGTTGATATATTTTGTTTTATCTTCTGGCCTCGGCCGATTTTTCACTAAATCGGTCGGGGAAGTAAGCTGTCAAATTTTTCTGGGGGAATTTGGTTTTTGACAGTTTTCGAAAAAATATTTTAGGTTGGTACCAATGTCTTAAATTATTTTTAAGTTATGTAGCACTATTTTTAGGTTATGTTGCCGGAAGAATTTCCGGCGGGATGGCGGAAGTAGCGGAAATAGTTTTTAAAATATAATGTCACTTTTAAAGTTTTATTGGAAAAAACTCACCGAAAACGTTCCGGTGAGATTGCTTATACTTGTAGGGCTTGTGAGCGGTTCACGAAGGCTTCTCACACCTTCCGTGGGCTTTATGAACGTCGAAAAAACTTGTAATATCTCGATGCACTTGACACTCAAATTTACTCAGCATACAGTCTGCACGCTTTAACACACTAGTCTATTGAACGTTAGGTTAGACCACAGAGTACAGTAACTATACAGAGGCGAAGGCTAGCCTTCCCGCCAAAACCAAATTTGTATACTCATCGCCATTTCTTAATTGTTTAACAATCAACCTCACTTTTATCTTGACACTGTTGATGTTTATCGTGTTAAGTTTGGATTTGTGAATTTTTTTTCCACTCATTTTGGGATATTGAAAACATTAACCGAGAATTAAAATTCTCATAAATAAAACCTAGTGTACAACTCAATTGAAAATAGGCGCCAATTATAAGCAATTCAAATCGTAATATTTTTCAATCCAACTCGAAATACACTGTCTTTTCAGTGTATCCTTAAATGGGGATCTGCACATGACGTCATAGCTAGCCTCAAAAATATATATTTCTTAAAATTTAGTACTACGTAGCTATTATTAAAATTTCTGCCTGGTTCCCATACTTTCGACCAATATCTAGTTTGTCACAATAAAATAAAACGCATTTTGCAGGTTAGAAATCTAACCTATTAAAAGAAATAAACAACATATCTCTCAGTGTAGACCAGGGTGTATTAAATAGGTGATGCGACGACAACCCTCACAGTGGCTTAATAAGTGCTTACTTCGTACATATTGTAAAAGATGGCTCAACTAAGTTCTCTCATTACTTACGCATAGATAGATAATTTTATAGGTTCTGTGCATACGTACATACAGTGTTGCATACATTCCCGGCTTCTTGTTTTTGACAAGAGTCCAGTGACATTAAGTAGCTAAATTAAAACATTGAAAGAATATATGTAACACTACATGCAGTATTGCACGTGTCGTCACAGCTAACCACAAAAATATATATTTCTTAAGATTTACAGGTATTACGTAACTATTATTAAAATTTCTGCCTGGTTCCTGTACTTTCAACCAAAGTCAAGTTCAACGTAATATGTATGAAGTTTTAAATAGTTTGTTACAATAAAATGAGACACTTTTGCAGGTTAGGAATCTAACCTATAATTAGCAGTCTATTTTTATTAATCAACAATATTGAAAAATTATTTGCGTGAATTTTTAAATATTTGCTTGGAGCCAGTATGGCTCCAAGCTAAAAATGCCTATACAAACATTAAATATGAGAATAAACGAAAACACCTTAAAATTTGAGGTTATGTTAGTTATACGATGCACATGCCCAGGTAATTGTAGGACCGTATTGCTCGCGCCATCTATTAAAGTAAATAGAAACCATGCACTTACGAAGCCATTATTATAATAGGAAAGTGCCGGACCACCTATTTAATACACCGTGGTGTAGACGCAACTGGTACGCAAGATCACAGAAAACGAGCCATCAAAACTGAAAGGAACCGCCAAAGACTTCGCCTCTGTGCAGTTACTGTATTCTGTGGTTCCACTATAAAATATATTTTACACAAGAAGCGTGTTATTTGGTTTTTAATTTTTTTCACGGAAACCAAAGCTAAAGAGTGCAAGTGTTATATATCGTTGAAATCGGAATTTTTACTGCTTTTCAATGGTTCGATTACAAATTGTAAGTAATCATAAAATAAACAACTTGTTGTGCCAAAACAGCAACAAACGTAATCCGATCTCAACCAAAACCTTTTCAGATCTTCTGGAGCACTAAAGAAACCCTCATGCAAAGTTTCATCCAAATCCGTTTAGTGGCTTCGCCGCTATCGTGCTAACAGACATACACACACACACACACACACACACATACACACACACAGACATTTTTCAAATACAACTTTTTTGGGTTCCTGGGATCTCAAAACGTAAAGATTTGATGTTATCTCAATTTTCGATTTTGGACTAATTGTAGTAACCTCCCACAATTTTATTGTGGGGAGGTTAAAATGAGCTAAAAATGTGTGAACTACATCGCCCATGGTGTGATAATTTGCTTTACGTTGCACACGCCACATGCTCCTGAACTTTGTCAACATTTACACTGCGGTCTAATGAACTTCCTTCTAATTACTTACAATTTCGGCAAGCGCTCCCACTGAAATATTTCCGTGAGCCATACAGTGAATAATGTTCATGCTCGTACCTGCTTATACGATAAAATTAAATTTATATTACAATGCAGGAAATTAATCAACTTCTCGGCGATTAATAGCTTGGCGCTGGTGGCGGAGATGTTCCTTTAGTTTGGATATAGCTTTAGGGATAACATTAAAGACACATTACAATTTGAAAAAAAAATTAAGCGTATACATGGAATACCACATGAATAGATACAAAATGGAGTTATATTTGAAACAGTTAACCTCCTTCCTCCTCGTTGTTATTCCTTGTGCACAGAAAGACGACCTACAAAACTAATAATTTAAATTTTTAAAGTAGAAGTCAAAATTCTTTATGCTAGCAATTTTTAGGTAGCTCAATCGGTTAAGGCGTACTGAGTGGCGAATACGCTGATCGACTGCCTACCGCGCTCTGGGTTCGACCCCCAGCCCCGGTATTGACAACGCCGGTGGTTGTGGATGTATGTCTGCGTTTTTCCAAATGTGTAACCCCCTTCCGCACAGCCTTGGCTATGGATTTGGGGGTTGTCTACTATCTGTGGTGTGTGTGTGTTTTGTTTAAGTTTATTTGGTGTATATGCACACTGCATATATACCGGGTGTAACAGGATCATGGTACACCTCCCTTTTCTCCTTTAGTTTTGAATATATTTGATTGAAACTTTGGGATGTCCTATATACATAATAAGCGGCACTTTTTGACATACAAGTGATTTGTTTTTTCACTTTCGGTTTCACCGGAAGTGACACTAACTTTCGATTTTTGTATGGAACACCCTGTATATTATTGCATTTTAGAATTCTGCATAATTTTCTGAATCCAACGATACCAAATAAGTGACATTTCATACGTCAACATTTTTTATAATATAATTTTTAGCTTTCCATTTAAGTGTGCCATGACTGTTCCGATTTATTCTAAATGACCCGTGTAATGTTAGAAAAATCGAAATCCCGTCAAAAATACTAAATTACGTGATTTTTTACCAAATCACAAACATTACAAACTAGCGAGATTACAAACTAGCGAGATATGAGGAAAATGACCTCTATAAAAGTTCTTTGTCATAGGGAAGCACAACTCGGTGACCTTGAAGGTTATTTGAAGGTCAACTTTCGTTTTTTAAATAGGAACCCCTATTTTGACCCCGGATTCTGAAAGAGCGAAAAATTTTCCATAAGAGTTGTATGGTGTCAAATTGACCCAAGGGTCTGGTGACTGAAGGCAGACAGTGGTGAGCGTAATGACCTTACAGATGGATTTTAAGGTTAAATCGAGGTTATTTCACGACTGACTTCAGCGACTAGGGGTTCTCATTTGTTAAATTGAAGGCTAACCGTGAAATGGTCAAATCCAAGGTCATCAAGTGGTGCCCTCGATGACCTTATTAATTTTTATAGAGGTCATTTTCTCCATATCTCGCCATCCTGACGAGATACCAGAATGAAAATTTCAAGAGCCATTTGACTTTAGATGCTTCCTACGATAAATTTGGCCCTTTATAACTCTAAAGCAAAAATATTTAATATTTAAAAACGAAAGTTGATCTTCAAATTGCCTTGAAAAATGACCTTTAAGGTCAAATTCAAGGTCACCAATTGGTGTCTCATCACTTTTTGTAAGAGTCATTTTCTTCATATCTCGCTATCCTGACCAGTTAATCAGGCGCATCCATACTTTTGGGACACTATGTACATTTATCACGTAACGCTTTTCATGAAGAAGTCTTACAAAACGAAGAATTGCTAAGAAAAGTTAATTCTTCGGAAAATATTTGGAATAAAATTTAATCAAAACATTTCATAATCAATAATAATAATATTAATAATATACCTAATAAGAATTATTATGTTTCAAATATGTTCACTTTATAAAAGTATAAGATTTCACAAAGTGTGGAGCGTGCTGAGAGCAGTATATTCGTCTTTTTTCCTTATTTCTGTTTTCTTTCTTGCGCCCGTTTATCTCAAGGTATATAAAACACATGTGACACCTTTTCCGTGTACCTAAAGTATTGAGTGAGCTTTCCAGTTTGGGAGGAATTCGCTGATAAGATATGTTTTCAAACTGAAAATAGTTAGGCATAGTTCAAATTCTGAAAATTTAGTAGCAACTAATTTAGAAATTGCAATACCGGTTAGCCGGTTAACCGGTTAACCGGACAAAAAACACATGATGATAATTACCGGTTATTTTAATTCCTTACGGGTTACTTTGGTAAATCCAGATCCAGATTCTCTATCCAAGTCACTCACAACGAAAAAACTTTGTATGTGGAAATAATTGTTTATGGAACTTTAGTAATATAATATTTGAAATCCTCTACTCCAAAAACCCATAAAACGATACCCCACACCACATCGGCAGTGGGGTGGTAGTGGGGGTGGAGAAGTAAAAAAATTATTTTGAGGTTTCTGGTTCTTGTACATCCACTAAATCACAATTTTATTTCATCCCCTTTAATAATGGGGTGGGGGTGGTAATGGGGGTGGCTAATGCCAAAAATTTTTTTGAGACCTTAGCTTCTATTGTATATACTAAATACCAATATTATGGACTCTTACCTGCTTGATTTACCCATTTACCCCAAATTTACCCCAATTTACCCCCCAACCCTTCGACGGAACAAGATGAAAATATAACCTAGTTCCAGATCTCGTTAAAGTACATTTGTGTACCAAATTTCAAGTCAATATCTCCAGAGTAAACGTGCGCACAAAAAAAGTTACATTTGAACAATAAAAATTTTTAAAAAAATTTTGTTACTATACTTCCACTGGATGTGGAAATAAAAGTAAAACCCTCGGTAAAACCCAAACACCAAGCCCTAAGAAATTCAAGTAAGAGAGACATTGACAATATCTTGCGACAGGAAATTGAATATTTCACTGCCATAAATATCCGTGGAAAACATTTAGAAGTATGTTATTACCAATTCTTATTAACTTATCGACCTATTAATATCGATTGAAGAAAGACATCTCCAGCTGGTGATATTCTATGCACAAATATCAGACGACGACTAACAGATACAAAATTATTGTATTTTTAGATTAGGTATTCAGTAAATGCCTTATTTGAGTTTATTTTTATAATTTTTGTTATTTATGTTGATATTTTTGTTATTTACAAAATATTTTTTTATTTAAATGTATGTCATTTATATTTTTTCCTCTTGATAAAAACCTTTTGTTTGTTCATTATATTAATTATACATATAAAAATGTTTTTTGTTAAATTTAGATAATTTTGTACATAGAATAAAAAACAATTGCCATTTTTGCCACCATTCATTCTAAAAATTACCGGTAATTACCGGTTAGCCGGTCATTTACATTTTTATTTGCCGGTTATTAAAACTTCCGGTAAATTGCAAACCCTAAACTAATTGCAGTTTCGGGCCAAAGAGGAAATCATAAACTCAAATGCGATTTTCTGGAAAACTGCTAATCGTAGAAAAGAGTTTCAAATTAAAAAAGTGCTTCAATCTTTATTTCGAAAGATAAAAGGGTTATTAAAATTCATAAATGATAACATGGACATTGTTCATTTTGCGTTAGAGCGAATAAGAAAATAGTTATTTTGTTTATCCAATAAACGTCGTATATGTGAAAAATAGTCTGCGAAAATTGACAGTGTTAAATAATTATTTATATAATAATCAAACTACTCGACGCGACGACGGATCATTATGAAACTCAATAGGTTCTATTCTGATAGTAGACGAAGCGGTTAAAAGAAATTCAAGTGGATCCGTTAAATGCGTTTTCCTCACCTACGACGCGACGGTGAAATTTATTTCATCATTTTTAACGACTTCTTTGAAGACGGTTTGATTTTTTTTCAAACATTTTAGTGGTCTCCTGTTTAGCTTCTACTAGTAAAAGAAAATATCTGTCGTTTTGAATTTTTAAACTTTGACATCAGACTCGTTATCAGGAATCCTGAAATCTCCCTGTATAGTAGGTTCCATATATAATTCAGCGATATAAAAAAGCTCGCAAAAAAGCGCAAATGACACCGACCGCTTTTAATTAGTGTACCGCCGGCGTTAGGTTGAGCAGTACACAGGACCGGACTTAAAATGTATTTTCAAACAGTGAATTGAAAGCTTTGAAGTCTCGTTCAGTTGTAAAGTTGACTAGGCGTGTAAAAAATGCCGGCGTCTTTGATCTTTACGGCATGGCACCGCCAAGGACGCCGAATTTTTTACACGCTTAAGAATTGTGTAGTGAACTATACTAAAACAAATATAGAGAGTAATTACATAAAATACAATTAAATTCACGTTTTTATAGTCATCTTAGCCAAAAACAAAAACTGGTGTTCTTTTAAGGACATAATTTTTTTAATAGTGAATAATACGATATCTGACATCAGAACTGTAAAATAAGTATGTGTACAAAAATGTACACAAATTTCAACGATACCAGTTTTTCTTATTGCCCAGCAAAGATCAACGAGAAGGTATAAAATAAGCATATCCCTTGCCAGGATAGAATGGTAACAAGATTGTTAATTAGGGAGTAAGAGGTTAAAAAAATAAAAAGATAAACCAGCATTTTTCAGTTAAAAATAACTAACTATACAAAATAACAACGTAATATGTAATTAAAATAACAATAAAGTAAAAACTGAATAAAAATAAATAAATAAATGAATAAATAGCTAAACTCAACAAAAACATAGTATAAAAAAACATTAAATTAGTAAGAAAATTAGTACCATTTTCCTACAGTAATTTTTTTTTAAATTTATCTTAATTGCCTTATTTATATTAACGTCTTGGCGAAGTTTAGCTAATGCTACTCCATCACTTATCCAGGACGGCGAGATGAGATGCGGTCTCCCCTCTATGTGCCGAACTCGGCCGGCGTGCCTTAACTTCGCCGATCGAGGTCTCGCCACAATCAATCAAAACTTTATTAAAAATTTATAATTTTTGGTTCCGTACCTCACCCCCATAAATAAAATAAAAACATTTCTTAAAATCTTGCAAATAAAACATGTTTTAAACTTACCAGAAAACACTTCCAAAATAAATATAATTAACCTCATGACAATCACTAACACTATCACAGAATACCACTCACTCACTATCACTGCCACTGTCACTGTCATAAATGTACACACGGAACGTTAAATATAAACAGTAAATTAAATAAAATATAGAAATCTTTCGTTATTCGAATTCTTCGCCATTGTCACTGTCTCCTCCCACGTCGATGATGAATTTATTTCCGCCGTTTGTAAAGATTTTTCCCAGTTTTCTGTAATCATTTTCATCTCTGATTACTTTGTGAATTAATTTTCTCCAGCCGTCTTCTCGTATGTTGGGAATTTCACTGTGAATTAATTCGATGACTTTTTTGTCAAATTTTAGGAAATGCGTTTTTTCCGACTAATCCGCCTTTCTAATTTGGCTCCAGACCAGTTCTATCGGATTAAAAATACAAAAATAGGTAGATAGTCTTATGTTCTCGACAACATGTTCTCCACAACATATTTTTTTTCAAATGTTTTGGTACGCAATACTTCCAATAATTGCTTCTTCATATTAACATTCTTCAGAGTAGAGATCGTGATTCATCAGAAAAATTTGTATTTCTTCCTTATGTGATGAAGTCGGTATTTGAAATTTGTTCAATTTGTCTTGAATGTTAAGATCCATAACAATCACGCTGTTAGGTTTCAAATTCGGAATTAGCGTATGCTCAGATCATTCCTCAAATATATCAGATTCCATATTTTTATGGTAATCAACATTGCATTCTTCCATTTTTTTCCACATATTTTCAACCCATTTTCAGTCCATCTCGTGGTCTACTTCCACAATGTCGAGCTTCTTTCATGGATTAATTAAAAACGGTTTCATTACCATTCATTTTAATTTTATCACGATCATCTTTTTAACAATTGTTTGTTTTTGCAAACTTTAGTTTTACTGTTAAACAAGATAAACTGTTTACTTCAACAGAAAGATTTAATAGAACTTTTCATTAAACTTTTATGACGAAGAAACAGTTAGTCCACGTTGACTACATAGTTTATTCCAACCTATCATCAATCGGCTAGAGCAAATTTCAACCAATTATATTCAGTGGGATTGGCCTACATACTTGTTAGGAAATATGTATGACCATTTTTTGTGATGAGAGTAAAAGGAGCCGAACACCTTTATGGCCTTTTTTGTAAATAAACTGAAAGTGTTATGCGGTCGGCACCTTTTACGGTTTTTTTGTGAGCTTTTTTATATCGCTGAATTATATACGGAACCTACTACACCAAATTTCATGTAAATCCGCTAACATTCTGCTAATATGGGGGGTTTACAGATGACCCAACCGACCTTCTCGGTACACTTTGAAGATTGCCAAGCGAACTCGTAAAAGTGAGCTGGTCTGCTGGAGCCAACATTGACGGTACGTTTTGAAGACGCTGGAATTCCAGCAGACCAGTTCACTTTGACGACAATCTTCAAAGTGTACCGAAAAGGTCGGTTGGTTGAATCGTCTCTATAAGTCATGCAAGCTTAAAAATATGTGATAGCAGAAAGTAAAAAGAAAAATCCTTTTTAGTGCATTTTTAATAAAAACGTATTTACATTTTTTAAAATTTACATTATTTACAGTTTCAAGATTTCGACATATTTGAATACGAAAATGTCAAGGCCAAGTATCTTTATCAAATAAAGATCCATAAATTTTTCATTTGAATGCTTAGAAAGTTTGATCGATTCAAATGCCTACATCTTTCTTTTATACTTCCATTTGACGTAAGGACATGATTAAATCAACTGATTTTGTTATTTTACTAACCGGTAAATACATTAACTTGTTACTGACGCACCCGATATAATAAATCCAACCGTAATTGATAATTTTTGCTTGTTTAGGAACAACAATAGCTCAGGATATTGTCAATAAGGTTTCAATCACATCGCATCTTGAGCTCAGTGGGTGACCAAATATGTATTATACGGATTATAGTTTCTGTTATAGAGTTCCTTCAAATACTCCTATCAAGTCAGAAATAGATCTATATGTTTTCCTCAGTTCCTGACAAATACCAAAGCATATTTGGTTTAGAGTTTAATATACAAGGTCGGTGATACGACAAATATGACTGACCTTATATTAACCGGAAAAGGAGGATGGTAATAAAGGCGACACTTCCCATCGGCTTTTAAATTTTAAGAGGGTGTAACTCAAATTAATGACCTCCACATCGTGTAAGTACATTAAATAAAAATTGAATTTTTTTTGTTCAAATAGCCTTAGAACGTCATGACACGTCCAGATTTTAAGTTCGAAAAAATTCTGTATAAAGTCGTTATTTTCTTAAAGGTAAATATATATATTAATGTCCTACAAGTCTGTTATTTTACAATAACCACCCTATTTTGAGATACATTAAATGAAAAATAACGCCCTAGGGCGTTATGAATATCTATAATGCCCTAGGGCATTATAAAATTATTATACCACCCAAAACAAGCAAATTATGATAGTGTTATTGACAAACAAAATGCGTTGCTATGCAACGGCGGCGTTTACAAACAATTTTGATTTTTACTCTCTTTTAAATCAAATCGTTCTGAACATAATAGATGTCAAATTAATAAATCGTAAATGTCAAAAAAACAAATTCGAATTAAATAACAGACTTGCAGGACATTAAACGTTGAAGGCACCACGGGTGTTATAGGATAATGACGCCCTCGGTCGACGTACACTCCCTCGGGCCAGAGGCCCTCGGGATTGTACACTGCCGACCTCGGTGCGTTATTATCCTTATAACACCCTTGGTACCTTATAGTTATTAAGGTACCAAGGGTGTTATAAGGATAATAACGCACCGAGGTCGGCAGTGTACAATTCCGAGGGCCTCTGGCCCGAGGGAATGTACGTCGACCGAGGGCGTTATTATCCTATAACACCCGTGGTGCCTTCAACGTTTAATGTCCTGCAAGTCTGTTATTTAATTCGAATTTTTTTTTTTTGACATTTACAATTTATTCATTTGACATCTATTATGTTCAGAACGATTTGATTTAAAAGAGAGTAAAAATCAAAATTGTTTGTAAACGCCGCCGTTGCATAGCAACGCATTTTGTTTGTCAATAACGCTATCATAATTTGCTTGTTTTGGGTTGTATTATAATTTTATAATGCCCTAGGGCGTTATAGATATTCATAACGCCCTAGGGCGTTATTTTTCATTTAATGTATCTCAAAATAGGGTGGTTATTGTAAAATAACAGACTTGTAGGACATTAATAACTATAATGCCCCCAAAAAGGGACAACAAGTATAGCCAAGCTATTTATTTAAAAGAAATAGAATAAATCAGTACACAGAGAGTCAGATAGACAGAAAAAGTAATGGAACACGGTAATCTAAAATCTAAAAATGTAAGGCGATAATGCTTGGCAAAAGGCCACAATGTTATATCACAAGTTACACTGGAGACTTTTTAAAAACTTCATTAAAATTACAAAAAAGAATAATACGTACTGTCCTGGTTTAATGTTGTTCTAATGAGTGAGTTCTATTAACTAACTTGAAAATACAATTTACATATATTTATAACTTATGAGTTGCTGACTTGAAGAGTTCTAAAACAAAGGAAGCAACATGATGCAATCCTATTGTGAGAAATTGACATGAAATATGAATATGCTGCATAGCTGAAGAAGAGTAGTTGCCATATCTAATATGAGACGCCTGTGAAGGCTAACTGTAAATATTCTGTGAGAAAGTTCTAAGTTTTCTGGCTAACATGCCATCATTTTATATAACAACAATACATAAAAACTACAAGGCATACTCTAAAAAAATAGATACTTAGTTGACCAACGTGATATTACTAGAAAACATTAAATAAAACATTCTAATAAACAACATGTTTTGATACTTTAAATCAATAAACAAATCTGTATAGGTAAACAATGAAATGAAATGCATAGTATACATAAGTTTTTTAAAGGAAGATACAACTCACTCGCGAAGGCAATTTTGTTTGTCTGTTCAAACAACAGGATAGGCACGAAAGTTACAACAATTCCACAACGAAGTGAAATTAAACGAAAAACGCACAACACATATGATGAATGACGCCATGTATGACGTTCACAGCTACGATATACGAAGGAAATTAAGGGAATATAGTCCTTAGGTACTGCAAGTCGCCGATAGGCACGATGGAGAAACGTAATTGTTTTTGCGCTTACAGTAACTGCTGGCAATCGATGGATACACTATATAATGGTTATAAACTCATAGATTGGTATCAGTTGTATCTTTACCGAAATGCAAATCTTTACCATTCCTAGGCAAACTAAACACTATCACCGTGATGTACTTTATTGTTCAAATGGACTTACAGCAGCTTTAACCACACTATTCACAAATTCTACATGTAGTTCTTCACATCTCTACTAAACAAATGCTCGTACTGGAATCTCAATACTAATTTGTAAAATTCACCATACTAGCTAATTAAATATCATCACAGGTAGACGACTTCCAGAGCCAATAGAAACATTAAGGAAGAATATGCTTTCAGTTGAGTATTTACAAAAATACATAACCACATTTGCTTTATTTCCGCTTTGAAATTGTTTATTGCTGTATAATGATCTGAGCTTAGAGATATAACTCACTTCATGAAATTGATGTGGAATTCTTCACTCTGCTGTAATTTTGTGTTTCTATTATTGACATAATAAAAAAAGTAATAAAATGGACTTGTTCGACGTGACAGCATAATTTAATACTAGTCGATGCTTTCAGAAAAATTGAAAATCATAAAAACATCGCATAAAAAGAATTTATAATGCAGTATAAAAGTTATGGAACTATTTCAATTTCTGTTGAATATATTTTATGTATTTTATCGGAAACAAAGAGTTTAATAGCAAAATGAGTGAACTGGTCGATTTTTGTGTTTGTGGGAGCGAAATATCGAAGGCGGAGACAGAAAGATTTTGTTATCACTATTGGCGTAGCATTCGAATGTCGAATTCGGACAGAGAATTTTATGTTCTGCCTTACTATTATACAAGGTGTATTTAGTTTCATGTCATTAAAAAAAACTGACAGTGGGGAATGACTAGACAAACAAAAAAACCTATATGACTTTTTCCTCTAGGGGCACTTTGAAAAAACTGACCTAGGTCAAACATTTTAATGTTAAGATAGGACACATTTGGGAACTACTGCTTTTCTGGGCCAATGGACGTATAGTTCTGAATAAGAGAAATTTGTTACTTACTTTTAAAAAGTCATAAAAAAGTGTAAAGATTACCGACTTGTGTCCTCACCGCCGCGTGGTCTTAAAGCAAGAAGCGTGGCACCTTGATGGGACCGCTTGAACCTTATACAAATTATGAAAATGTAAAAAATTCGTTATCTCTTTCTTCATAACAGCAAGCCCTTGATGGCCGCAGGGGTCTAAATAAACCGACCCTTTGTACGAGCAGGCTTATTCCTTTGTCGGCATACCCGGTGCTATCTACACAAATGTCAGAGTATCGTGCGCGACCAGACGCGACGATAATAAAACCCTCCCCAATATTCCAGCAGTTCTCAAACAATATTATTAAATATTTTCGAAATTTCTGTTTATTTTTTTAATAATAATAATAAATTGCCTTTATTTCAGTATTATACATTAATACAATACATAGGGCGAAGTCTAGCCGAAGCTACTCTACTTAACCCTCTCTCCAAAATTATGGGCTTTAGACCCCACATTATATAAGGTTCTTTTTGTTTGTCCAGTCGTTTCCTGCCACTAGTTTTTTTTTAATGACATGAAACTAATTATACCCTGTATTTACAAAATCATGATTTTATTTTTTAGAAGTTCATTTCCGGCTAAACCGGAAGTGAGATATAAAATTTACATGCATTTTTTTATTTCTTTTTAATAGTCATTTAAGGAAATATACCTAATATCCACCAATTTCAATATTTAAAAAAAAAAGTTATTTTCGGCCATAACTCGACGTTCAAGTAAAACTCATTTTGCTTTTACCTCGAACTGAAAAACTGTTTAACCGAAAATAAAAGGTTTAACCAGAAAATTTGATTTAAACCATTACTGAAATACTGACCGTAAGAATACGATTTAAATGTGCGGGATGGCCCCGTATTGTGGAGTATTATAGCTGGTACTTTGTTGAAGACTAGCTCTTTACCTTACCTAAGCTAAATAAAAGGTCACTAAAAAGGCCAGAATAGATAAAATATTTGTAATTTGAGCCGCTTCAAAAAAATGAAAAAGGTCACTGAAAATTATGAATTAAAATTTCACATTTAATTGGACTTATTACCGAATATTGATATTGACCAATCGTATTTCGAACGGGCTAGTGGTTCAAATTACTTGAATTTTCTTTTTAATTGTAATTTAAGTTTGTTTAAAATTTTTCGGTTTGGGTTTCGGCTCTAGATGAGATTTTCAGTTTATATAAATCGAAAAAATAACAATTGCATCGAAAAGGAAACAAATATTGAGAAAAGTGTCCTTCTGCTTGATATTTGGGACAAAACGAAGCAATAATATAATTCTAGATATGGCTAGGGCAATGTGGAAAATGCTTCTCCACAAGCAATATATGAAATTACTCTAGCTTTATTATTTTTATCGCCAAAATGTGGCCTTGCCCGCAGACGGCACAATAATATACCATCCAGCAAATATAAATTGTGGACATAAGAGTTTGCTAACTTAAATTATATTTATACAGAATAATTCGGAAGTATGTTTACAAAAATATCGGGGTCGCGCTAAGTGCGGAAAAAAATCATTTGATTGTTTATGTTTATTTGCCTGAAAGATTATACAATTTAAAATAAAATAAATTAAATACTTTGCTAGAAAATACTGCTAATTGTTTGAACTTCACAAAAATCATAAATAAATATAAACATATATCCTTCTAAACAACTAATTACCTTCTATTAGCCCCAGTCGCCAGAGATTTTGAGCTGAGATTAAATAATCCTTATGTGAAATTTTGCATAGAAGTAGTTTGATTGTAGAAAAGGTTAAAAGCAAAGTTTTCAGGGCTACCGTGGTTGCAACATAAAACAAAATGACGTCAAACTCCCAAAAATTGTGTTTTTGGAAATAATTTTTAAAACATGGAAATTACAAAAAAAAATCGTAGTCTAGTTTAAGTTCCGTTTGTTGCAAGAACATGTCAAGACAAAAAAAAAAGAATTAGACAAACAGGTAGCCAGAGCCATTTTTGCAATAAACTGTTCTTATAAGTTCATTGAACATAGGCAAGTTCGGAAAGCGATTGACATGTTGAGACCAGTATGTCCCGCATTCTAGGTTTTAGTTATCATCAGCCTTTTTGAATTAAATATTTTAAGAGGAGAAATCAAAGTACTTTGAAAATTTATCAGGTCAATCAGTTTGTATGTTCTTGATAGTTGTTCCAATGTTCATAATGAACCGATAATATAATATGCGCAACTTTGATACTAGAGAATTGAAACAGTTTTCTTCTGGAAAGTAGATCGGGACATCCATATATTGATTATCTTGCAAACTTGGCCATTGATTTAATAAATAAGTGCAAAAATGAGTATAACTGCAAAGTTACTAGTTTGGTCACAGATAATGAACAGTATGAGAGAAAAAATTGCCGATAGGTCCTGGATTACCTCATTATAACATACGGCTGTTCTACCCATATAATGAATTTGCTTTCCAAAGATTTGGAAGTTACAAAGGTAAAATCACACGTAGTTCAAATTGTAAAATATTTTTGCAATACACATTTGCCAAATGCTTGTACATCTAACATAAAAATTAACCGCAAAATAGACGACAGTCTTTTCACTGCAAGAGCGTAATTTCTGAAGAAATATGTTAAGAAAAAAAAATTGAATAGCCTGGCTCATTTTAGACCACTTTTAACAGAAGGGTGGGTTCCTTAGCTTTAATTAAAAACAAAAAATTAAGTTCGTAGTACATCTAACATAGAAGTTTACCGCGAAATTGTCGTTGACGGCGTTTTCGCTGCTAGCGCATTTTTTATGTTAATCTAAAATAAAATAAGATCTATTAATCTTCTCTTTTCGGACCGATTTTAATCGAATGGTGGACTCTTTACCTTCAATTAAAAAAAAAATTAAGTGTCTTGTACATCTAACATAGAAGTTTACCGCGAAATTGTCGTTGTACTTTAAGTACTGTAATTTCGTTTAACAAGTACTAAGTACTATTCTAAAATATCTGCAAGTATCAAGTACAATTTATACTACTTTTACTTGAAGTAGTGCCAATCTCTGCATGCTAGACAAATTTGCTATGCCTGCAGATCAGCCAGACTGTTTCTTTACTTGATTTTAATGTACGACTTGTTGGTTGAATCAATTTCATTACTTTAAAAAAAAAGTGAAACGCATTTGTATTTTTCAAGGCATTTTCTGATTCAACCCATCGAAAACCCCTATGCATAATATACGATTTTTTACTTAGAATCATTAACTGAACAATCCTATCGCTGTTTGCTGACTGAAAAAATTAGTACTAAGAAAATTCGCAGGTCCCAGACTATTAGGGGCTATTCATAAAACGCCTGGCGCCATTTTACCTTAGACTTTGGTAACATAAAATATGTGCAAACTATCGTAAATCTGCAAGATGGCCGTTTAAAGACCCGCACTCTACTATTATTAGCAAAAAAAAGTATAAATGTTTCTGTTTTCTCGTAATGTTGCCTCGAGTATAAGATGCTTTACTAAAAGGACTTCAGACAATAGCAAAATGGCTGTGCACTAGAGATCTAGTAGCCCTCCAGGCATTTTCGCTATGGCGTTTTTACACAGTTTCATTACCGCAAAGCGTTTAACTTAACTGGCTGCTTCCAAGGAGAGACTTTCATCTTTGTCGCTATTCGCATGTTTTATGATATGCCGTACATGACGGGGTGCTGAAAAAATGTATCGGAGTAAACAAGAGAAGGTCAGTGATAATATATTTACTGACCTTGGATGGAAATAGGGTAGGGAGTGAGGGCCAATTGTGTTCAATTAGGGAAGATCTCCAGATATGTTATTAGGACTTCGTATGGAAATTATATATTTCTGCTCTGGCAATAGCAGTGGAATTACCAATTAAATACATTTATGACATAATGTGTATAGTTCATTTTCTAGCGAGCGATCAAGAAGAAACAGGGTTGCAATGACTTCAGTCATATGATTTTCAAACAAAAAGTTAATATTTAGGTAGATAGATAGATGTTTATTTGACTACTTTGTAATAATAATAATAATAATGATATCTTTATTCAGTGACACCTGGCGGTGTAGAACCAAGCGCGGATCCAGGGGGGTCATGGGGGTCATGACACCCCCCAACACAACAAGAGTGTATAAAAAATATTCTAGTCTTTTATTGCTGATTAACCAGCGAAACAAATAAAATATAAAATAAGCGTAAAAAATAACGTTAACGTATAACGTATATGTTATATGTATTACCGAGTGTATTACCAAAATGCAAAAACATTTAAACATTCACGTTATATTATATCGCATATTTCGCAAGAGTGAATCACTCTTGGTTTTAGAAATATACCGAATTTTCGCCTGCGGCGCATTTTTAGATATTATCCCCTTTTGATGTTATAATTCATTAATTCAGGGGATGACCCCCCCCCACCCCCCAAAATAGAGATCTGGATCCGCGCCTGTGTAGAACAAGTCAGAAAAAAATACAGTAGAATAGTCTTGCATATAGACTAGTTATAAAAACATTTAGTTGTTATGTATAAAAACAAACTAACAAATCATAAACTGACAAACAAATATGTATATGCATATAAAACGAGTTAACAAACATAAATTTAAAACACGCTAAAGAAAATAGTAACAAAAAAAAATACAGTAGAATAGTCTTGCATATAGACTAGTTATAAAAACATTTAGTTGTTATGTATAAAAACAAACTAACAATACATAAACTGACAAACGAATATGTATATGCATATAAAACGAGTTAACAAACATAAATTTAAAACACGCTAAAGAAAATAGTAACAAAAATTACATTTGGTTAAAAAGTATCAAAGTAATATTCGTCCAATGAATAGTAAGTTTTTTTTTACTAGCAGATCTTTTAATGTATACAAATACATTTGTAGCAAATTATTGGCGTGTTATTGTCTACAAATAACATACATATAATTTAAAATGAAGTGTAAAATATATTACATATTAATAAAACATAAATGTAAAAATAAGGAGAATATAATAAATAAAAAACCGACTTAAAACATACGAGGCAAGTTGTTACTGATGTATTTCATAAAAGTCATGGGGTTAGTTATAAATTCTTCAGTTGGTAGAAACAAGATACAGATATCTAATGATAGTTTTAAATTTGTGAAAATTTTGTTTTATGTTTTCAGGTAACTTATTACCTATATAAGCTCGAGCTTAATGAGTCAATTGATTTTGTTAAGCGATACTTAGAAAGTTTAAACAAGTTGACCAATCTTGTGTTGTGGTTATGTAACTCAGACGGAGTTATATACACATTCTTATTTTTATGAATCTCTAAAAGCGAAATAAATAGCTTGAGAGCTTATTGTTAAGTTGCTTAATATGATTGGTCCAACTTAAAGTATCATCAAGGACTATACCGAGTAATTTGAAACTCTCCCTCTTTGTTATGTCATTTTTGGTAGAAAATAATATGTTTCTGTGGTTTGTCACGGTTTAGTTGGAGTGCATTAGCATTATACTAAACTTCAGCTCGACTTTGTTTCATCAATAATGTTTTATAAATTGTTGATATTCTTGGCGCTATCTAGTAGTGTTGCGTCATCAGCAAACATGGCAATACTACTAGGGAATAAACAGTAAAATAAATTATTTACATAAATTGTAAATAGTAGAAGTCCCAGCACAGATCCCTGAGGTACTCATGTTTTGCTAGTCTAAAATAAGGTGTCATATTGCCATGTGAGACGCATTGTTGCCTATTCTCCATATATGACTTTAAAAGAGAAAACGTTACTCCATAAAAACTAAGTTTTTCGGTAATGAGAGTATGAGAGACACAGTTGAAGGTCTTGCTGAGATTACACAACGTAATTGCAGTATGTTTACCCCCTTCAAGGCTCCCCCGACTATGTCATCGACAATCTTACAGATTGCTTCTATTGTGGAACATGTATTTCTAATTTTTGTCCATTTTTTTCGGGTATTAATACACAAGAGGTCGATTTTTTACCGGGTAAATTTTTTTTGGACAAAAACCTGTTTTCCCATGAAAATTATTCGAGAATTAAGGGCATGGAAAAATCGCGACACGAAGTGGAGCGATTTTTCCTATGTCCCTTAATTCGAGCATAATTTTCATGGAAAACAGGTTTGAGTCACTCAAAAAAAATTTACCCAAGTAGAAAATCAACCTCGTGTGTATTACAGAAGATTAATATATGATTACAAAATATTATCTAAAATAATTATTAAAACAACAAAACTGTTTATTTAATGTTTTAAAAATAACGATTTATAATAAAAAATAAAAATATTTTCTAACGTTCTTTATCATGTTACAACCCCAGTCAATCAAAATATTTGCAGGTTCATCATAGTAGCCATATCTTTTTCGAATGAATAATGCTTTCATTCATAGCTTAGTTAATATTTTCTTGTGAAACATCACCAAATCGCTTTTTCCCATTCATTCCGTGTACAAAAATCAAGGTGAAATGTCAGATTTTAATAATTTCAATGACTTTTTTAGTTTGACACATAGCTACTACGAAAAAAGTAACATACATTTTTCTCGATTTTTTCCACTTATCGATAGCCGTTTTTCTCACTTTAAACAAATCTTATTGGTCGATTTTTTTGAAAATGTACGTTTTGATTGGTTAATAAAGTAAGAATATATTAATCGTAAATAAATTAATCGATGTAATTCGTTACCGCCCCCTGAAGATATCCAAAGAGAATGAATAATCTTGGCCAATATTTTGGAGTTTAGTTTTTGATTATTCAATTTCTAATCTGGACGGAAAGTTGTTTTAGAAAGTTTATATTATTTTTTTATTTCATATGTTCAGAAGTAGAACGTTAATATAAATTTGAAAATAGCTACTTAAGGAATCACTTCTTCTATATTTAAATTTCCTTTTGGCGAATGCCAAAAAAAATGTTGAGGCCTTGGTTTATCGTACATATACAATTTTATGGAATCTAATTTGCTTGCTGTACCTATTTCCCCTATTTTCCTCCCAACCTCTCAACGAAATAAGATTTAAATATAATGTAGTTACAGATCACATTATGATACATACGTGTACCAAATTTCAAGTCAATATCATAAATGGTTCCAGAGTAATCGTGCGCACAAAAAACAAGTTACAGACCGAACGACCTACAGACAGTTAGACAGAGAGAAACTTTTTTTGCTCAAACTTAAAATCTCGACGTTTCATAACATTCTAAGCCTATTTGAATAAAACAAATTTTCAAAATTTTAATTTTTTTTTTTTAGTGTTATATCCACTACGTGGATGTGGAAGTAATATGAGGTAATTTCTTATTAGTATGGAAGTTTAGCTTGAGTAATATTTAAATAATGTATAGATATATAGCCTTTCTGAAGATGATTATTTTTTTTTCAAACATTTTCTTACAGAGATGAGACCGATTGCAAGAAATTAGCGTCCGATTATGAAGTACGTTGTAATGAAGAGATATCAAATAATACTTCCCCTAGCAGACTAAATTATTCATTATGAAAAAATTCAAACCAGAACTATAAACATTACATAGCGACTTTTTTTAATAAAGGACGTCACAAACAAGAAACAAGTTTTTAATTTATTGTTATTACGTATTTGATTTAATCAAATATGTATAATATGTATATTATAACCGGACAACCATTTTTAATAATTCGGTGAAATAATCCAGATTTCGTATCCAAATGTCTTATAATGAAAAACCGCTGCCCAAGAAATCACTACTTCCACATCCAGATTTGGTACCCAAGTCTCTCACAACGAAAAAAATTTGTATGTGAAAATAATTGTTTATGAAACTTTAATAATAAAATATTTGAAATCCTCTACCCGATAAAACGATATCTCACATCGGTAGGGGTGGGGGTAGTGATAGGGAGGTGGTAGTGGGGATGGATGAAGTAAAAAAAATATTTTGAGGCCTTTGGTTCTTATACACACACTAAATCACGATTTTTTTTTTTTTTTTTTTTTCACCTCCTTTTATAATGATGGGGGTGGCTAATGTCAAAATTTTTTTTGAGACATTAGCTTCTCGTGTATACATATACTAAATACCAATTTTATGGACTCTTACCTACTTGATTTACCTATTTACCCCCATTTACTTACCCTTTAATCCTTCAACGGAATAAGATTACAATCTAGTTCCAGATTTCGTTAAAATCCATACGTGTACCAAATTTCAAGTCAATATCTTAAACGGTTCCAAAGTAATCGTGCGCACACAAAAAAGTTACAGATAGACCGACAGACAGAATTTTTTTTTGCTCAAACTTAAAATCTCGACGTTTCATGACATTCTAAGCCTTTATTTTTATAATTAATTATTTTTTATTTATTTGCTTTCATCACGATTAGAGAATGTTATGTTGGTATTAAGCAAATCACAACATACCCACTTTTTTTATATATTACTAGCTGACCCAGCAAACGTTGTTTTGCCATATAAATTATACATTTTTGTCCAAAAAATAAAAAGAAAATTTCTGGATAGGGCCACCCTTATCACCTAAGGGTATAAAAAATAGCCTACGACCTATTCTCAGACCTACCAAATATGCACCAAAAATTTCATAAAAATCGGTCAAGCCGTTTCGGAGGAGTTCGATAACAAACACTGTGACACGAGATTTTTATATATTAGATGAAATTACCTACTTTCTTTGTATTGTTACCCTAATCTGGGCACGCTAATATACTAGTTAGGTAATAGCTATTTATATAAACAGTTACGAAAGACGTTATTTTGTGTAACGAGTGGAATTTGCGGGACGAGCGATACGAGATCCCGCAAAATAACATGAGTTACACAAGATTGTCTTTCGAAACGTGTTATATACATGATTTTTTCTAATTTTAAAAGTCTAAAAACCCTTTAAACATAAATGAAATAGGTGTATTTAAAGATCTTAAAAATTAAGTACTGTTTGTCATAGTCACCTTTGCCGTTATAGTGGCTTCTGTGAGTTGGACAGGTATATAAATAATTTATAGCCTAACGAGACTATGTCCCCCCCCCCCCGTTTTCGAGGATGCTGAACACGATGGCGGTAGTTTAAACTCTTTCCGAGTTAACCCCACCCCCAAACGGCCAAAAACCACCCCCCAAATGGGTTAACGCGGATACGGCGTCTCATACCGACAAAACCTGCGTCACCCCCCATTTTCGAGGATGCTGAACACGAAGGCGGTAGTTTAAAATCTTTCCGAGTTAACCCCACCCCCAAACGGCCAAAAACCACCCCCCAAATGGGTTAACGCGGATACGCCGTCTCATACCGATAAAACCTGCCCCGTTTTTGGCCGTTAGAGGGTTTAATTTGCTTCGGGGAGAAGATCCAGCATCACCATCGTGTTCAGCATCCTCGAAAACGGGTAGTGACGCAGGTTTAGTCGGTATGAGACGGCGTATCCGCGTTTCACCCCTTTCGGGTGTTGTTTTTGCCCGTTTATGGGGGTGGGGTCAATTCGAAAAAAGTTTAAACCACCGCCATCGTGTTCAGCATCCTCGACGCAGGTTTTGTCGGTATGAGACGCCGTATCCGCGTTAACCCATTTTGGGGGTGATTTTTGGCCGTTTGGGGGGTGGGGTTAACTCGGAAAGAGTTTAAACCACTGCCATCGTGATCAACATCCTCGAAAACGGGGGGTGACGCAGGTTTTGTCGGTATGAGACGGCGTATCCGCGTTTCACCCCTATCGGGGGTGGTTTTTTGGCCGTTTGGGGGATGGGGTTAACTCGGAAAGAGTTTAAACCGCCACCATCGTATTCAGCATCATCGAAAACGGGGGGAGACATAGCCTCCTTAAGCTATAAATTAGTTACATTTTAGAGATTTTTTCCGACTCACAGAAGCCACCCACTATATTACATATAAATTTAATGTCAAAATTGACAAACGTCATTTAACCAAGTTATATATTATTTGAAATCGTAATTTGATAGCATAAGGTAAATCGTGTTAATGAAAAAGTTTTGTTAGCATATTTTGAAGGAAAGAAGAATTTAAAAGCTTCCACTTTATGGACTCAGTATTCAATTTTGTGTTGTCTTTTTCTTTTTGAGAGTTGCTTATTTTTCATAATTGATGACATAACGAACTTTTCCTCACCAGTTACGTAAAATTTTACTTTTCATAACTGGTTACATAAACTAGGACGTTTTGACACTTACGTCAGTTTTGAAAAGTGTCACTTTATAATGTCAAAATTAGAAAAATACATTTTTGTAACGCCATATCCTAAAATGACATTTATTTGACAGTTTCAGTGAATTAAAACAATATCATTATTGACAAGTGTAAAATAAAGAAAAAAGTGTGAAATAAAGAAATTTTATTTCACAATGTGAAATAAAACTATTTCTATGGAAACAGCAATAGAATTTAGTCTATTTTTACAAAATTATATTGTTTTCTAACTTCGAATGACGATACAAAAAATTTTGTATATAACTCGAGACTAAAATGTGTTTTTTTACTCGTGTGGTTTACAGCACTCGCCTTCGGCTCGTACTATAAACGCCCCACTTGTAAAAAAAGAACACAATTTTACCCACTTGTTATATAAAATACTATTATTTTATCATATGAGAACGAGAACAAAATAAAATTTTAAATAAACTTTGATATGCATTTAAAATGTTATTCATTTAGACATAGATCAAATAGGCCTAGGCTAGATAGGCTTATCAGCGGTCAGCAAAAAAAAAACAACTCCTACTAATTTAGGTTCTATAACATTGAGAAAATTACGTAAAAAAGTACAATAATAAAAGTTATAGAAAATCACATGTATTTTTCAAAAATTATTTCAGAATAGCAATTGAAAGTCTTTATATATATTTACACTATTTGAAAGGCCATAATTATTTATACTACATGGTATTTATCGTGTTGAATAAACATTGTTTCTTTTTCTTTTTGAGAGTTGTTTATTTTTCATAATTGATGATATAACGAACTTTTCCTCAACAGTTAGGTAAAATTTTACTTTTCATAACTGGTTATGAAAAGTTGGACGTTTTGACACTTACGTCAGTTTTGAAAAGTGTCATTTTATATGACAAAATTAGAAAATAGTATATTGTGTATTTAGGTGTGAAAGCAATACTTCGATGCTTGTTGGCCTCGGCTAGCGCCTCGGCCAACAATTTGCATCGTCGTCCGGGAATGTGCTTTCACACCGAAGTACACATACTATTTTTTCTGAAATCACAATCAATATTATTATAAATTAAGGAATTTGTATTAATGCATAACATTTCTTCAATACAATCTACCTGCTTACTAATAAATGCAATTTTAATGTGAGTTGGTTAGTCTACCTTTATTTATTTACTGTCGAAAATATACATAAAAAATTGTACGGGAATGTTATTTTCCCGGCCTAGGCCGGGAAAGTAACATTCCCGTACGGTTTTGTTGATCGTTGCTTGGCAACGGATCTTTTCCGGTCTGCTTTCTGATAGTTTCTTAGCAACGGACTAAAATACTGGAATTGTGCATTTTTCGATCTGAAATCGTGCCGAAAATGTAGACATTGCCGATCGATTTCAGAAAAACGTTTTTATTTAAATTTTTTTTAAAAAATCATGATTTGTTAAATAAATCAGTGATTTTCTATATTTTTTTAAATCTTGATTTTGATCAACACTGCCAAGTACTGTAGTATAATATAATAAGAAATTATACTTCTTAAACGTTCTTTAGTTTGCAAGACATCAAGTTATAAAAACATCTATTAGTATCCGCGCCAATCTTACCTCCGAGCCGCTGCACGATATATTTTTGCGAAACTAACGACAAACCTTGAGGTCCACAGTATGAAAGACCTATTACTCTCCTGAGTAATAGATCTTTTGAGAAAGGGTTTTTCATTTTCAATCGGTAGTGGTCGAAGGGCATACAAAGAATTTAGCTGTGGGCTGTTAAAATGTCAATCTAAAAGTCAACTTTTAAGCGGGGGCTTTGTACTAAATACCGCTTCCAATCGATATAGCTCGACACCTAGCCACTGTATTTTCCACTCACTACAGCTGACTATATGCGATCCGACCCAAAGGGTTGTTGCACAATCCAGTGACGTAGTAAAATGTGAGCTTTTTAAAAATCTATTACGTAAACCTGTTTGCGTCAGAATGCCAAAATTCAAGATATGCAAACTGTGGTTCTAAATTTTTAGCATTATGTGAGAGTGTTTTAGCATTGTACAGGGTGGCATATAAGTCAAAATGGAGGTTAGAAAATTAAAATATTTTTTCTTTTTTAAGAATATAATTTATAAAACAAATGAAAAAAAATAATAGTTTAAAAAAACTAAAAAAACATGCTTTTATAAATAGTGTATTAAAAAGCAAAAAATAATCATTTTCTCTGTCCACCCCGTAAGGGCCTTAGTGTAAGCCGCGTTTGTAATTAAGTATAATAGATAGATAGATAGATAGACATTTATTTAACTATATCACATATAAAATGTTTATAGCAAGTCACAGTAAAAAATAAATAAATTTAGTTACAATTTAAAAATACCTAAATGTAAATGTAAATTATTTCAATAAAACTATATCAGTCTTAATATTTTATGTAGAAAAAAAATAACTTACACAGACAAAAAAAATAACAAGGAATAAAAGCTAAAAATCAATGAAATATCAATGAAATAATTTGGTACAAAAGGTAACAAGAAAAATTGTACATATATTTTTATATTCTCCAAATTACAATGATTAGTCTGTCAATAGTGATTTAAAATAACCGAACAAGAATAAGATTAAAAATTAAATGACATTAAAAGAAATTAGCTATATTCTACTGAATGAAAACAGTGTTTTAGAATGTAGTACTTTACCTTAATTTTGAATTTATTATATTCAAGTGTTTTCAAACTTTCTGGAAGTTTATTGTATAATTTTAGGTCTAACGAATTTCTTGCCGATTTTGTGAGACGAAATTTTGACGTTTTCAGACAGTTTGCCGACCTAGTATTGTAATCGTGATAATCTGCGTGAGTGGAGTATGAATTCTTGTTGCGATGAATTTGCAAGATACTATGATAAACATAAAAAGGTGGAATTGGCATTATTTTAAATTGAATGAATAGAGGCCTACAATGCTCTAAGGGATGGACACCGGCAATTACTCTCATACATCTCTTTTGCAAAACAAAAGCTGTATCAGCATCAGTGGAGTTACCCCAGAGGATAATACCATAGCTCATATGCGACTGGATAAGTGCGTGATATGTATTCAGTAGTGTTTCTCTATTCACTAATTTTTGGCGTAAAAGAAATACATATCCTGATGTTTCATTGCACAGCTGATTAATATGAGAGGACCAGTTTAGTGAATCATCTAAAATAACTCCAAGAATCTGTACGCTTTCTCCTACAGTAAACGAATTGTTTGAGGAAAAAATCAGCTTCTAAGTTTTATCCCTGTTAACTTTAAGTAAATTATTATTATACCAATGTTCAGCAAGATTTTAAGTTTCGTTTATCATTAGTTTTAGATCATCCATATTTTTGTTCTGATTTATTAGTGTTGCGTCATCCGCGTACATTACAATGTTGTTTGGGAAAAGATAAAAAATAAATCATTTACAAATATAATAAATAATAGAGGACCTAAAACTGACCCCCGAGGCACTCCGTGTTAATATGTAAAATTACTGTATTATTACTATACTTACTATACTAATATTACTTTATGAATTTATATCAAATGTAACTGATTAATACAAGTGAAAATTGCATAAATGGTGTAAATTTACCTAATTTTACTAGGTAACTTTCAAAATTACCTTTAAAATATAGTTTTTTATTAAAAATTTGTTGTTCCTTTTTGGGGGGCTTTAAATGGCTAATAGGGAACGTGAGCTGGGTTTAGACCGTCATGAGACAGGTTAGTTTTACCCTACTGATGACTCGTCGTTGCGATAGTAATCCTGCTCAGTACGAGAGGAACCGCAGGTTCGGGCATGGATGAAATAAAAAAATATTTTGAGTTCTTGTACACAGTACACACACTAAATCATAATATTTTCTCATCCCCTTTAATAATGGAGTGGGGGTGGTAATACCAATTTTATTGACTGTTACCTGCTTCATTTACCTATTTACAACCATTTACCCAAATTTACCCCCCAACCAGTGGCGGCTGGTGAAATTTCAATATTTTTTTTCTCGTCTATGGCGCATGGGACCCATACGAAATTTGGAAAATAACATCTAGAGAAGCACTTCTCTAATGACCCCTAAAAAATTTTGAAATAGCAGTTTGCGAAAAAATTTTTGAAAATTCGTTAGCCTTCCCTGGGTCTAGGAGCTTCTGTTTATTTTTATTTTTTTTGTCATATGCATTTGACTTTTCATAAAAATACAACAACAGATTTTGGAGTTTATGAAAATATTTTCATTACTAACTGAAATACAATGAACTGAAATTTTGTAATTTACAATTTAACAAATTACAATATTTCAATTCGTTGTATCTCAGTTAGTAATGAAAATATTTTCATAAACTCCAAAATCTATTGTTGTATTTTTATGAAAAGTCAAATGCATATGACAAAAAAAAATAAAAATAAACAGGAGCTCCTAGACCCAGGGGAGGCTAACGAATTTTCAAAAATTTTTTCGCAAACTGCTTTTTCAAAATTTTTTAGAGGTCATGTCATTCTAAGCCTACTTGAACAATAAAAATTTTCAATTTTTTTTGTCGTTACTATACTTCCACTGGACGTGGAAGTAAAATAGCACGTTATAGTAGTCAGTTTACCTTTACAAGTACTATCGATTAAGAAAATTAAAGAAAGTGGGATTAAACGAAGATGAACCCTTAACAGTTGTTGCCTGCGTCCTATTACAAAAGCTATCTTTAATTAAATTTCCTATTTTTTAACGTCCACATTACCAGCCATTTGTTCATTACAACATCCTGCCTGCAATTAGACTTATCAGTTCAGAAAATAAAAACGAGAAATAATTTGCGATTTTATTTCACCCACCCACGCACAAACTGTTGTGTTTGGTTTCCTTTGATTTCTAACCATTTATAGCTTTCAGGAAACGTAATTTTCAGGATATATAATGATAAATTCTAGTTATAAACGAGATATTTAATATAATGCCACATTCGCAGAAAACATATTGACATCAAACCAACAAATAAATCACGTTTTAGAATGAAAGTTATTGAAAATAACACGTCAGGATCGCGTTGATATCATTTATTTCTTATTCAAGCTCGAGAAGATGCGTTTATTTTCAGAATTAATGAATCGAGGAATCATACGGAAAAGTTGATAAATAACTGTGCCCGACAAACTGATTGGATATCGAAAAACGTACATTTTGCTCTTATTTACATAATCATTAATAAAGATGTGGTCATCAGTTAGTTAATGCGTTGAGAAAGGTCATCCGATGGAATCGAAATCGAGTTTAGTTGATATGAGTTCAAAATATAATATACTTGTGTGAGTGAAACGTCCATTTACAGAATTTTGAGAGAGAAAGAAAAATGATGGGAACATAAAAGGGGATTCCAAATGTTATTTCTAGTCACAACATCTTGGCAATAGTTTTATAAGCAATGCATTAGTTTGGCTGGTCTTCTCTTCCTGTATGGCACGCCTGAGAGCATCACGTCATCTGTTAGTGGCTCTTAGGCAATGGCCTTACCAAAAGATATTTATTTTATGGGAAATGTGATATAGTACAGCCAATCTGTCATTTGACCCACGAATAATCTCTACAAGAGATTTTCTTTTTATACTATAGAGGGGCTTGCCCCATGGACTAAATTAGCGTGACGTAACATAATTATACAACTCGCGTAAACGAGTCATGACACACGGGTTGCCTAACCCGTAAGACGGGAACTTGATCCTTATGTTTCATGAGCATAAAGGTGAGGCGAGGTAGGGATTCTGGCAAAGTAAATTAAACAGGCACACATATTTAAGAACTTTCAGTTATCTTTCACAATATACAATACATGATAGAATATAATACAAATATAGGATTATAACAACTTTATTGTCAAATAATAATAAAGATTCTGTAATGCATTGTACTTGTATATATTCTTGCATTCTTTGTGCATGACAAGTGGTAGCTGGAATGTCAAATATTTCTTCTAAGGGAGAAAAATAGTAAAATTGTGTGCTATGCAATTGGCCTTAAGTACGTCGCCTTTGTGTAGATGTGAATAAGGGTCAAGTTCCGGTATTATACGTTAGGCAACGCGTGTGTCATGACTTATATACTAAAATTTTTTTTTCTTAATTTTTGTCATTTGTGCTTAAATAGAAATCTTGCGAAATTTTATTCTCTATAATTTTTTTTTTTTTATACATTTCACTAATATTAGTCGTAGTGGCAGAACCCAAATATAGGAAAAACGTTTCAAATAATGATAGAAGCAAACCACTTGGTACAGGCGGTCTATATACACAAACAATCGATTTGATCCGCAGCACCTTATTTCAAGTGGCGTCAATTTTAAAATGGTGGCCTATTTTCAAAAGTCTGATTTTAAATGTTTTCTAATTGATGAATGAATTAATAAATATACTTTGAAGTCAAATCATAATAATAAAAATAATAATAGTACATAAAGATTCAAGATGGCGGCATTTAATCCTATTTTAATTAATAGTTGTGGGCTAATTCCTTATTATCCACGCGCGAAAAATTTGTTTCTGTTCGAATAAAAAATACAGAATCGGAAAGTTTTGCTTTTGGGATTGCATAGTTTCAACAACTTAACAGACCGCCCACAATAAAGGCGTCTACCAGTACCCTAGCAGAAATGTGACACACCCCATAATGTACATCATTGCTTGCTTCGCCCTCGCTTGCTCTTATTGCTGTATCAAAACAAACAGTTTCCGATACTGTATATATATCAAGACCACCACTACACTACGACTGGCATACCGAAAATATATCGAAGAAAATACTTAACGCGTATTTTTAACCTTGTTTCATCCTCCCACGATAATGGCAACATCGCACGGAGCCTGATCAGTTTCTATCCGCTAATCTCACGTTGCCAGGCGGGCTTCAAGTCGAGTGATATTTTATGGCCTATTGACACAGGGGATGGGGCTGGGGTGAAAAGAGTACAATGTAGACTCCTCTATAGTCTGTTCTGTATGGCAGACTTGTCAAGAGCTAGCTAAATGCTCTTGTAAAACTGGATGTAGCAGTAACCACTGCAAATGCAAAAGAAATGGCCTTCCATGTACTTTGCAATGCACTTCCTGCAAAGACATGTGCACCAACAACATAATTCAAAAGTTAGTACTTTTAAATATTTTCATTTTAAATTATAACAATAACAAATTCTTATTCATTTTTATTTTGTTTTTTTTTTTTATTTTGTAGTTTAGAAGATTCAGAAGACTTAAGGAATACTATCCGTCTAATTATATCTATATTCCTGCTTTATAGACTTAGTCACGCCGCACTGTGGGGGATTTTGCTATATTTTTTTTCAAAATTCGGTAAGTCGCTCAATTTTGAAAGGATTTTGATGCGGTTGGGCTTAAAATGCTTGAAAAGTTTCACTCTTTGACGTGCAAGTGCCACTTTCTCATAAACTACCACGTACATTAGAAAATGTAATATAAACCCCCAAAATAGGGAATTTACCTCAATTTGGGAGTTGACATTTTATTTTTTAGGGGTGTACGTAAAAACGGAATCCAGAAATGGAAAGAGAAGACCAAAATGGGTGCGTATAATTAATTTGCAAATGTGTCATTACTTTACCTTCAGGAAAGACCTATCTGACATTTTAAAAGCCCAGAGCTATTTTTCTTACATGCATTAACTTTTAAAAAGAAATTGAGGTTTTATTTAAAATTTACCCCATTTTAGGGGTATTTTTTTAGGGGTTGTACGTAAAAACGGACTTCAGAAATGGAAAAAGGAGACCAAAATACCTCATGGGGGCCATTCTGAGCCCCATTATTAATTTTTTTCCATTACGTCCAAAATTCACCACCTAAATACACCCCCCAAAAATGGTGTGTATAATTAATTTACATATATGATTATTTTACTTCCAGGAAATACCCAGTGACCTTTTTCTTAAATGATTTTGAATTTTTATTTTTAAAATTTTCTCTATTTTAGGGGTTTGTATTACATTTTTTAAGGGTTGTACGTGATAATTTATCAGAAAGTGGCACCTTCCCGTCCAAGAGTGAAACTTTTTAAGCATTTTAAGCCCAACCGCATCAAAACCGTTCAAAATTGAGCGACTTACAGAATTTTGAAAAAAGTATAGCAAAATCCCCCACTGTACGCCGCCATTTTGAATAGTCACCTAATTCTATACAGTTATTTTATTTCAATTCATAGAACAGAACCTATGTTAATAGTTTTGAATACCGTGTATTACATAATGTATTAAAACTAAAAATCTTAAAATGTTGGCTTTTTTAAAAAAAGACGCCATTTTTAATTCTTTTTTTTTAAACGCTTTGCTTTTAAATTATAAAAGTTCAAATTTGGTATTTTATTTGATTTTAATCCCATTAGTCCCATAATAAAAAAGCTAAGCAGCGCCATTTTGAAAAATTCTGCCATTTTGAATCTGACGCCACCCCTGATAAGGTGCTGCAGGCCAAATAACCTGTTATATGTAAGCAAACTTTCTGCCAAGCGGTTTGCTTCTATCACGATTTGAAACGTTTTTTTTGTGTAGCGCTACGACTACATATATATATATATTTCATAATAATATATCTAATTCCTTGAAATTCGAATGATGTGCAGGGTGGACCATTTTAATCTATTATTGCAAATATCTCATTGTGTAAGCCACCAATTAAGAAATGACCTCTACAAAAGTTATTTATTATTTGTTCTAAGGGGGCCATCTGATTCTGTGGTCGGGCTCCGGTTCCGTGACCTCGGTGAGGCCCTGTGATACCCAACTTTGTTTTTTTAAATGGGAACCCTTATTTTTTATTGCAGAATCTAATTCTATGGAAACAATACGTTCAAATATGATTTTCAAAAATTTTTTCCAGTGGGCCTTACTCGAGCCCAATACCAACAATTGAAATCACAAGAACCCAATTATCTCGCCTGTTAAACTAACAATTGAAAAAGGACTTAAATAAAAGTTGTAGGATCCGATGGGGTCATCTAATGCTATGGTTGAGTACCCGGTCCGGGTCCTTAATACGGCCCTGGGGCCCCCAACTTTTTTCTTTTAATGGATATATCAATTCTTTATTGCAGATTTGCATTCTACCGAAAGAAATACGTTCAAATATGATTTTCAAGAATGTTTTCCAATGGGTCTTATTCGGGCTCAATTTGTAATTCCCACTGGAAAAAATTTTTGAAAATCATATTTGAACGTATAGTATTAGATGACCCCCATCGAATCCTACAACTTTTATTTGTCATTTTTCAATTGTTAGCTTTACCGACGAGATAATTGGGTTCTTGTGATTTCAATTGTTGGTATTGGGCCCGAGTAAGGCCCACTGAAAACAATTCTTGAAAATCATATTTGAACGTATTTTTTTCCATAGAATTAGATTCTGCAATAAAATAAAGAAGTTCCATTAAAAAAAAAACAAAGTTGGGTATCACAGGGTCTCACCAAGGTCACGAACCCGATGCCCACAGAATCAGATGGCCCCCTTAGAACCCAACAACTTTTGTAGAGGTCATTTCTTAATTGGTGGCTTACATGACGAGATATTTGCACTAATAGATTATACTACAGACTTTCAATTATTGCAGTGATGATGGTCCAAAAAATGGCTAAAGCTTTGTCTGCCAATCCAAAGGTCTCGTGTTCGAATCCCTGACAGGTGTTTTTTTTTAATTTTTTTTTTTTTCATATATTTTTTTTTCACAACAAAGTTAATATCACAAAATTTAGAATGTCCAAAAACTAACATTATTTACAAGAAAATTGCGAAGAGTATCCTATAGAATGTGTAACAATTATATAAAAAGCTCAGTAAATCGGCGAAAAGTATAATGCTTCCACTAGTTAATATTTTGCGATTTACAACCTTCAGAATAGTGAAAATTTATGCTTCACTGCACATTTTGCAATTACAACAATAATATAGAATTTTTGGAAGATATCGGCACATATTTTTTTTTATCAGTTATTTTTCTTGTAAAGTATTACTTTTGCGAAAAAAAGGTATGGAATCTTTTTTGTTGTAGGTTTTGTAACCTAATATTTTGATAATAAATGTTTTTTGTCATAAACCTAATAGTTTCAGAGATATTTGTAAAAAATGTGTATTGTTTACCTTTGTTTCCAATTTTTGCTCGCCTTATATTAGACATATCTTGATGGAATTAATATGAGAAGATTAAAATAAGCGAATCTATAAGTAATGATTGAACAAATATAAAAAAAACATGCGTACGGATTGAATTGAGAACCTCCAACATTTTATATTAACTGTATTTTTGATCCGCACAGTCTAAAATGTTGCAAGATGATGAGTTGTTTATCGGCCAGAGAAAAACAGCAGAATTATTATTGTTCCATGTATTATTAGAAAATCCTACGCTATTTACAAATTAATGTCTCAACGGTGATCGAACACAATAATGTGCATTTGATTTCCAGGGGATTTTGGCACCGTGTTTATTTTTATTGTAACCAAATGCGTCAGAACATTGAAATATTTACTTAATAACGGCTAAATTAGAATTTTATGCCTTTATCAAAGGAATATCGTAAATAAGTCGCCCGACGTACCTCCGATACGGTCAATATTCTACGGAAATCGAGTGGGTGGAAAACGAGTTTCATATATGAGAAATTAATAGCTCTTAAATCTGGAAAATCGAATATTAATGATTATTAATTCTTTATCGGAATAAAATATTTATACAAGGTGATTCAAAAAAATTATTTCCGTTATTCTAAGGGCTAATGGTAATTATAGTACAGTACTTAGAGGTAAAAACCGCTGCCCAAGGAATCACTACTTCCACATCCAGATTTTCTACCCAAGTCACTCACAACGAAAAAATTTTGTATGTGGAAATAATTGTTTATGGAACTTTAATAATATAATATTTGAAATCCTCTACCCCAAAAACCCATAAAACCATACCCCACATCGGTAGTGGGGTGGGGGTGATGGTGGAGGTTGATGAAGTAAAAAAATATTTTGAGATTTCTGGCTCTTGTACACAAACTAAATCACATTTTCTTCATCTTCTTTAATAATGGGGTGAGTGTGGTAATGGGGGTGGCTAATAACCAATTTTTTTTTGAATCTTAGCTTCTCTTGTATATACTAAATACCAATTTCATGGACTTTTACCTGCTTGATTTACCTATTTACCCCAAATTTACCCCAATTTACCCCCCAACTCTTCGACGGAACAGGATGAAAATAATCTAATAATCTAGTTTAGATCTCGTTAAAGTACATACGTGTACCAAATTTCAAGTCAATATCTCAAACGGTTCCAAAGTAAAAAAAAAGTTACAGACAGACAGAACAATTTTTTTCGCTCAAACTTAACATCTTGGCGTTTCATGACATTCTAAGCCTATTTGAACAATAAAAATTTTCAAAAATTTTTGTGTCGTTACTATACTTCCACTGGATGTGGAAGTAAAAATATGCAAAACTTCGGAATAATTTCATATTGAATGATAATTTTTTTAATAATAAGTAATTCTTGTAGTAAAAGGTATCATCTTCAGTTTCTATAAGGTCCCGGCGCTTGCTCTTACCCCCGATTTGATTTAGGGGTGGTTTTCCAATATCAAAAAAATTAGTATAAGGAAAAGTATTGATTATTAATTTTAGAAATGCAGTAAATTTGGGGTCGCTGATTACGAATCTGAAGTCAAAATAAAAAAAATCAAAATGGCGGCTTCAATATGGCGGACGGAAATGAGGCAAAATGTAAAAAATTGCTTGAAGAATGAATTTATGCTTATAGATTTTTGGGGTCGCTAATTACGAATATGAAGTCAAAATTAAAAAATTGTGGCTCCAATATGGCGGAGGGAAACGGGGCAAATGTAATAAATTGCTTGATTCCTCGTTTTGATTTACGTATATATTTGGGGGTCACTAATTATGAATATGAAGTCAAAATTAGAAAATTGAAAATAGGATCCGATATGGCCGATATGTGTATTATTGTGTATATTTTCATGTATTGATGTCACTTTTAGCCATTGTCTATTAATCTATAGATTTCGTTAATTTCATTACTTTTTTCTATTATCTATGTTTATGAAGATTTCTTTTCTTGTATTATCTGATTTACCATTTACACATACACTTCTCTGAAATGGTTAATAAACAACTGTCACTATCACTATTACTACTACTATTACTATTACTATGATTATTACTAATTGCAAAACAATTTTATTTTAATTTTAATTTTTTTTATCTTCTTCTACTAGATCTTCTAATATTCGCGAAAATCAAACAAATGAACCCAGTAGGGATTTACCTTCGATACAAAGGAATTCACGTATAAGGAAAAGTTTATATAGTAAAGTAACAGCGGAAATTTGTCATGATATATAAATCGCTGTCACATATTGGAGAATTTGTGTGTATCGAAGGTAAATCCCTACTGGGTTCATTTGTTTGATTTTCGTGAATATCTGCATCTTTGTCTCGCAGTAGGTTGGTACAGGAATTTTGCGAACAGAAGCCACATCCTATTGTACATAATAATCCCGATTGCATATACGTAATCTACAGACGCATAAGGCATAGCTGACCGCTTCGGGTTTTTAAGAATAATAGGACCAATGAAAACGAGAGTAAAGTGCAGACGTAGTTATCCTAGTACGTCTGCAGTTTACTACATTTGCAGGCGATGCAGGGCTGTGTGTTTTTTTTTATTTTGCAACAGTTTTAAACACCTCTAGATTATTTACTTTTAGAGATAAAAATATGAAATAAAATACTATTCTTATAAAATTTCATGTGTGTGTTATATTGACATAATTGGAAAAAAATAAGCTATAAAACTATCAGTTAATTGCAGACGCTTGAGGCTTTTCTGTGCACATTCTACGCACTGGCTTCTGCCGACTATCTTATGTGTTCTCGATACTTTGCTTTTACAAACGTTTTAGTTACTATTTGTTGTTGTATGCTTTATAAATCAATATAATTTGTCATAAACTATTATAAATATAAATGGTAGAAACAAAAAAAAGTTGAAATACTTGAATTAGCAACAATTGACCATATTCTTGCATTTATCTATACTACAACAACATAAAAAAGGTACACAAGTAATATTATTTTTTTACAATGGCATGCTTTGGTTTTGCAAATCGTTAAATATCTGTACTGTGACATAAGATCATTAGGTACTAAATTTTTTAACTAAATCTTTACCAATAAGCAGTGAGACATATAAGCCGGTGACGATTATGTCCGAATTTTACCGAATCATTTTGGCTACGCTTTATGCGTCTGCAGATTACGTTTATGCATCCCGATTTTCTACAACTGCAGGCTTTTCCACAATCTTTTTTGCAGTTACAGAAAATCATTTTTAAATTTTTTTCCGTCGCCAGCATTTTTTGTGTAGTAATTGGCTTAAGGAATGTGTCCTTTTTCCAACCTCACTTCTCCGGAGGAATATCATTACCTTTCTATTGTTGTACCTGATGGTAAATGCGAAAAAGATGTTTAGCAGCTGCACTTGATGTTGGAGGTATTGATGCCCGATTTGCAGGCTTCTGTTTCGACATAGATTTATATCTAAATAAAGTTTTTATCAGTAGATCTTCAATATATAGAAAGAATGGTTATTTTCTTGTTTATCGTATTGAATGGAGTATCCTCTAGGTAGGGCTAGAGATGCTTGAAAGATTTCCTCTTAAGGGTGGATTTCTGACAATATATTGGCATGATCAGACTTAGATCTTCAATATATAGAAAGAATGGTTATTTTCTTGTTTTTCATATTGAATGTTAGACATAGTAAATGTATAAAGAAATTGACAAGTTTGTTTGTAAGAGGACTACTCGTTGATATTCTAGCTTGATCAGATTTAGATCAATAATATATGAAAGGAACGAATGATTTCTTTGAAAGTTATCTGCTGAATACCCAAAATAATATTTTATAAAACTAATATTTACTGAGATATTTGGAAAAGTAAAAAAATAAAATAATTTTTATCAAAAATACTTTTATAGTTTAAACTTTAATTTTTTCTAAAGCAAGTGCTCTATACAAACGAAAAAATTTGAGCATCTACGTCATGCTATATATTATCTAGAAATATTCTGTTGTAGTTCCGCTTCTGAACCAATTGTTACGTGTTTCTACCCCTTAGGGTAGAAACCTGTACTATGGGTTTGGAAATTATTACACCACAAAAAATAATTACTTGACTAATATAACACTGAGTACTAGAATGAATGAATTCAGTAACTTCTCACCTTGCTTAGTTCTTCTTGATCTGTTCTGAACTCACTATCTGATCTGAACTGTTCTCACTCGACTTCTCCATTCCGTTATATAAAGATGAGGGCTCTGGAATGTTCCCAAACATTCTGTAATTTTCTAGTAGGCCAAGAACAGCAGCACCATCTCTTGGATTATTGACGAACTACCAAGTTATTTACTTACTTATTTGAGCAGGTTTCTACTGGAGGTAAATTACAGATCTCTGTAAAATGGTAGAAATATGTAACAGTATTAGAGTGTTTTATCAACGCATTTAGAATTTTTTAAATATCCTCAACCGTTCCCGAGAAGAGTGTCTGGGATCGCCCTGTATAATATTGTGAATATCCGATTAAACCTCTATAAGATTGATTATTACATTGATAATAACGGGTCAAAATTGTAATGCTCCGCATGCACTTTGAAGCCTGCAGCGTCAGTACCCCGGAAAGGCTCGGTTGCTTCATAATCTATTATCGATATTAAATTATAAGCTGGTATACTTAATTAATTTTAATGTTCCCCACACTAACGAATCGGAAATTAAGCGTAGAATTCAATTAGGAATATTAGATATTTGACATTTTTACCGAGAACATCTAGCAAATTATAATACAAAAACAGTTTTAGCATTCCTATGAATGTGTGTCAGAATAAAACTGCTTTCAAGCCAACCATTGACCACTGCAGAAACTAGGTATACAAAAATTTAAATCATTCAGATATTGTTGTTGATAATTTCAGCTTGGTATGGCATCTCATATGTATAACAAAAATAAAACAGATGTGGTTTGTGGACATTTTGAGAGACAACCGATAAAAGGAAATCGTACTGCGATTATAAGTCAGAAAGGTATATTTACTCGTTTTACTGTTAATTAGTAGAAGAAAAAATAATATAATCAGTCTAATGGTCGGATTCTCCTCAAAAATGACCGTCATCCTGAATGTTTTCAGTTCATTCTGTATATGAACAAATAGAGTTGGAACGTAGAACACTGGGCCACTTTTCAAGGGTTAAGAATATTCCAGAATCCGAGGTTGATTTATTGTGAATGATTGATTATTTAATAAACATTTTAAATAGCTTAATAGCTTTTATTTCATATTTGTTTTGCTTTATAACACTACGAATTTTACCATGTAATTCAATACTTAGTATTAGCTGGAAGAGTGGGTAGTGCTTGTCTTGAGTTGCCTTTACACTTTACCAACTTGTATATTAATATACCCAGATTAAGGTACTTGTATACTAAAATGAACTTTTACAGTTTTAAATATAACTTGGAATACTAATAAATAAAATGATTTTACACTTGAATTTTCAATAAAAATAAAATCGTCCGACTAATCGATTCTGAAAGTTTGACATTCATAGGCAAAGATGCCTTATTTGACACAGTTGAGCTCGGCTTAAGTTAATTTTCGCTCTTAATACCAGAGTTTTTTAGAAACATGCTTCAAAAACTAACATAACATTAAGTAGTTTTTTATTAACACTCTGTTAAAACACTGAAAAAATCGTCCTTCTAGCATAAAAGTTATTAGAACTTTAATCAATTTTAATTCCTACATTTGTGTAAATAAAACATCTGTTGAAATTGATTGACAACGTTGCATATTAAATTTTTAAAAAGTATAAAATTAAAAATTAGTATAATGCTCTTTACATTTGTTGCCTACAAATTTTTCGGAAAAAACGATAAATATCGAGATATTCTAGTAAATGGAGACAATTTCACGTTTTCCTAGAAAATGCATGTAAATCTTAAAAAAATAATTTTGTCAGAAACCTTTGTTTTGAAGGGCCGAGATTAATGAAGTATTTAGGTAATACATGATTAAGTGGACATCATTATATGAGATCGATTTTAATTAATTACCGATTAATTACGGTGACAAAATGGCGAAATTTTACCCAAAAAAAGTTCCAATTTCCGCCCCCTCTAATTCCCTAATTTTTGTCGAAATAAAAACATTTAAAAAACCGCTGCCCAAGGAATCACTGCTTCCACATCCAAGTCTCTTACAACAAAATACTATATTTGCACTCCACTATGTGGAAATTGTTTATAGAACTTTAATGGTATAATATTTGAAATTATGTACCCCAAAAACCTATAAAATTATATGCCACATCTGTAATAGAAGTGGGGGTGAATGAAGTAAAAAAATTCTTGATGACTTTGGCTCTTGTACACACACTAAATCACACTATTTTTTCACCACCTTTAAGGTGGGGGTGGTAATGGGGTTGGCTAATGCCATTTTTTTTGAGGCCTTGGTTCCTCATGTTTACTAAATACCAATTTCATGGAGTCTTACTTGCTTGATTTGTTTAGTTACCCCCATTTACCCCAATTTATCCTCCAACTCTGCAACGGAATAAGATCAAAATATAATCTAGTTCCAAATCTCGTTAAAAAACATACGTGTGCCATATTTTAAGTGAATATCTTAAACGGTTGCAGAGTAATCGTGAGCACCAAAACGATACAAGACTAACAGACAGACCGACGCAACAGACGAATTTATTTTGCTCAGACTTAAAATATTGACGTTTCCTGATATTTTAAGACTATTTAAACAATGAAAATTTCCAAATTTTTTTTTGCCTTAATATACTTCAACTGAATGTCGAACTAATACGCAGAAAATGGCAAGACAAAGATATAAATAATCGTTGTGTGCCGTAAATTACACGATAGAAGTAAAGCCTCTACTTCAAGCATTTTCTTCGAGGAAACCTACTACGCATCCATACTACTCAAGGTAACCCACTGTGCATCCAATTTACTCGAGGAAAGCCATTGCGCATTCATACCTCTTGAAGTAACTCACTCGCATCCATTTTACTCGAGGAAACCCACTGCGCATCCATATCACTTGAGGTAACCTACTGCGCATCTATAGCACTCGAGAAAAGCCACTGCGCATCCATACTACTTAAAGTTACCCACTGCGCATCCATACTACTTGAGGTAACCTACTGCGATCTATAATACTCGAAAAAAGTCACTGCGCATCCAAAATATTCGAGGAAAGCCACTGCGCATCCATAATACTCGGGGAAACCTACTGCGCATCCATACTACTCAAGGTAACTTTAACATATTTGAAATCGTCTACCTCAAAAACCTATAAAACGATATGCTACATCGGTAGTGGTAGAGGGTTGATAGTGGGGGTGGATGAAGTAAAAAAAAATATTTTGAAGCTTTTGGTTCTTGTACACACACTAAATCACATTTTTTTTCATCCCCTTTAATAAGTGGGTGGGGGTGGTAATGGGGGTGGCTAATGCCAAAAATTTTTTTGAGACCTTAGCTTTTCTTGTATATACTAAATACCAATTTTATGGACTTTTACCTGCTTAATTTACACATTTACCCCCCAACCCTTCGACGGAACAAGATGAAAATATAATCTAGTTCCAGATCACGTTAAAGTACATATGTGTACCAAATTTCAAGTCAATATCTTAAACGGTTCCAGAAAATTTTTTTTCGCTCAAACTTAAAATCTCGACGTTTCATGACATTTTAAACCTATTTGAACAATAAAAATTTTTAAAAATTTTTTTGTCGTTACTATACTTCCACTGGATGTGGAAGTAATTTAATTCTATTTAAATTAGCTAGAGTAGTCTTTTGGCGTAGGAGTCAAAATTAAGAAGTTGTCAACTTTTGAAGCACGAAATTTGCAATTTTTGCCCTACATCGTCGAGATTTCAGTAAATATTTCTGCAACGAAAAGAAAAATCAAAATTCTGATGGTAGTAAAAGATTCGCAGTGAAAAATACCGAATTTTTTATTTCGAGCTAGCTCTTACCGTTTCGGAGATATCTGCGAAAAATAGTGAAAAACTAGTGGGGCAACCTCAATCATTAATTAAAATTTTCTACAAAAATGTCTTGCTGTTACGACCGCCATGTTGAAAAAATAATGGTGTTAACCACACGCCAAATATTATTGTCGTCCGTCGTATTTGTTTGGTTACTTATTGTTGTAATGGTGTCCACCTTATATATTTATCACTAAAAATATAGCATTACTTCATTGAGTTGTGTTAACTACATGCTAAATATTATCCTTCGTTGCATTTTTTTCATTGATTATTTTGTTAGGGCGTATAATCTTCATTATCAGTATATCCTATAATAGTACAGGAAACCTTATGGCTATATTATTCCTATACAATTAATTTAAAAACACCAAATTAAAGATAACAACTTTTATTTGAACTATTTTTTTGTAAATGCCATATTTCCCAGGAAAATAGAGAAAAATCGATTTTTTTTTTATTAAAAATACCCCTTTTTACCCCCTATAGGTTCCCGCGGATCCGTAAAATTCCCAAACTTTTTTTGTTTCGTGAACTTTGGCCTATTTTAAACTTATAACCAAAGTTTAAAGTTTGTACAAATTTTTTTCAAGTTACCGTAATTTTTTTCAATCTTTTCCTGTACTATAATGTTAACTGCGTATCAAATATGTACTGATGTCAAAAAATCTCGAAAAGTGATTTTTGCACGCTTACATTACTTTTCTTCGGTAAGTGAGGAAAATAAAACAACTATCAGTAGTTCCACCTAGAGATGTGGTTCTTTAACAACGAAAAAATGTCATATAAAATGAAGGACTTGTGACTGTTCTTTTACCATACGCAAAATACCGCAGATGTAGTTACTATACTTGTCTTCGGTAACCGAGGGAAGTAAAAGAACTAGTAGAAATAAAATAACTACTAGTAGTTCCACGTAGAGATGTGGTTCTTAAATTACGAGAATTGACACATAATGAAGAAGTTGTGACAATATTCTTTTACCTTACGAAAACTAACGCAGGTGCAGTAGAAATACTCCTCGTCAGTAGGCAAGAGGAATAAAAGAACTACTAGTAGTTCTGCCTAGAGGTATGGTCCTTAGACTACGAAAAGTTGCCACATATTGAAGAAGTTCACTTGAAGAAGACACTATTCTTTTATGCCATCATTTGTAGAAACAATATTTTAAGAACAAACATTGTTAAACGACCTGTTAAAAAGATTTAATTAAATACCTACACAAAATGTTCAACAGTTTTATATAGCTTCCACTTGCTCTGGGAATTTGGTATTTTAAGTATCAATCAAAAGTCAATCGTTTAAGGTTAATTTTTTCCTTTAAATATAGAATTTTAAATATTTGTAATTACGCGATTGAAGGAAACGTGTAACAGCTTTTGTACATTAATATGAAATGTATCTTGTTAAAAGCTGGTGTTTATGAATTTCTAAGGAATCAGACAAACGTCTGTGAAGTCTTAAATAAACATAGTAAATTCTGTGGAGTTGTATGAACGTTCCTTTCAAAATAAACGATAATGGATCAGTATACAAAATCATCATAAATTTTATTTTACTTTAATAGGTTTTTCGCACTCTTTGGAGTGAGCTGTATAGTTTATTTTAATTAATTATTACAGAATTCGCTAAAAAACTCAGTTGGATAATAAAATATAACGTGTATTATTATTAGAAGGTTCTAGAAGGATAAATGCAAAACAATGCGTAATGTGTAATATACAAAAATTGCAGATTCATTCTAAAGAAATTCCTGTGGTGAATACAATAAATAATAAGTACACCATCTGTAAACTAGTTTTTGGCTTTTAGGTTGCCAGTACAGAAGTTGCTCTCATTATACACCGACACAATTAGTAAAGTTCGCTCGTGTGATCATTTGTGTGACATCAACTTGTGAGAGATACTCATCTACCGTGACTTATTGCACTTTGGGCTTCATGTGACTGGCTAATATACCCAGCATAAAAAGAAGGTTCTTGGTAATTGCATAAATGCCTTGTTATTCAGTGTAGACGTTTTACATTATTCTAGGCTGGCCACCGAGGTAGTAAAACCCGATAAAATTAGATGAACAATTAGCAAGTTTCAATTTTCCTGGCATGGATCAAATTTACCCAATTCTGCTCCGAACGAGGCAGAATATACTAATACCACATTTGTGTAATCTTTTGAGAGCCTGTCTGGCCAGGTACATACCACACATATGGCGGAAGGTGAACGTCACCTACCTACCAAATAATGGGCAGATCAAACGCCCAAGTCATACAGACCCATAAGCCTGCCCTCTTTCCTTAAACCATTGGAAAGACTACTGGGCAGGTACATTAAAAACGAAATACTAAGAGAAAACCCCCTTGGTGAGAGTCAATACGCATACCAGCAGAAGAAGACAACTGACCTTGCGTCGGATGTTTTGAATAGGCTACTGACCAAATCATTAGATGATAAAGAAATGGCAGTGGCAACATTTCTAGATATAGCATGTAATAAATGTTAAAGAATGTTTTGTCAAGTCCCAGATGAGTGCCAGTGGATAAAGCCAGTCTAGAAAGGGTAATATACCAATCTAAGCGGGGCTACTATTGAGGGAAATGTGAGTATAGGCTGCCCTCAAGGAGTATTCTCCACTGCTATGGGCGACCCTTATTGACGAACTCCTCCGGAAAATTTCTGAGAATGACTTTTACTGCCTAGAATATGCTGACGATCTAGTGAGAGTAGTTAAGGGACGATTTGCGAACAGGACATCAGAGCGTTTGCAAGGAGCCCTAAATAATGTCGACAGATGTGTAGTGAGAAAAGACTCTCCATAAATCCTCATAAAACTACAGTCGTTATTATTAGAAAATGCGAGGAGATGTCAACGACGTGTAGGATCCCTTAGAAGAGGCTAATGCTTTCCCCAATGGAAAGCAGCCTGTTCTAAGGGATATCCCCTAGTTCCTCTTGATGCAAGAATTGCCTCTCGAGGTGCCTAAACCTTGATCCTCCTAGTGGAGCGAAACTACATAGGATATGAGTGATGGTTTCATCCTCTACTCCACGCATCCAACAAATAGGATCATCTCTTAACCTCATTATATGTAGATGTTTGTTCAGAGGACAGTGTCCTGTTATTAGGCTCACCATCCGTCTCATTTTTGCTCTATCGAACCCGAGCAACCATTTTACGGTAGAGGCAGTCGAGGGTCCCTTTATGTGGAGTCTCGACTGCCTCATTCCGGGGGCTTGAGCTCAATAGTTGTTAAACTGTGCCGCAGCCCAGTCTCGCAGTTCTGAGTGAATCAGACTCCTTGGCAGACCGAAGGCTGGCTCAGGGCCAAGGAAGGGAGTTTTCGTTCCTTCTCCCGCCAGATAATCTGCTTCTTCGTTGCCATCTACACCACTGTGTCCGAGCACCCATATGAGTTTGACGGAGTTGCGTTTACAGAGCTCGGTCAAAATATTTCGACAGTTAAGCACCAGCACCTTGTTTGATGCAAGGAACCTCAGAGCCGCCTGGCTGTCGCTGCATATATAAATATGTTTGTCTACGAAACCTCTGCTGAGATTTTCGCTTGCCCACCGTAGTATGGCATACACTTCAGCTTGGAACACACTAGGGTACCTACCAAGTGGCACCGATATACGAGCCCTTGGTTTGCATCCGTATATGCCTGCGCCCATTCCCTCCTGAGTCTTGGATCCATCTGTATAACATTCCGGACCACCAGGACTCAGGAGATGCGTTTTGTCGTGTTCCCAGACGTCTCGACTGGGAAACACGACGGAATATGGAATTGTGAAAGATGGGGAGACTACAGTCGTTACTTTTACACATAAAAGAGCCTTGAGAGGCCTAAAATCCCGAAGGCTCAATGGAGTGGAAATTCCATTTACCAGCGAGGTAAAATACCTAGGAGTCATTTTCCACCAAAAACTGACATGGAATACCCACATCCAAAAAGTCACACAGAAAGCAACATTCCCTGGGAAAGTGCAGGCAGTGAAAAGTATGTTGGACCAAGATGTTACAGCTGGGAGCAATAAGGCTGTTAAGTGACGTACAAAGGCTTGCTTGCCTGTGAGCCACGGGGGCCATAAAACTGCCCCCACAGCTGCATTGGAAGTCCCTGCCACCACCACACATATTTATCAAAGGGGAAGCTCATTCAGTGGTGCCTAGGCTAATGCAAGGCACAATGCCCATAAGGTAACAACACTGAACAGAGCACCAAAAGTTATATTCAGAGCTGAAGGCATGTCCCATTTTAGGAATGCCCACATATATATAGTTCCAAAGTCTAACTTTTCAAATGAAAATACCAGACAGAGAGGACTAGAAAGGCGGTCCTCCACATTGGCATAAATAGTCGTATACGGACGGTTGCAGGACAGAACTCGTCAGAGCTGGGATTTACGGGATAAGATCGAAAACAATAATCCCCATAAGTCTAGGAATACATGCCACAGTATTTCAGACTGATATGTGCAAAGGAAATAACGAGGCAAGGAATTGTTAACCAGCCGATTGCCATTTTTTCCGATAGCCAAGCAACGCTAAAAGCAATCGATTCCATGTAGGTCGATTCAAGAATAGTATGGGATTGCAAAATTTATAAAAAACGATAGACCACAGCGTAATTAATTAAATACAGATCTTCTACCACCTTATTGAAAGAAAAATGTTTGTGCCCATGCAAAATGGAAACGTTGCCAGATACATCTTAAGTAACACTTTTTTGCAAAAAAATTAATAAATAACGCCCAAAATAGTTTATGGAATTTGTAGACCCCCTGAAAATGTACGGCTATGGATGTGTCAGAAGGCCATGATTTATAACTGTCTATAATTAACAATTAGTAAATTAATACCTTGTATTATTTTGTTGTAACATTGTAGTACTATTTCATTGCATCATGAGACATTCTTTGTATCTATTTAAAACGACTGGTATTAGTAATAAATTATAAATAGGCACATACTGGGTGGCTCAGCCGATAGAGACACTCTTGTAACTTTTGAATGGGCAAATCGATTTTTTTCAAATTTGATGTAGTGATATGGGATCAAATTTCCAATTATATGATGTAAAGATCCAAAATAGACGACTTCCGCTTTCGATGCAACTGACATGAAAATCAAATTTTTAAATGGGACAACCTGTATATTTCTGCATATTTGAATAATGCTGGCCAAAATACATATGATCTGATACACAAATATTATTTTGATTTTTAAATTTTTAATTTTGATCATAGAAGGTCGCGATTTTACCAGAATTGTTAAAAATCTGTCTGCAAGCACCTTTAAAATATTATCTCTTCAGATACTAACACTAAACACGATTTATTCTTCATTAAGTATATTGGTTTTTCAATGAAAACTATTTTTTTTAATGGAACTCCTATGGGACAAGCTGTTATTTAATTAGATCTTTAAATTACGAAGAAAATGATATGCATAATGTCTCTTTGTACTAAAGGACCCCACGACATGGGATCGAGTTGGGCCTTTTGATCAGAAACTAAAGTCCGGCTTTTCGAATTTTAGGCCTGGCAGGTCATAACTGAAGTATATTTATTTGTAGCATTTTTTAAATTTATCTCTTTTCGTTAGCTAACGACGTTATTGCCTGGGCCTTACAGTATAACTTTAAGTCATTAGAACCAATTACCGACTAACTGAAAATGTCAACGGGGTAGTGTTACGGTTACGACAGGGTTCACCTTTAGGTAATAAAAACAATTTCTTAAGATCACCTTCCTAATAATCAAACAGCTGTCTCACATTTTACCTCACGTTATTCCATTTATTTTTACGCGCGAGCCTATTTGAGTCTCAAGGTCCATTTTGTAGATATGTTAATTAGTTGATATTTCCGGAATGTAGTGGACAGTACAAAGCGTTGATTAAAAGAGCCGTCAAAGTCACGGTAATTGGATTCAATTAATTATTTAATGACACGATTAAATTGTTATTTCAGTGTGGTTAGTTGTATCTGAAAGGAACACTGATAATTAATTCGAACGTAACATATAATTGGTAAACATCTTGGCGTTTTCCAGATAACATTTTCTGCCTTATCTAAGTTTCACAAAACAATAACTCCATTTTTGCATTATGGGAGGCCTTTTTTCGTCGGCCTTTTTCCGCTACCAAGGTCTCCACCTCCGATTAAAGAACTTACATCTAGATACATAATGGCATTACTTTGTGTGATCCCGAAAGATTCACAATTTAAGGCACTTCTTCCCATAAGTTCTTGATTGGCTAGTCGATCTGTTCGCGACCGATTCGGGCACCATCGGTTCAGTTTGATTATCATAATCTCAGTTTGACACTTTTGACAGTATATCCGCCATTAATGTTAATAAGCGTTTTTCGTGTTTTTCGATCAAAATGTAGTGAAGAAGACTTTTTATTTTAAGTTGTGATTTGCTCAACACCTAAATAATATTCTCTGTTCATATTTACACAGTTTAGTGACAATATATTTTGTGCAAATAAATAGTGAAGTGCTGTGCCGTTTGCAGAAAGCAGTTTAGAAAAGAAGAAAATCGATCTTTCCATAGTCGTAACATGATGAAGTTCAGTTTACAGTTATAAAGTAAATAGCAATTAAATTTTAATATCCTTTTAATACATATTTATCTTACTGTTTTATCTTACTGTAATATCGTATGCCTATATCACGTTATATAAAGAGCCGGTAATGCAGGAATTGCAATAATTCATTTTAATGAAAATATTTACCATTCTACACATTTTCTACACACACAACGCCACTGTTGCCTATGGGATGTGATGTTCATCTATTCTTTTTAATGGACATATAATGTGACTATGTTAGGAGCAAACAAGGTATATAGTGAAAAGATAGCCTGTTATGTATCTAGATATAAGTTCTTTAATCGGAGGTCTCCACCGACGGCGACGCCAGGAGACGAGCTACCCTCAACTTAGAGTCTCGCCGGTAATGTATGTGAAATTGGGCCCAACGGCTTATTGGGCTATTCAGTCACATAATTGTTGCTTATGACTAGGAATGCTCAATAAAATATATAATAAACCTCTATCCACTATATTACCAGAGTTATGGGGGTAACCTCAACTGTAAAATTAATTTTTTTAAAACTGTTGAAGATAATTAAATGAAATTAATAGGGGACGTTGATATAAAATATTTTACATTTTTTTTATATTCCTATTACGTCATTTAGTATATGAAAAGAATAATTTAATTTTGAAGGTGCCGTTTTTATATCAACCCCTCGATAATGGATGATGACACCTACCAAAAAAATCTATATTATTCAACACTAACATAATTATCTTGTATAAAAATTACTGCAAGGTCAGATTGGTGGAAGATGCTTTGGTGAAATTGGTATTTAGTATATACAAGAGAAGCTAAGGTCTCAAAAAAATTTTTGGCATTAGCCACCCCCATTACCACCCCCACCTCCTTATTAAAGGGGATGAAAAAAAAATGTGATTTAGTTTATGTACAGGAACTAGAAACCTCAAAATATTTTTTTACTTCATCCACCCCCCACTACCACCCCCCTATCACCACCCCCACCCCACTACCGATGTGGGGTATCGTTTTATGGGTTTTTGGTGTAGAGGATTTCAAATATTATATTATTAAAGTTCCATAAACAATTATTTTCACATACAAAGTTTTTTCGTTGTGACTGACTTGCAGCGATGCCACATTTGGTAGATTTTTATTTCTTTTTAGTAGAATTTTAAAGATTTTTTGTAAAGTTTGGTAGGTGAAATTTGCTGGTAGATTTTTGATAGAATTATCAGAAATCTACCAGCAAATTTTACCTACCAAACTTTTAAAAAATCCTTAAAATTCTACTAAAAAGAAATAAAAATCTACCAAATGTGGTAACGCTGCTGACTTGGATAGAGAATCTGGATGTGGAAGTAGTGATTCCTTGGGCAGCGTTTTTTTTTTCGATTATTAGCTTCCAAATGAGTAGGAATTAAGTGGTCTAAGTCTTAGCACTTAATTTCTTTTTTTTGTGTGCTTGTGTTCATTACTTAGGTTTATATTTTCAAGCATCTTCCACCAATTTGATCTTGAAGTAATTTTTACACACGATAATTATGTTAGGTTAAATAATATAGATTTATTTGGTAGGTGTCACTCAAAGGGTTGATATAAAAACAGCACCCTCAAAAATTATTTTTTTTTATATACTAAATGACGCAATAGGAATGTAAAAAAAATCTAAAATATAAAGCTATTTTATATCAACGCCTCCTATTAATTTCATTTAATTATCTTTAATAGTTTTGAAAAAAATTAATTTTAAAATTGAAGGTTGTTACTACCCCCCTAACTCTGGTAATATAGGGGGCAGAGATTTATTATATATTTTATTGAGCATTCCTAGTTATAAGCAACATTCATGGTATGAATGAATAACCCAATAAGCCGCTGGGCCTGATTCCACATACTTAACCGACGAGACTCTTTTGCAGAACCTCTTTTCTGTCCAACAGTAGGAATATTTTACTTACTTAACATCCCCTTCTTAGGATGATATATCCACTACGTAATCCTCGCCTCAAATTATATAGCTTCTACGTATATGCTGACATACGAGCCTCATATTCCTGAAACACTCTGTATATGCAATATTTACAAAGTTGCAGTCCATTATAGCTGTTTTTCTAGGGCTCGTGTTTCAGCCACTTTTTCTTTTTTTAAGTCTTTCCTCGTACCAGTGTAAGCCAATGCAAATAAAACCCATGAAATAATTTATGAACACCAGCTTACATGCAACTCAAAAGAGTTCCAAGAGTCTCATGCTGAACACGATTACAAAGTTTATAATCGGGGCTATTATTCCAGTTTATTTTATGAACTATTTGTGCATAAAGTTATTTATAACTAAATGCTGTTCCCCGAAGCGCGCATTAGCTTCGATTTTATTTCGAAATCCGCCTGCCTTTTCCATATAATAAGCAGGCGGTTTTATCTGCATGTGGGGACGAGCAGAGCTATAATTCCCGCTATTCAAAACAATAATTTTGATCTACAAGTAAACAACTCGACAATTTTAACTTTTCTTAAAACCAGACATTGTAATAACAGCAATTCGATCCTCGAGCTAAAAATAATATCAAATAGCCCCCTCGTTCTGGTTTGCAGGAAGTATATACTGGCGTGTAAGAATTTTTTTTATCCTTATAGTTTTAAAGGTGCTAACGCCGAACCCAATAACTAATACTTCCATCAGACGCCCTTTACAAAGGAAGGTTTAAATGTAACATATATATATTTAAGAAAAAAGTTAAGGTCCAAAACAGCAAGTCAAGATCCTTTCAAACACACACAGGACTACGACAAGAAATATCTCCTTGTCGTAGTTTATCATGCTTGTTGTTTAATATAGTACAGTACCTAGAGGTAAAAAATATGCAAAACTTCGGAATAATATCATATTGAACGGATTTCGTTCATTTTTGGCAGTCTGATAGTAAATGCTTCACAGAAAAGTTTCTATATTGTGCGGGGCTTGCTAATTTATAATATATATTAAGTGCCACCCCCTTCTCAGGGGGTGGCACTTAAAAAAATATATATTTATTGGAGCTGAAATATAATCAAATTTTAAGAAGAAAAGGTTCTATGCGATTTTTCACGTAAATTGATAGTTTTTAAGTTATAAGGACTTCAAAATTGCGATTTTAGCTTAAAAAAGGTATTTCCAAACGGCTTTCGTCAAGTATCTCGAAAAGTATTACTTCTCTCGAAAAAATGTTACAGACCAATTACAGAAAGTACAAACTGGGAATTAATTATATTTTTTGTTTAGTGATGTAGGATTAATAATATCGGAGATATTTAAGTTTACATTTGGTATCCAAGTGTTTCGAAATTACCTTTAAAGTTTAAAATGCATTTTTTTCTAAAGCAAATGCTTTAAATGAGCAAACAAATTTGAGCATCTAGGTAATGCTACATCTTAACGAAAAACTGTATTTGAGATAATTTTTTAAATTACTGGCTAATTAGAGTAACAGAGTAGGAAGCGGTTTTTTTTATATAGAAATGGAAATGTGGGTTCGTAGTGTCTGAAAGTTAAGTATTGCCTATCCTACATAACGCTGCCAAATTCTTCATATAGATTAAGGGCAGTGTCCCTAGTAATGAACCCTGAAATGCATAGGAGATATGCTGTCTACTGACATTTATTAATTTTTATTATTACATCGAAGTATTAGATATAACGACGATGAAACTTAGGCACTTCATATTCCATATTTTTACCTACCATTTGTGCTAGGCACGCCTATGGGACGTTCGGTAAGTTGGCTACTATCTTTTGGCCGCTTTGTTTTTTAACAATTATATGCGCGCCGAACTCACAAAAAGTGACCAAAAATCTGACACATAAATTACACACGTATTACAATAAAAATAGTTTAAAAAATTTAGGCATAGGGATGGGTTTTCAAGAGGTATTTTTTTGAAAAAGTGGCATTGCCAGTGTTTTCACATGCAGTCTGTTAAAAATGACTTACAAAATATGAGAAAAATTGTGGAGGAAAATTTAAGCTCTCAGGGCGTATTTACGGAGGTTGTTAATTTGGCAAAGTGAAAGTGTATGCATTTTTTCGCGATTTTTTTTTTAAATGACAAAATATGAAAAAGTTATTTGGTGCTTAATTGGAAAAATGGCAAATATTGCAGTTTTTCGCGATTAATCTATTTAAAATAAGTTAGAACATAAGAACGATATAAATAAATTATTCCTTTTATTTTTACAAGCTTTCATTTAACTTCACCTGTTTATATGTTAGTTAGCATGTTTAAGTCAAATCTTGCAAGTCAATTTTGAACCACTTAACGATGTTCAATTGAGCTGAAATTTTGCATCTATGTGTAGTTTTGATGGTACCATAAATAATTATAGTACATTATTTTACAACCAACAATAATATAAGACGACGTCCAAATGTTGCATACACGTGTACTTCCTATGACAGTACAAGATTATGGTGAACCCAATAATAGTATAACGAGTGAAGGAGTTTTCAATAGGACTAAATACCTAGGGAGAAATAGGGGAGCTTGTTTTTGAGGGTTTCATATAAAATATGAAGGAGTTGTCTTCTTCTCAATGTATTCATTTTATTGGCTCAGAAAAAAAATTATTACACTTTAAAAAGAGAAGAGTATTGTCACACACAGCACCAGCCAATTTCTACAATTTTTATACTTTATAAACAAGAAAAGTGTCAAAATATTCTAAAACATTAATAAATTTGTGGCATTATTGAAAATGATAATTGCAATATATTTTATTCAGCAATTAAATTTGTCCGTAGAGGATACACGTAAAAGTAAACATTTCTATAACTCGTAAATGCACTTGATTACGCTGAAATTTTTGTGTATGTTATTAAGATATTAGCAAAGTATTTTTTGAATATTTTTTCAAAGCAGGATCTCGCTTGTCTTTTTTAATTTCCTATTCAAAGTTGATTAATTTTACAAAAACTTTATTTAAACTCTCTCCCAAATGCAATAAATTTTTTAAATATGGTAACGCGGTATTGTTTTGGCAACATACATGTAGTAAATTACTTACTTAAAAGCTGTTTCCTGAAGAATTTCACTTTACATAAACATAGATTATATACAATCTCTGCACGATAAATACCTGGCACATTCTATATGAGAAATTACTTTCGGTTAAATTGGCTGAATTTAATATTCTGTAGATTTCGACTTTCTGATCAAAAACTCTCATGAGCCCAACTCGATCCTATGTCTAGTTTCTGAGATACAGCTATAAATTCTTGTAAAATTATGAATTTTCTTGAACTCCTAATATTTTGATATGGTATTAGAGGCCAAAAGAGCAATTTTCGAAAGTTTTTCAATTAAAGTTTGTTGATCAGGAAGACACATACTTTATGTAAAAAATGTTTTAACCAATTTAATCAAATATTTTTTTCACTTGTTATTTTTATATGGATTTCCGGCGAATTCGCCAAAAATTTTCAATCTTTTTTCAACCCGATTTTTATTAAAACAAATCTATTTAGTGCAAAACATTATAAAGGGCTATTAGAAAGTATCACAATAAAAAATCATGAATTCGAAATAATTTTAATTGTGCAAGAGGTCGTTCTTGTACATTTCTTGAGCTGTACCTCGGAAACTAGGTATTGGGTTGTTGACAAATTTTCAAAAATGGTGAAATATGGTAGTGGAGGACTTAATTTAGTTATATATTTAATTTGGAAGAAAAATTCTTAGCGCAACATATTTTTAAAAAATTGTTAAACTTCGACTATTTGAATGTGCCGCGAAAACGGTAGTGACATCATAACGGCAGTTAGATGTGAACTTATAAGCAGAACAGATGAAGACGAATAAGTTGACATTGCTGACAAGAAAGAAAATAACCTCATATGTCAAAAGTAAATTTGACGTTTAGCTAGCAGTGATTGATGTTTGCAGTTATTGTTAATATTTTTTTACAAAACGACTAAGGCAGTATATCTGTAAAAGCTAATTCTGACATTCTACTTGCGATAGATATATTTATGATCGGCGAATTTTTAAAAAGAGACGATCGTTTTGACATTGCAATGGTTGGAAGTGCAAAAGCTGCAAGGTACTTACGTTACAGCTGCTATAGACAGTACAAACTATTGTAATTTCTGCAAGAACTTCCTTTATCTTATCTTATTAATATTACATAATATGTCTAATATGTATTTTATTATTTAATTTAGATGAATTTGTTAACTATACTTTGTATTTTATTAAATATTTCCTTTTCATTGTTTTATTTCCTATTAACTATATACATGCGTATCTAATTGAAAACAACAAAATAAGTTTATCTACTAAAGAAATTATTTATTATCCATTGATACTCACTTCTAAGAAGAGTCAGAATGAGACTTACGAAGATATCAAGAAAGGTCTGTATTATAACAAAAAATAATAAATAGGTAGGTAAGTACTTTATGCTAGTATCTATCTAAGCAATAAACAATGATATGTATTATAACACACATAATTCAAAGGGCATTTATAACTACAATCCAACGCATTCGTAGCCATTTCCGACTGATTGTGTTCACCGACTTTAGACGACTTTCACAGTTTGTTTCTTATAGTTTTTCAACGGCGAGTTTTTAAATTTCCTTTCTTAATTTATTGATCATCCTAGTATTATGGGGCGTCTAGGGAGCTTCATAAATTATCAATAGCTAACAAAAACAGCTGCACTTTATTCCAACATAAACTAGATAAAATACATAAAAGCAGATTAAAGCCATTTCCCCCCCTTTTAGGAAGTCAAAGCATGAATAACATTCTAATCTAGAGCCGTTAAGAATACAGTAATACCACAGAAGACCTATAGGTCTTCTGTGGTAATACACCCTGTTTTATCCACCAGTTTGGCGGGTAATTTAAATTTGTAACAGCTAGAACGCCACACAAGTCTTGTAATGCGGCCGTTTTTCCTACAACATAAACCCAGATTAAAAATCAAATTCCTACATTAAGATACAACTTACCGCAAATAAAACGCTTAGAATACATTGTAATTTGTTACTTTACTTGACACTGAAATGGTCTCCACAATAAAAAGACTTGGTCCTTCTCTGGTGGCTTTGAATCATTCATTATTACGTTCAGCGTTTATTATTGGAACACAACAGTTTTTCTGGTGAATTGGTGGTATTATTTACACAGTACGGCAGAAAACACTATCTGTACTTATATTTATCCATAACTAGATGCTGTTAAACTATACCGAATTGTAACCTATGAACGTCAGTTGAATTTGAGGTTAAATATAATGTCAGATTAAACTGTCGTGATTGTCTTTTTTCTCCGTCGCTATCAGCGAGTTTCTAAATTAGTACCCGTTTCTCGTCGTTTTATAACTAACTTCTCTACAGACTGCCGTTATTATGTCATCTCCGTTTTAAATGCATGTATTTTTGTAATTAATATTATAATATTATAAGACTTTCTTTTCAACTTGTACATGTTTCTAATGATTTTTTATGAATAATTGTTATTATTTAACATAGATTCTCCTCAAATTTTAACTTAGTGCAACAACCCAATTGAGCCCATGAGGGCTTTTGATTAGAAAGTCGAAATCTCTAGCATATTAAAAATTCAGCCAATTTGACCGAAAGTAATTTCCCATATAGAATGTGCCAGCCTTTCAATTGATTCGAATGGGAATCCCAGAAAGGAAGCGCTAACAATCGTTTTAAGTACCTGTGGAATTTCACAGCATTATTATTACTTTCAGAAATATTAATTTTATAAACTTATAAGCTTATTTAATTCTTTACCCCACTCGCCCCCATGCTCGCTTCTGGTTCCGGATAGTTATTCGGAGGATGATTGCATTATGCACCCGAAGCTTCGGCTCTGATTCACTTGTGTGAAAGCAACAGGAATTGAAATCTACATTGTACGTGTTTCATAAAATAGTTATGTGGGAGGTACTTTTCTTTTTTGGTACAATATTGCTCTTGTAAATACAAATACCCGATTTGGTATTGCGTATAGGGATATTCTCGGATAAACAACAAAAGTTGATTCGAGTATGTTTATCCTTACGCAGGGTGTTGCGCAGGGTTCAAACGATACAAGGTATAAGTTATTAAAATCAGGGTTGGCATGTTTAAAACAAAATGTTTTAAACAAGTTTAAAACATCGCACTGTGTGTTAAACAAATGTTTAAAACGTATTTAATATACAATGCGATGTTTTAAACAACTGTTTAAAATACAGTTTAAAACACAGTGCGATGTTTTAAAACAAATGTATTATTTTGATGTTTGTGGAAAAACAGGAAAAGTGCCAATGGTGGTCCATTCCGATAAGTAATTCTGATATAAACAGTAAACACAGTCACAAATAAAATTATATAAAAAAAATATTTTTAAGAAAAAGGTTTTATTTGAAAAAACTACTAAAAAGTAAAAAATTTTTTTTTAAATTCATACACCGGGAAACCAAAAGCTTTGGGGACGGTCATATAGCGCTATTGCATAGTTACTTTGCTCAGTTGACCGCCCCCAAAGCTTTTGGTTTCTCGGTGTATGAATTTAAAAAATATATATTTTTACTTTTTAGTAGTTTTTTCAAATAAAAGCTTTTTCTTAAAAATATTTTTTCATATAATTTTATTTTTTACTTTTTAATCTACTTATTTTACAGACAGACAGACAAAACCCTTTCATTTGCCACCGCCATCCACCCCTTCCCTCCCCCGTTTTCTCACCCCTCTAACACTACTTCCCACTTCTTCCCAAGGGGGTTGTGAAGAAAAAGGCGATCCGCCATCTTGGGACGTACGCCATATTAAATTTAGATTGACGTCACATGGTTTATCGTATTTTACTCGTCCTTTCATTTGATACCCATATCAACGTGTAAACAAGTGAAGTAAAAGATACTCCGCCATCTTGGGGCGTATGCCATATTGAATTTAGAATGGCGTCACATAGTTTATCGTATTTTACTTGTCAAATTCTTTCATTTGATACCCATATCAAGGGGGGTGTGAAGAGAATCCGCCATCTTGGGACGTCCGCCATATTGGATTTAGACCGATAATGGCTATTCTATGTTGTATTGTCACCGGACTTATACACCAAATTTCAAAGCTCTAGCTTAATTATAACTAGTCGAAATTCAACTTGCAAGATTCGACCTAAACAAACAAACTAACATGCAAACATTGCAAGGTAAAATGAAAGCTTTTAAAAATAGCCTCTGTAGTCTTAGTCATATGCATGACTACTAAAGACAAGGATGACGCACGCCGTGCTTTCAACATTTCCGTGAAACTGGAAGAAAGAAGCGCACGTTATAGGTGGTTATAGGTGGCGCGGTTCTCACTAGCACACTGGAACGCGAGCTGTTCATTGGCTAATGACATTGTTGCTAGTGTAGCTAGCGCCACCTGTGCTCTTCACATTTTGCGGATCGGTTTTCATCGGAATTCCCATTAGCGCCCGTAATCCTTGTCTTTATGGGTGTTTTCACTTTTTTTTTTAAGTCGAAAAATACAAAATACTTATGGTAAATATTACAGCTGAAACAATTTTTCGGCAAAAAAATGTTTTTTTATAATTTTAAAAGAAATATAAATTCAAGTTAAATATTTCCCGCCAAAAAAGGCAAATCTAGTATTACTGGTCATCTGTGACGTCACTGCCTATATATATGTCAATGATTATAAAATCTAACCTTACTTAATGACTTTTGTTGTCATTGTAAATTATAAGTCAAAAACATGAGTAGTGCACCAAATAAGTGGTGTTTTGTGCCAAGGTGCAGAAATACTTCAGTAAATGCTCCAAATAAAAAGTTCCCATGTGTTTCTATAGCGAATTATTCACGGAAAGTGAAATGGTTTAAAACAACGAGGCGCGATTTTCCCAAATCGAAATCGGCATATTATTGTTGTGAAGATTATTTTAATGTAAGTATAATTTATCTTTTCTCATCATGGTAAAAGTTAACCGATGATAGCTAGATGGATGGATTATTACCTTCAATATTATAAATAGATCATATATACTTACCGTAAAAGTATGCTTGTAATGGTATGAGATTTATTTTGAATTGAAAGTAATATATAATAGCTTCTAGTATTGCTGAACATTTGTAATGAAATTTTGCTAGGTTATGATTATTAATTAAAATGACCAAAATATCAAGCGATGCATGTCATGGCTAGTGATATTCGACGTCACAAATATATAAAAATACTTGTTTATTATTTTCAGCTTGAGGAAGTCATGGAAAATTAGGGTACATCCGATACAAAATTTTGAGAGGAAAAATGATTCTGAAGGAAGATGTAGTTCCACACATATTTAACTGCCAACCAGACAGAAAAGGAGCAGCGTCTGCATCAAAACGATCTCTTAAATATTTAGAATCTCACTCTGTAATAGATCATAATTTGATTGCCCACACAGACAGTGTTATTGCATGTGATGTTATTAATTTACAACCTTCCATCATTAAATAAAGTAGTTTGTGTAGTAAGTATGAAACTGTAGTTTTCCCTATAGAGAAAAAAATCAATATACTAAAAATACAAATGTTGGTTTTTATTATTCAGATAGACATATTTTCAATATATATAATTTTAATTGTCAACAACAGTTATTTATTTTTATCATAATCAATCCATGTTTAAAATGTTCACAATTTTGGTTTTTGTTGAAATTTGAATCTGAATTATATTTCATTATTTGTACACCGAGAAGATTTTCTATCCCAATATTTAATAATTCTTGTCTAACAGTGCTCTGGGCAAATTCTTCCTTCTACAGTGCATAATGAGTCTTCTGGTTTCAACTCCACATACCCAAAAGCACTATTCACGTTGTTCTCGAGATGAGCTGCAAATAAACATTTAATTATATCTCTAGCACAGACTATTAATTCTACTTTCTTTTAAGGTTATGTTGTTAATATAAATAATCGTAAATTAACCAAATTAAATATATAATAATGTGTAATAATACAAAAACTAAATCATAAATTTAATAACTATTAGGCTCAAGTTGCAAACAACTAATTCATTAATTTATTTTAAATACTTACGCTGCTGTTTTTACGCCCTTCAACTGGGTTGAATGAAATCGATCATCATTTTTAATACATAAAAATATTTAAACTAGGTAAATTGTTTGTAGAAGCTTTCGCAAAATTGACAGTAACCATTTTGCTCTTTCTTTAATTTGTGAGAAACACTAGGAACAGGTTTCAAATATCCAAGCCAAATATGGTAAACATGTAAACAATAATGGGTCCGTTCGAACTCTACATTAGCTGCACTAGTGCAAATATTAGAAGGAGATAGATTATGACTCTACATAAGTTGAAGAGAGACAGATTTGCACTGGTGCAGATAGTGGAGAATGTTTGAACAAAAAACGAACAAAGCTATTTTGTCTTCTGACAGATATATGAAGCGACGTCACCAGGATCATTACCCAATAAGGTGACGTTCTCGAAATTATTCAAATTGAATTTTAAGTCGATTTGTTTATTAAATATTTATTTTAATCTGATGATATAATTAATATGAATGCGTTTAGGCTTTCATATTTATGTATTACTTCATATTAATGCATCATTTGAAGTGAATTGTTATATATGGAAAACACCCTATTCATGCTCATATGAGTCAAATGGTCCGTTTAAGAGCGCCATCTGTCATCAGGTAGTAGTAGCAGACACAGTAACTTGGCACCATTTAATTTTAGTTAAAGTTAACAACAAAAAAACAGTTTTCTGTTTACAATGAAAAAAACTGTTTTTTTTTCCCAACCCTGATTAAAATACCGTCATATTGCATTATGCGATTTTTCACGGTTTTTGAGTTGTAGCCAGGGACCGAAAACGAAATTTATTTCGGTTCGGTTTCGGTTACGGTTACCTGACGTACACCATTTTCGGTTTCGGTTACGGTTAGGAAAAATTCGGTTAGGGTTTCGGTTAAAATTAAATTAATGCTTGCAGGGATCAAAAACGAAATTTTTTCGGCTCGGTTTCGGATACGGTTACTAGTACGTCGGATGGCTGGCTCTAGCGTTCACTAACCCAATACCGAGGTATAACCAAATAAAACCTATTTCATTTTATTCAGCAGGTTTTTTTACATAGGAAATCACATTTGACGACACTCTCCATTGGTCAAGACTGAAGTTACAAGAAAAAAACAAAAAAAATGAAAATAACAAAATTCAAATTCAACCACAAATAACTTTCAAACGAAAAAAGATAAAATTATATATATTTTTTAGTTGTATAGTACAAACGATTCTCTTTAATTTATAACAAAAATAATAACTTTAACATTAGAAAATTGACGTTAATTTAGATGGTACACAAATTGTCAATTTTTTGAAAGTTCTAACTCGTTGTAACTCGCTTATGTATTGAGCTATTCGAATGTTTTTTTTACCAAAAACTGCCAAATTTCATAGACTTCATTTTGTCTCAATTAATGCTGGGTCTAGCTCTGTAAATAAAAGCGGTACAGCCTTTTAAACGCAACGAAGCGCACTACGGCGGCGGAGTCGTGAGGCTTCCTCTCTCGTTCCCGGTACATCCCGCGTTTGCCATAAATCGCGCAATGCTTCCATCAGTGGCCGTAACAAACGCTTTAGAATAATTTTCCTTTATTGTAAGATGATAAAATTAACAAATCAAATTGAATAATATTATATTACTTATAATAATCCATTATATATGGTGTCGTACAACGCGGGTGGTGCGTTAATAAATGGAAAATAATAGGTATCAGACAGAGATTAACTGATTTTCAGATATGTCATTATTAAACTTATGCCAACTAGTAAAGTTTTTACTTTGCCTCGTATATTTTAATATTTTCCATAAAGTGTCAGAGGTAACCACATAATCAAAACAATTATTTGCCATGCTTTCACTAACTCTGAACGATTAGTCAGATTTTTGTACATAACTATATTTTTGTTTTCATGTAAACTGAAAGGGTTAAAATCGGTTAAAAATGGATAGACGATCTAAATGTGCTTGTGTAAATAGTCTGTTCTCTTTTTTAAATAATACTACTCCAAGTGGGATTTTTTCCATCTAGTATGTCTTCGTTTTAATCAAAATTATCGATGCCATGAATGTAATTGTTTTCTTCAGAACTTACTGGGGGAACTCCAGGTGGTATAAAAATGTCGTCACTAATTTTTACTAATACGTGACTAGCTAAAAACGTTAAAAATGTCCGTATTTCATCGTAGGAATAACCAAAGCCAAAAGAATAAAGCATATCATTAAGTTTTTTTTCTTCTGACGACACAATACACATGTAGTAATATGTAAAGGATTAAAAAAACCGCTGCCCAAGGAATCACTACTTCCACATCCGGATTTTCTATCCAAGTCACACAACGAAAAAATTTTGTATCTTGAAATAATTGTTTATGGAACTTTAATAATATAATATTTGAAATCCTCTACCCCAAAAACCCATAAAATGATACCCCGCATCGGTAGTGGGGTGGGAGTTGTGACAGGGGGTGGGAGTGGGGGGGTGGATAAAGTAAAAAAATATTTTGGTTCTTGTACACACACTAAATCACATTTTTTTTCATCCCCTTTAATAATGAGGTGGGGGTGGTAATGGGGGTGGCTAATGCCAAAATTTTTTTTGAGACCTTAGCTTCTCTTGTCTATACTAAATATCAATTTATGAACTCTTTCCTGCTTGATTTACCTATTTACTCCAAATTTACCCCAATTTATCCCCAAACCCTTCGACGGAACAAGATGAAAATATAATCTAGTTCTAGATCTCGTTAAAGTACATATGTGTACCAAATTTCAAGTCAATATCTCAAACGGTTCCAGAGTCAGCGTGCGCACAAAAAAAGTTACAGACCGACAGACAGACAGAAATTTTTTTTCGCTCAAACTTGACATTCTAAGCCTATTTGAACAATAAAAATTTTTTAAAATTTTTTTGTCGTTACTATACTTCCACTGGATGTGGAAGTAAAATGGCCTAATGTGATTTTTTTTTGTCATACCAATTATTAATATAAATTGCATTACTATAGGAATAACGTTTAAATCAAATTTGTCTGTCCTAACATATTTAGTATCCACGACATAAATGTTTATAACAAATCTGAAACTTCTTGTTAACATTTATGTTCATTCAGATTAGTAGTCGCGTTCTTTTTAACCCCCGACCAGAGAGGTGTTATAAGTTTGACGCGTATGTTTGTTTGGCTGTCTGTCTGTCTGGCTTCATATCTCTTCAACGGATGATCCGATTTTGATGTAGTTTTTTTTTATTCGAAAGAGTACTTTGTCGAGATGGTTATAGGCCATATTAGATTTTGATGTTTGGTCGCCATCTTGAATTCGCCATGTTGAAATTTTCTAGAAATTGTCCGATTGAAGTAAAATTGAAAATGTGCAGACAATTATGGTAGCCGAACACGATTTAGGCCTCATTTTGATTCGGTCATATGAAACTGGTACGACTAGATACATTGATCGGGGGTTTTTAAAAATTTTCAATTTTACTTGTTATAGGTTTAAAATAATCCAGCTGCAGCTTCACTTAAGATATCGGCAGCTTTATCAAGAATTGTCAATTCATTCTCATGAACCAAGTTTTCTTCGCCTGATTCAGTTGTGACTGACAACAAAAATCCTTTTAGCTTTATTATTACTTGAATGAACTGTTGCTGTATTTTCTTTGTGTTCGCAAAACACTTTGTTTGCTTAGATGTTTTTCTAATCTCTTTCTTATATTTCCGCTGCTATAATAATCCAATTTTTCTTCCGTCATTTCTTCAAATATATCATTAAGGCGTGCTTTTAGAAATGTTAAAGTTAAGAATTATTTTTTTGCAAAACAGCAAGATAAAACTCCCTATATAAGATGTTTAACACTACTTTAAATTAATTTTTATCTTTCAGTTGTTTAGTTTGTATACATTAAATTTTTTTTTTTGTTAATATATTTTGCATAACAAATTTTATAATAATTTCCATCAGCCCAAATAAATTTGAATAAATGTGTAACCTGCCTTGTATTTCTGTATCACAATGCGACACTGCAGCTTTCTAGTTTCCGCACCCGTTCCTGTACAAATTGCTACTTAAAAATGTTCTTAATTCATTCTTAATTTTTCTGGATTTTCCACAAATCAGACAATGACATTTTATTTTAAACTAATTTTTTTCTTCTTTATTATAACTACATGAAGGCTCACTTGCATTTTTTATCGCGTTACAAATATCACAGACAATACATATTACCTCTGCTAATATTATTATTATTACAAAAATATGTCCTACAAGAATAATGAAATCGGTATCGAAGGGTGTGCAAATAAGTGCCACCACTTTTATAAAATTTTTAATGAAACAGCATATTTTATTTCATTTGCACGATTTATAATAGACTTGATGCCAGTAACAGTTGGTTTTTTATCATTAGATTTTTTTTCGCTGTTTTCAGCAGTTTCGCAAAATAAACATGTAGTTTTTCTCCATAAAAATGAATCTACCCTATACATAAATTGTAATAGCCTAAATGTAAGTAAAATAGTATATACTTATTAATACTTATCCAGACAATAATGAGGAGAGCAGCCCATACGTTTCTTGATGGGCCGAGAGAGTAGCGGGGCGAGAGAGGAAGCCTTCGTCGCCGTAGTGTGCTTGTGTGTTTAAAGGGCTGTAGCGCTTTTAGTTAAAAAATTAGATCTAGCATTAATCGAGACAAAATGAAGCCTATTAAATTTGGCAGTTTTTGGTGAAAGAAAAAATTGAATAGCTCATTATATAAGCGAGTTATGACGAGTTAAGAATTAGAAAAATGCTGCTGATTTGTGTATCCTTTTGAATTTTGCCAGTTTTTTTATGTTAATTTTTTTATTATTGCAATAAATTATACTTCAAATTAAAAAGCAAGGTTTACTTGTCAAAACAAAACAACAATTTTAATTTTATCTGCTTTAGTTTTAAAGTTATATTTGATTGAAAATTAAATTTCCAAATTTCTTTTTTTTTTTAGTTTTTTTCTTATATCTTCGGTCTCGACCAATGGAGAGTGTCGTCAATTTTGATTTCCTATGTAAAATAACATGCTTTAATAAGTAGTAAAGGTCCCATCTGGTTATACTACAGTATTGGGTAGGTCAAGAAAGAGAAGGCTTTTCGCGCTCTGCCCGACGGGCTATACCTAACGTACACCATTTTCGGTTTTCGGTTACGGTTTCGGTTCAGTTACGGTCCCTGGTTGTAGCAGATTTTTTTTTTTTTTTAACATTAATTTTGTCCAGTTTTCGAGAGTTTGGCTTACTGTGCACTGGCAACAATGCTCTATTGTCTGTAAAAAATATTATGTACTGAAAACTATGTTATTGATTCAAATCATTAATGAATTCGATAAATTTGTGAATATGCTGGTAGTATAAAGAAAAGTTTATAATTTGTAAAAAAGAAAACAAATAATTAAATTGTATCACCCAAATAATACGGTGAAGCGTATAGCAGAGACATTCGAAAATAGACCCGTACTTTCTCTATCAGTATGCACAGACTGATTCAAAATTTTGAACAATAATAGGTACTATTAGATTTCGGAAATCATTGAATTACGACTTTGAAAATGTTCCATAGTTTTACACCTATCATGTTATCAGATGTCAGGAGAAGTTTCTACGACAGACTAGGTATTGTATTTTTTAACAAGGGGGTATTTTTGAGCATTTGCCTAATATTGTTTCATTTGAATTTAATTTTTTGTTCTTTTTTAAAATTTCGTTACTTTTATTTTTTCTTAATAATTTTTTTCTTTGTAGAATTCTTGTTTGTTTCGAAAGAACAAAGCTGCTCAGGGCTTAATTGCTGTTAGCGCATAGCAATAATGCCTTCTTCTACTACCGTCTATATAATTAGTATATTGTGTATCTAGGTGTGAAAGCGATACATTCCCGGACGACGATGCAATTGTAAATTGCAACAAGCATCGAAGTCTGGGAATGTGCTTTCATACCGAAGTACACATACTATTTTTTCTGAAATCACAATAAATACTATTTTAAACGTATAAAAATCAAAAATATAAACATTTAAAAATTTTTTTTTTCTGAAATTACAATCAATACCATTTTAAACGTATAAAAATCAAAAATATTAACATCTTAAAATATATATAAAAAACCGTACGGGAATGTTACTTCACGGCCTAGGCCGGGAAGTAACATTCCCGTACGGCTTAGTTGATCGTTGCTTGGCAACGGATCTTTCCCGGTCTGTTTTCTGATAGTTTCCTAGCAACGGACTAAAATACTGGAATTGCGCATTTTTCGCTCTAAAATCGCGCCGAAAATGTAGACATTCCCGATCGATTTCAGAAAATAGTATATTGTGTATCTAGGTGTGAAAGCGATACATTCCCGGACGACGATGCAACAAACATCGAAGTCTGGGAATGTGCTTTCACACCAAAGTACACATACTATTTTTTCTGAAATCACAATAAATACTATTTTAAACGTATAAAAATCAAAAGTATAAACATTTAAAAAAAATTCTGAAATTACAATCAGTACTATTTTAAACTTATAAAAATCAAAAATATTAACATATTAAAATATATATAAAAAAGCGTACGGGAATGTTACTTCCCGGCCTAGGCCGGGAAGTAACATTCCCGTACGGCTTAGTTGATCGTTGCTTGGCAACGGATCTTTCCCGGTCTGTTTTCTGATAGTTTCCTAGCAACGGACTAAAATACTGGAATTGTGCATTTTTCGCTCTAAAATCGCGCCGAAAATATCGACATTCCCGATCGATTTCAGAAAAAAGACCTTTGCAACCCTAGTAACACACGCGATAACGAAAGTAAACATTCGAGTTACCTGGTTGCTAAGACGTTGCTAGCTACGAAAGTAAAACTTTCGTGGACAGGACCGCAAAATGAAAAGAAAAAAATTTTAACACTTCGCATATACCTTGCTTTGGATTTCTTGAAGTAAAGCGAGGCATAAGCAATATTGGCAGCTTCTTGTATCCCATTTTTATCCCCACCAAACATATTTGTTTATTTTAGTTTGAAACCACCAGAAATTAAAATCATAACCTCGATGACAGGTAGTAATTGTTTCGTTGGCATGGAAACAATTTTCACAGGCCTAAATCTGACAGTAAACTTTTACATCTAGTAATGTAAATAACTATTAACGGACAAGCGTGAATTTGTATGATTTCCTCATATATGAAATGTTCATAATGTTCGCATTACGATGGACCAATCTGTATATGTTTTTTATTGTTTCAGGATTCTGGTGTGGGTACTCCGGTGACGTTAAGGGTGGATCCCAATGGATTTTACTTATATTGGGTAGATCAGAATCATGAAATGGACCTCCTGGATGTTGCTATTATTCGAGATACAAGAACCGGCCGACATGCAAAAATACCAAAGGTAAGTTTGCCGCACGTATAATTTAGGATATATAGGTTTATCGTAGCAAGAAGAGAACCCTTCTTATGCATTTTTTTAGACTTGTTTCTATATAACAGAATCTAATACTTTTATCCTAATTGGCCGATAATTTAATACATTTAATTGAATTTGTGAATTTTATATTCCTGAAATTTTGTATAGAGGTATAAAATTGCATTCTAAATAACTTTTCTTAGTGAAATTTTTTCATATTTTGAAAAATAAAATTACGTTATTAGTGGTGATTTTTACAACTTTGCTTATAAAACACCCTGTAGAATACCAAATCAAGTCATTTTTGGTAAACTTTAGTTTTACAACAAGCAGGACTCAATCCCCAAATACCATTCCAAAATTTTTGGACTATTACACCTCTTGTTACATCTATCCTGGGACACACTGTATCTCAAAAAACATGTCTTTTTTTTCTGCGCATAAGCAAAGAATTGTTCTAAAAGTTATTTTTACTTATTTTTATGCAAAGAACCTGCTGTTCAAAGCTCTTCCCTAAAACTGCGCTTTTTTCCTAATTTAAGTGAACTATTATAGCTATAGAACTAGAAATGGAGTGAGGTAGGGTACCCGATAGGCGAAGTTAAGGCACGCCGAGCGAGTCCGACACTTAGATGGGTGACCGTATCTCATCTCGCCGCCGTGGTGGTGTAGCATTAGCTAAACTTCACCAGGACGTTAAAAAAATAAGGGAATTAAAATTAAAAAATAAACTAGAGATATCGAAGTCGCACATACTATTACCCCACCCTGTATATATGGTTTGTGAGCCACTGTACTTTTTAGTATATTCAAAGTTCCTTCTGATGCATTTGGTATTTATGTCATAGAAATATATTTATTATTACTTTTAACTGACTAATTTTTATTGTAAATTTTGTATTTTTTCTTTTTTCTTACTATGGATTTAATAAAAATGTTTCCGTGATGTTAATATTTTTGTTACTTATATGGGTCCATAGAACGTCGAGTTATAGATTTCTAACCGATCAGAACTCGGAACGTTCGCTGGACAAACTTGAGAGAGTAGAATCCCAAATTCATCTAAAATTCATTCTTTATTAACTCCTAAATGTGTGGATTCTGTTTTATCGCGAAGTCTATAAGAAGTATCAGCGAATGGATTTTACAAATCTGTGGGGAATTATAAGTACATCTCCGGTACTATAATTGAGTTATATGGGGTGCTTCGTTTTTAACTGTATTTTTAGTGCCTTTTACGGTGATTTGGGGCCGAATTATGGATCTAAATACAATTACATCATATCATGCCGGCGATTTAAAAGCTACAACTTTTATAACTCTATGTTTTACAAAGTAGCTAATATAGCCAGCAGCCACATTCTAGTATTATACCAGTAAACATTGTGGTCCGAATGGTAACAATGACTTAGGTTTTATAATAAATATATTCAACACGATTAGAATAATCGGGCAATTAAATGCAATTAGACGGTCTCCCATTAGCCTAGTCACTTTATACATGAACCTCTAAAAAAATCCAGCCTGAGATTTTCCAACGGGATTCTCTTTATTTTGGCGTAAAAAATAAGTTCTCAAAAGTCCATAAAGCCAACTGGACGGCTACAAAAGTTACAGAACGTCAAAGGTCACTAAAATCAGTTTTTTTCAAATATCTCGTAAATTATCGGTTTTACGTTAATTTTGGTTATTATAAAATTTGTTTGTGAGATAAATCTGCATAAAAAAGGTTGTATACACAGTGGGCTAGAACCACCTTTAAATGAAATATGCATGCACTCTCTCAATTCCTACGGGAAATGGTAGCTTTATCTGTCCCGAAACAATTCCCGTAAAATCTGAAATCATTCCCTTGGCCGTTTTCTAGAAAATTCACTTTTATTTTATTTTTTTTTTTAAAACTGATTTTTTGCATTGATAAAAACAAGAATCTACTACATTTTTGAAGCCTCTGAATACCCGGACATATTTCAAACAACCTATCAGTTAAGTATCAGTTATCTTCTTCAATCCGTGATTCTTACGTTTATAAAATAGACAAAGACAATATCTATTTTCATCGTGCGCTCTTGCATGATTTGCGTTGCATTTGCATTTTGCATAATTTCTTTGATTTTAATCATGGTCACAGAAAATTTTCACTCTTGGAGTCTTGGATTGTTTACCTAGTGAAGTCTAAAGAGTAACTGACCGAGCAACGCCAATATTCTTTGGCAGTAATGACGGTCTCAGATATCTTAGGTCGAGCAGGACTACTGCTCTTTACCTTACCTTTACTTTACATTAACCCCACTCACAAATGTGAGCGGTGTGGATGATTTCGGCCCACCTCCCCGGGTCCTGGCCTTTTGGACCTTGCTGGCTAAGGCCTTTATCTTCTGGCGCTCTTCTGTCTTGATGATCTTTCTTCGCCAGCTTGTCACCCCCTGGGTAGTCATCTGTGTGTTCGGAAACTGGGGTATTTTTTGACTGGGATTGACTGCCGGTATGCAGAACGTCAATTGACATCCTGCCATTCGGATCATCGGTTAGGTAGGAATGAGCTATGTAGCTCGAGGAAGTGCAGACCTAAGTGCTTTGGTAGCACTTTCGATCTGCACGGAGCTAGGTGACTACGGGTACGGGATGGCATTTCGTCCGATACCTGCAGGGTAGTTGGTGGGTGGTTGGGTTATCGTCATGTCTCTTCTGTGGGTTGTCTTCATCGGCGGTGGTATAGTTCTCATACTCACCCGTTATCTGACTGAGCGAATGGAAAGTCTACTCAGATGGCTAATAGAGGCGCTCGGATTTCCCTATAGTAAATCCAGTTACGCAAATAGTAATGTTATTCATTGGTTACGGATATATTGGTAGACAAAAATTGCTGTCATTCAAAAAGACATAGGAATAGATCTAATAATTTTGTCTAAATTGACTACTTGGAAAGTTTATATAACCCGATTATTATCAAAACGTCTCGAGTTGTCGAGCATGAAGGTTTCTTGTATGTTATTTCCCCAAACTTGGCTTAAGTTGAAATTTGTATTGGAATGTTCAATTTTACTTTCTTGATTGACATTTTAATAAGTTTATCAATGCAAAAAATCAGTTTTCAAAAAAAAAATTAAAAGTGAATTTTCTAGAAAACGGCCAAGGGAATGTATAAAAACATAAACATAAACACACCACAGATAGTAGACAACCCCCAAATCCAAAATGTTCGTCTTTGCTAACTTCTTATTTTTCGTGTCCATCTATCTCTTCTATTTCCACTTCTTCGATATTTTCATCTTCATCAATAATCATCTCAGTGGAAAATAACGAAATGAGGTCGGCTTCATCATCGTTGAACTCAGATTCAACGGTTGTCTCCTCAGACATCATATTGAGACACGACTGGCCCCGACAAGAGCCACACACTACGGAACATGACAATCTTATTTTCTGCATGCACAATTGATGCCACCACCTTTTGTGTAACTGCAGAAAATTGAACTGAGAAGTTCATCTGGTGCAAGAGGAGTCAGAGTAGTTGTTGGCTCTAATTACTTCCACATCCAGTGGAAGTATAGTAACGACAAAAAAAATGAAAATTTTTATTGTTCAAATAGGCTTAAATTGTCATGAAACGTCGAGATGTTAAGTTTTAGCGAAATTTCTGTCTGTCTGACGGTCTGCGGCAACACCGCAGGTTGTTTCGGTTAGTTGTGTAATGTCTGGTTGGTATTTAACCGTTTATCATGAAATATATGAATATCATGAAATATTATCATGCGTTTTAAGAGCATAAAATTTTGTTGATAAACTCGAACTGACCCGTGCTAACTGTGCACTTAGCTTGAAGTGTTGGAAAATAATGCACTGAGAAAACAGTTTGTCAAACGGCAATACTGAATTTCAAAAAATACGTATCTCTACTAGAGAAGACGAATTTTGGATTGAACAGGAAACGATCGCAGCAACGGCAGATTTGAAGAACAAGACAATAATAATACACCAAGAAGACGAACTACAAAGAAATCGGAATGATATGGGTATGCTCAGCCAGAATCACAAATAGACGAAACAAGATATTCAGAAGCAGAAGCAAAATTCTAGAAGTAAAAACACAGAAAGACGAGCATAAACACTCCATATTATGATACAATGCGGCAACGCCTCACTGCTTTGGAACAAAAGTGAGTGAATTGAATTTGAGCAAGTATCAGATTCACTTGCATTATTCGCTCTCCGAGAGGCAGAATTTGCATGGAAATTAGTGAAATGTATTTTAAGGGGCATCTGCATCTCATGTGTTCGCGTAAGCGGAGACATCTTTAGTGTATTATTTCAGAAAATAGAGGAGACATGTTTACCATTAGACATTATCAAATAACTGTGTGTGGAACGTCCGATGACACAGACTGGGAATATTCAGAAGGCGACGTAAATATCATTAACTCTATCGAAAATGAGCTGTGAAAGAGTACTTGAGCAAATGAAATATTTTCAACACGTCAACAAATCTCTGTTAGCGCAGTTGCTATTTAATGACTGGGCCGCAATGCACTGGAAAATATTGCTGCATTTATAACTTTTTATCTACTTTTATCGCTCCAACCACTCAACAAATATTGTGATGTATTACACGTCTCGGCGTTTAGTGGGACAGGGCAGTAACAGCATAGTTTATAAATCTATTCATATTTACCGCACGTATTCAACAGGGAACTGTTCAGCAAACGATTCATTAAGTTGGCACACGAATAAGATGTTTCAGTAGCGTAGCTAGTAGTCCATCATACGGCAGTAGAAATTTACCTCACTCGATTTTTTGTTGCCTATTTGTCAGTAGGTGCAGGAGGAGGGGGTGAAGTAGGTTGGACTTCTTAGCGGTCGCAGTAGTCATGTAAAATTGAAATTGAAATTTGACATCGAATTTTTAATGAATTTTTTCCTGTCCATTTGATACATGTTTTAAGTGGCCCTAAAAAATCCAAAAAACTTCCAAACGAAAAATGAATAAATAGTTTCTGTTCCATCATTTCTAATTCAATTCCGTGTTCGGCTTCTTATTTCAACCGTAGTCATCCTTATGCCTTATTTCCGTTCGCAATTGTAGGGCAGCTTGCTCCATATTTGCTATCAGTTGAATTTTCTCATTATAGACAAGTTTTTTCGTCCTGCCCCACACGCAAAAAGTCCAGCGGTATTAAATCTGACAGATGCCCAGATCACTACTGCTGACACTGCATCAATTCTTAGATCGAACATATCCCCAATTATTCGTAGCACACCTATTTTGTGGCCTGCACGGTCCCCAGATTTAACGTCACTGAATTTTGCGTGTGGGGTAGGATGAATAGACTTTTCTACAATGAAAATTTTCGAAACCGTGTTCAATACACAGCAAAAATGGAGAACAGAAATAAGACTAAGGACGACTACGGTTGAAATAAAAAGTTGAGCATGCGAAATCTCATTTCGAACATAAAAAAAATACTTTTGTAAACTTTTAGCCAAAGTTTTTGAGAAGATAGCCTTGTTTTCGTTGAAAAACCTCACGTTTTATTTTCGATTAAATAAACAATTATTGCCGATTGATATTCTTTTGTCTTTTTTTTGTAACTGATAAAACTTGAAGGTTTGTATGATAGTACCATAGAGAAGTTTCCAAAGTCACTGTAATATATCTAGACAACTTTTGAAAAACAAATTTAAAACTTCGAAATTCCAAACCATAAGTTATGATTACATTTTTTCCATATAAATGAATTTTTTATTTTTTTCCAGCCAACAGAAATTTTTAAATTATTTTTCTTTTGAAAGTTTATTTATTTCAGATAGAGAGAAAAAGATATTCCAGAATATCAAAAGTTAAACTTGGTGCGTAATAATTACATAAATGATGAAAAATGGAGATTTGAAAAAAAATACAAAATCGAAATTATAAGAAAACCGTAGAATTTTTAGGTAGGGTAGCATGCTTGGTCATATAGAAACCAATTGATCCCCGTTACCTTCCTGTTCGGGTCGGCATCGCTTTGCCAAATACCACCGCAATGCCTACCTCAAGGCAGATCTAAATCCAATTGATTATAAATGTTGGGTAGTTCACAAGAGCCTCTATTTTAGCTACGCCACTGGGTCGGCTCGTAGGTTTTACATTTCGTTAGTTATGTTTTCGAAAAGAAAATTTAATTAAAGTGACAGGAAGTTAATTTTTAATAAATGAACTCCAATGAAACCTGTCAAATAAGTTGTATTTTAGTTGCTGGATTTAATCTTGGCGTAATGTCAAAAGCAGTTGTGCGAAGAAATATTATTGTTTCAGGATCTTTATTCTATTTTAAATTTAACGTACAGGGTGAGAAAGCAATGACCTGATTAATGAGGTGTTGAAAGATGTGTGTTTTGCTCAGTTTCTCTTTGATAATGCAAAATGAATGAATAAAACAGAGCTCACAAGTTGGAACAAAATCACAAAAGATCCAACAGCCAATTTTACTCAATAGTAATATATTCGCTAAAAGGAAAACAAACTAAAGGCGTGTACACACGATACAATCTGCTGGAATCTGGAATTAGAACGATTCTTTCATTAGGATGACTGTTCTATTTTTTATAACCGATAAAAAACCGCTGCCCAAGGAATCACTACTTCCACATCCAGGTTTGCTGCCCAAGTCTCTCACAACGAAAACATTTTGTTTGTGGAAATAATTGTTTATGGAACTTTAATAATATAATATTTGAAATCTTCTACCCCAAAAACCCATAAAACGATATCCCACATCGGTAGTGAGGTGGGGGTAGTGATAGGTGGGTGGTAGTGGGGATGTATAAAGTAAAAATAATATTATGAGATCTTTGGTTCTTGTACACACATTAAAACACATTTTTTTTTTCACCCCTTTTTATAATGTGGTGGGGGTAGTACTGGGGGTGGCTAATGCCAAAAATTTTTTTGAGACATTAGCTTCTCTTGTATATACTAAATATCAATTTTATGGACTTTTACTTGTTTGATTTACCGATTTACCCTCATTTACCCCAATTTACCCTCCCAACCCTCCAACGGAGTTAAAATACATACGTGTACCAAATTTCAAGTCAACATCTTAAACTGTTCCAGACAGACCGACAGACAGACAGAAATGTTTTTGTTCAAACTTAAAATCTGGACGTTTCATGACATTCTAAGCCTATTTGAACAATATATTTTTTTTGTAGTTACTATACTTCCACTGGATGTGGAAGTAATTTGTTAAAAATGAATTAACATACCTTGGAATACGTGATTCTTTAATAATATCCGCGCTTTGAGGCGCTACGTTAAAATTATTTCTAATTTTTTAGTTGTTGATGCACGCTATGGGTTAATGAGCAATGTTCTTCTTATTACCTAGCTGCGGCAACTCCGAGCGCCCCCGTTAGATGGCGCGTCTCTTTAAAAAAGTCAAATTTTATGAATTTATGTTTTTATAAGCTAATTCTGAAATTTATTTATTTAAATGTGGAAACTGAGAATAATAGCAGAAAAAATGTTGGATGAAATTCATGCTAAAGTGTCTTTTTTGCTATCAAGCTTCCCACTCGTGAAAAAGAGTAGGTACCACTTTATGCACTTTTATAAATTATTAACATTGGCATTTATTCCATAGCTCACTGTTAAACTAAATGCAATTACAGAAAAACAACGTTTGTGTGACGATATAAATCATCCTAGCTAGACAATCAAATAAAATCAACAACAGCGTGTAATATACCCACTGCATCAACAACACTGTTGCGGTCCCTTGGCGACTTTACGGACAGTTAAATCTATCAATGAATAAATAAAATCTACCTGTAAAATAAAGTTCCAGTAATATCGTGAATTTACGCTAGTATTTATTGTTTTATGGGAATAATGTAAACGATGTAATTAGCGGGCTTCTAAGGCAAGAGGTATTCTTAAATATTTATAGCAGACTGTTTATAATCGTGTGAATATACGAGACCTGACAATTAAATAACGATAATAGCGCGGTTGTAAATCATGACCCTAGTACTGAATCCATAACATATGTAAACAGGGTGTTTCAGCTAAAAGTCCCCGGGTCATTATCTGGAAAAATAATAAAGACGTTTGAAATTTGTAAATGGCGTATGGGTCGCGTGCGCCGACGTCACAGATTCTGAGACCTTAGGGAAACAAACAGCTGTCATCGAGTTACGTGCCGATTGAACGTGTTGTTTTAAAGTATATTTTGTCGTTTTTGTGATATTTTGAAACTTAATTTTGGATTATTTAACATCCACAACTATTCTTATTTATTTCGTGTGGTGAATTTTGTTCGTTAATATGGAGATAAGTTTATATTTTACGAAATCGTCTCATAATGTAGAAGTATATGGAAAAAGTTGGTGTCATCGAATTAAATCGCTTACATTTTGAGAAATGATGACCAGTACAAATATTGGTGTATTTCATAATATTTCACAAAGGAATATTGTGAATTACTTGGTTTTTGCGAGAAATGCATAGACAAAAGGATGAGTTTAAGGCATTCCAAAATTTTGAAGCTATTTGTCGTTGGGTGAAAGAAGTACTCTCCAAGAAATTTACAGGATAAAAGCTTTTTGCAAAGGTAAGAATTAGTTGTCGATGATCAACTCTTTTTTCGATATATGCTTACCTAATTAAATGTTGCTTAATGAATAATTTCGAACATACAAATTCATTTTTCAGGTTATGAACTCTTAGCATAGCGTCTTCAACAGAAGCCATCGACTCCTTGGACTGTTGCTGATTCAGATGATCCTTTAGTACTCATTGTGACCGTGTTGCTAGTCTAGACAAAATTCGTTCACTACCCAGTTTTTCCTTTCAATTTTTTAGCAGTAAACAGTGACTATGGTCGAAGGGTTAACTGTTATGAATTTTGTGAAAAATTCCGTACAAATCATTGTAATTTGCGCAAGAATTTTTTCTTATCGTGTCTTATTAATGTTATATAATATGTCAAACATGTATTTTATTATTTCATGTAGAACGGTCAATTATTAAATATCCCTTATATTTTATTAAATATGTATATTCACTTTTTATGTTTTATTTATCGTATTATTGTTGTTAGCAGTAAATTGAAATAGTCGATTATGTTGAACTTATATACACATGCATCTTTGCATCTAACTGAAAGTAAAAAAAAATATATTTACTAAATATCAAATTGTTTATTATCCAAGGTTTCATTAGTACTCATAAGAATCAACAAGAAACTTACAGAAGATACAAAGAGAGATCTATATTGCAATAAAAAATAAATTATATTATACACTTACACTAATATCTAAGTAGTAAGTAACATTTGTAATTACATAATTCAAAGAACATTTTTATAGCTACAATTTGACACTTTCAAAGAGCATTCGACCTTTATTTATGTGTGCACTGACTTTAGATCACTTTCAGTCTTAGTTTCATAGTTTTTGAATGTTAAACAATCCGACACTGGGTTTTTAAACATCACACAATACACTTTAAAAGAGCACGTTTAGTTGCCAGATCAATCAATGACAGCAATAGGTACTTTGAATTTCCTTAATTTATGCACTTCATCAGATATCTTAATGTAGCCTGTGTATTTTCCTCTTAAGGTGTACCTTAAAACAATTTCTGCTATTACATTTCTTTATCCCTCAGCATCAGCTCTACTCTCGCCAGTGGCGCAACCAGGATTTATTCCTGGGAGGGGCACAAGTAAGATTGCCATAATTTTTGAAAGTGATATCAGAACACATTAAGGGGGGTAATTATGAAAAATGCGCCGCATGCGAAAATTTGGTACTTTTCAAGGTCAAACGCTCTAAAATGGAAAGTTAGAAATTCGAGTTGCAAAAACATTTTCTTCGAAAAATAAGTTTCGTCAAAATAAGTTTCCTTCTTTATGTTATTGCAAAAAGGTTCAAAGTACTAACACATTGAAATAATTCATTGGAAGTACATATGTAGGTATATAGAAGAAATAACCAAGCTATCAAGCAACATCCACACACTGTTGAAATGAACTGAGTTCTGCCTCTGCTGCTCTGCTGACCTACCGTCTTGCGCAAATCATCAGTGACAGGACAGGGCTGGAGCCTGGGGGGGGGGCACGTGCCCCAGTGCCACCCCCTTAGTTGCGCCTATGACCCTCGCTCAACTGAAATTTAGACACAAGAAATGATTATTAAAAATGCTGAAAAATCAATAAGTGTTATTTTTTTATCATGAATTGTTTATTGTTTGCTTTAGCACTAGTTATTATTATTACAAGCATTTTTAGTTTCACATTTGGTTTTTAAGTTGTATCCCATATTAACAGAGAACACCTAACTGGATGGATAATCGTGGTCTTGAATTACGGGGGTCTTTCCTATAACATATTAATAAGCAACAATTTACCATTAATAAAATGCTTGGAATACCCCAGTAAAATAATTCCTTTTAATTGGTTGGAATCTTTTAATCCTAACCTTTTCTGGCTGTAAATCGACGTTACTTCATAAAAACTGATGTTGTCTCGGATTGCCACACTTTCACAACTAATAATACAACAAAAACTTGCCATTTTGTATGATATAATGTCCATAAAGACTCTAATATTACGAAAAATTCAATTCTTAGGTTCAGTCAGTCGCCATTTGACAGCAATGACAGCGGGTTGTTTTCCTAAGGTCTCAGATCTGTGACGTCACGTGCACACGACCTATATGATTGATACCAAAAAAGACAGTAAATAACTGCAGGTAGAATTTTTCCTTCGCAGTGCAAAGAGATGGCGCTGCGGTGCTAAATTATTTTTCGATGGCTGGAACCGTAAAACATGATTCATATGATTGAGGAATAAATTAGGACTTATTTTGATTATATAGAAAATTCTGTAAAATCAAGCCGTTTTGGAGCTACATGATTTTTTTCTTCATTATTTGTCATAATAATAATACACTTTATTTCAGAAAAATCAGTCTTACAAAATATTTTTATAAAAACTAATTGAATGAAAGGCGTCAATATGGGTATTGTAGTTAACAGTTATTTCAAGTCTTAAAACTTAAATTAAAATAAAAACAAGTTAAAATTTTGTTTCAACGACATGTTATAAAATATATAATATAAAAGAGCAAGTAAAATAGAAGCCAACGGCTTTAGGTTACATTTAAAAATTCCTTCTCACTATATGGCTCGAGAGCTACAATAATATTAAAAACTTGTTTTTTAAAATTCTTAAATGATGTTAACTCCTTTATATTCGCTGGCAGTTTGTTATAAAACTTTATACGAGTAAGCAGGGTTTCTCTCGGAGAGAGTTAGTCGATGCTGTGGAAAGTTATAGCATAAAGATCTGGTCTTATGGTTATGTGTAATTTCATATTTTGTAAATTTTGGTTTGTTTTTAAACAGAAATAATAGACATTCATACACATACAGGCCAGGTACTGTTAGGATATTTAGTTCCCGGAATGTACCCCTACATGACTCCCTTGTATTTAACCCTATGAGTAATCTTATAATACGTTTTTGTATGATGAAGACTTTGTTTACATCTTTACTTCCTCCTCAGAAAATTATTCCGAATCTTAGAAGTGATTGAAAATTTGCATAGTATATTGTTTTAAGCACTTCTGGTTCGAGGTACTTTTCCATCACTCTGAAGGTGTAACTGACAGAGTTTAGTTTGTTACATACATACTGTATTTCTTTTGACCAGCTCAGGTGTTGGTCAACATAAATACCAAGGAATTTGGTATCTTGCATTAAGGTTACGTTCTGGGTCTGCAGCCTTGCCGAGTCTGGTATTTCTACTCTACTTTGTTTAGTCCTGAAGCATATAAAATTTGTTTTATCTTTATTTAATAAAAGCCTGTTTATTTGAAACCAGTCGTTTGTTCTAGTAAGCGAGCTATCTCCTAGGGTTATATAATCCGGAAATGTCTCAGCTTCTATTAGAAGATTTGTGTCATCGGCATAGTTTATTAGATTTGAAGTCTCACCTGAAAGTGCACAAGCGAGGTCATTTATATAGATAATAAAAAGCAATGGACCCATGATACTGCCCTATGGAATGCCAATGTTAATTTGTTTTCTTTCCGAGAAATATTTTCTATGATCTCTTTCAATCACTACCATTTGATGACGATCTGTGAGGTAGGAGCGGATCCATTTCAGTGTAATTCCTCTGATACCGTATAGTTCTAATTTTTCTACCATGATGGAGTGGTCTAGACTATCGAATGCTTTCGACAAGTCAAGAAACATTCCCAAAACTATATTCTTTTGTTCCAGACTATGAATTATTTTATCCACGAAGTCATACAGTGCTGTCTCCACTGACCTACCCCTCAGATAGCCATGTTGACAGTCATTGAACAGCTTATTTGTATGAAAGAAATTTAGTAGTCTGTTCGCCATTGCTATCTCAAAAATTTTTGAAAGAGATGGTAACAAACTTATGGGTCTATAATTGTCTTTTACTTCTGGATCCTCCTTTTTATGTATAGGTTTAACCAATGCCAATTTTAGTTCTTCTGGAAATACACCATACCTGAAGGAGTTATTTATAATGAAACATAAGGGTGCGCTCAATTCAAGTGCACAGAATTTTATAATACTACTCGGTATTTCGTCATGCCCTGCACTCAATTTGTTTTTTAAGCTGGCGATAATATCTATTACCTCTTCTATAGTTACCGGGTTGATAAAGATAGAATTTTTATTTGATTTAAGGTTTGTTGAAAATTTTATTTTCGGTAAATTTTGCAGTATTTTTGGAGCAGCATTTATGACATAATTATTGAAGTTGTTACTTACTGTTTCAGGGTCCCCCGGGTAATTGATTTTTGTTATTTGTCTTGCTTTCATTGCCCTTGATGGTATTTACAATTTTCCATACACTTTTTGATTTATTGTCACTCTCTTGTATCTGATGTTTATAGTATTGTTTTCTCGAATCAATTAGCAATTGGTTATACCTACGTTTTGTCATATTGTATGCCTCCTTGTACCCATCCTCTGTCCTGCTTAGCACTAACAGTAGGTCGAGCTGTTTTTTACACTCGATAACTTCTGGTGTCTTGTAATATTTGTGTCTTTTGTTTCTATTTGCTCTTGTGTGTTTTAGTGGAAAGCATTGGTTGAAAATGGGTAGTAAGGTTTGCATGAAATTTTCCCATTGTTTGTCAACATCACTGTCATTTTGGCTAAATACATTTTGCCAGTCCTGGTCTGCCAAAATTTGCTTAAAAATATTTTTATTTTCCTTATTGAAAATTCTATTAGTGAAATTGGTTCCATGATTTGAATAATCATCAGTACAGAACACAATTTTTTGCGCTGTATGATCTGATATATGACTGTCTATTATTTCTGCTGTGAATGATTTACAATTTGTATAAATGTTATCTATACAGCTTTTGCTTGTCCTGCTTACCCGAGTATAGTTTTTTATGGATGGATGTACATTAAAAGAGCTCAGAAAAGACAGGAAATCAATTGTAGACTTATCCTGTTCTTTTTTTATGTCAATATTAAAGTCACCCGCAATAAATATTGCAGTGTTTTTGTCAAATATTTTTGTTAATAGTTCATCCATTTTTGCAAGAAATCCCTCTATAGAAGCCGTTGGTGTGCGGTACACTGATATCACAATAATTTTTGTTTTCTGTAGCTGTGCTTCTATCGCGGCACATTCAAATACACCGTCTTCTGCGAGTGCTACCAGGTCATTTCTTGTCTTCCAATTTATTCCATCTCTGCAATATATTGCCGCCCCTCCATGCAACCCTTCTTGTCTACAATGGAAAGAGGCCAGGTTGAATCCAGAAATATTGTAGGATTTTAATTGTGTTTCTGATTTCCAGTGTTCTGAGACGCACAAAAATTGGCATTCTTCATGTTAATTTAATAGTATTTGTAACTCATCGATGCAATTTCCTATGGACTGTAAATTGTGGTGTATCATGCTATACTTTGTTTTGGAATTTCCAATGTAAGTGTCCCCGTGTTTACAGCTGTTTGTAGTTAAAGCTGTTCTTGTGATATGTGAAAATTTTCAGGTTGATTTAGGTTATCTGATTTCTGCCTCTTGAAGTGATAGCTATCACTATCATATACCGCGACCAACGAGGTCACTTTCCGGGCGCCATTTCCTTATTTTTAACAGATCGGGATGAAACTAGGTATGTCACATGTTACCAAAACAACATTTTGTGACCCAAGTTTCTACGACTTCCGGTTTCACCACAAGTGACTCCTACTTTTGATTTTTAAATGGAACGCTGTGTATATTTTTGTATTTTAGGAATCCAGAGGTCATTCTGCATATGGCTGTTCTAATTTTATTACTCTTTTTGCCATTTTGATATTTTTGTACCTAATTTCAATATTCAATCTAGTGTGCCGTGACCTACCAGAAATTGTTGTATTGTTCATAAATAATTGAAGAAACATACGTATTGAATTTTTTTGTTGTTAATTTGTGCCACAGAGAGGTTTAAAGTTGATAAAATCAATTTTTCGAAGTTACTCACAATTTTCAGATTAGTATATCACTTTCATACTGCAGCTAAATGTAATTTTTCAATACCAATCTAACGATGTATCACAACACAACCTGGTGGGTCAATTTCTGGTTGGTCACGGGACATTAAATTGAAAATTAAAATGGACTGAAAATTTTCAAAATGGCGGAAAGTCATGAAATTAATACAGTTATATGCAGAATGACCTCTAGATTCCAAATATGCAAAAATATACAGGGTGTTTCATTTAAAAATCAAAACGTCAACAGTAACTTCCTTTGGCAAAAATAAATCGTTTTAGCTGAATATATCTTTGTACCATGTTGGTTCCTGAAAAAGTTATGGGATGTCAAAGGCAAATTTAAAAAAAAAATGTAATATTTTTTTTAATTTAATTTAATTTAGTTTTTTTATTTTAACTATCATTTCAAATTATTTTACTGTGAGATTTAGCCGTGTACCTACTAGATTAAAATGATGTAAATTTAACACAATTGGGTATATCGACGGGTATATTGAAATGCAAGAAATTGAAATGTTTCTCGAAAACGGTGCATTTTACGTATGCCGAGTGTTAACTGAATCATTAGACAAGCCATAGTCTCCAGAGTTTTCAAGATGTATGTCTTAAATTTGGGAGGGGTAGTATACACCAAAAAACGGCAAATTTTTCATAATTTGACACTTTTTCATCACTTCCGGTTTCCCCGGTTTCCCAACTTTGAAATTTTAAATGGAACACTCTGTATATTTTTACATTTTTGGATTCCAGAGAAGATTTTAAGTACGACTTCGTAGTTTTAAAATTTTTTTGAGACTACTTGATTTTTTTAGAGCTATTTTTATTTTTGCATTTAGAGTACAGTGAATGGCACTCAAATCAATCAAATTAAATGGACCAAAAGGATTGGATCAAGTCGCGTAAATAGTGATAAGTAAAAATAAGTAAAACAAATTTCCATTGACGTCCCATAACTTTTTAAGGAAGCAACATGTTACTAAGGTATTTATTTATTTATTTATTTAGATACAACCACCCAACAGCTAACCAATTAAACGGTGGGAATGTTAGATTAATTAGCACTAACAGTATAAATATTATATATACTAAATGCACAGTATGTTACAGAAGGAACAAAATACAAATATCCTACTAAGAAAAACTGACTTAAAATAAATATACAGACATATAATACATATCACATTATACAGACATATAATACATATACGCACATTCGTTTTATATGGATAGTAATCTTTTAATTGAGGCAGGTCTACAATTAAATATATCAAGTTCATTTTGAAGCGAATTATAATTTTACTTCCACATGCAATGGAAGTATAGTAACGACAAAAAAATTTTCAAAAATTTTATTGTTCTGATAGGCTTAGAATGTCGATATTTTAAGTTTGAGAAAAAAAAAAATGTCTGTCTCTCTGTAACTTTTTTGTGCGCATAAACAGTTATTTCCACATACAAAATTTTTTCGTTGTGAGAGACTTGATAGAAAATCTGGATGTGGAAGTAGTGATTCCTTGGGCAGCAGTTTTTACAAAAGCAGTCTACTGAGGTATGGCCCATTCTTTAATAGACACCCTGCGCCCTGTATATTTCAGAATATCGAAAGTTAAACTTAGTGAGTAATAATTACGTAAATTGTAAAAATGGAGGTTTAAAAAAGTACAAAATCGGTATAAAAAAAACCGTAACATTTTTCATATGTTTGGTCATGTAGATGTCAAATGACGGAATTAAGTACTTTACTAGTATTACACTGTGTACTACAATTAATTACTTCAGTCCCTTGATCTGTTCTGCTCACTTTCTGACCATCAACTAAACTCAAACTTGACTGCTTATTCAACTGACCATTAGAACTGTACTAACTCAACTGTCCCTACACATAGCTTGTCATTCCTTTATACCGGGTGATTCAGTTTGGTATTCGCCCCCCTGTATCTTTCTTATTTTAACAGAAAACTACAATAAACCATATATATTTGTAAATTGTTTGTCAAGCTCTATCGAATGACGTCCTTAAATCATCTCTTTGATCACATATGCCAAAATAACGATAGTCAACTTTTTTTTTTCAAATGGTATGCTATACATTTTTTTGCCGATTGTTGTAGAGCTTCTCTTTCTGCATTCAACCATGTGAAAAAAGTATACACTTCCATAATAAAAATTTCGAGAAAATTAATAAAATACGAAAAAAACTTCATTTAAAGGTTTTGTTTCTGGTTCAACATAGTTAGCCATGGAAACAATTGAATTTTGTCATTGTTAGTAATGTCAAATTGAAAATACTGTTATTTGTGACCGTGTTATTCGTTTTTGTTTTATGTTATACTTCTAAATAGATTTACACAATGGTATCTTACACCAATGAAGAAAAATTGGACATGTTATTAATTTATGGAGAGTGCGGAAAAACAGTAAAGCAGCCAAACCTTTATATCAAGATCGCTTTCGAAATAGGCCGGTACCATCAGGCAAAATGTTTGCAAAATTGGCAAGAAATATGAGCGAAAGTGGAAGTTTTGAGAAAAAAAGAAACGTTTTTAAGCCCAGAACCGCACGAGATGAGGAACATAGACAAGTGCAGTGTTAGCCTGTGTTTTCGTAGACCCGCATATTTCTATTCGTCAGTTAGCGACAGAAACTGATATTTCATATTCTTCAATTCAAAGAATTCTGAGAGACAATAAACTGCGACCATATAAAATATATTTACGTCAGGGCTTGCTTCCAGGAGATTACGAGAGACGTCTACATTTTGTAGCGTGGTTGGCAGTTCAAGCTCAAGAAAGCTCAAGAAATGACTATTAAGATCGCATCATGTGGTCAGATGAATCCCGTTTCCATAATAATGGAATTGTCAATAGACATAACTGCCATTATTGGTCGCAGGATAATCCTCACTGGCTTCGGGAAACTAATTTCCAAAATATCTGGGGAATTAATGTAGGGTGTGGAATTCTCAACGGACAAATTATAGGACCAAAGTTTCACGAAGGCACGCCTACTGAAGAAAGATATCTACAGTTTTTAAGAGAAGAGTTGTTAAATTTCATAGAAGACGTTCTATTACATATTAGGCATAACATGATATTACAACAAGATGGGACACCGCCACATAATGCTATAATTGCAACGAATTACTTAAATGCAGCTTATTCAGGTAGATGGATCGGAAATCGTAGTGAGGGAGTCAAGTGGCCTGCCAGATCACCGGATCTCACACCGTGTGATTTTTTCCTTTGGCCATATCTTAAAGAAAGAGTGTACTTTACACCTCTAAATGATGTCGAAGATCTTAAAAATATAATACGAATTGAATGCCGCAGATTAAATGTTGACATTCTTCAACATGTATGTATCCAGGGCGTGATAAACACAGAAGCGAACGGAGGACTCTTCGAACATATGAAGCAATAAATAATGTTTCTATTTTCTTAATTGTTAGTTAGTTTTTAAGTATTGGTAGTTTTTTTATTGGTAATTGTTATTTATTATTAGTTGTTATTTTAATATTATTGTTGAGTGTTATTATCATTAATTAACTAAAGATACGACATTAAATGTTTGTTTATATAAAAATGAATTACATAATTATTTAAAAACAGAACTTTGTTTGGTCAAAACATTAAACGAAATTCGAAATTTTTATGCCTCATCAGTGCCGTACACAACCCTCGAAAAAATCCCTCTCTTTCGAATCTGATTTGTCTAGTTGGTACTAGTTACATTACTTACAATGTCAAAATTCAATTGCTTCCTTGGCTAACTATGCTGATTCAGAAAAACCTTTGAATGACGATATATCATATTTTATTAATTTTTTCGAAATTTTCCTTATGTTGAAGAATGAATTTTAACATTTTAACATCTGCAGCATTCAATTCGTATTCTAGTTTTAAGATCTTCGACGTCATTTAGAGGTATAAAGTAAACTTTTCCTTTTAGATAGAACCAAAGGAAGAAATCTAACGGTGTTTAAAAACGTTTCTTTTTTTTTCTCAAAACTTCCACTTTCGCTCATATTTCTTGCCAATTTTGCAAACATTTTGACTGATGGTACCGGCCTATTTCGAAAGCGATCTTGATATAAACGTTTGGCTACTTTGTTTTTTCCACACTCTCCGTAAATTAATATCATGTCCAATTTTTTTCCATTATTGTAAGATACTATTGTGTAAATCTATTTAGAAGTATAACATAAAACAAAAACGAATAACACAGTCACAAATAACAGTATTTTCAATTTGACATTACTAACGATGACAAAATTCAATTGTTTCCATGGCTAACTATGTTGAATCAGAAACAAAACCTTTAAATGAAGTTTTTTTGTGTTTTATTAATTTTCTCAAAATTTTCCTTATGGAAGTGTATACTTTTTTCACATGGTTGAATGCAGAAAGAGAAGCTCTACAACAATCGGCAAAAAAATGTATAGCATACCATTTAAAAAAAAAAAGTTGACTATCGTTATTTTGGCATATGTGATCAAAAAGATGATTTAAGGACGTCATTCGATAGAGCTTGACAAACGATTTGCAAATATATATGGTTTGTTGTAGTTTTCTGTTAAAATAAAAAAGATACAGGGGGGCGAATACCAAACTGAATCACCCGGTATACCAGGTTATGTGTTCTGCATCTTTCCACTACATTTCAGCACATTCTACAATGTTCCAGAGAATGTCTGTAGTCTTCTAAATTTTTCTACATGCCTTTGGAGGGTTGAAACACATAACACTGCCCCCCTCCTTAAGCCTGAATGTCCTGGTCAGGCAATTCAGTCTCTTTTACATACTTCGCCAGTCTATCCAAGTGTACTTCTTTGTATCGATAGACGTCATTGAACCGGGTGATGACTGAATACGGTCCTTCCCAAGGTGGTTGAAACTTCGGGGAGCTCCATTCCTTCCGCTGTGGGTTGTTCAGCCAAACCAGATCCCCCATCTTGAATCCTCCTGTAGTGGCATTTCGATCATAACGAGCCTTCATCCGGTCACTAAATTTGGTAATCTGCTCCTGGTCATTCTTGAGCTGTTCACGACTTTCATTCACATAGTTGATTGCGGGAAGTGGTTCCTTATTGGCAACACAATTCTTACATTTGCGACACCAAGCTTCCACATCCTGGCGACTATTAACCCAATCAGGTACTTTACTCAACGTCTTGTTTACGCCAAAGTGTCCGCCGGACGTTTCATTATGCGCTTCCTGGAGTACTTCTGGTACACGACACCTGGGAATCACTAGACGCATGGCAACCTGCTTCCCAACGGGCTTTCCCATGCTCTCCTCAACAGCCCATCTAACACTCTAAGTGAATCCCATTTCTACCAGTAAGCCTTCAATCTTACTTTGTTTGAGACATCCTTCCATTCTGGTCGGGTTCCTTTTTCCTTTGCCCGCAATATAGGTCCAATTTCTGCATCGCTCAGTTGATCTTGTCTTAAAGCTTCCTTTGTCCAATTCTCTGGAATCTCTTTCCTTTCATTCACGCAACCTGGTGATGGTAGACTACTCGGGATTATTTGCAGCTGGCAAACCTTTATTCCTCCGGGGGCATCGCTTTCTAGCCGGCACCGCCCCAGTGGCCTGTACCCTCTCAGGGTTCCACTGTTGACAATCTCGTCTAACATGGCCTAGTTTTAAGTAGCTATAACATCGAATACCCCCACCTTGGCTTGGCTTTCCACCGCTTTGTTACTTAACTTGCGTTACCAGAGGATCCAGTTTGGCCAATAATCTACTGAACATTTCATGTGCGTATATAGTGTCCAGGTTCTTTTTGTCCCAATATGATTCTTCGACAACTGCCGCATTTACCTCCTCGGGGCTTCGCTGTCGACAATTTCGCTTTTGCTCTACATTTTTGTTTGTCCTGTTTCCCCAGAGAATCTAGTTTGGCCAATAATTTACTGAACATTTCAAGCACGTCCTTAGTGTCCAGATTCTTTTTATTTGAATGTGCCTCTTCGACTATCACAGCACGCACTTCTGACCGCGGGGTGACTTTAAAAGCAACCTCTACTTCAAGGGCACGCACCAAAGCCTCGCTGATACTTTGATGTCGAGTTAACTTAAGAACTCGCCTGACCTCTTCGTCCCTTCGTCCCTCCCACGGCTAATTGTTCCTGAAATTCTCTGGGTGCACTATCCAGGTGTGTCAGTCTCTCTATTGCAGCTTCGAATTCATGTAAACTTTCCCCAGCTTTTTGCGTCCGGGATTTCAGCTGAGCCTGGTATACTTGGGTAAGGTGTTGGTCGCCGTATCTTAAGTCCAAAGCAGCTTCCAAAACTTTAAAGTCCCTTTGTTTTTCCACTGGGATATGAAGTAACTCTGAGGTTTGGCCTCTTAGCGCTAGAAATAATGCCGTGGCCTTTTCCTCATTATCCCAGTTATTCGCAGATGCAGCTGCTTCGAATTGTCTTTTATAAATCGTCCATGAGTGTTCGCCGTCATATGATAGAGGTTTTAATCGAGGACTTGATGATGCTACTAGCTGCCCTCCTTTTTCTCTCAACTGTCGTTTAAGGCGCTCTTCTTCACCCTCACTCATTTTTCCTTTGATGTCACTTACTTCCCCTTTGACTTGACTGACTTTTGTCTTGACTTCAGTGACTTTAATCTTCACACCGCCCATGTCATCCTTGATTTCATTTTTGAGTTTTTCAGTGGCCCAGAAGATTGCGTCCTGTTGTATTTTCTTTTGTTCGTCAATATTTTTTCTTAATTCCTCCTGGCGTCTTTCTTCCGAGTCTTCCATCATTTGTCTGAGTTCCTCTTTTTCTTCTTGACGTCGTCTTGTTGTTCTTTCTCTTCTTTTTCTTCTCGATGTCTTCTTTCTTGTTCTTCTTGGCGTCTTATCTCCAAATCTTCGATCATTTTCTTCAATTCGTCTCTTTCTTCCTGACGCCGCTTTTCTTCCTCTTGTCGTCTTCTTTCTTCATCCTCTTTTTCTTTCTGACGTCTTCTTTCTTGCTCTTCTTTGTCCTCCTGGCGCCGCTGCGCCATCATCCTCGTAAATTTCGCAAGCAGGTCCTTCATTTGTTTCTCCGTAGCCATGCTTTTTGTTGTAATGGGCAATCACTTTAAACAGTTTATCACACAATGACATTAAGAAAATCCAAATATCTCATCGATTTTTCCAATGGAACTTTCTAGAAAAATCTCGAAATGGCACGAAAGAGTCTTATTTAAAGTCTAAGTCACTATCCAGTTGAAATAATTTCACTATGTCCAGTAATTTTCAAATAGAATGTTCTAGAAATTTTCTTAAACTAACACAAATAAGTCTTATTTAGTGTCTCTATCACTTTCCAGTTCAAAGAATTCGATTATCTACACTAGATTGCGAATAGAATGTTCTAGAAATTTTCGCAAACTAACACAAATGAGTCTTTCAGTGTCTCTGTCACTTTTCAGTTGAAAGAATTTAACTATCTCCACTAGTCTTCAAGTAGAATGTTCTGGAACTTTCTCGAAAACGCACTTTTCACAGTTTTGAGTCAAAAAATAGTCCTTAAACAATGTCCCGTAAATCAATTCTCCGTGTCACCACTAATTCCCGAGAAGAACACTGTAGAAACCTTCTCGAACAAGAAATCCAGAAATCTTCTGTTATAATTCCGCTTCTGACACCAATTGTTACGTGTTTACACCCTTTTTGTAACACCCTGTATCGTGGGTTCGGAAATTATAACACCAGGGTAACACTAAACGCTAATTTATTAACTAACTAATTACAACAATTAATTAAGTACTTTACTAGTATTACACTGTGTACTACAATTCACTACTTCAGTCCCTTGATCTGTTCTGCTCACTTTCTGACCATCAACTAAACTCAAACTTGACTGCTTATTCAACTGACCATTAGAACTGTACTAACTCAACTGTCCCTACACACAGCTTGTCATTCCTTTATATACCCAGGTTATGTGTTCTGGATCTTTCCACTACATTCCAGCACATTTTACAATGTTCCAGAGGATGTCTGTAATCTTCTAGATTTTTCTACATGTCTCTGGAGGGTTGAAATACATAACAGTATCATGAATATTGTTCCCCAAATAGTCTGATAGTTCTTCATATAATTATATAGAACATTTAATAATCAGGCGAAGAGTATACCCAATGTTTTTTCTAGTTATTATAACATACTATATATTCCTCTTTTAGAAGTTTGAAATTATTTCATAACAAATTACGTGGTGTATTACTATTATAGTAGAGCTACCTACTAGTTATAGACTAATATAATTGATTAATTTTTTTTTAATTTAATTGTTTTCCTGCTAGATACAAAAAGTTGTTTTACTTCCATTAAAGTAAATTTTAATAGTAGAACATTTTCCGATCCGGTTCAGAGATAATACTTTCATTTAAGGTATTCCAACTTTCGGTATTGTACGTGACGTTTGTCGGATGAATGTCAAATAGTTGTATACAACTGCCGGACGGGTGGAGAAGTTACATTCTGGACATGAATACAGATAAGCTGGTCAGTTTAATGTCTAACCTAAGACATTACTTCCTAAATTTCAAATTTATCTTTTGAAAACCTAAATTTGTTTTTCCATGAAAATCGAAAATGAGAATAAATAAAGTGAATATTCTCGATGATAGGAGTAATAATAAATTCATTGATTTCAAGTTGAAAAACGTCAAAGGTCACCTAATATGTTCTAACACACTGAACTACTTGCAGAAAATATATACAGGGATTGCTAAAATTCATGATTTTAAAGAAAACATTAAAAATCACGAGACTTTTAAAGAAAATCATTAATTTCTTTTGTATTTTTTGTTTCTTGTAACTGTAAAATTTATGTAACGTAACCGATTGAAACCTGCTAAAAAGCTCACATTTTATTTACATGAACGATCTTACCATTTCGCGTCCTAAAGACACAATAAGAATTTATTTGTGGACCCCAATTGTGCCATCTGCAATGTTTTGCGGTTTCTTTCAACTCTCAGGGTGATTTATCACAACTCTTCAAAGCAACACAGGACTGGGTCGTAAAATAGACAATAAAGAGCTGATGGAAAACAGCTTTAGTGGAGTAGGGCTTTAGTAGCTACAGTGAAGAAACGGAAATGGCCAGCGGGTCTAAGGCAAAGACTTCTCTCACACACACAGCAGTAAAAAGCACAATTCGGAAAACAATAATATTTATTGATATCAAAACCTACTATGTACAATTCTACAGGTACTTAAGACTACTAATATTACAAGAACCTACCATAACCTAAAAGAAATCAGCCACCTTTATTACTTCCTCCGATTACGTCTGTGCACGTCTGTCTCCGGCGCGGCGACCGGTCGGTGAGAAGTGTCAACGATAATGTCGATAGTTTATCGATTACATCGATAATACAAAATTTTGTTCAACTATCGATATTGCCTTTCGATAGTTGCGATAAGTGTAGAGATTGCGCTGGCAAAGCATCTGAAATCAGATTTAAGTACTACAGTGATCAGTGACACCTTCCACAATATTCTGCGATTTGCTGCGAAAGTTGCGCACGACGACACTTGGCATTTTAGCCACAATCAAATAATGAGAAGACTGACAAGTGTAAACAGTAAGTTAATGTTAAATATGCTGAAAACAAGAGGTATTTTAATTTTACAAAGTTTGGGAATAGGCGAGTTGGTCAACATATGCAGTGACTTTTTACTACTTTTAGTGATACCAACTTCTTTGATTCACTTTTTTTTATTTTGAGATTTTATTTTGCATTTAAATGAAATAGTTTGAATCTGACAGGAAGGGCTGTTTTTTTTTACGAGTAGTATTATCGATAGTTCCGATAGTGGAAAACTATCACTATCGAAATTATCGATATTTTTTTGCCACTATCGTTGACTCCAGTCAACGGGTTGGTGACTCGGATTGGCAGAGTGGGAGAACTCACCAAACCTCTGCGCAGCTGATGTCGATGACGGACGAAAATTTCCTATTATGATTTCTCGAGGGACGGTTACGGACTTGGAAATTTTTCCACTACATTTACTTTCTGAGGTTTACTTACTAGTCACGTCTAGTTCCTTCGGGCGGTCGCTCAGGACTGATTTTTCACTTGTGTTTTGGACGGCGATTAGTGTGTGAATTAAACAGTGCCAGAGTGTGGAAAATTGCCAAAAACTGTGCACAGTAGTACTCCAGTCATTTTAGACAAAAATATGGCTTCTGATCTAACAAAATATATCCTTCATTTTTTTTAAATCGATTTATTTTAATGTTTTAAAGAAAACATTATAAATCGGCAACGAAATCACTATGGCATAAAAAATTATTATAGGTCAAAGTTCACAAAAAACGGTTTTTTGCGAATATCGCGCTTTCTATGAATTGGCCAATTGAGATTATTATGAAAATGAAAGATAATGAAATTCCGCACAAATTGACATTTCACGAACTTAGAAATATTTTCTATAAAGACTTTACGACTTCACGAATAATTTTAGCGGACAAAAATTTCTTTATAGTGATTTTTATGGCATAATTTTACTTACACGGTCGGATGAGTATATACTAAACTAACCACGAGCTTCCACTAGAGCGGCTTACCCCAAACTGTTCTTTAATATCTAGCCTGAGTGCATAGCTAAACTAAAGTTACACAGTTTATGATTTTACAGGATAAATGAGAAATAATTAAAACACAATAAAATAATTATTTGCAATTAGAAGAAGAAAAAGAAATTGATTAAAAATTCAACTTTATAAAGTAAAATAGTTCATTGCCTAACTAAATATGTATAAAACAAATAAGATCTACATACCACGCATGGCAAGTTAGGGACACATCCCCGGATGTTTAATCTCAACTACAATGGTTAGATTGATAACGATTAACTGGCACAAAAAATTCTTCTTTAATACATATGTTTAACAATTTTAGATTTGAGGATTGAAAGGATTGGTTTTGATATTAATTGAAATAATTGTGGAATAAATTGAAAGAAATGCCGTGAAACTATGAGAGATAGGAAAAAATTTGAAGATAAAATTATTGTCTGTATTGATTGAGTTATCTTTAAATGTGATCGTTTTTAATTTTACACTGGTCGTTACTATTTTTTTTATCAAACTTTTGATACTGATTTCCCATATCTCCGCTACTGAGTAATTATAGAGTGTTATATTCACTTCTTAATGCATTCTGACTCAGTGTACTGCTTGCCAAATTTGATTTAAATAGCTGTTTATAATGACAATATAATATAATATAAGAAAAATTCAATATTTTTTAGTCAACAACTTCTAATTGTTCTTACAATTGCAAAACATGGACTTCTGTTCCAAGTTTAAATATCTGACCTAAATCTTAAAGAATATTTAAAATGTTGAGATAATATACTATTTGGTCGTGTTGTGTAATTTAATCTTCGAAAAAAAAATGGAATTTTTCTTATTGTATGGAAATATACTAGCTGGCAGTTAATAAAAGCATATTTGCCAAACTATTATGTCATCAAAAACGTGGCACTTGTGATGGTGTGGAACATGTTGAGCGATGTCTTCCACTGTTGGCGCCTCTCCATCCAAAAAATGTTGACGCCGTTAGCTTTTATTACACAATTATAACCTGGTTGCGATATAATCGTTCACTATTTTTGAAGATAACAAGAAATATTTAAATTATTGAAATTCTCGGAATTTCTCTATGGCATTTATACTACATTTGCAAAAGGACCATAACAATAAATGCATTTGATCAGCGCATGCAATGAATCCTAATTCAATATAAGTTTTACAAAGGCTTCTCAAATCTTAGATTAGTGTAAATAATTGTCTATTGCCTATCACTTCACTGTTACTAAATGAATGTAAATATTGGCCTGCTTCGAATTGTTTCTAAAATTGAAGATAGTTGGTTCGTAAGAAGGCTTGGTGCTGAATACAATGTTAGTAAAAACACAGTATTAAGTATAAGAAAAGAAAGAAAGAAATAATGGAAAACTGACCAAACGGTAGTCCGTAAAGTTGGTTCCGATAGGCCTAGAAAGAGTCAAATCTAATTTGTCAAAAGTGTCATGTAACTTATTAAGAAAATAAGGAATTTCCGTACGAACGTGTGATTTAATAAAAAATTCTCCAGGGAGACGTAATGCTTGACCAAGTACCAGTTCTGCAGACGAACAATGTAAGTCAACTTTGGGCATAGCTCTCAAACCTAACAAAATAATAGAGAGTTCCGAAACCCAATTAATTGAATTTGCTCTAGCTAATAAAGTAGTCTTTAATGAGCGGTGGAAACCTTCCACTAATCCGTTGCTTTGAGGATGGTAAGCAGTCGTGCGAATACGATGAAATCCTAAAATCGAAAATTTGCGAAACAATTTAGATTCAAATTGCTTTCCCTGGTCCGTCGTGATATGAACCGGAACGCCAAAGCGACAGATGTAATTTTGAAACAACACTTTGGCCACCGTCTCGGCAGTGCGATCTGAAATGGGGTAAGCTTCAGGCCAACGCGTAAAACGCTCAACGATGGTGAGAATGTAAGAATAACCCTCTGAAGGAGGTAACGGTCCTACAAGATCCATATGGATGTGAAACGACCTTTAGGTACATTAGAATTTCCTATCGGAGTCTTTGTATGTCGATTGACCTTAGAAGTTTGACAACTTATGCAAGTTTTGGTCCATAATGCGCAGTCAGAATTCATTCTGGGCCAAAAATATTTATCAGAAATTAATTTTTTAGTAACCCGAATACCTGCGTGAATTAGGTTATGAAAAATGTCAAAAACAACATGATGCAAAGTTTTGGGTACATAAGGACTACATTTAGAATTAGAGACGTTACACCAAATAAGCTCTGTTGAAGCAATACTAATTTGTTTTAACAAGAAATGTACCTTATTGTGTTTATTTTCTTGCGACTGTAATAGAGAGGTAAGTTCTGAATGGTAAGTTCTGAATCCTTAGATTGTGCAGTTTTCAAAAGCGTTAAATTAAATTCATTCGAATTAATAGCAGACATCAGATAATTTCGATTTATTAAAGAACAATCGTTCAAACGAGACATTGTATCTGCGACGACGTTATGAGCACCAGGAATGTGTTTAATGTTATTCGTAAATTGTGCTATGTATTCCAAGTGACGAGTTTGTCTGGGGGTTCTCTCCGCTTTAGAAAACAATGCTGAAACCAAAGGTTTATGATCGGTGAAAAAAGTAATATCTCGACCTTCTAAAATATATCTGAAAAACTGAGTAACATTTTTGAGTGTCAGTTAGCTTTTTAGAAAAGAAAGCCAAAGGAATGGAGACATTGTTAAAAGTTTGCTCTAAAACTGATCCTACGGACACATTTGAGCAGTCAACTGTTAACGAAAGAGTTACTCCATCGTTGTAATTAGGGTGATCAAGGACAGTAGCATCTACTAAAGCTTGTTTAGCTTTAATAAAACTATTGGAACAGTCCGTTGACCAAGCATTTATAATCTTTATTTTGTCATGTAACAATTTAGTAGTTAGTGCATGTAAAGGGCTGAATATTTCAGCAAGGTTAGGTATAAATCTATGATAAAAATGAACCATGCCTAAAAACCTTTGAAGTTGTTTAACTGTTGTAGGTTGTGGAAATTCTTTGATAATGTCAACACGCTCAGTAGTGGGGGAAATGCCCTTATGAGAGACGTGGTGACCTAAAAATGTTAATTGATCTGTGTCGAAAACGCACTTAGAGGGTTTAATATTTATCCCATAACTTTCTAAACGTTCGAAAACGATCTGTAAATGTTGTAAATGTTCGACATGATCTTTATTTGCGACTAATATGTCATCTAAATAAACGACAAACTTCAGATGTGATAGAACTTCGTTCATAAATCTCTGAAAGGTTTGAGCAGCATTTCTTAAACCAAAAGGCATACGTCTAAATTGGAACAAACCAAATGGAGTGGTAATCGCAGTCTTGAAAATATCTGTTTCGTTAACAGGTATCTGATGATAAGCTCTAAGTTAATCTTAGAAAAAACCGAGCAACCAAATAATTGAGCATTAAAATCTTGAATATGTGGTAGTGGATATCGATCAGGTATGGTGATAACATTTAATTGTCTGTAAACACCACAAGGTCTCCAATCGTCGAGATCTTTTTTTGCAACCATATGTAATGGAGATGCAACAGACGAAGAAGAAGGTTCACAAATACCTAACTAACCATATGATCAAACTCACTTTTTGCAATATTAAATTTAATAGTGTCCAAACGTCTTGGGCGACTAAAAGGTAAATGTCCTTCAGTAACTATATAATGTTTCACGGAATGTTTAATAGGCAAAAAGTAATCGGGTGTGCTAATTAGATGAGGAAAAGAGCTCAACAATTTGGTATATTGATTTTCAACAGAAAACAATCTGGGAGAGATGAAAGAAAACTTTTTAACTTAAGAAAGGGAAGATCTGATGAATTACCAAAGAGAAAACCTCTTTTTAGACTGCAGTAAAAGCCAGGACAAGTATCCCTGCTTCACTATCTACTGCTTGCAAAAGAATAAAACGACAGCGCAAGTTAAAGAACTGTTCAGTGGCTAAAAAATACAAACTCCTGAAAGAAAAGGGATTATTTTTGTGCTCAACCATACAATGGATGATAAAAATTTCTGGGGAAAAGTCTTTTCTCACGGAAATGTTTTAACTCCTGTAATAATAGGCATTTTGGGGCATAATATAGACCTTTCCATAAATAGGATGATAAATATACCCACTATAAGCAATGCTGCACTACGCCATTCGCTTCAGACTACCAAGTTCCACCATGGTACGGCAGGTCGCAAAATGCGTAAGAATGGGAATAGAAAAGGAGTAAAATTGGCTTTATCCAATAACAACCGTAATGGAACCCGATCCTGAAGAACTATTAAAATTTATCTCGTGCAAATGTAAAAGAAGATGTGGTTGAACCCCTCCTCGCTCATTAGACTGGAAAAAACAAAAATCCTGGAATATCTGGGAAAGTCAGGGAATTTAAGTTTAAAACATTGCTATGAACCCTGGAAAATCAGACAGGTTTTACCAGACTCTGAAGACCAAGGAGAGGAAACTACTGATATCAGTTAATTTGTCTTTATCTAATTGAAAGATAATGCCACAGAAGAGGAGACTAAGGAGGAAGAGGAAAATTCTCAGCAAGATATTGATCCCGATCAACCTGGCCTATCTAGGATATCAAAAAGAATCAGTCACTGGACTTGCTTGGGACAGTGTGTTGTAGATTAGTCCTACTGAGGAAATCACTTTAAAAAACATGCATTTTACTCTGCCTCGCTTTCTAATGAAATTTAGTTCTAATTAATAAAAATGACATATAATACAAGTGTTTTAAATACGCGTACCGGCAGGACGATAGCGGGCTAAAATGAGTATTTTCTAGAAAAAATAAATTATCAACTACGTTTATACGACTCTTTTTGGAAAAATGTATCCACTGATATGTCTATATTTACTGTCTACTGCTTTTTGGTTGGTGACTAATTCTTCAAGTAGCATGGTGATGTGGAAATGAGTACAAAACAATGTGTAATAATTAATAAGATTTCAAGAGAAAAAATGTTTTGACAAATTGGAAAAATATTCCACTTTACCACATTGTATCTCGGAATAGTATATTGTTAATGTGAGTTGGTTTGTCTACGTGTATTTATTTACTGTCTAAAATATACATAAAAAACCGTACGGGAATGTTACTTTTTCTGAAATCGATCGGCAATGTCTACATTTTCGGCGCGATTTCAGATCGAAAAATTGACAATTCCAGTATTTTAGTCCGTTGCTAAGAAACTATCACAAAACTGACCGGAGAAGATCCGTTGCCAAGCAACGATCAACAAAACTGTACGAGAATGTTACTTTCCCGGCCTAGGCCGGGAAAGTAACATTCCCGTACGGTTTTTTACGTATATTTTAGACAGTAAATAAATACACGCAGACAAACCAATTCATATTAAAATTGCATTTATTAGTAAGCAGTTAGATTGTAATGAAGAAATGTTATGCATTAATACAGATTCTTTAATTTATAATAATATTAATTGTGATTTCAGAAAAAATAGTATGTGTACTTCGGTGTGAAAGCACATTCCCGGACTTCGATGCTTGTTGGCCTCGGCTAGCGCCTCGGCCAACAATTTGCATCGTCGTCCGGGAATGTATTGCTTTCACACCTAAATACACAATATACTATTCCCGGCCTAAGCCGTAAAAGTAACATTCCCGTACGGTTTTGTTGATCGTTGCTTGGCAACGGATCTTTTCCGGTCTGTTTTCTGATAGTTTCTTAGCAACGGAGTAAAATACTGGAATTGTGCATTTTTCGATCTGAAATCACGCCTAAAATGTAGACATTGCCGATCGATTTCAGAAAAACTATTTTTCTGAGCAAAAATGAGGTTTTCTCGAGAGAGTTATTTCTGCTCCATTTTTCCAATGTGGCGGCGCGAGTGGCAACGCGCCAGGGTCGAAAACTCAGAATATTCATTAGTATGTCAAATTAAAAACTATGCCAGATTGCCAAGTATAAACTTTCTTGACCTTTTGCAAGGTAAGACCCCTTTTATATATCTCCATTTATTAGACTATGTCTACAGTTCAACGATAAAGCTCCTCTGTGACTAATTCCGTTTTAGTAAGAAACCACGACGTTTTTACTTGGAAACCGGGACTATTTCCTGCAGTTTTCCGTGCGAGCGAGTAATCCAACTGACCAGAACGGCAGAAAATGATTTGTATAACGAATGCCGAAGTCCTATAGGTATTTTTATAGCAGTTTAACAAATAAAACTCTATGTTATTTAGTGAGTTGTTCGTGCAGCAGTAATTGAAGGGCGTACTGTGAAGGGAAACAGTGAAGGGCACCTCTTTGTGATTTACGGCACCCTTGGATGTTGCATGCAAGCAATCTATAAATAGGGAAGAAAATAAAAAATGACATTACGCTGAACCTATGTCTTTTTTTTATTTCCATCAAGATGTTTTCTGTTTAATTTAGTATGTAAGGCGGTAAGGCTTCTCTCCATAAATTAACTTGTTTCAGTTTCTTTGTTAGTTTTACCATACTTAGAGGAAATCGATGAAACGGCTATTTTTAACTTTAACGAAACCAAATATTTAAGTTGCTATACTGAATTATTTATATAATTCCTTTTAAAAATATTGGTAGTAGGGAATGTATAATAGAACATCTACGCGTTTTCAAACTGCAGGGTAACGGGGCTGATAGCCTGGGAATATTAGATGAAATGGTAGTAAAATCACAACAAAAAAATAACCAAATTTAATTTCAGAGCAAGTTTTCCAGCACACACAAAAAAAATATTCTTGTTTTGAAAATACCAGTTTGTTCAGGAATTCGAATGTATTAATTGCTCAACGTGAGAAATTTTTCTTCGTTTGAAACAATATATTTATTTTTGAAAACTAAAGCAAAATCTTAATAAATTTCTTTAATTTAAGTTGAGGATAATCAAGTCAAAACATTCGCAATCTAAATATAAAACTATGCATATAGCGGCGTGGATCTGGTTTTGAAATGAAACCAACTTTAAAAAAAAAAATTTGACAGTTCCATTACACCCATTCTCTTTTATCATGTTATCAAGTTGGTTCAGCTTAATCGCACGGAGTGGGGGAGGAATTCGTATTTAAAATTCGCAAAAACACATTTTTTCTGAAATCGATCGGCAATGTCTACATTTTCGGGGCGATTTCAGATCGAAAAGTGCACAATTCCAGTATTTTAGTCCGTTGCTAAGAAACTATAAAAAAACAGACCGGAAAAGATTCGTTGCCAAGCAACGATCAACAAAACCGTACGGGAATGTTACTTTCCCGGCCTAGGGAAAGTAATTCTATATTTTAGACAGTAAATAAATACACGCAGACAAACCAACTCGTATTAAAATTGCTTTTATTAGTAAGCAGTTAGGTTGTAATGAAGAAATGTTATGCATTAATACAAATTCCTTAATTTACAATAATATTGATTTTGATTTCAGAAAAAATAGTATGTATACTTCGGTGTGAAAGCACATTCCCGGACTTCGATGCTTGTTGGCCTCGGCTAGCGCCTCGGCCAACAATTTGCATCGTCGTCCGGGAATGTATTGCTTTCACACCTAAATACATAATATACTATTTCCTCGATAACTTTGTTATTATTGACTTGACGAAAAAAGGAGAATTATTCAACCCTCTATAACTTTTTTCCCTGTCGTGCGATTTGCAAAAACCAAAATGGAATTTGTTCGTTATTATCTCTAGAATTTGACTGATTGATTGATTTTTTTAATTTTTTTTTTTTTTCAAATAAACAAACTTGTGGGAGGGGAAAAACCTTTTGCATTTTTTTTCAAATGCGTTTTTGAGTGCGAAAGAATGGGGTCAGAGGAGAATTTTGTTTACAGGCAAGTGAGGATTTTTTTGTTTTTAATTTAATAAAAATATATCGCTATCCAAGCAATAGGAAGGGAGGGAGGGGGCATAATGCGTTTGCGGTAATAAAGGGTCAAGGAAAAGGGAAAAGGGATATGGACTATATTCGACAGTATCTTTTTACATCTTAATATTTTATCAGTCTACCCTTTATCAAATATTAAACTTATTATAAATAATTATTTAACACCGTCACGAGTTTCATTTCGGCCCATTTCTCTAGTTTTAGGTGTCTAACAATTATTTTTCCGTTTAACTCGCTCTAATTCAAAAACGGCACAATGGATTACTCTCAAATTTTTATCGTGTTACCACTATATATTTGTTAACAAAATGTGCCAATATGTAGCGTAGAAAGCATTATGTTTTTTCTAAGGCTATGTCGAAAATTTGCATTCTCAAAAGTAACATGCGTAGAAACTTTTTTATCTTTCGAAATAGATACCAAGTGTATCGAGAAGAAATGAAGATAAAAAATGGACGTAACTTTTATATTTGAAACTTTTTTTTCTAGCATTAGCAGTTTTCGAGAAAATTGCAAATGCAGTAGTAGAAAAAAATATTGTATGAAACTCATGCATATAGTGCCTTTTTTCACTCTTGGGATTGTCGCACTCACTTACGGCTGGTGCGTCAAACTTTCTACTCGTGAAAAAAGTACCACGTTATGCACTTGTTGCGTAAATTACTGTTTTTTCATTTTTTTTTGTTTTTTTACCAAAACCGTAAACATATGTTTTACGCACAAAAAATAACGAAAAAAAGTACAGTTCTTTTAACAGTCGTAGAAAAAATATTTATTTGCTTTCTCACTTCAGTTTTCAATTAGCATAGACTTGATACTGAAACAGGCCCTCAGGGCATCAATTCAGAAGAGTGATTCCGAGGCTCCTCACGTTCAGTAGTTCCTCAAACAGCAACGGCACCTCTATGATTTTAGCGCTTCCATTCTTTATTTCACACCATCAACCAAACACCTGCAGTGGTCCTTTGCCAATAGGCCTGTTATCATTCAAGACCAAAATACTTTGTTTCATCTACGCACAAGATACATAGATATTTGTCTTTCATTCAAAACCTCATTGTTCCAACCATACAAAAACCAATATTTTCGAAAATTTATTTGTTCTGTATCCACCATAAATTGTGTCTACACACGTTCGTAATAAATTCCGAGATTTGTTTAAGTATTTCAAAATCGCCCTGTACAAGTTTACTTTTACCGGTCCCTTATAACCATAAAAACTGTTTATTATACTTTATATATTATTAATTCCAATAGATGCTGATATCAAAATAAACGTTTTCTTTCAAAATAAACATTTCTGCAATATCAAATCGATTACAACATTCTTCCCAGCTTAGACTTGTCATGCTAATAATAATGCACATAAATTTGCAATATTATTAAATTTGGAAAAGTCGAATTTATGGTAGCGAGGCATTTTCGTAGATAAAAATGCATATATTTATAATTTGAATATTTAGATGTGGCAGATATACGCAAGTTAATAAATACACATATTGACACCTCGCCTATTTAATATACCTACAAGTTTTTATGTTGAGTTAATTATTGGTTTAATATCAACACGTAACTCGCACAACGATAATACCTTTCTAAGACTCGATTTATCAATCGTTGGTAACTTAACTAACACTCATAACATAACGATTATTATACACTTAGGCGAAAAATACCGTACTTTGTGTTAAAATAAAAAATTCAGTCTTTGAAAATTTACACAGTGTATCCAGAAAATAGGTGCAAGTGTATGGAGGTAAGCTATTTAACGACGATAGGCCCGTTCAGCATTTTTTTTTAATTTTAGAAATCGAAAGTAAAACACTTTTTAAGGTAATTCCCAAATTGTTAGGTTTTTATTCGGACGTTTAATAGACCTCGGGCCCAGGCCTAAAATAAAAAATGATTACCTCACTGCTGAAACTTCGTGAACGTATTATTCTCAGTAAGTCGGACAACTTTTTCCTCTACGAAAAATTTCGGTAGCGGGGCGTTTTTTCGTGGAAGTGCTTCCTTAACTTTAAGGTGTCGGACAACGAAATTGCCCAAAAATTTTTGTCGGACAATATTGCAACTTGATTTAAAATATTTTTAATAAGCTATCCTGAAAAATCAGCTGTGAGGTAATACATTTTTTTTATTTGAAACTTCCCCCAACACGAGGGTCTTCCCTTATATGTTCCCTTAATTTATTTTAGAAGGTTGGACCATCAGTTATGATTGGCAAAGTTTTGTATGTGCCTTCGACATGTTTTCATCTTCAACGAGAAAGTGCACATAGGCAACTGATGAACTGATAGCTGAACTTAAAGAGATGTAATTTGACATATTTTCCTATTAAAGGCCATTTCGTGAAGATGTTATCATCCATCCCGTCTCCCCTTAAGGGCGGGAACAAACTACCCCTTGCAGTTTTTTTGGCACAACTTTTAATAGATTATAAATATTTGAAAGAAAATTACTTCTTAAAAAAACCTGATCTATTTCAAAACTTTTTCACCATTTACTAAATTTTGTATAACTACTTAACCGTGTTCGGTCAAAAAATAAAATACAATACCATGCACAAAAAAAATTCTCCCCAATATAAAAGTACTATAGATCTTGTTACGTTTTCGCTTCCCCTAAGCCATATACGCACAAGGAGGTAGCTATGGTAGATGAAACAAGGGTTTAAAAAAATAGAACATTTATTTAATCCATAAAAACAATATATCCTTATCCTAGTTAAAAATGTTTTTTACTTGGATTACTTTAAAATCACTCATCTCGAGCATATGTCTTAGCCACTCCTAAACACAACCACCTTCTTTGAAACCCAAATGTGGAATAACCAAAATTGCAATACTGCGACTTGCAGTATTCCTATAAAACTACTTGACCTGAATTATGAAATTAAAATATAACTGTGTACTCTTCCAAATATATAGCAAATGCAGCACTTTGTTGTTCAATTACTTCCACATCCATAAAATTTCTTTATAATAACAGAGAGAGAGAGTTTTCTAACTAACTTGATGCCAGGACCATATAATACCAGACATGGCGAACATTACTTTTTTGTGTTTCGCCCAGTTTGCGGCTTCGGCTTCGCCTCAGCCGCAAATCCTGGGCTCAACACAAAAAAAGAGTGCGTTCTACTCCTAGTAATATAATATACTATTTATTCTCCACATAGGTTGTCTCTGACGGAAAAAAATCCATATTATGCTTGCGTAAAATTCTATAATCATCTTCCTAATTACATAAAAATTAACAATTCCTTTAATACAATAAAAAAAGACCTAATCTCTTTCCAATATGATCTAGAGTGATTATTTTAGCGTTAGAAATGGAGCATAGTGTCTAAATTATTTATTTATTAATGTTCTGTACCTATTTTCTTTGTGACTGTCTTATACAATGTTATGTTATTTTTTTGTAATGTTATTTGTATTAAGTGCAATAAATTATCATTATCATCCAGTGGAAGTATAGTAACGACAAAAAAATTTAAAAAAAAATTTATTGTTCAAATAGGCTTAGAATGTCATGAAACGTCAAGATTTTAAGTTTGAGCGAAAAAAATTTTCTGTCGGTCTGTTTGTAACTTTTCTTGTGCGCACGTTTACTCTGGAACCGTTTGAGATATTGACTTGAAATTTGGTACACGTAAGTACTTTAACGAGATCTAGAAGTAGATTATATTTTCATCTTGTTCCGTCGAAGGGTTGGGGGGTAAATTGAGGTAAATTTGGGGTGAATAGGTAAATCAAGCAGGTAAGAGTCCATAAAATTGGTATTTAGTATATACAAGAGAAGCTAAGTCTTAAAAAAAATTCTGGCATTAGCCACCCCCATTACCACCCCCACCCCATTATTAAAGGGGATGAAAAAAAATTGTGATTTAGTGTGTGTACAAGAACCAGAAACCTCAAAATATTTTTTTACTTCATCCACCCCCACTACCACCCCCAATCACCACCCCCACCCCACTACCGATGTGGGGTATGGTTTTATGGGTTTTTGGGGTAGAGAATTTCAAATATTATATTATTAAAGTTCCATAAACAATTATTTCCACATACAAAATGTTTCGTTGTGAGTGACTTGGATAGAAAATCTGGATGTGGAAGTAGCGATTCCTTGGGCAGCGGTTATTTAATAAGTATTTAGGGATAATTACTTCCACATCCAGTTGAAGTATAGTAGGTAACGACAAAAAAAATTTGAAAATTTTTATTTATCAAATAGGCTTAGAATGTCATGAAACGTCGAGATTTTAAGTTTGAGCGAAAAAAAAATTCTGTCTGTCTGTCGGTCTATCTGTAACTTTTTTTGTGCGCACGATTACTTTGGAACCGTTTAAGATATCGACTTGAAATTTGGTACACGTATGTACTTTAACGGGATCTGGAACTAAATTATATTTTCATCTTATTCCGTTGAAGGGCTGGGGGGTAAATTAGGGCAAATGGGAGGTAAATAGATAAATCAAGCAGGTAAGAGTCCATAAAATTGGCATTAGGTATATACAAGAGAAGCTAAGGTCTCAAAAAAATTTTTGGCATCAGCCACCCCCATTACTACCCCCACCCCATTATTAAAGGGGATGAAAAAAAATGTGATTTAGTGTCTGTACAAGAACCAAAAACCTCAAAATATTTTTTTACTTCACCCCCTTACCACCCTACTACCAACCCCTGTCACCACCCCCACCCCACTACCGATGTGGGATATCATTTTATGGGTTTTTAGGGTAGACGATTTCAAATATTATGTTATTAAAGTTCCATAAACAATTATTTCCACATACAAATTTTTTTCGTTGTGAGATTAGATAGAAAATATGGATGTGGAAGTAGTGATTACTTGGGCAGCGGTTTTTTGTGGTGTTTTGATTTAAATTTAGACTATTTAATTATTTTTGTATGAAATATATCTTTACCAAACTAAAATTGAATTTTCTTTATAATTTATCTTAAAAATACTTTACTATTATTTTCTTGCTCTTGACAATATTATATTCTAGAAAACTTTATATTTTTGTGATCACACGTGCAAAAGCAATATAAGGGATATTGGCCAATTCCGCAAGTATTCAAATGAAAAACAGTTATAAATAAATAATTGTTCATTGGCTTACTAAAAGAAAATTCAAAACAAACTGTTTTCGAATGAATAATAAACTGTTTATCTAATCATAAATCCAAAAATAGTATACGAAAGCTTAACTAAAAACATACAAAACATAGTGAATATACACCAACTATTATTTACATACTTTCTTTAAAAGTAAAACAGCTATTAGTATCAAAAGACTAGAATGTAACACTCGCGAAGCAAGTCTGTCTGTTTACGCGAAAACGAAGAAGGTAAAAGGAAAGTAAATGTACGAAACACTGCACTAAAAAATTAATTGTTGAATCGTTGGCCAGAAAATAATGTTTTTCTACTTACGAAGTACGTGACGAACAGGAAACACTCATAGGAATGCGGTACACCTCTATAGTTGAGCACCAAAGAGTACGCAGATTCAGAACATCATTAAAACATTTTTACGTATAATTTTCACATAAACAAGAATATTTTATATTATACTTCTCGTAAAGCAAACATAACCACTTGTCTAATTCGTATTAACAAGATATGGTTAAATTTACGAGACAAAAGACATAATAAAGTAAAGGTTTAGAAAGACTAAACCATTCTAACACTGGACTTACTTTAGTTCCTCAAATTCAGATGAAAAGGTAATGACTGTGGGCGCGCTTAAAGCGGTCCCTGCTCACAAAAAGAAGTTGCATTTATATCATCCCTCCTCGGGCAGACAAAAAGATAACACGAGTCTAATCTAAGCCTTCTCATTGGAGAAGACGTTCCACGTTAAAATATGTTTACAACGTAAAACTAAAAGCTAGGCAGCCGCTTACGTAATGACTTCTAGAATCCGACAGTAGCGGCGGTAATTTTTTTTTAAGAGGTAACAAAACAGGTAATTTATGCACGGAAAATATAAAGTAATGTAATTTAAGGGCTTTTATGACTGGAGTTAAAAATGACCGTTACAGAAGATCGAGAAGTTTCGGTGAAAAATCCTGCCTATCTGTCATGAAAACTCGTGTTTCTTCACGCGATGGTGAAGCTAATCAATAAAGCATAATACTGTGGACAGAACATTAATGGGAGTATATTTGCCCTTTGTTCGCCTAGAAACGTTCTATCAGTTTCCTTTTGTTTCATAAAGTAGCGTTACCTAGCGTAAAATGTTTATTTTGCCTTTACAATGTATAGTTAGTGGTAAAGTTTCAATGAAAAACGAGAATAGACGTGTTTGCTGAGTTGCAACGAAGTGATAATTTCAGCACATAAACGGTCCACAATGGATAAAAGCGGTAATGGAGTTTTTATTGTAAGCATAGTTTGCCGTTTTACGTTCCTGGGCATTCTATTTCATTATTAAAATGCTCCGAGCCCCATTGTATAGACACACGTGTTCCGTGAAATGACAGCCGCATGAATAATCTCTTGTAAAGGCCGGTAGAGAATATGTAAGTGCGGTTTTACTCAAATCTGTCTCAGGAATAAACTGACATGTACTTATTGTAGCTATAGGTAGATGCATAGATACAAATTCTGAGCGCTGTGAATTGTATATGTATTCTATACCTTATATATTATATAATATAAGCGTTAAATTTGCTTAAGCAAAGCTCACATTGGTTTGTATTAAGCTACCATATGATGCAACATAAAGGTTATTATTTCTACTCTTCTCAAATGGCACATTTCTAAAACAGTAAATGCCATTGTGAATTCTGAACAACTTTCATAATATCTGCCCGTCTGGCAATCATTATACGTTAAAGATCTTTTCAAAAAAATCTTATACAAGCAAAAAAATTTGTAGACATAGCCTCTGTATTAATTGAAATCCTGTAAATTCCCCAAAAAAAGTTGTACTCGAGTCGCCATCTTGGAAATGGCCGGCAAATTACGGTTTTTGTCTTTTTTTAAACGTTCATTTTATAAAAGAAAGTTGAACAAAAAATTGTTAAGCAAGTAATTATCTACCTACAGCTTTAGTTATTACAATTTTTTTGTTGGACCAAACCTGGGGGTACAAAATGGCGTTGAACGTTTCTCTCACATAAATAGTGTTGTAATTCTCGCCATTGTGGTATGGCAGGTGATTTAAACAAAAGTAATAAGAGCGTAGATAAGTAGGCTTTATTAGTATTTTTTTTTTTTTTTTGTTAAAACCCAGTCACCCTTCTCTGTGGCTCCGACCCTCACAGAGGGGAGCTGGTAGTACCGGCAGCCACTCCCCACACCCGTGCGGTAAGTGACTACTGGGTCCAAGAATCGTGTGCCCTGAGCAGACGTAATGAACCGAGGATGACGGCCTTCTGCATTCTGCCGGCTAAGACCTCTGCCGAATTTTGGCATGCCGAAAGCAGTGTGTGTCTCGTTCCACCGAGGGCTCCTATAATCAGTACTACTATCCTAACAGTATGGTCTGGATAGAGTCCGCGGAGTTCGAAGAGCAAATCTCGATATTTTGTCCGTTTTTCCTCCTCCTTCAAGACAATGTTGTTCTCCGCGGGAGCCGAGAACTCCACGACAAACATTGTCTTGAGTTGGTGGTCGAGGAGGACTACGTCAGGCTTGTTGGCTTGTATTTGCCTAACGGTAGGAAAAGAGTAGTTCCAATAAATTAGACACTTCTCATTTCCCACAACGGACTCAATATCCCCCGGAGTCCATCCCATACGAGTGCAGTAGATGGTAATAAAGCACTCGTAATGCTCCGTCGTCCCTTTGGATATAGGCCGAGACTGCATATGTCGGGCAAGCCGACAGCAAGTGCATGAGAGTCTCTGGCGCCCTGCGGCAGGCCCTGCAGCTGACATCAGGGACCTTTATACCCATGACACGACTACGATAGACGAGGGTGTTAAATACACCATCCTGGCAAGCCATTATGAATCCCTCGGTCTCAGACTTCAGCCCTGCTGACCTTAAGAAGGCAAAGGTCAGTCAGCCTTTCGGATAAGCTAAGGTTTTCTATATTTTTATAGAAAAGTCCATGCATTGGCTTATCCGTGTGAAGCTGCAGGAAGTTGTTGTGTTCTGCAGTTTTAATTTGGGCTTTTCGCCGAGCAGGTTCCAACTCGGTGACAGAGTCGCGATTTACCCGCTCGACGTCGAAGGAGAGACCAAGTTCATCGGCTGCTCTTTGTGCTGCCTTAAACAAAAAGGCTCCTACCTCTGCATTTTCATGGTCCCGGACCATGCAGAGGAGGGGATTCGAACTCCTGATGACCTTACAGGCTCCATCCAGAACCATCCTATTATGGAGACTCTCCAAACGTCCACGGCCTCCCCGATGTCATGGGACGGACGATTTAGGATGCAAACTCCTATTGAGATGCATCTTCTTGCGGGTTCCTACGTTTCACTACTCCAAAGGAGTAGAGTAGGATCAGAACGGCAAGCATGTTGGTAGCAGACACCTTGTTCTTCCCCGACAGTTCTGAGGACCAGATCTGTCGGAGTCGGATTATTATTATTATTATTAATAAGAGAGTAGGGATTTGAGTAATAAAGTTGTAGATAACAAGTATTATAAGAAATTCTTTGAGGATCGAATTTTCCCTGATATTTTTTTAAACATTCACACACCAGATATTTTTTTGTTTTATTTTTGATCAGCCATACCTAAACAAAAATAAATTTACTAGTGTTTTGAATTCTCTAGTCCCTTGAGGCTAAACATTTTTGCAGCCCCTGTTTTTCCGCTTCCTTCTACATACTGCAAAGAGGCTGTAGCAAATCAAAACAAGGCATATAAAAAATATTCTTTCACTAGAGAGGAAGAAGATTAGAATAATAATTATAAGATATGTAGAAAAAATCTGGTTAAAGTAATACGGAATGCGAAGTGTAATTTTTATAAGAAAATGATCAATGATAATAAAAGTAATAGTAAGCAAATGTGGAAACACTTAAAAGATATTGTTGGTAGTAAAAATGAAACGTTTAGTAATTACCACAATGGACTAAGTTGCAACGGGACACTATATAATGTTGATGAAACACCGATGTATTAAACAAATATTATAAAGGCAGCATTGAGAGTATAATTACAAGTATTGATTCCAATATCGTAAATAGCAATATCATTATGGATACTATACCTCAATATAAGTATTCAATGTCAATGTTTACTAAAATATCTTTGCAAGATTTATATAAATTTATTACTAGACAAGTTAAAAATTCCAGTACTGATGAAGTTAGTTTACATATTATAAAAGAATTGTTCCATATTATAGGATATCTTTTTCTAAATTTGATTAACTTAAGTTTAGAAAAGGGATTAGTTCCTGAATGCTTCAAATCTTCAACTATAGTACCTGCTCCTAAAATTATTAACACAAATCTTGCGGAAAAATTGCGGCCAATAAATATGCTTCCATTCTGCGAAAAAGTTTTTGAATTAGTACTGTTTGAGCAAGTCATAAAATATATAAATCCAAACAACATTTATGTAGCTATCAATCCGAATTTAGAGGGAACCACTCATGTGAAACTGCTCTTCAGTTTGTGATTTCGGACTGGAAACATAAAATTGACAAGAAGGTGTCGGCGTTTGTACAGTATTTATAGATTTGAAAAGAGCATTCGAAATTCTAGATCAAAATATTAATACTTAAATTTGAAAAATATGGATTTACTGAAAGTGTATTAAAGTGGTTTCAAAACTACCATTGTAACCGATGTCAATGCACAAAAGTAGGTAACACCAAATCGTCATTAGAAATAAAAAACTTCGGAGTTCCCCAAGGAAGTGTGCTTGGGCCACTTTTATTTATATTATATAAAGGACATGGAAATGCCCTAAATAAATGTAAAATTCATCACTTTTCAGATGACACCCTAATATACTATGCCCATAATAATTTCAGTGAACTAATATCAGCTATGAACGGAGAACTTAAAATGTTTACCACTAAATTCAGTCACAATAAACTGAAAGTAAATGAATTAAAACCCAAATGGATGTTTATAAGTAATAATTACTGGTTTAATATATTTAGAGAGTTAAATTTAAAAATAGGAATAAATGAGCAGGCTGTCGAGCAAATAGATCAAATGAAATACCTGGGTTTTGTAATTGATAGAGACCTAAAATTTGGAAATCATATAGATTATATTCCGAAGAAAATTAGCAAAACATTGGATTTTTAGGACGGGTAGCTCCCTATTTTTCAGCTCCAGCAAAATTAACTGTTTACAATTCTTTGATATTGCCTCATTTTACTTATTGCTGCTCTGTACTATGTGTTACTTGTACATATTTTGACAAACAGCAGAAATTGCAAAACAAAGCAATGAGAATAATATTGAAATGAGATAGATACTAGTATTCAGAATATGTTGAATTTGCTAAATTGGCTCGATATTGAGAATTTTTACTTTGAATATTTAAAAGATAAGCTAATATTAGTTAACGAAAATACATCCTTATCATACCAGGTCTGTCTTAAACCTTTGTTTCATAAAAGCATTAGTCAGTACAATCTTCTTCCTCAGAACCTTAAAGATATTAAAAGTAGTCATGTATTCAAAGATTTGCACTATGGGTTCCACCGGACCTGGCTGCGATCAAAGAAGTCTTTGATCAGGGGCTCTATGGGCTGACTACTGTGTTTGGGACCTTAAATGTGGGACACTAGTGCACGAAACCACGAATTGAGTACCGTGTACTGCACTTTCAACCTTTGATAATTTTGTTCCTGATCTATCATCGCTGCTGAAGAGTAACAATAACTCCGAAACATATTTCCGTAGCTTCATTGTTGTGTCTTTTTTGAGGTATATCGATGGCAACTATTCTTGTTTTTGTAATTGACGATCTCTGTCATACTTTTTATATTTTCAAGCTATTCCTGTATCTCAAGACTATAATACCTTTTTAATTTTTGGATTTCTCCTTTTTAGGTAACATCAATAGCAACAAAAATATATCTTATAATTATTACTACTTGATATAAACATTTAAATTCACGTTCCATCATGTCAATAATAATCAGGGGCTTCGAACTCCAATTTCCTTTCTTGAAATTTTTGAGTACAGAACACCAAGTGCGTTTAAAACTTACAAAGCACCTTATTAACCAGTAGCGCTCGAACACAGCGTGTTTTTAGCATGTACGCTCATATTTCATAATTTATATCTGCTGACAGAGCACATTTATAAAAACAATAGGTAGATAGTGTGAAAATTTGGAATTGTCTAACAACAGTTGGCACCATTATTCCAATTTCAACAAACATTGACAAAGCTCCTTTCTGCCTCTTCCGGTCTTCAGATACAATTAAATAAAATCAAACAAATAACGAAGGAGGCGTCAAAAGTACCAAAGTTAATAAATGGTGTAAGCATAAGCATAACAGATGGTAAAATATAAAATAACTTATTTATTGGAAATTGTATAAGACCACAACAAATCACAGAAGTTAATCGTTTAAATTCTAAATAAAATTTATTGACATCATATAAGCACTTCTCAGCCATTATTATTCCAAAGTTTTACAAACGCGGAAAATTCAAAATAGGAACTGAAAGCAAATTTTAGAATTGGTAGTAGAAGATTCTACACGTAGTACTAGAAGTATCGCCTGTCATGCCTAAATGTCTCTGTGGATTGTACCTACAACCTTCAGTGAACAGTTGTTATAATCATACCATGGGCAAACAAAAAATGCCACACTATTATGCAATGAAATACGCAGCATCAATTTTCTCTTATAAGCGTGGGCTGATATAATTAGGTGGCTTTCTCACTTTATCACAAAGATTAACTGGTCAAGAATATTTGATAAAGAAATTACCTGAATTGTTAGGCGAGCAGTATCAAACTCCTATCGATGGTATTTGCATGATGGGGCAAAAGTTCATCCTAGTAGGATAGTAAGGAAATATCGAAAATAACTGGATAGGCAGAATGCTCGATAACCGGATTTTAATCCTTTGTATTTTTCTTTTTGGTCACATAAAGGACGTGGTTTATTCCATAGAAATTCAGGTCATAAATGATTAAAATCTATTCGCGAATTCCTGAATCTGCCGATGTCGGTCTAAACACTAAATGAAGGTAGGCAGTTTGAACACTTATGTGTGTGAGCTGTTAATCATTATCAGCAATATACTAGGTGAGTAGTTCAAAATTAAAAAAAAAAATCACATTTTCGCTTGGTCAAATTTTGGTTTATTTTGTAGTCAATTAAAATTAAACAAGCTAAAAACGTATTCTTCGCCTGTTAACTGAACTTTTTATATAATTGTTACACATTCTATAGGATACTCTTCGCAGTTTTTTGTAAATAATGTTAGTAATAGACATTGTTAATTTTATAGTACGAACTTAGTTGGTAAAAGACTCAGTGTAAAATAAAGTAAAAATAAAAAACCCATACCAAACCATTTGAGTTTCGAACCCGGGACCCTTGGATGCCGAGTCAAAATCGTAAGAACTAGACCACCACCTTACACGTAAAAAAATGTGATTTTTTACATTATAAGACACGAGCTAAAATCATATTTTCACGGTTGTAAAACATAAAAATGAAATTTTTTTTTTCAAATTTAAATCATTAATAACATTTTTTATTTACCGATCGATTTTGTAAAAAAACAATAGGGTTCTTCCTCTAGCTAACACTACTTACTGTCCAAATTTCAGTACAATCGGATTTTTCTTTCTTGAATTATCGTGCTTACAAGAAACGTGACGGACGGACGTACGGGCAGACGGACGGACAGGCGGACATTTGACACAATGATATGAAAATTTTTTTGTCTGCGAGCGATATTTACGGTTTTAGAAATGTGCCGATAAAATGCAATATACTCTTCGTTTTCGTATTTGCGAAAAATATAATAACTAGATTTATTTTGATTACCCATTTTATTTTTGTATGAATGCAATATGCATGGCTCCTCTTTGACTATGTAATCGTGTTATTACCAAAGATCAATTAGTTCCAATAATAAATTTTCCGGAAAAATATGATAACAGTATGATAACCAGAAATTAATGCAGTTGAGTTTTGAAGATAACACTTTTGCAATTTGTATTACACAATCTTAAAGAAATTAGCACCATACTGTAAACAAATCGATCTATTCGTTGTTGCCAAATTGCACAAAAACTTCGTACATACTTTTTTTTGGAAAATGGTTGATTTTAGGACCTCATGGTAATAAACTTTTTTACTTAACATGAGGCTAAGTATCAATTATTGTTAGGGTTACAAAAGTTATTTCCTTAACTTTCTGTAACTATTGATAGATAGCAATGCGAATATGTGACAAGTGACTGAAATTTACACTAGTAAAAAATAATAGTTTAGAAAATTAAAAAACACGCTTTTACGAGTAGTGCACTAAAAAGTTTAAAATAATTAATTGATTAATTATTTTACACTTTTTAGTGGGCTACTCATAAAAGTGCAGGTTTTAGTTTTTCAAGCTATAATCTTTTATTATTAACTTTTTACTTTCCTATTCATACGTGTTTTTCAGTTTTTTAATTAAACTTAAAACTTAAAAGAAAAAAAGGGTAAAATATCACAGATTTTGTAACGTTGAATAAAACGAAAACTATCTTATAGTACATTAATTATCAATAGGTAAGAAAAAAGTAATATGTAGCAAAAAAATAATAAAAGTCTGTAAGAGTAAGTCTGTTCCACACTAATATAAAATGCGTTAATGTATATATACTTATAAATTAATATTTATTAAAGTGATGAATTTAAATAATCATCAACTGAATAAAAACAGTGATTCAGTATAATTCTTTTAACAGCGTTTTTAAAGGGGTTTAAATTTAGTAATTTAACTTCAGGTGGTAGTTTATTATACAGATTAAGGTTTAGTGAATTGTTTTTTGATTTTTTTAGCCTAAAACGAGGGTTCCTTAGTAAATCTGCAGATCTTGTTCTGTAACTGTGAATATCAGAAAGAGTGTCAAAACTACTAATGTTTTTATGTATTTCGATAAGAGAAAAAATATATATAAAGATGGTAAAGGCATTATGCCAAATTTTAAGAATAGTGGCTGGCAGTGTTCGCTATTGTTATTAATTCCAGCAATTATTCTAACCGCTCTTTTTTGGAGCCGAAATATTTGTATGACATTACTTGAATTTCCCCATAAGATTACCGCATATGAAATGCGGAAATGAAATAGTGCAAAATATGTTGAAAGTAGTGTGTTAACACCCAATATTGACCTCAACTGGCGTAATAAAAAAATTATACTTAAAAGTGATTTGCCTAGAATGTCAACATGACCACACCAATTCAGTTTATCATCTATTGTAACGCCTAACAGCTTAACGCTTTCTCCATTTGTGATGCTGTGATTAGACGATACAACAAGTTTCTGTGATTTATTAATGTTTAATTTAAGTTTATTTGTAGTAAACCATCTGCCAGCAATTTCCTCAATTTGCAAGTTATTACTAAGAGATGTACAATCTTTATTTGAAGCAATCAATGTTGTATCGTCTGCGAAGAGAACACAATTATAAGGCTGAAGACATTGACAAATATCGTTGATAAATAATATGAGTAGGATAGGCCCAAGAACAGATCCTCGAGGCACGCCGTGTTTAACATCACTTAAATCTGTTAAATGGGATGTGAAAAAAGATAGGGGCAACTAACTTCTTATACCATAACGCGTTAATTTCTCAAGCAGCAGATCGTGAGGAACACAGCCAAAAGCTTTAGAGAGATCACACAAGGCGATTTCTGTGTGCTTTCCCTCCCCAAAGCCACGAACTATGTCATCCACCACTCTCCGTACTGCTTGCGTTGTCGATAACTTGGGACGGAAACCTAATTGATTTGCTGAAATTACAGAAAGATGCACGAACAGAGCCCAAAAATGGGAATAATCGAGATTGGACGGTAGTTGTCTAAAAACTTCATGTCACCCTTTTCATAAAGCGGAAGAACTTTTGTTATTTTAAATGCATCTGGGAAAACTCCTTCGCTGAAGCATCTATTTATTAAAGCTGTAAGAGGGCCTAGAATTATATCAACGGTGTTTATAATTATCTTACTATTTAAATCATAGGCATCAGTACATGGGGAATTTTTTAGAGCATTTACTCCATCAAGTACGTCATGTGTGGTAACTGGTCTGAGAAAAATAAATCATCAACGACAGGAATTTCTCTTAATATATCATTTACGTTATATCACTCTTTGGAAGTGCTTTAAGAATATCTTCTGCTACTGTGCTAAAATATTCATTGAAATCATCCTGTGTCAAAGCAGGATCTATTTGGGTTTTCGATAAATAAATATTGTTACGCTCATAGTTTATTAATTTCCAGGCGTCTCTAGATTTGTTGTCAGAGCTTGCAATATGTTGATCATAAGCAGCTTTTTTTGTTATATTTATCTCGTGTTTATAACTTTTAAGTAAGTCTTTGTAAATCTGGAATTGATTAGGATCTTTAGTTACATTGCAAATTGTCTTGACACCAAACAATGTGTCCCGCATTTTATGTAAGGACTCATTAAACCAATTGACTGGTGGTTTGTTATTAATAAAAATGCATTTTTTAAGTGGAAAATGTTAAATTGACTAGGGATTTATATTTGTCAACTAGAAAATTCGACAAAAAGTCTATACTATAATCATTATTGTAAAAAATATTCCAGTTGAGACCAGAAAGAGAAGCGCGTAATTTGTCAATACCACTATTTGTGATACGCCTTCTGTACACTTTTCTAGGAGAATCAGTAATAGTTTTAACAGTAGTTTTAACAGTCATATATTGGCCTAATCTGAAAGACATGTTCAATTACATCAGCTTCATAAACATTGTTTTCTAAATTTGTAAGAATATTGTCTAAAAGGTGACTCTTGTACTGTCCCTGATAACTATAAGACCAAAAGAATCAACGAGTGATATAAAGTCAGTCAAAAGTGAACTTTTCTTATGGAAGTTTATATTGAAATCACCCATAAGTACAATCATAGAATTACCAGTAGAATATTTGAATAGTAAATTTTCTAAATTTATTAAAAATATGTTGGAATTTCCAGAGCAAAATCTGTATTCTGTAATAATTAACATTTTAGATTCCGTTAATTTTACTCCACAAAATTCTGAATTAAATTCACTATTAAATTCTCCCAAATTTAATGGTATATATTTGAAATGGTTATTCAAAAATATCGAAACATCTCCGTGAATGTTTCTAGACCTGCTAAAAAAATTTGCTAAGAAGTAGTCCCCTAAATTTATAAATTTCAGAGATTCTTCGTTCATCCAATACTCTGATAAGCAAACCACATCATATTTAAAATTATTCAGAAACAAGGTTAATTGAGAGACTTCATTTGATAAGCATTGTATATTAATATGGAACAGACTTATCACGTCATTGGAGAATATATTGCAACCAGGAGTAATATTAGTTGTCGAATCAACATCATCAGATGTAGTGTTTTGGTTAATACTTAGTTCTCCTTTTACCTTAACTTCTAAGTCACTAGTATAAGCTGAGATAGTCTGGTGTATAAAAAATGTCTTCCTTATTTATAACTGTACCCACCATGTCATTTTCTGGTAAATGCAAATTATTTACCTCGTCATCCCCAATTAAAAATATTTGCAATTCTACAGATGGAGCAGGCGTCCTTTTAGTACCTAGTAAGGTTTCTCCTCGTGAAATTACTCGTGGAACACTTAGGTTTAAAGCACTTGGTGAAGATGTCATTTCAGTACCTGGTAAAGTTTCTCCAGTAACACTTAGATTTAATAGAGATGGAGCAGGTGACCTTTCAGAGTTCTGGTTATCACTTTCACTTAAAATATTGTCTTTAACATTTACGAATTTTAGGTTTTTAATCGGAAGTTTTTTTTAAGATGATATTTACAAAATATGAGGCCACTAAATAAACGTTTAGCAACTTTCTTCGTCTCAACGGTGTTTATTTCTTTGTATTTAACGTGTCCTAGAGTATATCTGTTAAATTTTTGTAAGAAATCATGGAGTTTACTTTCTTGAAATATTACGGCTATCACAATGGGGTATGGAGGAAAACAGTAAACTGGTATTAGTACACATTTTCAATTTATTACATATTAGCCGAAAAGACGGTGTTATATTTTTATTAATGTCATTTTTACCTCCCATTATAATTACCTAGTCTTGTAATGTAAAGTCTTTAGTCTTTTGGCTTAAACGTGCTCCGGGTTTTCACACAGAAAATACATCAAAGGTACTTTCTAACAAATTTCTTACGAGCCAAGTTATGTCCAAACCCACAGTAGAAGGAATACAAAATGATTCTGCATGATGGATTTGCCATTTCGAAGTCCATAAGAAGAGGTTATGCAATTAACTATCGCTGTGGCATTTTCAGCCTCGGTAGAAAGGATATTTTCGACATTTTTTGTCCACAGCGACTTGAGAACTAAATTGGGCGTGGACAAGACAGCACAGATGACCTTTTTAATGAAATAATTGAATAGAAATGAATATTCTGAATATTTTTGTGGTATATGTTATCAGTAGATAATATATACCACAGTACAGTAGTACTCACTCAGGTTACGTTTATTATTATTAGTGCTGTTATGTCTAGAAGAAATTGATTTTGTTTTCGATATTTCCATATTCCTTATTACCATTTCTAATGAAGTTTTTATATTTATAGTCTATTAAAAAAATTTAATTGAAGAAAATCAAAGAAATCTGATTTAAATCACCTAAAAAACTCACGATTTTTTTAACTACTCTGTTGAGGGATGAGAATAAATAGATGTAAAAATCGTATAATTTTTCCAAGAGTTACACAACTCAAATTTATATTTTTGAAATATTTATCTAAGCTAAACTGTTATAAGTAGACACCGAAGCAATAATCTAAGCCAAGATAAATTACACTCACCATTTCCCTTTTGTCCAAGTATACAAAAACACTAGGATACAAACATTGACTTGAGCAGTAAAACAGTAACATAACCACAGACCGAGACGAAGCGCACGCCTATTTTCTTTCCACTTTTTAGTTCATTTACTTTCCATTATCCTTCATGGAACATAATTTTAACGTGGCCATCGGCAAAAAGGAGATGTTACAATTTTCCTGTCTATATAATCTTCAGCGTTCTAGGCGTGATTGCGTGTTTGCGTGTAGCACCCCATTAGAGGAGGATAATTAAATAGTCGGTTAAATATTTGCCGATATTAGAAGTAATGGAACAAGAACGACTTCAATTTTTCAACTGAATAAATAACATTAATAATAATAGTTCTTTATTTTCATTCAATTCACAAAGTAAGGATAGAATACCGGGTGTCAACGGAATCATTCGACAAGCCATAGTTTTCAGAGTTTTCAATATATATAAGTTTTTTTGGCACCACCACCAGTTTCGATTTAGATTTGTTTCGATGAAATTAAGTAAACTTGGTATTCGAGGAAATGCTAACTCTCTTTTAATATCCTATCTCGCAAATAAAAAATTTATTGTTAAATATGCCGATGTTTTTTCGGAGAGCTATGCTACTGATTGGCACCCCACAAGGTAGTGTCCACCCATTTTTCTTTTATATGTCAACGACTTACCTGACAATCTAAGTGAGTGCAATACCTTCATGTACGCTGATGATACGTCGTTAATTATTAGTGATAAATGCGAATCAGAAATTATTCGTGTAAAGTGATTCTTGTAACGAAGTCTTTTAAAGAGTTGTGCGATAAAAACAATTTAATCATCAATATAGCTTTTTAAGTCTACGGAAATGAAGCAAAAAATTTTACTTTTTCCATCGACAATAATAATATCGAGATACTCAAAAACACTAAATTTCTTGGAACAATCAGTGATAATAATTTTATTTGGTCAGACCACATTGAGCACCTAACATATAAATTAAACAAGTCATGCTTTTTCATTCTGTCCTTAAAGAACTCACTGACAATCGATTGTCTAGTATCAGTCTATTACGGACTTAACCTACAATATCTACAATATTATAGTATGGCGCTCATCACCTTTGGCACATAGATTATTTTTAATTCAAAAACGAGTAATTCGAATAATTTTTAACTTGAAATATTTAGACTCGTGTAGGCAAATTTTTCCTCCAAAAATATTCTTAGGCTAACCGGTATTTATCTGTATAAAATTTAATTTATATCTATAAGAAAAAAATGGACTAACTAAATGTGAGTATAACACTAAAGCTCTACACGGGAAAACATTACCATTCATTCTATGAAAGGTCACTGAGTTATTGTGGAATTACGTACATACTTCCACATGAGTTAAAATCAGTAAATACTCTTAATTTATTCAAAATAAAGCTAAGAGAATTTCTGATAGGAGAAGTTTTCAATGACGTTGAGGAATACATGTCTTATTCATGTGAAAACATACGTATCTGAAATCTTTGTGTCAAATTTATATTGTTTGTATTGAATATTGTATGCTTTTATTTTATATTTATATATTATCTTAATCCTTACATGTGATTTTTACATAATTTCTAATTGTTACAGTCTATTTTCACATTTAGTAATTCCCGGAATTTTAGGTACTAATTTCGTTGACTTCCCAAAGTTCATCGTGTATTTGAGCATAGTGGTGCCATCTCTCGCCAAATAGATGTTTTTTTCGGCCGACCAAAAAGTACACACTTTCTGGAGAAATTATCCGCCAGAAATTAACGTTTTCCCGTAACATTAGAGATCGGCAATAGTATATTGTGTATTTAGGTGTGAAAGCAACACATTCCCGGACGACGATGCAAATTGTTGGCCGAGGCGCCAGCCGAAGCCAACAAGAGCAATAAGATCTCTCATTACTTATGTATAAAAAGATAATTTTACATGTTCTGTGCATACGTGCATACAGTGTTGCATACATTCCCGGCCTTTTGTTTTTGTTTAGTGAAACAAGAGTCCAGTGATATCTGACATTAAGTAGCTAAATTAAAACATTGAAATAATATATGCAATACTACATGCAGAATTGCACGTGTCGTCATAGCTAACCTATTTCTTAAGATTTACAAGTATTACGTAGCTATTATTAAAATTTCTACCTGGTTCCTGTACTTTCAACCAAAATCAAGTTCAACGTAATGTTTATGAAGTTTTAAATAGTTTGTCACCATAAAATAAGACACTTTTTGCAGGTTGGAAATCTTACCTGTAATTAGCAGTCTATTTTTATTAATCAATATTGAAAAATTGTTTGCGTGAATTTTTAAATATTTGCTTGGAACCAGTATGGCTCCAAGCTAAAAATGCCTATACAAACATTAAAAATGAGAATAAACGAAAAAACTTTAAAAATTGAGGTTATGTTAGTTATACGATGCACATGCCCAAGGAGGTTGAATAAATAAGGAGTCGCCATAAGAAGCAAAATGTGGCAGCACATTCTTCATTTTAGTATGATCGAAACGTCAACAAAACGCGACATGTATCTTGATTTAATATTATTATAAAATAAATGTTTTTGATAGAAAATAGTGTTTTTCGCCATAACATATGATTTCGTGTCCGCCAAGTAGCTGTACAAATCAAAGTAGTATCGATAAGAAATGTTTTGGAATCACTTTTCATAGGTTAAAACAGGTCCGTACTCAAAAGATATGTTGAAACTATTTTCTATTTATTTTAGATTGTATTTTAGATTGTATTATATTATATCTGCATGAAATGTGAAACCGTCATCTCATTCATTACTCTACTGGCTTGATATATGGTAGTGTCAATGTGTAAAGTCAACTAACATCTCCTCAAATGCTGTATAAACTTTTTTTTAATCAGGACCTGGCGAGCCGTTCATGACAGTATGATCACAAGCCACGCCTTCTGCGGCCGTTTCTCATTGTAGTATATAAGCTTTATGGCTACTCCTTATTTATATTCTACCTCCATGCACATGCCCTATGTATGCACAGGTAATTGTAGGACCTTATAGCTCGCGCCATCTACTAAAGTAAATAGAAACCATGCACTTATAAAGGCATTATATATGTCGGACCACCTATTTAATACACCGTGGCTTCAACACTGCTTATCTTAATTTTTGGGATCAGATTTGGTATCACCTACTCCTAAAATATGTACCAGCTACCAATTTTAAAGCAATTCCGACGAAGGCGCGGCGCCCTCACCAAATATTGAAATATTTTCAACAAAAAAAATCTTGTTTCCATTTTTTTTCACCCTGCACTGGACATATAGCTTAATGAAATTAATATGAGACCACGGGCGCGGCGAGCCATACCTCTGAGTTCGAGAAAGAGTTCATAGAAATCGCTTAAGCCAATCCAGAGGAATGTTTGTATACATTAAAAACAAACGCTCGAAAATAAAAATCTGCATTTTAGTATTTATTTAAAAAAATATATATTTCTCCGTAATTAGAAGTGGGGACATTGTGTATAATAAATTAATAAATAATAAAGATTTGTATGTATTCAGGCACGTAAACTAACTCGTCCGTTATATTTTCATTCAAATCAGTCCTGGCATGTTGTAACTTTTATATGCAGTTTGGAGCTGCTAAACCTGTCATATACGAGCACGTACAAATTTTTCTGTATAGAAACACGTCGTCCATGCCAAATTGAGCTCATCAATTCGTAACTTGTCGAAAATTGTTATGTCTGCAATCTTCGTTTAATGTATTTCCTGTATCTGATAAATTTATGACAGGAACAGTTGTGTTTCCTATTAAAAACGCGTTTACTCAAATCATATCGTAATTCTATCGGTGCTGTAGTAACGGCTATAATAAAATCCGTGGTTTATTTTTATAATATATTGGGAGATCAATATCAGGTCTGCACTGAAAGGTGGGCGTTCTTGCCAATTTTTTAATGAATCGTTAATACCATTTCCTTAATGAATGTTGGCAAATATTGTCCCATTTAGTGGACAAGCTAAAGATACACAGAGAGAAATCATTTTGGCAAATTTTGCCCAACGTTGTGTAATAAGGTTTTGTCGCACTTTTTAAACAATTGTAAAATATGAAAGCAAAATGTTTTACAATTTTTTACTCTTTAATTGTGCGTAATTCTTGTATATTTTACTTACCCAATATAAAAATTGCGATAAAATGATTTTCTTGGAAACGTGTTTAGGGAAATTTGGAATTAAATTGATTTATTTTTACTCAACAAGTAATAGTAATTTTAACTTAATTTATTTTTAATCGTGTCTCAGGTTTTGTTGCCATTCTGTTTACAATTAGTTTTACGCAACTGCTTAAAGGGTTTGCAGAAATTGTGTAAAATAAAAATTGTGTTTGTATAAATGTTTGCTAACAAATTTCTGAAGTGCGCAGTCCAAACTTATTTATTTCCGCTATACAATAATATAGTAATCTAAGAATGATTGTATCATGCCGTCACCAGAAACTGTATAATTTAATGACATACTGTTTACGATTAGTTTGGTGTCATCATTTTTAGGATTAATTTTTCTAGGATTAATTTCAGATAGAAAAGCTCATTTTATAGATCACTTTAACCACGTGAGCAGTAAATTTAGACCGCGAATTACCACACAGTGTACATCATATTTAAAAAGTTTCCCATCTATATCACCACACCCTGCTTTACAAATCATATCTCTATCTTATCCTGACATATATGCTTCCCAGATATATTACCTTCTCCTATCAAGAATATAACAAATTGTGATTCAGCTACTTCAAGGTAAATCATTAAAAAATAGCTGCAAATTTGCCTCTCTATGGGAAACGCCCATAACATCACCAACAATATCCAACTTCATACTAAAATATTTTATTCCAAACTTTGTAAATTCCCTCCTTCAGTGTACACGACAAGGTCCCCTTACCTAAAAATTTCTCCATATAATTACTACTTTTTGAAGATCAAACTTAAAAGGGCCATGGCCACTGGCTAGTCATATCCTACTAACATCAGTAGGCTTCCCAATCTAATATAAAGCCTTTTCCGACATTCACTGCACTTTATATAAGCGTCCGTCATGATTATTTGATATGCTCCAGAGCGCCAACACTACGAAAGAGCAAGAAGTACATATAGAGATGATTTTTGGCAAAAATTGTTAATTTCATAGTTATATTTCATGAATTATAGAATAATGGCAAAAACAAGAATATAAACATTGTGTAAAATAAGTTGCATTACTGGCAGAACAAAATAAAGATTTCAAATTATTGATTTGCAGAAAAGTAACCCCAGTTAATGTATTACCGAATAACAGCTTTTTTGAATTGAGCGTACATATTATGCAAAATGATTTCCAAACTTCACACAAACTGTAGAAAGTTAGAAACTAACTTAATATATTCCACAAGATAAGTAAGAATACTGTAACTTTAATTCAATTTGTGATTTCTAGGATTGTACAAAAATTTTATCATCATTACTCCAAAAAAAAACCGCTGCCCAAGAAATCACTACTTCCACATCCAGATTGGCTATCCAAATCACTCACAACGAAAAAACTTTGTGGAAATAATTGTTTATGGAACTTTAATAATATTATATTTCAAATCCTCTACCCCAAAAACCCATAAAACGACACCCCACATGAGTAGTGGGGTGGGGGTGGTGATAGAGGGGTGGTAGTGGAAGTGGATGAAGTAAAAAAATATTTTGAGATTTCTGGTTCTTGTACATACACTAAATCACATTTTTTGTTTCATCCCCTTTAATAATGGGGTGGGGGTGGTAATGGGGGTGGCTAATGCCAAAAATTTTTTTGAGACCTTAGCTTCTCTTGTATATACTAAATACCAGTTTTATAGACTCTTTCCTGCTTGATTTACCCAAATTTACCCTAATTTACCCCCCAACCCTTCGACGGAACAAGATGAAAATATAATTTAGTTCCAGATCTCGTTAAAGTACATATGTGTACCAAATTTCAAGTCAATATCTTAAACGGTTCCAGAGTAAACGTGCGCAGAAAAAAAGTTACAGACAGACCAACAGACAGACAGAATTTTTTTTCGGTCAAACTTAAAATCTCGACGTTTCATGACATTTTAAGCCTATTTGAACAATAAAAATTTTTAAAAATTTTTTTGTCGTTACTATGCTTCCCCTGGATGTCGAAGTAATATATTATCTATTTCCACAAATTATTCCTCTCAGTTTTTTAAGACAATTTTGAAGTGTTTTTTATAATTTGGACAAAATGTTATAAGGAATTGTAAGGATTTTAAGACTTACATGAATTGTACTATTTGCTTCTGCAGTTAAAATTATAATATTCTCCATTGGTATAATTCCTGAGATATGTTATGTACTTAAACAATATGTGTTTGTTGGCTTGAAAATGTGTTAAACGCTTTTCAGGTCACCGGTGACCTCAATGACCCTTTTAAGTCTAGGAGATATAGATTTGAATATTGAAAACATTCAGCGCCATTTTGTATTTCTGATGGATCATCCTTTTGTACTCAAATGTTCAAAAATTCTACTGTCTTTTGTTATGTTTTACTTGTTATGTTATGCATATATTGTTATAAGTCTGTTTGCTGATAGACTCCCGGTCGTATAGTGTAAGGAATATCGTCCGAAGCTCTACCCTTCCTTGTCTTTATTGAAATATTGTTTGTAACCCAATCTGTAACGTAAGTTTTAATCTGTATGGTCAAGTTATGACCGACGGCATTTCTATTGTGACGTGCTTACACCCTTTTTGTAAACACCCTGTATCATGGGTTCGGAAATTATAACAACCAGGGTAACACTAAACACTAATTTATTAACTTACTTAATTACAACAATAACTACTTGGCTAATAACACACTGTGTACTACTTGATCACTTTATTCTCTTCTGATCTTACTACTCTTGCTATCTACACTGAACTTTATCACTGTGTTTACTCTCTGACCATTTCAACTGACAATTAGTACTGCACTAACTTCTCCCCTTTTGGTTTACTCCATGCCTTATATACCTAAAGATGACAGATCTAGAAGCTTCTCTGAGCATTATTGTTTTAGATAATGCTAAGTACCACTCTCGGGTTGAAGAAAAACAACCAACCCACTCTTGGACGAAAAAAAAATGCAAACCTGGTTAAAGACTAAAGACATAGATTTCAGTGATTCCGAATTGCTCCAAATAGCTGGAGCTAACGGAACAGCGCAACACTATGTTGTCGACAATTTAATTAGAGAGCAAGGACATGCAGTACTGCGGATTCCACCAATCACTGTCAGTTCAACCCAGTAGAACTTGTTTGGGGAATTTGTAAGGAGTATTACGACAAACACATCGAGAAAGATGGTTTTAGTGACGAAGCCGTTCTTGCTATGTGGAATGAGGCTTTATTTCAAGTGTCGAGCTCAATTTGGTCCAAGTGTGTATGTAAATCACACAAATAAATTGATTTTAGACACATATGATCGAGAGTTTCACACTGAAGAAGTTTTGCCATTCATTATAAGTGTTAATAATGAAAGCGATGATGAGGACTTGGAAGAATTAGACATTAACGACGAAAACTAAATTTATTTATTTATCTTATACTAGGTATTTGTATTTTGCTGCCATATTTGTTTTATATGGGGTTCGGCATAATTAGTATTAAGTATATATTTTTATTTTAAAATTACGTATACTTATTTGACAAAATTTTATTAATAAATAAAAAATATTTAGCTGCAATTATTTAAGTGTATTTATTTTGTATATTTGCTCTATCAAATTTTTTACTTGAAACCAAAACAGTTCAATATTACAATTTATTTGTTTAACTTAAATTACTATAAAACAATATATGTTTTATATATGCTTATAATTCAATTTCCTTTAAATAAATCTAATTAAATACATCAAGTAAAATATAAAACAAAGCGAACCACTGTACATTTGAAAATACCAACGAGCCTACGGCGTCTTAGTTCAGACGTTTGTGACGTCACACCGGGACTCTATCAGCGAACAGACTTTAGAATTACTCAACTATACTTTTGATGTATTACCGGAGTAATATTCCTATCCTGTAATTGGTTACCTTTTAGGAAGTTCTTATGTGTAAATAAATGGAGCCTAATAAATAACATTCTGTAGTGTGCCACAAGGACCTATCTTACCTCCCATTCTGTTCATTTTCATATTAACGATTTCTCTTTGTACAATACAATGATCGAACAATCTCTACGTGACAATACTTGTAAGTGCTAAGTTGATCATTTGATTGGAATTGAGAAAGAACCAATATGAATTGCATTATGAATTGTGAATTTTCTAACGACATTTATTTTATCTGTTATCTTCAAGGAAGAGCGTGATGGATTTATAATTACTACATGTACAATTGTACAACGATGTTATCTCATGCTGAAGGCGCACACTATGATCATGGTAATTACATAATTATTATCTGTTCATTGTTCGTGGTTTGTGGGCATTGTTGTCTGTAACAATCGCATAATATTTCCTGTATTTGACAAATTTAAATGAAGGATAAGTTGTGGTTATTTTTAAAACATATGCAGTCAAGTTGTAAACATATTTCAAAGTATGTTGCAGGAACATGATAATAACATTATCGCTTTTACCATTTTCAAGTACTATATTTACATTACCCTTAATTAGTGCTTATTCCTTGTAATTGTGTTGCCATAGTTATAATTATTATTATGGATTTTTTTTTGTACATACCGATGATATTTAATTATTTCGACATTGTCATCACTGAGATTTGTTCGAAATTAATGCAAACGATATACAGGGGGATTCACATAGGACTCCCCAGGTAGTTTCCGTGGTAACGAAAAGAGATATTCAAATTCTAAGCTAAAAAGTGATCACTAGATACAATATGTAGTTTTAACTTTAAGCAATTCTTCAAATGACTGTACTTACAAAGATAGCGCTGAAGTGCAAAATTATTTTTCGATTGCTGCAACATTGAAACATAGCATTGATGAGGTACCAAATGGTACTTATATAATTTTGTAAGAATACTGTTTATACCCTTAGAGGCATCTATGGAGATTTCCTCTAAGTTGCAATTATAAGGGCAACAGAAAGCTAAGCTGGTTTGATTAGTTCGGCAGTCGGCCCAGAGATGGCGCGTGGTGTCAGAGTCTGAAAGTAGTAAAGAGACTTCTGGAAATATCTAGAGATTGATGACATCATGACAGAATATTCTAGATCCCTCATATTTGGGTATATAAAGGTATGGAGAAGCTGAGAGTGAAAGTTTAGTTCAGGTTCAGTAAGATCAGGAAGATAGTAAAGTGATCAAATGACTAAAGTAGTGAATTATTATAGTATTTAATATAAGATCAGTGAAGTAGTGTTTAGTGTTACCCTGGTGTTATAATTTCCGGATCCACGATACAGGGTGTTTACAATTCTTTTTTTTTTTTTGTTTTTCAAATTATCTGATATTTTCTATTTTTAAATTTTTCAAAGTATAGTTTGCATTAACCCTTGTATCTTTTTTGTTAATTATTTAGCCCTAAGTCTAATTTAATAATAAAAAGTCAAGTAGGTTGTTTAGTAATTTATTTTGACGTTTGTTGACACAATCAATTTTAAACGTTTTGTGAACGCGTTTGTTAGTTCAAGATAATTGAGAAATGGTTGTATACACTAACGAAGACAAATTAAACATTATTTTGATTTGCGGAGAATCAGAAAGAAATCCCATGAGGTCAAAAGGTTATTCCAATTACGTTTTAGCGTTAGGAATTTAATTTTTAATAATAAAATGTCAATTTACACGAATTGTATTACCTTTTGGCAACTTAGCTTGAGCAAAAATGTATACATAAAATTTAAAAGCACGAGTGGTATTTTGGGAGAATATTTCGTTAAGTACATATTTAATATTGTGTTTTATAATTATTTGCCTTCAGATGTTTTCATGACATTTTTGAGAGTTTAATGACCTTTATTTTCAATTTCATCATTTACGTCACGTAAATATGCATCTCCAAAGAGACTTATCTAATAAAAAACAAAGCAGTTATATATATTTAACAAACGCAGCTGCAGAAACTTAAAGTCCACGCAATTCACCATATTTTAAATGTAATGACAATTAAGAAAAACAATATACTTTACACCATAGGTATTGTAATGCATAGACTGGTCTTCACTGCAAAGAGTTCTAGGGCATGCGGACTGTTTTCTGATAGTTGCTTGCAACGGATTAAAATATTTTGGGATCTGAAATTGCTCCGAAAATGTAGACATTTGTGATCGATTTCAGAAAAATATCTTATTGTAAATAACTGGGGAAGCATTAATTAAACGGTTTAACACGTGTATCCGTAAAATTGCTCCTTTGATATTTTTTGCAAAATAATTTTTAAAAAACAGAACGGTTGATAGTTCAGGGAAACCCGGATGACCAAAGGCGGAGGATGCCCTCCTAAACATTAGGCTGAGCTGTGCGACATATTGCATGATACTGTTAGACGTACCATACAGCAAAGAGAGACCAACTAGAATAAATCATAAATCTCAAAACCTCTGGTAAGACGTTATGAATACTAAAAAAGGTAACACAAATTTGAAAAAAGTAATCTCCAAAAAAAGGTTACATAATTTTTAGTGATCTTTTTTTTTCAAGTGGTTGAGTTTTTTCTTACATTCTTTAAAAAACATGTTAAACCTTGTGTAAGAGCGCGTTTCCAAAAATTCGCTTCATTATTTTTCTCTAAATTTAATAGTTTTAAAGTGCAATCGCCGGACTAATTACGAAAAGTTGTCCAATAAAAAAACTCACTTCTTTTCAAATTACCTCGCTTATTTATTTTAGCATAGTGAACGAACACAAAATTAATAATTGAACTTTCAACGCTACTACACAACATCGAAAAGTCTATAGCAAATTAATAAAGGGCTAATGTTCTCATTACTGACGTTCTTATCCCCTCCACACACAACAATTATCGGATTACGGCCCCGTGATTAATGTGTAAATTTGCCATACAACAAGTTAGTCTTTTGTCCCTATTATATCTTTTAATACACTTTTTTATTATCCAATAAAAGGGCCGTGTTGTATCTTGTAGATGATAGATACTGTAAATGGAAAATATTTCTATTAAAAGTTTTTATTGCATGCCTTTTACTGCTTCTGCACAATGCATACTTTTATATTCTTTATGGATGCAGCATTTATGATGTATCTGCATGGCGTTTGTAAATGCATACCGAGTGTTGTTGAAAAGAAATGCGACCAAACTGTGAGATATAATGGGGTTATATACGATTTTTTTAAATTTCATTATTCAAACGTAATGAGAGATATATAGGCATAATGTTTAGTTTACAGCTTAGTTTATCCATGGACATAATTTGAAACAATTAAGTGGTTCCTGAGTTCTTCTGGTTTGGGTTTTGAGTATTTGAGTATTCGTAAAAACGTAAGAAATAAGAGATTAGCCAATTGGGTTGTTGACGAATTTTCAAAAATGGTGAAATATGGTAGTGGAGGACTTAATTTAGTTATATATTTAATTTGGAAGAAAAATTCTTAGCGCAACATATTTAAAAAAATTGTTAAACTTCGACTATTTGAATGTGCCGGGAAAACGGTAGTGACATCATAACGGCAGTTAGATGTGAACTTATAAGCAGAACAGATGAAGACGAATAAGTTGACATTGCTGACAAGAAAGAAAATAACCTCATATGTCAAAAGTAAATTTGACGTTTAGCTAGCAGTGATTGATGTTTGCAGTTATTGTTAATATTTTTTTACAAAACGACTAAGGCAGTATATCTGTAAAAGCTAATTCTGACATTCTACTTGCGGTAGATATATTTATGGTCAGCGAATTTTTAAAAAGAGACGATCGTTTTGACATTGCAATGGTTGGAAGTGCAAAAGCTGCAAGGCACTTACGTTACAGCTGCTATAGACAGTACAAACTATTGTAATTTCTGCAAAAACTTCCTTTATCTTATCTTATTAATATTACATAATATGTTTAATATGTATTTTATTATTTAATTTAGTTGTTAATTTGTTAACTATACTTTGTATTTTAGTAAATATTTCCTTTTCATTGTTTTATTTCCTATTAACTATATACATGCGTATCTAACTGAAAACAACAAAATAAGTTTATCTACTAAAGAAATTATTTATTATCCATTGATACTCACTTCTAAGAAGAGTCAGAATGAGACTTACGAAGATATCACGAAAGGTCTGTATTATAACAAAAAATAATAAATAGGTAAGTACTTTATGCTAGTATCTATCTAAGCAATAAACAATGATATGTATTTATAACACACATAATTCAAAGGGCATTTATAACTACAATCCAACGCATTCGTAGCTATTTCCGACTGATTGTGTTCACCGACTTTAGACGACTTTCACAGTTTGTTTCATATAGTTTTTCAACGGCGAGTTTTTAAATTTCCTTTCTTAATTTATTGATCATCCTAGTATTATGGGGTGTCTAGGGAGCTTCATAAATAATCAATAGCTAACAAAAACAACTGCACTTTATTCCAACATAAACTAGATAAAATACATAAAAGCAGATTAAAGTCATTTCCCTCCTTTTAGGAAGTCAAAGCATGAATAACATTCTAATCTAGAGCCGTTAATATAGTAATACACCCTGTTTTATCCACCAGTTTGGCGGGTAATTTAAATTTGTAACAGCTAGAACGCCACACAAGTCTTGTAATGCGGCCGTTTTTCCTACAACATAAACCCATATTAAAAATCAAATTCCTACATTAAGATACAACTTACCACAAATAAAACGCTTAGAATACATTGTAATTTATTACTTTACTTAACATTGAAATGGTCTCCACAATAAGAATACTTGGTCCTTCTCTGGTGGCTTTGAATCATTCATTATTACGTTCAGCGTTTATTATTGGAATACAACAGTTTTTCTGGTGAATTGGTGGTATTATTTACACAGTACGGCAGAAAACACTATCTGTACTTATATTTATCCATAACTAGATGCTGTTAAACTATACCGAATTGTAACCTATGAATGTCAGTTGAATTTGACGTTAAATATAATGTCAGATTAAACTGTCGTGATTGTCTTTTTTCTCCGTCGCTATCAACGAGTTTCTAAATTAGTACCCGTTTCTCGGTCGTTTTATATCTAACTTCTCTACAGACTGCCGTTATTATGTCATCTCCGTTTTAAATGCATGTATTTTTGTAATTAATATTATAATATTATAAGACTTTCTTTTCAACTTCTACATGTTTCTAATGATTTTTTATGAATAATTGTTATTGTTTAACATAGATTCTCCTCAAATTTTAACTCAGTGCAACAACCCAATTCCAAATATTTAATATGAATATAATTATAAACAAATGAATGGTTTACCCGTCTAAGATAAACAAAATTACAAACAAACTACCGGTCAAATTGTTGACAAACTGGTAAACAGTCCGCGGCATCACGGAAAATTCTATGAATCGTCGATAACCAAATGGGGGAAAATAAATGTTTATGTACTTACAGAACTGCAGCCTGTATGTCTGTCAATTTATATTCGCGCCTTAACGAACTATTTTCGTGGGCTGTAACCAAAATCCTGCAGCACCAACACATTTCCAGCGCTATTCTAGAATGTTAAGAATGCCGAATCGTAAACAACAAGCCGTCAGACAGGGCCGCCGTTAAATCTTTTTTTTTTTTCTTTTTGGTAAAACTAACAAAATAGGTAATTTTGTAATGAAGATATAAAATAATGTAATTTGGCTAATTTTGATGAAAATTTACGAATACTTAAAAAGCTGACCGTTACACTGTATAGCTTTTTTTTGTGGGAACGATTGCTCTGGAGCGGATTATGATATTGACTTGAAATTTGGTTCACCTATGTATTACGACGAGATCTGGAATTAGATTATATTATTATCTCGATCTTACTCCGTTAAAGGGTTTGGGAATAAATGGGAGTAAATTGGTAAATCAAGCAAGTAAGTCCATAAACTTGGGATTTAGTGTATGTATGAAAAACCAAAGTCTCATTTTTTTTTATCAGCCACCCTCACTAGCACTTCCATTACAACACCACCCCACCCCACCCCATTATTAAAGGGGGAAAAATAAAATTGTGATTTAGTGTGTGTATAAGAACCAAAGGCCTTTACATTTTTTTGGCATCAGCCACCCCCACTACCACCTTCTTTAATAATGGAGTAGGGGTGCTAGTGGCGGATTTGGATAAAGAGAGACTTGGCTAGGATCTGAACTAGTTATTAAAAATACTCAAACGATTTTAATATAAATTAAACCCGTAATAATCAAATGCATTACTCTTAAAGTATGGTCATAACACTTCCTTAGGTAAATTTTCAAGTAAGGTTTTTCATGATTATTAAAAGTATTCACACGAATTTAATTTAAATTAAACCCGAAATAATCAATGAGGCAGTATTGATATACTGCTTCAAAGCTGAATTGTTACAGCGCTTCAACGGAGGTATGCGTCGTGCAGGCTTCTTTTAGAAAAATTGTATTTTCTAAGAAAACACACACATACGCCGATGATATCCTAATCGCCGCAGGACACATCTGGACTGAAAACAAACTTCAAGAAAAGCCTAATAATGGAGCGAGACTCGTCAACAAAAGGGGGTTAGACCAGCGGGAGAGGAACAAAAATAAATGAATACTCCCTAAGAACAACGAACAAATTGAAGTACCTAGGAACAGACCTGACGAACCAACTGGAACGGGAAAAACGGTAAAGGAGATAATCAAAACGGCATACGGAGTCACAAGGGCAATCACTGAGAAAAATAAACTATCACCAAATGTATACATCAACACTATTAGGAGGAAAGACAATTTAAAAAAGGATAGAAATGTACGCAATGAAGTACTGGGGACATAACCAAGGAAGGCACCCAAGACATCTACTGAAGAAGGCGCTAGCACCGAACATCAACAAACTAAAAATAGGGAGACCATGCTACAGCGGAGAACAACAACTGAAAGGATCGGGATCAAAAAATCAACAACACAAAGAAATCGCAACAATATATACTCTACCACAATCGGAAACTGAGGAATCAGAACCAGAACACAAAAAAGGAAGCTTAAACGCTCCCTCACGACATAATGCGGTAACGCATCTCACAAATATCTACATCTCCCATCCACATTCCTTTACCATGCGCCATATGGCTCTCGCTGCTGGCAACAAGCATGATCTTAATCCAACCCAGCGTGGACGTAGCAGGCCCAGCAGTATAACCCTGGAAGTGGCAGCAATGCCTACGGCTGGTAAATCAATCAATAAAGAATCAATCAACATTGCTTCCAGTGTGCAGGACTTTTGAAACATTCAATCTAATGATTGCAATACCGGTTAACCGGATATCGGGACAAAAAACACTTGACGATAATTACCGGTTACTTTAATTTTTTACCGGTTATTTCGGTAAATTCTGAACTTACGATATGTCACGTATTCAACATTTCTATTTATGTCAGTGAATACAGAGTGACTGTCCCAACACTGAGCACTTTTAACAATAAATAAATAATATTATAAAAAGTAAAATCCAAACACCAAGCCTTAAGAAATACAATATCTTGCGACAGGAAATTGAATATTTCACTGCCGTAAATATCCGTGGAATACATTTAGAAGTATGTTAATACCAATTCTTATTAACTTATCGACCCACCAATATCGATTGAGGAAGGGCATCTTTAGCTGGTGGTATTCTATGCACAAATATCAGACGACTAACAGATATAGAAAAACCGCTGCCCAAGGAATCACTACTTCCACATCCAGATTTTCTATCCAAGTCACTCAAAACGAAAAAATTTTGTATGTGGAAATAATTGTTTATGGAACTTTAATAACATAATATTTGAAATCCTCTACCCCAAAAATCCATAAAACGATACCCCACATCGGTAGTGGGGTGGGGGTGGTGATAGGTGGTGGTAGTGGGGTGGCTGAAAAAATATTTCTGGTTCTTGTACACACACTAAATCACAGTTTTTTTTCATCCCCTTTAATAATGGAGTGGGGGTGGTAATGAGGGTGGCTAATGCCAATTTTTTTTTGAGACCTTAGCTTCTCTTGTATATACTAAATACCAATTTTATGGACTCTTACCTGCTTGATTTACCTATTTACCCAAAATTTTCCCCCCAACCCTTCGACGGAACAAGATGAAAATATAATCTAGTTCTAGATCTAGTTGAAGTACATATGTGTACCAAATTTCAAGTCAATATATCAAACGGTTCCAGAGTAAACGTACGCACAAAAAAGTTACAGACAGACAGACAGACAGAAATTTTTTTTCCTCAAACTTAAAATCTCGACGTTTCATGACATTCTAAGCCTATTTGAACAATAAAAATTTTTAAAATTTTTTTTGTCGTTACTATACTTCCACTGGATGTGGAAGTAAAACTAACCCTTTTAACAGGCTATTTTTATAAAATACTGTATTTTTAGATTAGGTATTCAGTAAATGCCTTATTTGAGTTTATGTTTGTAATTTTTGTTATTTAAGTTGATATTTTTGTTATTTACAGAATAATTTATTTCATTTATATTTTTTCCTTTTGATAAAAAACCTTTTGTCTGTTCATTATATTAAATATACGTATATTAAAATGTTTTTTGTTAAATTTAGATAATTTTGTACATGGAAAAAGACAATTGCCATTTTCGCCACCCTAATCATTCATTTTATTAATTACCGGTAAATACCAGTTAACCGGTTATTTCCATTTTTATTTACCGATTTACCGGTTATTAAAACTTCCGGTAAATTGCAATCTGGCTTAGAAATCACCATAGTATCTAATTATCTTCAATAGTTCGAAATTTCATACGTGTTATTATTGATCGCGTTTTCTGCTGATCTCTCTGTATAACCCAAGCTGCTTAACCTAGAATACATTACATTTTAAACTTGTGTTGACACTGAAAGAGAGCAAAGTTCTAACAAGCTTGCTAAAAGCAGATACCAGTGCGGTGTGACAAAGATTAAGGGAATATTAGAATATATGCAAACTGAGAAAAAATCAATTTACTTTCGTCAGCATGAAAATACCGATAACGTATTTTAGAAAATTTATAAAGGTATTCGGAGATAGCAGAGTTATTCATTATAATGAAGCGCAAGCACGCGAGCTTTTGTTTGATGTATATTCAACATAATTTATCTAGATTTTTTATACAAAGCAACGCTATGATATATTTTACACTATGCGCAAAAATACTGGGTGTTCGGATTTAACGTGCCAGTGTTTTTACTAGTAGTCCGCTTCTCCGATCAAAGAACTTATTCCTAAATACATAATAGCTATCTCTTCAGTGCATACCTTGTTTGCTCCTAATATAGTCACATTATATGTCCATTAAAAAGGATAGGATAAACATAATATCCCATAAGCAACAGTGGCGGGTATGTGTAGAAGGGTAAATATTATTTTCATCAAAATGAATTATTGTGATTCCTGCATTACGTGCTCTTTATACAACAATGTGATGTAGGTATGCAATATTGCAGTAAGATGATATACAGGGTGTAATTAGTTCCATGTCATTAAAAAAAACTGATAATGGGGACCGACTAGACAAACAAAAAACTATTACTTTTTCCTCTAAGGGCACTTTGAAAAAAAACTGACCTAAGTCAACAATTTGAATATTAGGGTAGGAAACATTTGAGAACCACTGCCTTTCTGGGTCAATGGACGTGTAGTTCCCTTTAAATTGTCATAAAAAAGTGCAAAGATTACCGACCGACTCGTTCTCGCCGGCACGCTGCGGCCCGCGGTTTCAAAGCAAAGAAGGGCGGCACCTTTGATGGCCGCCTCAACGGAAGCAATTATAAAAATGTAAATAATTCGTTATTTCTTTTTGCAGAACTGCAAGCAAATGATGGGCGTAAAGGTTTAAACACAGCATTTCTTTACATGTGTGTTTTTTTAATTTAGAACAAAATATTGGAGCTTTTATTGTTGTTTATAATTTTTCAGATTTAAATGTGATTTATTAATATTTGTAACCTAAATAAGTGTTCTGGGTTAAAAGCTTAAAAAATGAGAAATTATTGCTTGACATTGGGAAATAAAAAGTTAGACGTCTGAGATACGATAACAGAAAACAATTATGTGTATTTTAAGTTAGGAAAAAATCTGATTTATTTAACGAATTGCCGATCAGGTATCGAAAACTAAAATATTCGGTAAATCTAGAACTTACCAATAAATTATTGATTTACATAAATTGTTCGAAATTGCTTCCGTCTGCATCAATACACTTTTCGGCAGGCCGAACTAAGGACGTACGCACTCCGTTCAACACATTTGGTAAATTTTGGTTAGAAAGTTATTAGATGAAAACTTTTCGAAAAAATTATTAGATATCATCAGCTATAAAATAGCCAAAGTGTGTTGTTGTTTTTGATATTAAGACTTAGTCGCAAAGAGAGTATTATTTTAAAGTGTCCAAATTTAAATTCAGTTGTGAATATCATGTGTTTTCAAGAGTACCAATCCTGCACACCTTGAACTATTTTAACGATTCACTCTAAATATAAAGTCAAGAAGTTGTGAAAGAAAATATTGATCCCAGAAAACTTGGCATCGAGTGAAATTTTTCCCAATTCAGCATAGACTGCTAAATAAGTTATTTATACAAAAATGCTAACAACGAAAATTGCGATTTTAGCTTGAAAAAGAGCATTTCTAAGCGGTTTTCGTCAAATAACTCGAAAAGCATTACATTGATCGAAAAAACTCTAGAAAAAAAAAAGAAAGCTACTAATGTGAGGATGAATTTCGTTTTTTTTATATAATTTCTGTAGAATTAACGGTGTAGGTATCAAAATCGGCGCTATTATATGCTGACAAGAGTACTACAGAACCGTATTTCAAATTATTGCGTATTAGAATGAACAAAAAAACACTAGATATTTAAAAATCGTGGTTTCCGTTTATTTCTTATCTTAATCATACCAGAACATACTTTACATAAGAATAATGATATTTTATCTATTAAATAATGCATTATATTTATTATTTAATATAGTGTAGAAAAATAAACCAAGCCCCGTCTCCCCTTATGTTAGTTGGGTCGGCAGTTTTTTATGTGCAGTATAAGAATGAAGTGAACCATACACGTAGAATCTGCACCAGAAGTTTGTAACCGGTAATTTCGGACACCCTGTATAACAAAAAAGATTCACTTCCTTATAGCTCCATAGCTCCATTTAGGAACAATATCTCGTATTTCTGCCTTCATAATTATTGAAAAATGTTATTTTCTGTGAATTCTTTAGATAGATCAAGATATTTTTCAAACACAAGCTTCTAATTTTTCATAGACGCATATCAAAGGTTTCTACTGCTTTGGGCGTTTTACTTTTTGTGTAATTTTCACTGCATTTACATCAAAGGCGTTTTATTTCAGGATAACATTCTCGCAGTAGAGTTCCGCTTTGCGTTAACTAAGAAAAACTTGTTGCCTACACACCAGCGGCGCGGCGGCTTGTGAAGCCTCGGAACACATTACACATTCTCTTACAGCGTAGGCTCAACACTGTGTGAAAGCCAAAGTGGCATTAGCCATATTGATTCTTTCTTAATGTAGATAACGCTATACTTTTAGTGAATATTTGAAGTGGTCATTACTCTACATAAACACGTCACACATAATACACAACCTCCAAAAGGTTAAGCATTTGTAAAAACGCAAACAGCATCCATTACTCATCGACATTATCAGTGTTGTAGCTAAGGATTGAATTCAGCACGATAGACACTGTGACCAATCGTGTTCGCCACTAACACGTTTTAGCTCGCTGTGTTACCGTGCCGGTAACCTAAAAAAATTGTTTAAGAAACCGACGGAAGACTATCACATTTGGCATGCAGTTGGCATGTTGCGAAAGAAAACCTGATAAAACTCTTCTAGAGTTGAAATAGAATGTAAGGTTCAATAATCGTTGTGAATTAGGTACTAAATTTCAATAAATAATTTAAGTATTTTCAACATAGTTTTTTGCCTTTAAATGTTAGGAATCCTATCATGTAATTCAATACTTCGCCAGTATTAGCTAGAAGAGTAGTTGTTTTCATTGGTTCTCCAATGAAGAGTGTTTTAAAGTGTTTTCCTAAGTAGTATATTAGCGTGACCATATTAGGGCAACATTATACAGAAAGTAGGTAAATAGGGAACTTTAGGGATTGCAATTTACCGGAAGTTTCAATAACCGGTAAATCGGTAAATAAAAATGTAAATAACCGGTTAACCGGTATTTACCGGTAATTTTTAGAATTAATGATAAGGGTGGCGAAAATGGCAATTGTCTTTTTCCATGTACAAAATTATCTACATTTAACAAAAAAACATTTTTATATATGTATAATTAATATAATGAACAAACAAAAGGTTTTTTATCAAAAGGAAAAAAATATAAATGAAACTAATTTAAATAAATAATTAGTATGTAAATAACAAAAATGTCAACTTAAATAACAGAAATTATAAACATAAACTCAAATAGAGCATTTACTTAATACCTAATCTAAAAATACTATATTTTTTTAAAATAGTCCGTTAAAAGGGTTAGTTTTTCAAAGCCGTATCTGTTAGTCGTCTGATATTTGTGCATAGAATACCACCAGCTGAAGATGCCCTTCCTTAATCGATATTGGTAGGTCGGTAAGTTAATAAGAATTGGTAATAACATACTCCTAAATGTTTTCCACGGATATTTGCGGCAGTGAAATATTCAATTTCCTGTCTCAAGATATTGTCAATGTCTCTCTTACTTGTATTTCTTAGAGCTTGGTGTTTGGGTTTTACTTTTGATAACATTATTTATTTATTGTTAAAAGTGCTCAGTGTTGGGACAGTCACCTGTATTTAGTGAATACTAGTCACTGACATAAATAGAAATGTTGAATACATGAAACATCGTAAAATCAGAATTTACCGAAATAACCGGTAAAAAATTAAAATAACCGGTAATTATCGTCATGTGTTTTTTGTCCTATTAACCGGTTAACCGGCTAACCGGTATTGCAATCTCTAGGGAACTTGCCCAAAAAATAAAATTGAATTAAAATACTCAAAATCGTAAACTAACATCATTAAAAACCCCATAGACAACAAAAAATTTAAAAAAAAATCCTCCAGAAATATAAGCGATTAAAATCTGCCGGATTTTACCCACTCCTGAAACGTGACGTCAGAGGGTGAAAGTCGGATGACGGCGTCAAGCGACACCGATTCTGCTTTCGGATGCTCATTTGTCAGAAACAACTAGCAGTGAACACAATCTAACCTAAAATTCGTTGGAAAAACATCTTCAATATTCTGAAATGTCACAAAATGTCACTTTTGATTCGTTCGTGCCGAGCCGAATTTTCGAATTTCGCCGTGCAATTTACGATCAGGTTTATCTGGAAGACTTCCTCTTTACGTCGCGACATCGTACGGTCGATCCAATGGTGTTTTTCGAAAAATATGAACGTGTCAAGATTGCACGTTTTTGCAATTTTTTCGGCTCCGAAATGTAAGCTGTTTTTTGCTATTTTTCGCAGATATCTCCGAAACGGTGGGAGTTAGCTCGAAATAAAGAATAAGGTCAAACGAGTATTTTCCACTACGAATCTTTTGCTATCACCAGACTTTTGATTTTTTTTTTTTTTTCGTTTCGGAGATATCTACAGAAATGTCTGCCATATACGGCAAAAAATCGCAAATTTTGAGCTTCTGCAGTTGGCAACTTTTTAATCTTGGCTCCTACGCCAAATCACTACTCTAGCTAATTTAAACATAATTAAATTTGCTAAAACTCTTTTTTTTATTTTTTGAATTCCGAAAAATTAAGGAATTAGAGGGGGTGGAATTTGAGACTTTTTTTTTTCGGTAAAATTTCTCCATTTTGTCACCGTAATTAATCGGTGACTTACTGAAATCGATCTCATTTACGATGTTCACTTAATATCATGTCCTATTTTGACGCTCCGTTAATCTCGGCCCTTCGAAACAAAGGCTTCTGAGAAAAAATATTTTTTTAAGATTTACATACACTCTATAGGGAAACGTATAATTTCCTACATTTCCTCGAATATCTCGATAATTATCGGTTTTTTCGAAAAATTTGTAGACAGCTTATGTAAAGAGAATTAATTGAGCTTTCCGACACTTTATTTTTTCTCTAACATAAAAAACAAAAGACTTATGACCGAATATGCGGACGTCTCAAAGCCAACCGCCGAACGGTCTATTAATTACGATGAATGGCTAAAGTACGCCATCTGTTAATACCACACGAGACTAGTTTTCACCCGGTGACGTCACAGTGCTTTTCGTGAGGAGTGGCGAGGATTTCAACTTTAATTATTTATTGCAAAGTAAGTACTGCGATTTAAGAGCTGATATTCGGTGTGGCGTGTTTTTATACATAAATACACACTTTAATTAAATTTAAAAAAATGGGCAAGTTCCCCATTTCATAATAAATAAAAAGTGTGTAAGTTGTGATTGCTTAATACCCAAATAATATTCTCTAACACCTGTTACTTTTAATAAAGAAAATATGGAAAATGGTTGGCAACTATTTTCCTCCGTCAGTGTTAATAAATTTTTTAAGGTGATCGCCCTGTATATTTTTCACTAAAATTATACCAAGTTTTCTTCTATTACTTGACAAATATTATTTTCGATCGTAGTTTCTTTATTAATTATTATTATTATGAGTATAATATTTTCTTCGTCTTCTTCTTTTCTTCTTCCTCGATAATCGTGTCCGTTTTATTACTTATTCGCGAAAATCAAACAAATGAACCCAGTAGCGATTTACCTTCGATACACACAAATTCACCAATATGTGACTACTGGGTTCATTTGTTTGATTCGCGAATAGTGATCTTTTTTATTTTTATTTTTTTTTTGAGGGGATTCAACCTTCAGAAAATGATATATTAAATTAAGTAGAGTAGTTTACACTAACCGGCATACTTAAAAAGGAAATAAATTTTGTAACCTCGAGGTTTCTTGCATAATATACGAAGCTTAAGTACTACTGCGACCCACACGGTGAACAAAAATAAAATTAATGAATTTTTAGAAATATTTTTACACTCAAATTCGTTTTAAATATATCTTTATATTTTCCAATTTACATGAAAAAACCCATTTTAAAATTAGAATGAAAATTGTGTGTCAGCTATTTTTACATGCGGAACCGAGGTAAATATTTTTTGTTTATTCTTTTTTCATGAATGAAACTGTAGTAGGTTTATATTGATTCATGAAAATTCCTGAATTGTACGCGGGATATTTATGTAAAAATAATAGGGAGAAATTAATTATCTGGACATATTTCTAAACACATACAATCTATATTTACGTACAACCAAACTTATGGAATCGCCTAGTATTACTGGATAGATATGGAATAGGAAGTAAAAAAGTGCTTTATGCCAAATTAGTTTATTAATCAACAATAAAAAAAACCTATACACAATTCGGTTGTTGACGAATTTTCGACAATGGTGAAATAGTAGTAGAGGCGTTAATTTCATTATATCTTTAATTTGGAACAAAAATTCGAGGTGCAACATTAAAAAAAATTATTAATGTTTCGACTATTTGAATGTGCCGCGAAAACGGCAGTGACGTCATAAGGGCAGTTGTAGTAGCTGTGAACGTATATGCAGAACAGAAGAAGAGGAACAAGTTGACAACACACAAACTAACGTAATCCGTCAAAAGTTAAGGAAATTTTTGCTAACAGTGTTTGTTACATAGAGATTAGGTAAGTACGCTGTACTTAACTATGCCCGTAAATATAAAAAAAAGACTCACTTCCAGTTTTACTTTTCTATGCTTCATGGTTTTATGATTAACCTCGTGATTAACTTCTCTGCAGATTGTTATTGTGCCATCGGAGTGTCATCGGAATTAGTGTATATTATAAATTTTATAAAATAATACAGTAATGATATAACGTTCTAATGATTTGTTAAGAAGAAATAGTATTGTTAGGGTAAGTTTGCCTATTACTTCCACGTCCAGTGGAAGTATAGTAACGACAAAAAAAAATTTAAAAATTTTTATTGTCCAAATAGGCTTAAAATGTCATGAAACGTCGAGATTTTAAGTTTGAGCGAAAAAAAAATTTCTGTCTGTCTGTCGGTCTGTCTGTCGGTCTGTCTGCAACTTTTTTTTGTGCGCACGTTTACTCTGGAACCGTTTAAGATATTGACTTGAAATTTAGTACACATATGTACTTTAACGAGATCTAGAACTAGATTATATTTTCATCTTGTTCCGTCGAAGGGTTGGGGGGTAAATTGGGGTAAATTTGGGGTAAATGGGTAAATCAAGCAGATAAGAGTCCATGAAATTGGCATTTAGTATATACAAGAGAAGCTGAGGTCTCAAAAAAATTTTTGGCATTAGCCACCCCCATTACCACCCCCCACCTCCTTATTAAAGGGGATGAAAAAAAAAATGTTATTTAGTGCATGTACAGGAACCAGAAACCTCAAAATATTTTTTTACTTCATCCATCCCCCCACTACCACCCCCCTATCACCACCCCCACCCCACTACCGATGTGGGGTATCGTTTTATGGGTTTTTGGGGTAGAGGATTTCAAATATTATATTATTAAAGTTCCATAAACAATTATTTTCACATATAAAGTTTTTTCGTTGTGAGTGACTTGGATAGAGAATCTGGATGTGGAAGTAGTGATTCCTTGGGCAGCGGTTTTTTTCAAAACCGGCATGTTCCGTATTTCCAAATTACCCTTTCACTCTTCTTTTAATCATGCCCCACAAATGTTCAATGGGATTAAGATTTGGCAAGTGGGCATGCCACTCTAGAACAGTGTTAGCTTCTGTTTCCAGGAAGCTTCTGGCGGCTCTGCTGGTATGTGGGGGTGAAAACATATGCAATATTTTTGCAGAATTACATGAAATTTGATACATAGTGATTTCAGGATTCTCTGATAACGAGTTTAATGTTAAAGTTTAAAAAGTCACAACGACGGGTGTAGTGTATTGTGGAGAAGCTAAATAAAGAGGCCACTAAAAAGGGTGAAAGAAAATGTTTTGAAAAAGACTATCTAGAATTTGCAGTGTTCGTTTGTCAGGAGAGTTTGTGGATACCATGCATAGTATAGATTATTATTATTAATGAAACACTAAATATATTTACGTGGACTGAAATAACGGTTATTTTAGCAAATAAAATAAATATATAATTTGGATTTTATGTAAACGAAGCAAAAATCAGGCGTATTACTCAAACCAATTGTACAAAAATCGACCCACAAATAAAAGAAATATAGTGGTAGGTCAAATTTCAGTTTTATTCGGTATGTGATTATTGTTGTAGCTTACCCTGTGATCTTTGCACTTTATATGATTGGTTACACAGCTTACGATGACTATAAAGCGGTTCATGATTTAACATAAATAATTTATCTCTCTTTTTATTGAGCCATCAAGGGATTGACTTTAAATAAGCTTTTATAGCTGTTCTAGTACTAGTGTAATTCCTGTAGGGGATTTTACTATTATTTTGAAGCTTTATTTAATTAAGTATTTTACACTGGACATTTCAGTTTGATGAAACTACAATGAGACCACCTCGCTCCGCTAAGCAGTATTTCATTGTTTGTTAAAATTCATATAGAATTCTCTTAGAAGGTGATCTGGAATGAGTGAACAAAACATAGAAACTATTAGAAACTGGCCGTAAATATAAAATTTAGCTAATACGCTAGTAACAATGAAAGACCTGAACAGGAAACGTAGTTTTCGATTTTAGCGGTCATTGTATCGCAAGAAATCAGTTAAGAGGAAAAAAATAGTACAAGCAGTTGGAGCTTTAATTGGTATATTTATAGTATCTAGGCCTTACCATTAACATAGGTGCTAAAAGTTCCCAAGGGCTAACCTTATGCTACGGCCGCCATATTGAAAATTGGGGTCCTTAATTTTTTTTGCTTCATAGCAGACTGAACTCAAACATCGAATACAAAATGTCTTTGTGTGTGTGTGCGTGTATATGTATGTGTGAAAATACCGTTTTTTTGTAAACACGATAACTTCTGTTAGACTTAAAATATTTAATTACAATTTGGAACATATGTAAAACAGCATAGTACAATAATCCCTATTGAAATTGGGCCTTTTTGTAATACATGGTGATAACCAAAGGCTTACAAACTCTCACAACATAATATTCTTATTAAAAACACTATGTTCCAAATTTTAGGATAACATTGATATATAATCTAATTTGTATAGTTGGTTTCAACTTAACATACACCAGGTATATTGCAGTTTATAAGTCTTACACATCTTTATATTTTTGTATGCTTAATTAAAAAAAAACGCATTTTGCTCTGAAATTAAAATAAAACGTATTTTATGTAAGAGTGAGAGTTTGTAGGTCTCTGGATATGACTATGTGTTATAGATATGGCCCAATTTGAATATGGATTATTGTACTATGATGTTTTACATATGTTCCAAATTGTAATTAAATATTTTAAGTCTAACAGAAGTTATCGTGTTTACAAGAAACGGTAAACACACATATATATACACACGCACACACACTCTTACAGACACAAAGACATTTCTTATTCGATTTGAGTTCAGTCTGCTATGAAACGGATATCTGTAGAATACATTTTTTTCCACGATGATTATTAAAAAATGTTTTCAATTTATAATAAATTTATAATAAAGTTGGAATATAGTTAAAAGATATACAATCCATTACTGAACCATAACAGATACGACAAAAATTAATAGATACATTACTGTAGAAAATTTAGTCAGCTTTAATTTTGCATATAGCCACTTTTTAATTATGGCTAACCGTTTTCGAAATATGAGCGGGACCTTCTTCGTGCCCCCCTGCACCCTCCGCACCTCCTGTGTTCGGGGACTTTTGGTATGTTCAGACATCCCAGAAGTCAAAAATTGTGATCTCGGCATTTCCCTCCAGAAACCATTCATTGACAGGACTAGTATCAGTACGAGAATTGCATATACGAGAAATTGCCTTTCTTGGAAAATATTCTACGTACCAAATCTACATTCTAAAACATTTTAATAAATAAACTTTTGCCAAACCATGTATAACTGCGACAGATACAATTTCACCAGAGCTCTGCTTGGACTAATTCTTTGAAATCAAGTCCTTTTATATGATGCACTAACTAACTAGTTCTTTGCTTGAACTTGGTGCACGGCCCAATCACTTCCAAACTGCAGACAGCGCGTATTTCCCGACACATTCTTTCAGATTTATTTCTGGGCGGGAACGAGACAGAGCCAATTAAAAAACTGCGTCTTATTTTATTTTTATGCAACCTCTTTGGTCTTCAATTTTCCATTTTCTGTCATGGATTTACATAACTTTATTTTTTGTGGAACTGTGTCTGAAAAATGTATTGTCCCGTCAATGATATATTCCCCAAGAGATTTCCTATATTCTATAGACCAAGATCTTGAATTGCACCGACATCATGTGTAACGTCAGGCGGAGCAACAGTAATAGTAGTTAGGTTTACCAAGTTACCTCCATTATACGTAAATGGATTAATGTAGTTACAAAAACATTTCACCATGGCAGTAACATTGCCGGCCTTTCCTTTTCGAAGAAAAACAGTAAATACGCTGCAAAATGTAATGGTGAAAGAAATTCAGCACGACGCGACGATTAACACATATAATTTATTTAAAACTGAGAATTCAAAACAGCTTGGAAAAAAATGCAGTTACGAAATATTGACTATTATTAACTTAAATATTTATTTCGAATGATCTTTTGCTATTAAACAAACGTGTCAGTTGTTTTTCATATATAATTATTTTTAATTTTACCTGATCTATTGAATGAAAAGTATAAAATGTTATTTGTTATAGTATAGTATAACATATCACAAAAAAAACCTTTTTAAACCATTTTTGTTAATAATTAACAATTCAAAATATTAATTGCCACCTCTACTTTGCCCAGTCGCGGATCCCAGATGTCCGTCATCACTTTTCACATTATGTACAGCATACGGAACAAAATGACATCAATCACAAATCACAATACTGTATCATAAACTTACACAAGGGATGTAGTTAGAAAATCTACTATTAGATACCTCTCGGATGACAAGGGTGCGTTGCAAGCATGCTATTAAAATTCGTATATTTCTTAGTCGTTATCAACTTTGAACGTCATTGTCTGTTACAACAACATAACATTCCATGTGTAAACCAAAATGTGGCTTTTTATGCTTTAAAATTCTTACCTTACAACGGTTTAAGAGTAATAAGCAAAGAACTGAAAAGCTAAAGGTTAATCTTCGGAGACTTTTAGTATGTTCATTAGATGGCTTAGTACTATACCTATACCAACTCCCTTAAGTGCTCTATTTGTGCCCACCTTAAAATGGACGAGGCTTGATGAGGCCGCAATGGGACCATCGACGAGCAATACCTGAGTTTACGAAAAGTCGTTTAAAAAATATATAATGTTAACAACATTTACCACAACATAAACCCTCCTTTATGTCACCGCCTAATAGGTCTCCTCTGACGCATTCTCTTTTTGCAATTCGCTGCTCATATTTCGCAATAATCAAGAATTGTTTTCCTGCATTATTTTAATGGGTTTTACTTACAAAAGCTTTACGGTAAACATGTTTCAACTACCCTCGTGTATTTTCTCCCCGGTGATTTGATAAACAAATAATCTTTGTCATGCTTATTTCGAGAAATTAGTGTTTGAGTGTTTCGTGATTTTGTTTTCACTGCGTTTATTTATCTAGTTAGCAAATACTAAATATTAAAAAAATTATTTTCAATATGGTGGAATAAAGAACGCAAGGTTTTCTGGCTCTTTTTCTACTTTTTATTTCAAGGTACTGATTATTTCACAAGCTTGGATCAATTGAAGAAAAATATTATCCCTAGTTATTAATAATTACATTGATTTAGATATGAATTTTCAGTTTGTAACTTTACATGTAGGGTAAATGCCTAGTACTTTAGACGGGAGAAATTAATCTTTGACAATGAAGTGTCAATTTACACGAATTATATTACTTTTGGCAACTTAGCCCGAGAAAAAAATTATAGATATAATTTAAAAGACGAGTAGTATCTAGGGAGAATATTTCACGAATAAATTTATTAAGTACATAAAACGTACCTTTGATATTAAGTTTTGCCGTTAGAGTTGCTTACAGACGCTTTCTTGTAATTTTTAAGTATTCATTAATCTTTTTCTCGAGGAAAGCGACATACTGTTATGGTAGATAGTTTATTTTGGTCAATAATGAAAAAAAAATTTTCATCAATTTTTTCAAAATTTTGAAATTAAGTCAAGGTAGGAAAAAATTAAAAATAGAGATTTATAGATCACGTGTTTATAAACAAAAAATGTCCTTACAAAATTTATCGCTAAAGCCACGGTACTCCCGGAAAAAATAGTCAAGTAACGTTATTACTCGGAGCGAGATCCGTGCGCGCGCGCGCTTGATACGCATGACTGTGACACCGACACACTGAAATACATGTCACTGAATCAGAATTTGTTCAATCAATTTGAGTGTTGGTTGGATATTGTTCTTTCCGATGCTTTTTTGTTTTAAACAATACAAGCAAAGGATGGATGAGAAAAATATGCTTAAAAATATTATCACGCCTAAACTCAATCGTGTCAATAAAAAATATAGAAAAAAATAAAAGCTCTTCAAAAAAAATTCTTTCTTCATTGAGAATGTTAAAAAGTATGTACACTTCATGATTATTATTGTTTATTAAGTTTTAGTAACGTGAGTTCAAAAAAAGTACATCTCAAATCATTTTAATTTCCTTGCTTGATGATTTTTTTGATGAATATATATATATTGGAGATGGAGGCTGTAACTTGCCGAGAACTTGACCATTGGAAAAAATAAAATATCACTATTTCGAAAAAACTGTATACTTTTCGAATGTTCAAACACAAATTCGTTTACATGTATGCATTTTTTCGAAAATAAGATCAAACCCATCATGTTCAGAAATGGCGATTTTCACGATCTTATCCTTATAACTCTCTATAGTGTTGAATATGAATCTGGAATTTTTCCAATACATTGACAGATGTATAAGGAATTCATTGGATATAGTTTAATTGTGGATATGTATACCTGTAATAAATATAATACTGTGACGTGTTTCCACCCCTAGGAAACCACCCTTGCAAATTCCGTGGGTTCCAAAAATTATAACAAGAGATAACCACTAACACACTTTATTAAATAATTTTACTGGATACTTCACAATACTATTATTAACTTAAATGAATTTTACTGACTAAAAATAGCAATGTTTATCACTTTGTTTTCACTTTGGAGTCTTAACCTCACTTGTCAAATCCAAGACTTCATAACTTTCTGAACTACCCGCCGAGAATGCGGTCTTTTATACCTAAAAATGACAGATCTCGATTTTTCTGTGATGACGCCACCATTCTCTAGATCACTCTAGAACTTCTAGTAGGTTCTTTTTCTAGTAGGTGCAAATCTACATCCAGATAACATCCGAATTGAATTCTGTGTTGCCTATGTTTTAGGGGCGGATATTTGTAACAATACAGTGAAGACAGGTAAAAATTCATGCGAGTAACGACGCGGTAGATCTGCTTCGATCCAGCGCCAGCGGATGTGTGGTGTCTGTGTATGCGTTCATAATTATATATTTTTTCTCTGTACTCACTATTTATCCTCCTATTCACTAAGAAAAATGTTAAGAATGTGTAATTAGAAAAAGAAAACAGCTTTATTTTATTTGTTAGAACTGATTAGAATTTTTAGAGGTTCCATATTAGGTATGCATTTAACCGTGCGGTTGGCCGCGCAGTGCGACAAAGTTACTTCTCTATTTTTTTTTTCCAGGAATACCGTCGCTGTAGCGATAAATTTCATTAGGACATTTTTTGTTCAGAAACACGTGGTCTATCCACCTGAATTTTTTATTTTTTCCCAAACTCACTTAATTTCAAAATTTTGAAAAAATGGATGATAAAAAATTGTTCTTTCACTTTTTTTATGCTCTTCATCCGAGCGGAATGTAAACTTTTCAGGATATTATTCTATATACTTTCACGAACTTATTAAAAAAAAATTATTCATTTTGCAAGTTTTTGGAGATTTCACTATAAAGAGTGACCGCAAAAAAGGCCTAAAATTCGCCTGTTTTTGCATAGTAGATAGCGGGCCAAGGGAAAGAGCAAAATAAATCCTATAGGGCTCAAATTAAATTTTGAGAAATTTTAAGGTGAGCATATTTTTTACTTTTTTGAAAAAATGCAAAAATCTCCCCTATTTAAGGTTAGAAAATATTTTAAAAAGGCAGTATATAACGAATATTTCAAAAAATAAAACAACTGTTATTGCTCAGATTTTATATTGGATGAATTATTTACGGATTATATATAATTCTGTAGCGTATTTGGAAGAGTTTAGGAAATTGTCCTACAACCCTCTAACCCCTAAACTCTTCCAAATACGCTACAGAATTATATATAATCCGTAAATAATTCATACAATATAGAGTAATAACAGTTGCTTTATTTTTTAAAATATTCATTATATACTGCCTTTTTTAAATATTTTCTACCGTTGAATGGGGTGATTTTTGCATTTTTTCAAAAAAGTAAAAAATATGTCCACCTTACAATTTCTCAAAGTTTAATTTGAGCCCTATAGGATGTATTTTGCTCTTTCCCTTGGCCCACTATCTACTAGGCAAAAACAGGCGAATTTTGTGGTCACTCTTTTTCTGTCGTCTGGGCTAGTATGATCAGAGGATGAGATGCTACATCGATTACTTCCACATCCAGTGGAAGTATAGTAACGACAAAAAAATTTTAAAAAACTTTTATTGTTCAAATAGGCTCAGAATGTCACGAAACGTCGAGATTTTAAGTTTGAGCGAAAAAAATTTCTGTCTGTCGGTCTGTCGGTCTGTCTGTAACTTTTTTTGTGTGCACGTTTACTCTGGAACCGTTTGAGATATTGACTTGAAATTTGGTACACATATGTACTTTAACGAGATCTAGAACTAGATTATATTTTCATCTTGTTCCGTCGAAGAGTTGAGGGGTAAATTGGGGTAAATTTAGGGAAAATAGGTAAATCAAGCAGGTAAGAGTCCATAAAATTGGTATTTAGTATGTACAAGAGAAGCTAAGGTCTCAAAAAAAATTTTGGCATTAGCCACCCCCATTACCACCCCCATTACCACCCCCACCCCATTATTAAAGGGGATGAAAAAAATTTTGATATTGTGTGTGTTCAAGAACCAGAAACCTCAAAATGTTTTTTTTTACTTCATCCACCCCCACTACCACCCCCTAACACCACCCCCACCCCGCTACCGATGTGGGGTATCGTTTTATGGGTTTTTGGGGTAGAGGATTTCAAATATTAAAGTTCCATAAACTATTATATATCCACATACAAAAATTTTTTCGTTGTGATAAAAAATCTGGATGTGGAAGTAGTGATTCCTTGGGCAGCGGTTTTTTTAAATAAAATAGTGTGCCTTAATATTTTGACGCATTGTAATATTTAATAAGTAGTCCGTCGTTTATTACAGTTACTATACTCCAGTCATATAGGGTAAATTAGAGGGAAGAAACTGATATAGTTTTGAAACTTGATAAAGATATTCATTAATGCATATATTATTAAGAATATTATCATTGTTACCGTTGAGAAAGAGAATTATTACATAACATAGTCAATTTCTTCTGATTCTTGCCTATCATTTTAATTATATTTTTGTGAAAAATAGTTCACCTTCCTGTTATTGTCCGTGGCACGCCGAATCGACCTTATATTCCATATCGAAGGTCAGATCTGAGCACTAATTTTGTAAGGGCTGTTTGCATTCGTGACTAAATCCAAATCAAATGCAATGTTAACCTAAATCCAGGCTGCGTATATAGATGAAAAGCGCGAAAGGTCGATAAACAACTATGTTATACCGAACCGAAAGGGAAATTCCCATCAAATAACAATGTAGTGAAATATGGATTTTGTAGACTTGCTTTTACGTTTTATTACATTCTATTAAATAGTTCAATTCAAACTGCAGATCATTTATAATCTATTAGCGAAGGAGTGTTGTTTTGTTCTCATTATTGACTTAAAAGTGATTTGCATTTAATTAATTACCTAATTTAATTAGAGATTACTTTGGGATCCATTTGAATTACAGATTCGTTTAATTAAATTATCTAGTTTAGTCAAACGCATATTTGCATGATTGGTATATTTTTGTCTCAAATCCACGTTATCTTCTCTGCCGTTAGTGGCAGTTTTTTTCTTCATTTTTACTTATCTCGCTTACCGAAGGGAAGTATTGTAATCTTGAGAAAAATATTTTCGAACATTCTTGAGATTTTCACGCTTCAGACTAAGTAGATTACGAAATGTTTTTTTAATTCCGTCAGTCTATCTTGTGTATGTCTGACTGTTGTTTATTTACAAAACTATTTGACGAAGAAAAATAATATTTGGTACTGAATCGCCAATTATGATGAATCCGCCAGACGCAGATAAATCCCACCTGTTTTTTCTAAAACCATACGTGATTGGTTTAATAAATTTATTACACCAATCACGTATGGTTTTAAAAAGAATTGGTGGGATTTATCTGCGTCAGGCAGCTCCATCATAGTTGGCGATTACAGTAGGTAGTTGCAGTGCTGGATTAACCACAGGGCAAAATGGGCAACTGCCCAGGGGCGAAACTCGAATAGGATCAACATAAATTCTATAAAATGATTAAAGTGGATAACTAACACAGCCCCACAAAAAAAAAAGTTCAAAGCAGCGAACCAGACTCATGTATTCCTATGTATTTTTCGGTCGCTGAATCCGAATCCGGGGTAAAAAAAAATCGTACACCCCAAAATCATTAGCTAGAGCCAAAAAACACCCCTGAAATGGGGTAAAAAGAATATTAAGCTACGAGAATAGTTGTTACATCTTAATCAATCGAATTATACAAATTAAGGTTAAACAGCAGCGTACATACAATAGTGTAATGTGTTACAACCCTTAGAATGAATGTAGTGTATTTGCACCTACTCGAGAAACCTACCAGAAGTTAGTTCTGGTGACATCTGGAATGATCTAGAGAATGGTGGCGTCATCACAGAACAATCGAGATCTGTCATTTTTGGGTATAAAAGACCGACCGCATTCTCGGCGAGTAGTTCAGAAGTTCAGAAAGTATAGAAAGTGAGGTTAAGAGTTCAAAGAGAAACAAAGTGATAAACATTGTGATTTTAGTCAGTAAAGTGTATTTAAATTAATAATAGTATTGTGAAGTATCCAGTAAATATTTAATAAAGTGTGTTAGTGGACATCTCTTGTTATAATTTTTGGAACCCACGGAATTTGCGAGGGTGCTTTCCTAAGGGTGGAAACACGTTACAAATTGGTGTCAGAAGCGGAATTTTATGACAAGAGGAGCTCTGAAGTTGTGCTGGAGTGTTCGAGTTAGCACAGAGGACTCATTTACTGGACATTGTTCGAGGGTTATTTTCGAACAGGAAAATAGTGTTAAGTGCATTTTTGAGACATTGTAGAACATTTTATTAGGACATTAGTGTGATAATTAAATCCTTTGAACTGAGAAGTGATAGAGACACTGAAAAAGACTCATTTAGTGCGTGAAAATTTCTAGAACTTTTCTATTTAGACATTAGTGGAGATTATTAAATTCTCTGAACTGGATAGTGACAAAAGACTCTGGATAAGACTTTTTCGTGCTATTTCGAGATTTGTCTAGGAAGTTCCATTACCGATATTGACGTGACAGTTAAATTTATTTTATTTTAATTTCATCGTATGCCCGTAACAACAAGAAGTATGGCATCCGATAAACAAATACAGGACTTATTCGAACAATTCCAAAAAATGATGGCACAGCAGCGCCAGGAGGAGGAAAAACGGCGTCAAGAAGAAAAAGTCGAACAAGAAAAGCGACGTCAGGAAGAAAAAAAAGAACAAGTAAAACTACGTCAAGAAGAAAGGAACGAATTAAAGAAAATGATGGAAGATCAGGAAATAAGACGTCAGAAAGAAAAAGAGGATGAAGAAACAAGACGTCAGAAAGAAAAAGAGGATGAAGAAACAAGACGTCAGAAAGAAAAAGAGGATGAAGAAACAAGACGCCAAGAAGAAAAAGCCGAATTGAGAGAAATTATGGAAGACCTGAAGATACGACAGCAAGAGGAGAAAGAAGAACAAGAAAAACGCCAGGAAGAATTAAGGAAAATTCTGAATGAACAAATGAAAATACAACAGGACGCTATCATTTCCACTACTGAGGAACTAAAGAAAGAAATCAAAGATGATATGGGTAGCGTAAAGTCTGAAGTTTCTGAAGTCAAGACGGAAGTCAGTCATGTAAAAGAGGAAGTGAGTGACATCAGAGGAAAAATGAGCGAGTTCGAAGGAGAAGTGGAGCGACTTAAACGACAATTAAGAGAGAAAGGAGGCCAGCTAGTAACATCATCGGGTCATCGATTAAAACCTCCCTCCTTTGACGGCCAAAGCTCATGGACGACGTACAAGAGACAATTCGAGGCAGCAGCATCGGCGAAAAACTGGGATAACGAGGAAAAGGCTATGGCATTAGTTCTGGCGTTAAGGGGCCAGGCCTCAGAATTACTTCAGACTATCCCAGTGGAGAAACAAAGGGACTTCAAAGTCTTGGAAGCTGCATTGGACTTGAGGTATGGCGATCAACACCTTGCCCAATTATACCAGGCTCAGCTGAAATCCCGGATGCAAAAAGCTGGGGAAAGTTTACAAGAATTTGAAGCTGCGATAGAGAGACTGGCGCACCTGGCGTATCCAAGTGCACCTAAAGAATTCCAGGAACAATTAGCCGTGGGGGCCTTTTTAGATGGTATAAGGGACGAAGAGGTCAGGCGAGTTTTGAGGCTGACGAGACACCAAAGTAGTAGCGAAGCTTTGGTGCGTGCACTTGAAGTAGAAGCTGCCTACAGAGATACTCCAAGGTCGAGAGTGCGAGCTGTGACTCTCGAAGAATCGCAACCAGAAATGAACCAGAACCCTATGTTGACGGAGATGCAGAAAATGTTTACCAAAGTATTCAACAAAGTGGATAATCTCAGGGAGCAGAGAAAACAACAAAATAAAGGAAAGCCGAGCGGAGGTATTAAATGTTACAACTGCGGCAAGGTAGGACACATGAAGCGAGACTGTCGACAGCAGAATTCGGAGAGTCGAGTAAATGCTGTGAATGTTGAAGAGAAGCAGGAAAACAGTACCAGGGGAGTTGTTCTTGCTAGGGAATGCAGTGACCCCAGAGAAATAAAGATTTCCCAGCTTCGAGAAATTTCGAATAGTCTGCTGTTACAAGGCCATGTGAATGGAAGAAAATGTTTGTTTACCATCGACACAGGTACTACGTCATCAATAGTACGGCCAGGATTTATATCGGGCATAAAGATTACCAAGAGGCAAAATGAAGTGATCGTCCGGACAGCTACGGAGGACAGGGCTACGGTTCATGGAGAAGTAGACCTGGGTTTGCAGATTGGACAGTTAAGGTTCGACCACAGGGTCATCGTGGCTGACATCACGGATGATTTCATTTTGGGACTGGACATCATGGAACAGTACGGATTTATTGTTGACGTAGGAAAGCGAGTCTTAAGGATTGGGAACGAACAATTTATTCTGTCAAAAGTGAACAACCAATGTGAGAAAACCAGGCTGTTGACAACGCAGGCAGTCAAAATTCCTGCATTATCCAGAAAACCAGACAAAGAAGATTGCAAGCGCTACCTTCAGGTGGGAAAATTGCCGAACATGGTTGAAGTGAACACTGTCAAGGTCGATCTTCCAGACAGTTGGTCAAAGAAAATTCTGAGGCGAGAGCAATTGCGCGATGTAGAAATCGGACCCATGTTGCGAGCAAAAGAAGAGGGAACGCGTCCAGCATGGAAGGATGTTTCCGACAAAGAAGTGGGGCTGAAGGCTTTATGGTCACAATGGGATTCACTTACGGTCGTAGATGGGCTTTTGAGAAGAGCATGGGAAAGCCCAGATGGGAAGCAGGTTGCCATGCGTCTAGTGATTCCCAGGTGTCGTGTACCAGAAGTACTCCAGGAAGCACATAATGAAACGTCCAGCAGACACTTCGGCATAAACAAGACATTGAGTAGAGCACGGGAACAGTTCTATTGGGTTAATAGTCGACAGGATGTGGAGGCCTGGTGTCACAAGTGTAAAAATTGTGCTGCCCGTGGAGAACCATTTTCGATGAGCAACTACAGAAATGGAAGTCGAGAACAGCCAAAGAATGATCGGGAGCAGATGAACAGAACTAGTAACCGCTTGAAGGCTCGTTATGATCAGAATGCCAGTACAGGGGGATTCAAGGTGGGGGATCTGGTTTGGCTGTACAACCCACAGCGGAAGGAATGGAGATCCCCGAAATTTCAACCTCCTTGGGATGGACCGTATACTGTTATTACCCGAATTAATGATGTCGTCTATCGTATTCAACGAAACAAAAAGTCCAAGATGAAGATCGTACACTTGGATAGACTGGCGAAGTATGTGAAAGAGGCTGAATTGCCTGACCGGGACGTTCAGGCTTAAGGAGGGGGCAGTGTAATGTGTTACAACCCTTAGAATGAATGTAGTGTATTTGCACCTACTCGAGAAACCTACCAGAAGTTAGTTCTGGTGACATCTGGAATGATCTAGAGAATGGTGGCGTCATCACAGAACAATCGAGATCTGTCATTTTTGGGTATAAAAGACCGACCGCATTCTCGGCGAGTAGTTCAGAAGTTCAGAAAGTATAGAAAGTGAGGTTAAGAGTTCAAAGAGAAACAAAGTGATAAACATTGTGATTTTAGTCAGTAAAGTGTATTTAAATTAATAATAGTATTGTGAAGTATCCAGTAAATATTTAATAAAGTGTGTTAGTGGACATCTCTTGTTATAATTTTTGGAACCCACGGAATTTGCGAGGGTGGTTTCCTAAGGGTGGAAACACGTTACAATAGATATGAAACACACTCCCAGGGAGGGGCGAAAACTAACCCCCATATATAAAAAAATTGATCCAAAACAGCAATGACTGCTGAAAAAGCTCAAAATGTCTAAGTTTTGTTAAAGTGATAAGAAATTGCATCAGGTTCGACGTAATCTTCATAAACTGCCCCTATAGAGTTGAGAACAACCACCTTCAAGTTTAAAGGACACAAGAAAAAACGTAAAATGCAACAGGATTTCTATTTTCATGGATGCTATGATTGGCTGAAATTGCGTAGTACTCTAAAATAGAACTAGAAACTTACGTACCATCAACATTCTACAGTCTCAACCCTAGAGGGTGTGAAAACTACCCCCCATGTAAGGTTTGACTATAAAACGTTACAGTGACTTCTATAAAAATTCAAAACACTTGCGTTGTGTGGAAGAGAGAATAAACTATAGACTATGTTCGACGCTGTGCTTGAAAACCACCCCCACGGGTGGTGGTCTGGCTGTGTAATTGATATTTTTATTTGGTGAATATTTGTCTAATAGGGGGCGAAAAAGTATGTAGTGGACAAGGAAGAAAGCTTCTCCACGTCTGTACAGGGGGATTTCTAAAAAAATAATTAATAGAAAAGATGTAAAGATGCACAATAATATTTGGCATGTAGTTAAAACTACTGTCAAGAATGACAGAATGATTGTTTTTTTATAATTTTTGATTGTCATTATATTTTGGTGTATATAATAATGCAGTTTTTATCTCATTGAAGGGATAATGAGGTCAGGGTTGAATGATTCAACCTTCGTTAATGTCGACAATATCATTTACTCATAACGGAGAAAAAAACATTTATTTAAAAAAAAATTAATTTCTCTTCCAATATCTCGCTTGCTATTAGAGATATCGAACTTATATTTTAACAAGATGGGTTATTCTTACAGTAGGAGCAATTTCATGTCCCTAAGCATGCCAAAGCACGTGCCTTTTATTCGTTTTATTTGTGTGTGTTTAGGGGGGTTTTGGTACTATACATTCATACATAATAGAATGAAAAAAAATCCTGTTATAAATTTTTCTTTTTTTATATGTATTTTTTTATCTATTTATTAAACGTCTGCCTATTTCCGCTACCAGGGCCTATCACCGATGCCAGGAGACGAGCTACCCTCAACCTGGAAATTTTGCCGAACCTCTTCTCGTAAGAAGAGTAGGGATCTTTTACTTGCCTAACAATTAATAGACAAGGGACCGCCTGCTTTATATCCCCCTCCGAAGGATGGTATATCTACCTTGAAATTACATAGCTTCCGCGTATACACTAATATACAAGCCGCTAAAGGTGGGACGAGATCGCTGTGTTTCCCAAGATGGATTTCACCCATCCAAGTACTAACCGCGCTGCACGTTGCTTCACTAGAGTATCGAGATACATACACAGTGAAGACGCATCTACGCTCGCCCTTATTTTTTGTATGTAAATTGTCATTAGCATGGATGTCCCCAACATGTTTCCACCTAATACATCACACTATTTTGTAGCTTATGATCTTGATCTGCATAATCCAGTGATAGTCATTTGTAGACATATTAAGAGTCAGATTCACATTAAAATATTTAGACCAAACTAAAAAAAATTCATCACATTTGTCCCTGGGCTTAAAATCATTAGCGTGGGTTAAAATAAAATACTTATTTGATAACCTGTACTGAGTACATAGTTTATTTATCTGCATAAATCCATTTAAGGTCAAAACAAAATTTGAAGGTTACTTCGTCGTTGGCGAGGATATTTTTATCGCCATTAGCGTGGATTCTTTTCTTCACGCTAATGACACAATGCCCACGCCAATGATATTTTCCAATATTTAACATTTATTTTAGAATTATACATTTTCTATATGCTCAAGCAAGAGCCAAATTCTGAAGAAGTTGACAAAATATATTTACTGTATTGAAATGATATGCTGTCTATTTTTGTATTAGTACTTGAATATAAAAACTTGATAATTCCAACCGTTTTCGAGAAAACTGCCGCAACGTGCCACAACGTTTCGTAAAAAAAAAAGAGAAAAATATTCATCATCAGGTATAGCTCATGAGGTTAGCGTGATGTGATACATACATTATTGTTTCTTAGCTTAAAAAATGTTTCTTTACCAAATAGGGAGAAGATGGGTCAAGAGGTAGCTGAGATATTGGAAAAAAAGGGAAAAAAATACAATTTTGACACCCTGTATCTCTTTCCACAGCAACAATTTACTAAAGCATGTTTGGTTATATCCTCATATTTTGATACAAAGAATCTACCCTTGAACTATGGCTATTATTAATGGTCCACCCTGTATTGTTTATAAAAAAAATGAGCTGGTTAAGTATTTTTTCTTCACACAGTAAACAAAAAGAATACGAGAGGAACATATTCAAAAAATTTGAGAACAGTATCTCGAATAGCACACAAGATACTGAGTGCGAGATAAAAAAAATAATTTCATGTTTTTCCAGCTTTGTCAAAAATATTCTCTGTTTTTCGTTATTTTATACCTTCCTTTAGAATACATCCTAGCGAGCCCTACTACTATGTCATAAGGAGTGCGCCAAAACTTGTTTTCTTTTCTTGCGTGAAACAATGTAGTAATATGAATACAAAAATATGGTGCTGTATTTTTTATGAAAGTTCACAATTCAAAACAAAAAAATATGTGGGATGACCCCATTTGAAGTTTATCAATTCTGGCAGCACAAGAGACATCAAGACATCATTCCGTTTTCAATATTTCCGCTGTAATTTAATTATGGAGCACAAACCAAATGATTATTGAAATTGTTACGAACTGAGACATTAAAATGCACAATTTATTCGTTTATGAAAGCGTTAATTACAAAATATTGGAAACGTCAAAACCTTTTGTAATGTAATTACTAATTATTAATTAACACAACATTCTGTTCCGTATTGAATTATGTTTCAATCGATAATAAATGAGCAGTAAAGGCCATGTAAATTTCCATGAAAGGGAAGTAACATTAAATTATAAACGTAATTTGTTGAAAAAGAAACTATGATTAGATACAGTATACAAACGTGACTTGTAGAGTTGGGTTTAAAAGTAAATAATGAGGAATCGGTAATTAAAAGTTTCCTGGACAATTACGCATTAGTTATTTTCATAAGTGCCAAAACTACTGTTTTTCACATAAATGAAAAATTGGTATCGCTCATTCTGTAATCACACAAGTGTTGGAAACACACTTCCTGCACGTGTGGTGAACGTCTTTACACAGTTGTACAGGAAATACAGAAAATTTCCAAATATGAATGAATTCGTTTGATTGTTTTTTTTTTATAATTGTTAATAGGTATCTCATTTTTTTATTTATATCATATATCGATGTTAACGGATTATTAGACTAATTTCTAATTTCCAGAGTTTTCAAGACTTAGCAGGGATAGTATATAATAATAATAATAATACTTTATTAATCCAGTTGATCACATAATAGTGGAGCAGAATTTCGAGCGTAGCACGCTTATTTAACGAGAAAATTTTTTCGGAGTAGAAAGATATGGGACCTAGGCCATCTCATAGAGAAATAAATAACGTATTATATTCCCCTTGGTCGAGACAAAATTTGTGAGCATTTAATTTCAGAAATCACAATTTTTCTTATACCGCGCGCCTGCAAGTAAAAAAACATATTATTCGGAAACTACTGCACTTAGGTGAATGACTCTAGTTTTGATTGAAAGAGTTTATTCCATATAATAATTCTATATTAGAAAAGTGTCGTAATTCGACTTATAACATTTTGAAAAAACAATATGTTTTGCAATAATTGATAAAAATGCTAATGTATTGCTTTCACACAGGCATAACTTTTTATTTCACGATATCGATTTCAAATTTTTTTATATCAACCTCTTCCCTGATATTTAAGGATCATTTTCTGTAATATAACATATTGTCGCGTTTCACAAATAAAGGCTATAGAGATATTTGAACACGGCCGTGCCGGCCGTCAAGTAGTGCATTGCGAGTGAGATAAAGATCGATAGATACGTGAACTAGCACGTCGAAAAAGGAGGGACTGGCATAATTCAATAATACTGATGGAGCATTATTATTATTATATTATGGTGCCAACCTGCTGTTATGAAATAAAACACAGTTAAGAAAAAATAAATTTTACTTACCAATGACTATTAACTTTTTTTAATTTACTTTTAGTAAATTAATCAATTAATTAAGTGCTTCACTTGGCGATTTTCCACCAGTATATGACGAATCTCTATCTCTATAAGGCAAAAAAGGAAATAAAGCATTTGATTTGATTTGACTTGATTTGATTTTTGATGATAAAAAAATTAAATAAAAATGTTCAAAAATCAAATTTATCATTTTTTTTTCTTTATTATTATTTAATCGCTTTATTTATTTTAATGTCCTGACGGAGTTTAGCCGATGACTATTCTACCACTCAACCAGGACAGACACACACATAGACAACATCACAACACCCATTCCCTGCGACATTGCCATCTGCCGCAGCTGAGACTCGAACTCAGGAGAGGAGAGCGATTAGACCGTGTTGTCTCTCACAGAACCGCAGTCTAGCCCACTACTACCGTCTTTAATTCGATTTTTTGGTGTTTATTAGAGAATAGCAGCAAACTTAATATTGAGGAGTTTGATATTTTTCAATTTGGATGAGAATTACATGACCAGTTCTCTCCACAAAAACACCGATGCCTGACGAAATGAGAGATATGTTAAATATCTCTTGCCGAGATAAAAATTGCATTTCGGTAAAATTTCGAAAAAATCTAAAATGTGCATCGGCCTGCAGATGCAAAGAATGCCGTAACGTTACGATTCAAATTGAACCAATTACCAATTAATGACGTCTTGATTTTTGAACGTTTTTATTTGATTTCTTTATGATAAAAAATCAAATCAAATCAAATGCTTTATTTCTAGTCTAGGAAATAGCGTGCAAATTCGACGACGAGTGGTTACCGTCTGCCAGTCGGCGCCAATATTCTTGGCTATAGATGTCGGTCTCGGATGTTTGGGGTCACGCAGGACTATTGCCCTTTACCCCAATACATCGCTGTAGACCGGGGACCAGCCTCGTGCAGGGCGGGCGAACTTACTTTACGTCGGCCCCACTCACAAATGTGAGTGGTGGAGACGATTTCGGCCCACTTCCCTGGGTCCTGGCTCGTTGGACCTTGCTGGCTAAGCTCTTCTGGCGTGCTTCTGTCTTGATCTTCTTTCTTCGCCAGCTTGTCCCCCCCCCCGGGGGGGGGGGGTGTCATCGGTCAGTCGGGTGTTTTGGGTTTTTGGCAGGAGTGACTGTCGGTACACAGAATGTCAATTGACATCCTGTCATCCGGATCGTCGGTAGGGTAAGGATGAGCTGTGTAGCTCGAGGAAGGGCAGACCTAACTGCTTTGATAGCATTTTCGGTCTGCCCGGAACTAGGGGGACTACAGGTACTGGACGGTTATTTGTCCGGTACCCGCAGGGTCTTGGGTGGGTGGTTGGGTGATCGTCCTGTCTCTTCCGTGGAGTGTCTTCGTCTGACGGTGGTATGTTTTTACTCACCCGTTATCTTCGGCCGCTTGTACCTCGGAGCATCTGCTGGGTCATAGTCAGTAGCCTCCCTGACTAGTGGGTTCCCATGCTCCTCAGCAAGGGCGTACATCTTCCTGGCTCTCTCCTTGATGATGTCAGTGACCGGGGTGTAGTCCAGGTCCCTGAAGATGTCGGGGAGAGCACCGACCCTTGGGGGACTCCTGCCTCCATTGTTCTGTACGTGGACACCCTGTCCACGATCTTCACCCTCATCTGTCTCCTGTGGAGGTATGATCTCACTAGCTTGACGAGTGCAATGAGGTAACCCATACTCATCATTTTGGGTAGGAGACCATCGTGCCAGACCCTGTCGAAGGCTTTGGCGACGTCAAGGAACAGCGCTGCCGTGACCTGTCTCTGGTTGAACCCCTTAGTGATCTCCTCGGTGAGGCGAAGCACTTGGAGTTCGGTAGAGTGTCCGGTCCTGTAGGCAAACTGTTCGTCCGGGAGGATGTCCAGTTCTTCTGTCTTCTCAGCTATCCTCTTGAGGATGATCCTTTCAGCTACCTTGCTCATCGCTGGGAGGAGACTGATTGGCGTGTAAGAAGAGGGAAAGGTTAGATTCTTACCTGGCTTCGGGATGACTATGACGTCGGCCTTCTTCCACCTGGAGGGAAAATGTCTCAATCTCAACATTGCGTTGATGATGTTGACCATCGTTGCTACTCCTTTCCTGGGTAGCTTCTTGAGGGCGATGTTCCCAATGCCATCACATCCTGGAGCCTTCCTAGGTTTTAGGCTCCTTAGGATCTCCTTGACCTCCTCGGGGGTGGTCGGAAGGATGTGGTCGTCATCTGGCACGCGGTTCATCCGACGTACCCTGTGCTCCACGTCGTCCACCCAGTCCTCGTCATCGTCATCGAGCTGGTTTTCCATACACTGCAGTTCCAAGCTGTCGGCGAATGCCTCGGCTTTTTCCTGGCGAGTGTAGACAATACCATTCTCTCCATGGATCGGGGGCACAGGTGTCCTACGGTTTCGCAGGGCCCGTTGGGTGGCCCAGAAACTTCTGTCCTGTGTGTCCAGTGACGCCAGGTGTCGCTGCCAGTCTTCTTGTCTGTGTTCTTGGAGGGCAGCCTTGACTCTCCTGCTAAGGATGTTGTACTCCCTCCTGTCTTCTGGCAGTCTGGTTCTCATGGCCCGTCTCTTCGCACTTCGTCTATCCCTCGTCAGCTGCCTGGTATCCTCTGGGAGGTTTGCCATCGGCGCTGGTGCTCGTCTCGTCTCCGTTTCGGTGGTACTTTCCCTCAGTGCCTCCTGGATCTGGTTCTCCAAGGAGGTGATGGCCCTCTCCACGTCTGCCTCGGTTTCGAGTCTGGGAATTTGTGCAATGTCCCTCTGCAGTGCTGCACGGAACAATTCTCAGTCCGTCCTCCTTTTAATGAGGGTTGTCGTGTTCTCCCCGACCTTTTCTCCTAGTTCTAGGAGAATTGGGTTGTGCTCGGTGGAACCATCCATCATGGCGGTGATTTCAGCTTCGGGGGCCACCTCCTTCAGCATCGCAATGTCCAGTACGTCCGGCCTGTGTCTTCCATTGTCATGGGTCGGTCCTACCGGCCCAAGGACCAACAGGTTGCCATCGTGTTGTCCCAGGAATCGTAGTAGTTCCCGTCCTCGGGGGTTTGTTGTCCTACTGTGCCATTCCGGGGTCTTGGCGTTGAAGTCGCCGATGGCCACCGTCTGGGTCCTCGGGGGTAGGACCGCCTCCAGGTCTGCGTCTGTCATCCTGACATTGGGTGGTTGGTAGCAGGATACCACTCTGCCAGTCGGTAATCGAAGAGACCATATAAATACAAATTTTTTTTTCTCTGCAACTTTTTGGTATGATGGGGGGATAGGGAGGGGGGGCATTTATTTTTAAATCGAATGATTATCGATATCTGACCGCATAGGTAGTTAGTATATGTACTTCACATACCCCAATTACGCTGGCAGACGAAACTTCCGAACGGCGCGCGCGCTAACCGGAGAAAGAAACTAAAATTTTTTTTTCTTTTTTGTGTTGAATGAATGTTTTTCCATATAATGGGCGCTGGACCGTCAAAAATCAAAGTTACAAAAAAAATACTTCCACATCCAGTGGAAATATAGTAACGATAAAAATTTTTTAAAAATTTTTATTGTTCAAATAGGCTTAGCATGTCACGAAACGTCGAGATTTTAAGTTTGAGCGAAAAAAAAATTATGTCTGTCGGTGTGTCTGTCTGTCGGTCTGTCTGTAATTTTTTTTTTGCGCACGTTTACTCTGGAACCGTATGAGATAGTGGACTGTGACTTTTTGGTCGCATACTCGGGATACACCCTGACCCATCGACCCTGAAAAAATCAGCTTGCCGGGAGAAATTTTTTTGAAAAATGATATCTTTATTGTCAGTCCCTCCTTTTTCGACGCGCTAGTTCACGTATCTATTGATTAGTTTAGTAAAAAAAATCACTAAACACTGATTTGATGCATTCGTAGTCTTTTTCCTTCAATACATTATTAAAATTCTAGCACGTGTTTATTCCGGATGACAGAAGCTGTCAATAAAACTATTAAAATCAGATATCGCTTTCGTCATCTCGGTGCGTTAAAGAAATAGAAACATCAGTAGTAAATATTTATGTACATTTATTAACATGTATAACAGTTCTTAAGAGAACATGACTAGCCAAAATTCCGTTCCCATTTGCTTTTGGTTGTTACGAGGTTCTGCATTGACCATTAAATATTTAATAAGGCTAGTAAGTTTCTCTCTCGGTGCACACAAACAATATTGCTGCTAAAACTTAGTTTTAGGTAAAAACGTCGTGTCTCGTGAAAAGGCGTAAACTCAGGCAATATATTATTTACTTTGTTTCCGGTAAACTAACTTCGAAGTTAACTTTAAGTAAGAAAGTAAAAAAAAAAACATGCATACATTATCTGCCGCGTAACAGGTAAATGCAATTTGTTTTACTGGTAAAAAGAAATGACACAAAACAGTTTGTTTTTGCAAAACGGCGTCTGTTAGGGAACTTTTAAGTAGATTATTCCGTTATTACCATAGCGAAATACGCTTAATTTTGCATATAGTTTGGATCTTTGCGAGCCCGTCACACAAGCCACAATTCTACGGTTAAGTGTCGTGTATAAACTGGAAACTTTCTTATATTAATAATTTACAAATCATCTTTCATTTTAACCTCCCCACAATAAAATTGTTACTACATTTAGTCCAAAATCGAAAATTGAGATAATATCAAATTTTTACGTTTTGAGGTCCCAGGAACCCAAAAAAGTGGTTTTTAAAAAATGTCTGTGTGTGTGTGTGCGTGTATGTATGTTAGCACGATAGCGGCGAAGCTACTAAACGGATTTGGATGAAACTTTGCATGAGGCTTTCTTTAGTGCTCCAGAAGATCTGAAAAGGTTTTGGTTGAGATTGGATTACGGTTAGTGCCGTTTTGACACAACAAGTTGTTTATTTTATGATTACTTACAATTTGTAATCGAACCATTGAAAAGCAGTGAAAATTCCAATTTCAACGATATATCACACTTGCACACTTTCGATTTCGTTTCCGTTAAAAAAATTAAAAAGAATTCGTTATATGTGCACACATGACAGCATCCAAAAAATATGATTGGTATTATTGTTAGGGGAAAATGTATTTTGCCATCTGTCAAAAATATTTGGGTTGGTAATCTTTGTGAATGTTGATTTATAGCTTATGATACGTGACGTCACAGCTAACCTGAAAAGTATATATTTCTTAAGATTTAAGAATATTACGTAGCTATTATTAAAATTTCTGCCTGGTTCCCGTACTTTCAACTAAAATCTAGTATAGGTAATGTTTATGAAGTTCTAAATACTTTGTCCTAATAAAATAGGACTCTTTTTGTAGGTTGGAAATCTAACCTGTAATTAGCTGTCTATTTTTATTAATCAACAATTAGGCAATCCAAACCACGTGACTTCCAACTTTGCGTTGCGGTCAAACATTTGTTGACAGTAGTTAAACGTTTGTCAAAACAGTTTGTCGGCCTGGCTAAGTATCTTGAAATTTTAACAATATAGTGTTTTCTGTGGATTGTGGCAAGGCGTTTTTGATTGTTTTCAAGTAATAAACTTTATTTAATTATGCAAAGTGAGTTTTTTAAGAAGTTGGTGTTGGAAAATCAAGATGGAAAATCGATGGAAGGTCTTCGATCATCCCTTTTAATCGCGGCTATCCTTCTTTGACGTCTTTTTTTCGACAGATCATTTATATGAGGGAAATATTTAGAATTCACGACGGTAAAAGCTAACCTTGTCATGATTTCCACGATGTCCACAACCCACTACTATGCACATATCAGGCATTTTTTCCAATTATAGCCAATAATATTATCACGAAAAAATCTAATAAGACACATTAAACAATTCTTTACAAAATACTCATATTAAAAACCTTTAAAACGCAAAAACTACATGAAAAAATGCTGCACTGGTCACAAACCAACCCAAATATTTTTGACAATGTCAAGACTCATTTTAGTTGGGTTTTTAAAGGTAATAATTGTTTATAGCCGTGTTCGGATATTACGTCTGATTGATGGGACGCGTCACAATCGTTCATTTAATGCAAATCGAGCTAACCGAGCTAAATCTGAAACTTTCGAACATTACAAAATAAAGGACTCAGACGAAGCTCGACTTGCTCGGGCCTTTTTGATCGTGCAGGAAGATTTTAATTTGACGCATGCGTAGTCTGCTTGAATTGTCCATAATGTTATTGACTTGTTGAGGTTAGAGTGTTATTTGGGCTAAATTCTGTATTATTTTTATTCGCTATTCAATGTTCTACAAAATCTTTGAAACGTTATCTGTCAATACCCTTATAATATCCGGCAATTGATTAACATGCAACATAAACAAACATGTTTTAACAGATTGCTTGTAGTCCACTTCAGTTCGTTCGATATTTGTCCATGAAATAAATGGCGCCAAAGTCACGTGTAATTTATCTGTTTGCTCAATGCTCTGATTTCCGATGTAATATCCAAACACAGCTGATTTAGATACACCGTGTGGGGAGGTTCCAGCCGCTTCCAGTAGCTGCCGATTTTTTAAAAATAACTAACTAAACTAACTTCTTTTACACCGACTTCGGTATCGATGTTAGGTAATAACTAGTGGAAGCATTATACTCTTCGCCGATTTACTGAGCTTTTTATATAATTGTTACACATTCTATAGGATACTCTTCGCATTTTTCTTGTAAATATTGTTAGTTTTTGGACATTCTAAATTTTGTGATACCAACTTTGTTGTGAAAAAAAAATCGCCATGTGAGGGATCGAACACGAGACCTTTGGATTGAAAAACAAAAAAAACAAACAAAACAGATTTTATTCTTAAATTTAGTAAACTATGTGCCTTGCCGGATCCTGGCCCGGAGTCAACGAAACAACCACGGCACGTGGTGTCGGGCAAATGCTTTAGCCATTGGGCTATCTCATCTTACCACAAAACTTGAATGAATATCGTTCAAGAATTACATTTCAACGGATTAGGTACATTATTATGAAATATATATATTGGTAAAATATAAAAACAAAAAAAAATTATAGGGATTAACATTTCGCAAGATTTCTATTTAAATACAAATGACAGAAATTATGAAAACATTTTTTTTTTATATTTAAATGATTAATAACTTTTTTATTTACCGATTGATTTTTTTCAAACGGGGTTCTTCCTCTAGCTAACGCTAACTTACTTTCCAAATTTCAATACAATCGGACTTTTCTTTCTTAAGTTATCGTGCTTACAAGAAACGTGACGGACGGACGGACAGACGGACATTTTGAAAGTTGTTCAGAATTCGTTCACTAACACAATGATATGAAATTTTTTTCTCTACGAGCGATATTTACTGATTTAGAAATGTACCGATCAAATACAATATACTCTTCGTTTTTTGCGAAGAGTATAATAAGGTTCAACTAACTGGGTAACGCGATGGTGAAATTTTATTACATAATTTTTAGCGACAATTTTGAAGGCAGTTCATTTAACCCTTTTCAGTGACCTCTTTATTTACCGTCTGCACTGTAAAAGAAAATATCCGTCGTTTTGAATGTTTAAGCTTCGACGTCATCTTGTAGATTTGCAAAAATATTACAGCTGTATTGGATTTTCCATTTTGAATTCTTAACTTTTGACATCAGTTTCGGTATCAGCTAATCCTAAAATAGTACAGTACCTAGAGGTAAAAATATGTAAAACTTCGGAATAATGTCATATCAAAGACTAGTCTTTGGTCATATTGAACGAAATTCGTTCATTTTTGGCAGTATAATAGGAAATGCTTCACAGAAAAGTTTCTATATTGTGCGGGGGCTTGCTAATTTATAGGAGGTGGATGGCAGGCACCCCCTCTCAGGGGGTGGCACTTAAAAAAATATTTATTCATTTGAGCTGAAGTAGAATCAAATTTTAAGAAGAATGCAATTTTTCACATAAATTGATAGTTTTTAAGTTATAACGACTTCAAAATTGCGATTTTGGCTAAAAAAAAAAGTATTTCTAAACGGCTTTCGTCAAGTATCTCGAAAAGTAATACTTTATCGAAAAAATTTTACAGACCAATTACAGAAAGTACAAACTGGGAATTAATTATATTTTTTGTTTATTGATGTAGGAATAATAATTTCGGAAATATTTAAGTTTACATTTGGCATCCAAGTGTTTATAAGATAATTATTTAGAGTGAGAGTTAAATATCTCAGAAACTGTGACATCTACGCCAAGGATGCTAATAGGTAGAATAACAGGTTACTAATTAAGCTTTCAACTGTTTTTTTATTTGTTTATGTAGCATAAAAAACAAATAAGTTATGACCGAAGCAATGTGCCACCTCACATTTTTTTAATAACAACGTCGCCATTTTGTTATTGTAATTAGCCAGTAATTAAAAAAAAAGGAGTTTTAAACACTGTTTCTCATTAATATATAGCATGACGTAGATGCTCAAACAGTTTAAACTATGAAGGTATTTTCGATAAAACGTAATTACTTCCACATCCAGTGGTCTGTAACTTTTTTTTGTGCGCACGTTTACTCTAGAACCGTTTAAGATATTGACTTGAAATTTGGTACACGTATGTATTTTAACGTGATCTGGAACTAGATTATATTTTCATCTTGTTCCATCGAAGGGTTGGGGGTAAATTGGGGTAAATTTGGGGTAAATAGGTAAATTAAGCAGGTAAGAGTCCAGAAAATTGGTATTTAGTATATTAAAGAGAAGCTAAGGTCTCAAAAAAAATTTTTGGCATTAGCCACCCTTATTACCACCCCCACCCCATTATTAAAGGGGATGAAAAAAAATTGTGATTTAGTGTGTGTGTACAAGAACCAGAAACCTCAAAATATGTTTTTACTTCATCCATCCCCACTACCACCCCCTAGCACCACCCCCACCCCACTACCGATGTGGGGTATCGTTTTATAGGTTTTTGGGGTAGAGGATTTCAAATATTATATTATTAAAGTTCCATAAGCAATTATTTCCACGTACAAAATTTTTTCGTTGTGGGTGACTTGGATAGAAAATCTGGATGTGGAAGTAGTGATTCCTTGGGCAGCGGTTTTTTTTTTCTTTTCCAAATATCTCAATAAATATTAGTTTTATTGAAAAATGGGTAGAGACCAAAAATGAAGCTCATAAACTGATAATGAATTTCGCTTGTTTGTTTATTTACATAGATTTAATAGTTTCGGAGATATAAAAATTTACAAATGGCGCATAGAGGCACGAATCGTGATTTTTTCATTCAAAATTATCTAGAGCACTTGTTTCGCAACCGATTGGGATAATTTTTTTTTTAAAAGACTCGTTATTTCATTCCCAAAAAACGCAAGACAGCCGATTTTTGAATTATGCTAACCAAAATTACTGAGCTTAGACAAAATGCCCATGTTCACTGTGATCACCATATGTTAATTACAAATAAAAACTTTTTTCTTATCCAATTTACATAAATCTTGTTACTTGGGGGATTTTTGAGGTCGCTGATTACGAATCTGACATCCAATTTGTCATAAACCAACCTGCAAGAAGGCGGAATCAATGGCGGCTATAAAAATACTAAAAAATGATGAAAAATGAAATATTTTTGTTTCAGTTTATGCCGAAATCCGCTCTCTTACGTTTTTTGGGAATGAAATAACGAGTCTTTTAAAAGAAAATTATCCCAATCGGTTGCGAAACAAGTGCTCTAGATAATTTTGAACGAAAAAATCACGATTCGTGCCACTGTGTGGCGTCCGAATGTTTATAAGACGAAAAATGCCGTTTAAATGTTAAATATCTCAGAAATTGTGACACCTACGTCACGCATGCTAAGAAATGGAATTATAGACAATTAATTGCGCTTTCAAATTATTTTTACTCGTTCCTGTAGCATAAGAAATAAAGAAGTTATGACGGAAAAATGTGCGTATTTATATTTTTTTATATAAAAAGGTCGCCATTTTGTTACTCTAATTAGCCAGTAATTTAAAAAAATGATCTCAAATACAGTTTTTCGTTAAGATGTAGCATTACCTAGATGCTCAAATTTTTTTGCTCATTTAAAGCACTTGCTTTAGAAAAAAATGCATTTTAAACTTTATAGGTAATTTCGAAACACTTGGACATGAAATATAAACTTAAATATCTCCGAAATTATTAATCCTACATCAGTAAACAAAAAATATAATTAATTCCCAGTTTGTACTTTCTGTAATTGATCTGTAACCTTTTTTCGATAAAGTAATACTTTTCGAGATACTTGACGAAAGCCGTTTGGAAATACCTTTTTTTTTAAGCTAAAATCGCAATTTTGAAGTCGTTATAACTTAAAAACTATCAATTTATGTGAAAAATTGCATATAACCTTTTCTTCTTAAAATTTGATTCTATTTCAGCTCCAATAAATATATATATTTTTTAAGTGCCACGCCCTGAGAGGGGGTGGCATCCACCCCCTATAAATTAGCAAACCCCCGCACAATATAGAAACTTTTCTGTGAAGCATTTACTATTATACTGCCAAAAATGAACAAAATCCGTTCAATATGACATTATTCCGAAGTTAAAACCTCTAGTTACAGTACCAGTTTTATTGCAATTCCAATGAAATTTGATTTTTATTACTAGGGCATTTGCTAAATTTACGACTAAAAAATCCTGTTTCCATTTTTGTCCTACCTTACGACTAAAACTTACAATTTTAGAAAAATTTCATAAAATAAAAATCGCTTAAGCCAATCCAGAGTACTTACTGATTTTACAAATATTTAAAAATATGTCAGTTTTTCAATGGTTTCATTATACTTGTAAATCTATAAATATGAGCCATTGAGCACTCTGATTAGACGTAGTAATATTTTATGATCGCCCAATGGTTTTCTATTTACAAAGTTGAAAAAAAAACCGCTGCCCAAGGAATCACTACTTCCACATCCAGATTCTCTATCCAAGTCACTCACAACGAAAAAACTTTGTATGTGGAAATATTTGTTTATGGAACTTTAATAATATAATATTTGAAATCCTCTACCCCAAAAACCCATATAACGATACCCCACATCGGCAGTGGGGTGGGGGTGGTGATAAGGGGGTGGTAGTGGGGGGTGGATGAAGTAAAAAAATATTTTGAGATTTCTGGTCCCTATACATGCACTAAATCACATTTTTTTTTTCATCCCCTTTAATAAGGAGGTGGGGGTGGTAATGGGGGTGGCTAATGCCAAAAATTTTTTTCAGACCTCAGCTTTTCTTGTATATACTAAATACCAATTTCACGGACTCTTACCTGCTTGATTTACCCATTTACCCCAAATTTACCCCAATTTACCCCCCAACCCTTCGACGGAACAAGATGAAAATATAATCTAATTCTAGATCTCGTTAAAGTACATATGTGTACCAAATTTCAAGTCAATATCTTAAACGGTTTCAGAGTAAACGTGCGCACAAAAAAAAGTTACAGACAGACAGACCGACAGACAGACAGAAATTTTTTTTCGCTCAAACTTAAAATCTCGACGTTTCATGACATTTTAAGCCTATTTGGACAATAAAAATTTTTAAAAATTTTTTTGTCGTTACTATACTTCCACTGGACGTGGAAGTAATATATATTTTCTGCTTTTTAGTGCAATTTGGTTTTAAATAAAACCATTATTTTTATAAAGTTTCTTTATAATTTATTTTTAAGTTTTCTTTAGTCAGTTAAAAAGCGAAGGCACATATGAAATTTTATTTTATTTAGCCATCAATGGTCTATAGATGCATCAGATATTAAAAATAGTGTATTAAAAGAAAATAGCTTGATTTCAAAGAGAGCTCTTTTTGTATTTTTAGTGAAATCTCTAACCTGGAATCCAAACATGGAAATTTCATTTTTAATTAAAACATCGAACATTGCAGTTAGCGTATTATAAAACCATGTTTTATTGTATCTCCTTATTCAGCTTTGGAAGTTTTGTTGGATATTCTGTTTTCATCTTTTGTCTGATATACTTTAATTACATAATCTTTCTTCAATGCTCGCTTGCTCCTAAAGTTCATTTTACGTCGCCTTAGGTAAAACAGTTTATCTATTTAGAGCTATTAAAGTAAAACGAAAAGAAAATAAAGATGTAATCATGAACTCAAGTAAAGTTATTGAAATATTTCAAACTATACAATGGTGTGACAAGCGCATAATATGCACATTGCCATCTATATATTTAAAACACATGACGTTTTTTTTTTTTTCGGCTTCGTTAACGGCTCCCAGTGGACCAATTTTGATGATTTTTTTTTTTTAAATAAAGCTCTTTATCCGCAGATGTGCCATCCCTAATTTGTGTTCTCTTAAATTGTCATTTTTATACTAGTCTGGGTACCAAATAAGGATTCTTACCCTAACCTGGAAGTAGGGTATAAAGGTTTTTTGGCTATTTTTGGTTCTTCAAAGGGTCAACATTACGATTCTGATTGATGCCACTTTGGCACTCTTGGGCCTTTTGAGATATTCAAGATGGCGACTGGCTTAGAATGAAAAAACAGATTTTTCCAAATATTTCATTATATGGTAGTGTGGCACGTCGTTTTATATGTTTTTAAGGTCTGTGAATTAGTATTTGAGGTTAAAAATCGTGTAGGAAGTAATCTTTAAATGTTGCTAATTTACTTTATTAAGAGGGCGGCTGATTCGGAGAATAAATTAATTTTTGAAGCGAAAAGAAATAGTACCTAGTTTTGTTGCATAACCAAATTAGGCTTTAAGAATACGGGTAATAGGCTATTGTCTATGTACAAAAAAAGAGGGTTGAAAGGAACTAAAACGTTAAAGGGTTTTTATTGTTTCTTATGTTCAATTGACCTCAAGATATGAAAAAACGGCGGAGTGCTACCATTTAAAGTGGTGCGTTTTTGAGATCGAAGTAAAAAGGTCCACTTTTCATATTTTTTTTGCTCGAAAACTATGAATTTTTTCTATAAACACGTCAATAGAAAAGTGTGTAGAGAATTAAATTTCCAATCGAAATGGCACCTTCAGAAGTCAAATTTTTTTTTTTTTACAAAAATACGTCCAAAAAACAAAACAAAGAAAAACGAAAAAATGCAATTTTTTATTTTTTTTTATTTTAGCCTGTAACTATTTTCGGGTACATTTAGGCATAGACATTGCTGCATAACAAAAAAAGCTGGCGTTTTACCCGTTAAAATGAGATTTTGTAAACAGTTTTACGATTAATAGTGACCGAGATATAGCGTTTCAAAGTTTGCAACTTTTAGCTTTTTTTGCTAATTTTTACTATTTTTTTTCAAATTTCGTCCTGTAACTTTTTTCTGAGTGAATTTAGGTGTAGACATTATTATATTAAAGTGAAAGCTGACTTTGCGCCCGTTGAAATGGTGGCTGGTAAAAGTCTCTACGACAAATAGAAACCTAGATACAGCGTTTCGAAGAGTGTTACTTTTATTAACTTTCTTCCAATTTTTACGTTCTTTTTTAAATTTCGGCCTATAACTTATTTGTCAAATGCTTTAAGTACAGATATTGCTACACTGAATGACCTCGCAGCATTCTTGTTTAAATGGTCTGCAATAGAAGTTTAACCCATCTTAAAGTATTGTTTTTTCTCCTTATTATCCTTATCCATTTTTCGTATTTCCGGCCTCAGAAAATCAGCTTACTGGCACATTTCGTGATGATATCATGTAGACGGAATCAAGATACCTATAAGATATGCATGCATCATGGTTTAAGAACTTACTTGCAAATGCAACATTGGAAAGGAAATATTGTAAATCCTCTCATCTGGGGTTGGAAAAGTTCAGAAAATGGACTAGTACCAATTTTGACAAATAAATCTCCCGCACCACAAGTTTTGCTGGAAAAAATAGCCTGTAAATGCACCAAAGGATGCAGAGGAAACTGTGGTTGCAGGAAATTGGGAATGAATTGTTCCATTTTTTGCAAAGAATGTATGGGAATGAACTGTGAAAACGCTGATGTACCTCAAATAACGGAAAACGATGTTTACATAGATGCCGATGAAGAAATCGACTTTGATTTTGAAAATATGTTAAATCCAGCATTTGAATAATTTCATAATGTAAGTTATTAATCTAAGTTATTTGAACAAAAAAAAAAAAAAAACACGTGATATAATAAACTTCAGAAGTGGAAAAATGTAAAAAGTTATTTTTTAAGTACAATAATCTACTATATCTAGACTGTATCTTGGTTACAATTGATCACATAAACTATTTAAACAAGAATGCTGCGAGTACGTTCCATGTAGCAATATCTGTATTTGACAAATAAGTTATAGGCCGAAATTTAAAAAAGAACGTAAAAATTGGAAGAAAGTTAATAAAAGTAACACTCTTCGAAACGCTTATCTAGGTTTCTATTTGTCGTAGAGACTTTTACCACCCACCATTTCAACGGGCGTAAAGTCAGCTTTCACTTTAATATAATAATGTCTACACCTAAATTCACTCAGAAAAAAGTTACAGGACGAAATTTGAAAAAAAATAGTAAAAATTAGCAAAAAAAGTTAAAAGTTGCAAACTTTGAAACGCTATATCTCGGTCACTATTAATCGTAAAACTGTTTACAAGATCTCATTTTAAAGGGTAAAATGCCAGCTTTTTTTGTTATGCAGCAATGTCTATGCCTAAATGTACCCGAAAAATAGAAAAAATAAAAAATTGCATTTTTTCTTTTTTCTTTGTTTCGTTTTTTGGACGTATTTTTGTAAAAAAAAAAAATTTTTGACTTCTGAAGGTGCCATTTCGATTGGAAATTTAAATCTCTACACATTTTTCTATTGACGGGTTTATAGAAAAAGTTCATGGTTTTCGAGCAAAAAAAATATGATCTCAAAAAGGCACCACTTTAAATGGTAGCACGCCGCGGTTTTTTCATATCGGGTCAATTGAACATAAGAAATAATAAAAACCCTTTAACGTTTTAGTTCCTTTCTACAGTACATGGACAATAGACTATAACACAATATCCTTAAAAATGGTTTGCGTAAAATTCGTGAGCAAGATGAATGACCTTTTAAAAACATTGGTTAAAAGGACCTGCTAGCTCAAAACAAGTTTTTAAAAAATTTAACAAACGTAATCTTAATATTCTGTATTTTTTTAGGGTGGAAAGACTTGATCATCCTTTTTTTATTTTATATTTTTTTATGATTTACTTACTTTTTTTATTTTTTTTTGCAATTTTTTTAATTTTTTTTGTTTTTTTAAAATTCTTATTGTAAAAACTTTAAACAACGAAACGTCAAAACCAACATCTTCTTCGAAATCTTCACTGTCAGAAGTTATATTTTCAGAAATTCTCGTATGAGAATTCGAGCATGTTCTGAGCTTAGTTGCAGACAATTGCACATTAAACTGCATGACAAACCACGCAGCTGCATCATGTTGTGTTACACGGACTTGCATGAGCATTTTGCTAATGCCAAAATGTAATCTGGGGCAGTTTGAATCTTTTTCGGATGTAATTCCATTTTATCCTCGTCAGCCTACCACCCGTATTGAGTGGCATCTATATTTGCTCAAGGGAAATCCATTACAAACAACCACAAAAATGTTTGAAAATGTGCCCTTTTTACGTTTTCTTGAAAACGTTCAGTAGTTGGTAGAAGAGCAGAGAATGGCGGTGCTTTTAGTTGGGCTTGTTCGACTTTTTTAGCCCATAGAGAAGTTCTAACATCAGTCATTTTGCTAGCATTGTTTACTCCATAACACGAAGCTACAAAAATTGTACATTCTTGAAAAACATCCTCAATATTGCTGTTTAATCGACCCAAATGCGTTAAAACCCGATCATCCGTTGAACATTTAATGACCTTTTTTTTTCCAATCCCATGGTACTGAGCCACCGTGTCGCAACCAGATAAAGAACGTGCTGCTAGTAAATATGGTATGATTTGTTTGTGTTTTAAAATCGTGGCCCTAATATCTGTGGTGGCTCGTAGTGACTTAAAAGAAACCATAGAAATCTCGTTTTTCAAATCTAATAAATTATAATAACATACAAGTAAGACAAAAACATCGGTGTTATCACTTATTACATTTACGACGATGTCTGGATTTCCTTTAATCTCGTGAATAAGTTGCTGTACCATAATGGTATCCGCTTCTTCATGTTGCGTCGCAAGTTCAGCCCTCTCAGATATCACTCTCAAAAAAGATAAACCTGAATTATGTCTTAACTTTCTTCCGTAAGAAATTAAAAATAACTTTTTAATTCCTTACAGAAGACAGTTTAATATTAAATTATTAAATAGATGGGGAATTATTTGTTGTAAAACATAATTGCATCTTATTTCTGGGGTGTTTCTTTTTGTATCGAATTTGTTTTTAAACCCGCAATCGACACCTATTTTATATTTTGATAGGATAACACAGAAGGAATTGAACCTAAGTCTTTTTAGACCTCATATTTGTGTTCTCGAACCTGAAAAACATAAAAAACGATGTATCACATGCCAACATTTGGTAAATTAAAATTTTAAAAAAATTACACCTTAGATAAGCCGCCATCTTGAATATATCAAAATGCCCAAGGGTGTCAGAGTGGCATCAACCGGATTCTTAAACTAGACCTACGAAAGTGCCGATAACCGTAAAAAAACCTCTACTATACCTTACTTCCGCCTTTTTTGATTGGCACCCAGACTATACGTAAAAGCGAAATACAAGTTGAAATAAATAAATGAATCACAGCGCTCCAACTATAGCGTACATATGGTCCCTCCTACATCAAACTGCGCATATTCAAGTCCCTCAAGGCAAAGTTTTAACAGTTTCGGCTTTTTCACTTTTGTGTTATTTATTTCTAAGATAAAGTATTTTTTGGAGAATATCTCTTTTCATCGTGGATTGACATGTTATTCCCATTTTGGGTGACGGCAATTGTTTATTTGTTAATTTGTCTATTTTTTAATATTATGACAGTTTTGTTTGAGTCATCTTACACGGTGTGCTACAACCAAATTTAAATTAAAGTTGATGCCACTCGGAATTTTTTTTTACACATTTTTGGATGTATATAGAACCAATTTCCACGATATTTGGATCAGTTGAAATCGAATCCGAACTCAGAATTTTCAGATTGGCACGTTTTTTACCCCTGACCCCAAAAAAACACCTTCCCAAAAAATGGTCTGTCCGGCGGACATACCAGTGTATCCTTATGTATTTGGACCCTCTGAAACAAAATCCGAAGTGAGAATTGTCAGATTCACTCGTTTTTCATCCCCAAAAAACACTCCCAAAACAAAAAAAGTGGCCTGCTTACGGACCAGACCAGTGTATCCTTATGTATTTGGACTCGCTGAAACTGAATTTGAAGTCAGAATTGTCAGATTGGTTCGTTTTTCAGTTTTTCAGACCACTGTATCCTTACCAAATACATAAGAATACATTGGTATAGTCCGCCGGACAGACCATTTTTATGGGGGGCTGTTTTTTGGTTTAGGTTTGGTTAGGGTTGAAAACGAGCCAATCTGACAATTAGGTTGTTGACAAATTTTCAAAAATGGTGAAATATGGTAGTGGAGGACTTAATTTAGTTATATATTTAATTTGGAAGAAAAATTCTTAGCGTAACGTATTTTAAAAAATTGTTAAACTTCGACTATTTGAATGTGCCGCGAAAACGGTAGTGACATCATAACGGCAGTTAGATGTGAACTTATATAAGCAGAACAGATGAAGACGAATAAGTTGACATTGCTGACAAGAAAATAACCTCATATGTCAAAAATAAATTTGACGTTTAGCTAGCAGTGATTGATGTTTGCAGTTATTGTTAATATTTTTTTACAAAACGACTAAGGCAGTATATCTGTAAAAGCTAATTCTGACATTCTACTTGCGGTAGATATATTTATGGTCAGCGAATTTTTAAAAAGAGACGATCCTTTTGACATTGCAATGGTTGGAAGTGCAAAAGCTGCAAGACTTACGTTACAGCTGCTATAGACAGTACAAACTATTGTAATTTCTGCAAGAACTTCCTTTATCTTATCTTATTAATATTACATAATATGTCATCTAATTTGTATTTTATTATTTAATTTAGATAAGTTTGTTAACTATACTTTGTATTTTATTAAATATTTCCTTTTCATTGTTTTATTTCCTATTAACTATATACATGCGTATCTAACTGAAAACAACAAAATAAGTTTATCTACTAAAGAAATTATTTATTATCCATTGATACTCACTTCTAAGAAGAGTCAGAATGAGACTTACGAAGATATCAAGAAAGGTCTGTATTATAACAAAAAATAATAAATAGGTAAGTACTTTATGCTAGTATCTATCTAAGCAATAAACAATGATATGTATTTATCACACATAATTCAAAGGGCATTTATAACTACAATCCAACGCATTCGTAGCCATTTCCGACTGATTGTGTTCACCGACTTTAGACGACTTTCACAGTTTGTTTCATATAGTTTTTCAACGGCGAGTTTTTGAATTTCCTTTCTTAATTTATTGATCATCCTAGTATTATGGGGCGTCTAGGGAGCTTCATAAATAATAATCAATAGCTAACAAAAACAACTGCACTTTATTCCAACATAAACTAGATAAAATACATAAAAGCAGATTAAAGCCATTTCCCTCCTTTTAGGAAGTCAAAGCATGAATAATATTCTAATCTAGAGCCGTTAAGAATACAGTAATACACCCTGTTTTATCCACCAGTTTGGCGGGTAATTTAAATTTGTAACAGCTAGAACGCCACACAAGTCTTGTAATGCGGCCGTTTTTCCTACAACATAAATCCATATTAACAATCAAATTCCTACATTAAGATACAACTTACCACAAATAAAACGCTTAGAATACATTGTAATTTTTTACTTTACTTGACATTGAAGTGATCTCGACAATAAGAAGACTTGGTCCTTCTCTGGTGGCTTTGAATCATTCATTATTACGTTTAGCGTTTATTATTGGAACACAACAGTTTTTCTGGTGAATTGGTGGTATTATTTACACAGTACGGCAGAAAACACTATCTGTACTTATATTTATCCATAACTAAATGCTGTTAAACTATACCGAATTGTAACCTATGAACGTCGCGCGTCGGTTGAATTTGACGTTAAATATAATGTCAGATTAAACTGTCGTGATTGTCTTTTTCTCCGTCACTATCAGCGAGTTTCTAAATTAGTACCCGTTTCTCGTCGTTTTATAACTAACTTCTCTACAGACTGCCGTTATTATGTCATCTCCGTTTTAAATGCATGTATTTTTGTAATTAATATTATAATATTATAAAACTTTCTTTTCAACTTCTACATGTTTCTAATGATTTTTTATGAATAATTGTTATTGTTTAACATAGATTCTCCTCAAATTTTAACTTAGTGCAACAACCCAATTATGACTTCGGATTCGGTTTTAGAATACATTAAGATACACTGATCTAGTCCGCAGGCCAGACCACTTTTTTTGTTTTGGGGGTGGTTTTTGGGGTTGGGGGTGAAAACCGAGCGAGTCTGACAATTCTGACTTCGGATTCTGTTTCGTAGGGTCCAAATACATAAGCATACACTGGTATGGTCCGCCGGACAGACCATTTTTCGGGGGGTGATTTTTTGGGGTTGAGGGTGAAAAACAAGCCAATCTGACAATTCTGACTTCGGATTCGGTTTCAGCGGGTCCAAATACATAATGATACACTAGTCTGGTCCGCAGGCCAGACCACTTTTTTGTGTGGCTGTGTCATTAAAAAAAAGTAAAATATTTGTAAAAAAAATTTCTGCGAGAATGATTTTAAATATCATGGAAATTGGTTCTATATACATCCAAGAATGTGTAAAAAGAAAAAAATTCCGAGTGGCATCAACTTTGATTTAAATTTGGTTGTAGCATACCGTACTTATTTATGCAAAACCCATTAATAATAATTTAACTGAATATGAAAATTTGTTATTGTTATATGGTGCATACGTTGGTCATGTTGAAATACAATGCATTGCATTAGTCAATTATTTCCTAATTGAAGAGCTAAGTGGATAAAGGTGTTATGTCACAAAAACACGTTATTGAGTAATTTAACTCGAAAGTTTTTAGGCGAGAACTTTTTTGTTATAACGACTATATAGCTTGCATTTTGCGATGATATTGACATTTGGTGTACTTTTCAGAGACAAATAACTAAAGTTGTCAGTTGTCATTATTTTCGAAAATTTTAAAAAATTAATGTACATAACACCTTTATCCGTTCATAAGTTTCTCTGAAATGAATAAGGAATTAGTGAATAAAAGTGTTAAGAAATTAAACATATTTTATTATTATTAAAACATTGTACAATTTTTAGGTAGTCGGACAGTTCTACGGTTTTGAGCCACAGTTTGGTCATTTCCAAGTATGTTGTGATAATACGTCTTTACCATTCATTTATGAATGGTAATTGTTCTTTAAGATTGGCCAGTTTTCCTACACTTAGGCTGCCCTTGTTTTCATTAAACACCGTTAGAGCAATACAGTCGGAATTTATCTTATACATATTCCTTTTCTTTAAAATATCGACTTTGTAAAATGGAGTCATTTCATCTAGTGATGTAATAGTAGCACCCATAGGTGCCATTTTATACCGTCGTGAAAATAAACCTTTTCATTCAAGTTTTTCTTCCTATTGTACAAATTGAGTTTTGAGGCAATTCCATCAATATCTTTGAAATGATTCTTCATATCTATGACAACGGCGTCTTTGGGAGTTCTTAAAATTTCTCGATACTGGTCCGGAACGTAGATGTTTTGATGTTTCCTTAAAATTTTCTCGACTCTGTCAGTCTTTGTCTGAATCTAAATATGAATGCCCCACCTCCGAAAATTTATGATCGATAACTTTAAATTCTCTCTTTAAAATCAACAACTGGTAAAGTGTAACGATATTGAAGTTTTTATTTTGTCCACCACAGGAGTCGGGCCATATTATAATGTGATCGATCTTTTCTTGGAAATATTCATTGTAAAGTGAAAAGGTATGTAAGCAACTAGCAATTTCTAGGCTTTCACTGCTGGCCATATCTTCAGTCCATGTGAAAAAGAACGTTTTTTTTTTTCAGTATTCCTCAATGTGTGTATGCCAAGGTTGTAAAACCACATTTGACGAAGGTAAAATGCTTTCGATGTACTTAATTTTGGCAGCGGCATGGTTTGCTGAAGATCTAAAGTAAGAAAGCAAATCGTTCTATCTACTGTAACTTTTGCTCCGTCACGCTTTTGTTGTTCGAAAGCTAGTTTGTAATTTTCTCCGTATTCATTAGTATTATTTATTTTATTTTTTTTTTATTTTTTTTAACCCAATAGATGTAAGCATAGCGAACCCTGTAATTCTTAAACGATAACCTTACAAACCCAAATGACCTTTGACTTGATTGGCGTAATTATCATACTTATTATTTTTTCCGCAAGAATTTCGGAATTCGCCAGATTTGCCTTAAACAATTTAATGCTCTTTCAAAATATTGGGTGGGCAGAAGCCATACCAGATATCAGTTTTGCTCTTGTCATAAAAATTTCTACGGTCCAGCCTTCTTCTACTTATAAAAATGTTTGTACAAAAATCAACACCGCAAAGCGTCACTTTCCAGTATTTCTGATTTACAGACTAATTTGCTAGAATACTTTGGTAAATTCGTCTTTTATTATTGCATTTTATATTGATAATGTTTTGTTTTTAAAACATTATTAAAACTTGCCTGGGAAGAAATTGCCACTATGTGACTGATTTCTGCTGAATTGCCAAAAGGTATAAATGTGTTTACAGTAATTAGATACTCAAGTACCATCTCGACTCTTGTACCATCTCATACCATTTCGAAATTGAACGAAATGAATATGTGGATTAAAACACTATAAGCACTATTTCCAAATATCAGCCAATTAATAAACATCTTACATGATTCATGAAATCGTTTATTCATTGCCATTTGTAATATCAGTTTACTACGACTGGCCATTTTCACTATAATAGTAAGAAACACTTAACACAACTTGTCACATTACTGTCAATATAACATAACTTTAAAAGCAAAGTGTTTTGGATTAAAACAATTTAATATCGCACAGTAATGGATAAAGGTGGTATGTGATCATGACACCTTTATCCATTAAATTATATAAAAACCATATGTACATAACATCTTTATCAAACATTAAAACGCATTTAGGAAAGGTTTATTATCCCAAAAACTTATTGAAATGATAGATTATAAGTTAAAATAGTTGTCTGTGTAGAAATCTCAAAATTTTCAAAAATGTCACATAACACCTTTATCCACTTAGCTCTTCAATTATTTTATTTAGGTTATATGGAGACGATAACAACGAAGAAGGTTTTGACTAGGGTCAGAAAATATTATTTTTAGCTAATTATAATCGTGAAAAAATCACTTTTCAAAATGTATTCGTATCATCATGTTTCAGGTTATGCAGATACGAAAATTAAGGTTTTCCATTCCGTTAGTACTTTGTCTGTCTGTACGTATGTCGTGTGTCTGTCTGTTGGCGCTGGCGTCATATTTAAAAACCTATTTGATGGATAAAAATAATATTTGACAAGTAGTTCACGCTATTGCCAAGAAAGAGACCTGACAACTCTATAAAAAATATACAGGTTGAATACTTTAAAAAAAAAACCGCTGCCCAAGGAATCACTACTTCCACATCCAGATTCTCTATTCAAGTCACTCACAACGAAAAAAACTTTGTTTGTGGAAATAATTGTTCATGTAACTTTAATAACATAATATTTGAAATCCTCTACCTCAATAACCCATAAAACGATACCCCATATCGGTAGTGGGGTGGGGGTGGTGATAGGGGGGTGGTAGTGGTAGTGAAGTAAAAAATATTTTGAGGTTTCTGGTTCGTATACATACCCTAAATCACTATTTTTTTCATCCCCTTTAAAAAAGGGGGGTAGTAATGGAAGTGGCTAATGCCAAAAATTTTTTTGAGGCCTTAGCTTCTCTTGTATATACTAAATACCAATTTTATGGACTCTTACCTGCTTGATTTACCCCAAATTTACCCCAATTTACCCCCCAACCCTTCGACGGAACAAGATGTAAATATAATCTAGTTCCAGATCTCGTTAAAGTACATATGTGTACCAAATTTCAAGTCAATATCTTAAACGGTTCCAGAGTAAACGTGCGCACAAAAGAAAGTTACAGACAGACAGAAATTTTTTTTCGCTCAAACGTTTGGAATGTGGTTGAAAAGAATGGAAATCTGATACAATTTTGAGTCGAAATTTCGAGATTAATGTCGGAATTTCGAGTTCAAAGTCGAAATTTCGAGTTCAAAGTCGAAATTTCGAGTTCAAAGTCGAAATTTCGAGTTCAAAGTCGAAATTTCGAGTTCAAAGTCGAAATTTCGAGTTCAAAGTCGAAATTTCGAGTTCAAAGTCGAAATTTCGAGAACAAAGTTGAAATTTCAAGACTAAAGTTGAAATTTCAAGATTAATGTCGAAATTTCGAGATTAATAAATATAAAATTTAAAATAGCCCTTCTACGCCTTCGTAGGTTAGTGTGAAAGAGTTCTCTCGTTTATAATACTCACATTTAATATGTTACATTAAGAACTTCTTTATTACACTTTCTATACACTTCCCTTCTGGCTGTTTTCTAAATGTACATCCATCAAATGAGTGTTTATAAAACTCCGTAACGTCGGGATTAGTGCTTATCTAGCTACATTGCAGTTAAAGAATCACTTAACTTGTTCAGCGATGTTCACTTCAATGTTTGCTTGTTTGTTTATCCAGTTTTCGGAAGTGACGGATCTGTACACAAATGAAACTAATAAAAGTCTCTTCCTCGATCCACAGAATATCAGTAAACTTCTTTAAGGAAAGGATAAATAAGATGTAGCTAAAAAATCAATTAATATATAGTAAATATTGCTGAACTAGATAACGTATCTGGATAGAAATTAAATAAAGGGTCTGGCAGGATAAGATTGGGTCAGTGGCCCCCAGAGAGGTATTTTCAAAATAACCAGGCTAGATCGGGTATTTTTGAAAATAATTTTATTCAAAAACTATTGCTGCTAAACTAATAAAACGAAAACTGTTTGTTAGATATTACATTCTTCTATATTATATATTTTTTGTAAAATTTTTCAACTATATTTACTATTTAAAAAGACTAAAAATAAAAAATTCTTATTTTTTTTTCATAGTTCACACGGAGGTACAATCACAGAAAAAATATATAATGTAGCTTACTATGTCTAGTATTATCAACAAAAAGTGTATTCAGATAAAGTGGGTGGAATACTTAAAAAAAAATAAAAACTCGTTATGACCGTCCTGGAGTTCTTACTACTTTATATCTCTCTTTAATATAAACTTTCTCATAAATGTATAAACAAGTATACACACATAACGTGTTTGTAATTGTAATTTAAATAAATAAAGTAAATGCTCTGAATTACAATTATTATTCTTGTTAAGAATAAGAAAGGTGCAGTATAGATAAAAATAAAATCCAAGACAATATTATTTATTATGATACAAATTATTAATTAATCTTCGTCGCTGACCTCTTGAATAACTACGTGAATATTTTCTGATGTAAATATATTAGATAAAACTTCTGCTGGACGTACTATGTGGGAAAGATATCGGGCATGAGGCAAGTAATATATGGCTGCGGCTATATGTGAACAGCATCCTACCGGTCTTATGCCATTGGAACAGTCTCAGCAATATCGGCGTATGCTTTGAATTCAATGTAATTCAATGTAATTCAATGTAATTCAATGTAATTCAAGTAATTCAATGTAATTCAAGTAAGTAAAGTAAAGTACATAATTCAAAGTAGAGTAAATAATAAACTAACAAATTATAACAAAAATAAAACTGTATTATGTAAGTAATGCCTAAAATTTGAAGTTGAAATGAAAACACCTAAGCATGAAATGCTTGTCTTGCGATATTCCAAATCAACTGTAGGTTGAGCACTTTTTACTAAAAATTATACAAAAGAATATGAACAGAGTGATGTCAAATTTGTAGAATAACAGACCAAAAAATAAACGATGAGGTATAACAATAACAGACGGCAGCACGTGGTTCTACAATGTTAGTTAGATAATTAGGAGGCGCTTCCAGGATAGTTCATTAATTCTCAATAAGTAATTAAGTGGTTTACAACTACCTAATTAGTATAGTTATACACTTGTAACAATCTATGGATTTTAAACTAGTTTTTTTATAGGTATAAAATAGCTAAAGATCAATTTGCACTTTTAATTCAGAGTTTTTTTTATAACGTTCTGATTTTGAATGATACATTTTTTTATTTCAATTTTATGTTTATTAAATTTTCTTAGACGTTTTAGATGGAGTGGTAATATGTTAAATAACTTTGGACCGAGATAGAAAACAAATCTTTGAGTATGGCTTTTCTTAACCCGCGGTATGGCGGTATGGCTATAGATTTATTTTCTGTAAACCTAGTGTCATATCTATTATGGGCTGGTAAAGTGTTTTTGTTAAACATGTGTAGTAAGCAATGATAAAGAGGTTCTTTATGTTAAATACGTCTGCTTCTTTGTATAACTCAGTGGAGGAATACAGTTTTTTTTTCTTTAGAATTATCTTTAGAATACAATTTTGTGATGTTTGTAAGATTTTCAGTACATTATTATAAAGTCCACCCCAAATGATAATACAATACCTACTTATTGACTCTACTAGTGATTTATATATTAGCATTAAATTATTCATATCAAGTATGTCTCTTAGAGTGAAAAACTTATGCGTAAGTTGTCTAATTTTTTTTGTGATATAAGTTACATGCTCATTCCATCTTAAATGATGGTCGAGCATTACTCCTAGGTATTTTATTTTATTAGTTTTTTTCTATTTTGGGACAGCTGCAATTTTCTTCTTGATGACATATATTATTATGTATATATAGAATTTCATTTGCAGCTACCAGCGTGAAAGTTAAAAATTTGCTTTTTTGTATATTTAAACTTAGTAAACTGTGATTTAGCCACTTGAAGATCAGAGCTAAACTTCCTTCCGCATTTCTATACACCTCGTCCCATGAGTTTTCCACAAATACAATTGCAGTATCATCAGAATATGATACTATATGGCCTTGAAAGTGTTACATTATGTATATAATCAATGTAAGTGTGGTAATTTTTACTGTTGATATGCCTTGATCTTACTTCCAGTTTTAATATGTTAGGCGCGGCTTTTCTATAAATATTAGATGTGTTTTGGTTACACTGTTGCATTAAATACACTGTGAGCTACAATTTAATAAAATAATGGATTTTTAGCTTATCTTTTGTAGGAGAAAGCGCAAGTTGTATCTTAAAAATTCAATTTTTTACGATTTCTGAAATAAGGGGAAATTCGCGGATTAAAGGTTGAAGGCAATCCCCGATTTTTATACGCCCTCCGGATTCGTATTCAGCAAAAAATTTTACATCAAATACGACACTTTCCAGCTTTATGCCTGACGGTACTTAGGACTGAGAGGTAAGTGTCTCCAGAATCTGGACTATTAATTTTGTTTGACAGCAATTGTAAGTACACCTGATTTAAAAAAAGTAGTACAACTCTTAGAAAAGAAAATGGCCTTTTTTAGTTGTCTAAATTGTTCTTTCGACAGTAAATTATTGAAATTAACTTAATAATGGAAATATAGATGTCAGTCAATTTTAATTACGTAAGTTGATGCTGATATGTTGATAACGTTTTTAAAAAATTCTGGGAATAGAACCAAAATAAGTTCAATAGTTACGGACATTAGATGAGATTACTTTTGTTAAAGTCGCGCCCAACATATTAAAACAGGAAGTAAGATCAAGGCATATCAACAGTAAAGCTTACCACATTTACGTTGATTATATACCTAATGGAATGACAATTTAAAGCATACGCTGATATTTCTGCGGCTGTCCCAATGAAATAAGAACGGTAGGATGCTGTTCACATATAGCCGCAACCGTATATTACTTCTGTCATGCCCGATATTTTTCCCGCATAGTACGTCGAGCAGAAGTTTTATCTAATATATTTACATCAGAAAATATTCACGTAGTTATTCATGAGGACAGGGACGAAGATTAATTATATTATAATAATTAATAATTTCTATCATAATAAATAATATTTTCTTGGATTTTATTTTTATCTATACTACACCTTTCTTATTCTTAACGTAAATAATACATTGATTGTACCTCTGTGTGAACTATGAAAAAAAATAAGAATTTTTAATTTTTAATTTTTTTAAATAGTAGGTAAATATAGTTGAAAAATTCTACAAAAAATACAGAAAAATGTATTATCTAACAAAGAGTTTTCGTTTTATTAGTTTAGCTGCAATAGTTTTTAAATAAAATAATTTTCAAAAATACCCGCTCTAGCCTATATATGGTCAATTATCTCAAGAACGCAGGCAGATCGGAGGCTGAATTTGTGTCAATGATAACTTTATTACTCATCGATGTCATAACACAAATTATTTTGAAAATGCCTCTCTGGGGCCACTGACCCTATCTTATCCTGCTAGACCCTTTCTTAATTTTATTTTTCGGATCAAATAATACATCAAAAAACTTTAAGGCCCATTTGTACTATGCTTTAGTATAGTTCCGCGTTGATCACGATCAGCGTTGATCAACGTTAGAAAATAAAAATTGGTTCTATTAATGACGTTCAACAGTTCAAGCTTCAGATCAAACCAGTTTATTTGAACGCCCGTAAACCGTCCAAATTAGTTAATGCTTGTAAACATACCTAAAATGTTAATAAATGTTATTTTGGAATTACTAATTTTTGTGCCAAGCATGGAGTATTTAAGTAATCTAACCGATGCATGAGGAAAATTTCCGTTTAACTGGTGCAAGTAATATTGAACAGAAGAAAAGAACAAAGTTAGAACGTCCTCCTTTTCGTGAAATGGAATCGTAATTAGTTTTGGGACCATCCAAGAATATCGTACAATACGTAACTAATAAAATTTCTGATGCATTTTTACCGAACATAATAGGTGCCTTAATGAAAACAAAATTCAAAAAAAAATTTGTTGCAGGAATCATGAAAGAAATCATACACAGTCTCCAACAGTCATTCTAGGAGCTAGTGTCGAAAAGTGAAAAATGTATAAGCCACTAACCGAAGTGGTTTGATGATAGTATTCGTCCAAACAAGCAAACTTGTCTCTTGTGAATATGGGCCTTAGGGCCGGCAATTCATATTGCGGGCCTGTGAAAAATCGAACGTATTTCATCGTAATCAAACCACTAGGTTCTTCGGTTTGACTGTAGTTGTAGGTGAAAGGATTACAATGATACAGTCGGCGAGAGTTTTTTCATTGAGCATTGCGGTGCGCGCACTCAGAAAAAAAAAACCCGAATCGCATTGTAATCAAACCGGCCAAAGTTTGTGGCAAATGCTTTCAATTGTACAAAAAATGAAAGAAATACAATTGGCGGGAATTTTGAAAGAGGGGAGGAAGAGTTATTGGGGCAATTATGAGCATAAAATCCAGGTTTACACTGAAAATGTCGTCAAACAAGGAATTCAAGCTAAAAACTGTCGCCTAAATTTTTACATACTCCAAACACCCTATAAAACATTATATTATCATCGGCGAGAATTTTTATTAAAATCAACCCCCCCCCCCCAAAACTACCCCATTGGGGGTGAATCGTAGTAACGTTAACTATATTGGCGTCTATTGCAATTTCGAGCATTTTTTTGAGCAGAAATCTCTAGTGTCATTTTATTCTTGATTATTCAACGGTACTTACCCTCAAAAAACGTAGAAACCACCCCTACAAGGGGTGAAAACGAGAATCTTCATTGCAAACTGATTGATTTTAATCAAAATAACATTCGTCCTGTAGATTAGTTTATGTTTTTGAAGACATGATGATGCAACGGTTATTCATCCTTTTCTTCTACACGGGGGGTGGGGGTGAGGGCTAAATTCGCCCCTTAAATTTTTCGGTTTTATCCGAAATTAACTTTTATTACAATTTCCTTCCTCCCATCTTTCAAAATTCTCGCCAATTGTATTTCTTTCATTTTTTGGACAACTGAAAACATTTGTCACAAACTTTGGCCGGTTTGATTACAATAGCTACCCACACACGAAGCGATATAGTCGGCCGACGGTGTCGACCGACCAGAACTGCCATATCAGATCCGTCGACTTGGTCTGTGAGCGATCTGATTTGTCGTGTCTACACACGAACATACTTAGTCCGCGATTTGTCAAAAGATTGGTTCCTGCACCTACGCTGTCCCTCAATTAGTTGGCAGATATTTTAAATTTCGACATACTGGGTAGTGCGACTTCGTATTTTAAGCTGGTCTAAAATACCTCTTTAGTCGGTGAATCTGCGTTAGTACAAAATGGACAAAAAAATTGCTCTCATGGGTTTATGTATTTTAAAAATCAGGGATAAGAGAAAAAGGAACAGAAAATTAGAATTTTCAATTTTTTTACATTCTCTCCTAAAAGCATTTCTCATATTTTGTATTTTAGTTTTAACATCTTTTATAGTTACATCATTATAATTTTTGCTTTTTAAACATTTTATCAAATCTTCATATGCTTCTCTTTCCAAATTCTTATTTATATAATCTGGGTCTTTAATTTTCCACAAACATGGTCGTTCTCTATATAGTTCTATAAACTCTGTTACTATTTCTTTTGTCCACTTCATAATAATTATTACACCACAAACAAAATTTATTTAAACTAAGATCAAACGACGAGCGCTACAGACTGGATCCTTACGTTAGTTTTTTTAACTTGTAGCGACCTGTTCCTACACCGACGACGTATTTACCGACCGGGTCCGTCGCTCAGCACAAGCGTGAGTTCCAAATAGACAGACACTGTCTTCTGCATACCAAGTCGCTCAAAATATCGCTTCGTGTGTGGGTACCTAATGCGATTCGGGTTTTTTTTTCTGAGTGCGCGCACCGGAACGCTCAATGAGAAAACTCTCGCCGACTGTATCAATGCAATCCTTTCACCTACAACTACAGTCAAACCGAAAGAACCTAGTGGTTTGATTACGATGAAATACGTTCAATTTTTCACAGGCCCGCAATATAAATTGCCGTCCCTTAAGGCCCATATTCACAAGAGACAAGTTTGCTTGTTTGAACGACTACTATCATCAAACCACTTCGGTTAGTGGTTTGATAAATTTTCCACTTTTCGACACTAGCTCCTAGAATATAAGCAAAGTACCTATACCAGTTACTTAAAAAATAAGTATATTTATGTGCCACCAAAAGCAGAAATAGGGGACACTCGTCTGTAATGTTTAGAAAACACTTAAATTATAAAGTATTGTTTTATCTGTTATTAATATTCGTTAAACCAGCATATAATAACTGTAAGTAGCTGGAAAGAATCTATTACTGAAATAAACTTTTAGAATGAAACTCACGCATTTTGTAAAATTTTCATTTTTACACCCCTTTTTACTCTATTTTCACCCTGAGAATGATATTTGAAATCGGCAACCTCAAAAATCCCTAGAAATAAACTTTTAAAATGAAAATCACGCGTTTTGTCAAATTTTCATTTTTAAACCTCTTTCAACCCCCATTTTACTCGATATTCACCTTAAGAATGAAATTTGAAATCAGCAACCTCAAAAATCCCTAGAAATAAACTTTTAGAATGAAAATCACGCATTTTCTCAGATTTTCATTTTTGCACCCCTTTCAACCCCCATTTTACTCGATTTTCACCCCGAGAATGAAATTTGAAATCAGCAACCTCGAAAACCCTAAAATTGTACATTAGGAGTACTTTTTGCATGTACTTATTGTCACCATATATGAGGAGCGATTTTACCCTATTCTAAGGGTGTTTTTTCGCTCCAGCTCAAAATTTTGAGGGTGTTTGGGTTTTTCTGAGGTTGGATTCGAATTCAGCGTCAAAAAATACATTGAACGACTTGGGTCAAGTTCCAGGATCAGGACTTATTTTTTGTGGCTGGGTTATTTTATTGATTTTTTCATATTTCTTGCTTCTTCTCACTCCAATTTTGAAGTCGTCATATTGAAAAAAAAAAATTTCTGCAGCAAAACCATATTCAGCATACCCAAGTACTTAACTCTACCAAGTTTCGTAAATTTTTATTACCGATTTTTGACGCCAGTTTTCAATGAAAGCACCACTGTGCGGCAACTCCGCCTAAATTCAGTCTTTAATGGAGACTGTCGTCTTAAATTACTCCTTCGCACGCTTTACTCGAATTAAGATCTTACCATGTTTTAAAAAATATGACATTATCTATATGTGTATCCCGCGTTATAGACTCCTGTCAGAATTTCATATTGAGCCAAAATGTACATAATCCTTTTAGCCTACATTACTATCTTATTAAAATTGTAGGATATTAAAACATACATTATTATAGTTACATAAACAATATGTGTCAGTCAGCGGTATTATAACAGAGAATTTGTAGGGATTTATTTTCTTCTTGATTAGCGACCAATGATGAAAGTTGTGAGTGTTAGTGGTTATAGTACAGTCAATTCGGCGTTGAAAAATGAGCAAGCGTGCATTTTGGGTAGGTAGCGATTGCTTTTTCTTATTTCGTCGTGAGCGTAAATGAGTGTCAGCGCCTAGAGATGCTGTCATTCACCATCTTCAAAATAAGAGTGCAATTCGTTTTTTTTTATGTACATCTCCATAACCATCACTCTGACAAAGTATTTTTAAAGAGCATCTTTGTAGATAATGCAATTTTTGTTAGTAAATTTTCGGCGTAACAAAAATAATAAAAATGTTATAACCAGTAAAAGATGAAAAATTAAGGAATGAAAAACTTTGGTATGTGATAATTCTTTTATTTTTAATCCTGCGATAAAAATTCGTCTTTTCTATATAGTCCAATCAATGAATGCCCAAAAGGGGATTGTAGAGAACATTTTGGAGGGGAGAATTTTTCTCTTCAGGGATGTGTTGGGGGTAGTCAGAAGGTAAACATACTAAAAGTCCCCGCCCCTAGCCCCGCCGCTTCAGGGGTGAGGGGGGTGGAAAGGTTCCTTTTGTCGATTCTTCGCTTATAACTCGGAAACGATGCGTCGTATGGGAAAAGGTAATCTATGCAAAATTAAACGTAATTAAATTTTCCACAAGAATGTTTATATTCATTTTCTTCCTATGTGTTATAGTTTAGGAGATGTTCGCCAGCGAAAATCGATAATTAATAAAAAAAAATCAATTATGTACCTTGTATATTTCTATCAAAGCGGTTTACCGTGGTCTACTAATAAATCACAGTCACAAAACAATCTTTATTTTACAATACTGGACGTATTTACTAACTTAACATTTTGTCGAAATCTATATATTTCCTTAAATATACAGTGTGACTCACTTAGAATGAAGATACCCTTATAACTTTTTTATTTTGTTTCCGATTTGAATCAAATTTTACTCAAGTATAGAACAAATTAGGATCTACTTATGACCAGAAAATCATTTACCTGCTATAAAGGCAAAGCCACCTGCGGTACCAAAACATGCTGAAAAAAAGAAAACATTTTGAATGTTAGAAATTCAAAAAAATGCATTCGATCGGCGCCACAAACGTACATACACCAAAATTTGATTTGATTATTGATGGGAGATATCTCATACATAAGCTCATCTGGCAAAGGGGGTCCTAAGTTTCCGCAATTTGTGGTGGCTCCGTAAAATTCATCGTTCGTAAGATTATAAATCAATATGATTTTTAATCTTTTTCCTCATATTTTGGTACCTCAGGTAGCTTTGCCTTTATAGCAGGTGAATGATTTTCTGGCCATAAGTAGACCCTAATTTGTTCTATACTTGAGTAAAATTTGATTCAAATCGGAAACAAAATGAAAAAGTTATGAGGGTATCTTCATTTTAAGTGAGTCACACTGTATATTTAAGGAAATATATAGATTTCGACAAAATGTTAAGTTAGTAAATACGTCCAGTGTTGTAAAATAAAGATTGTTTTGTGACTGTGATTTATTAGCAGACCACGTAAACCGCTTTGATAGAAGTATACAAGGTACATAATTGATTTTTTTTTATTAATTATCGATTTTCGCTGGCGAACATCTCGTAAACTATAACACATAGGAAGAAAATGAATATAAACATTCTTGTGGAAAATTTAATTACGTTTAATTTTGCATAGATTACCTTTTTCCATACGACGCATCGTTTCCGAGTTATAAGCGAAGAATCGAAAAAAGGAACCTTTCCACCCCCGTCACCCCCGAAGCGGCGGGGCTAGGGGTGGGGACTTTTAGTATGTTTACCTCCTGACTACCCCCAACACATTCCTGAAGAGAAAAATTCTCCCCTCCAAAATGTTCTCTACAACTCTTTCATTGACTGGACTAATAGGGCATTTCCTGACAAACAATTTAACCTAATAATACATTGTACTCTTTTCCACACCACAGATTGAGTTTTAGGCACGTCTTTTACATAGTATCCCCTGTAGGACTAATCTACGAGTCATGCCTATAGCATTATGTATATTTCCATCTTTTATAACGGGCCAGGTTGCGAGTCGTCTTCTGTGGGAATGCCGTCTGTAAAAATCTCTGAGTTCTCGTCGATAGGAATATCCGTGTCGACATCCAAGTTGTTTGTCACTTCCGCGGGTAACATGGATGCGCATTCGTCCTCGATTTCCTCTTCGCAAAGCAAGCTTAAACCACCAATTTCTCACACGTTTCATCACTGCAATTTGGCAAATGGCAGAACATTTTAAGTCAGTCTTCAGGCATCCGTAGATGGTTCACTTTTTAGCCATTAATAGATTTCTATTAAAATCTGCTAAATTACATTATTTTATATTTTTATTAATAAAGTGTCTAACTCCGCCACTGCTTTCAGGGCACTTTTAGACAATCTAGAATATTATGTGGGAATAAATGCTTCGAAGGCCTCAAGATTAGACATATTTCTCGAATAGGAGAGCACGAATTTAAAATAATGAATTGTGATTGGTTTGTAATTCCACTCTCCACTTCTGTACATACCCATGATGCAGTGTGAGAAACGGGGCATATAAAATGACTCAACGCTTTCGGGACATTTTTCGTCGGGCCCTCGGCCCTGAAAGTCGTCTATCTGTGGTGATATCTAAATAGCTGTTATGGCAAATTTTACCAATTAGTATTGAGATTCCAGCACAAGCATTTGTTTAGTAGAGACATGGAGGAACTACATGTAGAATTTGATAGCTGTTCTAAGTGCATTTGAACAATAAAGTACATTATGGTGACAGTGTTTAGTATGCCTAAAATGATGTAATTTTACACTTTTGCATGGTTACAACAAATACCAAGTTATTTCTGTAACCATTATATAGTGTATCCATCTATTCCCAGCAGTTACTGTAAGTACAAAAACAGTTATATTTCTTCATTGTGTCTATCGGCGATTTGCAGTATCTAATGGTTATATTCCCTTAATTTCCTTCGTATATTATAGCTATGAACGCTATACTTGGCGTCATCTATCATATGTGTTGTGCTTTTTTCGTTTAATTTCACTTCGTTCTGGAATTTTTGTAACTTTCGTGCCTATCCCGTTGTTTGAACAGACAAACAAAATTGCCTTCGCGAGTGTGTCGTTACCACAAGTTAAGTAAGAATACTGTATTTTTGTGCAATCGTAATCCAAATTTGCAAAGAATTCGGTTTATATAAATTCTAGAATTGTACAAAAAATTCAAATAATGATAATACCCAACTGTACAAAATCATTACTCCAAAAATATATTATTTATTTGCGCGAATTGCTCTTGTGACTTTTTAACACTAAATTTGTAGTGTATTTTTTATGATTGGTATAAAATATTAGGTACCTGCTATTACACATTTTTCCCTGTGTTATAGCAAGCAAACAAAAAAACTTTATTATATCTAAGAATAAAATGAAGTATGCGTATTATTAGGCTTTTATGAATCTGTACAAGTAAGTCGAGTATAATTTCTAGGTTCTGGAATTCCCACCAACTTCTGAAGGACAATGTATCCATGGACAATAAGTTGCTCCTGTTCGTTAAAAACACACTTAAATGCATTTTTACGAACAACTCGTTTACGATCCTTTGTTCCATTTTGTTAATGGCACACTTTTCTTTGTTCCAGGATCCAAAATTGAGGCAGATAGTGACGATGGGCTCCCAGGATACGTTAGAAGAGAAGACGGTCACCGTCTGTTGTGCCAATGACTTTGTAAATATAACTTTTATAAATTTTTGTTGTACAAGAAGAGAAATCGCCAGGCTGTGGACAGACTCGCTGTTAAGTTTAGCATATAATTTAAACCAAATTAACGGCACAACTAAAATGTACTTGTTCAAAGCGTATACTAAACTTAGTTTAATTAGGGATAAAAGTGGGAATATACCGGTTAAAAAGTAAGTACGTTTTTATTCACTATTTTATAGTAGTTAGAATATTTTGACTTATAATTGTAGGGGTTCACTAATTTTTAATTATAATTAAAATCAATCGTTCTAATAACAGAAATACATAAAGAGATAAAAATAGATTTTAAAAAAGAAACATTTAGGAAGTCAATGAAAATTTGAGGATTTGTAGGTTTCACCAATAATATTAAAAAACCGATGAGTTCCTAACTCCAAAAAGTGCAGAAAGGAGTTTTTTCTGGGCGTGTAAAATGGTGAACATGTGTTTTTAAAAAATCTCAAAAAAATTTTTTTTGCTGATAGCTGAATCAAATACCTTCAGTTTGATTTTTTACTTACCTCTGTACGATGGAAATTGACCAAGGTACAAAGCGAGAGTGGCCTTAAACTCAAATGCGAATAATGCCTGAATCCAAGACAGTCTTCTCCATCATGACGTCAGGGTGGCCAATGGCGGGAATATTAATTTCATTGGCCTTTAATAAGTAATTGATTTTTACTAAAAAATTAAATAGAATTAGGTGATTTTTTTTCCTTATGGGTTGCAGTGTTAGAAGCCCCGCCATATTGAAGCTTAAGCTTATTGTTCCCCATAGTCTCGTTATCCCATTAATTCTGTTCCTCACCCAAAAAGAGAGTATACGGTCAATGGGAGTTCTGGCTATTTCTTCCAGGGTCACGGTTGATCCCCCGAAGTATGAAAACCTCCCAGCCACCAAGGCTGGGCATTCACATAGTATGTGGTGAGAAGTTTCCTTATCCTCACCACACAACCTGCATTCTGGATTATCCTTCACACCTATGTTGGTTAGATGTCTATTCAGTGTGCAGTGTTCTGTTAGGATTCTCACTTCACATCTCAGTTTTCTGCTCAGCTTTAGGAACTCGTTAGTCTTTGTCTTGGATGACCCGCCAGTGATGAACATACGTGACATCCCCGACCCCCCCCCCCCCCCCCCCGGTCTAATACAAGTTATGGTTCTGACTTAATAGTTCCTCTTGCGGAATTGTATGATATCCCACAGGATGGCTCGGGTCCCATGAAGGCTGTTTTCGCGCCTTCTTTGGCCAGTTTATCTGCTTTTTTGTTGCCTTCATTGCCCTGGTGTCCTCGCGTCCACTACCGTTGTATACTGTTCTGTTCCGGCAATTTCGCCAGGGATTCAAGGCAGTCCTTTACCTTTTTGGAACGTATCTCTATTGCATTCAGAGCTTTGAAAGCTGCTTGACTGTCAGTGATGATGCGGATTCTTTTGTCAGTATATGACCTCAATATCATTTCTTGTGCACAGATTTCTATAGCTGTGACTTCTGCTTGCAGCACCGTTGCGGTGCTGCCCAGATTCAGACTAATATCTGTCCCTGGTTGGTCCCCTGTAACACCTACTCCAGTACTTCTTGACGTTTTTGATCCGTCAGTATACCATATGGTATCATTTGGATGTCTTCGCAGTTGCCTCGTTCCTTCCTCTTCCCTATCGGGTATGTATACCCTGAAGGTCTTTGTGAAGTTGTGGCTTGTGCTGATTCTATCTGACTTCATATCCAGTAGTCGATTTTTTCCTATTTGTTGGAATATTTCGGTATGGTATCCTATTCTTGGAATGGTCCCATGTCCGTTTGTTTTCAGCCTGTACGCCGCTAACAGTGCCTCACACTCCACAACTAAATGTAGTGAAGGCAGGCAAAGTAGTGCTTCCATGGCTGCGGTAGGCTTTGTTGACATTGCTCCCGTTATGCCTAGACATGCCAGTCTTTGTACTTTTCGTAGCTTTCTCATTGCCTCCCCTTTGGCTTTATGCCACCAGATCAGGGAGGCGTAGGTTATTATTGGTATTACAACCTTTGGTACAGCCAGTGCACCATTCTTACTTGTAGTCCCCAGTTTTTACCTACCATTCTTCTGCCAGCCCATAAGACCCGCGTAGCTTTGGTAGTCACTCTATCTAGATGTGCATTGAAGTTTAATTTGGTGTCTAGAATCGGAAGAAGGTGATTAGTAAGATGAAAACTATAAAATCATTAAGACATTATTTTAAATGATTAAAAATAGTATTTACGGTTTTTCTTGAGACCTTTAGATTGTAGCTGAATGAAATCGTTATATAGTTAGTTACACAGTTGCCAAATTGTGCAAATCAGCTTTTTGAAATTCTTCTTCCCTTTTCTCAAAAATATTACAGAACACGACAGCATAACGAGTCTAGCGACCGCTTATGGCTATGCATATGAGCACGTAGTGCGCATTTATGTGATACAGCGTTTGGCAATGCATTTCTTTCTAGATTTTTTTGTGAAAAATACACTAAAAAAAATGAAGACCTTTCGAATATTTTATGAGTTTTAAACAAGAGAAATATTTCCATCCTCATTGTAATTGTCCAAAGACGTGCTCTTTCCACGAATGTTTGGCGCGTTTTAGAGAAGCTGTAATATTCGCCTGCAAAAGTCTATTTATCAAAATAGCCGACGGCAGTTATTCCTTTTTTGTTTACATATTAACGTATTAATCATATAATTCGTTATCGCTGCTTGACTTCCGCAGAGATTCATGGCGAAGCGAAGTATTAGGAACTGAATTGCTGCATTTCTATATTTTTATAAATTGATTCTATCCTATATTTATTATGATTGCTAAAGTTTTTTATAACATTACTGAAATTGACGGAGATTTTAAACACAATATTAATATTGATGAAGACTATGAAGAGACATAGGCAGGTTATAAAATTAATGATAATAGTTTTGAAACGGTAAAGTTTTATATTGGACAAACTAAAAGATCAGTTTTTACGTGGATGAACTTATTTTATGTTTAGCTGAAGAGAAAAAACGTGAATTATACACTTTAATCAGAACCTTCTAAATTTGTTAATAATTTACAAGTATTGAAAATAAAATAATCTGTAATTAAATTGCAGAGATCTATTGATTCATCCTTTTTATAAAATTTTAATCGATGGCAATGTATCTGGGCATTTGTGGAGAGCCAATATGTTCCATTTATGTATTGTAGGCAGAGGCGCACTGAAGGGGGGGGGCTTTGGGGGCTTAAGCCCCCCTGGAGGCCAGGATTACATGTTTTAAAGTAAAAATGAAATATAAATAAACAAAAAACAATATATAAAAGCAAAATACATTGTACGAAATATACGATTATTATTATTATTATTTGTAGTAGCCCCCCCCTCAGCAATTTTCTGGGTGCGTCCCTGATTGTAGGCTCTCGTCAAATTACTCAACTATTGAATGTAATGCAAGATATGATTTTTTGAAAGCTTGCGTACTTTCTAATGGAAAAATGTCAGTCATTTAATCTTCCACTTTACCAGAGTACAAAATAGGCATTTGACGGAACCATATGCACAGTATAAACTAGAGTAAAATTGAAATAATTATAGAGTAGGCGTGAAATTGAAGGAGTCCTGCTAGTCCAAGCAGAATAGAGAAGTATTTACGCTACTATAACATATGACACTCTCAACATGTAGCAGTTCTTCAGTTTAATTTACAATTTAATTTTAATTTTCTGAGGTTGAAATTTTTTTAAACAGTGCGAGGTTGATTTGTTATGAATAACTAATATCCAATATATCGTATCTTCAATTTAATTTTTTTTTGTTTTAAAATATTAGGAATCCTATCATGTAATTCAATACATGCTAGTTAGAAGAGTAGTTGTTTAATTTTCCAATAATGTTAATTTCAAAATGTTTTTTTGGTTAAGTTTTCAAACTAGTAGGTTACCGTGCTCTGATTAAGGTAACAATATACAAAAAGTATAGTAAATTCAAATGAAATAAAAAAAATATGGATGAAAATGGAAGATTTCCATTTTCCAAAAGAATTTTTAATGAGAACAATTTTAAAGTTTTAAATATTTTAGAAATAATTCCGGAACTATTCATTTGATGTGTATCTAAGGCCCGCATTAGACTATAAAAGTTCTTTGACAAAGATCTTTTGTAAAAGATATTTTTTATGATCAATGTGTAATATTTTATAAAATATGGTCGATATTTTATAGAATTTGGTCTATTACACTGTCACATTTCTCATAAAATATCTTTTATAAAAGATCTTTGTCAAAGAACTTTCATAGTCTAATGCAGGCCTAACAGAACATTTTAAAATAGACTAAATTTTCTATAAAAAAACGTCCCTGACTTTTTTTCATAATTGTCACCGTCTTTTTTAAAATATGGTGCAAAATTGGCAATTCATAATATTAGTGTTTCGTTTTTGCAAAGATCTCAATAAATATTAGCTTGATGACGAAGACCAAAAATAAAGCTTATTAATAATAATAATATTACTACTGCAAAATTTAATGAAAACTAGTTTTAAAATAGTTGAATTAGAATCAAAAACAAAATGGTTTATGTTATACCGTTAATATGTTTTTCTTAACTAATATCCACGTTTCATATTTTTTTGTATTTAGGAATTAATTATTTTTTTAGCGTGATGAAAATGTTCGCACAAAGTAAGGACGACAAGAAAAGAGTAGAATCAATTTTACAATCGTTAGGTTTTTCAACGGGGAAAAACGACACAATAAATCCCCAAAATTTCGATTTTGAAACGTTTTTTAGTTTTTACGTTCAACTCACCAAGAGGACGGAAGTCGAGAAGGTTTTTAATGAAATGTGAGTACAAACCATTGTTTGGTAGAAATATAGGTAGTAGGAAAAAATGTAAATGTACGAGTCAACTTTGATTTCTCAAAACATTTGACTCGTACACCTATTCTGCACTGAAGATGGCAATGAGCAATTGCGATGATTGGGATGTATCTTAACATTTTTTCGTTTAATTTAAACATCTACTGTGCAAATAGTGCAGGCAAATCCAGTTTTGAGTATGAACTATCTGGGGACAGCTATTTCTTTATCGAAATGGATAGCTTTATTCATGTAGAATGAGGATACAAAAGTCCCGAAAAATCCCAATGTGAGCTAAAGCCACCATTTAGAAAAACTGGCCGCCAGAACCGTATCTTTTAGAAGGACATATCTCAATAAACATTGCTCCGATTTCAGATTTCCTTTTTTTGTTCTCTTCCCCTTTTTGTGTACAATAGAAAGTGTTAGTACATCTTTGGGCATAAAATAGAAGATAACTGAAGAAAATAAGACTTGAGTTCTTGGAAATATACAAGGTGTCCAGTTAGTGCTTCCTCGGAAGATTGTGCAAAAACGGGTAACTTTATAAAAAACTTTTTTAAACAAAACTTTCAATGTTTCATGTCTACTACAACCTGAAATTATTTTCAATTATACAAGGTGTCACAAAAAGAAGTTACACAAGAATGTATAATTTTTTTAATGGAATACCCTCTAATTCTTTGGCGCCAGTTAAGCCTCTAAAGGTCCTGAATTACACCCTAAAATTTTTTGTCAATCGGATGCAGCGTTGCCAAGTTATAACTTTTTTCCTGTTTTTTTTTTTTTTTTTGGCAAATTACAAACATTTTTTGACTACCATATCTCCGCGATTTATTAATTGTTTTTTTTTTAATGTAGGGTGTTATTCGATAATGATGCATTTATTGAAAAACATTTTTGAAATAAATTAGTATTATACCGGGTGTCCAAAATATTTGTTTACATTGCTTATTTAATTATTATTTTTCTCAAATTTTTTAAATGGAATGTTTATATTTTTTTACATGGATGAATAAAGCATAAAATTCCTCACATTCTAATATTATACACTTAATTTTTATTTCAACCCGTTTTTGAGATATGATTATTTCAAATAAGTTTTGCGTAAATTGAGGTGCTTTTTATTTTAGCATTAAAATCTAGTATGGCTTTGGTCTTTTGTTTTGCGTTTGTTTTTCACTCTGTCATTTCTCTAATGTGTTTAAGATTATCGTGATTAAGCTGAATTAATATTGTTAATATTTAAAAATACGAATTATAATTATTGTCAATAAGATTTAATATCTATGGTATATGTTATGTTATTGGTGAATGTGATGGAAATTGTTTATTGGCATCAAGAATGTATGGTCAAATATATCCCTATAAAAGATGTCCTGATGTGAGGTCTCTAGAAAATTTGAAAGACCATTTTGAACGTACTGGAAATTTTGCATATGAAAAGGAGGCGACGAAATGTATTGTAATGAAGAAAATGAGCTGGCTATAACTTTAGCGGTAATCGAAAATCCTACGGCAAGTGTTCGGTAGTTAAGTAGGGATTTAGAGGTCAGTGAATCTAGTGTTTCTCTATGTCTTCGTAAAAATAAGTTTCACCCCCATCGAGCTCAACTGCATCAAGAGCTGCTTTGGGATGTGGATTTAAATCGTAGATTAAATTTTTGCCAGTGGGCTCAAAACCAAATTGGAGAAAATGAAGAATTTTTCAAATTTGTATTGTTCACGGATGAATCAACGTTTCATCGCAACGGATTTGTGAATAGGCACAATTTCCATTATTATGCCAGAGAAAACCCTCATATTGCACAGAAAAATCAGAACCAGAGTTTAAATGTAAGGGGAGGAATTGTACATGATTATGTTATTCATCCTTGCTTTTTTGAGGGAAATGTGAATGGAACAGTCTTCTTAGATTTTACGCAAAATACGTTTCCACAAATAATCGAGCATATTTCTGATTACATTACAAATAATATGTGATTACAACTTGAAGGTACACCACCACATTTTAGTAGAAATGCTCGTCATGCCATTAGTAATCAGTTTCCTGAAAGATGGATAGGAAGAGGAGGTCCAATATTTTAATAGACTGTTAAATAATATCTAATTTATTATTTTATTAAGTTATGTTTCATTACATGGCCGCCTAAGTCACCCGACCTGACTTCAGTGGGTTTTTTCTTTGGAGATTTGTGAAGTCAGACGTTTATAAAGTAGAACCAAGGACTCGAGAAGATATGATGGAAAGGATTCGTTGGTGTTTCAATCATATAAATGTTGATAGGTTACATTGTGTAAGGCGCTCATTTATCAAGAGACCTCAGTGTTACCTGAATCAAAATGGTGGACATTTTCAGCAGTTGTTAGGTTAGTTTCAATATGGTGGAAAAAAAAATTATTGTTCAAGAACCGTTCATAAAAGAAAGTGTAATATCAAAATGTGAGAAATTGTAAGCGTTACTCATCCATTTAAAAAAATTATAGGCATTCCATTTAAAAAAATTGAAAAAAATTTAAACAAAATATAGATTTTAAGGTTAAAATAAAGAGCACCTTAATTTACGCAAAAATTATTTGATATAATCATATCTCAAAAAACGTTTGAAATAGAAATAAAGATATTTTAAAATGTTTATGTATGTATGTATGTATGTATGTATGTTTTATTCATTCATTCATGTAAAAAAAGTATAACTAGGCATTCCATTTAAGAAAAATAAGAAAAATAATAATTAAATATCAAAAAATGTACGCAAATGTTTTGGACACCCGATATACTAAAGATTTATGTCAAAAATATTTTTTAGTAAATACATCATTATCAAACAACATCAAACATTTTTAGAAATAACGATTAATAAATCGCGGAGTCAGTCAAAAATATTTGTAAACTGCCCAAAAAAAAAAAAAAACAGAAAAAAATAACTTGGCAAAATATTTTAGGGTGCAATACAGGGCCCGTGGAGGCTTAACTGGCGTTAAGGAAATACAGGCCGTTTTGCACAATCTTCCGAGAGAACACTGACTGGGCACCCTTTACACCTTAATGTACATTATTAAAAATGATTACAATTTTATATATAAATAACTATTACTCCGTTAATATTTGAGTTAGTAACATCGGCCAAAAAACAAATGAAAGCTAATTGTGTGCTCTAGAACTTTTATTAAAATTATTTTTTTAAAAAATGATTAGAAGTTTCAGTACAAACGTTTAAATTTCCGTAATATTTAAATTATTTTTTGATTTCTTGATTTCCTAAGTTTATCGTTTAATTTATCGTAAAATATGTAATAATACTTTCTGTAAAATGTGAAGTGAGGAATGGAACAAAAAGAAATCTAAAATCGGAGCAACGGTTACTAAGATATATGATTTTAAAGAAAATGTCTCTGGCGGTCATTTTTTCTAAATGGCGGCTTTAGCTCACGTCGGGATTTTCTGCGACTTTATGTACTTATCCTCCATTAACAGAGCTATCCATTGCGATAAACAAATAACTGTCCCCAAATAGTTCACGCCAAACCCATTTTACACTGAGATTTGCATGGTCTAAAATTATTTCTAGGCAATATACATTTAATGAGAATGATAAGAGATTACTTTTTATTTAGCATTTATAGTCTATCCATTTTAAGAATGAAGTGCTCCTAAGACCGGCATACACAGGCACACCTATAAAGCAAAATAATAGGTTTGTTTCTGCAAGGAATCACAAACTAGTCAGAACTAATAGGCGCCCCGCCCCGTCTAACGTAGTCAGCTGACCAATCACAAATTGTTTTCAACCAATCGTGTTATGTCTGACTAGTCTGTGATTGCTGCAGAAACCTAATACTGAACCGAGACCAAAGAAGATTAGATAGAGTGGAAGGTGCCATAAGGCCACAATGTATTTTTCCGTATAAGATTTCAGCGCTCCCTGCCGGCCGGATGCGTACCTAAATTGTCCACTACCACCCTTACCGGTCAATTTTAACTCGGAGGCACTGAACCTGTATCACTGGATTTCTTGTAGACGTTTTATGATCCATGAATTATTCTAGTGGGAGTCTCTTTGCTGTATGGCACGTCTGACAGCATCACGCCATCTGTCGCGGTTGTCTGTTCGGCGCATAGCTTTACGAAAGCTCCTTCCTCTCAGCTCCTTAGTGACATTAGCCCAACGTTTAGGAACATAAATATCATATGCAGATATTCGTACTCCAATATTGAGTTTAAACTCAATATTACGCCAAATACTTGGAATTAAATAATTTGATTGATTGATTTACCAGCGTGCGGTAGGCATTGCTGCCACTCCAGGGTTATACAGCTGGGCCTGCTACGTCCACGCTGGGTTGGACTAAGGTTATGCTTGTTGCCAGCAGCGAGAGCCACATGGCGCATGGTAAAGGAATATGGGATGGGAGGTGTAGGTATTTATGAGATGCGTTACCGCATTGTGTCGTGAGGGAGCGTTTAAGCTCCCTTTTTTGTGTTTTTGGTTCTGGGCATCTGCCTCTTCTGAATCTTAGTGTGAAATATGTGCTGTGTCTTGATATGTAGTGTTTATGCCCCCCTTTTTGTGTTTCTGCTTCTTCAAATCTTCTTTTGCTAAGTCTTATGATTCCTCGGTTTCCGATGCTGGGTTGGATTTGGGTCCTGCTTGTTGTCAGCAGCGAGAGCCACATGACGCATGTTTTTTCCTCGTTTTTCTTTCCTAGTTTTTTTTTATCCTCTCGATTGTTATTTTCCACGTGTAACATGGTCTCCCTATTTTTAGTTTGCTGCTGTTCAGTGTTAGCGCTTTCTTCTGCTGTCCTTTTTGCTTTAACCTTCTTGATCCTTGCCCTTATCTCTCTGCTTACCAGGGTATGGTCTATTTGTGTGATTGAGCTTCCATTTTTCCAGGTGTCAATGCAGGTTTGACTTTTGCTCCATGTATTTCTTATTGTTAAGTCAAACGTGTGCTAGGTTTTTCAGCGCGTTTCCATTTTCGTTAGGCCATGTGTGGAGTATATATGCATTGAAGTCTCCTAATAGTATAATGGACATTTTTCTTGATTTTTCATAGCGTTAGTGTGTGCCGGTTTTCTTTTTCTAATTGATGGCTTAGTGCTCCATATAGACAGTCCTCTCTTTGGTTATTACAGAATTCTTTCTCCTCTTTGCCGCCTGGCACGATTTCACTGCACTATATATACCATTATTTACTGCGTTAGAGGGGAAGCACTGTGTAAAGTTTTGGTTTGTATACCTAATTAAACACTATCTAATATTTCTTATCAATTACTGAAAATGTTCCGAGAATAATGTAGATAAATTATATACATTTATAAAAGAGCAGGTTCTTATCATTTTAATTTTTTTTGTACTGAAAACTTAATTGTAACCTCACAAATCTTGTCTCGCGTCTTATTACAGCGACTAACGACAGAATAGTCAACTTCATGAATCATCCTGGTTTTGTAGTATGGCAGTTTTTCCTACAGTATAAAAGCACATAAAAAATCAGATGTTTACATTAACGTGTAGCGTCTTAACCAGAAGTAAAATCAAACATTTTACAGCCCTGTAAAATTATTTCTATTAATTGCTTCTTATCGGTTGGCGTTTTTAAATCCTAGCTTCTTCTGGTAGTAAATCGAGGATATTTAATAAAAATTGACAGTGTGTCGAATTGTCATATTTTTATAATTAGGAAGTTTCCTATTTTAGAAATATCATGTACATTCAACCTCATTTAGTAGTCTTTCAGATAACTAGTCAAACAAAAAAAAAAATTATCTCGATATCTGAAAAACTCACTAACTTATCCAATTTTTTATTTGAATACTTCGCCTCGGCTGAAGTCCACCGTGACGTCACAATACATAACGCGCAGACTTGCCATGCCGGCGGCCCGCCGTATGTTCCCTTTATTTAGTGTATGTGCTCGATTTTCTGAAATGTCACAAAATGTCACTTTTGATTAGTTCTTGCCGAGCCGAATTTTCGAATTTCGCCGTGCAATTTACGATCAGGTTTATCTGGAAGACTTCCTCTTTACATCGCGACATCATACGGCCGTCCCAATGGTGTTTTTCGAAAAATATGAACGTGTCAAGATTGCATATTTTAGCAATTTTTTCGGCTCTCAAATACAAGCTGGCTATAAACTGCCGGTGCCTGCCAGCGAGTATAAAGGTGCCCGCGCCCGCTCGCTGTTGGCGGAATAATGTATTGTGACGTAATCGAGCCTCAGACCAGATATCGCAGCATTTTAAACTTGGAAGGACCATAACTTTTTTATTTATAGAGATAATTTAAAAAAAAATTACAGATATTTTTTAGATTTTTACAACTATTTATTAGGAGAAAATGAGAAAAATGGAAACTTCCTAATTAGCAAGCAGGCTACGTCTACGCTGAGTTGCATTGAAGTCATGCTTGTTGTTAGCAGCGAGAGCCATATGGATGGTACGGGAATATAGGATGGGAAGTGTAGGTGTTGTGTTTTCCGCATTGCGTCGTGATTTGGCGTATTTATGCTCCTCTATTTGTAATTTTGTTTCTGGAGCTCTTCCTCTAAGTCTTCTGTTCTCTCTGTGTCTGATTCCGACAGTGTATATCAGAGTGTGTACCTACTTTGTGGAAAACAGGGAAAACCTATAAATGTCGGAATTCGATTTTGGTCAGGGAAATCAGAGAAATATCAGGAAATTTATAGAAAAAGTAAGGGAAAATTTATTAAAATTACTTATATTCAAAGTTGTTCCCTTCTTGTGCCCATCCGCTCGTCAAAAAATATGTTTTGTCTATTCCAGGAGCAGTATTTCATCTAACTCTAGCCATTATCTTTAGCGGTTGATCCTTCGACGGTGACTTATCCAAGAGCCGTTTTTTCTATTAACTCTGTCGGGTCTGTCCTTATGTTCCCTTCTTCCTCCAGTTTCTTAGTCCAATGTTGCAGATATATCTTCTGATATGCGTATTGTTGTTTCTCCTATATTTTTCAGATCTCTGAAGATTTGGTTTAGCCCTTGTGCTGCTGATAGGATTTCTATGTTTTCGAAGAGTTTTCTGCATTTTCTCTCCTGATGGATTCTCAACGCTTTTGTTTTTTCTTTCAATGCTTCTTTTAGTTTTTCGTTTCGCATCCGTTGTTATTTATCTGTGACCTTCATCTTTTTTTAGCTGTTCATATTTGTTATTTGCTTCTTTTCTCGTTGAGCTCATAGATGACTTATCTCTTATTAACGTTTTCTTTGCCACAACTCTTATTACAACACGCATGTGACTTATACACAGACATGTTTCCAAAATGTGAGTATCAAAGATGATTAGATCTTTGGTGTGTTTAAGTGCATATTCAAGTATTTCCACATCCGAACCAACAGATGACGCTATTGCAGGTATACACGCGAACCTCCAACTCTGTGTTATTCTCTTTGACCAAGCCTAAACCAATTGATGATAGGTCTCAAAGAGCCGATTGTGGTGAGAACTGTTTCAATAAGAAGCTGAAACAGCTAAAATTGACGCTTCATTCTTAAATCGAATGGACTATAGTCGATGTGATTAATCTTACTACCGGTATGTCTTTCAGTGTGAGTTCAAAGAAAGTGATGACGGCGCACCAGTTCGTAGATTTTTTAAATAAAACGCAGAGGGACCCCAGACTGAACGAAATCTTATACCCTTACGCGGATACGACGAGGGCGAAAGATTTGATAGCGCTATACGAACCGAATAAATACAACGCGCAAAGAGGCCAACTTTCCTTCGAAGGTTTTCTGCGTTACCTTCTCTCGGAGGATAACAATATTATGGCCGCCGGAAAATTTGATCTCAGCCACGACATGGATCAGCCCTTGGCACATTATTTTATTAATTCTTCGCATAATACGTACTTAAGTGGGCACCAGATCACGGGGAAATCCAGCGCTGAGATGTATCGACAGTGCCTCCTGGCGGGATGTAGGTGAGTCAGTATTTTTTTTTTTTGTGTAATGCACTAAAAATAGCCTCAGATTTGAAATATAAAGGGAGAAAATAGGGAATCGATAAAACTTCGCATAGAAATTCTTTCAGAAACCAATGTGCCTCAAGATCGAGGTCAATTTTTTTTTAGGGGGAGCGAAGGGAGGAAATAAGTTCCTTCCAATAATCTCGAAAAATTAACGACGATATTTTTTCCATTTTCAAAATACAAATACAAAAATAATTAAATATTTTACAACAATAAAGCAATGCAAATTATTCTTTCACTAAAAATTTCAAATTTCGTATCATAAGTATGCAATATGCAATATGCATCTGCAATTGTTCTCAAAATTCCTCGATGCTGAAATTTACACCGCACTATTCTAGTACGTTTTGTTTAAACAATTTAAACAAATTATTCAATTTTCAGTAATACAAAATTTTTCAGAAATTATTCATCGTGCTCTCAAATATGTTATTATCAATTTTGTAGAGGACTAAATTAGGCTTGTTGTAAAAAATATAATTTTAGTATTTTTAAAATCTTTACTTAACACAAAACACGGTGTGTAAAGGATTTTTTCTTATTTTTTCATTTACAAGCGGTATTCAACATTAAAGTTTGAATAAATCCGTTAGGCGCGCAAGCAACGCGTGACGACATGTAACAGGAGATTCCACAACGTTAACGTCGTTAACGTACACTTTAAATTAATTCCATTTGTGTAATAGCTCGATAGTAGAGCGAAATAAACCATAAAAGTATCTCCGTTTTCGAGAAAAAAAAATCAGCGTAGAATCAGACGAGTTTTTATAAAGTGAACAATTCTATATAACGATATTTCTTTGTGGTACAGATATTTTTTATTTCGAAAAAACTTGAGAAATTGATTGATTATAAAAATCGTGTTTTTTCACAGTTACATTGTTACAGTTACATATCTTCAAATCTAATTAAGCTATCGATTTGATTTTTTTTTTAATTCAAATAGGTACACAAATAAGCGCTTCCAATGTTTCTATCGATTATTTTTTATTATTTTCTTTAAACAACCATGAACTTATTACTCGACTTATTACTTCGCTAAGAATGTACTCATATTTTGACTAAGCGACAAACTTGTTTATTTTGCAAATTTTCATATACATGCAGCGAAGCAATTGAAGCCAAGTAGTAGAGTCGAATTGTAATTTGACATGGCGAAAATACATAACCACGATTTTATTGTTTTAAGTTGATGGGTTGGACATCCACAACAAGCCCTTATAGTTTGCCAACTGATATCATACCGGATAAGGGGGGTCGTAAAGTTGAAAAGTCGTTTTTTCGCGTTTAAATAGAAGGCTAATAATCTGAGAGGAAAGTTCAAATGGGAAAGTCATAGGTATTAGAAAAACCTATAAAATGAGCCCTCGAAGGTTAAGATAGCTTTAGTAGGTCAGGAGTAAATTCAAAAAAACCGAAATTTTGAAAAAAAAAATTTAATTTCAGCAATATTTTAGAGACATTTTTGAAACTTTACTAAAGTATGTGCTCGTATACTGATAAAAATTTCAGATCAATATCTGCATTATTTTTTGATATATTTAATTTAAAAAAAATGGTCTTCGCAAAATGGCTATAAGTACTTCACTTTCTGTCAGTTTTTGCTACGAGAAGAAATATTCTATTCTTCGAGAGTTGTTCAATTTTTACAAAGGGCATAGCAGGATAAGCATGTGTTAGGTGCCCCCGCACCAATCGGGTCGAAATTTTTAGCACAAATTGATAGTAGTGTTAGATGAAATTTCCCAAAATATTATTTTTGGAAAACCATTTTTACGGGAGTTATGGGGGTAAAAAGAAAAATGGAAAAAAATTTTTTTCTCGAGAACGGATAAACCGATTTTCATGAAAAAAATATATGTTATGGCTTTTGATGGTGCAAATGTGGGAAAAAATTATTGAGTCCATTTGTCGAAAAAAAAGTGGTGACAAAATTTTTTCAAAATATAAAATATTTTTTTCTTAGGGGATGTTCTAGAGGCACTCCCACCATTTTCTTCCAAATAAAAGCTTATATGCCCCTTTAAAACATATCCAATTTTCAAAGCGATCGGAAGGGTACAACATACTTAAAATTGATAATCATTGGCAGACTGCGGGCGGCGCGTAGTCTATGTAAGCACGACTTTTTTGTAAATATTTCGTGCAAAGACGAGATTACCTTCTCCCCCTCGTTTTCGAGGGTGCTGAACACGATGCAAGTGGTGGGAGAAGTTTTTGACCGCCGCAACCCCCTGCAACTTTTTTGAAAAATTTTTCCAAAATAAATTTTTTTATGGGATGTTCTCGAAGAATAAAGACTAAGAAAAGTCTCATCAATATAGAGTAACCTGATTCGTGAGAGGCAAGAGGACTCGCGCAAAAAAGTCAACCCGAATTGTGAGAGGCAAGGGGACTCATAATAACCAAGCACCTCGACTAATGAGAGGCAAGGGAACTTACAATAAACAAGCGCCCCGACTAGTTAGAGGCAAGGAGACTCACGATAAATAAACACCCCGACTCGTGAGAGGCAAGGGGACTCACAATAAACAGGCACCTTCACTAGTGAAAGGCACTGTAACCTCCTCGTAGTGGACTTTGAAAACTAGTTCTTTCGTAGGCTGACTGCGGACGTCATCCTTGCAGAATCTTAAGATTTTCAAACTAGATTTTGTTTGACCCCACAGTTGACGTCAGAGAATTTTTGCACCACACTTCTTGAAGTTTGATACTGATTTAAATAGTAGGGTTGTAATGGCCGCCAGTGACCGTTGTAGTAAGATGTAGTAATGAACCGCTAGTCTATGTAATAAAGGCAGAAATAATGTAAATATTTCTTGCAAAGACGAAATTACCTTCCTACGTCCGTTTTCGAGGGTGTTGAACACGATGCAAGTGGTGGGAGAAGTTTTTGACCGCCGAAAACCTCCTAAAACGGCCACCCCTCTTATGGATCTTTTTATGTTTTCTATACGGGTCTGGAGAGTCATTTATCAACGGGTTATACTTGAAATAACATGGAAGATGGTTATAGAGTAAGTTGAGTCCAGACAGCATGCCTAGGGGGTTAATTAAACCCTTCCGAGGAGTGGAAAATCATTTTTTATCAAATAATTCGGGTTCAAACGCGTTTCCCCCGTTTTTGGGCTGATCATGGGAAAAATATTCATTTTTAGCTCCAACCCCTCTTCATCTCTCAAACGGTGAGTGAGAGGTGATTTCTACCCATTTGAGGGGGTTGGAGCTAAAAATAAATATTTTTCCCGTGATCAGCGACCCCAAAAAACCGAATCATTTGAAAAAAAAAAAAACTACACCTCTCGGGAGAGTTTAATCAACCCCCTAGGCCTGCTGTCTGGACTCTGCTTGCTCTATACCCCCTTCCATATTATTTCAAGTATAACCCGTTGATAAATCACTCCCCAAACCCGTTTATATATGAAAACATAAAGGGATCCATAAGAGGGATGGCCGTTTCAGGGGGTTGCGGCTGTCAAAAACTTCTCCCACCACCTGCATCGTGTTCAGCACCCTCGAAAACGAAGGGGAGAAGGTAATCTCGTCTTTGCACGAAATATTTACAAAAAAGTCGTCTTATAATGCTTCATTACATAGACTACGCGCCGCCCGCAGTCTGCCAATGATTATCAATTTTGAGTATGTTGTACCCTTCCGATCGCTTTGAAAATTGGATATGTTTTAAATGGGCATATAAGCATTTATTTGGAAGAAAATGGTGGGTGTGCCTCTGGAACATCCCCTAAAAAAAAAAAAATTTATTTTGAAAAAATGTTTTCACCACTTTTTTTCGACAAATGGGTTCAATAATTTTTTCCCACATTTGCACCATCAAAAGCCATAACATATATTCTTTTTACCCCCATAACTCCCGTAAAAATGGTTTTCCAAAAATAATATTTTGGGAAATTTCATCTAATACTACTATCAACTTGTGCTAAAAATTTCGACCTGATTGGTGCGGGGGCACCTAACACATGCTTATCCTGCTATGCCCTTTTTTCTATATGGTCATCATTCAGAAAAATGTGGTGAAAATTTAATTTGAAAAAATAGAACATTTGATATCTGACCGTAGTTTTCAATTAGGATCAACTTTTCTTAATAACGATTGTCGATATTGTAATAAATAAAGGTACTTTACTCTTGAGCAAAATTTACATTTTTCGACAAACCTCGTATACGACTACAAAAAATTGATATCTGATCATTTCATTCTGGGTTTTAGGCCATACAAAACTTTTTATCAAGACTAACTTTTTTTCATAAAACCAATAATAAAAAAGTTTCCCATATGGTGCCGACTTAGTTGGACACACTGTATATGACCTTATGAATGAAATATTTTTTTATAGATAATTGCAGATTTTTCAGCTTTAATATTTTCAGGAAGTCCAGGGATAATTGCGGGGATTGAAATTTGTACCATTATTACCTCATCGCGATTTTTTGAAACAGCAGAATAAATATTGTTATTTTTTATAATAAGTTACGTTTATGTTGAGTACTCGATACTTTTGTACTTTTTCTCCATCAGTTTTGTAAATATAGCACCAACAAACAGACAGACACCATACCGACAAACAGTCACTACAGACTGACACTATTCCTCGCCTGACTTACTATTATTCAGATGGAACCCTCGTCTCAGTTATGGATATCAAATATTTTTTAAAACCTTTTATAGCTCATAAAAATTAGCGCCATTTTTGTAAAAACATTTTTTGCAGGATTAAAAATTTTTGTCTAATTTACTGTACTTTTACAATTTATCAAATAAGCCGAGGAAAACAAAATGTGTCATTTAAAGTAAACAGTACGTTAGTTCTTTGAAAATATTTGTTGGTAATTAATTTCACTTTGTCTTAAATAAAATGGAAAATTTAAATGATTGATATATATTTTTTGGGCTACCATGACTTAATGGTCACAAAATATAAAATTTAATATCTAGTATAATTTTTAAGATAAATGGCATTTTTAATAACCATTAAAAAGCTTTTTTTATGGCCTATCAGATGGGATATGGGATACGGGATCTAAAAATATCCCGTACATTCAGGGCCGGCCTTGGGGGCGCTACGAGCCTAATATAAGAGGCGTTACGAGCTTAATATGCTATTATTTCGAGTAAAATTTATGGGGACTAAAAAATTTTGTTTTGGATTTTACCCCGTCCGCGCATCAATTTTGAGATGAGGACGAAAAAATTTTTTTCTGACGACCAGAAAAAGGAGCGCCACCATCTGTGCAATAAAATCCTGTACACCTATTTTCCACTATATTAAATAATTCTTTATTTATTTGTCAGTGTCCGTGTCATATTTTTGAAATGCCGAAATTAACTGAACATGAAAAAATTCTAATTCTCTCTAAAATTGAAGAGGGCTGGTCTGTCTATCAGAGCAGTTGCTAACCATTATCACTTAAATAAAAGTGCCGTTATGAGTGTGAAGAAAAGGTGGGAGGATAAAGAAAAGACGGTTCAGTCCGACCGAGAAGTTCAAATCTCTCTCAAGATGACGCGCTCCTTGGCTATTTGAGGGAAAATCCGTTTCAAATAACAGTAGACGCAGTGTCCATAACAAATTTTCCAACATCGAGGTCAACAGCTAGCCGAAGGATAGGAAAATCGGAATTAAAAATCTGTGTAAGTGCCAAGAAGACCATATTAACAGAAGAACATAAGCAAGCCCGCATTCTGTTTTGTTTAAATGATGTCTATCGCCCGTTGGAGTTTTGAAACAATGTTGTGTTTACCGATGAAAAAGTTTTTCAGTCTTGTAATATTCTGGTGTACCGTCCAGCAAATACCCAGGTTTCACGAACGCTACGTGTCTTCGCGGAACAGGTCCGGGCGATTTTCTGTTAATGTTTTGGCATGGATAAGCGTGTATGGCAGGCAGACACGTGCAGAACAATCATGCAGAAAACAGCTTTTTAATGTTTTGAGCTTTCAGAATCCTGGCCTTATCTCGGACACAATTTTTCAACGTCAATTTTTACGTTTGTTATAAATCGAAATCATTAAGTCATTAACATTTTTCCAAATACCTTACTTATGACATTTCACAATCAATGTCACTTTTTTATAACCTATATGATAATAAAAAATCAAAATCAAAATTCCAATGATTTACATCATTTAATATTAGTAAAAACTGAATTAATTGATTCTTCAAGTATACGGGATTTTATTGCACAGAAGTGTACTGTTGTAAGCAAAAAAAAATAGGACAACTATTTTTTTCTAATGTAAATCTGTCTCTATTTGCACACTTGCAATGAATTTTGACAAATAACTGACAATGTCACAAAAATTAAAGTTAGATGTACATAATTAGATTTCAACAAAAATGCGTTATAAGACTTGTCCCATTTTTTTTGCGCACGACAGTACATGCGATTTTCTATAACTTTTATTGCACATCCTTTTGGATTGTGCTTTATTCTCGTTCAACTAACTCCATTCGACACAGGTTGATATTATCTGTTCCGGAATACTTATCGTAAATTGTTATGACAAACTTTGAGAGTATTCTTAATTGTTCATTATTTGACTGCTTTGGATCTTGAATCAAATCTATGAGTGGCAGTGACATACGGAAAGGAATCCCAAGCTTCCCAACACTTCTTTTTTATTTCCTTAAAAAATAAAGAAGCGATATCACAACCCGTAAGTAAATGAAAAAACAGGAGAACAAGACATTTTTCCTGAATCCTGATATCTTTACAAGATAAATGTTTCTGATTTTTCCAGTGCCAAATTCTGTCCACGTCTCCTTATTTTCATTTTGGTTGAATTTTCTTTCTATGCACGGTTAAAATAATTTTCTTTTACTCAAAAATGGAAGTATCGATTCATTTTCGAGTAGCAAGTCTACACTATAATATAATTTCACTGAAGCCTATTAAAATACTTTGTTGTACGCTGCTGTTCGTATCTCTGCCCAGCCACTGAAGAAACTAGGCAAAAATAACCCGTTTGCGCTCGTCATTATGAAATGTTCATTAACGAATATCACATGTCCCGTTACTTTGACGAATTTAAACTGAAGATGGGGTTGCGGATGTCGCACGTCGCGTCGGTGCGATGCTTGACGTCATTCGTTGCCCGGTGCACCTACAACGTTTATAAAATTTAATCTCATTTTACTAATGAATTTTTCCATGCTGCGATAGAAATTTCATTACGTAGTCGGGAGGGGTGACAGGAAAGCGAACTCGTTAGATTGCGGAGGAGAAAAAATTCAAATGATTGTTGCAGTGGCGTCGGCGTCGGACGTAATTAAGAGGCCGCATGCAGTCTAATTCTGTTAGGATGGAATGGAGTTGCAAAGTGATTTGGATGACAAACCACTCAGTCTTGTGGTTTTAATAAAAGTACTCCAAATGAGATTCCTATATTAGGCGTGTACACGTGGGGGGTAGAATTTTCCGATAATTCTGTGGAGATGTAATAGTATGAGAGCTTGACAACGTTTCTTTGGGTAATTTCTTACAGGTTAAGTTGTAGCCAGAGCCCGTAGGGAAGATTTTCACGGAAGCGACTCATATGAAAAACCTGGAAAATTCAGGGAATTTTACAAACCCTGAAAGAATTATGAAAATATCACGGAATTTTAAATATTTCTCAAAAATCATGGAATTTTGAGTCACAATATGGAAATCAATGAACTTCTTGCGGAGTCCCACTGTTAATTTTCGTCCGTCCAATTAATGACGATTTTATAAAACAAATTATTTCTTTTGTCAAACCGAAAATTGAAGTAAAAATTATTTGATTATCCAAAATTACGTTTGACGTAATGATAATAATAATTATTTGTCATCAAAAAACATTTTTGTTTGTCAAGGAAAACCTAGAAAATTCAAGGAATTTTTTTCAGCTATGCAAAATCTGAACCATGTTTCATTCCAGAGACAGTTCTTATGTAGCTATTAGCACAGAAGACAGGAACTATACAGAAGCGCAAGCAAGCCTTTCTGACGGGACCAAATTTGTTCATAGTCGCCATGACGATAAGGCATATATATTTGTCAAAAGCCGTATGATAATTTTTGACGTTGTGCGATTGACAGTCTTTGAAACTCTTACACGATGGTTGGTTATTTTCGTGCCTTTTTCTTCCAATTTTCGACAATTTCTTATTCTAAGTTTATTTCTTTATTTGATTTTTGTTTATAATGGGTTCTAAATGGTATACGGGTTGTGCTTTTCATCCATACCCTTCGAAGGTGAAACAAATAAGCTTCTTTCTATTTCCCAAAGATCCTGAAAGGTATGTACTTTATATTACTGAAACAACTAAAAGTAAGTAATGTTAGATATACTAAACAATTAGCAGTTGAAAAGAAGTAATATGAAAGGAAATACATATTTTCTTATCAGAAATGCAATAAGTTACAGAATATGTTCAGTTTCTAATGAACAGAATTGTATTGTGACCATGAATAAGGTAATTAAGTAATGACTCTCAACTCGTACCATACTAAAGAACTTTTCATTGTATCAATTAAAAAAAAATCAATAATTGGGCATGTGCAATAATGTGCATCATATAACTAACATAACCTCAAATTTTAAGTTTTTCAGGTTTGTTCTCATTTTACTTCCACATCCAGTGGAAGTATAGTAACGACAAAAAAATTTTTAAAAATTTTTATTGTTCAAATAGGCTTAGAATGTCATGAAACGTCGAGATTTTAAGTTTGAGCGAAAAAAAAATTCGGTCGGTCTGTCTGTAACTTTTTTTGTGCCCACGTTTACTCTAGAACCGTTTAAGATATTGACTTGAAATTTGCTACACATATGTACTTTAACGAGATCTGGAACTAGATTATATTTTCATCTCGTTCCGTGGAAGGGTTGGGGGGTAAATGGGGGTAAATTTGAGGTAAATAGCTAAATCAAGCAGGTAAGAGTCCAGAAAATTAGTATTTAGTATATACAAGAGAAGCTAAATCATTGGCATTAGCCACCCCCATTACCACCCCCGCCATTATTAAAGGGGATGAAAAAAAAATTGTGATTTAGTGCGTGTACAAGAACCAGAAACCTCAAAATATTGTTTTACTTTATCAACCCCCACTACCACCCCCCTATCACCACCCCCACCCCACTACCGATGTGGGGTATCTTTTTATAAGTTTTTGGGGTAGAGGATTTCAAATATTATATAATTAAAGTTCCATAAGCAATTATTTCCACATACTTCATTGTGAGTGACTTGGATAGAAAATTTGGATGTGGAAGTCGTGATTCCTTGGGCAGCGGTTTTTAATGTTTGTATACTCATTTCAGCTTGGAGCAATACTGGCTCCAAGCAAATATTTAAAAATTCAGGCTAATAATTTTTCAATAATGTTGGTTAATAAAAAAAATAGACTGATAATTACAGGTTAGATTTCCAACCTACAAAAGGAGTCCTATTCTATTAGGAGAAAGTATTTAGAACTTCAAAAACATTACACTGAATTAGATTTTAGTTGAAAGTATGGAAACCAAGCTGAAATTTTAACATCAGCTACGAAATACTCATAAATCTTAAGAAATATATATTTTTGAGGTTAGCTGTGCACATGCCCTATTCACGTATATTATTATTTTACGTAAACATTTTTTTCACTGTACTATTTGATTTGTAATATTCTATTCAACAATATAGCCAATATAGTTATATACATAATACCGTGCGTGTAGCCGAACGCTAGGCATAGGGAGTAAAATTACAACATCGCGCGTGCCAGCTGGCTAAAATGAAATAACAGGCTGGAATGCTCCGCTCGACGGAGGAATTTACGGCAGCTATGTTGTCATATCTATCGCGCTACGTGGATGTACATGCCTAATGGGAAATTACACGCACGGTATATGTCTCTTTCATTGTATATCTATACATTGTACTACTTTCCATGATAGCATTTTCATATTCTGGTAGCAGTATGAAAAAAAATACATTGGCTTAAAAGCGCATTATTATGATTGAAAGACGGGATATAAATATAGAAGTGTACTTCTTTTTTTGAACTTTTTGCAATACACTATGACGTGGGCCCCCAACTTCATTAATACCGTATATACGTATTCCTATTCATGTACCTATCTACTAAATATAAAACAAGACAGTTTTCCCAGTGTACAGTGTATTGAACCGAAATATTGATGTATTTTTTTGTGTACATCATTTCTCTGAGTGTAGTAAGACATATCATTGTCACTTCCAGGTCACATAAATCAGACACCCGATATCAAAGGTGCCGCGGCAAGCTTTCGTTTCTGTATACTTCCTGTCTTCTGTGTTATTAGCAAACAGGAAAACATTAAAAATTGCAATGTAAAACTTTTTAATTCTGTTATGGAGTCCAAAGCTAATGCCTGACATGAGACTAAGTTTCCCCATTGTGACGTCATGCAGTGTGAGTTGCCAAAGGCGGAAATATTAATTTGAATCATTATACAATTGTAATATCTAAGCCATGGCAATGCTGAAAATTTTCTTTCATGACAGCGTGGATCAACTGATTAAATGAAATAGAAGGAACGGAGGATATGAAGCCACATACTGCGACCTCGTCAGTGCATTAGATACGATTGTAAAGGATACAGTAGGAACGGCGGGATACTATTTAGGTGCCATCCTTAGAGGAAGCATTTCCGGTCATATGTTTATAGAAACCTTTCTTACTTTTTTACGTTTAGAAGCAACTCGTAAACTGACGAGAACTGTTTCGTAACACCTTGTAAAAGGACGATCCAACCAACCAACCAACCTTCTCGGTATACTTTGAAGATTGCCATGCGAACTGGTAAAACTGAAATTCCAGCAGACCAGCTCACTTTTACGAGTTGTCATGGCAATTTTCAAAGTGTACCGAGAAGGTTGGTTGGTTGGGTCGTCCTTTTATATGTGTAATCCCTTTCAGTTACAAAGTTGCAAGTAATAAAATTTATAAGTAAATAAAACTAAATATAACATGTGTAATAAAACACGTAAAAATAGTTACAAAGTACATGTTGTGTCTTTATAATAGGTACAATTTAGACAACACATAAAAGCCACGCAAAATAAAAATAGACTGAATAACAATGTTTACAGTATTATTGCTCTATTTTTCGTTAATAATAATTACCATTAGGTACCTATATGACCAATTGTTTTTACCCATTAAAGCATTTGCTTTAAAAAAATAAACTATAAATGTATTTTCAAAAAGACGTAAAAGGTTTGTTTGGTTTTTTTTTTTTTGAAAATATCTCAATAAATATTAGTTTCAACGAAAAAAATTGTGGATATCAACAATAAAGCTTATAAACTGAAGATGAATTTATTTTCTTCCTTAAATTTCTGTAGATTTAATATTATTCGAAGATGGAAATTAAAAAAAAGAATAATAAGAGTTGCTGCTATTATAATGATTAACAACATCGCTGATTTGTCAAGCAAGTATTTTTTTAATTACATTTACTTATTTCTTTCTGGAAATTTGCATTGGTGCATGATGCCCAAAAGTATATAGAACATATTTAATTACTTCCACATCCAGTATAGTAACGACAAAAAAGTTTTTTAAAAATATAATTGTTCAAATAGGCTTAGAACGTCGATATTTTAAATTTGAGCGAAAAAAAAAATTCTGTCTGTCGGTCTGTCTGTAACTTTTTTTGTGCGCACGTTTTTTCTGGAACCGTTTGATATATTGACTTGAAATTTAGTACACATATGTACTTTAACGAGATCTAGAACGAGATTAAATTTTCATCTTGTTCCGTCGAAGGGTTGGGGGGTAAATTGGGGTAAATTTGGGGTAAATAGGTAAATCAAGCAGGTAAGAGTCCATAAAATTGGTATTTAGTATATACAAGAGAAGCTAAGGTCTCAAAAAAATTTTGGCATTAGCCACCCCCATTACCACCCCCATTATTAAAGGGGATGAAAAAAAATTGTGATTTAGTGTGTATACAAGAACCAAAAATCTCAAAATATTTTTTTACTTCATCCACCCCCACTACCACCCCCCACCCCCTACCCCGCTACCGATGTGGCGTATCGTTTTATGGGTTTTTGGGGTAGAGGATTTCAAATATTATATTATTAAAGTTCCTTAAACAATTATTCCCACATACAAAATTTTTTCGTTGTGAGTGACTTGGATAAAAAGATCTGGATGTGGAAGTAGTGATTCCTTGGGCGACGGTTTTTTGATAATGCAGCAAATCTGTGCTCCGATCGCGTTGAAGCGTTACCATCAGTGCTTGACGTGACAATATGCCATTTGTAAAGGCTGGATATCATAATAGATTGACGACGTTTTAATTATTAAATTGTAGTTTTGGTGTAAATTATTTGAAATTCAAAATAGACACGTCAAATGGGTTGCTTCAAAGTATTAAATAGACCTTACCATAATTGGAAAAAAAGAGATTTTACTAGTTCCAGAAGTGCTTACGTATTTCTCAACCCACCAATGTAATACTAGTAGAGTGCATTAATACGTTTATTGTGACTTCCGTGGGGGTTTCATTGTTACAAGCTGAATTTGATATAAAATTAATGATGATATACTGATGTTTCAAAATCTCAAAGCCGTCAAAAAATGTCCTACTCAAAAGGTCATTATAATCAAAAAACGAGTTATTTCTTAGTGAATTAGGTGTGTTGATATTTCTACTTTTGAGTAATAGCAAATCCTTTTAACCATGAATAGAACTAGTCGAAATAAGTAGATTTTCGAAGAGACCCACCTCGAGAAATCACAGGGTGAACCACGGTGGGTGGAGTATTAAAAGGGAGAACGGATCAACCGATTGCTTTGACATTTTGGTTACCAAGATAATCGAGTATGATTTCTCCAACTAAAATATTTTTAAAAGTGCGGTGTTGCCACTTATACGTAAAACTGGCAACATGTTCGTTATTTTAAATGGAATACCCTGTAAATTTTTGCATTTTTTGGATCGTCGTCTTTTTCTGAGTAACTTTTGTTAATATTTATATCTATCTCAAGCCGTTAACGGCTAAGCGTTCCCCCACTCTTCGCGCTCTATCTCAAGAACGGTTGAATGTATAAAATATTGCTTGATACAAAATTTGTAGAGAATTTTATGCTCTACAACTTTTATAACAGATCAAAACGTCATTTAGAGCATAGAAAACGAGATATTTACAAAAAAAAAAACGATTCTTGCCATCTTTGACCATGAATATCTTGACTCGCGTACACGAGATTCTATGAGACTTTTGAGCCAACTTATAAAATGCCAAAACAAAGATTTATACAAGTTTACAGCTTATTATCTTTTATTCCGAGGTGGAATCCTTATAGGCCAGTGGAATTAGCAAATATGCATATTGTAATTCGTTTCAGGATGCCACGTGGATTAAACGATAGTTTTATTGATTACGAACATGACCCTGAATTTGGTCCACTTTTTGTTTATTTAGCGATTTATTGTTGAAAACTTCAAAAAAATCGACTTTTTTAAAGATAACTCAAAGACCTTTGACGATAGGTTTTTCAATTTGTAGATACTGTTAGAACTTTGAAAAACGGTTAATTTGAGAGGTGTTTCGTTTAAAACGCTTGAAAATTTGTTTAAATAATTGCAAAAAACCGCGAAAATTTTCGCAATTGATTAGCAGGAGGGGGTACAAAATATTTTTCTTTTCATAAGCAAAGAGTGCAAAGAGCTCGCGACTCCCCTCATGCCCTAGCGCACGCCCCTTCAGGCATTGTCGTCCCTAGTTCATAATTAAATTGCAAAGAAAACTAGATTTGTCCAAACCTGTTTGGACAATTTGTTAGGTTGCAAAAAATAAAAATAGTTGAGAGTGGTTATTTTTAAATAATTGATGCAAGTTAAAATATTAAAAATATTTAAATACTAATAAACAGCATGTAATAAATAAATTTTAATTAAAACTTTTTGGTTTTTTAAATGGAGCACACCACAGTCATATTCACCTAGATTCCCTGTTTCTCTGATTTTAAAAATATATAGATGGTTGCACTATTTTTTTTTAAAATACATGTGTATAACAAATTTATTTTTAAAGCTGTTTAAAAACCCTAATTATATAATTTAATTGGTTTGTATTTAGGTGTGTGGAACTGGATTTTTGGAATGGACGAACTGAGGAACCGGTCATTTGTCACGGCTATACTTTAGTATCTGTAATTTCGGCGAAAGAGGTGCTTGAAGCAATCGCGGAAAGCTCTTTTAAGACGTCTGATTACCCTGTGGTGCTATCCTTTGAAAACCATTGCAATCCTAGGCAACAAGCCAAAATTGCCAGCTACTGCAGAGAAATATTTGGAGACATGCTACTAGACGTCCCATTAGAAAATTACAAATTGGAACCAGGTAATTAAAAAAATTAATTAATTATTTTTTTCTTAGCTTTAAAATCGTTGAATTGTAAAAAATAACACGGTTTTACTAATAAGATTTATCAAGGCAGGGTTTTTTTATATATTTTTTTATAAACAATAATAATAATAATAATTGACTTTATTAAATTAAATAGTACTGTCATGAGCAAAAAAAATAGGACAACTACTTTTTTTCTAATGTAAATCTATCTCTATTTGCACACTTGCAATGAATTTTGACAAATAACTGACAATGTCACAAAAATTAAAGTTAGATGTACACAACTAGATTTTAGCAAAACGTTATAAGACTTTTCCCATTTTTTTTGCGCACGACAGTACAAATAAATCTATTTCATACATGGTCGAAGTTTCACTTACACTTAATAGTACCTACAGAAAAAATAATGTTCAGTTATATAAAAATAAATGCCTGGATAAAATTTTGCTGTCAGGTAATGACAGGGGGTAAAAAGGGAGGGTGCGGGGAAGTTTCGTTTGGGATGGAATCAATTCGATATCGATAGTAAATAACATATACATACATATTTTTCAGTTTTTTTTGTTAAAAAATAAATTAGGTGGAAAACCAGTCTTATGGACTCTCCTCTAGGCTCTGAACAGTTAAAAGTTAAAAGCAGTCTGAGTATCATTTGCATTTACTTGGATATGACAATTATTAACACACTTAAGCATGTAAGCTGTATAAACTAGAAATAATAGTAGTCCCAAAATTGAACCTTGTGGAACACCAGAACACACTCGGCTAAACTTGACGAGACTTTGTTGCCTAAAAATTTATAAAAATACTGTTTTAGGCAATCCCCTACCACCCCCATCAGTTTTGAAGAGAAAAATTATTATAAAAAATAAGAAAAAACACCACCACCACCACCACCATCATAAAAGAATCGTAACACCGTCACCAGAAGCCCAAATTACCGAACAAACAGGGAATGGAGATGTTCCACATCACGCACCGCCATTACAGGCAAGACAGGTATGTGTATTGTGTATACATGGAGGGGGTTAGATCCTGGTGTGATTTTGCCTATAAAGTAGTTTTCACAAACATCTAAAACTCGAATGCTAAACTCGACCGTATGCTAGTATAGTATTTGAATGTAGCATTTAACTGTTGTGGAAACTACCTCATAGGCAAATATATATATATAGCCACATATTCTCTACGAATAGCTGCTGGTCGGTGTTAAAATCAGCGGTTTGATGATTTTATTTGTAATAATTAATTGTTAACAATTTCTTAATTAAGGTATTTGAGAGTTAGTGAATTGTTATTCCCAGGGCTCCAAAGAGTCAACTGGAACAGATGAGGATGAGGATAGTTCGAGTGAAGATGAACCGGAACCCATTATGGAAGTGGATGTTCCGGCAGAGAGCAATGCCGAGGGTGGTGAACTGAAACCAGCAGCTGCCACTGAATCAGAAGCGGGTGCTGAGATATCCGCTCTAGTAAATTATGTTCAGCCAGTCCATTTTTCAAGTTTTGAAAATGCCAAAAGTAAGTTTTAAGCCTCTCCATCTCAGAAGTTATTCGTTGTCCAGGAAAGGAGGATAGTAATGAATTGAACCATCAATATTTTCAAGAGGTACATGTTATTGAGCGACGTTAATTTGACAAGCCTTTGTACAAATTATTTTGAATTACACTCCTTCTGAATTTAAACGCCAATAGGATCTGTTGCATGCACTGACCACATACATTCTACTGTCCTCCTGTCTTGGCTAAGGTATAGTAGTAGTAACAATCTTTATTAGTTCTCCAAAAGGACATTGACTTGAGTCTCTCGGCCCACTTACAAAAAAGTTTATATACAATATAACATATGAAGTGGTTTCTTCTGGGTGTTGCTGTAGTCATCGAATTTGACTTGACGTTTCGTTGATCATGCTTTCAGCTTCTCACTGTCTCACTCAATGGACAAAAAAAAGTACTTCATTTTAATAATATCAAAAAAGCAAATTTGCATATAGTGAAAACACCTAATTAAAGGTTGTGTGTTCTAGAAAAAAACCGGAGCTATGAAATGTCCTCCTTTGACGAAAAACAGGCCACATCACTACTGAAGGAGTACCCAATTCAGTTTGTGAACTACAACAAACACCAGCTAAGTAGAGTATATCCTGCCGGCACGAGATTCGACTCCTCTAACTTCATGCCGCAAGTGTTCTGGAACGCCGGCTGTCAGTTGGTAGCGTTAAACTACCAGTCATTGGATTTGGCGATGCAGCTCAATCTGGGCATTTTCGAGTACAATTTTCGTAGTGGCTACTTGTTGAAGCCCGAATTCATGCGGCGGACTGATAGGAGATTTTACCCTTTTGCCGAGTCTACGGTCGATGGTATCATCGCTGGAACTGTGAAAATTACTGTGATATCCGGACAATTTTTGACTGATAAGAGAGTAGGGACTTACGTTGAGTGTGAAATGTACGGTCTGCCTGCCGATACTGTGCGTAAAAGATTTAGGACGAAATTAGTGCCGAATAACGGAATCAATCCTGTTTATGATGAGGAACCCTTCGTTTTTAAAAAAGTAAGTGACCCTAAATATATTTCCAGTCTGTGACACTGATGTCATTCACCACCCAGAGTTCTTGTGTGAATTTACCTCTGATTGGTAAACGTACCTTCTTATGGCGAATCTCAATATCTGTCTGTCTAACTGGATTACTTATAAAAAATAAAATCATGTCTCTTTGTAATTAATTTTTAAGTAATTATTTTATTCAAATTTCAAAAAAAGATGTATTTTAGTGTAGTCACTTTTAAAAAACTCTTACAACTAACATACTAAAAAACTAAAACTAAACTGTTGTGCCACGACTGCCATCTTGGAAAATGATGACTAACTGTGCTGTCAAAAAAATTGTTCAAATGAAAAATGTTTACTGTTATCGTTTCTCTAGCTCAAAGCCTTTGGTTTTCACATATGAATTAAACAGACGTTAAATGGAAATGCAAGTTACCATTTCTTTTGACTATCGCTAATTCCATAGTAACTATTTTGTTGCCGATGTCTAACTTTTTGCAGGTTGTGCTGCCGGATTTGGCATCAATTAGAATAGTAGCCTATGAAGAGTCGGGAAAGTTCATCGGCCATCGAATTCTTTCAGTAGTAGGTTTACGCCCGGGCTTTCGGCATGTTAACTTACGCACAGAAATTGGCCAACCCCTGCCACTAGCAACCCTATTCCTAAAAGTTGTCGTCATGGACTACGTCCCTGATGGTTTATCCGACTTTGCTGAAGCCCTTGCAAACCCTATAAAATACCAGAGTGATCTAGAAAAACGTGCACAACAGCTGGCAGTATTGACGGATGACATGGAACCCGCGGAAGGAAACGAGGAAGGGAACAGTTTGAATAAGGTCCCGAAAGAGGCGATGACTAACGGCAGTCCGGCACAGAGGAACTCGATAACAACCGGTGCCTCATCGGCAGACATCCTCACAGAGAATGAACTCCCTGTCATACCTACTACCGTATCCACGACGACTGTAGCTGTAGAAACGAATTCTGTGAGTAAGATAACCGAAGTCAAGGAAGAGAAACTAGAGGAAATTGTAGCGGAACCCTTAGAGAAAATATTAGAAAATAAATTAGTTAAGGAGAAGAAACTGGAGCTCGATAAGAAACTGGAGACTTTGAGGAAAAAGCACGAGAAGAAGAAGATGGCCTTAAATTCGCAGAAATCGGGGGATTTCTCAGAGAAAAGATCCAAGTTAATCAACATGAAGCTTGTCAAGAGACTGTCTAGCAAAAATATGTAAGTAATCTTGAATTGTTTGCATATCGAATATATATCGGATCATTCATTGTACGTAAAAATGTAGGCTTAATTTATTTTTAAATAATTTTATTCCTATAACTGTTAGTTTTGACTTACATTTTTACTTACAAAAGAAAGTATTATTTTTTCCTGCTTTATAATGCACAAGCAACGTTTGTACTAAGCAATATTAGGATTTAGGACTCTTTAGGCTACCTTTCCACCAGGAACCAACATAAAATTGTAGATCCTGTTTAAATCTTTTTAGTCATTATAAGTAAAAATGAAAACAAACTGCTTATGTTAATACAGGCAAAACTGAAGTATACTCGTTAATATATTTAGGACTAGGTAGACACAAACTCGGTAATTTCTTTAAAAAAGTGTATTGGGGCAGTTCTACAAAACATAGTCGATTTACAATGTTAAAAAATAAAATGTCAGGAATCTATTGATGGCATACATTTTTGAAATGGTTAAGTGTCTACTTTTCAGGTATGCCTTGTGGCACCAGCTTTTTTCCCCTTACTAAAATGTTACAGCTGTTTTTCCTTAGTGAAACGTTTAACAAAACACACGACTGTCACATTTATATTTGTGCTGTGTATTAATATAAATATGCTAAATGGATTATGAAAATGTTGTTTCTTTGAAGTGAAAAATATGTCCTACGAGATATTAGAGAAAATTTTCGTCTTAATAATACCCCTGATAAAATAAAAAGTGATATAACTGGAAGTATCTGTTTTTTTTTTCTTTTTGAGCCTATAATACTTTCGAAATTCAGTTAACTGTATTGACTCAAATTACCTTTTTGTGTCTAAATTTTGTTACTGATAACCAGTTTTGTTCATAATTTAAAAGACAATGGTCCTAACGAGATAAATAATATTCATGACACAATTGTGAATGAAGTACTGTGAGTTACGCGTGACGGTCGTGAGTGGCATGAGATGGTTGTGAGTTTCGTAAAACGGTTGTGTAATTGCTGGCTGAGGTTGTGCCAAATTTTTGAAAATAAAAATAATATTTGAGGGTCAGATCATATGTATTTTGGCTAGTAGGAACCAAATAGAAAAAAATATACAGGTTGTCCCATTTAAAAATTTGATTTTCATGTAATTTGCTTCGAAACCGGAAGTAGGAAGTTGGTTTTTTACATCATGTAATTGGAAATTTCTTCCCAAATTTGAAAAAATCCATTCAACCATTCAAAAGTTACGAGAGTGAAGGAGAGTAATGCCAGTGAAATTTCTCATGACCGTCACTAAAGTCTCAAGACCATCACACTCAAATTTGTGCCGTGTGACGGTCATGAGTGTGGTGGTCGTGAGGGCCGCTAGACAAAAATGACTAAGAATTATATTCACCTTAAGCTATTATTAAAGTAAGGTTAGGAGAAGACACTGTACTGGATACCTCAAAATAAAAACGTATTTGGATATTAATAAGTTGATAAATGCTAAAATACACGACGTGTCGGTCACAAAAGAGAGCCCAGGGCCATATATTAGATTTACCATAGAAATGACTGGAAATTCAAAATGTTTTGGGAAACAGCATTTGGTTATTGTATCTCACATGATTTCACAGCGAAAACTAAATTTCGATGTGTTTCTGAGTCGCTGGTAGTCCTAGCGTTCAACTTATTAACTAATAATGAGCGCTGTGACGGTCGTGAGTATTATCAAGTTACGCGACTTTAATAGTTTGTATATTAAATCCTAGACTTTAAAACATGAAAGTTGTATATTGCCAACAAATTTTGGATATTTTGTAATAATTATAGCAGAGATGGACACTAACCATTTCTCTGGTAACAAAATTTCATCCAAAACAAGTGTCAATCTGTATGGAGTTACGCGTGACGGTCTTGAGTTTTAGGAGTAAAAATAGCCAATATTTTATTTTTGTCATAATTTAACTCAAGTTTTTTTATTATAACAAGGTGCGGTAAGACTCATATCTAAGCGAATATTGGATACGGATTGTAGCTTGGACCAAATTTTGATCAGTAAGTCACTAATATCATGAATCGACCATGCTTTGTAGAACTGCCCATTGGTCTACTGCATTTCTTCTTGAAGAGAATAACTTTTTTTTATTTTGGGTGTACTTAACAATTTTATTTATTCAGTCGAGTATATAACAGGTTAAAAAATACAAATAGTACGATATTATCAGTGCAAACGAGTAAATAACATGACAATATTTTACCATCTGAACCTAAACTAACAATAAAATTTAAGATTAATATATAATATCAAGTGGTGAAAACGCATCTTTAAAATGTACGGTTCCACAACAGCAGGTTATATGATAACTATAAAATGTAAATGATAATGAAATGTCAGTTTATTACTATTTTATTACTATTAGATATATGGAGCTATAGTTGTTAAGACACAAAATATTCGCACCTGTAAATTTTCACAGTTTATCGAGTTATCAGTTTTTAGAAAAAAAATCATATTTTATACACTTATTAAAATTTGACCTTCATATTAACACATTTTGTTAACAAATATGGAGTCTTAATACGGTAAAAATTTGAGATTAATTTGTTGTCCCATTTTTGAATTAAGGCGAGTAAAATGAAAAAATATTTGTATCCATTATTTTACAATTTTCTCACATTTTCTCACTATCTGTTGTCTCGACCAACCAAAAGAGTAGTAATTTTTTATTTCATCAAAGGATAAGCTGTTAAACACTTCGTTTAAGGTAATTTTAGTTTACATCTAAAATAAAAATTGACCGCTGAACTAATCGATTCTTATGTTACGTAACAGTGGAGACTGTGGTAAGGTCTTGCATAGTATCATGAATATAATATTATTTAGCAAATTCAGAGATCTTCAACTTAACATTCGTCGTCTGTAATATCATCAATATCTAATTGTTGGTCATAATTTTCGCATAAATCTTTTTTCTTGTTCAATATGCACTTTAGCTGGTTATAACTGATTAACAGTAAAACATATTGAAAAATCTGTAATAACCTTTTTTTGTATAGAATTTTATTGAACAAAAAGGGCTCAGATTCCCACAGAATATAGTTTAATTATATATGCCCCTAAACTACTGTCTCATGCCCTTCTAAAAATACACACTGACTATCCAAAACACCAATATATATATTTTTTCAATTTACAAAACATATCTCTTTTCCTCGATTGTAACGAATTTTCTGTGCAGTCTTTAATGATCTGCAAAATAATCGTAAATAGTAACCCAATTCGACACAACTATAACATATTTCATTTCAACTCTTCATATACTGACATACGTATTCAGTTCAGAAGTTTATTTTTTGTCCATGTCCAAGTGGTTGAAAAGAAATCTGTTGTGATCTAAAAGGTATATTAATTTGAATAGACTTACATACAGTAAAGTTGTCAATAACCAAATTGGAAATATACTTTCGGGTTCTATCAAAAAATATCCTCACATATCAATACCGAACAAATAATAAAATTGTCCTATCACAATTCGTAACGTTTTGAAGAACGGAGAACGAGATCGCTTTTTCTGAACAACAAACCGGTGTTTGGAGACTATGCCCTAAATGGTGAGTTTTTATGTAGTTCTCGAACACCACAGACAAGTTATTGCACGTTAACAACTGCACTATGTTCACTTTTGAAATGATTATGGTTTTTTCTATGGTACAGCATGTTTACTTAAATTCTCAGAAAACATGTTACTATATATGTGTGTTTCATGATTTCGTTGTTTATTTTCGGTGTGGTTAAGGCAGGCCTAATGTGTCGCTGTTTTTTCCAGTGTTAGTGGGGTGTTTTCCACGGAATCCCCCAGCGCCGAACCTTTGACGAGTGTGGCTGATGGACCTGAAACTAGCGGTAGTGATGGTGAACGACCAACATTGCCTAGAAGTCATTCAGAGCGGCTGCTGGCGATTAACAAAGAGTTTGTGACTCAAGAGAAGGAGCTAAGAGAAAAATACCACGAAGCGATTTATAACATGGCAGATAAAGTGATGAAGGCCTCTCAAACCAACCAAATTAAAACTTTAAAGGTATTGAACTAATTCAAATTTGCAGTGTGAACAATAGATTTTGTTACGTTGACCTTTTTCAGCACTGGCCAAAATTACAATTTCTTGTTTTACTCTGGCTATCGCAGGTTGGCGATTTTACTTTTTCATAGTCAATATCACTTAATTTACTTTTTATCTTTATCTAATGATACTTTAACAAGATGACTAGAAATTGTTTACAATGTGAGCGATCCGAAACTGAATTGATATTTGGATTATAGGGGAAAGTATAGTGCGAAATCTCTTTACATTTTCAAGATTTGTTGCTTTCTAAACTACATAATAAGAGAAACTGTTGAAATTTTATTAGATAACTAAACTCTAAACTCTGGATCAACTTCTAATTGAACTAAACTTAACCGAAATTAAAGAAAAGAATGCTTACTACAAAAGTAATAAACGAACACACTTATCCAGAAATTGGATTATAGACTATTTAAGTATTTCTTTCTTTCATCATTGTCTCTAAACAGCCAACATCATATTGATAACAGGAACAATCCCAAATAGCAGAATATCATCATGTTGACGTCTTTCTTAGGTTGACGATATGCGAAGAATAAATAACAATCTCAACAAAAATTATTTAATAACACTCAATTTTCTTTATTTAATCAGTTTTACCAAATTTTAATTTTATGCACTCTAAAAATTCTAGTATGCAGTTCCAATTTTGATTTTTCCCAACCATTTCTTGCTGAAAGAGAGTCAAGCCAATTACACCGATCAATTGTTACTCCAAAATGATTCTGGTGTTTTTATAGGACCAGTTTGAGAAAGACACCTCAGATTTGATGAGGAAGCTTCAGGCCGATCACCGGGAAGAGGTAAAAGCTTTGGCGAAAAAACATCGAAACCGGGAGCAGTTCACGAGGGTGAAGAGGGAGGCAGTGACTGCGGTTGTAGGGAGGGGCGTTTCGGAGAGGGAAAAATTAGGGCAATTGTTTGAGAATCGTAAAGAAGAGTTGCAAAGACAACATGAAATCGTTAGAGACTTGTTGCTGGAGCAGAGAGAGAAGGTAAGATTAGATAATAATTACGTTTTATTTACTGGGTAAAATAAGGTTCGTGTATCTGTTTGAATTGTTACCATGTAAAAGTAACGTGCCTGAATATAATGTGATAAGAAACATCAAAACAATGAGTTTCATTGTATTTAAATAATTCTTTTATTTTCAAAGGTTAATTCTGAATAAAGAGAACAAAATGTTGCTTAGCAAACTTGAACAAGTATCTGACACATGTACAGTCGTGGTCACTAGTGAGGTTTCTAACCCAAGGCAGTTGTGCAAACATTTTTCTTGCTTCAGTCGGACTTCTCCCGATAATTTATTTTTGCCCTGCCTACTGGCAGACAAGGTTTTTGCAAGGGTTTTATGGCTGCAAAAAATATATTAGCAGTAATTTATGTTTTAAATGCCATTGATCTTACAAAGAGATACCAGAGAATAATAGTACGCAAATTAGACATTTTAGAAGAATTAATTTATAAAGAATAATATTTGAGATGCACAGTCTAGATAGGATTAGAAATAGATACCCGAAAAGTTCCCCCCCCCCCCCATTTAGGGGTGGAACGTTTATTTTTTTTTTGCAAAAAACCACCCTTAACGAGGAGTTGAAGTTAGTTTTTTACTTTTATCTTGTAAATCGACCATCTGAAGAGAAAAAGTATAGGAAATAAAACATTTGTCGTTAAATTCTGCATAAAAAAATGTTTAACAGGCAAAAATCGATCCTATTTGAAGTCTCAGAGCGAATATTTTAAAACCGGTTACTTTAACGAGAAAAATGCTCAGGAATGAATTTATAGTGCGGAATTCTCTCTATAAGATGCATGTATAGCGGGTTTTGATGCAAGTGATTTTTATTTATTTTCACTTTTTTCCAGCTGTATTTTTTAATTTGAGGTAGTTTCCACACCACCCTTGAGGTAGAGCTCTCGGTACGTTTTTTTTAAGTGGTTTCCCCTGTAGGCCTATTCCACTAAAATTCTGTCCAATTTTACTCATTAAGGGGTTCTTCATCGGCGAACTCTTCTTCAAATTAGTAATTTAAACATCCTTGCCCATGGCAATTAGAGCACATTGTTGAGCAGCATAATCCAACACAGCTGCATCGTTTTCTGCAACCTTTTTTGCAGCTGCAGGATATTAGCTGTAGGGTGGAAGTTGGTGCTGGTAACTCGGTGGTATAAATGTGTGCTAAGATGTTGCTACTTTCTTCCAACCCCAATCCATTGGTCCCAAGTTTTCTACTCGCCAAGATTGAATTTGGAGAAATACTCTGTAAGAATGTTGATATAATGCTTCAGATGTTGGTGGCAGTCTTGGTAGAATCCCGGCAATACTAGATTGACTGACCAACTTATTGAAAATAATGAACCTTTGATGATTCAGAGATGTCTATTTTTTTGGGGCTTTGTATAATGCAAGTGCGAATTGCTCTCCAGAACTTGTAATTTCTTGTTTTGTTAAGCTACGATTGTTGAATATATAGACAACCTCTTTGAGATCTTTTCTTTTATTGATGCATTCCACCGTTTGCACCTTTCCTTTACCAAAGAAAGCTGAAGTGGTATTGCATCTGAATGCATGGACAAACAAAACTGTCTCCTTACAGCTTTTTAAAACTTCCAAGGACTGCAAGTCAGAACTGTACGGTTTATTTTCTATTTTTCCCCGAGTGTCTCTTAAGAAACGGATATGTTCATCTTCAGGTACGTGAGCGATAATCAATGCGAGAAGATGAATATCTTGTCTGACGATGACCATTGTATAATTTTCATGAGATTCATTTAAGGCCGGTTTGAACTATGAGTACGTCAGTGTCTCTCCACTAATGGCGAAATAAACCGGTCCTTATTTGTGAGATTGTTTATCAATAATACGATATAAACTAAATAATATAACTAATACGTGAATGTTTTGTTATATATTGGCTATATTTCAATCCATTACTTTGCAAAATGTTAATGTAATGTAATTGATTTTAGATACTCGAAATTCGGGGGATATATAATGAAACGCTTAACTGATTAGAAGGAAAATATATATTATAACGATATATATATATATTTTTTTTAATTGTTTAACGTCGGCCTATTTCCGCTACCAGGGCCTATCACCGACGCCAGGAGACGAGCTACCCCCAACCTGGAAATTTTGCCGAACCTCTTCCCTTAAGAAGAAGTACTTGCCTAACATTTAATAGACAAGGGACCGCCTGCTTTACATCCCCTCCGAAGGATGGTATATCCACTACGTAATCCTCGTCTGAAATTACGTAACTTCCGAGTATACACTGATATACAAGCCTCTAGAAGGTGGAATGAGAACGCTGTATTTCCCAAGATGGGAACCCATCCAAGTACTAACCGCGCTCGACGTTGCTTCAACAGAATATCGACTGATATTCACATTGAAGTCGCCTCTACGCTCGCCCCTATAACGATATATGTATTTCAAGAGATTTTTGACCTTAAAAGAAATATTAATTTAATTCGCTGGAAGTTAAAAACATTATTTTGAATGCATTTGTTTGCATCTAGATATTGTAGAATGCTTCCACCCGTAATGCTTAATTTGAAACATCTGCATTGACGGTATTAATTTCTAAGGCTCTTGTTGGTGCAGCAGAGCTTAAAATACCCAAAGGCAAAGTCATACTCAAGTAGGAAGTATTTGTAAAATAAGCCGTTCGGGTCGGAAACCTTATTATGACGATAACTGTACATGTATAACGTTTATGAATTTTATTCTCCAATTTCACTATCAAAATTGAAAACTAAATCACGGTTGCATTCAGTTATAAACAGAGAGCTGTACGACTCTTTGTTCATAAATTGATCTCAGCAAAATAAAATAGCATTAGATAAACAGGTGATTAATTTGTGCATATTCCAGGCAAAAGCAGCGCTTAGTAAAGAATTTGAAACCCGCCTGGCCAGGGTGGAAGGAGAATCAAGTGGGGTCCTATGAATAAAAACTGAACATAGCAAACATCGTACAACACTCTAGTATTTCCCTTCCCAGCTGAATGTAAGTTACCCGAGGTTACGACAGGAACCGACGTTCCGAGAGCCGTTAGGTTAATTCAAGCAAGTGCAATACTGAAATTGACGTAATATATGTTAAAAAAAAAATACAGTCTTTGATACCCTCGACAATCAAATTTTAAGGTGGCCCATTAATTTGGTATTAGTCCCTTAAGTCTTGTTACTAGCATAGTCTGTATTGATGTTTGTTGTTAATTGTGATAGTAGAGATAGTGATTAGACCAAGTGATACATTGCTTGAAAAAAATTAGTCGAAACACTTGTGCCAGTTAATTTCCACTAATTACCTCATTTATTTTTATAATAGAGTATAAATGCATTACTTTATCTTGATTTGGTCGATAACTACTAGGTATATCATCAAAATTCGTGGTCATAGTTTCATCGCACAGAACCAATTTTTTTAATAAAATCATACAACTCTAGCACAATTCTTCTTGTGTTTGCCAAAGCGCTAATAATTGTGAACTGATAGAGATTATAGAGAAAAATAGTTTAATTATTTGTGATAGTAGGTGCTATAAAATGTTCTCCCAACTAACACTTTTTACCAGCAACTTTCGCTGTAATGGTAAGGGAAGCGTTAGGAATACATAAAAGGAAAAGATACTTCAAGGTATCTTACCCTTGTAAAAATATCTAGTAGCTTGTATCTAAAAAAGGTATTTAAGATGCTTCTTAATTACTTAGATACTTTCCTAGGATCTAATTTCTTGTAACTATCTTAGTTACCTTACTTAGATACTAAAAGTATTTTAGATAGATAAGTCGAATTTGACTTAACTTTTGCTGATCATGTTGTCAGCTTCTTCAGAAGGATTCTAAAGACTGAAGTTGTTGTGTTCTGCTTCTCGTTATATACCTTGGTGCCTCTTATAACAAAGAGCAGAACATAACTTCAAATTCGACGACCATGGCAATACCCAGAAGAAACCACTTCATTGGACAATGACTGTGAAAGCCTGAATTATACTCTTATTATAATTATATAATTATTCCCATAGCATTATTATCACTTTTATTCAAATACAGATCTAAAAGTAAAACTTTCGTTTAACATTTTTAAATGGAATGCATGTCTAATATGAACACATTATTTAGGATTTGCGTTTATATTAGGTATTGTTAGGTATCTTAATTGCATAGAAACACCTTACTTACATACTTAGCAGTATCTTAGATAGTTTGGAAAGTATCCATTATCTTAAGATACTTTTGGCAGAAAGTGTCTAAATACTCGAGGAATCTATGTTACTTTTTGAAGAATATTCCGATCAAGGGTTTATTAGTCACTTGGTGAAAGGGATATTTTTGCTATGAGCTTGGTTGTGTGATTTGTATAAAACTGCTGTATAATGCATATAATTTAAAGCTGGTGGTTGTTCTTTTATCCATTTATTAATAATGTAGGAAATCTTGTCCATAAATGTTCCAAATCTTATGGAATATAATCTGAATAACACATAAATTGAACATTTGTTGGTCATAGTTAGTAATCTTTTAAAACAATTTTTGTCTGAAAGGTTAGCTCGCCTTCACAATTATAAATAATTTTAATAATAAATAAGAGCATGTGCATACAATTTTGAGTATTTTTGGAAAAGCTCGAACACTTTGAAACCTTTGATTGAGGCTCCAGATGATGTCAGTCGAAGTGTTGTTATTTCTGTTTCGAATTTCACTTTTAAACATCAGCTTCAAGTTAATGTTATCGAAAAAGGTTTATTGATGTTCTATAAACTTCACGGAACCTTTAATGGTTAGTTTAAAGTACGACCAATAAGAAAAATTCCAAGAACTTTAAAACCTTTATCCTGTGCGATTCCAACTAGATAGTAGAAATAAAACTGTTCCGTACTTACCATTAGCTCATGACACTATCAAAGAGATATGTTCGGTTCGAGTACCAGCAGTACCAGCTTCTGGTAGTCACTTGCCAAGTCTGCTCAAAAATTTACCGAATACAGTAAAACCTAGAAATCTGAAAAGGATCAGGGAAATAAATGATCAGTCAACAATAAACATTTATTTTATTATTGTGCAAAAAAATCTGAATTCGGTTTCATTAAACTACCTTCAACACATGGTTTAGCAAGAGATGTGAACAATCATTGGGGGTGTTATAATACCCAGCTTTTTACACCGTTTTCTATGGGGTTTCTCCCATACTTTCAGCTGCGATTTTCTCAAAAACTGCTAATCCTACAAAAAAAGTTTCAATTAAAAGCTTGGTTCTGTCCTTCATCTTTACTTTTTTTCAATATACTTGGTGTCTACTTTGGAAGATAAAAAAGTGCCCCGCCTACTATACTTACCCTGCAAATTCTCACATTTTATCGACGTAAAAAATGTCATGTTTTCTACACTAATCATTAAAATTTGACCTTCATATTAACACATTCTCTTAACTCGGCTAAACAAAAAAATGGTAATTTTTTATTCCACCGAGAAATAAATCCCTGAATACTTCGTATACCTCAAAAAAATTTTTATGTAACCTGACAGTTCTACTAGTTGCACCAGCAAGTGACGACACGGCGGGAACTGCTGTCAGGCAATTTCTTTACAGATCTACAGATTTTTGCTAGTTATCTAACAATTTCCCCATTGTTTTGATGTCAGTTGGGAGATATTATTATAAGTCCACTCACATCGCTTTACTAATAGTTAACAAGAAGTACTACAAGTGAAACCCAATATTTGATTTAACGTTGCCCTCGAATGAGCACATGAAATGGTACAAAAACATAGGAATATAACGATTATCAATATAGTATAGCCTTGTTTACAAAACACTAGTTATCCAACTAGAGTAGAAGTCTTTAGAAATATTGTGTCTAGTAGTTTTCCACCAGTATATGTGGAATATTCCTCGAAGTATTTGTGGAATATTCCTTATGGTGTAAGAATATTTCTTTCAGCTTAAATTTTATTCTCAAATAAAAGTTTGCTTCTTTAATGAAGCTCTTATGAAAATAGAGTCAAATTTGGTATAGTTAACATTACATTCTGGGCCACAAAACTTTTCCTGTCTAAATTTTTTAATACTGATTATAAACTTGTATGAGTCCTTTCTTGCACATAGTTCTCGAATCTGGTGCAAATGAAGCTTGAGATGGTAAAAATTCATGAAATATATGATATTTTTTTAGTCCAAGAGAAATATTCACGAAGAACTAAGTATTTCCAAATACAGTACCTTATCTTGCGATACCTGTTACACCAACTTTAAATGTGTAACGCACAATATTGTTCAAAAACTTTGGTATGGAATTTTATTATTGTTTTTAATAAATATTATATATACGCACAGACTGACGCACATAATCGCATCCCACTAAGTTGCCATATGAATTAATAATGTATTGTTAAAAAAATAATATATTTTCTCTCGTATGGGAAAATAAAGAGTCGGCAGAACTAATTTTTAATTAACAATCTTTTACACTTTAGGAAAAAATTGGTTTTGTGCATTGAATTATGAAACGACTATATTTGCTTGTTTATTTATTTTCTTTTTAAATGAGACAAAACATGAACAATTATTTCTAAATTATATTTTATAGGGGTAATGCTCTCATTATTGTACTAATTAAAACAAATAATTTCATTATTTTAAAACTGAATTTTCATCTTCATTTTTATTCATTTGTATTTTAAACGTTAATTTACTGTTTTTAACAAATGAAAAAAATTGAAAACTATCTGGAGGTAGGTATATTTAGGTTTTATACGTGTTGGCATACATTTTGGCATTGTCATACCTTCCTACAAATCAAAAAGAAAATGACATCTTATTTGTAAATTTACAATTCGCGAAAATCAAACAAATGAACCCAGTAGGTATTTACCTCCGATACACACAAATTCACCAATATGTGAGAGCGATTTATATATCATGACAACCGCTGTCACTATATAAACTTTTCCTTATACGTGAATTCCTTTGTATCGAAGGTAAATCCCTACTGGGTTCATTTGTTTGATTTTCGCAAATTACATACACACATACTTCTCTACTTCCCATGGTAATGCCTACCTGTATCTTCTTCTTCCTCTTGATTTGACTCCTCTCTAAGAAAGCTTGGTTATTGGTCAGAATGACAATAACAGACAATCACAATGTTTTCCCTGTGTATTTGATTTCACTTTGTCTTCCGTTGCCTGATTCTTCAAATAACAACTGTAATCACATATTTTAGCAATTTATGTAACCAGAGTTATTAAGAAATTTACCATGGACTGGACAGTGCTTATGTCGAAATTGCTAGTCTTTTTCTAGAGAATGAGATATGAAATCTGAAAATCTATTCACCTACGTGCTTATTATTTGACCTCTTCAAACTCTTCACAGTATGGAACTATCCATCTTTACGGGTCTTACTAGTTTTTGGGCCGTCATGGTCTACCAATATGCTACAGAATAACAATCTTTAACCTGGTCATTATAAGTTCCAAGCAAATCACCGTCACTTTTTGTAGAAATTCGTCGGTCAATATAAAGCAAATCTGTAGGTCTGAGTAAATTCAGCTTGGTCTTTTAGATAGTATACTTTTAAGAAAAATGTCATCCCTTTACCTTGTCATCCACGGTGTATTAAATAAGTGGTCCAACGTACGACACTTTCCTATTATAATAATGGCTTCATAAGTATAGCCAAGACAATAGAAAAACGAAAACGAATGTTTGCCCTCCGCGCCATGTTGGAAGTCACGTGGTTTGGATTGCCTAATTACCTGGGCATGTGCATCGTATAACTAACATAACCTCAAATTTTAAGGTTTTTTCGTTTATTCTCATTTTTAATGTTTGTATACTCATTTTTAGCTTGGAGCCAAACTGGCTCCAGGCAAATATTTAAAAATTCACGGAAATAATTTTTCAATATTGTTGATTGATAAAAATAGACCGCTAATTATAGGTTAGATTCCTAACCTGCAAAAAGTGTCTTATTTTATTGTGACAAACAGTTTAAAACTTCATTACGTTGAACTTGATTTTGGTTGAAAGTACAGGAACCAGGCAGAAATTTTAATAATAGCTACGTAATACTTGTAAATCTTAAGAAATATATATTTTTGAGGTTAGCTGTGGCGACACGTGCAATGCTGCATGTAGTGTTGCATTTATTCTTATAATGTTTTAATTTAGCTACTTAATGTCAGATGTCACTGGACTCTTGTTTCACTAAATAAAAAACAAAAGGCCGGGAATGTATGCAACACTGTATGCACGTATGCACAGAACCTGTAAAATTATCTATATATGCATAAGTAATGAGAGAACTTATTGGTCCTGCCATCTATTACATTATGTACAAAGTAAGCACTTATGAAGCCACTGTGAGGGTTGTCGTCGCATCATCTATTTAATACACCCTGTTGTTATCTGTGTGTTATCATTTGTCCTGTTCAGACTTCTGTTATAGTAAGGGAGCCAGGATTTTCAGCCTCATCGCGATATGAGAATTTCAACCTTTTTCGGACAGTTTATACTCAAATAAAGAAAAAAAATGTCCTTTCTGGCGGAAGTCTTCAATATTCCTCCTGATTTTTGTGTTGACATATGGTGTCTGGAACTCTATAAAAATTTGAACGGACATTTTTCGCCTTGTGTAAGCGGCCAATGAAGAGAAAATTGGAAAATTTACCAATAAATTTGAAAGTAGAAAATTTTGTCATCGCAACCCATCCGTTTTCAGTGTAATTTGAAAATTTCTGCTCAAAATACTCATGAAAAAATGAAAACTGACGATTTGAATGTTGCTCGTGGGAGTGAATGAATTTGTAAAATGTAATTTTTTGAGGTTCCCACTCGGTATCGCGTCCGTTTTCTTGATTAAATAATTGAGAGGATTTAGACATGTGTAAAAAAAATTAGAACAGAAGTTTTCTGTGTTGTTGTTCCCAGAAAATCCACTTTCCGTCGCGTTAGAAAGTCGGAGTATGGGTGTTTCGTGTTTTCATGTTCTGTAATTTGTGAGAATCTTGCAAATGTAACCCGGGTGCGTGAATAGACTCATATACAAACACATAATCGCACTCACACGCAGAAGGGTAGATAGGGAAAAAAAATACAGAGGCAAATCTAACTAGCAGGGGAGAGGAAACTGAAGAGCCAAACGTACCCAATCTCTACGAGGGAAAGCAAAGAGGCAAATCTACCTAACACAGGAAACATTACAACCCCTTGAGTTCAAACTTGAACTTTTTTCGTGACAATTGAAAAACTAACCAGCCGGATATTTCTTCGGGGAAGGATGTGGGGAAAAAAAGTTTTGGACAAAAGTTGTAGGGTCCGGAGGGGCGAATTATGTAGGATAGTTTTTTGCGATTTGATGGAGGCACATCTAAAGAATATCAAGGTCACCTCCGCTTTTGCTTTTTTTTTTTTTGAGTGTTGTGCCTTGATAACAAAGGAATATCTTTTGCCCCAAACTTTTTTTACACCTCGCCTAATAAGAAACGACTTCATTTTATTTTGTACAACCGTGCAACACGGAAAATATTCGTTTAGACGTTTCTTAGAATGGCCAACCATCTAAACAAGGTTTTAGCCATGTCGCTGTAACTCAGTCAAGCCATTTTTTTTAACAACTAATACTACATTTATCAGGTTTCTACAAGGTTAAAAATTTCTGTTCTTCACGGATTGGTGTTTGTTTTTATATTTTGAATGGTATTCCATTAAAAACGGATGAGGTGCTATAAAAAAATTACGCATTTTTTTTACCGACAGAAAATGTTTTTCTACCACATCCGCAACGTGCCAGAAATTTGCTTTACATAACAAAGTTTCCTATTTTCCCTTAACCTAAACAGTTTTTATGAATTTGTCCATGTCGCGATGACAAGAAATTTTGGTCGATGGCTCCCGTACTATTAACACATAGTCATGTTTTTTTCTACAGTTTGATTATGTAAATCTAAAATCACGTTTATTTTCTGTTTTATAATATCTCTTATCAAATAAAAACTGTTTTTCATTTGTTATTGACAGATTGGGAAGGAGTAAATTATACTTTTTTTAACATTTATCAGATCTTTACCCGATTGCGTTTTGGTGCTAGTACTTCTTCGCCAGTTGATTTTGATTGGTACATAATGAGTACACCATTGAAATTAAATTTATTTTAACCCACTTGTTATTATCATTAAAGATAAAAAGTAATGTACCTAATGATATTAATAATTATGACATATTAAAGACTATGTAGTTTGTATACATTATTTTGTAAATATATTTTGTATTTAGTGTTTTTTATGCTTCGACAAATTCGTTGGGAGTGCAAGTTTTGCTGTACAGTTTAGAGATTTTATTATTAATTTGTACATAGTGTTCATAAATTATTTAAATGTATGTATAATATATGAACTTAGAGTATGTTACCATTTAAGACAAAGATTAGTGAAAATACTTACTTGTTGCCAAACTTACTTAATTATTTTGCTTCGTTTTTACATATATTTCTGATTATTTAGCAACACTTTGGTCACATCGTCTACTGGTTTATCGTGCTTGGTTAAAAATCTTGAAGTCTTAAATACAAATAGAATTCAGTAATCCTTCACTTACTTATTAAGGGCACTGCGGTGCTTGATCTCCAATAGATGATATTTTTATATTACAGGATTGACATCGGTTTTCTGTTATTTTGCGATTTTTTGTGTTCTACAAAACAACAAAAATCCACTTTTAATTTTCAAAACAGAAGGCATATCCTACTATATTGAAAGTTGTGCTTTTCTTTTTTTGTAGATAATTATTCTACATTATGTAATGTAAATTAAGTATAATTCGTTATTTTACATATTCTAACAGGAATAAAAATTTATTCAAAAAGTTGCGGAATTTTACCTTGTACTTCTGGCAAAATTCAGCGATAAGGATAGGCTTTTGAAGCAGATATAAAAAAAACCATTTATAAAAATGTACAATCAAGTACCAATATTTTACCATATTGGAAAAGATTGCAAATTCTAAGAAAAGTAATATAAATCTTAACAAAACTATAGAAATTCTAATAAAATAACAAAAATCCATTTCGAAAAGGTCCACAAGTCTGAATTTTAACAAAGTTACTAAAGATCCAATTAGTACAGGAAAAATTACCGTAGATAACTTGAAAAAAATTTGTGCAGACTTTAAACTTTGGTTATAAGTTTAAAAAAGTTCACGAAACAAAAAAAGTTTAGGAGTTTTACGGATCCGTGGGAACCTATAGGGAGTATAAAATATCCCTTGTATTTTTAATTAACAAATCGATTGTTCTCTATTTTCTCGGGAAATATGGCATTTACAAGAAAATAGTTCAAATAAAAGTTTCTGGCAAAATTATTTCTAATTTGGTGTTTTTAAATTAATTTTATAGCAATAATTAACAGAAATACGCCCATTTTTCGATGGGGGGATGGCAGATGGAATTTTTTTCCAAAACAAGTGTTTTAAAGGGACAAAATATATTGAGCATCTAGGTGACGCTATGTATTAACGAAAAACAGCATTTTTGAAAGAAAAACTAATTGCTGAGCAATTACAATAACAAAATGCTGACATTTTGTTAACAATAATGTGAAAACGCACATTGAATCGGCCATCACTTCTTTATTTTTTTGTGATGTAGAAACAAACAAAAAATCATTTTAAAGCCTGATAACTACCTTTAATTTTGTTTCTTAGAACTTTTGATGGAAGTGTCACAGTTTATAAGATATTCAACATTTTAAACTAAATACTTCATCCTAAAAACGGTCGGATTCCATCTATAAAATTAAATATCTCCGAAACAATCAACCCTACACAAATATTTAAACAAAATAAATTTGTTCTCAGTTTATAAGCTTCATTTTTAATGTCCACTATATTTTCTCTTAAACTAACATTTATTGAGATATTTGCAGAGAAACAAGAACATTTTTTCTAAAATCTCTTTACAGTTTAAAATGCAATTTTTTTTCTAAAGCAAGCGTTGTAAGTAGATGAAAAACTTTATCTAGGTCACACTATATATTAACGAAAAACAGTATATGGGAATATATTTTTTTAATTACTGGCTATACTTACATTAACAAAATTGCGACGTTTTTATTAAAAAAAATGTGAAAAGGTACATTATTTCTGTCATAACTTCTTTATTTTTTATGCTATAAAAATAGGAAAAAAATCATTTGAAAGCCTAATTAATAGTTTTTCATTTTGGTTATTAGCGTTTTTGGCCTAAGTGCCATAGTTTCTGAAATAGTTAATATTTAAATACTTCGTCTTATAAACGTTTGGACGCCACCTTTAGTTTAGACTTTCAGATCTCCGAAACCATTAACTGTACAAAAATTAGAAAAAAACGAAATTCATCCTTAATTTAGTAGCTTTCTTATTTGTCTCTAGCATGTTTTGCTTTGCTCAATGTAATACCTTTCGAGTTATTTGAGGAAAACGTATTTGAAATACTGCTTTTTCAAGCTAAAATCCCAAATTTTCTAGTAGTTATAACTTAGATCCATTAATTTATATAAAAAGTTGCATAAAACCGTTTCTTCTTAAAATTTGATTCCCTTTCAACTCCTAAACTCTGTGAACTTTGGCCTGTTTTGAACCTATAATCAAAGTTTAAGGTCTGCACAATTTTTTTTGAGTTAAAGTATAGTTTTCCTGTATTAAATAGTTAATTTTACTTAGTGATATGCTCACAAAAAAAGGAAAACTCAGCTTTTTAGAACTTTTTATATATGGTGTGTCCCACTTTTCATAACACCTTCGTATAGTTCACTTATTAGTTATCCAATGTCAACCAAAAATGACCTCTACCGCACTTTTCTAAATTCACCGGTGGACGCACCAGGTGGACAAAATACGAAGCTGATTGGCTATCTGTTTCAAATTAGCCAATCAAATAATGTTATTGCTTACCGGTGCGATCCACCGGTGAATTTAGAAATCTGCCCGTACTATATCTTTTTTGGGAAAAACAAAACTTATTTCAGTTATTGGCGTGCATTTTTTTAATGAAAAACTAATGCAATATTATCGATCAGCATGCTTTAGAACCCCTACATCGCAAATTTAACGATATTTTGATTTATGGTTTTCAAATTACGGCCCCCTTGAAATTACATTTTTTAAATATTAAAGAATAATAATTTGGAAATGAATTGTTTAAAAAAAAAGTCCTCATTTCCTATTTAAAATCACTTTTTGTACCACCACTTTTTACACTCGCATTGCTCTTAATTATCAACATACAGGAAATTCTTAATAAATATCAGTTTCATTACAGACATGTGTATTTTTGACAGTGTCTGAATAAACAGTGCTTCTTATTGTATTTGTATTTAAGACAGTAACACAACAATGCTAAGGCAAAGAGTCCGTCCTGTTCGTAATATAAAGGAGAAGGGCAAATGTATTATTTATTCAAAATATATTGATATCAACTAACTAACATTGAAATTGAACACCCACGCACTAAACTAGCTTTTCACAAATTAGTTGACAATCTCAAAATGATTTAAAACAGTTTTAGTGATTCCCTGATGATGTCTACTCATTTGGCGATGTTTGTGTATTTGGGAAAACTACTTCAACGTTAACTTAAATTAAAAAGAGTATAATTGATACAAACATGCATCAGTTATGGTGATCTCTTGACCGCCTCACAAATTATTACTTTTATATAAAAATAATAAGATATGTCAGTTTTATGTATTTTTACGTCATGCCCTTCATATCAACATTCTGATTCTCTGTTTTAGCATCTTTCCGTAGCCTTTGATTTTGTTTACATTACAGAGTATATCACTTTGATGTTGCTATAATAGTGTTTGTTGCTAATAATTGTTAATATAACTGGTTGTTACATAGTATAGAATTGGTTAGTTAAGACTGCATATACATTTATGCAAGTAGTCAGAAATGCAATATAGAAACTGATTTGTTTTTATTTAGTTTGTGGTGGTCCACTTTCGTAACTTGTGTTGTGTTTTTTTACGATAACTTTACCGCTACGCATATTAGCGTTTTGTGCCGAAAGTAAGGTTATGTTGAAACTGAGTGATTTGTGATGCCTATACTTAAGTGGACCCACCTGACGTAGTACCTACTCATTTGAAAATTACTCAAAAAACGGCCTATTCTAAGATAGTTTTCCTCGTGGTCATCTAAATTGTAAATGAATATAACTATTGTTCAAATGTTTTGCGACGCTTGGTGAAACGAAGGTGGTACTGGACTCTAACCTATCAGCAGAAAATTTCATTGTATTGTCGTATAAATGATGGCAACACTGTAATAAATTTGTGGTATTTTGCTTTATGACGTTCAATGAAAGAATTGAAGAATCTTATTCATTTATTTTTATTTTAGGCAAGTTAGCTCAATAATATACATAACTTCACACGTCACAGGTTGATAGATCTCGTAATTGTTTAATTGCAAGGAATCTTCTATATTTAGGATTATCTCACAATTCAAATAATGTGTTTGACTAGAACCAACGAAAAGTAGTGACTATATTTGGATGGTAATTTTGCAACTATCTGTTATAACTCTGATAATTTTTGATGCCACAATGCTAAGCTATTATTCGATTCATTGTGTCAAATAATACATTCCCATGCAAGTACAGCAATAGACTAACACTGTCAAGTAGTATCAAAATTTCACTTAGCTGATTCTAATATAGAATATGGTTTTTCTATAGTGTATGCACAATCACAGAGTACAGTAACTACACAGAGGCGAAAGCTTTGGCGGTTCCTTTGAGTTTTGATGGCTCGTTTTCTGTGACCTTGCATACCAGTTGCGTCTACACTGAGAGAAATATGTTGTTAATTTATTTCATTTAATAGGTTAGATTTCTAACCTGCAAAATGCGTTTTATTTTATTGTGACAAACTATTTAAAACTTTATAAACATTACATTGAACTATATTTTGGTCGAAAGTACAGGCAGAAATTTTAATAATAGCTAGGAAATACTTGTGAATTTTAAGAAATATATATTTTTGAGGTTAGCTATGACATCACGTGCAGATCCCCATTGAAAAAATAGTGTATTTCGAGTTGGATTGAAAAATATCACCATTTGAATTGTTTATAATCGGCGCCTATTTTCAATTGAGTTGTACACTAAGTTTTATTTATGAGAATTTTGATTCTCGGTTAATGTTTCCAACCTCCCAAAATGAGTGGAAATAAAATTCACAAATCCAAACTTAACACGGTAAACGTCAACAGTGTCAACTAGTGGAGTAAAAAACAGGGGAAAAGTCGCTTCCTTCTCGAGTTTTTTTTTTTAATCTCAGAACAAACTAAGACATATACCATTTCGTTAAGTAGGTCGATGTTCATTAGAAATCATGAAATACGACATTTTTTAGTGGACATTGTTATTTTTAAAAAAGTGTGAAATTTTGTTTTTTTTTTAATCATGTTTTTTGTTATAAAACACACACTTAAGCGCTTCTATCTGTGTATAGTATTGTTAATTAAAACATTTTTAAGCATGTTAAAAACTTAGATAACCTTGAAAGTTCAGAAAATACACAGTCAAATTTTTACTAAGCTACAAACTTTTTTGTTTTTGGAAATTTTGTATAACATGCTGCGAAGAAAAGCCAAAAGACCAAAAATGTTTTTGATATCATAATTCTTATTGTGTCTTTGATAGTTTAGATACAGTAATTTTTTTGGAGCTCGCGAATTGCAGAAATTGAGTATTAATACGCCCGCGTCCACTAAAACTAACTAGTCTCAGGGAGGTGCACGATCAACGTTATTCGTTTTCGTCGAAGGTCAAATTATAAAACTGCTGCCCAAGGAATCACTACTTCCACATCCAGATCTTCTATCCAAGTCTCTCACAACGAAAAAAATTTGAATGCAGAAATAATTGTTTATGGAACTTTAATAATAAAATATTTGAAATCGTCTACCCCAAAAATCTATAAAACGATATGCCACATCGGTAGTGGGGCTGGTGGTGGAAGGGGGGTGGTAGTAGTGGTGGATAAAGTAAAGTAAAAAAATTTTTGACGCCTTCGGTTCTTGTACACACACTAAATGACAATTTTATTTTTTTCGACCTCTTGAATAATGGAGTGGGAGTTGGTAATGGGGGTGGTTAATGCCAAAAAAATTTTGAGACCTTGGCTTCTTTTATATATACTAAATAACAATTTTATGGACTCTTACTTGCTTGATTTGCCTATTTACTCCCATTTACCCCCCAACCCTTTAACGGAATAATCTAGTTCCAGGTCTCGTTAAAATACATAGGTACGTGTACCAAATTTCAAGTCAATATCTTAAACGGTTCCGGAGTAATCGTGCGCACAAAGAAAGTTACAGACAGACCGACAGACACAATTTTTTTTTTTTGCTCAAACTTAAAATCTCGACGTTTCATGACATTCTAAGCCTATTTGGACAATAAAAATTTTCAAAAATATTTTTGTCGATACTATACTTACACTGGATGTGGAAGTAAAATGTGTAGCGATATTCTTTCCCTTATTACCACTTGTATTATATTGTAGAACGTACGGCCATTGTGTGAATTATGCATGGATTATCTGCTAAAAAAATATTTAAGATAAAAAAGCAATCTAAGTTTCATTGTAAAATGGAGTGGATTTTTGTGGCGTAGTAATAGAGGAGAACTATAAAGTTGTGCACAAGCCATGGAAACAGGGTTTCTAAAATTAGAGCTGCGGAAATTAAGAGACTTAATTTAAAATATTTTTTCTTTTTTGTTACCTAATTTATGCGAAAATAACACGTTTATTCAATTATTGTGTGGATCTAGGGTAAAAATGCAATGCATGGGAGTTTCGGATAGGGACTCTGACACAGGAAATATCTGATACAAATATTAAGATTGCCACATTCAAAAAAGAGAGTGCTTTAAGAAACTGTCTTTTCTATTTAGCTCCAATAATAACGCAAAAAAAAAGGAAAACTCGATAGTTTACTTTTATCAAAACACTCCAAACTTATTACTTTTCCTAAACTTCTGTTTATGGAATTTTATTAGCCCCCTAGTTGGGCCACTTTTTTTCCCATTTACTATAATATTATTTTTTACCATTTCCGAGATCCCAGTGCAATGCATTTTTATCCCAGATACTCTATTTAAGATTTTTAATTCCTTTTTGCGTTCAACCTTAGTCTTTAATGCGCCACTGGAAAAAATAAGTTATCCTTTTAGATCCTAAAACGTGATAAAACAGTCCTAAACATAAAAAAATAATAATGAAAAGTTCCATTACACACAATACATAATCATTATTATTATTCTCAAGTGCTGCGCGTGTACGCTTCAACCATTCCTCCATACTAAAAAATTCGTAACTAGCAAACTATTGCTAAAAATGAAAATATTTTTTTCTAAAAACTTTTTTAGTCTATTGACTTCATTTTCTTCTTAGCATGTTACACAAAATTTTTAAAAACAAAAAAGTTCCTCGCTTAGTGAAAATTTGATGGCGTATTCTCTAAACTTTCAGGGTCATCTACGTTTTTGGCATGTTCACATTTTTTTTTATTAGCAATCTTAAGTATAGAAAGAAGCGTATAAGTGTGTGTTTTATAACAAAAAAAAGTTCACATCGATAGCTCATTTCATTTTTGAGATACCGTGCGTGTAATTTCCCATTAGGCATGTACATTCACGTAGCGCGAGAGATTTGACAACACCGGCAGCCGTAAATTCGTCCGTTGGTGCAGCATTCCAGCTCTGTTATTTCATTGCAGCCAGCTGGCACGCGCGATGTTGTAATTCTTCTCCCCATGCCTAGCCCGCGACTACACACACGGTATGACAATAGATGTACAAAAAAACATGATTTAAAAAAAATTAAATTTCACACTTTTTTAAATAAGAATATCTGTGACCACTAAAATATGTCGTATTTCGTGTTTTTATGTGTAAAATGATGTTGTCGGTAATACCCACTGTGTCTGATCTTGTTCTAAGCTGATAAAAAAAAACGACCCAATTTTACCTCTTTTTCAAATGGCGATGAGTATACAAATTTGGTTTTGGCGGCAAGGCTTGCCTTCGCCTCTGTATAGTTACTGTACTCTGTGGCACAATATTGGTAGTTCTATATTGATGAATGATAAATTCAACATAAATATCGCTGCATTTTAGTGACATCAAAGTTGACATAACTAATTCATCTTGCTACCAATTCGGCTGCCATGGTTGAGTGATACTAACTGTTCCTTTATGCAGCCATCGATTACGAGTGAATTTCCCCACTATAATATAGGATTAGAAATCATGCTGAAGAACAACAGTAGGTAAGAAGTGAGTGTTTTGAGTTTACCTCCTACTGCTTTGATACTACCCCTACATAATGTGAGTGGGAGGTATTTGGAAGTGTGTAAGTTGTCAGGATCCTCACTTATAAGCAATGGGATTGTGATTGGTCATTAAGTGAGAACAGTGTTTGTTCATTTGGTCAGAGACTTTCCAAATAAGTCAACCAAAATCTTCCGTTTTCATTCCATAATTCAATGTTAATGACAGAAAGAAAATGGTGCTCTTTAAAAGACAATAATGGTGTATAGTAATATAATGTATAAGTTGTAATAATTGCTTATGTTACCGTAAGTATGCAAAAAGGACTGCCACGTTGAGCTGTCAGTTTGATAGTTGTTATATCTTTATTGTCTAAATTTATACTGACAATCGACATAAAAGTTTTTAGTCATTCAAACAATATCCAGGATCACAATCAATACAGTTTATAATTCTTCAATGTATACGTTATTCCATAACAATCTCAACTGTCATTGTCAAAATTAGAAAAAGAAAATCGGCTTCATGCTTCCTCTGTTCGGTTGAGATCTGACAATTTTCACAATTTTTATTTCGTGATATGAAATATAACAATCTATTCTCAGTTGAAATAACCATTTCTCGAATTCCACAAACTTGTATAATGCATAATTACAGTATCAGTGTCATCAGTGCCAGTGTGTATCTCTTGTTCATCGATTTTAATGGAATCAAAGTCATATCTAAGAAATATTTACTTTTTTTTCAGTAAAATCCAGTCATAAATATAATATTTTCAAGTACGTTTTGATTTTTAAGCTTAAAGTATAAAATTACGCAATTAATGTATACGTTAATTTATAATTATTATTAGTTCCAAATATCAGCTTTAAATAATTTTAACAGTACTGCCAACTTCATTTGAAAAATGTACTCACTTTTAAAGTTTTTGCATTTACAATATCAGATAACTAGAATGACCTTTCATTTTAATTTATCTTCTTCCAGACATGCTCCTAAACGTTTTACCAGGATGGTCCTAAAAATTCGAACGCATTACGTAATCTCGATCAAATTTAGTAGGCCATGGTTCCATTTATTAGGTAGAATGTATGATGTACAATTTTTAGTTCCTTTGTTACTTTTTTTAAATCTGTGCAAATGTTAAACCAATAATAAAATTTTGTGAAAAACGTGGCATGTCTTATAATCAAATTCTAAGCAATGTGCAGAAAATACAGACTAGCGCAGGGATACTAATGTTCAGACATGCCACGGGAATATTTCACTCTCTAAATTAATCGCTCTAGTCAAAGCAAACTGCTACATTCTCGTAAATCGTTTTGGATAGTTGGTTGGTAACGATTGTGCAGATTACATTTTGTTTCATATTATTTTAAGTACGTTCTCGTTTTGTTATTACTTTTGTTAATTTTAACTTTGTTATTGGAAAGTGTACAGTTCGGGTGAACTGATGTATTATAACAAGGTATTTGTTTTTAATTTTACTGTTTTACATTCCATTCATTATAATTTGATATTGTACACATGCACACGAAAGGTGATGAACAATCGCTTAAAAAATAGTAAAAGACCTTCTTATGCATGTGTATCTTTTTTTTTGTCATATTTTAATATATAAAGACTCTCAATTTTTGTATTTTTCCAACTTGTGCCTTTTAACCAATAATTTTACTTGTACACTGTTCTTATTCATCAAATCATGTATTACATGTGTTTACTATAATGTTTATGTCTAATAGATTTATGTGCTATGAGAACTTTGTTTTATTTATAGTGTTATCGAAAACTTTTGCAATCTCTTAAATTTTCGTATGTTTAATTTTTTTCTACCAGCTTAAGGATGAAATCGGTGTAGTTTTCAAAAAATCTACTTTGTCCTGCTCTTGAGGCAAGAGCCTTTTCTAAGTTAATTTTTGCCATTTTCAACTTAGATTAATTTTCCTGGGTTCTACAACGACATTGTCAAAATTTGGAAACATAAATATACTCCTACAGTAACTAAAAAGTGCTTCTTTGAATAGAAAATCAAGTCAAAAACTGCTTCCAAAGCTAATTTTGAGGGCAGGTAGTTGAGATATCTCTGATGATCTCTCGTCACCGCTGGATGGACAGAAGATGCTATCAATCAGATCAACCATAATAAATGTGTGCTAAGGTTACTGCAATGGCTCAACTGCACCAAATGCAGTTTTGTCTGAAAATTGGTTCTAAAACTATTTTTGAGGTCTTCTCTATGCTAAATACTAATAGCCCCCCAAGCAGCATTCAAAGTGATGGGAACTGGCATCTGAGGCATCGGAACTTTAATATAGTAGGAATGACATAACTGTTACTAATTTTACGACTTCAGGGTAATATTCACTTTGTGGTATGCATTTGTAGTGACAATTAAGTAGATTCTACTGAATTTAGGCACTGAATAGTTATAACACTTTCAAGTAACTGCTGGAGAATCTGCAACGTCGCGGATACTACTCTGCATTACTTTGAAGTATCCTCAACTGCAAAGTGAAAATTGGTAGTAATGCCGACTGCACAGCTTTACCAAAGGACCACTTGAAAGTAGTCTAACTTATTAGTGACATCTCGAGTAAAAATGATGTTATTTCTACGAACATAGGGGCTTTGAAGTTATCTTTACTACTCCCCACTAATTGAAAATGACTTAAAAGTTACATATACCTTGAAAATCTACTATAAAGTAATATTAACTTTTAAGACAATTTATATAATTATTGACATTGAATAAAATGGCGGCATCTGAAATGCTCAGTGAAAGCGAAATAAAGTTTATCAGCACTCATCCACGTTTTATAGAAAACTGAAGAAACAGTTAAACAGTAGTAGAGAAATAGTGATTCTTCAGAATATGATGCAAACATGAAAGATTATTTCGCCACAGCAAAACCATCATCTTTGGCAACAAGTGCAAAAATGCTCCCATCAACACAAGAAGAGTAATCGAAAACTATAACAGTTGTAGTGATTAATGATACTGTGTACTGCTCGAAAATTACAACTTGTCTTTAACACACAGATTGACCCATAGTTCAGTTAGTGATCCACTGAGCATATTAAATGAATTTGCCGATTAAAAACTCCAAATTTAATAAATATTGTGTCGATGGGGAACGGACAATGTCGGTATAACGGCATAAGACATTATTTATGTACAATAAATTGAATTAAATGAAATTAAATGTAAACTGATCACTAAATAAATATGAAAACTCTTATGTATTTTTTCCATTATTACACACCTTACGTTAATAAATATATTTATCCAACACTTTCATATAAAGTGATCTTTATTGATAAGACTTTGAAGGTATAAAGTGACCCATAAGTCACTAGTGAGATAAAGTAGTAAGCTAAAGTGAGGTAAAGTGATTTAGTCACTAAAGAGTAATTTTAATATAAAATAAAGTCCAAGGAATTTATTTATTGTCTCCATTATATGGAAAATTAACAAAACAAAGAATCCATGCACTAACACTTATTTATATTTATGTTAATATTTATTGTCATCATATTCAATTTTTCACAAAGAAAACTGCTCTTCTGTACACAATTTTTCTCTGTACTAGTAACGACGTCTGTATTGCCTGACTCGTTGTGCTGCTCTCCCTGAATTTTTTTAGCAATAACAATCTTGTTGAGACTGAATCTTCCAAATAACCCTCCGCCACGGTGGATGATTTCCACACACCGTGACGTTTAAGGGTGGTAATGTCACCCCCAGCATTGGCCAAAAGAGTTGATGAGGAACGGCGCATGCTATATGGCCAGTATACAAATCTGCATCTGGCAGTTGCAAATAATCAGCTACAATTCTTGGAATTTTTTAGAGCTTATTTAATCCAACGCATTGGACAGTGCACTTTCCCTTTTGAAAATTTACGAAAAATCTTTTGTGAGACAGATTTTGCGGTCTTAAAGACATATTTCCTAATTGAATCAAGTGAGTTTACCGAAAATCCTTCATTTAAAACTGAATTTATTTGTCTTGGTATCTGGTATGGATATATACAGATATTATTCTTTATCTCTTATATCTTCGACGCTTAAGAAGGTCAGTTCACCGCAACAGCAGGCACCGTAAACTCCCAATATCAATGCAACATAAAAAACCCAAACAATTAAATAGGTACACAAAAGTAAGATCACAATAAACACCTACCTCTGACATAAGATGTTCACCGTCTGGGGCATCCATCAAATATTGTTCGATATGTGCTCTTTCCAAATAATATCTTTCTAATAATATCAGATAATAAAAAGTACTTGTAAAAGTATAAAATTATTTTTAATCCACATATTCCTATCACACACAGTGACAGTGACACTTTAACAGTTATTACTGCGTTGCCAATTAAAAAAAAAATTACCTATATCGATTCTGCCAATTCTACCAACATGAAAATAAGTTGGTAGCAACAGTTACTAAGATCTTATAGCGTCATTGGCTACATCTAGGTAAATATAACTACACAGTGAAATGTTGTAGTTCCCGTCACCGCTTTTAAAGTAACAACAACTATAACGTTGGTGGCATCTGCTACTTTATAGTAAATGTAACTTGTAGGGAAATAATTTTGATTTTTGCAACCTCTAAGTTACTGCAATTAAAATCGTCATTTTTCTGTTGTTGAATGAAGACGCCATATTGACACAGATAAAAATATAATTCAATAAAAAATTTCTTTTTATTATAGTCATTTACAAATATGTTTTCTGAATAGATTATTACTTTATAATATATAAAATTAAAAAAAAAAACGTTTTCCATAAAAAATTTTGCAGTTTTGCTTGTGCACATAATTTTTGCAAAAATTTTTTTTTCGGAAAAACCATTTTCTCGAGGGGGCGTGCGTCTTTTTTATCGAAGCATCATGATAACATTTTACAGAAAACAAGTGGTGGTTTTAATATCCACACCCAGGGTAAATGCAAAACATCATGATTTATAATATATGCTTATGCATGTTGTATATAATCACCTTAACTTGGACCTTGGACATATCATGTGCTTAAACTCAGTAAGTCATTAATTTGCTATTCGAATAACAGAGAGCCAAATATATAGTTTGCGTTCTCATTTCGGTCAGCTGAGCTGTTCCAAAAGTTAGTCATTTCTACTACTTGGTTACATCCCGTTTACGTAATAACCTAGTTCTCGACATGGTAACGGTAGAAGTACCGGAATAGTAGTTTTCCACTTAATTATTATTCCCCATTTTGGTGAATACTTGGTAGAAGGATGGTTCCCATTACGTAACAGTCCTTAGTTGCGGAAACCTTTAAAGTTCCCCTAATGATAACTATTACGTATAAACAACTAAAATTGCTGCTTGGGCCGGGAGGCAGTGACCTTTGGGAGCTGGGCACCTCCTACGCGTAAAAAATGTATTGAAATAGATCAAAGTTGAAATTTTGTATGTTGTTTAGTAATGTTAAAAAAAAATTATAAAAAATCATAGCTGTTAAAATGGCGGTGGATAATATGTCCACTGCTCATATAAACATGTTGATTAAAAGTTTAAATTTAGTTAATTTCATCAAGGTTCAAATTTTGTTAAATAAAAATATGTATAATGTATTTCACGAAAAATTGAGTCAGCTGATTCGACCCCGTATTTTGTTGAAATGTCAAAAAATGCCAGTTTTGATTCATTCCTGCCGAGCCGAATTTCCGATTTACCCCATGCAATTTACGATGCGGACCTACTAGAAATCCTCCTCTTTCCATCGCGCCATCATATGGCCGTTCCACTGGTATATTTCGAAAAATATGAACATTTTAAGATTGCATATTTTTGCACTTTATTCGGAATGTTTTTGTATTATGGTGTTTTGCCTAAATCTCAGAAAAGATTGGAATTAGCTCAAAAATAAAAACTTCCAAAAGGCAAGTTCTTTATATGAGGAATTGTCCGGTTCTATCAGAATTTTCCTGAATTGTTTCGTTTCAGAGACTTTGACTCGAATATGTGACGATGTACGGCAGAAAATTTGACATTTTTTGCTTAAAACCTATATAATTCCTAAACGGTGGTTCTTAGGCAAAAAACTACGCCCTAATGAATTTGTAACGAATTTGTAGAGAATTGAATTATCTAAAATCTATTTATTTATATTCCAAAAATTAATGAGCTAGGAGAGGTTAATGTGGAGACTTTTTTTTCAGGAAAATGCATACGTCATAGCTGAATTTGTAGAGAGATATCGATTTTCCGAAGTGTCACAAAATGCTACTTTTGACTAGTTTGTGCCGAGCCGAATTTTCGAATTTCGCCGTGCAATTTACGATTAGGTTTAACTGGAAGTCTTCCGCGACATCGTATGGCTGGTGTTTTTCGAAAAATATGAAACTGTCCAGATCACATGTTCATGCAATTTCTTCGGCTCCAAAATGAGAGCTATTTTTTATTATTTTTTCGCAGATATCTCCGAAACAGTGAGAGCTAGCTCGAAATAAAAAATAAGGTCAAATGAGTATTTTTCATTACGAATCTTTTGCTGCTATCAGAATTTCGATATATTCTTTTTTCATTTCGGAGATATTACTGAAATGTCGGCGATGTACGGCAAAAAATCGCATATTTTGTGTTTCAAGGAGTAATTATTGACTCTGAGTTGAATTTCAATGCACATTGTGACTATATAAAAAATAAAATGGCAAAAAAAGGTTGGCTTCTTATTTCGATTATCTAATAAAGTGTCAATGTTCGCTAAATTAACTATTTATAAGTCTATGATAGCCCCACATATTGATTACTGCGGTACTTCATTTATCTTCCTTAATAAACAACAAATTCAAACATTAGAAAAAGTTCAGAATAGAGGCATGAGAGCTATTTTGAACTGTAGTTAATATACACCAATCAATGCAATGTTAAGTGTGCTGAATTTCATGAATATCAAACAACGAATTGTTTATAATACATTAATGTTTGTATTTAAAATGTAAAATGGAATGATGCCATCCTACTTAACTAATCAGTTAAACTATGTAATTGATTTACACTCTCATAAAACACGGGTCACAGTAAATAATGATTTTTATATAAAAATTGAACATGTAAAATCCAATACTATATCGGGAAGAGGGCTAATTTGGTATAATGACTTACCAGGTGAGCTAAAAGAGTACAGGAATAAGCATATTTTTAAGAGGCTTATTTGTATAGAGCACATAAAGAAAAAATTTAATTAAGCAATTGTTTTATGTAATTTTATGCTGTTTGTAAATTTTATTGTACGTTTGTTGTATTTTTTAAGAGCTCTGCTAATAAAGTTTATATAAGTTTATATATAAAAGTGCCGGCAACTTCTCAATCTTGGCTCCTAGGCCAAAGGGCTACTCTTACGAATTGAAATAGAATTAAATTTGCTGAAGGTCTTTTTTTATTTTTTGAATTGCGGCAAAAATAAAACCGGAGGGCAGGGCGGAAGTTTGGACTTCCCTTTTTTCGGGAGAATTTTGCCATTTTGTCACCGTAATTAACACATTCGCGGACAATACTGAAATTGCGGAGGAACTCAAAAACACACTTTTGAAGTAAGTGCTGGTGCGATTTTTATGAAAATTTTTTCACATCATTTAGCACAAACATCTAGGAACGGTCCTGGCTAAATATAAATTGCATAAACTAATGTAGAATATTTCAATTTATTCAATACAGTTGTATTAGCATTAGTTTACAAAAACTCCATACTATCTCAACTACGTTAGCTTAGCAAATATGAATAACTTATAAGCATAAATAATAAAGTGATTACAAACGAGGGGACACTACCTGCTACACTTGTATAGATCACAATGGCAATATTACGTAACAAATATATTACCCCAGAATTAATTCAGTTAAGAAATCTAGTAACCCTGTATATTGATCTCTCAAAAAAAATAGAATCTATAAGGATGATAGTGCTTTTCTAAACAAATTATATATCAAAAAACTAGAAGCAGCTAAAAAAAGTTACCATGACCAGGAAATTTATAAATCTGCCAAAACTATGTGGAATATAATTAAATCAATACAGGGTGCTAGCACAATTTCTAGAGACATATGTATTGCCAGAAATAATAAGGAAGTTCCTAAAGAAGAAGTTGCTGAGAATTTTAATCTGCACTTTTCTAGCAACATAAATATAAATCCCTATGTCAGTGGTTCCCAACAAGATTTTTTCAAGGACCCCCACATCGGTCGCTATACTGACAAGGACCTCTTAAAAGCTTAAATTCTTCTTAAAATGAAGATTATGTAGAATCTACCACTGCAAGTCAAGTAAAATACAAAACGGTTGAATATCTCAGTGACATTTCGCGGACCTCTAAGACATCGTCCGCGGACCACCTGTTGGGAATCCCTGCCTTATGTGATATTAACTACTTAGAATCCAACATTCCTAATTTTAGTAAATCTCTTTTCTTAAACCCAGTTTCTAGTTTTGATGTTGAATCTCTCATAGATAGATTGAAAGCTTCCAACTCGAGTAGCTATGACATCTCTAACAATTTAATAAAAAAATGTAAATATGTCATTTGTAGACCACTAGTTCACATTATAAATTTATCCATAGAAAAGGGCACTTTTCCAGACAGATTTAAACTAGCAATAGTACATCCTCTTTATAAGAAGGGGGATCCAAATGAATACAGTAACTATAGGGCTATTAGTTTACTTAGTAGTTTTTCTAAACTTCTGGAACTCCATCTCCAGGACCAACTATCAAGTTTTTTAAAGTTTAATACATTGCTTTCTCCTTCACAACATGGCTTTACTGCAAACAAGAGCACTGAGACGGCCCTATGTAACTTTCATAATTTAATTATCAATGCGCTTGACAAAAAGAAATATGTTGTTGGTCTTTTTGTGGATTTTTCGAGAGCTTTTGACTTGGTTGATCATCAATTGCTTGAATTTAAACTAGCCAGATATGGCGTCCGTGGAACTGCCCTGCAAATCTTTTCCTCGTATCTGGAGAATAGGATGCAAATTGTCAAATTGCCTAGTGGAGTAGAAAGCAGTACTTGCATTGTCAGTCAAGGAGTTCCACAAGGCTCAATTCTTGGTCCCCTTCTTTATATATTATTTGCTAATGACTTAATTACCCACCTAGAGAGAATTCCAAACGTTCATGCGATTTGCCATGCTGACGATACCAATATCCTAGTCACTGGTAATAATTTAAATCAAACAAAGGTCACATGCAAAAGAGTGTATGAAGTAATAATATGTTGGGCCAAAGAAAATAATTTAATTTTAAATAAATCAAAGACTGTTTCTACCCAATTTTCACTAAGAAGTAATATTGAAGACATTACCCGTTTCGATGGTACTGACCATCCAATAAAAACAAATGATGCCAGCAAAATACTTGGTATTACTTTTGATCGGCATATGCAATGGTATCAACATGTAGATAATCTTTGCATGGAATTAAGGACCAGCTGTTATGCTCTTAAATTTATGTCTAAGCACTGTAGTCAGGATGCTCTCAAAACTTTGTATTATGCCAATTTTCACTCATATCTAAGGTATGGAATTGTAAATTGGGGGAACAGTAGTAGTGTAAACAGGGTATTCGTTTTACAAAAATATGCAATACGTATTTTATTAAACTTGGATTATAAAGAATCATGTCGTAATGCCTTCAAATCTCTGAAAATTTTAACTGTTGCTGGTCAATATATTTGTGAAGTTTGTACATATGTATACAAAAATAAATTCAGTCTTATTAGTAATCAAGTTAACCATTCATATGAAAGCAGACACAGAGATCTTTTACTACCCAATTCTCATAGAACAAGTTTTTTTCAAAAGAGTTTTATTTACCAATGCTGTAAATTTTACAACTATTTACCCGAAGATATTAAAGTCTCTGCAAGTATACATATCTTTAAATCAAAATTAAAAAAAATTTTACTAGATAAGAACTGCTATACAACTGAATTTTTAAATAGTTAATTACTTTTTGTTTAGTTAACTTTCTGTTTTTTTTATAATTACCTTTTAATAGCCAGGTGAAAATTTGGTCAATTATTTCTTCTCGAACGATAATTGGTGAGACGCATCAGGGAGTTGTATCATAATGCCTCGTGAACGTCAGCTGCGGTTCCGTGGGTGGGATGAGCGGCGGTCGCCTCCCACGCACGGAGAAAAAAATATATTTTTAGTCATTTCCTCCTGACTAAAAATTTGTCAAACTATAGCTAATCCAATATCTTGAAGAAAAAAAAAGTCAGCTGACTATAACATGGTGTATTATACGTCAGCTGGTCTCTTGAACATGAAAAAAAAAATTATACATTCAATGATTTCCTCTCAACTAAAAATGTACCTGATGATAGCTTATATGCTACTGTGAATGAATATAAATGTCAGCTGGCTGTACCTCTGTGGAAAGATCGTCAGCTGATACCTTGAAAGTTGTAACGCAGAAGTTAGGCAGGAGCATCTATCGCCTATTTAAATGCATCAGCTGACGTGTTTTCCCTCGACTTACTGCTCCTGATTTTTTTTTGTTAATTACAGAAGTATATTAACAATCAGGTTACAAATTTTTATCCAGGAGGAAATAACGTATCTTAAATTATTCGGCATTACGCTCCGATATGAGTGTTCCGATTAAATCAATATTCTGTATAGATACTTTAAAACTAATACGTATATAATTGAATAACTGAAGAAATATTTAGATAAGTAAATTAATCAATTTATAGTTTATTGTAACTTTGCTGTTCGATAAATAACATTCATTTTAAAGAAGTGATTAAAAATAATAATGTAATTTAATCATTTTCGTCTCGCTTTGGCTTGTGTCACTCTCATCTCTCTCTGATTCACTGTCAGAGTCGCTGTCAGAGCTGTCTGCCATCATGTCTTCATCATCATCATCTGTACAAAAATTAAAAAAAAAATATTAAGATGCATATTTCGTGTAACATAATCAAAATGATCAAAAAAATGTTACCTTTTTCGGGCTGAATAGTTATTTCTTCAATCGACTCTGGTAACTGAGTTCCAGAAAACCAGATGAATTCAAATCTGTTGTCGATTTCTACCCAGCTATAGTCTGAAGGTTCATCAGTAGTTGGGACTTTCAGGTGTGTGTGCGACCAAATTTGAGCTATGTAACATGCTCTTAAAAATTGCTGATATAGCTCCGATTTGCATGGTGGTAGAGAAGAGCCATCAATACCCTTTTTGGGCAACTTGTGTTTAACGGTCACTATACTAATTCTTCTTGAACACTCTCTACGACTGACTACGCATTTTATTGTGATCGCCTACTCGCGTGCTGGATTTTTTAATGCTATTGGTCAAATGGCCATAAACTGCTGATAACACTCATCGCGGTTTCGGTACAGGTGCATACTCAGACTCAGTTGGAAGTACATCGTTGTTGTATCTGTTTACTTTTCATGTCATTGTTTAAATTGCATCTTTGTAAATACCGTACCTTGTGATATGATTATTGTGTTTTATTTATATGCTTTCAGAGTATATTAAATAAGTGTGTTTGCCTCTCGGGCATATACCAAGACTTTGACTTTGTGTTTTGTTTAAATACTTTTTCGGTGTATCAAATATATAAAGGACACCTAAAAATATCTAGTAGCACGGATACAGCTGATGAGCCCACAGAAATTTGTTTGTCTCCTCTTAAATAAAGGTCGAAAAAGTCTCATTTCGACGTAAAGACCAAAGATTTGCGTGCATAAGCACGAGATTCAAGAAAATCCTATATTACTCAAAGATGAAATTGTAAACAAAGTGGCAAATATGACAGGAGTGTGTGGCCGCAGTGTTTACAAAATTGTCAGAGAGTATACCACTAACCAAAAACCAATCAAAACCATAAAAATTGTTGATATGGTGGATGACTTCGATCGATATGCAATCAGGAGAAAAGTTCATCAATATTTCTTTAGAAACGAACCCTACTTAATTATGCTCCCGTCTAACTTCTGTGTTACAACTTTCAAGGTATCAGCTGACGCTCTTCCCACCGAGGTACAGCCAGCTGACATTTATATTCATTCACAGTAGCATATAAGCTATCATCAGGTAAATTTTTAGTTGAGAGGAAATCATTGAATGTATAATTTTTTTTTCATGTTCAAGCGACCAGCTGACGTATAATACACCATGTTATAGTCAGCTGACTTTTTTTTTCTTCAAGATATTGGATTAGCTATAGTTTGACAAATTTTTAGTCAGGAGGTTGCCTGCTTACTGGTAGTCAGCGCCTATAAGCGCCAATAATTAAGTACGCTTTTAAAAGGGTAAGAACACAAAGAAAGCAGGTTGCCTGCTTACTGGTAGCCGGCTTTGTCTATGTACGGGAACGTTTAAAAGCGTACTTAATTATTGGCGCTGACTACCAGTAAGCAGGCAACCTATTTCCTTGTGTTTTTACCTTTAGACTATAAGCTTATTACCTATTATATTTACATGTACTTTTTTTTGACCTTTTCTGCATTGTTTCTTGTATGCATATATGTATATTTTTTTCAATGGAGAAATAAAGATTATCTATCTACTGCATATGCAGTAGCTGTCCTGCGAATACCTACGTAGTTTGAAAATGACTTGTTACCAATGAGGCATTTACAAGACCTAAGAGGACAGTGCCCAAAATTGTATAATGCTGCTGTGGGACAGTAAATAGGTAACTTCACTTATTCTTACCTAAAAATGTACTGCTACAACAGTAGTGTGTTTTCTGGCCTCTTAAATATGCACTGCTATAGCAGTTACTGTCCGCGAATGTGTTAATCGGTATTTAACTGAAATTGATCTCATATACGAAATCCACTTAATATCATGTATTACCTGGATCTTCCATTAATCTAGGCCCTTCAAAGCAAAGGTTACTGGGAAAAATTATTTTTTTAAGATTTACATGCATTTTCTAGGAAAACATGAAATTTGTTTCATTTACTCGAATAGCAGGTGCGCCAGCTGACCGCCGTTTCGTGTATGTACACACAATAAACTACTACATATGTGAAAATAAGCCTTAATGGTACGAGTCCCAAAAATGTGTCACTGTCTCCCGGTCTATAAGTTAAATAAATAATGTCTTTTTTTTCAATAGGAATTTCGCTAAAAGTCAAGAAGGCATTTTGTCACTGTCAAAATTTTTTGTAAAGATGTAAATTCTAGTGCAGAATTGAATAATTTCTAATGAACCATGAGCACAACAAATACTCTCGTAGAAAGTAGGTAGCATTATACACACATACTTATTGTATCTAATTGTTCTTTTTTTTTAGTTGTCAGAATCTGCGCATGTACTGTGTTAATTGTTTCACTTATAAAAGCGATAAGGAGGTTTTGAGATTTTTATTGTAATGATGGGACAAAAATGGAATAAGAACGCCTGTAAAAATTAGAAATAAGTCTAACATCAGCTGGGACCATTCCAAGCAAAATATGAGATATATATCTTAAGAAGTAATATTGAAATTGTTAATTATATAAAGTTTAGGTAAAAATTATTCATAGTGCTTTCATTTTGCTAATTAGTATTTTACTAAACATTGAATAACTTATTTGTTAGGTACTTGCGAATTTTATGTGCCTCAGATTTATTTTTAACTAACTGCGAATACACATGGATCACTATAAATGGAGTATATTTGAAGTTCATGTGCAGGAAAAAAAATAAAAAGATTTATGTTTTATTCAACTGAATAAAATAACGCAAGTAGTTATGAAAATAGTAAAAAATATTCTACGACTATTGACACTCCATATTGGAATTGTTACATTACAATCTCTTATATTTTAATAGTCTTTTATACAAATTTTGGGAAAACTTAAGGCCTCGACGGGGGTTTCAACCAAACCGGTCGGGGAAAAAGGTTTTTGAAACGAAAAGGTTTAAATAGACAAAAAAAATGAATTTGAAATGGTTATTACATCCGGCTGTGTCGGCCCAGACCTTCCATTTACAGTCATTTGGTGCTCAAAAAAAAGGTTACCTGGGTAGTTTTCCGGGAGTTTTGAAAATTGGTGATTTTATAGATTTCGATGTGCTCTTTCCGAATTTCTACTTTGCCACCTCGTATCTTTGCCGCTTCCGCTGCCATATTGGAAAAATGGCGCCTAAAAACCGTTTTTTGACAATATCTCCTTTCCGATTCATTTTACGATAAAAACAATTATATAATAAATTAAACTAGAGAAAATTCCCTATACTTTTTTTAATACCCTTTTTTTTTTGTAAAAGCGTACGAGCGCCACAAACCATTATACATCTATACCAACATGAAAAACTAGAGGAAGCATTATACTCTTCGCCGAATTACTGAGCTTTTTATATAATTGTTACAAATTCTATAGGATACTCTCGCATTTTTCTTGTAAATAATGTTAGTTTTTGGACATTCTAAATTTTGTGATACCAACTTTGTTGTGAAAAAAAAATATATGAAAAAAAAAATCACGATGGATTGCGAGACGAAACTCTTGCCGCTGCACCACCATTTCTTATTACTAAAATTGTCAATGAGTGTAATATATACCATTAGAAAATTTATTGTGATTATTAAGAAAGACACATTAGTAAAATGTATTAACAAAAAAATAGTGATAGGAAATAACATTTCGCAAGGTTTCTATTTATTACAAACCATAAAAAAATGTAAAAAATATTTTTTTAAATTTTAAATTACTAATAACTTTTTTATTTACCAATCTATTTTGTTGAAAAACAATAGGGTTCTTCCTCTAGCTAACATTAAGTTACTCTCCAAATTTCAATACAATCGGATTTTTCTTTCTTGAGTTATCGTGCTTACAAGAAACGTGACGGACGGACAGACGGACATTTTGAAAGTTGTTCACTAACATAACGATATAAAAATTTTTTCTCTACGAGCGATATTTACTGATTTAGAAATGTGCCGATCAAATACAATATACTCTTCGTTTTTGCGAAGAGTATAATAAAATGTATTAATGTACTCCGAAAAAATCCAGATTTAAACGAGGTTATCCCCAGGTATTCAAAAACCCAAATGCTGATCCAGAGATCATTGCTAAAGCTGGAGAACGCTTCCTTGTTGCATTGTACGGTGACAGTGGTGTGAAAAGTATGTCGTTAAACAACTATAGATATGCATGCTTCAAAAAATCAGCATATCAAAATAAATTTAATATTGCATCGCTACCACCAACAGAAGCAGCAGCACGACAACATTCATTCCGAACCTATCACCAGGTTCAGCAGTGGTATGGGAATGAACAAAATGCAGAGCAATGGGGATGGAAAAGACAATAATGGGATAATTCCTGTCACCACACTTAAGCCCCCAGCTCCGGAAACCTTGTTAAAACTTATTTCTTGCAAATGCAAAAAGGGATGTAAGAAAGCCAGTGGTTGCAGAAAGGCTGGATTAAAGTGCTCCATTATATGCACGAATTATAGTGGTATCTGTTATAATTCGCAAATTCCATCACAAGATAGCGATGGAGAGGAAGAAACAGAGACTGTTCTCGAGCATGATGAAATCGAGGACGAAGAGGATTGCAATAAAACTGATAATCCCATCGCGGATTATGTTGATGAAATTTCTATCTACGACGTGTTGATCGGTACTGAAGACGATGAACTCGCAACACCTGGTCCATCAAGAATAGCGAAGGAGAATGTGCTAAATTTTGGAATAGTGCATTGCATGTGGATTAGGCCTACTGGGGATACGACGATAAAAAAACGTGCCACTTACTCTACCTCATGGTGGTGTGGAAATGAGTTTTTTGGCCAAAACGGAGTTTGGAGTAGATTTTGCGGCGCTCGTACGCTAAAACTATTTATTTTACAAAAGAAAAAGGTTATTAAAAAAATCATAGGAAATTTTCTCTAGTTTAATTTATTATATAACTGTTTTTATCGTAAAATGAATCGGAAAGGAGATATTGTCAAAAAACCGTTTTTAGGAGCCATTTTTCCAATATGGCGGCGGAAGCGGCAAAGATACGAGGTGGCAAAGTAGAAATTCGGAAATAGCACATCGAAATCTACAAAATCACCAATTTTCAAAACTCCCGGAAAACTTCCCAGGTAAAACTACCAAATGACTGTACTATTAATCTATAAGTGGAATTTTTCCATTACATGCAGTTTTAATCAAAAGCAAAATCTAGCTATCCCATGCTAGAGACCTTGTCAAAATTATGTTGAAATTCGAGTTTCCAGAGTCCATCGCAGAGTTCATCGCGACTCATTTATCATTAATCATGAATAAAAATACTTTAGTAGAGAGTAAGTAGCTAATGATTTACTTATTAAGATTAAGTAGGTAGTAACTTACCGTACTTTATTTCAGTTATAAAAATTTGTGCTTGCGTCATACTTGTTACATCTGGCATAAAGATGATAAGAGGATAAACGGTCCTTCTCCACAGAAGCATTGTGAAAAAAGCGACATTAAGAAATGTGCATTCTTATAAAAAAAAATATATTAAATGTAAAAATGGAATTAACAACATATCAATATTATAACAACTCTTGTGAATAAAATATAAAGCAAATAAAACACAATGCAAATCGCTTCAATATATACATAAATTATTTACAACAGTAAAGTTTATAACTTATAATCTGTATACAAAAATCTCAACAATCATAAAGAAAATTTGATTTCCTTAACACAGCCAAAAATGTGGTGTAAGTAATAATTTTAGAGTCATCGAGTTTATGCCTAAATTCATTATTCTAAGGTTAAGATTAAGTCTTCTGCTGACAATTTCATTTGCAAATCTACCTCGATTGTCTTGATGACGCCAGCTACAGGACTCTGAACGACTGTTTCCATTTTCATGGCTGATAAAATAACCAAAGGTGTACCCTTTTCTATCTTCTCTCCCACTTTAACTCTAATGTCGATGACGGTACCAGGCATCGGAGCACCTATATGACTCTTGTTTGCTTTGTCTGCCTTGGGATGAAGCTCGATTACCTGACCAGCTGACTTGTCCCTAATCAACACCGATCGTAATGTACCATTCAGTTCGAAGAACACCTCACGCTCTCCATTTTTCGTTAAATCTTCAGCAATGGCCAAAGTTTTCACACCTAAAGTTTTACCTTTCTCAATTTGTACTTCAAATTCCTCGCCGACCTTTGGCCCTACAAGGAAGACTCTGGTGTTCAGTTTGTCTACGGGTCCATAAGTCTCTGTAAATGTCAAGAAGTCATCAGTAACCTTGGGGTATAAAGCTGCAGAAACAATATCTTTATGTTTGGCATGTGGGAATTGCTTCTTCACTTTCTTAGCAAGAGCAGCAAAATCGAATGGGGGTAAACTTTTGCCAGGTCGTCCTTCGATACGAGGCATGTCTCTGAGTACTTTAGATCTAAACGGTTCTGGGAACCCTCCGTACGGCTGTCCGATATGACCTTGCAGAAATTCAATTACAGATTTAGGCAAAGACAATTCCTCTGCTTTCTCTTGCACATCCTTTGAAGACAATTTGTTTTGTACCATAAATTGGGCGAGATCACCCACTACTTTAGAAGATGGCGTTACTTTGATGATGTCACCGAGGAGTATGTTGGCTTCAGAGTACGCTTTCTTAACATCTTCGAAGAAATCACCCAGGCCTAAAATCAAATATATTTTATCATTAAAACAGAAACGTGAAAATAACTAATAGTCGCCTACATAAATGCAATTTATATACATTCTCTTATAACTTCTTCTGTGGCTTAATTACGCCTAGTCTACCACTTTTTTCCTCTGTGAAAATTTTCGTGAAAGCGGCTTTCCACCTCTCATTTTTCCTAAAGACGTGCATTTCTCGTTGCATGAAAAATTTAGATACTGTACTTTTACAAAATGTAATCGCAAGAAAACTTGATGAAACGCGAGAGAAAAAAATTGTTCGACAAAAATTTTGGAACATTAAGGGACACATGCCGAAATAACGACTTTAAAAAATGTTGTGATAACCAGCTGATGTTTTCAAGATTGCTTAAAAACCACTTTACATTAATGCAATATTGCAGGTGGCATGCAAATTTTTATTTCGCACATGCGTACATCGAGCTATATCGATCAGCTGTTGGCAATATTTTTCATTGCATTGAATTAGCGCGTGTTCTAATTTGATTGCATGGCAGATGGAATATAGTTACTTTATTTGGGAATATTTGGGTAGCCAACAATGTATTAAAGGAAGTGAAGCAACAAACATAATCTATATTTTAGAGTGTTATTGTTTATAGAAAACAATAGAACACGAAAGTAAACAATACGCAAATGAAACTAAAAGCCATTTTGGAAAAGAAGATTTATGGAGCACGTCATTATTTTGTACCAACAGATCAGAATCGGGGATTACTAATTTGCTTGTTTACTGCGACCATTACCTCATAAAAGTTTTTCTTTTTATTAGGTTGGTAGGCCCAAAGATTTCGCAAAATATTGCAGTAGTGTAAAGTGCTTTCAAGATGCACAAATTTTCGCGCAAAGTTTTGCATGCCATCATTTTCATTGCATTGCATAAAGGTAAAGCCGCTTTAATAAAAATATGTATAATGCAATTTTCAAATTGCCCAACAAAATATATTTTCCGATTGTCCAGTCCGACACGAAATCTTCAGTCTCATGACGACCAAAAATTGATTAATAACTGTCGGACAAAAAAAATATATGTATCTAAGACCAGTACCTAATGTGTGGTACAAATGGTGGACAAATATATCGCAGAGAATCTACAAAAAACAGCAATTTTTTACAACATTTATTATCTATAGCCCGAGTAGTTTCCTCGGCCCGCTAGGAAAATAGTCTGGTTCCGTTTTGTTTTGCATAATCTTACTTCAAATAGTTCCATTATAAAAGATCTGCATGTTGCCGTTCACGATCATAAATTGTTTAAACAATTTAAAAATTTTTTTTAGTCCTGAACAATTTTTTTTAGGTTTCTTGGACCATTTTAAACAAAAAGGGGTAAATAATGTTAACTAACTTATTAAAAAAGTTACAAAATTCAGTTTAAAAATTTTTTAAAATAATTTGCAATTTTTTCACTCTTTATCGGCCTCCTCATCATTCAAACTTTCTTCATCTGTATCACTTGAAAAATCATCAAATTTTTTTAATTGTTCCACTTTCAACCTAAACCCAGGTTCATCGGCTAACGAATTACACAAAAAACAATCCATTATAACTTTAGCGTTATATACATAAGGTAAATTCGGGTTCTGAAAATTACCGTCGGAGAACTGTCAGGAGTTTGCGCATTTTCCAAATTTCAATCTTGGCCAACTTATTCATTACATGTGTTCTATACTCATTTTAAAAATAAACAAATAAAAAAAACATACTTTATGAACAAATATTGAGTCCTCATGAAACCGATGATTTTCACGCGTCAGACTGGAAAATCGGAAAATATATTTTGTCGGACAATTCAAAAATTGGATTCTACACATTTTTATTCAGCAATCTTGAAAAAATCAGCTGGTTATTTAAAAGTGGGATGTACATACATTTACAAACGCATACTCAAGCATTCCTAGATAACTAAATACAATTATATATTTTTTGTTTTTCATGTACAAGGCAATATTTTACTGTCGGCCAACATACCCAAACAGCACGTCCAATTGTAATTACGTTTCTACAAGATATACACATGAGAAACAAATTATGTTAAGGTGGACCTAATTGTTAAACTAGTACTGACGTACACATATGAGATACACTTATGTTTATATTGACAGAATTACGTGATACAATGTTTAATAATTGTATACCGTATGCACTCAAGATTCTAAACATTTTTATATAACGTAAAGAAGGATCATTAGAATGTTGAAATTTGACGTCCGTAGAAGATGCCTACAAGGTTTAAGTCATATGTATGTGTGATGCTTTATATAATACTTGTGCCTACTGCATACACCACATAAAAGTGCGATATATACACATGATACAAATAACTATATATACACTTTTTAGTTGTGTCTTGTCGTGTCTACATTCGACTATTCGAGCATGGAACAGTGTGCGCGCGCAAAGCGTCAGCGTGAGCATACCGGCCATGTGTATCTCATGTGTCCTCTTTTCTCTATAAGAGTGGTCATAGCCATACATATAGCAGGCATTTTTGTTTTTTAACAATATCCAAAATAATTTATATTCGAAGGAGTTTGCAAAGATTCGGCAGTTTTAAAGATATCGAGTTCTTTTAATAATAAAATTAGATTAAAATGCATTAAAAAGCAAAATCTAGCCGTTGCGTGTTCTACTATAAAGTCTTTAAGCATATATTCAAACAGAAGTCAGTGGTTGAGTGAGTTAAACATTAAGCGGCGAGTCAAGAGGTTCGCGGTTCGATCCGTGCTCACTCTGTCTTTTTTTTTTTTTTGTTAAAATAATTGCGAAAAAACTTTTAGTTGTTTTTTTCAAGGTAATAATTGCTTATAAAACCGATGTACGAATATACTTCTTTTCAATTTTAGGTCTGTTTTAGACCATTAAATATTCTATTTATGTTGTAGATGATATATTATACCTGACCGTTTTTTCTCCAACACGTTTCCCAGGTTTGTATAAGTACTTCAACTTAAAACTTTAATTCTTAACTCAGGTGACACTGGAGACAGTTTAATTAAATTAAATAAGTTCTTCTTAATAACTATAAATAAATAAAAATACTGGTAACTCGAAAAATTCAGGTTTGGGAACACGTAAAAAAATAGAAAAAAAAAGAGAACTTGAAAGATTTTTATATATTTTAAATAAGGCTAGAAATTCAATTTCACACATAATAAAGACTTCATACACACCATAAGAACTGCTTTTAGCATCCGAAATAACAGTCACCACGATAGCTCAGTTGGTAGAAGCGTCAGTACTGTAATACGAACAACAGAGACATGTAGGTTCGACCCCTACCCACCGCAATTGGCAAAGGTAAGTAAAAATGAATTTAATAACTTAATAAACATTATAATTTGCAGGCAACCTTTGTGAGAAGAAATTGGAGTGATGGTAAACAATATTAGATAGTTAATGTAAATAAAATATACGGATGGCTAACAAATAAATTCATAGGACAAAACGTATTTATGCATTAATTACTTTATTTTTATCAAGTAGACTTACTAACTAGTATGTAGTTTTATATGTTCCCATTGCTAAAAACCTGTGGGGGGATTACCAAATATAACCTGAAAAAGACGTCAAATTAACGTCTACCATAAGACGTCATTCGTCTGAAACATTAGGAAGTCAATCACTGTGCATCCGATAACACACTGCGGATCAAATTATTTGTGTATATGTAAATGGTATACTGTGGCTACATTGTGAGGCGGACGTTTAACCTTTGTGCATACGTGTGTGCCTACAATGTGTAAACGTAGCACATTTACATCGTAGAATTGTGTAACCTTGTGTCTGCATCTAGATACATCGTCACAATGCGAACACATCGTAATCGTTATTTGGTGTGCTGTATGGGTATTTATTGTGTTCTATACTTCATTCAAAAACAAACGATTTAAAAAAGAAAATGTTATTAATCAATTTTTGGTCATCATGAAACCGACGATTTTCACGCGTCGGACTGGACAATCGGAAAATATATTTTGTCGGACAATTCGAAAATTGGATTATACATATTTTTATTAAGCAATCTTGAAAAAATCAGCTGGTTATCACAAAATTTTCTTAAAGTCATTATTTCGGCACATTTAAGGTGGTAGACACCCTTAACATTCCAAAATTTTTTTCTCTGATGTTTCATCAAGTTTTCTTGTGATTACATTTTGTAAAAGTAGAGTATCTATGAATTTTTCATACAATGGGAAATGCACATCTTTTGGAAAAATGGTAGGAGGAAAGCCGCATTTACGAAAATTTTCGCAGTGGAAAATGTTGGTAGACTAGGCGCAATTAAGCCATACAAGAAGTTAGAAGAGGATATGTATAAATTGCAATTTATGTAGGCGGGCACCTAAACTAGAAGTATGCCTCAGTTAAAAATGCCGTTGAACACATTATAAAGGGAGCATGGTTTACATAGGCTCACTGGAATTTCCAAGAAAGTGAAATCCCTCGGGACTCTTTCAAGTCCATTGATACACAAAATAAAAAGTAAAGGAAAATTTAGACACATTTTTTGGCTCCCTTATGAATCGAAATTTTTTAATATATTTAAATGGTTCCACGATTAAATATTTTAACTATTTAAGTACTAAGAGTTAAGTTCCAGCAATTAATTGTGCCGATTGGGGGGAGTACCATTCACTCAAAAAACACTGTCTTGTTTAAGAATGCAGTGGTGGTAAATAATAAAAAACATCAACATATCCTACCCAAAGAAAAGGCTTGGAATTGAAGATTGGTGTATTGCCCGCCAGGAATTTCGTTATTGTACACATCCGCATTGCCACTCTTCATAGTTGTGGTGCACTCAAACGGCGCATACAAAGTTCTGGTTTGCTCCCAATAAGCTGAATATTTAGAGATATCAGGTAGCTCGAAGCCGGTGTCTAGAGGCGTGTTTTGTAAACTGGCAACTACGGCTCCCATGCTAGGTTGACTAGTCATTCCAGACATAGAGTCTACGGCTACATCCACAACATCAGCTCCAGCTTGGGCACAGGCCAACATGGAAGCTACACCGGCTCCGCTAGTGTCATGGGTGTGGATGTGGATTGGAACATCGGGGAACTTGTCGCGGAGAGCAGTAACTAACAATCTGAAACAAACAAGATTTACCCATTAATATGTCAATTTGTAGGCTCTGAAAAAGTATTAAATATAGGGAATTTTGTTTTTCTAGTATTGAATCAGTAACAATATCAAATATCATGATCAATACCTTGATGACCCAAAAGATATTGCAAATGGTTTTGCTGAATTTTTTAAATCCTCTAACAAATCATCCTTCCAAAATATTAACAACACTTTTTGTACAAATAATCTTAACTTTAACGAATTTTCCTCTAACCATATTCTTACTGCCTTACGACAACTTAAACCTAAATGTACAAAAGGTCCAGATGAAATACCTGCCTTTATTATTAGAGATTGCGCTAAAGTTCTTGTGGAATCCCTTAAAATAATTTATCTATTAAAATGAATATATTTCCCAACATCTGGAAGAGATCCCGAATTTCTCCCGGTCACAAAAACGGTGATAGACAGGTAAATGAAAATCATCGTCCAATTTCAATTATATGCAATTTTGCTAAAGTCCTGGAGATTGCTGTATATGAAGTCATATACCCCCACGTTGAGGGACAGATCATATCCATCAGTCAACATGGATTTGTAAAAAATAAATCCACTGTTACTAATTTAATGTGCATGACGCAGTACATCTCAAAATATCTTTACACCGGCATCCAAGTTGACGTACTATATACAAACTTCTCAAAGGCCTTTGACAGACTTGATCATGGTATATTGTTAAATAAGTTCCAAACTGTGGGCTTCTCTCAGTTACTTATTAACTTCTTCAAATCATATCTTAATAATAGAACACAATATGTAAAATACCGTGGTCATAGGTCAATTGAAATTGCAGGGCTCCAAGCTGGGACCTCTGTTGTTGTTCGTACTATTTATTAATGACGTTGTGGTTGACCTCAATGTCGATACTTCAGGATAATCTTTTGAAAATACGAACTTGATGTGACCATAATGATCTGCCTCTCAACGTCGATAAATGCAAAGTGATATCATTTTCTAGAAAAAAAGAAACATTTTGGATTTGTTATCAGAAATTTGTCAGGTTTTACTAACACTCACTTGTTAACCCTATTATTTAACATTGTCCCCCCGATCCTTACGAAGTGTGAAGAGAAATATTCGTAATAAACAAATTTTAGCTAAAAACTTTCTTCAATAGAAGTGTAGTATTTATTTACTTACAAGAATATCTTCTTTTTTTTCAGTTTAATAATGCCAGCCGTTTGGCTAAAAACTGCTTTTTCCCAGTCAAGACTTCGTACAGTGTTTTTAATAGATGGTGCCACCTACAGTAGCATCTGCATCATGTAACCAACATAACCTTAAATTTTAAGTTTTTTCAAGTTTATTCTCATTTTTAATGTTTGTATACGCATTTTAACTTGGAGCCGAAGTGGCTCCAAGCAAATATTTAAAAATTCACGTAAATAATTTTTCAATATTGTTGATTAATAAAAATAGACTCTTAATTACAGGTTAGATTTCCAACCTACAAAAAGAGTCCTATTTTATTAGGACAAAGTATTTAGAACTTCATAAACATTACACTGAACTAGATTTTAGTTGAAAATACGGGAACCAGGCAGACATTTTAAGAACAGCTGCGTAATACTCTTAAACCTTAAGAAACTTTAGCTTTACCGATGAAACTTTGTGATTGGAGTTGCCTCCTCTTAATCTAGAAGAAAAAAATTTTCCTTGTATTTAATGTTTTCAAATGTATATATTGATTGAAGTAACAATAGAAATGTTAGGCTAATTTAAATAGATTTGGAAATTTCATAATTCACTAATCAAACAAAATAATAATAATAATCTGAGTCTGACCCTGCACTGTTGCAAAAAAAAGTGTTTGCAGTGGACTGTAAGTAGGATTGTTAATATTTTTCTGCACGATTGAACTTTTTTAGTTTATTTACAATATCTTTTGTTTATGTATATGTATATGTTTACTGATTGCTAGACCTAACATGTCGGTAAGTAATTTACTTACTGACGCCTAAACGGTAAGTAAAATTAATATATGTTTTTGTTCGTTTATGAATACCACTAAATAATATCTTGGAAATATATACCACAGCCGTCTAATTGTATAACAAAATATCAGAGACGTGTAAAGCAAACTTTCCATTTAAAAGTTCCCGGAACAAAATTGTGATAAAAATGAAAGTTTTCAATAAAATATTTCAACATTTGAATATTTGAAAGTTTCCAAAAGTCTGGGAAAATTTCCTTTCATTTTTATCAAAATTTCGTTCCGGAAACTTTCATATGGAAAGTTTCCTTTACCCATCTCTGATTTTTCAAAACTTCGATCCAGAAACTCCCGAAAATTTCCTGGAAACATTTATTGGAAAGTTTCCTTTACCCATATCTGCAAAATACTTGTTGGACTTACCTCCAAATATAAACATCCCTTTTCACTTTTCGTTTATTTAGTAGAAATTAAATTATTTTAATTGGTGTAATTTAATACGATCATGCAAAAAACAGTATAAGCAATGCGAATATTAAGGGTAGTACCGGTCTCCGGCAAAATTGCCATCGACCGGTAGACTTCCCTCACCTTTCTTGATACTTTATATACTAGACCTCCGATTAAAGAACTTATATCTCGATATATAATGGCATGAATTTTATGATCCCGAAAGACTCCCAATCTAAGGCACTTTATCATAATCTCAGTTTGACAGTTTTGACAGTATCCGTAATTAATGTTAATAAGTGTTTTTCGTGTTTTTCGATCAAAATGTGGTGAAGAAGTCTTTTTATTTTAAGTTGTGATTTGCCTAATACCTAAATAATATTCTCTGTTCATATTTAGACAGTTTAGTGACAATTTAGTGCAACATGCAACAGTGCTGTGCCATTTGCAGAAATCGATCGTTTCATAAGTAAGTAGGTCATAGTCGTAATATGATGAGGTTCAGTTTATAGTTTTAATAATAATATTATAAATAATATCCTTCCAAGGCATATTTCCCTTGAATAAAACATCTTTACCTATTGTATTTTTTCAATCTGCGTTAATATTCCTAGAAGTTAACCAATAATTATCACATAACAGAGGTACAATATTTTACATTTTCCCTTCTACACATACCCGCCTCTGTTGCCTATGGGATGTGATGTTCATCTATCCATTTTAATGGACATATAATGTGACTATGTTAGGAGCAAATAAGGTATATGAAGAAAAAGTAGCCATTATGTATCTAGATATAAGTTCTTTAATCGGAGTACTAGACTCACTTTGCTGCTTGTGGTTTAAGCAATCCAGCCATATCCTTAATCGCTAAAACATGAGTTCCTGCTTTAACCAACTCATCAGCTAAATTCAAGTAGTATTTAAGGTCGTACTTCTTCTTTTTGGGATCACTTACATCTCCCGAGTATGAAATAGCAGCTTCGATAATACCACCAGCTTTACCTACAGCTTCCATACCAACAATCAAGTTTGGAAGGTAATTCAAAGAGTCAAATATCCTGAATACGTCCATACCAGTTTTAACCTAGTAACAAAAATTGTGGTTAGGACAAAAATCACTCTGTAGGACACAGTATACTGCACAATGATCACAATTAATTCGAGTCAATTGTACCAAAATCAGGATTACTTAAATAATACGTGCAGTTTGTCAATATGTACTTACTGCTAGGTTACAGAACTCGTAAACAACATTGTCAGGATAGTTCGTATATCCTACGGCATTGGCCCCTCGTAGTAACATTTGGAATGGAACGTTTGGTATGAGTTTTCTCATCTGCTCTAACCGTTCCCACGGGCACTCGTGTAAAAATCTAAGAGCTACATCAAAAGTAGCTCCACCCCAATTCTCCATGGAGTACAATTGACTGAAGTTGTGAGCCACAAATGGCGATGCCAGTAGAAGATCATGAGAACGAATTCGAGTTGCCAAGAGAGACTGGTGAGCATCACGGAATGTTGTGTCCATGAGGAGAAGGCCCTTGTGATTTCGTACAGCCTTCGCGAAGCCTTGTGCACCCTGCTCCCTGAAGATGTCTTTGAAGCCTTTTGGTGGTTCGACACCTTAAAAACAATTATTTATTAATTATTGTGAAAGTAATATACGTATAACATATCCGTACAAAAATTTCATTAGTATAAAAGAACTATTTTTTGTTTATTTATTGTTACTTTTTGTATTTTGCAAAATGGGTACTTAGTGTAACGGTAGCAGTTGATCCAATGGATCGAGAGAAAGATGTAAACATGAGATTTTTCGAATTGGTTTAGTGCCTATGACCAAACGAAATTTTCAAAATCACTATATGATGTGTAATTAAATAAGTTTTTTCAAATGGCAACATCTCTTAGACATCCAGTTACCAAATACTAATTTTCAGGGTAAATCCATCGATAACTTCAAATCAAAAAATCTAGAAAATACCCTTATCAAGGATGGCATGGAAATTGTATAAAACTATACTTATCCGGCAAAGGAGAATAGTAATACATGCATGTGATTAGTGTGTGCAACAGATCCTATTGGCATTTAAATGTGGAGGGGGTGCAATCCAAAATAATTTTTACAAAGGCTTATTAAATCAATGTCGTCCAATGACACTATATATTGACAGTTATTTAATTCATCACTATCTTCCTTTCCCAGCTAAGGTATAGAATCAAAACATTTATTTTGTCAAAACAACATGGCAAATAAATAGCCGGCGAGCCGGCCGTTGAATATCCTATGAATAAGATACATGAAAAACTTTTTGTGAGTGATTAGTACTACCACAGACCTAAAGGGAGCCACCTTTTATTCAAGCTAATTTTGCCCGCGTCATGGATTTTTGACCTCACTTCCGGTTACGATTTTTAATGTTTTCTTAAGTCATCAATAGTCCCTTGGGGTAAAGCTTTTACCCCACCGGACCGCAAGACATGTACCCCCCGTTTTCGAGGGCGCGGAACACGATGGTGACAATATTTTCCGACCTAGCGTCCAACTGCCACTCCATTTTTCAATTTTGCGGTGCTACGCTTGCGAGGGCTTGCCAGGTCTGGTTTTTCTTGGTCAGATTGAATAAAATAAGTAAATATTGACCACAGGTGACCTAACCCGCCCCCGGGGGTTGAAACTACCCCCACCCCCAATAACTAAATGCCACAAAAACAGCGAAAATCAGCTGGAAAATGGTATACCCCGTTCGACTGCGAGGAATACAATGGTGATAATATTTCCCAACATACCCTTTACCCACTACCCCTAAACCTGAATACCGCCCCCTTTTTAAATTTTCCGGTGCTATGCTTGAGAGGGCCCATCGTATCATTTTTTTTTGGTCAGTTAGAATAAAATGGTCAAATATTTACGACAAGTGACCTAACCCACCCCCGGGGGTTGAATCTACCCTCATCCCCAATAACTAAATGCCACGAAAACAATGAAAATCAGCTGGAAAGCTGTTTTCGTAGGCGGGGAATATGATGGTGACAATATCTTTCGACCTAGAATCCAACTGCTACCCTAAATCGATTTTTCGGTGCTACGCTTGCGAGGGCTTGTTGGATCGGGGTTTTTTGGGTCAATCTGAATAAAATAAATAAGTAAATAAATTGAATTGTGATTTAATGTATGTACAAGAACCAAAATTGCAAAAGGGGATGGGTTTTTTCGATTTGGGGGTAGCGGGTGAAGGGTAGGTCGGGAAATATTATCACCATCGTATTCCTCGCCCTCGAAAACGGGGGTATACCGTTTTACAGCTGATTTTCGCTGTTTTCGTAGCATTTAGTCATTGGGGGTGAGGGTAGTTTCAACTCCCGGGAGTGGGTTATGTCACCTGTGGTCAATATTTACTTATTTTATTCAATATGACCAAGAAAAACCAGATCTGGCAAACCCTCGCAAACGTAGCACTGGAAAATCGGAAAAAGGGGTGGTTTTTTCGATTTGGGGTAGCGTTTGGACGCTAGGTCGGAAAATATTGTCACCATCGTGTTTCCCGCCCTTGAAAACGGGGGGTACATGTCTTGCGGTCCGGTGGGGTAGAAGTTTTACCCCAAGGGACTATTGATGACTTAAGAAAACATTAAAAATCGTAACCGGAAGTGAGGTAAAAAATCCATGACGCGGGCAAAATTAGCTCGTATAAAAGGTGGCTCCCTTTAAGACTGTGGTAGTACTAATCACTCACAAAAAGTTTTTCATGTATCTTATTCATAGAATATTCGACGGCCGGCTCTCCGTCTAAAAGGGAGGGGAAGCCTCAACACTTGATATTTTACAAAATATATATATCCAAGTTTTTGTAAGTATAACTCCTTCTATGTTGTTAAATGTTATGTGAAACACCATCGACTGACTCAGAAAATGTCGAAAAAAGGCAGGGTGCACTTTTTACTACCTTTTAATTTGAAAGGTTTTTTTTATTGTTAAAATAAATCATTTTGGACAGAACACTTTTGTTTTTTACAGAATTGTTTTGTTGACAAAATAAATGTTTCGAATTTAGTTTTATTCAATGTCCATAAGGGTATTTTCTCGATTTTTTAATTATTATTCAACAAAGAACTTGTGCATTTGGGTTAATGTAAAACCTATTTGCATTTCAAGTTATTAATAGATTTGTCGTGAAAATTAATATTTAACTACCGAGTAGGGTTTCTGATTTCCCAATTTTTTTCATTCCCAGAAATCGAAATTGACGTTTTTTCACCTCCTTGTATCTCGAAAACTGTCCATTTTCAGACTTTGTGCCCATGAGAACTTTTGATGTTCAAGAGGAACAACATATTTTAATTTCAGCCATTTTCACCAAGGGCCACTTCCCATAATAAACCATAAAATTCTGTAAAATCGTCTTTTCACCCCCTTGTATCTCGAAAACTGGCCATTTTCAGACTTTGTGCCCATGAGAACTTTTGATTACAGGTCAAGGGGAACAATATATTTTAATTTCAGCCATTTCCACCAAGGGCCACTTCCCATAAGAAATAATATGTGGCTCCAGCGCGTCAAAATACTTCAGAAAAGTCAGATCATAATCTTAGGACAAACAAAATCCTTTTTTTTACCGTTTTTAAGGGATGGTATAGATGAAAACTGACAGAATAGAACACTTTTTTGTCTAAAATTGGCTTCGGCACTCGAAAAATGTAGATGAGAATCTCAAGAAAAGACTTTTTTTTTGCCCTTTTTAGGGGGATCAAAGGGGTTGGTTGACAAAAACTAACGCAATACGATTTTTTTTTTAATATCAGAATCAGTTTTGCCATGTCAAAAAACATCTGATCAAAAGCAATTCTCTTTTTTCTGTCGACCTGTGTAATTATAATTCGAACCAGGCGCTACGCTCTTTCAACTCTTCTAGCGAGCCCTTGTATCACTTTTCAGCTAGCAAATGTATTTCGTACTAAGTAGGTTCATATGAATGCCATTCATAAACTCATCATTTTTTTATCTGACCTTTTTAAAAAATCTCCCTTGTCCCCCCTACACCTTTCCAAATTCTGCCCCACATGCCTGTGCCAAAAAAAAAGGCTGACATGGGTATTTATGTGCTCTGTGACACCAAATTAAGGACATAATAACAGGCATTTTTGCCGTAAACATATTATACACAATTACTGATCGATGGGCCCCTGTTCTATATACTAAGAAACTCATCAAGGCTATGGGATCTAATACAAAAGACAAAGCTGGATAATGAGCTCCAAGTAAAACTAAACAGGAATGTCATAATAGATCCACAGAGGTCGCGGTGGCTTCTTTTCTAATCTGAATCTAGATGTAAAGATAAAAGTGGCCCTAAAAAACCAAGTAGTCTAAAACTACAATCTCATTTAAAATCAAAAAATGGTAATATTCACGGTGTTCCATTAAAATTTCAAAGTTGAAATCATTTCCGGGGAAACGGAAGATTGACTCATTGATTTGATTGATTTACCAACGTGCAGTAGGCATTGCTGCCACTCCCAGGTTTATACAGTTGGGCCTGCTACGTCCACGCTGGGTTGGACTAAGGTCATGCTTGTTGCCAGCAGCGAGAGCCACATGGCGCATGTGAGGTGGAAAATTGTCAAATAATGAAAAATTGTTCCTTTTTGGTACCTAAATATAATACCCCTTCTAAATTTGAGTCTTATATTTTAAAAACTAGACTCTATGCCTAGTCTAATAATTCCGTTGATACAACATTATATTAACGACTCGGTACATTTTCATACATCACTTGCAACTGGTTAAATCTTTCAGAAAATGCTAAAAAATGTTATCTAAGCGTGCAACAATGGGATATGAAACTGAAAAGAATGATGTTAAAAAAATATTTGATCATGCAATCTCATAAAACAAAAAAAAAACATACATACCAGGTCTGCGTGCTGAGGTATCAGCCAGGTACTCTGTTAAACAAAAAGAAAAAAAAGCATGCTAATTAACAGAAACAAACTAATACATGATGGAGGTGCTTACAATTCAAAGTTTTTGTTTAGAAAAACTTTTGAAGTAATTTGAATCGTAAGCACATTTCAAGTGTACATGGGTGCGAAATGCTATTAAGGGAATGATACCAAATTAAACAGTTCAATTAACAAGGCTCAATGAAGGTTCGATACTGAAATTTTCTTCAATTATTAATCAAAATTGTCTATCAATTTATAAATTCACAAAATATATCTAAAGAGTTTTAGTTACATTTCATCTAAAATCAGTTGTGAAACCAACCAATGAATCCTACATGTGACATAAAATAAAGCTAGGTGCAACAATAATAACTGGTGGAAATCTATGCTTTAAATAAATAAGTTACATGATGAAAGAATACCAAAAAATGAAGAAGAAACATGCAACTTTACTACTTGAAACAATCACCTCTTAGAAAGTTTAGACACAAGCACATTAGAAAACGTAGTTCCAATGTCCCCGTAACATGTATACAAAGATTTATGATCCATTTAAATGGTAGATTCATTAATACTGTGATTTAGAAGAAACGAAATAAAATGTTGTAAGGAAAATTTATAATGCGCATTAAAAAAAAATGTGTCAAGTAATAGATAATGCAAATAAAAAAATAGGACTTATTATTATTATTAGAAACACAAGCAGATTTGAAGATCCACAGTATTCAGGTCTATCGGCTTATTGTACACTCGCGACATTTACGATTCCCTAGAAAACAATCTGCTCTCCATGAAAGAAAGCAGTCCTTTCCAGGGTAAAACTCATAGTTCCTCCGGCTGTAAAAATTGTCTTCAGAGATACCTATTCCTATAACATGGCATTGTTGGTCTGGTATCTAAATATTATTTTTCGACATTGGATTATAATACTTGCTAACTTACAGAGTTCTCTATTATAAATTTCATATAAAAAAATTTTATACCAGAATCTAGTAGATTATGCAAAATATATATCTGTTTGAAAGTGTTCCTATAATCCAATATATTGAAAAATGTGAGATTACAGTCAAAAATATGCTGACCAAAGAGTGGCATCATCAGTGGTCCTTTGATGGCCCATTATGTACACTGTTGGTACATTGAAAGATGGCCAGCTGCTAGCTGGTGGGACATTTCGGTTCGGGTCCGTTTATGGGTTTCCATAAAAATAACATTATCATATTATAATAATGCTGGCGATGATGCGTATGACCATTTATGTGCCAATTATGAGTGTCTGCTGGGAGCTTAATAGACACTGATCTAAGAACTGCGGTTTCAATCACATACACAATTTTAAATTCTTGTTACAAACATAGATTCTCATTTTACAAGGAAATAATAGGACTCTGTTTGGGAAATAGGCCAATTAGGCCAAATGCAGAGATGTCGAGGAAACTTTCCTCATTTGATAAAAGTCCGTGGTAGAGCACCTTACGCTTGCGTATAATGGTAAACTTCGCCTGTACCACATGTGTATTAAAATGTACATTTAATTTTTTTCAATCTTGGTAAATAAAGACATTATTATTATTATTATTATTAGTATTAAAAGTCATGTAAATAATATAATTGTATGCACTTATTTGGTATCTCAATAAAGCTTGCATCATCACGAATCAGATTCACCATAAAATAGCTTATCAATATACCCAATGGAAAGTTAGAAGGAAAACTTCCTGGAAACTTTCCATTTTGAAAACTCCGAAAGTTTCCAGGAAGTTTTTCTTCTAACTTTCCATTTAGTCTAAGATCCGGCATAAGAAGTTAATACCCTCATCTGTTATTCAGATAAGAAATAGTTTATATAAAAGATAACATGTAGGCTAATAGATCACGACTAGGTTGCCTAGCCATATCTTGACCCTATGACATTTAATTTGAAAAAAATTTATTAATTTTTTCTTTTTGTCGTCAGGCGAAATCGAAATTTTGTCTTTAAACGTATATAGCAGCAAAACCATTAATTCTACAGGAATTTTTCAAGGAAGCAAATTCATCATCCTTTTATAATCTTTTTAATAGATCCCTACCAGTTTTTTCCTAGAACAAACGTTTATCTAGATATTTGCAAGAGATGAGAAAAAAACACGTTTCCTTGGAAAATGTAAATTTCCAGTTGTATCGCTCCTAGCGTCGATAGCTCGACTGTTGTAACTGGTTTTTGAAGTAAAATTCTACACGTCTGTACCTCTTACTCTTTGTGAATTTGCATTAACAAAAGCTTTTTTTAAACATATCTGATGGGATCGGGACAGGTGCAGGTCAATTTAGAATTAAATTTTACGTCTGTTAGGTTATCTTTCATTGTTGTATTACTTATGATTGATTAGTTATTAACAGGGGAAGGTCTATTATCTTTTTTTGCGATAGAAAAAGATGGGCAAAAGACTCTTCTAAAACAAAATCGCGATCGAGAAATGTCAATCAAAAAATGCCAAAAATGTCAATTTTGATTCGTTTGTGTCGGATCGAATTTTCGAATTCCAGCTTACAATTTACGATAAGGATCAACTACAAGTCTTCCTCTTTCCGAATGGACATGGTACGTGCGTTGCGGTATCATATTTTTGAAAATATGAGTATATTTAGATGTTGGGTTTTCGACGAAAATTTCCCGTAACTCGGAATCCGTGAGAGATGGCTCAAAAATAAAAACTCCCAAAGGAAAAATACATAATGTGAGGAACGTTTTGCCGCGTTCCTAATTTTACTGTAACCCTTGGTTTGGGCCCTGCGGGCCTTTTAAGATGGCGGTGTCTTGCACTTTTTTGCTTAAAACGTCCATAACTCCTAAACGGTGGCTCCTACGGCAAAAAACTACAACGAATTTTTAGAGTTTAACACGTTCAGCGCCAGTGTATCTTTTTCGATACACATTGTTAAAACATTGTGTATCTAAAAAGATACACTGACTAATATTCTGTTTTGGCCGTGTGTATCGCTAACGCACACACTATATATGACACACTGTATATTTTATATGAGGAATTATAAGCTCTGGCCTACTAAAATTTCCTTCTGAAATTAGGGTGTAGGTTGGATGAAAGTTTTCACATAAATGCTTGGCGCTGAACGTGTTAATAAGCTATAATTCTCTTTTTTATTTTTTGCCCTACGATAAAAAATAAGGGTAGGAGGGATACAACTGGAAATTTACATTTTCCAAGGAAACGTGTTTTTTTTCTCATCTCTTGCGAATATCTAGATAAATGTTGGTTCTAGGAAAAAACTGGTAGAGATCTATTAGAAAGATTATAAAAGGATGATGAATTTGCTCCCTTGAAAAATTCCTGTAGGATTAATGGTTTTGCTGCTATACACATTTAAAGACAAAATTTCGATTTCGCCTGACAACAAAAAGAAAAAAATTAATTAATTTTTTTTAAATTAAATGTCATGGGGTCAAGATATGGCTAGGCAACCTAGTCGCGATCTATTAGCCTACATGTTATCTTTCATAAAAACTATTTCTTCTATGAATAACAGATGAGGGTATTAACTTCTTACGCCGGATCTTGTACTAATTGGGTATATTGATAGCCTATTTTATGGTGAAATCTGATTCGTGATGATGCAAGCTTCATTTTGATACGAAATAACTGCATACAATTATATTATTTACATGACTTTCACAGACTTTTATCAAATATGGAAAGTTTCCTCGACCCATCTCTGGCAAAATGTATACCCCGTTGCTACGTCAATGCTTCCAAGTCAACAAGTCTATTAATTAATCCCGTAATAACATAAAAGGGAGATAATAAACAATTAACAATGCTATGTCAATATTAGTTTTTCTCATATGTTTACTAATCAAAGATATTATATCTCTTTCAAGTTAAATTTTGGCAGTAAATATTTTTCTGAGATTACTATTGTCAGTTTTTCGTTTAATGGTTACGAAATTATAAGTTTATTTTTACAAAATTCAAATGTGTTATATACAGAGCCATCATAATGTTAACATCAATAACAAATTATGTAAAGTAGTATTACTATGAGAAGATGCCAGCAAAAAATATGCGCAGAAACGAGTTTGTGCGCTCCATCATTCTAAACCAATGAGAAAGAATTACGTGACATTCAATGTCAACACCAGTGGCGGCGGTGCCCTGCAGTAGAGCGGCGGTGATGATAATAATAATAATAAACAACTTTATTAGGCAAAGTTTAGTTTATTCTTACACTTCTCCTGAACAAAGGTTACTCGTAATAGTTGGCAAGGTTTAATCTACTCCATTTTCACAGTTCCTTGACCGCGAAACTTTTATTGCAATTACACATTCCTATACCCCAGATAAAGCTATGCCACTGGTAAAAATATTCGCGCATTTTGGCTCCGCCCTGGCATCTCTCATAGTAATACTAGTCTAACTGATTTTTCGAAAAAATTTTATTTTTATGTTAGTTTATGGTCTCAAACGAAAAAGAGGCTGCAAAAATTGATGTCAGTATGGGTGTTCGGGTAGAAAAATGAAATTATTTAAGAGTAAACTACCCTTTCTTTTTTTCAAGATATTAAAAAATGTTATTTGAAGAAGTTGTTTATAATTTTACTTTAGTATATAGTACTTATATTTTATAGATGTGTACTTTTTTAATAACTCATGTAATGATTCCATTATAGAAGGCTAGCTCAGGGCCAGGGAAGGGAATTTTCGCTCCCTCTCTCGCCAGACAATTTGTTTCTTCGTTGCCCTCCACACCACTGTGTCCAGGCACCCATATGGGTTTAACTGAGTTGGGTTTAACCGAGTTGCGTTCATAGAGCTCAGTCAAAATATTTCGACAGAAGGTCAGAATAAGAAAATGCTAATTACTATGTTTGTGGGACCTATTTGGTTTTCAAGAATTTTTAACATCCACTTTTTTGTAGCTACTCTTTCATTTGGGACCATGTACTAACTGTTATCAAAATAAAAGTCATTAACAACATAGTTTTCCGTATGATGCAACTTTATGATGGACACTGTAGAAACAGAATTAGAGCTGATTCCACCTGATGCATTCCTAATAATGGTCATTAGGTACTGATAGGGGGCGTTTTAAATCAAATCGTGGGGTAGTTATGATTTTATACAAATACAAATGTACATTCCGATTCGGAGAAGATGGACTAAATTTCTTATTTTACAATACTAGATTGAAACTTTTGAACACAAAAAGTGCATCCATTAACTCAGAGAAAAAACTCAATATAGGAAAAGATCTATAGGAGGACTTTCCCCTTGTCCTCACTTTGCTTACAGTCTATCAGACTTATTATTCGTGTAAGTTATTCGAGTAATAAAATTTATAAAAATGTATACTTAGTTCAAAACGAAAACGAATATATTAACAAATCATTAAACAAATGAAATCAATCTATCAGAGCCAAGCGATTAACGTTCAAGAAAAATGTTCAGAGTATGGAGGTAATATACAGTATGGTGACCCAACTAGGCATACAGAGAAATCCTATATACTTAAGTGTTGCATGCTCTCTGTTGACTATTGATGTTGTTTGTTACTTGCTTTGTAGATCTAGTCAGTTACAGATCATAGTTATCCTTGTAAAATTTACGTGTAGCTACTCTCAAAATTATAATAATGTTAAAATGAATAATTATCGACCACAGCAAGAAGTACAAATAATTAAATGGTACTACTGTGGGCATTCAATGAGCAAATATAATACCATATAAGATATCCTTATGCGTCTATTTTGGTTCCCCTTACTATACTAAAGTTCAGCATAGTTCTCTATCAATCATTATTGTATGTAAATGGTACTGTCCATCTAAAAGACACTTATAAATGTGAAAAATAAGATATATTCTAGCAAATAGCATGCAAATTCGACGATTCCAGTTCGTAATCGAAAAGACCATATAAGTACCAAAGTTTTTTCTCTCTGGAAATTTTTGGTACGGTGGGGCGAAAGGGAGTGGGGGAACATTTTCTTTAATCAAAGGATTATAGATATTTGCCTGCGTAGGTAGTTAGTATATGTACTTCACATACCTTAACTAGGGCAGACGAAACTTCCAGTCAGTGCGTGTGGTAACTGAAGTTTCATCTGCCAGCGTAATTGGGGTATGTGAAGAACACTTCTGTGCAATGAAATTGAAAAATTTTCGCTATATTAAATCATTTTTTATTTATTTGTCGGTGTCAATGTCATATTTTCGCAATGCCAGAATTAACTAAACATGAAAAAATTTTAATTCTCTCTAAAATTGAAGAGGGATGGTCTATCAGAGCAGTTGCCAACCATTATCAATTGAATAAAAGTACAGTTATGAGTGTGAAGAAAAGTGGTAGGAGGAAGGTAGCTTAAAGAGGAAAGACGATTCAGGCCGATCGAGAAGTTCAAATCTCGTTCAAGATGAAGCACTCCTTGGCTATTTGAGGACACATCGATTTCAAACACCAGGAGACGCTGTATTCATGACAAATTTTCCAGCATCGAGGTCAACAGCTAGCCGAAGGATAGAAAAATCGGAAATAAAAAACTGTACAAGTGCCAAAAAGACCATATTAACAGAAGAACAGAAGCAAGCCCGCATTATGTTTTGTTTAAATTGTGTCTATCGCCCGTTGGAGTTTTGGAACAATGTTGTGTTTACTGATGAAAAAATTTTTCAGTCTTGTAATGACGGACATATGTACAAAATATTAAATTACATTATTTACACAATAAATACAATCGCAGTTATGTGCAGTCCTATCTGTGAATTTTTCAATGTCAATTTTTATATTTGTTATAAATCGAAATCATTCCCATCGAGTGGTGTTTAAAAGTAAAAAAAACAATAATACGTATGTTTTTCTTCTGGATTAACATTATTAAAATACATTATAGAATAGAATAGAATAGAATATAATGTTTTCATAACTGTATATTAAAATTTTTAATATATATACATGCAATTGTTAATATTTTTTTCTTTTTAAAAATCTCTCTACAGGAGGTACGTATATATTAGTCTAATAACTCGTTTTTGTAAAATGAACACTCACAATAATGTTATAACTAATAGCTGAGTAAAATAAAGCATAATATACTGCCAATAGAGAATCTGGATTAAGTTTATCTTTTAATTGTTTAATTGCAAAGTAGGCCTTATTTAATTTTTTTGAGAGAAATGTAATTTGTTCTTGCCATGTTAGCTGATTGTCAACGATGGTTCCAAGAAATTTTGAATTAGATTCAAGTTTAATAGGTTTGTTGTCAAAAGTGAAATTATAATTGTAGGTTTTTTTAAATTTGTTATGAAATTGAATCATGACTGTTTTTTCACTATTTATTATCAATCGCTTTTTGTGACACCAATCATGGAACTGAGATAGAGTAGTTCTAACTTTGCTCTCTACTTCTTTTGGATCGTGATGTGAGATAACAACTGATGTATCATCAGCGTATAAGAAGACTTTACCTTCACTTAGGTGGTCGGGAAGGTCGTTAACGTACAATAGGAAGATTAATGGTCCAAGAACGCTCCCTTGTGGGGTACCAATGTCAATATTAAAGTGTTTTGATTTTGTATCAGCATGTTTGACATAAAATTTTCTGTTAGATAAATATGATGAAAGACATTTATTAATGTTGCCACGAATTCCTAGGTTATTAAGTTTCTCTGATACGAAGTCTACATGAAGGGCGTCGAAAGCTCTTGATAAATCAAAGAATATTCCAATTACAATATCATTAATGTCCATTTTATCACTAATTTGTTGGATAAATTCACTAGTAGCAGTTTCAGTTGAATGAGACTTCCTGAAACCATGCTGACAATCGTTCAACAATTTATAGGTTTTTAAATATTCATGTATTTTCTGAGAAATGACCGTTTCTATGATCTTAGATATTACACTAATTAATGCAATTGGACGATAATTTTCAATATTTGATGAGCAACCGATCTTTGGTATTGGGATCAGTACAGCTAGTTTTAAAGCATCTGGAAATTCTCCATGTATCAGGCATAAGTTTATTAAGTGTGCGATAGGTTCGGATAGAATGTCTCGACAGTTCTTTCAGTGGCATCCTGGCAAATTTTAGTTGGGTCCGCGATTTGGGCTTAGGGGGAGGCATTTTTTTTCTTTGCAGTGAGGAGAATTTTAAAATTCATTTTGAAAGTTGTTCAGAATTCGTTAAAATTTTTTCTCTACGAGGGATATTTACAGTTTTAAAAATCTGCCGTTCAAATGCAATATACTCTTCGTTTTTGCGAAGAGTATAATAATATAAACATTAAGGATCTAGGGCCCAGTCCGCGTTTGCGGACCCGCGGACCTAGCGAGGATGCCACTGATTATACTTATGGCGTTTCACAATCAATGTCAGTTTTTTATAACCCGTATGATAATAAAAAAAACTAAATTCCAAAAAGACTGATTCTCACCACTTAATATTAGTGAAAACTGGATTACTTGATTTTTCAAGTGTACGGGATTTCTTTGCACAGAAGTGTACATATACTAACTACCTATGCGGACAGATATCAATCGATGTAACATTTGTGAGAACTATAGATATCTGCCACTTTTCCAGAAGTATAACCTTAAAAATTACGATATGCTTATGCTGAACTTCTAAATAAAAACTAAAAACCTGTTACAAACCGAGTGAGACTTCAGGTACATGTGGTTTGGTGAAGGCAGGTTTCAAAGTTGTACCCAAAGGTGTTTGAGGACCATTTACCAAAACTTCTGCTATATAATTCAGCAATTTCTGGGCTCTGTTCCGGGTAGGTGGAAAGTTAAATAATTCTGGATGTTCGTCAATAAAGTAAGTATCGACTGAGCCAGTCAAGAATTTTTCATTATCCAATACGTTCAATAAAAAGGGAATGTTTGTTTTAACTCCTCTAATACGGAATTCTTTTAAAGCTCTATTCATCTTGGCACAGGCAGCGTGAAGAGTTTTCGAGTGGGCTATTACTTTTACAAGAAGCGAGTCGTAGTAGGGGGATATGATGGCGCCAGCAAAGCCCGACGCTCCATCTAGACGGATGCCCATTCCTTCACCAGAACGGTACACTTCTATCCTACCAATGTCAGGCTGGAAGTTTTTAGCCGGATCTTCTGTTGTCACACGACATTGGATCGCATATCCCTAGATCAAAAAAATTATCATATTCATTTTAGAAAATAATTGTATCATAATAATCACACATACTGTGAGAGTTAAATCAACAGATGACAACACAGTGAACTTTGTGCACCTATATTGTAAATTCAATTGTAATATAAATTCATAAATAACATGCCCTTTTATATGGATAGCACTTTGGGAATGGTTAACCTGAATGGGCTCATGCATTTAGTGATATTTACTTTATAATCTATTTTTGGATTTTCCGTGAGTTTTTAACCTTTTAAGTATACAGTGAAAAAATTAGCCCGCCAGCGTTAATATTAACCCTAGTATTTGATTTCGAATTTGCAACATATTTGAAACAGCCGACAGTGATGTCACGTCACTCGCTAGACTGGTTTTATGAGTTATACAGTTATAGGTATTCAGTTTAAGAGATTTTGCTGTACACTGTGTGGGTCGACCGCCGGAGTGGTATGACGTCACACTGCGTTTTCGCGCGCTCTAATTTCATTATTTATTTTGAGGGAGGAGTTGAAATAAAAATCTAATATTTTGCACATTTATTAACTACAAGGTGTACTTTCGAAATATGAATTCAAAAGAAATGCTAAATGAGCCCATTGTTGTAGTTGATAAATGATAGTTTTTTTTTTTCAGCACTTATTAATTTTCTTTTGTATCCATTTTAACCAGGGTTGCCACCTTTTGGTTTATTGAAATTGGGACAAGCATTCCTAACTATAAAAAATCAATGTATTTTCCAAAACTCATTTCAGAAAAACAACTGAAGGTCACATTTCAGAGATATAAACTTTGATTTGTTTTTTTTTAATGGAACTCCCTGTATATTTTTAGACCATTTGAAAAGCCATAAAAAATCTTTATAATCATATATCAAACATCCATGAACATCCAGGTGTTTATACGAAAAACGGAAATTTTTAGCTTTGTAGAAACCTGATAAATGTAGTATTAGTTAAAAAATGACTTGACCGAGTTACAGCGACATGGCTAAAACCTTGTTTAGATGGTTGACCATCCTAAAAAAAGCCTAAACGGACATTTTCTGTGTTGCACGGTTGTACAAAATGAAATGGAATCGTCCCTTACTCTGCGTGTTTCGGCTATCACGCGCTATAGAGGTATGAAGATAACTGACCGCGGGAGAAGGATAAAAAAAATCCAAACGACGTCCGACATTTGAAAAAGCGGAGGTGACCTTGAGATCCTAGATGTACCTCCACCAAACCGCAAAAAAACCATCCCACCTGATTCGCCCCTCCGGACCCTACAACTTTTGTCCGGAACTTTTTTCCCCGCATCCTTCCCCGATGAAATATCCGGCTGGATAGTTTTTCAATTGTCACTCTGTATACAAAAAAAGTTTGCGGGGGAAAAGTTTGAAGTTTCAACTCATAGTCCACTCAAATTAGGAAAAAAAAACGCCAATTATATCATATGATAGGTATGGTTGTGTTAAGGTGCATGGATGATGATATGATGATCTTACGAAATACAAAGAAAAAACTGACGGGTAAACCGCGAAGGAAATCTTCCTCAAAGAGGAAATCTGGTGTACAAAATTTTGGGTGTGGTTGACCCCCGGGAGAAAAATAAATTTTACCCCTTCCTTTCCTCCCCGTAAAAATATTTTAAACAATTATACTTACATTATACTTAATATTTTCTTGCTGGATTCCCAATTCTGGCAGCGTTAAACCCTCAGTAATCCTTATTTGAGATTGTACCAAATCCACACCAGTAATTTCCTCAGTTACGGTATGCTCTACTTGCAACCTGGCATTGACTTCAATAAAATAGAAATTATTTTCTTGGTCAAGTAAGAATTCTACTGTGCCGGCATTTTCGTAACCCACATGTCTTGCTAGTTTTACCGCCAACGCCGTCATTTTGTCTCTAACTTCTGGCTCCAGCATGGGAGCGGGAGCCATTTCAACTACTTTCTGATGTCTTCTTTGAACCGAGCAGTCACGTTCATATAAGTGCACGATGTTACCCGCTTTGTCACCTAGAAGGATACGATAAATTCCATTACAAACAAAGAAAATATGAGTAGTCATGAATTTGAAGGATTTATATGAGTATACTATAAACACGATATTTGCACTACACATACAACTTGCAACATTTTATTTAGTCTTTACATAGTTTGAATACATTTGTAGCAAGTCAGAAAAATTACAATTTGTAACATAAAGTATTTAAAGTTAAAAGAAATTAAAAGTTTACCTGACAGCAGTATCAAGGTTAAAATATGATAAGTTAGGAAGGGTTTTCATAAATTCAACAACTGTATTAGTCAAGTCAATGAAGGTTTTCACTTCTTAATTCTCAGCAACAGCTCCGATTTTGATCACTTTTTTTTAAATGTGTGTTTTTTACTATAATTCAAAATTAGAAACAACCCAAGTGACACAAATAATTATTTATATTGTTTAAACAATAATAATAATATTTACAGGAAAAAATATTTTTAAAATTTTTTTTCGCGATATTTATAAAACATTGAGTTGTTTTTATTGAAAATTTAAGTTCAAAAATGTTTCTCACAGTCGAGGTTGATAATTATTTATATTGTTTAAACAATAATAACAACTTTTAGAGGAAAAATCTATTTTTTTATGTTTTTTCGCCATATTCATGAAAAAGTGAATTGTTTTTATCGAAAATTTACTATAATAAATATTTTGAAATATTTCGAAGCTAATAATTATTTATATTGTTTAAACAATAATAATGACATTTATATGAAAAATCTATTTTTTCATGTTTTTTCGCTATATTTATAGAAAAGTGAGTTAATTTTATCGAAAATTTAGTATAAGAAATATTTTGTAAATATAATTATTTGTTCTTGATTATTATTTGTATTTATTATTTATTGAAACATTACTGAAAAATATTTACAGAAAAAGTCAGTATGGCTCCAAGCTGAAAATGCCTATACAAACATTAAAAATGAGAATAAACGAAAAAACCTTAAAATTTGAGGTTATGTTAGTTATACGCTGCACATGCCCAGGTAATCGTAGGACCTTATTGCTCGCGCCATCTACTAAAGTAAATAGAAATCATGCATTTATGGAGCCATTATTATGATAGGAAAGTGCCGTACGTCGGACCACCTATTTAATACACCGTGTCCCATGCTCAGGGCTAAGAGTAAAAAAAAAAAGGGTTTATTTTCCCTATACTTTCAGGCTACCAAGCAGAATACGGGAGCTTATACTACCTTCTCATCTTAGACTAACAGAGATCTTTACCCAGTTTGGTTGCAATAATTCATGGTAGATGGCTCTGTGTGCAAATTGTTTAAATGTGCTCTTAAAAAATTACTAGCAGTATTTAGTTAAACCTGAGGTCTAGAAAGGAACGACTATATTTACCCAGTAACTGTACTTCAATATGTCTCGGTCTCTCAATAAATTTTTCAATAAACATGGCTCCATTTCCAAAGGCACTGAGAGCTTCTGAGGTCGCCCTTTGGAAACTTTCTTCAACTTCATCCATTTTCCTGACCACTCGCATTCCTCTACCTCCTCCCCCAAAGGCAGCCTAAACATACGATATTCACCTTTATTAGTTTAGTACCCTTTATATGCATAACAGTGGAAGTAAGGAGTCGGAAGGTATGCAAAATCATGATAAAGTTATGAAACCTACTCCTCCCCCCGTTTTCGAATGCAGTGAGCATGAATAACAGGATGAAAAAAGTTCTTAGTCATGCGCACCCCCTGAAATGAAAAACTTTTCTGCTTATTTCTCATATGATAGCTTGGCATCGACTATTTTTGCGGAGATTCTTTGTTCTTTCATGAGGATAGAACAGATGGTGAAAGATGATATCAGGTAGTAGACCGCAACCGCGGGCACGATTTTGAGTACAATATAATATATTTTTACAAGACCTTAATATAACCTAGGGTACTTACAAAGAGAATTACATGGTTCATATTCCTCGAAATGAACATCACAGTGCTTACAAGAAACGTGACGGACGGACAGACGGACGGACAGACGGACGGACAGACGGACATTTTGAAAGTTGTTCAGAATTCGTTCACTAACACAATGATATGAAAATTTTTCCTCTACGAGCGATATTTACGATTTTAGAAATTTGCCGATCAAATACAATATACTCTTCGTTTTTGCGAAGAGTATAATAAGTTTAATTCTTAAATAAGTAAAAATAAGCCAATGTAAGAAAGGGAAAAAAAAAATGTGTACGTATGTATTATATAAGTCTGTTTTGTCCTATATATAATCCTATCTATTTTATAATTGTTTTATAGTAGCTACTGTCATTTTATCTTACCCTTAATATTTTAAATTGTTTGGGTGTAAAATTGTCTCTCTTTTTTTCTTGGTAAAGACGTTTACCCTTCGTTTTCCAGGATGCTGATCAAGGATAATAGTAATAGTGAATTGGTCCCACTCCCCCCCCCCCCCCCCCCCAGGGAGTGGAATTTTTTTTTTTTAATTTTCTAATTAGTATATTGAGTGGGAGTGGTTTCAAAGTCACCATTTGTCCATTTTACATCCTCATAAAAAATGAACCTATCCTCGCAAGGATTTGAAATTCATGTTCCTTAAAACGGAATATAAGGAAGAGAATATTATTTGTAAAAATTTCTGTTTTCAATAAATTCAATACAGGGCACGATTTTGAGTACAATATAATATATTTTTACAAGACCTTAATATAACCTAGGGTACTTACAAAGAGAATTACATGGTTCATATTCCTCGAAATGAACATCACAGTGCTTACAAGAAACGTGACGGACGGACAGACGGACATTTTGAAAGTTGTTCAGAATTCGTTCACTAACACAATGATATGAAAATTTTTCCTCTACGAGCGATATTTACGATTTTAGAAATTTGCCGATCAAATACAATATACTCTTCGTTTTTGCGAAGAGTATAATAAGTTTAATTCTTAAATAAGTAAAAATAAGCCAATGTAAGAAAGGGAAAAAAAATGTGTACGTATGTGTTATATAAGTCTGTTTTGTCCTATATATAATCCTATCTATTTTATAATTGTTTTATAGTAGCTACTGTCATTTTATCTTACCCTTAATATTTTAAATTGTTTGTAATCGTTATTTTATAAACTAAATTTCAATCTATGTATTATTGATATTAAATATTGTGATTTGCCCTTTGTACAATGTATGTTAGTTTGGGTCAATAAAGTATTCTATTCTATTCTATTCTATTCATTCAATGCTATTGCCACCTTCTTCATTGCACGCATCGTCCGTTTCCGATTCATGATCGGAAATAAACAGTTCGGGTATAAAATTTAAGAAGTTTACAGCATTATCATAACTATTATCATTGGATTCGTTTGTTTCTATGCTTGGTTCATCATCCTCATCCTCTGGAGCACAATTCTCACAAAATTTACCTTGGCAAGTCTTACAAAAAACGCTACATCGTAAACCTAATTTTATACATTTGCATCGTTTTGCACATCCGCCCTTACAATTGGAATTATAGTCTTTAAAAAAGAAGTCCGGAACCAACTGATCTTCTAAAAATTTAAAATTGATGGATTACGAGGACACAAGATTTACCCAGAAAACAGCAAAGGCGGCAAAAACAAACAAAATGATAGTACAAGTCCCTAATATCAGCCAAGTAGCTACCTATTATTACAATTATCCTCGAAAACGAGGATTAAACGTCTTTAACAAGAAAAAAAAAAGAAACAATTTTACACCCTCTGACAGGTAGATTCCACCTCTAAGGGCGATTGAGGTCTACTACCTGACATCACCTTTCACCATCTGTTATATCCCCATGAAAAAACAAAGAATTCCTGCAAAAAGTCGATGCCAAGCTGTCATATGAGAAAAATGAGAAATAAGCAAAAAGATTGGCCGTTTCAGGGGGTGCGCATGACTAAAAAACTTTTTCATCCTGTTATTCGTATTCAGTACCCTCGAAAACGGGGGAGGGCCTAGGTTTCATAACTTTAGCACGATTTTGCTTTTTTTCGAGAAAATCCTGACTCCTTACTTCCACCATAAATAAGCTTTAAGAAACTATAAGCAACATTTATTTGGGGCAAGCAATACTTTCAGATATATTTTACTACAAGTATGATCTTTTTTTTGGTTAAAAATGTACATGATACAATTACAAACAAAATTCTATCTTGGTCAATTTTTATCATAGAAAAACAAAAAAAAAATCAAATTGAAGATAACATTATTACTTGCATTTTTGTAAAAATTAATATCTAAAGAGATATTTATCAAAAAATGTTCAAAATGTACTGCTACTTCTATTATTTCCATCCCTTACGCGCGGCGGGTAGGTGATTCCCTTAAATATTATTTTTTCGAAAAGTATACGACTGCGAAGTTTTAACCAGCCATGTATTATTATGAAATTAAACGTTATTTTTCCTGTACCAATAAATTCATGCAATTATTACTTATAGTCCAGTCACATTAGAATCCGTCTGCTAAAAAAATCCAAGTGCGCTGAAATTTTGCATACAACTTTATTTTGACTTTACAAATAACATCTCAAAAGTCCCCATGGATATCGCGCTTGCGTCTTCAGTTATTCAAGGTCAAAGGTCAAGGAAATCAGTTTTTCGCAAATATCCCGCTTCCCATGGGTCGTATGACTATTTTCGGTTAGTACAAAAATACAGATTAGGAGATTCTCTACAAAAAATGTTATATACATATTTTACGAATAACCAACCGTTTTCACGTTTTTCATGCTATACGTTAGAGAAATAATGAGCAGCGTTGTATCTGTTTCTATACTACCTCATCAGAGGTAAGGTGCAAGGTGCGTTTTTTTACATTGTTTGCCCAGTAGGCATAATCCATGTTTTTCCTTGTTAATTACCTTCTATAGCTCGTCCTCGTTCTCGTTCTCGTCCTCCTCCTCCCTCTCCACATGTTCCTCTTCATCATCTTCTGTCTCCTCGTTAACTTCTTCCTCATCATTTTCTTTTGTAATCCGTAATATTTTCTGTGAAGAAATCAACGGGATTAATTTAATTATATTCTTCATCTTGAATACTTTCTATTGAGTCTTCGATAGCACTATCGACATGAGTGACCGTGACCGTGACAGTGGCCACAAAGTATTGGACAAGGCAGCCCAACTTTTCTGCACCCATAATTTATGTTACATTCTTTAGTGTAATTGCAAAAGATGGTGTTTAGAAGTACATCTAGCGCAGGTGACGATAGTGTCTTAGTGGGCTCCTACAGATTATTGATCGTCCACCCCCACTGTTCAGGATTTAAATCATTACCAAGCCAATTCTGTATCTGATCATAAACTCGACTCAGATGTTAGTGAGCGGCTGCGGCAGTAGGTGGAAGTGAAGACAATTTCAAAGCGGTGCGGTGTTGAATCTTGTTGACTTAGCGAATGTCATGTATCGATAGTTGTTAAAGGATACTTCTGATTTAGAAGCTCCGTACATTACCAGAAGAATGCGTACTCCATTTTGTAAAGTAGTTTCTACTGGACAATTTTCCTGCTTAAAAACATCTGCTGATTGCTGCAAGTCTGGGCATTTTTCGAACATTTTAAGAACTTTTATTTTTCCTTTGCTAACGAGTGCAGATGTTGTGTCGCACCCGGTGATGGCATGTAGAAATAATAGATGATTTTTATAAATTAGGAAACTTATCTGTACTAGAAGAAGAGTATATCTTTGATTCTATTTTTCCTCTACCCGGTTTGAGGAAGAAAACTTGTAAAGAAGTACGTTCTATTAGAAGAATTCAAAGATCTACATCTTCTCCAACGATAATTGTGATGTTCTGTAGTGATTTTTCAAGCGCTGTTTCAAGCCCCCGCCTCTCCTTCCGCACCGCCCATTTGTACCGCCGCGCCGTGTCTAGAATATTGCATATCCTCTCTAGTAGCTAAATTTTTAATTAGTCATGAATTTTTGTTACTTGGAAAATAATGGCTATTGAATATATATAAAGAGTTGTGTACCTTGCTGCAAAACTTAACCCAAACAGCACGTCCAATTGTAATTACGTCTCTACAAGATATACACATGAGAAACAAAATATGTTAAGGTGGATCTAATTGTTAAACTAGTACTGACGTACACATATGAGATACACTTATGTTTATATTGACAGAATTATGTGATACAATGTTTAATAATTGGATACCATATGCACTCAAGATTCTAAACATTTTTATATAACGTAAAGAAGGATCATTAGAATGTTAAAATTTGACGTCCGTAGAAGATGCCTACAAGGTTTAAGTCATATGTATGTGTGATGCTTTATATAATACTTGTGCCTACTGCATACACCACATAAAAGTGCGATATAACACATGATACAAATAACTATATATACACTTTTTAGTTGTGTCTTGTCGTGTCTACATTCGACGATTCGAGCATGGAAGTGTGCGCGCGCAAAGCGTCAGCGTGAGCATACCGGCCATGTGTATCTCATGTGTCCTCTTTCCTCTATAAGAGTGGTCATAGCCACACATACAGCAGGCATTTTTGTTTTTTAACAATATCCAAAATAATTTATATTCGAAAGAGTTTGCAAAGATTCGACAGTTCGATATCGAGTTCTTTTAGTAATAAAATTAGATTAAAATGCATTAACAAGCAAAATCTAGCCGTTGATTGTTCTACTATAAAATCTTTAATCAGGTATTCAAACAGAAGTCAGTGGTTGAGCGAGTTAAACATTAAGCGGCGAGTCAAGAGGTACGCGGTTCGATCCGTGCTCACTCTTTCTTTTTTTTTTTTGTTAAAATAATTGCGAAAAAACTTTCAGTTGTTTTTTTCAAGGTAATTATTGCTTATAAAACCGATGTACGAATATACTTCTTTTCAATTTTAGGTCTGTTTTAGACCATTAAATATTCTATTTATGTTGTAGATGATATATTATACCTGACCGTTTTTTCTCCAACACGTTTCCCAGGTTTGTATAAGTACTTCAACTTAAAACTTTAATTCTTAACTCAAGTGACACTGGTGACAGTTTAATTAAATTAAATAAGTTCTTCTTAATAATTATAAATAAATAAAAATACTAGTAACTCGAAAAATTCAGGTTTGGGAACACAAGAGAACTTGAAAGATTTTCATATATTTTAAATAAGGCTAGAAATTCAATTTCACATAATAAAGACTTCATACACATCACTATAAATACTGTTTTTAGCATCCGAAATAACGGTCACTCAGATAGCTCAGTTGGTAGAAGCGTCAGTACTGTAATAGGGACAACAGAGACATGTAGGTTCGACCCCTACCCACCGCAATTGGCAAAGGTAAGTAAAAATGAATTTAATAACTTAATAAACATTATAATTTGCAGGCAACCCTTGTGAGAAAAAATTGGAGTGATGGTAAACAATATTAGATATGTTAATGTAAATAAAATGTACGGATGGCTAACAAATAAATTCATAGGACAAAACGTATTTATGCATTAATTACTTTATTTTTATCAAGTAGACTTACTAACTAGTATGTAGTTTTATATGTTCCCATTGCTAAAAACCTGTGGGGGGGATTACCAAATATAACCTGAAAAAGACTTCAAATTAACGACTAGCATAAGACGTCATTTGTCTGAGACATTAGGAAGTCAATCACTGTGCATCCGATAACACACTGTGGATCAAATTATTTGTGTATATGTAAATGGTATACTGTGGCTACATTGTGAGGCGGATGTTTAACCTTTGTGCATACGTGTGTGCCTACAATGTGTAAATGTAGCACATTTACATCGTAGAATTGTGTAACCTTGTGTCTGCATCTAGATACATCGTCACAATGCGAACACATCGTAATCGTTATTTGGTGTGCTGTATGGGAACAGTGTTTGTTATTTACTGAATGGTTAGTTGTACGCAAAAAAGTCATGTGACCTATAGGAAGCGAGATATTTGATAAAAACGGATTTCTGTGGCCTTTGACCTTGACTAACTGAAGACACAAGCGCAATATCGATGAGGACTTTTCAGACGTTGTTTCTAAGATTAAAATTTCAGCTCACTTGGATTTTTTTGGCTGATGCTGTTTTTTCCCGCCTAATGTGACTGGAGTATTAGGAGACTGACACCACAAGCAAAATCTTCATAAACAAATCCTTTTGTTTCAAGAAATAATAGAGTAATAAAATTATTTACGACCTACTTTTCTATTTCTTGCCACAAAAGTATTTGTTTTATATGAAGAATATATATATTTACGTATATATGAATACATTCTTGAATCATATTTTTTTCCATGCACCTATATAATTGAAATATGAAAAATTTGGGCAAACTGCATTTGATAGTCTGCTCCTTATTTATGGTGAAGCAATCCAAATTAAAAAATAAAATAGTGAAATAATAACTTACTTTCAATATAACAGGGAGACCATGTTTAGTGCAAAATTCTTTTGCTTCTTCCTTGGTTGTAATAGGTGTGTCGGTTCCAGGCACAATCGGTACACCTAAATACATAAATTAAATTGAAATAACTCTGAAGCTCATTCGGATCAGTAAATAAATCGAAAAGTTTTGAAAAAATTATTAAGCCTTTCGTTTATTTCATTAAAATTTTGAGCAAAATTTCTGCAAGCATGAAGTTAAATTAATATATAACAGAGGCTGAAGGACCTTGGTTAATAACCCATCGAATCGAGCTTATTTTTATTTAAAACAGTATCCACGAGTGAGGACTAATATGTTGAAGGAATACGTATTTAAGAGAAAATAAATAGAAAAATAAAAAGACATCGTATGAAACAACTGTTCAAAGTGTTCTCACGTTTAGTTTCCGACATGAAACCAAAATTGATTGAAGATTGAATGTACTATATGCATTCTGGATCGAAGCTACTTACCTGCTGCAACAGCTGCTGCTCTAGCCATCACCTTGTCTCCCATTGCAAGCACAACCTTAGGTGACGGTCCAATAAATCTGATGCCCGCATCGACAACAGCCTGTGCAAAATCTGGCCTTTCCGATAGGAACCCATAACCGGGATGTATGGCATCGATCCCATGGTCCGTGCAAATTTTAATTATGCCTGGTATGTCGAGATATGCCTGTACAGGGGGCAATCCTTCACCTACCAAGTAGCTCTCGTCAGCTTTTAATCTGAAGATGTGGGCTCTATCTTCGTTGGAATAGATGGCGACCGATTTGATTCCCAATTCATTGCACGCTCGAAAAACTCTGACGGCGATTTCTCCTCTGTTCGCTACCAGAAGACGTCTAATTGGTTTGTATTCGACATCGATGGAATACTTCTTGTTGGTGGAATAGTTCCATTTCTGTGAGTATTTTAAGGTGGATCGGTGTAGAAATGATTTTTTTGTGACTAGTCGAATTAGCATGTTTTAAATGGGGTTGTTGCTCGTGATGTTTTATTTTAGGGTATCTTAGTTGCCCTTTTTTTCGGTGGTTCCTGCAAAAAAGAGTAAAATGAATATTTATTTAATAATGTTGTTAATATGGAAGAATATATTAATCCATAAACGATGTTACATATTAAGCATGTTTTATACAAGTAAATTTGAATTTTTAAAAACCGCCGACCATCCTATAAACAAAACCATATCGATATCGGTTGATTCACTAGAGAGCTACATGAGAATAATTATAACTCTTTATTGATGATGTGCAGCTCCCTAAAGGTGTAAAACCTTGTAAACATCTACTCTTTCAAATAAAGAAAACAATCAAAATCGGATGACTCGTTTTTTAGATTATGTTTTTTTCGATTCCGTTATTTATTATTCACGATATTTTTCGCCTCATGGGAGGAGGGTGCTAGTAAAAATCCAAAAAAAAATTTTTTTTCCTGCCTCATGAGGGGGTGCTATTAAAAATCCAAAAAAAAATTTTTTCCGTCTCATGGGGGGGTGCTAGTAAAAGTCAAAAAAAAAAAAATATTACCGCCTCATGGAGGGAGTGCTAGTAGAGGTTCAAAAAAAATTTTTCCTCCTCGGGGGGGGGGGGGCTAGTAAAAACCAAAAAAAATTTTTTGCCGCCTCGTGGGCGCAATACTAAAAATCAAAAAAAAAAACTTACAATATTTTTCTTTTCTTGATTCGTTCACCATTCGTTACGTCACACTGAGTCAGACCCCCTCCCTCTCCCTTATCACACTTAGTCACGTAATTACGAACCCCCTGGAGTGTGACGTCATTTATGGATGGCCCCTAAGAGGCTAAACTCCGCCGAGTACCTCCAACATCTTACATAGTATAAATATAACGAAGAATTTGTAAATAATTTAGTGCTGAACAAAAAAGGTCCTTAACATTTTTGTCGCAGCATCGATGGTTCACGAGATATTGTTAAGTGTAAAAGTAGCTTAGGCTAAACTTCGCCGAGTACCTCCAACATCTTACGTAGTATAAATATAACGAAGAATTTGTAGATAATTTAGCGCCGAAAAAAAAAAGGTCTTGACCATTTTTGTTGCACCTTAACGGTTCGCGAGATATTCATAAGTGTAAGGGCGTTTTTTCACTGGCCGACACGATACCGATACGATACCAACAATGTCGTACCGATACTGAAGAATAGCATATAATAACATGGGGACGACAAAATGTGACAAAATGTGACAAAACGGTATCGTATCGGCAAGTGAAAAAGAGTTCCATATAATTTTATGCGTTTGTGCTGCCCCGATTATCGTTGTATCAGTGTCGTTGACGACGAATCGGTATCATTTCGGCCGGTGAAAAAACGCCCTATCGGCAAGTGAAAAAGAGTTCCATATAATTTTATGCGTTTGTGCTGCCCCGATATCGTTGCATCGCTGTCGTTGACGACGAATCGGTATCGTATCGGCCAGTGAAAAAACGCCCTTAGGCTAAACTTCGCCGAGCACCGCCAACATCTCACTTATTATAGATATATGGAAGAATTTGTATAGAGAATTTAAAGCTGAACAAAAAAGGTCCTTACCATTTTTGTTGAAGCATCGACGGTTCACGAGATATTGTTAAGAGTAGAGTGGTTTCAGAATTAATTTGTTCATGTGCATAATATGTACTAGTTCTTCTTTATTTTGAGTAAAATGCAAATTTTCAATGAAAAATCCTGAAAAATTTACATACTTCAGTAATCAGAATTATTTACTAATCCGGATCATTGCGGTTTTAATTAGTCCGGATTATGGAGGTTGTACTGTACTATGACCAAGTCTGTCGAAAGTTTTAATACTATTTTAGCCTACTTTCATAAGTTAGGGCAAGTCTTATTTTTGTTTCTATTTAAAATCCTTAAGTCTATAATATACTTCTTTGGGAGAACTAAAAAATAAGCACAGTAAACCTTTATGTAAAAAAAACAACGTTTATACAATAATAATCAAATGTATTTGGTAACATTTAATTAGACACGCAGGTTTATTCAAGTAACTACCTATATTTCATAAATAATCCTTTTCCGCTTTAAATTTCCGAATTAAATTATACAATTAAAAATAATAAACTGACATTATACGCTCATTATTGTAAGTACCTAGACGCTTCAACAGATTTACGGCAGGCGATATGCCTAAAAGTTTATTTAAAAACGATAAATTATTCGGTTTACTTGAATCGTTCACGATAGAATAAACTCAACAAGCTTTGATACTAGAAAACATTCACGTGAAGTACTACAGACGTATAAAAAGTTCATTAACTTTGTAACAGGTTTGGAATCGTAATATTTATATTGTTATGTGGTATGGGCCGCTATAAACTATTTATAGGACACATGAAATAAAAACGTGTTTCCTGCATTCTTATCTTATAAAAATATTTGGATGGCCCATAGATTGTAATCACCATTATCATAAAGATTATACATATATACATACAAATAAGCCTACTACAAAATCTACAAAAGCGGGAAACCAAAAAAGTAGAATCATTTCGAACACAATTTATTATTAATACTATTTGCTTTCGCCCTACAAGATTAATGGTAGATTTCTAATCGTTACCAAAATATTTCAATTACGGCAGCCATATTAGATTCACCATTTTGAATTTAAATTTTTTTAGATCAGATTTGACATCAGCTACTCTTAAAACACCTAATAGTCCAGTGTTTGACGGTTTTTCGCTCAGAATTCTTTCGTACAAAACCGATTGACGTAAAATTTGGACAGTAATTAGGGAACGCTACAAGAAACAAAAGTTATATAGTGCCGATGTGTGCTTTTACCCTGGGGGTGGATGCTTCTAGGGAGAAATTATTACATTCAAAATAACCGCAGAAATCGATAGGGGAATAAATCTAAGCAAAAAATGTCCTACAAAGTTTTTTCGATGAGTCAATACTTTTTGAGTTAATCGTGATTGAAAATGTTGATTTTTCATCTAAAAAATTCATGTTTTAGAACAATTTTTCGGGAATAACTCGAATATCTTACGTTTTATCAAAAAAATTATTATACGCAAAAATGAAGCTTATGCATGCGCGCTCTCTTTTAAAGCCTTACAACCTCGACTCTTGAACGGTTTATCACAAGCAACCTTATACTTATCGTTTCGCAATAAAATTATCTTTATTTTGATATATAATTTATTTGGTTACCAGATCAGTGAAGGTACCACTTTCGATTCACCTATTTAGACCTAGCAACCGTATAGCCTTGAACGGAAAAAGGTAAGCAACCTCATGTTTACATATTCTATAGGTTTCTTACTTTCGATTAGTGTTAAATTTTTTTGGTTAGAAGATCGGTGAAGGTATGGGAAAAAAATAATTATTGAATTTTCAATTAAATATAGCCTTGTACATATTTCGTTAGGCAACCCATCACCGTTACTTCAGACGTTCGTGACGTCACACCACCACCGGGACTCTATCACCGAACAGACTTTAGTAAAGGTGTGCGTATACCTACCTCTAAAACCCATAGCAATAAAATAAAAGCTAAAAAACAATAAAAATTCACATTCCAGGCCAACTTTCAAGTAAACCTCGTATGAACATTCCCATCTTCGTATTTCAGTTCGTTAATATATTTGTTAATGCGAACAGAATTTGCTAAAACTGCGTATTATCTGATTCCGAGATCAACTGTAGGGTCAACTATGATGTTAAACAGTAAAATCAAAAGTTAATTCCAAATGAAGTGTTTTAAGCGGTTGTAGTTATTGACGTGCGGGAAACCCATATTCCTTATTACTTATTCAGTCAACACGGTACAAAGTTCTTTGACTTTTTCAATAACAAATAAATAAACAACTACAAGGTCTGGATTCTGAATTATTAATCTATACAGGTATACATAAACATATGTAAATTAAACCACGAAACGATTAATTGATAATGCGGGTAAAATAGGCCAATTAAACATTTATGGGCTTACTTTTATGGATATAAAACGATTTAGGTGCTTGTTTCTCAACTTAAGCAAACAAATGCATAACTCGAAAAATATTTACTTTCTTTAGTCTACCAGGTGTTAACATATACTCTAAATATACGGTAACACCTTCGTAGCTGAGTTATTACTCATCCAATTTTAACCAAATTTGGATCGGTATCAAATATGTTAGTATATCTCTTTTTATTTAAAAAAAAAGGGTCGATTTTTCGAGAAGTCATTAGGCATTTTTTTACTGAAAGAACTAATACAATATTATTGATCAGCATGATTGAGAACCTTTATATCCATTTAATAGCATTTTTAATTAGGTACTTAATAATTAATAACTTGGAACTAAATTGTTTTAATTTTCTATCTGAAAGCACTTTTTCTACCTCTCACTATCATCCATACTTCCATACATCCATACTAGAGATGGGTACGTGACGTGAATTTCACCGTGTCACGCCGTATCACGGCGTGAGCGTGTACATTTAAGGTACCAAATCACGGAAGATTTCGTGAGTGTGCGTGAGTCAAAAGATCCCGTGCGTGAGATAATATTCACGCCGTGACACGACGCCCCATCTCTGCTTTAAAACTTCAACCTGTCGTGTCGTGAGAAGAATAAGAAGCGAAGCGATAGACGGAAGACGGAACGCGAGCGCGAGAAGGATGGGAAAAGGACAGGGTCTCTATTCTTGACTGCAGTAGAATAGAACAATCGAGAGAAAGTGGGCGTGTCTCTATTGAAATTCACAAAACCGTATTCTTGAACTTATTTCTATCGTCGCTTCTATCAAAAACTGATCCCTCATGCTTCTCTTGGTTATTTTCAGGGACCAGTCGGGGAATGCCGCCATTTTCTACTTTTCTAACCCAGAGACGAACCCACGGGGGGTTATGGGGGGGTACGCTCCCCCCCCCAATGTTGATTGAGTTGGGAAAATCACCAAAAATGTAAAAAATCTTTATTGGGTATAATTGCAAAAAAACGAATAATGAGTTGATAAAAATTAAATGACACTGTCACTATGACCATTTTTTTATAAATAATTTTAATTGATATTATTTATGACTTGATGTGACTGATGTGAGAGCCACAGAATAGTCGACGGACAACGCACAACGCCGACGGGCCTACGCGACGGGCCAACAAAATAAACTCGTCAACTCGCGGAAATTCGACGTTCGACCCAGTAGACGGCACACGGCCAGAGCATACAATTCTCAAAGACTGTCTTACATTAGAAATATTAGAATATTACTCCTTTTTGCCTTTATCAATACAATGCTTTGTCCTAGCTATAAAGTCGTTTGCTGTTGGTTTATACTGAGTATCACTAATATCAGTTACCAACCTTTCAACGAGAGATAATAATAATAACAAATTGTTGTCGGTCAGAAATTGTTAAAATATTAAATTCTTAGAGGACACTGAATCAGAATCTGGGACTATTAAAGGGGTCTACAGACGATCCAGCTGCTGGGACCCGACATTGTTGGTACGCTTTGAAGATAATTGGAATTCCAGCGGACCAGTTAACTTTTATGAATGAGTTCAAAGCATGCCGACAAGGCTGGCTCCCTGCCGCTGGATCGTGTGTAGACCCCTTAATGCTACCTATTGCGTATCACAATGTGAAGTGGGAAGTGGCCGGTAGCCGTACTAGCGCAGACGTTCACGAGCTTGCGCCCCGACTTGCGGGTAATCGTATTGTATAGTGTATTCCACAAATATTTCATCGATACAAAAAAGCTCGCAAAAAAGCATAAAGGATGCCGACCGCTTCTAGTTAGTGTACCGCCCGCCGGTCCAATTTGACAACGCTAGTCCACGTTGACCACCAACCTATCATAATTCCGGTAGAGAAAATTTAAACCAATTATATTCAGTGGGAGTGGCCTACATTTTTGTTCGGAAATATGTGACCATTTTTTTTGTGATGATAATAAAGAAGCCGAACACTTTTATGGCCTTTTATGTAAATAGACTGAAATTGATACAGGTCGGTACCCTTTACGTTTTTTTGCGAACTTTTTTATATCGCTGGATTATTAAGGGGTCTACACACGATCCAGCGGCAGGGACCCAGCCATGTCGGCATGCTTTGAACTCATTCGTAAAAGTGAACTGGTCCGCTAGAATTCCAATTATCTTCAAAGCGTACCGACAATGTCGGGTCCCTGCCGCTGGATCGTGTGTAGACCATTATCGTTGGTACAAACTATATCTTGTTTTTCTCCACGGTCATTAAACTATAACGGTTACCTCATCCAGTAGCTTTTAGACGAAGGAGAGCGCGGGGTCAACTTAGGTCTAGCGCCTACATCATGTAGTTTAGTTAAACTTCTTTTGCATAATATTTGTATCGCTAGGCTACTTATAGATTAAGTCTGAAATAAAAAAAAAAAACATAAGGAAATATAAGTTGTAAAAAAAATGGGCAGTTGCCAAATTAGTTGTAGCTTTCCCCCCCCCCCCCAAAAATAGCTGGGTTCGTCTCTGTTCTAACCTAGAAAAGTGAATGTTGTCAAAAACTGAATGTTTTATTTCACTTTTAATTAATATTCTTGTTATTTTGGACTTAATATAAAGATGAATCTGCCTGAAATAATATATTGGGACGAAATAATCTACAACGTGAACAATTCTCAAGAGCTCCTAGAGGTAGAGACTGTTGAGAGAGATTCTTCCAGAGATCAGTTTTTATTATCAAATGAAAAATGTATGACATTGTTCTGTCTGACTAAGCTCTTTTTCCATGATTTAATAGAGATCTTAGAGTTGTAAAGCAATCGGTCCCTTGTCTATTAAATGTTAGGCAAGTAAAAGATCCCTACTCTTCTTACGAGAAAAGGTTCAGCAAAATTTTCAGGTTGGGGGTAGCCAATCTCCTGGCATCGGTGATAGGCCCTGGTAGCGGAAATAGGCCGACGTTAAATAAATAGAAATCTTCCCTGTCTGTACAAACTATGTACAAAATATATTTTAAATAATAATAGGTAGCATTATTTTTTTTTTTGTTTATTTGGAAATACCAGATCAACAAATTAATGTTGTACATGGTAGTGTGTTGTAGTAAGACAGTACATAACAATTGAAAATAAAATAAAGAACAGAAACAAAATATTTGGTTTAACATAACAATAGAAGAATATTGATATTAGTATCAATCGGAAACGCTACTGGAAGTAAGATATCTTGTGGTAGTCTTTTTCTTAACCTATTATTACGAGTCTTTTCATTTAGGTTTAAATTTCTGGTACTTGTTTGTACAGTTGTTTATAGTTTTGAAAAATGTCTGCACATGATTTCATAAAGTCCTCAATTTGTGGCACGTCAAGCTTTCGATGGATTTGACTTTCTTATAAGCCAATGGGCATTTATAGCAGATCTCAACACTTTATTTTGAAATGTTTGCACCTTTTTAATATTAGTTTTGCTAGCAGTTCCCCTTATCACACAGCCGTAAGTTACCAATGGTCTTAAGATCGATGTATATATATTAATGTCGCGCACTTAACTCTGAGCTTTGATTTTCTATTAATAATGGGATATAGCATTGATAACCTTGCGTAACCATCATTAAGTTTTTTATTGATATGGTAACTCCATGTTAGTCGTTTATCTAACTATACTCCTAGATATTTAATTGCACTATGTCTGCAGGATTCCATATTAGTCGTTTATCTAACTATACTCCTAGATATTTAATTGCACTATGTCTGCAGGATTCCATATTATTTCCTCGTCGTTGATGATAATATTATACTGGGGTTTTGTGGTCTTCTTGTGGAAAGCATTATTTTTCAAATAATAATACCTACTTTGGGCTCAACTCTGTTTTTAAGAATACATATTGGTACCCCGGCACATATGAAAACATTCACATCTCTTTTCAAAATATAATAATTATATTGCCGCTTATCTTTTATTACACCGAATCTTTCAAAACACTGCTTCATTTTCAGGTTCTAGCAGCTCTGTGTGTCTTTCAATACGTTTGTTAATATTCGTATTGTTATTGTTATGAACTTTGGTTATGCCGATTGACAGAAATTGCTCGTCTATGATTGGTGAATAAGTTTGGCAACGCTGCGGTTCATTCCCTAATATTTTGTTCCCTCCTTTCTGTTCAAGAATACAGTTTAATGCTTGCAGTAGAACGGCAGTAGAACAAATCCGGGGAACGCTCCCCGGGGAACGTTCTATTCTATCACGGTCAAGAATAGAGGCCCAGGAGACAGGATGAATGACGCAACATTCAAATCAAACTGCGTAATTGCAGCGTGTACATTTAAGGTACCAAATCACGGAAGATTTCGTGAGTGTGCGTGAGTCAAAAGATCCCGTGCGTGAGTTTGCCTTAACATATATCAGTACGTGCGTGAGTGTGCGTGAGCTAAAGGTTTAAAGTCGTGAGCGTGCGTGAGCGTGAGTCAAAATCGACTCACGCGCCCATCTCTAATCCATACTTTCAAATTCGGCAATCCTTAATGCCCGAACAGTTACAGGGCTGCTGTTTCGAAATTTTTGGCAATTTTTCAATGACAATTCTTGGCCTATGAATTTGAAAGTATCGATGACGCAGGGTGGTGAACAGGGACGGCGCCAGACTGGCTAGGCCGGGGGAGCACAATTTTTTTTAGGTTTGTAGGGTGGGCAAAGAAATTTATATATTGTATAGTAGGGCAGGAAATAGGAATTATAATTGTAATAAAGCAAAAATATAATATTTTCGTTAATTTAAATTATTAAAAAATCTAAGAATCCAGGGGGGGGACTTGGGGGGCACAGTTCGTTTTGGGGGGCACATGCCCCTGCAGCTCCCCCCTTTGGCGCCATCCCTGGTGGTGAAGAATTACTTTCTTTGGAAAAACAATTATTTTTCAAGTTATTAATTAATATTTGAAAAATACAATTTTCATTTTTAAAACCTCAAAATCATCATCATTAAACTTTGGATATGGGGGTTCTAAATATGGCATTAACTCTTCGCTTAAAAAGTGCCTAATATGACTTCTCGAAAAATCGACCCTCATTTCTTAATAAAAATGCACACCAACGACTAAAATAAGTTTTGTTTCACTCAAAAAAGATTTGGTAAAGGACTTTGATACCGATCGAATTTTGGTTGAAATTGGATGACTAATAACTGAGCTAGGAAGGTGTTACTATGAAAAGTAGGACGCACTGTATATAAATTACATTTTGTGTATTATATGTGAATTATTAGTTCAGTAAAACCATAGCCGACACACATTCAATTCCAATATGATAATAAATAATGGATTCAGTTTTAGTTTCCTTACAAAATAATACGTAAGACCTACTGGATAATTTTTATAAACAAAAAAACAAACACAAACGTGGTTACCCCGGCAACAACGTTCTAGTCTGATAACTAATCAATATGATGTTTGTATTGGTATTCCTTGGAATATCAAGCAATTTAACATGAACCCAATTCTTTGTACTTTGGACTATTTAAGTGACTTGAACCCCACTTACGTCACAAGAATAATAACTTATGATTGTTCCGTTATTTGTTTTTGTCACAAAGCCGACGCATACAATATATTTGTTATTTATATATGTATACAGAGTGGCCAAGTTACAAATGTTGGTTAACCCGATCCATTGAGTTTGTCTGAGAGTAGAACTCACAACTTCTAGAAATGAGATTCAGATACACGTTTACTTATTTTTGAACCTAAAGGCAGCTTACTAGCAACGAGACTTTTTTACGCCCCTTTTTGTCTAGAAAAAGTATACTTCACAGATATCCACAAAAAAATTATTATTGTAGAAAGTGGTTACAACACTCAAATTGCGCGAAATAAAAGTAACTTTATAAGAGTGCGTTGAAAACAATAGAAAACTTGCATATATTTTTAAATTTCATTAGAGTGTTTATTTATATGGAAAAATAGGCTATGCGAAATATTTAATTTGTAACGAATAATTAAAGTTGTAATCGCTAGCCACTAATTTCAAACCAGGTCCCACATAACACAGTTTGTACTTAGTATGTACTTGTACAATCGACGTCAGCTTAAACTCACGGCTGTTGGAGATGTTCTCTTTCTTACACGCACACTACAAATAAGATTAGAAAGGGAGCATCTCTAACAGTGATGACGGCGATTGTACATACTAAGTACAAACTGTTTGTACTTACCCAGACCTTATCCCGTCGCATTCCACATTCCCTTAAATTAAACAGTCTATTCACAGCATAGAAAGTTCTATGCTGTGGTCTATTTGCTGCTTTCCTAGCTTCTAGTTCCACTTCGACATGCAAGGGAGTCAGTTCAAGAATGCTCGTCCATGAACTTGACATATGTGAGCCCTAATTAATTGTGGAGCGCTCCTGGGAGCGCCACCGCACAAGTACCGCATACGTTATGAGGGATGAAACCCCATGATGGTGTACATCCAGATATCGTGTCCAGAGAGTGATTTTTGGATTTATTCCCCACTTAAGACCGAAGATACGCCTGCACATCCATAGGAATGAGCATGCTTTCCTCGCTTGAGCTTCCACGTGGACCTTCCACGATAGTTTGGAGTCTAGGGTTACCCCCAGATACCTCACTGTACGGGAAAGACACAGACGCGTACTCATAAAAGAAGGAAACTGAAAATCGCTTTTTTCTCTCTTTTTAGTGATAATACAGTCCCTGTACTGGTGTCCCGTAAAAATTTTAGTACTGATTTGTCTAACCAACAGAATCAAGTGAAGTACATATAGGAGAGTCAGAAGAAGTTGGGTAGACATCACCATATTCTGGACCGGGTGTTTTGGACGCCATTTTCCAAAATGCACGACACTGATTTTATTTTGTATATATTTCTGCTCCTGCGACAGTCATACTCATCATTTAGGTGTATAAATATGTGTTTTTAGGGGCAAGGAATCGATTAAGATGGTTTGTGAAGTTGCCTGACGCTATTTATTAAAGAATACTAAAAGTTTTCTCTATTACAGGGCGTAATCCGCAGTCTAAAAACTGGCCTACTTTACTGTAATATTTATGCTGATACATCCTAAAAACTGGAATGTTCATTTCATAAAGATATTTTGAAGAGTCACTTAAAGAAGGTGAAAGACAAAGACGGAGAAATGCTGATCCAATCGAACTGATAACAATCAAACAGGAGACTCTTATTCCCAAACAGATGGACAGATTCTGGTCTTCATGTAAAAACAAAGAAATGCTCCAATTGGGCGCTGCTACTAGTTTCATTGAAAAGGCAAAAGTGACTAACTTCACTACAGTGTTAAGTGGAACCATCACAGGAGACAAAGACAGCAGGGATGCATTAATAGTAATGAATAAAGAAGTTCAAACTTGCTCGGACCTTCGAACCTTTGTTGAAGAAGCAGATAGCAGAATTATAATCCATCTCTTCCATGCTGTCTAGTCAGGCATAACATGCCTTATAGTGCTATCAAATGACACTGATGTTGTTGTTCTCATCCTTCGATATATATTTGAACTATTCAGTAACAGATTGCAAGAATTGTGGATCAAAGTGGGAGTGGGTAATAAAATGCGCTATGTGCCTCTACACACACTTGGGAGACAACTGGGAGCTGCACTTTGCAACACTTTAATTAAGGCCCACATACTTACAGATTGTGATGTCACAAGTAAGATTGGAACAAAACCATCTGCACTAAAAGCATCGCCAGAAATTTACTACTTCGATTTGCAGAAGATAATACTCTGTCTGAAGAAACACTTGACAAAGCAGAGGAATACCTTGTTCAAGTTTTACATCCATCATCAATGATTAAAAAATATGATGAACTTCGTTATTCATTACACAAGCGGAAACAGATATTAGAGCTACCACCCTCATCTTTTTCAATAAGAAAGGATATATCCGAAGACGTTTTTTTGTTTTAAACCTATCACAAAGCTATTTTCCTTATACAAGCCTCAGCTGACAGGTTATGGATGGCGCAACGATGCAAATGGTGTGCTAAAGCCTGATCTGTGCTTTAACAAAATGCCTTCTGAACTATTAATACAGTGCAGTTGTATAGTATGTGCTACTAGAGGTGTAAATGTAAATGCAATATTTGACACGTACAGAGTATTGCAAATGTGGTGAACAATGTAAAAGATAGATTAAGAAAAAAGTATGTTAGTTTTACACTCAGTTTTCCATAACAGAGTTTACTTCTGTGTCTATATAATAAAAAAGTTGTGCAAATGTAATTAAATGTTGTAGTGTAAATATCACTTTCCAAATAAAATATTGTATTCCACTTTTGTTCATATTTTTATTTAAAATCCAAAATAACTAATTTTCTTAAATAAGTAGCAGTCAGGCAACTTCACAAACCATCTTAATCGTTTCCTTGCCCTTAAAACAGTGGCGGATCCAGAGAGGGGCGCTGGGGGCCAGCGCCTCCCCCCCCCCCCCGGACCCTCGGAAGACTTTACCCGTCACCACACGTAAATAATAATTAATAACACAGGTTTACAAAAAAGGTCTTGTCCTAAGGTTTCTGAAGTATTTTAAGCTGCTGAAGGCAATTTTGGACAAAAAAATTTCTATCGCGTCAATTTTTCATCCCCTAAAAAGGGCAAAAAAAAGATATTGTCTTAGTTTCACATCTAATTTTTCAGAAGTATTGACGCGCTCTTTTATCCCCTAAAAACTGACATGACAACTACAAATTTTACTCATTGTTAGTTAACGCCCCCCCCCCCCCACCCCGGAAGCCTACTCTGCATCCGCCACTGCCTTAAAAACATATATTTAGATACCTAAATGATGAGTAGGGAGCAGAAATATATACAAAATAATATCGGTGTTGGCCATTTTGGAAAATGGCGTCTAAAACACCCGGTCCAGAATATGGTGATGTCTACCCAACTTTTTCTGACTCTCCTATATGTAGTACTTCACTCGATTCTGTTGGTTAGACAAATCAGTACTAAAATTTTTACGGGACTCCAGTACAGGGATGACCGAGAGCCCGTATCTCTTACACCATAACTGAACTATCTCAAAAGCCCTTTGCATGAGCCCTGAAATAGTCACTTCAAATCGGCCTCTTATCATGATAGCCACGTCGTCTGCATATGCTCGCGCAACGATTCAATTTATTAAATTAAATTTTAAAAAAAAATTCATTAAAAATTGTGTGGGTTGTTAAACAAATGCCTTTATTTCGCTTTACCCGCTTTACCGCTAGCTTTGTCAATGACATCTGGTATAAAATTTTTAATTTACACGATGAAGTAACTATACGTGGATAATAATTAATACCTAAAGCTTTATTTGCTCATTTATATTAACTTGTATTAGTCAAATATGAAAATTAATAATGTGTATAGGTAATAATAATAAACAATAAACCATTGGGATTACAAAGTAATAAATAAATGATGAGGATATGAAAATAATTACGTTTAATAATACGTGTATACTTGAAAGGTTAATACCATGTGAGTGGATATTTATATTAAAAATGAAAAGTCCGATTCTCATGAAAATAATTTATACAGGATGTTCGGAAAATGCATAAAAAACTTTGGGAGATCATTATACGAGTTAACATAAAGGTAGTTGTTCTTTTAAAAAATGTAAATCTCAATAGTAACAAGAGTTACAGCCACTCAAAGTTCATTTTTTTTTCTTTTTGACATAATTCACCTACAAGGAATGTTTAATTGTTAATTTGTGGTTATTTTAATTTCTGATTGTAATAATAAGTGTTGCCGCTCAAAGGTTATGTTATCTAGATATTATTAAAATTGTTGGTGATAATGTGAGATCATCAAGAGAATCAGCTCGCGAATTTAATATAGGATATCCAAATTGTCCGCCGATTAATGTCTGCACCTTTAGAGAAATTAATGTTTTAATGATAAACAATCCAGATTTGAAATAAACCATAATTTATGAAATTTAATGTATCACAGGAATGTACTTTTCACGGATCTACATTTAAAAAAAAACCGATCTAAATCGGATCTAAACTAAACCTTTTTATGGGGGTGGTTCCAAGCAATATTTCACTGAAATAAAGATTTACTGAGATATTTGCAATAAAAACAAACAATTTTACGTTTTTAGAAAGTACCTTTATAATTTAAAGTAGTGTTTTATAAAGCAAGTGCTTTAAAGGGACAAACAAAATTGAGCAATCTAGGTAAATATACAATAGTATTAGGGATATATTTAAATTACTGACTAATTATAGTACCAAAATGACCGACATTCTTATTAAATGAATGTACTAGTCAAGGCAAGTAGCCGCGCAGAGAAAGAAGAAATATCGTCCAACAGTGACGATATTTCTTCTCTCTTGCCATCCAAGTATGGTTGACTAGCATAAAAAACAAACATGTTTCAAATGAAAAAGTCTCAGATCTACAAGAGTTACATTTTAAAATTATTTTCAAGTATAGTACATATTCTCGGTGCAAGTCGGAAAATTATTTTTTTTTTTGAAATTGTCTCTAAACTACCTTTATTTTTGAAAATATCGAAAATTGTTATTTAAAGAAGTTGCTTATAATGCAAAGTTATATTCAGATATCTATATAGATATAATCTGGTTGTTCTATTTTAAAAATTAATATTTTCCCCTATTTTGCGCATAATTCCTGAACTATATTTCTTAATATTTTTCTGTTATTAATAATTCTCTCTATTTAATATTTTCAGTTAAAGTAAAGGTTTAAAATCCACTTTGAAGAACTTTTTTGACCAAAGAAAATTTTAGGAAAAAATGCTGAATTTCTTGGTTCTCTTTTTTTCTAGTGTTAACTTTTTCGAAATATTATTATTATATTATATATATTATTAAGTTCATCGTCAGTGTGTAATATACTGCACTTATTTTGTAAAAAAGCAGCATAGCTGCATAAGACTACTAATATCCTCCACAGTGTAAAGCTCTCTTTTTGGTTTTTAGTATTTTTTCGCTAAATGTGACACGAGTTATTCAATGAAAGCCATTTTGGAGATACCCGTTCTTTCAAGCCAAAATCTCAATTTTCATGTCGTTATAACTTAAAAACTATCAATTTATATAAACAATTGTGTGTTACCTTTTTGTCTCAAAATGTGATTCTCTTTCAGTCCCAATGTTACTTCTTTTTGGTGTCACCTCCCGAAAAGGGGTGGCATCCACATCCGCATTCTATACAATGGTAAGCCCCTCACATAACAAGACGCTTCTTTCATGCATTTACTAATAAATCATGAAAAAAAAATTATCCATATGACGATCTTTCTAAATTAAGATCTCTAGTTACTGTACGAAAACGACTAATAAGTGGATTATTGCAAAATTATCGTGCAAATGTTTCATTTAATCCCAAAATAATCATAAAAAGAGGTGTGTAAATAAATAAACGTGTTTCCAATAACACTCAGACACACTTACCTAATCGTTTGAAGACATTGATCGTATCGCTTATCGCAATGTTAGATTACGGTATTAATTTTTATCATTTCAATAATAATATTTTTTATCGTTCAATCTAAATATCAATATGAACCAAGTATATTATTTTTTTCTTAGTAGTAAATTCCTACTGCTAGAAAAGCTAAACTAGGTGAAATAGAGCACGTTATATTTTTTTGTTTATAACAAATTCTATGATTTAATAAAGAATAATAGTCCATTTAATTAAAACGTTTTTTTTCGGAACCTTGAACCATGAACACCGTTATCAACAAATATTGTTATGTGCGCCGTTGAACACAGTCTCAGTCTGCTATTATTTCTGTGCATAATTAATTCCCTAATCATATTAAGGTTGACTTAGTCTCAAATGTTGTATAAAAGAAGAACGGAAAAATTATTCATTTGTTACATTTAAAACAATGTATACCCAGCTATTGTGAAAAAACTGAAGAATGTTATGGTTTTCAAAAACCTTGCATGTATACATCCAGGCCTCCCGCATCAAATCATGGGCCCCGGTACCAAATTCATTAGCGGGGCCCCGCGCCTAATAATTGATGAGCGGGAAAATTTTTTTTTGACAAAATCTCTGGCGGGTCCTCGTTACGGGCCCCTCGTGAGCCAACGCCCCTCGTGAGCCAACGCCCCCCGCGCTTAATAATTGATGAGCGGGGGGTAACTTTTTGCCAAAATCTCTTAAGATTTTCCAATGGGATTCTCTTTATTTTGGCGTTACAAATAATTTCTCAAAAGTCCATAAAGCCAACTGGACGGCTACAATAGTTACAACAGGCCAAATGTCAAGAAAATCGGCTTTCTCAAATATCTCGTAAATTACGTTAATTTTGGCAAAGACGAACCATAATCAACAAAATTATAATTTGAAAACAAAATTGCCAAAATCTCTAGCGGGCCCCCGTTACGGGCCCCTCAAAATCCAACAGCCCCCCCCCCGCGCTTAATAATTCATGAACGGGGGGGAGAAATTTGAAAAAAAAAATTGTTAAGATTTCTGGCGGACCCCCGCTATAGGCCCCTCGGAAACCCGGGCCCCTAAACTCAGTACCCAATAGAGCCCCCACACGGAGGGCCTGATTATATCAACACAAAATTTACTTTTGATATTGCTCTGATTTTATTAACAGACTTCAAAACATTACACAGGCACACAAAATTAAAAAAGTGGTCTTTTTCTGGTACCACATGGGGTTTTGTAGGAACAGGAGATGACCTTGCGGCATGCCCTTCCTGCCGGAGGCAGGGTCGTCCACTTGACCTGAAGGAAGCAAAATACTATGTAAGGAGCGTTACCACCAGGGTACTTGCCCTTGCGAGTTCACATTCGAACAAGTATACATTTTCAAATGCAATTTGTATTGGAAAACGTATACGTGTACGAATGCGAATGGTCAAGGATAAGGGCCCTGTGCGTTGCTTTGTGTGTACCATATAATATATGACATTAACTTCCATACTCCTTGTGGTCCACCCATACAATGCAGGGTCGGGAAGAACGAAATCCTTCGTCAGACTCTGTCCCCATACATGCCCCGCCTCATAGGTAGCTCTCTGGGTATGCAGATGGAGAGCATCTTGAGTAGGGATGATATTTTCTATGTCTCTACCCTTGCTGAATAGGTGAAGACGGGCGGTATTGACTTCTTCATCTTCTGAACATCTGTCATACATTACAACGACATACCTTTCCAGTACGGGTAGGGCCTGCTCAATTTCATCCAAGGAAGGAGCTTTGGACAAGCACTCGAAGATAGAATTTACTGCAAGAAAATTTTTCCACGCGGCCAGAGCTGTTCTTTTTCCTTTGCTCCTGAACGCAGAAGTAGTGTCGCTACCTGTGAAGGCATGGAGGAAGAGAAGACCCAAACACCTTTCTGGCCCAAGACTCTGAATAATACAGGAGACATCCAGCAAGCAATAGGACTTGCCGGCACTCAAGGCAATCCATATGTCTTCACAGCCAGGTAGAGCATGCAAAAAGGCAGTTGCCACCACTACCACGTCTGTGTCGACCATACGGATCAAAATATGTTTGTGTCCTTCCCCGCAACCATCTATAATCTGCTTCTTCATGGACGCAGGGCATCAGATTCGTCAGTCAGACTGAAGTGAGGAGATGATCTCCTGTTTTCGGGTAATAACAACTTTCCTTCTGTAAGATGCAGAATCAATAAAATCACTCAAGAATAAAAACAGCTCTCGTTTATTCTCATCGCCTCTCAAAAACTCACTTCAATTTTTAGGGATTACTTTATCCCCTTCTACTCTGCGCCCAATGCCAGTTCCTCGCTTCAAGCGTGCGGCAGCCTTCAGAGAGTCAGCATGATAATCATAAAAAACTACGTCAATCCGACGAACGGATCCAATAAATTGATTACTTTTTCATTTTTTTTAGGTTTATTTTTTGGGATGTTTTTAGGTTGTTTTTTTTTTAAAGTTAGTTGAAAAAAAAGATAGTTGAGGTTTGGTTTGGCTACGAGATTGGTTTTTTCGATTTCATTTTTTTAAGGTTATGTACTATGTACCATGGCCTATGTACTATGGGCCTCAGGGCCTCGAGACAGTTGTAATCAGGTTTCTCGCACCCAAAAACATAGATCTACACTCAAAAATGATCTCGCTACGACGATTGAAACGGAATTAATAGTCCAAAATGACATTAGGTCCCAAACTGTACTTTGCGCGACTGTACAGAAGTTAAAAGTGACTGATCCGATGGGCTCCCATTCTGAATATGGTCCTTAGGTCTCTACTGACACGACAGAAAAGAGAAATCGCCTTTAACCGCTTGTGCGTAATTCTTACAGCAATCCGCCGGGCTAAATTTAATCCCGTCCGATTTCCTTCTCACCTGTATAACATTAAAATAATAGAGAGCGGAAATACTGGTGACGTTAACCATCTTCTATTTAATTGTAGACTCAAACAGAGAGAATCCGACCGTTTAATACAACGTCTCCAGGACATTGGCTTTGTATTACCTCTCAACGTAAATTACATTTTTGCAAAACAAAATTTTGATGCGCTTCAAATTGTTGAATACTTGCAAAGATGCAATTTTATCATTTATGAGATTTAAATATGCCTACTTCTGTAGTTTCCTCTGTTATTCCTTTCTCCTCTTAACCGAGGTCTACTTACTTGTAATGTTTGTTTATTAAAGTCGTCATGATCGCCCCCTTGGCGCGAAACGTGTGCCTACTGTAATTTTTTCCCGTAGTTTTTAGTAGTTTCTATTTTTCTCTTTTATATTGCAAATTACAACAATCTTAGCAGCTGGCTAATAGGAAATACTAGAGGCTAATCTAAACCCTGAAAAAAGATTTTTTTGATCATCCAAAATATGAAACACATACCAATCGCCCACATCCCCCTCCTTTGGATCCGCCTATGCCCTCTATCCCGAAATTAATCTCTGGATCCATCCTTGAAGCTCTCACACAAACAACATGCAACTATTTTGACAGAAAACGAACGGAAAAGAGGGAAGTCTGATATATCATTGAAATCAGAATAACATCTACTTTCTAATGGAACAATAAAAACTGGAGTTGCAAAATAAGGAAGCCTATATGCCAAAAGGGCACTAAACGTAATCCGGTCTGCACCAAAACATTTTCAGTTTATGTACGGTATCAATATTATTCTTGTTCCAAATTTCATTAAAATCGGATCGTTAGTTTCGGCGCTATGTCCACAGATACGCACAGACATTTTTTTTTTAAACCACTTTCGTGTTTCTGGAACCTCAAAATGTAAGATATGTATGTATTTGCAGTAACCTCTCCATTTTTATCGATGGAAAGGTACTTAAAACAGTATGACTACAAACAAACGTTAAGAAGTTAATTATTAAAATGTACGATGTCTGGAATAATGATGAAGAGGAGAAACTAAAAATAAAACGGATGACTAAAGTTCCTAGTAGCAGTTTTGGAATCGTAAATGCTCAAGATCTATTAACATTCTAACGTGCAGTTGATAATCAAATAATTTAAAGTGTACACCTGCATGAAAGCTGCTTGATTGTGACATGACTCAGATAGATATGGCAGAATATGTAATTAGAATCAGAATTCATGACCAAGATGACGATTAGAGACTGTCTTAATATTTATTTACTTCAAGATTAATTTAACTTCATTGCCTTTTACTTCCACATCTAGTGGAAGTATAGTAACGACAAAAAAATTTTAAAAAATTTTTATTGTTCAAATAGGCTTAGAATGTCATGAAACGTCGAGATTTTAAGTTTGAGCGAAAAAATTTTCTGTCTGTCGGTCTGTCTGTAACTTTTTTTGTGCGCACGTTTACTCTGGAACCCTTTGAGATATTGACTTGAAATTTGGTACACATATGTACTTTAACGAGGTCTAGAACTAGATTATATTTTCATCTTGTTCCGTCGAAGGGTTGGGGGGTAAATTGGGGTAAATTTGGGGTAAATAGGTAAATCAAGCAGGTAAAAGTCCATAAAATTGGTATTTATAGTATATACAAGGAGAAAAAGGACTTCTCGAAAATGCAATAATATATAGGGTGTTCCATTTAAAAAAAACATATATTTATTTCGTATCACGTGACCTATGCATGATATTGTTTTTTTTATCACGTTTCGTTAAAATATAGGTAAGATCCTACAACTTTTATACGAAACTTTTTTTTCTATTTTCAATAATAACAGAAATAACAGGGGGGGTCAATGTATAGTGAATAACCCTGTACAAGAACCAGAAACCTCAAAATAGTTTTTTACTTCATCCATCCCCATTACCACCCCCTATAAACACCCCCACCCCACTACCGATGCGGGGTATCGTTTTATGGGTTTTTGGGGTAGAGGATTTCAAATATTATATTATTAAAGTTCTATAAACAACTATTTCCAAAATTTTTTCGTTGTGAGTGACTTGGATAGAAAATCTGGATGTGGAAGTAGTGATTCCTTGGGCAGCGGTATTTAAATTTGACGGCGATTTTGGCAGCTATCAAGAATAAGTAAAAGGAAATGAAAAATCTACTTTGACAGATCGCATATGTATTCGTAAAATAGAGATTTAAAACTACAATTGTGCAAATATTTATATATTTGTGACCTGTAGAATGATTTTAATTAATAAGATCAAAATATAATCTAGTTCCAGATCTCGTTAAAAAACATACGTGTGCCATATTTTAAGTGAATATCTTAAACGGTTCCAGAGTAATCGTGAGCACCAAAACGATACAAGACTAACAGACAGACCGACGTAACAGACAAATTTATTTTGCTCAAACTTAAAATATTGACGTTTCCTGATATTCTAAGCCTATTTAAACAATGAAAATTTCCAAAAATTTTTTTTGCGTTAATATACTTCAACTGAATGTCGAACTAATACGCAGAAAATGGCAAGACAAAGATATAAAAAATCGTTGTGTGCCGTAAACTACACGACAGTAGTAAAGCTTCTACTTCAAGCATTTTCTTCGAGGAAACCTACTACGCATCCATATTACTCAAGGTAACCACTGTGCATCCAATTTACTCGAGGAAAGCCACTGCGCATTCATACTTCTTGAAGTAACCCACACTGCGATCTATAATACTCGAAAAAAGTCGCTGCGCATCCAAAATATTCGAGGAAAGCCACTGCGCATCCGTAATACTCGGAGAAACCGTCTACCTATAGTACCTATAAAACGATATGCTACATCGGTAGTGGTGGTGGGGGTGGTGGTAGAGGGTTGGTAGTGGGGGATGAAGTAAAAAAATATTTTGAAGCTTTTGGTTCTTGTACACACTAAATCACAATTTTTTTTCATCCTCTTTAATGGGGGTGGCGTATGCCAAAAATTTTTTGCGACCTTAGCTTCTCTTGTATATACTAAATACAAATTTTATGGACTCTTACCTGCTTGATTTACCTATTTACCCCTAATTTACCCCAATCTACTCCCCAACCCTTCGACGGAACAAGATGAAAATAATATAATCTAGTTCCAGATCTCGTTAAAGTACATATGTGTACCAAATTTCAAGTCAATATCTCAAACGGTTCCAGAGTAAACGTGCGCACAAAAAAAAGTTACAGACAGACCGACAGACAGAAATTTTTTTTGCTCAAACTTAAAATCTCGGCGTTTCATGACATTTTAAGCCTATTTGAACAATAAAAATTTAAAAAAAAATTTTTCTCGTTAGCTCGTTACTATATTTCCACTGGATGTGGAAGTAATTATAGCTTGAAATTATTTATACTATCTAAATTAATTAATTTAGCTGTCTTTTTTGACTTGTTATATAATTCTGAGATTAAAGCACCCGTAAACATCAAATAAACACGCGCTGATTTGACATAAATTGTAACGTCACTAAACTTTTTAAGCGGCAAATATTTAATTTGAATTTATATCTGTTTTAAAATAACTATAAATATTTTTTCCCCAATGGAAAGTAACAGCTATGATATGTACCGCAAGTACTTTTCATTTATCAACTTACAAAAAATGTAAAAGCGCCCTATTAACAATTCGAGGTTATTTTCCCCTTAATAAAATTATCGAAATTTCCAACCACCAAACCGGCCGACCTTTATCGGGTAACTCGTAAGAACGCTTCCTTAATTTAGAAAGCAGGGCATTCCTCGGGTAATCAGTTTCATTACGTCCAACCTGTACTGATCTATTTTTATTCGACTGCAAAGTAATTACTGGCACTGTATCACCTTAAGCTCATTCAAGCACTGGTATATCGACAACTAGCGTAAATCCATGAGCAAATAGCCCAGTCAAATTAGATTTTACTTGAATAAAAATTTCCACCCAGCTGAATTTTTGAATGAAGCATATTTTCAACATTCTAAATAAAACGTTAAAAGTCCTTGTAGACACCACTGGACCTTTAAAAGTTACAAGAGGTCAAAGGTAGAAAAAAATAGTTTTTTGTACATATGTCAGAACCTATTAGCTTTATGACAAAAACATTTGTTATCAAATGTGTAGCTTAAAAGGGTTTAAAAAGGTTCTATACTTTTTTCGAAAAAGTAATAGGTACTTTACAAAAAAAAATATGCTTTGATATCTTCCAAAACTGTATTATTGTCATTATCCTGCGTTTCTCAGTTAATTTCCTCAAAAAGAAAAAAAAATTCTTTAAAAAAATTAAAATAACTCAAAAACGACTCAAGATATGCATACATATTTTTAAGTAAATTGTTAGAATTGTCTTTTATTTCCATGGCATATTTGAAAAACCAAGCAATATCTCGGCAAGATAAGGCATTTTTTGATTTTTATTGAATAACTCGATAGGGGATGAAGTTATAAGTATAGGGAATGCTTAAGTAACTCACCCTAAAATTCAGTTTTTTTTCGAATGATGTCAAAAAAAAAACAGTAGGTGCCATTTGAAAAAATCGACATTTTGACGTTTTTTTATTACCTGACTTTTGATTTGAAAATCGCCTGCGCCCATATCTTACAAGATGAGACCACCGATGGGACATCAGGTGTTAGCCTGGACTTCCAGCTAACTGCCTCATCAATTTGGTTTTATCATTTTGAACGGTTTGCGAGATGCAAATTTGTTCGTGAACTACTCAGCGGCAATTTTATTCAAAAAAATTGACATGTATCAAAACCCGTAACAGATAAGTTAACATAACTTGGGTTGTCTAAACTCAGAATTGGCCAATCGAATCATGAAAAAAAATTGTAGGTTTCCATTTAAAATAAGGAAGTTGGTACCGACTTTTGGCACACTCTATATAGCTGGAGGACTGAAAATATCTTAGGTAGAAGGGACATGATCGATTATGGCTGCATACCCAAGGAACAATTTAAAAGTCATTTGGAGGTTTTAAGAAAGGTTTGTCAGGGTTAGGAAATAGTCATGTGCTTTATTGATGTTGTAGTTAAGGCCTTTTAGGCTTCAAGTATACTTGCTCTTAATAGTAAGTTTTAAAGCATTCTGTAAGACCTAATTATAATGCTAATTTGCTTCTAGGATAATATGTATTTGTAATGGATTTATCATAACCTACATAAAACTCTCCATAAAGCTAATTAGTTTTATGAACGTCTTAAATTCCATTTAGATTTAAAGAGGCTTTAAATTATTCTTTATGGTTTTAACATATTTGCAATAAATGCATTTTAAATCCTTTTTAAAACTAGACATTTTCAATGCCTATTAGTACTTATTAAAGGCCATTACAAAACTAGACTCTTAAAACATCCTTGATAAATGTTGTGATGAAACCGTTATGAAGAAAAAAAAGGCCTCTATAAATCTAAAAGGCAAATTTTAATTCCATAAAACACTTTCCAAAACCTCAATAAAACATTTATTATAAAAATAATAAACAATATGTCTGCCTGAAGTGTCGTTGATGCATGTGTGTGTGTTAATTAAAAGCATTTCACGACTTACTGATGTGTAATTAAGTCTTTTTTGGAAAGGTGGAAGAAAATAAAAAAGAGTGGCCATTTTAAAAGGACTGTTAAAACACACACACATACAAATTATTTTGAGGTTAAGTTTTAAGTTTTTTTGTATCAAATGTCAACGTCCCAAACGTTTTATTACAGCTTTTATCAAGTCCATGTGATCTTCGCCAAGTGCATTTGCATTTTTATAAGGAAGGGATTATTTGTGATAGTATACAAAAAGACTAAAAAGGGCTTCATTTAGAGTAAATGTTCTAGGTCATTACCATTATTAGAATATATAGTTTAATGAGAGGACCAGTGTTGCCAGATTAAAATTTTAAAAGTTATCAGACGACGCTTTGAAAAGTTACTAAATCTTACTAAAATTTCACTAGATTTGAAATTAAAGCTCTCATCTTTAATTTTCAAAAGTTGCAGTGTCTGTAGGACACGTAATTTTCTTGAGCTCTCTGAGCACAGCATAGCTTTGAGCGTCCTCTATCTGATTATTTCATAAAAGTTTTCACTAAATCACTAGATTTAAAAAAAAAATCACCAGATCTAGTGAAATTTTACTAGACCTGGCGACACTAGAGAGGACTGTAAAATGACAATTAGGTTTTCAGTTGGCCGGCCATGTTTTTCTTGTTATATAAAAATATTCAAGGTCAATCTCACAATTATAAGTATCAATAATTATCACTTTTTCGTTAGCAAATTAAGGTAGAATTACAAGAAACGACTGAAAATTACCGTGGGAACCGAGAAGCAGCCCACTTTTTTAAATTTGCTGATTACGTGTGTCTATGCAAATTTTGTATGGATATTAAAAACATTATTATTTCTGAGGGGCTTTTGTTTTTTGGGCCTTTCTTATGTAGTTTTAACGATAAACTGCCGTTGGTTTTAATTTTTTTCATACCTGATGGCTTTTTATTACCTTTTAAATCGGCCTTAGAGAGGTTATAGTGCTCTACGCTTTATACATTTCAAATTCCATTTTATCTTCAATAAGTCTGATGGTGTGTTTGCTTAAATCAGTTTAGAAAAAATAAATGCAATAATAAAATTATTTGGATTCCTTCGTGGACATTTTTATAGCTTCTCAGTTCTAATATGGTTTTAAAAACCAGTTTTAATGTAGCCTTCTAGGTGTTTTCTAGAAATGCAGGAAGCTAATAGAAAAGCTTCTGACAGCTTTAAAATAGGTTTTAAGAAAGATTTTAAAACGGCCCGAACAAGGTTTTCAAAAGCAGCACTATGCCTCACTAAGGAGTTTTATGATGGAATTTAAAATAGGCCTTAACAACCTTCATAAGGGTGGGCCCTTTTAGTCTACAAGTCGCTTTATGATGGTATTAAGGATATTGTTACAGCAAAATAGATTTTTCAAGGCATTTTATAAATAGTTTTATAGCACCCTTGTATACATTTAAGAAACTAAAATTGTTCCTTGGGATACCAAGTTTCAAGTGCAAGTTGACAATCTTCTAACGAACGACCTACGTGAATCACCCTGTACACATGAATAATTTTAAACATTTTCAGTTGTATCTATCATATAACATGTATATAAGCATCATTTCAACTTCGCATGATCATACCTCCGAAATTAAAAAAAAAAAAAAAAATGGTTACTCCTAGGAGAAAAAGTAATAAAAGCTTTTATGTAGAAAATCTTATTATTTTTTCGTAAAGCTAATAGTTTCCAAGATATTTTTTTTTTACTTTTGACATTTTGTAACATTTAAAGCCCCAGTGGTATCTATAAGGACTTTTGACATTTTATTTAAAACGTCGAAAACATGCTTTGTACAAAAATCGATTGGGTGAAAATTTTTATTCAGATTAGGCATTTTTAAACTCATTTGACTGGATTAAAAGGTGAGTGTCGAAGCACAGTTTTTCGCCTGGAAGAAAGCCAATTACACAAATGAGTTTTAACAGGATTGTATGTCGCCGTACTGAAATATCCGGCAGATAAAACAAATGATTTCTTGCTTGAAAATACCTTTCAATTCAGTTTATGTTAGCAAAAATAAAATAGTTTATCAAATGCTGTTAATCTCCATACGGAATATGCAAAAAATTTATAAAAATATGATATATTTAAATGAATCATACGCGTTGAAATGTATGAAACCATACAGATTAATGCTAAAAGAGATAATTTAAATATCGATGATTGATTTTTAAATTTTACTTGCACGGGTGTGGTAACTGTTTCAAACTGGGCAGTGGACAGGCATTTCGAACTTCTTTCCAAGTCTCAAACCAAAATAAATTTTACTAAATAAAATTGATAATTCGCAAAATGTGAATGCTTAATGTCTTGGTGCATAATTGTTCTCTATTTTTAAATACAAATCACTAAATGAAACTCTCTTTAAGCAAACTGTATTAAAAAAAAATTCGAAAAAATTAACATTGGAAAAAATTAGAACTATGCACCACGAAATTCAGCATTTTTCCCAAAATATTTATTTGGTCAAGAAAGTACTACTAAAAGTTCTTTAAGGTGAATTTTAATCCATTATTTAGGCTGAAACTATTAAATAGAGAGGATTATTAATAACAGAAAACTATTTAAAAATATAGTTCAGGAATTATGGGTAAAAAGGAGGAAAATTTTTATTTTTAAAATAGAACAGCCAAATTATTTATATCTAGATATATAACTTCGCATTATAAGCAACTTCTTTAAATAACATTTTTCGATATCTTCAAAAATAAAGGTAGTTTATTATTGAGATAATTTAAAAAATATATATTTTTCCGACCTAAGCGCCAGTACCACACATTTGTGCGGCCCCTTTTTCGTTTGAGAACATGCACTAACTTTTATCAAAAATAAAATTTTTCAGAAAGTCAATAACAACAGAGTTTCCCATATAGTACAGACTGTTTGGCGGACACTGTATATATATTTAAAATCGGGGCACCAAAAAAAATATTAAAATTTTGATAAATTAAAATAATGTCCCAGTTCGAAAATATCATTTTAATGGGTTTCTTGTTTAGAAAACTGTACTATGTCAATTTTGTTTGAAATTAAACCCAAACTGCCAGGCAGTTTTTTTTAATAACTCTATTTTTAAAATTTTTAATATTTCTATTTTTCAATTTTTTAATTTTAATTAAATTTTGGACCTTAATGTTTTTGGACAATTCTTAACAAGTGTCATTAACAAAATTTTCCGATAATAAAATGCCTAATTTAATTTTTTCCGCATATTTTTGTACCGCAGGTGGCTTTGCGTTTGTAGGAGGCGAATGTTTTTCTGGTCATAATTAGATTTGTTCTATACTTGAGTAAAATTTGATTCAAATCGAACAATAAATATAAATTTTAGAGAGGTGCCCCGCTTTTAAATGGGTCACTATATATATCTGGTGCCACAGGCTAGTGCGTTTTACTCGAAAACGGTACGTCCTATCGCATTTTAACAAGAGATCAATTTTAACACCCTAATATGTGCCCTGTTCAGGTATACATTGCTTTCTGCCCTACTATGAACCATAAGGCCGCAAAAAAAATGTGAGAAAGGAGACTGGAGAACACATGACATAAATTGTTATTACACAATAAGTGTTGATCCTATTTAAATACAAAAACACATTTTCTATGCGCAATGAATTGGACTTTTAGGATAAACAAAAACACTTACCAGAATTATACTGGTTTTGGTTTTTTTAATGTAATAATACCAAAATAGCCATTTTTGGCATATTTTGCTGTCTAGCTCCTAAACCAACGAATGTATTAAAATGAAACCAACGTAAATTTTCTTATATTAGGGTCGTACATACATGAAAAAAAAAATGAGCGAAAAAAGTAGGTTCACTCTTTTTTAAAAAAAATTTCAACATCCCGTATCATGGAAACCGTGCGGTATTCGATGAAAGTTTTTTCATCATCATCATCCCTCCTTAAGGGCATTAGTATGTGTAGTATTGTAGATTGGAAATAATAGCCGTTTGTCCTGTAGAGAAGACCCCCAAATTCGGACAGCGCGACCTTTCCGGCCTCGTACAGCCAAAACCGTTTGTCCTACGGCAAATGCGTAATATATGTGTATATATATTATGTAGAGGAGGGATGAATCTTCAAAAAGTGTAACTTGGTAAAGAGCCCCTACGGGCAATAGGTTTTACATTATTTAGATACCTATTAAAGTGAGGAGATTGAAACCAAAATAATTGAGTTACATTTTTTTGCACTTCCAAACGTGAAACATTTATAGATCGCCATTATTTGAATAGTTTTGTTTTTGTTTTATAAAAATTGGTAAAATATTCGGGGCACGCGGGTATTCATTAGGGGTCTGGTATGGTTTAAGTACGTCCGATTTTAACAATTTTCCAATAAGTTATGAAAAGAACATGGTTAATAGAGCACATTTTGAAAAAAAATTTTTGGATGAACCATAAATTTGTTCAGAGAGTATTCATTACTTTTAGGTAAATTAACCGAACTTCGTAGCCTTTCCTGTGTATTTACTAGGTAAATAGCCAAATTGAAAATGATTTAATTTAGGAATATCATCTACAGTCCTAACGCAGATGAGTGCAGAAATAAAGTAATAAAATGGCTGACGCTTTGGTGAAATAAAGTGTATAATAATAATTACTTTATTGTCGTAAGATCTTATAAAAGATATTGACGTCAATTGATTAATTGTAGTTATACACATAGGAAAAGAAGTAATTTTTCAGAAGGTAGCGCTTACAGGCCTGTAGCTAGGGGTGGGCCAGGACGGGCGTAGCCCGTCCTGGAATAATTTTCGCCCGGCTTACGGCGACCGCAAGGGGGGCAATTTCAACTTCGGACTAAATTTTTTTTTTGATTTCTCCCCCGCTCATCAAAAAATTTTTGGGCCACGCTGAACAAGTGTTTGCCCGCCCTTAAAGCACTTTCTAGCTACAGGCCTGAGCGCTTAATGTGGCTTTTGAACTTGTTTATTGGATTAATATCTTTGAGAGAGTTGGGCAAATGATTAAAAATATAACTGCAAAAACAGTAAGGACTCTTTCTATACATTGACAAGTTGAAGATCGAAATGTGAATAATGATATTAGACCTGGTATGTGCATGCACTGAATTATTTTGTGGAATATGATGCTTTTTAAAGATGGGCCTACAGGCTCCATTGGGTTAACAGAAAAAATTTTTCGTATTATTCTTTTTTGTATAACGAAAATGCGGCTGAGTTCAGTTGTTTGACCCAAGTAAATCGACATATAGCTTAAATGAGAGTAGGCCAAAGGATAATAGACATTCATTAAGTTCTTGGTATCAAGAATATTTTCCAGATTAACGATTGCAAAATATGTTGAATTTAGCCTACTGGTCACAAAGCCAACATGTGCAACCCACGTTAGATGGTGGTCAATATGGAGACCCAGAAACTCGCAATTATCTAACCTTTCCAACATAGTGTCATTGAGTTTTAATTGATTCTGGAGTTTTACGTCTTGTCTCTTAGAGAAAATTATGTAGTGAGTTTTAGAGGGATTAAGAACAAGTTTATTTCTACTACACCACCTATAGAATTCAGAGAGCAATGTTTGTGCCTTACAGTATAGCTCATATTCTCATATTCTGAGGAAGCAGACAGATGTAGGGTGAAGGAGTTGCTGCAGTTAGTGGCAAATCCTAGTATTTCCATTTTTGGTCGTAAAGATAAAGATTAAAAATCTGTGACAAACTTTAAGAACTTCGAAAGAGCTACATTTTCGTTGTTATGAGAGCAGTACTGTTATATTAAATGGCAAATGCTTGCTTAACACAAAAATTAACACTCAAACCGACACAAACGATTATTCTGAATTAATTTAAATAGAATGCTCATATTGTTTTTGTTGCACAAAAGGAGGGAGATTTAAAAATTAATTTTAATCATAATCATATTCTAAAACTGTGATCTATGTACACTCTCACATCTTTAGAACCACTAAATGTTCAATTGCTTCTAAAAAATCAAATTTTTCGTTACTTGTTTTCAACTAAACTCTACTGACAAGTTATGACATCTGGAGAGGATTTTCATCCTTAGTTAAAATAAAAATAATAATATATTTTGTACTTACATTTTTCATATTTCGGCCCTTTTCACTTGCTGCCCGTAAAACTAAATAAAACATGTCAATACATTGACAATGGCGCGCGGGTGTTTTAATCATGACGTTTGTACATTTAACATCATAAAACGCTTATTTTTGGATAATGAAGTTTCGGAAAATTACATGGCAATATCACTAGATTAAATCGAAAATACTTTTAAATAAAACAAGTAAGTACACCATAAGTTCACGAACAAATAAATCTAGAATCTTTCATATTTTCCATTCAACACGAGATTTTTTTATCATTTCAAAATGCCTTGTCGATAACTGTCTTTTTCGAGACGTCTTGTCAACTTGTCATTTCGAAAAAATGGTCTGGTCATTTCGAAAAAATGGTCTGATGCTAGATTGCGAAATGCGATTTTTGCATCCGAGAATGAAAGTTTTTTTTGCGTTTTTTGCTATTAAGAAAACACGCGGTTTTTTTTATCTTGAGTTGGTGGCAGTTTATTCAATAATTTTATCATTGGAATTGAACAAAAACATAAAACATGTTATCAGAAAGTGATGAAGATCTACCATGTGAAGTGTCTGAAGCAGCGAAAAGTGCAATTTCTGGACTTATTTCCAGCAAATCGATCAGGAAATATGAATCTGCTTACAAAGACTTTATGGTATGGTATGGTATGATTCTAAGAAATTAAAAATTTGTCTGAAAGTGTGATATTGGCATATTTTGAATATAAAATTAAGAGAGTGCACCCGACGTTATGGTTTATATATTCAATGCTGAAGAGAACACTAAACGTCAAACAAAATATAGATATAGAGAAACATTCCAAGTTAGTACCGTATTTAAAAACCGCTGCCCAAGGAATCACTACTTCCACATCCATATTTTCCGTCCAAGTCTCTCACAACGAAAAAAAATTGTGTGTGGAAATAATTGCTTATGGAACTTTAATAATATAATATTTGAAATCGTCTACTCCAGAAACCCATAAAACGATATCCCACATGGGTAGTGGGGTGGGGGTGGTGAAAGTCGTAGTGGGGGTGGAGTAAAAAAATATTTTGAGGTTTTTGGTTCTTATGCACATACTAAATCATACATTTTTTTCACCCCCTTTAATAATGATGTGGGGTGGTAACGGGGGTGGCTAATACCAAAAAATTTTTGAGATCTTATAGCTGCTTTTGTATACAGTGTGTCCCAGGATAGATGTAACAAGAGGTGTAATAGACCAAAAATTTTGGAATGGTATTTGGGGATTGAGTCCTGCTTGTTGTAAAACTAAAGTATAGCAAAAATGACTTGATTTGGTGTTCTACAGGGTGTTTTATAAGCAAAGTTGTAAAAATCACCACTAATAAAGTACCTTTATTTTTCAAAATATGAAAAAATTCCACTAAGAAAAGTTATTTAGAATGCAATTTTATACCTTTATACCAAATTTCAGGAATATAAAATTATTTTTTTGAAACTTTCCATTTTTTCAATAAATTAGTATTTTATTTTGAACCATTACATTCAATTAAAACTGCATAGAAATTATTTTTTGTGAATTAATATTTAAAGTTATATAGAAGCTAAAAGTAGGCTATGAGAAAAGCAGTGGATACACATTTATCATTTATTATTGACATATCTGTCAAACGTAGTCAATATTATCCTCAATTTCTGTTTCAAATTAACGAACCAAGCATAAAAAATTAAGTGAAAATGGTACTCACAGTGCGTGAAAAAATTTATATTGTGCAATGCTACGGAATTGGCGGTGAAAACTCGCTAAGAGAAGTGGTAAGCCAATTTAATTTGAAATTTCCAAACACTGCTTTGTCACGTACTCAGGCTATGAGAATAATTAAAAAGTTTCTGGCTACTGGTAGTGTTGTTAACATGAAAAGAAAAATAAAAGCATATGATGAAGACAATGTTGGGGCTATTATAGCTCATGCCTCTGTTATAGAAAATCCTAAGATCACTAAGAGAGAGATCAGCTCTTATTAATATTAGCAAGTCTGAACTCCAAAGAATTTACAGGGCAAAGAAAATTAGGGCATATAAAGCAAATTATAAACATACGCTTGAAGAGGGAGATGACGGCCGTAGGTTGGATTTTTGTTTGACCATTGGAGAAAAAATCATGGAAGAGAGATTTTTTCATCATTTCATAATTTTCTCAGATGAATCCACATTCACAACCAATGGTGTTGTTTCATCTCAGAATTGTCGGTTTTGGGCTTCTGAAAATCCAAATTTTAGAATTCATTGTAGAAGACAATATTATGAAAAAGTGAATGTGTGGTGTACCGTTTCTTATCACGTTGAAGTTATTGGACCTTATTTCATTGAGGGACGGTTAAACCAGCACACTTATTTACAGCTTCTTGAAAGATTTTCTGAAGAACATTTAAATATTTTAAGAGATATGCCTTTAGTTCATTTTCAACATGATGGTTGCCCTGGCCATTCCACAGAAATGGTTAATCGGTGGTTGAATTTAAATTTTGGAGAAAATTGGATTGCCAGGAATGGACCGATCAAGTGGCCGGCGAGATCCCCAGACATATCAATATTGGATTTCTTGTTATGGGGTCGCCTCAAGCAGTTGGTTTACGCTGAACCACTTCCTAACTATGTAGCAGTATTGAAGCAGAGAATTACAAATGCCGTAAACTCCATACCGTTAGATCATATTCGAAACAGTTTTAAGGACTTCAGGCGAAGAATCGAAATGTGTGTGGATGTGGGTGGTAGCTACGTCGAATAATAAAAAAATTGTAAACATTGTTTTGTATTGGTCAATAATTAATTTGTTTGTGAATTTGTTATGTTTTTTGACATTTATTACTTGTTATAATTTTTAAACCTCATTAATCTTCTGTTAGTAATTGTTTCTTGTTTTACAATTAGTTCGATTAACAATATACCTTCTTACATCTCGTATATTTAATTTTTTATTTACCAATAGCCTACTTTTTGAGATGATTAACATTTGCTCCTACACAACTTTAAATATGAATTCAACTCTTAATTCGCAAAAAATGGGAAATTTCAAAAAAATAATTTTATATTCCTGAAATTTGGTATAGAGGTATAAAATTGCATTCTAAATAACTTTTCTTAGTGGATTTTTTTCATATTTTGAAAAATAAAGGTCATTTATTAGTGGTGATTTTTACAACTTTGCTTATAAAACACCCGGTACAACACCAAATCGAGTAATTATTGGTATACTTTAGTTTTACAACAAGCAGGACTCATTCCCCAAATACCATTCCAAAATTCCAAAATTTTTGGTCCATTACATCTCTTGTTACATCTATCCTGGGACATACTGTATACTAAATACCAATTTTATGGACTCTTATTTGCTTGAATTATCTATTTACCCCCATTTACTCCCAATCCTTCAACGGAATAAGATGAAATATAAATGAATAAGATGAAAATATAATCTAGTGCACCAAATTTCAAGTCAATATCTTAAACGGTTCCAGAGTAATCGTGCGCACAAAAAAAGACAGACCGACACATTTCTTTTCGCTCAAACTTAAAATCTGGACGTTTCATGACTTTCTAAGCCTCTTTGAACAATAAAAATTTTCAAAATTTTTTATTTTTCAATTAATGGTTTCTAGAGGGAAATGCCGAGATCCTAATTTTTAACTTGAGAGCTGTGTGAGATGTGTTTGGACTATTTAGGAGGTAAACATACCTAAAGTCCCCGAACATAGATGGTGCGGGGGGTGCAGGGGGGGGGGGGGGCACGAAGAAGGTCCCGGTTTTTGGTTTTTCGCTCATATCTCGAAAAGTGGCTATATGCAAAATTAAAGCTGACTACATTTTCTACAATAATGTTTCTATTAATTTTTTTCGTATCTGTTATGGTTCACTAATGGATTTTATATCTTTTAACTGTATTCTCACTTTATTATAAATTCAGTATAAATTGAAAAAAATGTTAATAATCATACGTTGTGTTTATACAGATATCCGTTTCATAGCAGACTGAACTCAAATATCGAATAAAAAAATGTCTTTGTGTCTGTAAGTGTGTGTTTCTTGTAAACAGGATAACTTCTGTTAGACTTACAATATTTAATTACAATTTGGAACGTATGTAAAACAGCATAGTACCTACAATAATCCCTATTGGGCCGTGTCTGTAATACATGATCTGTCAACCTTTGGAAGACTCAAGCTCAAGCTAATTACTTGTGAACAAACCTAGATTGCAAACTTTCTTTTAAAAAACATCTTGACAATATAATTTGCAAATTAGGGGGGCGTACAGTCGATTTATTTTCCCTTTTAAAAAATCCCCCCCCCCTCTATGCAGCAACCAACATTCACAAATCATATTTACGTCCAATACTCACCTACACCTCACCAGTCTGGTATCTCATCATCCCCAGAATATGACAAAATAGATTACACACCCAATAGAACAAAATATTAAGATTAGCCATTATTCATTTTATTATATTCATACCCGAGATCTGTTTGCACGATTTAGAGACAATATACTTTAAGTATTGCACACTGTTAATTGTCCGATTCGTCCATATAAGCTAAAATATCCCATAACAGCCTTATTCATGTTATTACATAAAATAAATTAGCCAGCTATGATAATTTTCCAGTCCCTACTTATAAAACATGAATATTATGCCTGGCACAATGTTATTCATTTCCAACTGAAACAATACATATTCGTATACGTTATTTAATTCATTGTTTATCTGTAAAAAAATGTAAAAATAGTTCATTATAATCCAATAGTTATAAAACTGAACAATACTGCCTTAGAAATAAGTTTATACGATAATTTATTCAAGGACTATTTTACTATTGAACACAATATAGAAAAATTCCCGGCGTGCATTGTTTAAATCTCTTGAACTACTGAATTCGATAAAAAATGCACAATAATCTCACGCAGCACTGTATTTAACCGGTTTGTATATTTACCTCTCTGACTTACCGAGGGTGTAATCGAGAAAAATCACTCTCTAAGATTTCTTTGGATTTTCACGTTTCAGACTACATAATAGTCAAATCAATGAATGCCCAAAAGGGGATTGTAGAGGACATTGAGCTGGGGGGGGGGACTTTCCTCTTCGGGAATATGTTGGGGTTAGTTAGGAGGTAAACATACTAAAAGTCCCCGCCCCTAGCCCCGTCGCTTCAGGGGGGAGGGGGTGGAAAGGGTCCTTTTCAGACTACAGGAAAAGTAACACCTGCACTTTACTGTGATTGGCTCTTTGGTGCTCAATGGTGATTGGTTAACGTTTTGTATGACATTTGACAACTTCACTGTTAGAAAGAAAATATTATTCAGGTATTTAAGTATTAATGGAAATCACAACTTACTTTCTGTCTGTATATTTGATTGTTTAGTGCTGGAATATCATTAATTATTATTGTTTTGCAATATTTGCATTCAGTGGAGTGTTTTTGTGCAAAATAATCTTTTTTACGAGATCTGCTCGGAAATCTGTTATTACTGGAGTCGACGGGACTATTTAATTAATTGTTTGTTAAAACAATTATATTTAAATAGGAAGAAAACGGATTCAGGGGCCTCAAGGAGAACCATCAACATCATATGTGTACCCTTCAGCGTTGCCAGTGAATCAAAAATTAACGTACTGGTATCGAAACAAAAAAGTACTGATCTTATGAAAAAAATTCTGATCTTAATTAAATCTCTTATACGATATCCAAGAATTTCAGTGAATGGTAAAGAATACTTCGTCACTCAGATGGTTTTTATTTGTTTTGTGTATAAAAAATATGTTCGCAACATTCATTTGAACTGTCGTTACAGAAAACGCAGTGCATATATACTGCATATGCTATGTGAAGTGAAAGTACTTCCTGTAATCATGGGTTAAATTTTTATTAGTGTATGCAATAAATAATGGATTTTTAAATGTCCCTCAGTGCAGTCAGTGCACTATAACTTCTCAAGAAACACAAACATTTTTATAATTCCTATAGACTGCAAATACTTAACTTCCTTGCAGATAACCCAGGTTGGTCCCTATAATATTGTCATGCATCTATTAGACATTTTTTAAATACAATGAAAACATCTTATACAAGTGAGAGAGAAACAGAGTTTCTGGAAGCAATGGAAATAGAGCAGCGATTTCGTAAGTCTATCGTGTCGTTTTTTTTTTTGGCGTAGAACCAGGTCAAACATATTAGGTTCCTTTGAGTATGTCACCGGGCATATGAAATCATATTTTACGACATTTTTTTGTGGTCTCGAACTTTTTAAATCAATAAAAAGTGAAAAAAATGTATTTTTAAAGAAAATCGTTTTTTTTTGTTTCCACCGCCATATCTTTAAAACTATTAAAAGTACCGAAATTTTTTTTGTGTCAAATTAAAGCACACACTGTAGCGCTTTTACCAGTATAAACGGTTTGGGCACAATTCGCACTTTCATTTATCTAAAAATCAAATAAACTAAAAATACATATTTTGTGTATTGAAATCTTCACCAATCGATAAACTTTTTTATTTTTGAAAATATTTGCATACATGCAGCGAAGAAAATAAAGCCTAATAATCACAAAAGTTTTTGAAACAATATGTTTTTTCCTAAAGTGTACCGTTTGGCAATAGCGATTTTTTTTATCAGCGCTAAACGCGACATTGGGACGCAATTAATACACCTCGCATGCAGGGTTGGTCAGTTTAGTCGCGTAGAAGTAGCGTTAGTTGAACCTAGATTAATATATGGCATTCTAGGTTGGGGTGGAGTTGCTTACTGTCATCTAAAAAATTAGATATCATTCATAAAAAAATGTGCCACCCCCTCTCGGGGGTGGCACTTAAAAAATATATATATTTATTGGAGCTGAAATAGAATCAAATTTTAAGAAGAAAAGGTTCCATGCAATTTTTCACATAAATTGATAGTTTTTAAGTTATAACGACTTCAAAATTGCGATTTTAGCTTAAAATAAAAGCTTTTAAAAAAGGTATTTTCAAACGGCTTTCGTCAAGTATCTCGAAAAGTATTACTTTATCGAAAAAATGTTATAGACCAATTACAGAAAGCACCTTACAAATTGGGAATTAATTATATTTTTTGTTTATTGATGTAGGATTAATAATTTCGGAAATATTTAAGTTTATATTTGGTATCCAAGGGTTTCGAAATTACCTTCAAAGTTTAAAATGCATTTTTTTCTAAAGCAAGTGCTTTAAATGAGCAAAAAAGAATTTGAGTATTTAGGTAATGCTACATTTTAACGAAAAACTGTATTTGAGATAATTTTTTTAAATTATTGGCTAATTAGAGTAACAAAACGAGTAAAAAATAATTTGAAAGCGCAATTAATTGTCTTTAATTTCCTTTCTTAGCATGCGTCACAATTTCTGAGATATTTAACATTTAAACTGCATTTTTCGTCTTATGAACGTTCGGATGCCATTTGTAAACTCATATCTCCGAAACTATTAAATCTATGTAAATAAATAAACAAGCGAAATTCATTATTAGTTTATGAGCTTATTTTTGGTCTCTACACATTTTTGAACAAAACTAATATTTATTGAGATATTTGGAATAGGAAAAAAAATACGTTTTATCGAAAATACCTTTATAGTTTAAACTGTATTTTTTCTAAAGCAAGTGCTGTATACGACCCAAAAAGCATCTACGTCATGCTGTATATTAATGAGAAACCGTGTTTGAAATTAATTTTTTTTTTAAATTACTGGCTAATTACAGTAACAAAATGGCGACGTTGTTATTAAAATAATGTGTAGACGGACATTGCTTCGGTCATAACTTCTTTGTTTTTTATGCTACATAAACAAATAAAAAAATAGTTAAGAGCTTAATTAATAACCTTTTATTGTATCTATTAGTATCCTTGGCGTAGGTGTCAGAGTTTCTAAGATATTTAACTCTCATCTAAATAGTTATCTTACGAACACTTGGATGCCAAATGTAAACTTAAATATCTCCGAAATTATTAATCCTACATCAATAAACAAAAAATATAATTAATTCCCAGTTTGTACTTTCTGTAATTGGTCTATAACATTTTTTCGATAAAGTAATATACTTTTTGAGATACTTGACGAAAGCCGTTTAGAAATACCTTTTTTTAAGCTAAAATCGCAATTTTGAAGTCGTTATAACTTAAAAACTATTAATTTATGTGGAAAATTGCATAGAACCTTTTCTTCTTAAAATATGATTGTACTTCATATATATTTTTTAAGTGCCACCCCCTTTGAGGGGGTGGCACTTAAAAAATATAAATAAGTTAATAAGCCCCCGCTCAATATAGAAACTTTTCTGTGAAACATTTAAGTACTATTATACTGCCAAAAATGAACGAAATCCGTTCAATATGACATTACTTCAAAGTTTTGCATATTTTTTACCTCTAGGTACTGTACTACTACCACCTGTCTTTTTATTATTAAAAGGAGACTATTTAATATTTATTATACAATTTCTTAATATTAACAACATATGATCAATACTACTGTACAATATATGAAATATTGAACAATACTATTGATCCCCTAGATGCTTTTGATCACTACTGGTTTTGTACCTATTGATATAAGTTAAACTACTATATACACCCCGACCGGGATCGTCAGATCGTTGCAGTCGGCAGGCTTGCTACAGCCGAGCGCGCAAGAATATGACTTTGGCCCGTTAAAAAAAATCGCTGACTCAATACTATGAACGGGACATGAAAAATTTTTATCCTAAAAACTTTTTTCAACTATTGGTTTCAATTTGTACGCAGCATGTATATACAAATTTTTATAAATAAACTTTTTTCTCGATTGCCTAAAATTACGCTACTGAAAATAACAAGTTTGAGTTTCCTATTATTTTACCAACTTAAAAAAAATAAATCTGGTTCACGTGGGACGTTGTTCGAAGCGCTATAGTGTCTACTTTAATCTAAAAAAAAAAATAGCTTGATAGCACAAATATTTTCAGAGATATAGCGGTGGAGACGTTAAAAAACATATTTCATTAAAAATCGATTTTTTTGAGTTTTTCCGAAATAAAAAAGTTCTCGACCACCGAAAAATGTCGTAAAAAACGATTTCGTGTACACGATTATCTTACTAAAGAATCTCACTAAGTCTGGTTTGGTTCTACGCCGGTTTTTTTTTTCTCGAAAACTAAGCGACTTTACTTCCAGATTTTACTCTACTAAAAATCCAAAACTAACTTGCGAACAAAAACATGGTGTTCTTTGATCCTGCCGTATTTTATTTCACAGATCATGATAAATTGTTTTAAAATTTGTCGTCTAAAGTGGCAAAAAAAGTCAATAGGACATCATACAATGAAAGCAGCACTTATGCGTACTGACTGTGCTCTAAAAGTACTGATTTCAGTAAAAATGTACTGATACTGGCTAAGCTGGTACTCTTTGTTCAAAGAAATTCGGTTGGATTTAATTATACTTAACTGCCATAAAAAACATACACAATATTTTTATCAAATAATAAATTGCCAGTTTTATTTACATTATTTTGTTTTATTTATGTATACAATAGATATCCTACGTACAGAAATGTTTTAATAAAATAGGATACAACACTCTCTATCCGCAGTATCTCCTATATGATGTTTTATTTTATAACTAACAAAATGTATGCTCTGTTTAATTTAACGTGGAGATTTTAATTTATTCTAATTGTATTTTGTCATGCCCTGCACATAAATTATATTTTTGTATAGTGTAGTATTTTGATATTTCATATTTACTTATTTATTTCTATTTTAGCGAGCAATAAACTATTATTTTTATTAATATATCATGGGCGACGAAAAGATTACCGGTTTTGCAATTATTATAATTAAAATAAGTATTCAAGACAAAATACAAAAGGAGTTAAGCGAGGTAAACAATAACAGCTGAGGAACAAACAAGAATTCAATTTGAATTGACCGCTAATTGATACGAATATATTGACCAATCACAGTAAAGTGCAGATGTTACTTTTACTGTAGTCTGTCCTTTTCTCGATTCTTCGCTCATAACTCGGAAACGATGCGTCGTACGGGAAAAGGTAATCTATGCAAAATTAAACATAATGAAATTTCCTACAAAAATGTCTATATTCATTTTCTCCCTATGTGTTATAGTTTACGGGATATTCGCCAGCCAAAATAGATAATTAATAAACAAATTAATTAATTATCTTGAATATTTCTATCAAAGCGGTTTACCGTGGTCTGCTAATAAACCACAGTCACAAAACAATCTTTATTTTACAACACTCGACGTATTTACTAACATAATTTTTGTCGAAATCTATACATTTCCTTAAGTATACAGAGTGACTCACTTAAAATGAAGACACCCTTATAACTGTTTTATTTTGTTTACGATTTGAATCAAATTTTACTCAAGTATAGAACAAATTAGGATCTACTTATGACCAGAAAAACATTACCAAAATGTGCGAAAGAAAATAAAAACATTTTGAATATTAAAAATTCTAAAAAATGCATCGGTGCCACAAACGTACATACACCAAAATTTGATTTAGTTATTAATGGGGGATTTCTCATACATAAGCTCATCTGGCAAAGGGGATCCTCAGTTTCCGTAATTTGTGGTGGATACGTGAAATTCGTCAAGACCCACTGATATGATTTTTAATTTCTTTCAGCATATTTTGGTACCGCAGGTGGCTTTGCCTTTGTAGCAGGAGAATACTTTTCTGGTCATAAGTAAATCCTAATTTGTTCTATACTTGAGTAAAATTTGATTCAAATCAGAAACAAAATAAGAAAGTTATAAGGGTGTCTTCATTTTAAGTGAGCCACACTGTATATTTAAGGAAATCTATAGATTTCGACAAAATATTACGTTAGTAAATACGTCGAGTGTTGTAAAACAAAGATTGTTTTGTGACTAATTTATTAGCAGACCACGGTAAACCGCTCTGAGAGAAATATTCAAGGTACCTAATTAATTTATTTATTAATTATTTATTTTGGCTGGCGAATATCTCCTAAACTATAACACATAGGAAGAAAATGAATTCTTGTAGGAAATTTAATTATGTTTTATTTTGCATAGCTTACCTTTTTCCGCACGACGCATCGTTTCCGAGTTATAAGAGAAGAATTGAGAAAAGGAAACTTTCCATCCCCCTTCCCCCTGAAGTGGCGGGGCTAGGGGCGGGGACTTTTATTATGTTTACCTCCTAACTACCCCCAACACATTTCTGAAGAGGAAAATTCTCCCCTCCTCCATGTCCTCTACAACTCCTTCGTTGACTGGACTATAGGTAGATTGTCAATATTAAGTTCATTAAATTCCCTTTGCCTGTCTATATCCACAAAACTAGTTGACGAAGAAGAATTTATTTGGTAGGGCCGGATGAGCCGGATGAGCTTGTGGAATTCATGTTGCAATCTGAAGACAATTGGGCAAAGGCCGAAACAGCTATTACACGGATCGTCGTGCATAAAGGAGAAGATGAGAGGAATCCCGACCTATACGCTTTGCACAACTAGAGGAAAGACACGGGAAAAAAAAACATCTATACATTGAATAACGATTGACGTGTATCCTGAAGAGAAGCGGGAGCGGTTCCAGGATACATCATACACAGAAGAGGGGTGGTTTTAGTGGGTATGCCTAGAGGTGAGTCCCACACTACCGTTCAGGGGTCCATAAAGGATTTCCATTCCGGAAAAAAAGGTAAGAGATCTCACCCGAGCTGGCCATCCTCAGTTCGCCATTTACGATTACCTTAGACGTTATTACCTCGAAGTGAAATTGAGTATGTAAAAATACTTCCGACAGGAAAATATGGTATCTATAATTTCAGCCATATTGTATTTTCTTACAATTTGAGTTAAAAACGAATTTTTGGTCGCGAACACTCATTATAATACAAGTTATACGAATCGTATTCAACCAAAATAAAACTTGCAACATCCTCAGAATATGTTTCGAAATACATATAATAAATAAATACATACTTAAAAACAAAAATTCTAAACTTCGTGTCGCGATCTTTCCTAATTTTACAATGATGATAAAAGTAAAAAGTAAATAAAAATTGTGGACCATATGGACTAAGAGCTAATGAATAAATATATTTTCGTATCATTGTAACTAGTTTGGTTTATGATTTATTTCGTTACATTTGATTTATCAAACAGTAACAGTACAATGGTTTTCTGGCACAGGTGTTGAGACGACGCGCGACGCACGGATCGTTTACCAAACGGAACAAAATTATTAAAGAAAAGGAAAACAACAGTGCACCCAAAGATCTTTAACTACTAGATGGTTTAACCCAAAAAGGATAAGATAGAGTGGAAGGTTCCATATGGCCACAATGTATTTTTCCGTACAAGGTTTTCCTGCGCCACCTGGGCGAGTCCTAGGCAGCATGAAATCCCCCCACTACCACACATAGCGGGAAACTGAAACTCAAGGTCCTCAATCCATGCACCCTGCGCGGGTCGGGCTCGTAAAGGAACTTTCAGCCTTCAATTTTTAGCGGGAAATTTAAATTCGGAAGTACCGAGCCGGCGCCCTCTGCAGGTCAGATGCGTAACTAAATCCCCCACTGCCCACTACCGTCATTACCGGGAAATTTAAACTCTCGAGGGACCGCACTCGTGCCACTGGATTTCTTAAAAATTAAGGAAAAAAGAAGCGATAAACGTGAAAAAAATTTCTTTATTTTAAGAAATAGCCACTGCACCCTTAACAAAACAAATATTACTAGTAATAAGTGAATGTAAATAGTATAAATAATTTATAAAATATTCTACAAATGACACTGTATAATAACTTATAACTAGAAATTTGTATAACACTGATCAATAGTCATGCTACAGTGTTGTATTGAACAGAAAATAAAAATTCTAGCCGTAATGAATTCAACGTGTGCAATTGAAAAAAATTAATCATACAAAATTAATAAATAAAACGGACACAAAACTGACAGAAAAAATAACAAATATAAACATGTCAGTTCCAATAAAAAAAATCGTATATCGTATACTAAAAATAAATTAATGGGTAAAACAAAAATCACTAATTAGTGGTAGCTAAAAATACAACCATTACAAATTATCGAAAAATATTATTTTGTGTACTAATTCAGCAGATAACTTTCAATGAAACCATTCATTCTTTCCATATACTATCGATCCAAGTCTGATCATACCAGTATATCAACAAAAAATGACTCTTACGAGACATCTTATCAACTGCTTTCATCTAACAATATCAATATCAAAAACAAGAAAATTATATTCTTTCTATATACTGATGATCAAGGTGTGATCATGCAGTGGCGGCTGGTGATATTTCAATTTTTTTTCTCGTCTGTGGCGCGTGGGACCCATACGAAATATGGGAAATAACATCTCAAGCTGAACATGGTTTGAACTTAGTTGGTACAACTCGCCCTAAGTGCTAGCAATTTGCAAGATTTGTATGCTAAGTACATGATAAAGAACTTCGTAAGGCGGAGGGTACCAAGCTGGTAGCATATTTTCATAACAATTTCAAATCAAACTGGCATCTGGGATCTTACTCACATTTCGGGTTCCTTAGGGACCATAAAAAACCCATGCCCTTTATCTTTATCGTTTCTTCTACGACAGTTTGAAAAATTGCAGGCCACAACCATTATATACTTTATAACTATAATCAAAATTATAATTTTTTTACACATATAATACTCATTTGCTTTTTCTACATGTGACATTTTATTACGATCACCATTACCATTGCATGATTGTAAGGTTAGGTGCGTTTTTTTGTCCACGACCGGTAGAGTTAGAATTACCAGAATGATATTTACCAATAAAACGACAAAACTGAAATTCCTAGGTGGGAGGCGACAAATTTCTTAGGATTCTTAAATAACGAATAATGGCATCGACATTCATGTGTATGGAATCAGAATGGCGAGCAAAAAACGACAAGATTTGATATTCCGGTGTCAGAATTGTAGCAAAAAAACGCACCTGTTGCAAGGTCAATAGTATAGACGACAATCTCTTTCATTGATGCCGATGCCTGTAAATATGTTGTTGCTGCCTAAAACTCGACAGATGGCATGTGTACGCGAGCCTTCCACTCTATCTTATCCTTTTTTTTTTGGTTTAACCCATACGAAATTCGTATATGACAAAGCAGCAAACATCTCAACGGAGAGAGCAATATTAACACGCCTCAAAAAGCGAGACACCAATGTTGGAATTGTCGGACTTTACCATTCCTATTGTCGGGTCAGTTCGAGTTTCTCAACAAGATTTTAGGCTCTTAAAGCGCAAACGCAATCAAATCTCAACCGGCACTAACAACTGATCGAAGCAATCAGCGGTGTTGCCGGACTGTCACCATTTTCTCTACATTTTCCGATCGCTCAACGTTATTGCGTTTGACCACTTCAAAATTCCCCGCTTTCAGCGACTTTTGTCTCTGATCTTTGACAACATCGCGAAGGTTTGCGACAGGACACCAACTAGATGCGAGGCATGCGCATAGACAACACGAGTGTTTGTAGTTGGGCCCGGAGTGGAAGCAAAGTGAGAGAGATAATGGGCGGTTCTTTACTTGAAAAAGTGGGATATGTTTTATACAAAATTGAGATAGGGTTGAGCGATCTAGGAGTTAAAACATCTTTGAGTGCACCTCTATCCCGTTGAAAATGTCTGGCAATGGAGTACCTCGTAAATGATTAAAATACCAGAAGTTTCTTACTATACCTTTTTTTTTTTGACAAAATCGCCAAAACGATGACCTCCACTCCGTCGTTTTGAAAACCTTGTGTCAGAAGCCATTTGATTGTTTGATAAATCATTAAATAAAAATGTAACGAAATAAATCAAACTGAACTTGTTATAATCATGTTCATCAACTCTTTGACTAATAGAGAAAATTATAACTAATATGACGAAGTCAAAATTACATTTTAATTTATCGTATTAGTAAATAGTAAACAAATAAGTGAAAGTTCACAAGAGGTCTTACCATTACTGTCGATTATTGAGTAATATGGAGTATGAATGTATGTCAATGACTTGAATGAATTGTTTTAAAATCGTGGTAAGACTGCTGAAACGCAACGTGAAAAAATACCATGATATAATTTCTGCTAATTAGAAACATAAGTACAAATAAATATTATGTTGTACCACTTTGTATTAAGGATGGAATTTCGCAGAGTGAGAGAGAAATATGCGTTTATTTTCAGTTTATTATAAATAATTAAAAAACCAAACATAGCATTTAATCTTTAAAACTGTTTTAGATACTTACTATTGTTCTATAGTACAGTACCTGAGGTAAAAAATATGCAAAACATCGGAATAATGTCATATTGAACGGATTTCGTTCATTTTTGGCAGTTTAATAGTAAATGCTTCACAGAAAAGTTTCTATATTGTGCGGAGGCTTGCTAATTTATAGGGGGTGGCACTTAAAAAATATATATATTTATTGGAGCTGAAGTAGAATCAAATTTTAAGTAGAAAAGGTTCTATGCAATTTTTCACATAAGTTGATAGTTTTTAAGTTATAACGACTTCAAAATTGCGATTTTAGCTTAACAAAGAGGTATTTCCCAACGGCTTTCGTCAAGTATCTCGAAAAGTATTACTTTACTGAAAAAATGTTACAGACCAATTACAGAAAGTTCAAACTGGGAATAATTATATTTTTTGTTTATTGATATAAGATTAATAATTTCGGAGATATTTAAGTTTACATTTGACATCCAAGTGTTCATAAGATAATTATTTAGAGTGAGAGTTAAATATCTCAGAAACTGTGACACCTACGTCAAGGATGCTAATAGGTTATTAATTAAGCTTTCAACTATTTTTTTATTTGTTTCTGTAACATAAAAAACAAAGAAGTTATAACCGAAGCAATGTGCGTCTACACATTTTTTTAATAACAACGTCGCCATTTTGTTACTGTAATTAGCCAGTAATTAAAAAAAAGGAATTTCAAACACTGTTTCTCATTAATATATAGCATGACGTAGATGCTCAAATTTTTTTGATTTGTATACAGCACTTGCTTTAGAAAAAAATACAGTTTAACTATAAGGTATTTTCGATAAAACGTAATTTTTTTTTCCCTTTTCCAAATATCTCAGTAAATATTAGTTCTACTGAAAAGTGGGTAGAGACCAAAAATAAAGCTCATAGACTGATAATGAATTTCGCTTGTTTATTTATTTACATAGATTTAATAGTTTCGGAAATATGAAAGTTTACAAATGGCGCCCGAATGTTTATAAGACGAAAAATGCAGTTTAAATGTTAAATATCTTAGAAATTGTGACACCTACGTCACGCATGCTAAGAAATGGAATTAAAGACAATTAATTGCGCTTTCAAATTATTTTTACTCGTTCCTGTAGCATAAGAAATAAAGAAGTTATGATGGAAAAATGTGCGTATTTATATTTCTTTATATAAAAAGGTCGCCATTTTGTTACTCTAATTAACCAGTAATTTAAAACAATTATTTCAAATACAGTTTTTCGTTAATATGTAGCATTACCTAGATGCCCAAATTTTTTTGCTCATTTAAAGCACTTGCTTTAGAAAAAAATGCATTTTAAACTTTAAAGGTAATTTCGAAACACTTGGATACCAAATATAAACTTAAATATCTTCGAAATTATTAATCCTAATACCTTTCGAGATACTTGACGAAAGCCGTTTGGAAATACTTTTTTTTAAGCTAAAATCGCAATTTTGAAGTAATTTAAAAACTATCAATTTATGTGAAAAATTGCATAGCACCTTTTCTTATTAAAATTTAATTCTATTTCAGCTCCAATAAATATATATATTTTTTAAGTGCCACCCCCTATAAATTAGCAAGCCCCCGCACAATATAGAAACTTTTCTGTGAAGCATTTACTATTATACTGCCAAAAATGAACGAAATCCGTACAATATGACATTATTCCGAAGTTAAAACCTCTAGTTACTGTACTACTAATGAATACAACTATATATTTTTTTTATTGTGAATTTCTGTTGTACTTGAATATCGTAGTTTGTCAATGAAAATAGTTCCAAATTTCATTATTTGGCATTTAACTATATACTAAATTTGTGATAAAGTAATAGGAAGCACCTGAAACTATTTTAAAGATTATACCATTTATGATTTTTTTAAATATTCATAATGAACCGAAAATAAACAATTATTTTCCTCTCACTCTGCAAAATCCTATCCTTAATACTGATTTTCTAACAAAGCCAACAACACCGTTCGCCTCAGAGCAAGACATTCGATAACCGGCAACCCAGGGCAAGCATCTTGTTATGATGGAAGGCCGCATGCTTCGACACACACGCCGTAGGCCGCCCTTACATATTGTTATCACTTGGTACACTCTCGGCGGCGGCTAAGCGAGAGGGCTGTTTGTTGTAGTCGAGTCAATGAAGCCTAAAAATCGTCAAAACCTCTTAATTCTTAGCAACGACTCCGATTTTGATCATTTTTTTTTGTGTGTTTTTTAATATTATTCAAAAACAGAAACATCCCAAGTGGCGCAAATAATTATTTATATTATTTAAACAATAATAACAATATTTACAAAAAAATATATTTGAAACATTTTTTTTTCGCAATATTTATAAAACATTGAGTTGTTTTTATTGAAAATTTAAGTTCAAAAATGTTTCTCACAGTCGGGGTTGATAATTACTTATATTGTTTAAACAATAATAACAACTTTTACAGGAAAAATCTATTTTTTTAAGTTTTTTCCCAATATTCACGAAAAAGTTAATTTAGTTCAGTGTTTGAAGGTTTTTCGCTCAGAATTCTTTCCAATAAAACCGATTGTCGTAAAATTTGGAGAGTAATTAGGGAATGGCTCAAGGAACAAAAGTTATATAGTGCCGATGTGTGACCCTGGGGGTGGAAATTATTATGTTCAAAGTAATTGCAGAAATCGATAGAGGAATGCATTTTAAGCAATAAATGTTCTATGAAATTTTTTCGATGAGTCGATACTTTTTGAGTTATTCTTGATTGAAAATGTTGATTTTTCATCTAAAAAATGCATGTCTTAGAACGATTTTTCACTAATAACTCGAAAACTTAACGTTTTACCAAAAAAGTTATTATAAGTAAAAATGAAGCAAGCCTATAAAATAACAAATCGGTTGTTTTTTTTTTTATTTCTGTAAATGCAATACGAACGGGAGTTATGGCTCGTTGTTTGCCGAAAAGTGAATTCGATCCTTTCAACGTTAAATAACGGAAAAACAGAAAATTTTTGGAGGAAAACATATAAGACATTTTTAAAACTACTCGAAAAGATCTTTAAAATGAATTTTGGTAAAATTCGTTATGGTGATAATAATAACCCGAAATAATTAGTAATGCATCGCTATTAAAGTGTGATTATACAGATTTTGTGTGAACCTTCAAGTGTGTTTTCTCATAATTACTAAAAATATTCAAACAAATTTAATCAAAATTGAATACTTAATGATCAGTGGCGCACTACTCTTAAAGTATACCTTTCAGGTGAGGTTCTCATAATTGCTAAAAATATTCAAACGAGTTTAATTTGGATTAGATCAGAAATAATCAATGGGGCACTGTCGGGTGTGTAGCGTCCAGACTGAATTCTTATGGCACCTCAATGTATGTATACGTGATACAGGTTTCTCTCAGGAAAATGGCTTCCAAGAAAATACGCACAGAAAAGAGCAATCTTGATACCTAGAGCAGCGGAAACTCAACTCAATAAATAGATCATATTCTGGTAAGCAGGGAGATGACTTATAGTGTTCTGTCACCAATGGATACCCTTGAAAAAGTTAAATACAAAGTGTCAACGTATAGAAGTTATATTTAAGTTTGTATAAGTGAATGTGTAAAATAATGTATACCTCGGAATATTATCAGCTTGATAAGAAATATTAGTTACTGTTTAATTAGGTACAGAAACCAAAACTTTCCACAGTGCTTCCCTCTAACGCAGTAAATCATAGCATATACATATACATAGTGCAGTGAAATCGTGTACCTGGAGACTTTAATGCACATATACTCCACACATGGTCTAACGAAAACGGAAACGCGCTGAAAAACCTAGCACACATGTTTGACTTAACAATAAGAAATACATGGAGTAAAAATCAAACATGCATTAACACTTGGACTAATGGAAGCTCAATCACACAAACACACCATATTCTGGTAAGCAGAGAGATAAGGGAAAGGATCAAGAAGGTTAAAGCAAAAAGGACAGCAGAAACCCTACTGAAGAAAACGCTAACACTGAACAGCACCAAACTAAAAATAGGGAGACCATGTTACACGTGGAAAACAACAATCGAGAGGATCATAAACAAACTAGGAAAGAAAAGCGAGGGGAAAAATCAAAAAACCATGCGTCATGTGGCTCTCGCTGCTGACAACAAGCATGACTCAAATCCAACCCAGCATCGGAAATCGAGGAATCAGAAGATTCAGAAAATGAAGATTCGAAGAAGCAGAAACAAAAAAAGAGGAGCATAAACAGTAATAAACACTCCACAATAAGAGACAACACATATTTCACACAAAGATTCAGAAGAGGCAGATACCCAGAACCAAAAGCACAAAAAAGGGAGCTTAAACGCTCCCTCACGACACAATGCGGTAACGCATCTCACAAATACCTACACGTCCCATCCCATATTCCTTTACCATGCGCCATGTGGCACTCGCTGCTGGCAACAAGCATGACCTTAGTCCAACCCAGCGTGGACGTAGCAGCAATGCCTACCGCACGCTGGTATCAATCAATCAATCAAATCAATCAAGTCGTTAGCATAAAAACTAACTTCTAGAACATATTGTTAGTACTTAAATAAAGTAAACTGTAAATGGATTACGTTCAATTTCAGTTCTTGCGGTGAAGCCTTTGGTTTCATTGCTGACTTTTTCTCCGAAAAAAAAAAACACAACTATTTTACTTTCATCATAACTCCGTTAGTTTTTATGCTAACGACTTTTACCAAAGTTCACTTTAAAGGCCTTTTCAAGTACTTTTAAAAATGTCTTATGTTTTCCTCCAAAAAGTTTCCCTTTTTCCGTTAATACAGTATTAAAAACCTGGAAAATGCAAAGCAGCAAAGCACTGGCAACAACATATCGCACATACCGAAGAAAAGTGCAATAAGTAAAAAGTGCATTTTACACTATATTTTAAATATAGTGTCTATTCTTCTCCTGTAAAATGCACTTTTTACTTATTGCACTTTTCTTCGGGATGTGATCATGTCCACAGAGTATGAGAAATATATAAACACAAAAGTATATAAAAAGTTATGTAAGTGCCTCGTTACAAACCATGAATAAATTAACGTTAAATAAATAAATATCTACTTAATATTTATTATCTATTTATTGTTACTTGATGATTTAACGGGTATCAATGGTTATTTAAACTATTATAATTACAACCAACGTCGCATTAATCTTGTTATCTTCTATCGCGATTTTCAAACTGTTAACGCAAAAAGACTGATCAAATTTTTAGTTTCGCCACCTCAAATGCTCGCAGTCATCTTCAGAGTAGGGCGTTTTCTTTATTTCAACGTTGAGTTCCACCAAGGATTATAAACAATTCTTTGTGTACAATCTTGGAGTTCCACCTTAGTATGCTTTCCCTTGCTTACAACACAAGGGATAAAGAGTTGGTACCACCTACCGGACTTAATGTTGAAATAAAAATCGTTGCCCAAGGTATCACTACTTCCACATTCAGATTTTCCATCCAAGTTTCTCACAACGAAAAAATTTTCTATGTGGAAAAATTGCTTATGGAACTTTAATAATATAATATTTAAAATCGTCTACCCCAAAAACTCATAAAACGATATCCCATATCGGTAGTGGTGGTGATATGGGGAATGGTAGTGGGGATGGACAAGTGGGTACAAAAATATGTTGAGGTTTTTGGTTCTTGTACACACACTAAATCACAATTTTTTTCCACCCCCTTTAATAATGAGGTGGGAGTTGTTAAGGGGGTGGCTACCAAAAAATGTTATAGCTTCTGTTGTATATACTAAGTACCAATTTTATAGACTTCAACCTGCTTGATTTATCTATTTACCCCAATTTACCCCCCAACCCTTCATCGGAATAAGATGAAAATATAATCTAGTTCCAGATCACGTTAAAATACAAACCGTGCGCACAAAAAAGTTACAGACAGACCGACAGACAGAATTTTTTTTCGCTCAAACTTAAAATCTCGACGTTTCATGACATTCTAAGCCTATTTGAACAATAAAAATTTTCAATTTCTTTTTTGTCGTTACTATACTTCCACTGGATGTGGAAGTATCCACCAATTAGTTAATTTGTATTCAAATCGGACCAGAAGGTTTTTTTTTTGGAGTTCCCCTACCCACCATACATCATGTAATTAACAATTTTTCTTCATGTATCTATTAGTAATTTTTTTATAAACATAATACATTTTTATATACATTTAATATACAGTATGTCTCACTTTTCACGGTAACACCTTCGTAACTCAGTTATTAATTGTCCAATTTTAACCAAATTTTGGTACTAGGTATATCTTTTCGAAGTAAAACAAAACTTATTTCAGTCATTGGCGTGCATTTGTATTAAGACATAAAGGGGCCGATTTTTCGAGAAGTCATATATATATTAGGCATTTGTTTATTGTAAAACTAATGCAATAATATTGATCAGCATGCATTAAAATCCTTATAGCCAAAATATAACGACATTTGATTTGTAGTTTTGAACTACGGCCCCCTTAAAATAATGTTTTTCAAATATTAAATAATTAATAGCTTGGAAACGAATTGTTTTTAAAAAAAAATGTATTCCACATTTTCTATTTAGAATCACTTTATTTACTATTTACTATTTTATTACCTTCTTAGTGAGGTAAAAATTGCATTATCCTATATAAACCGATTTTTATTTAAATAATTTTCGGTTGCCATTAAATTTTAGATAAGAACCTTAGAGCAAGACCTTTTTTCTAGAATAATATTTAAAGGAAAATTCTCTATTAAATATCGTAGCCAAACTGCGGAAAAAACTAGAAGGTCGGTATTTAAAATTAGAAATTAGGAACAATTTTCTCAATACATTCATTACCTACCTACACTACTACCGTAGAAATAGAGGTTATATAAATTGTATTTTCGACTTGCAATTTTGTTTTGCTTATTTGTCAAGATCAAGTAGCATTTCTCTGTACCGTTGCCAAAATGTTAAAAAACATTGATTAGAATAATTTTAATTTATACACTCAAAGAAAATGGTAGGTAAATTCAACCAAAAAGAGCATATGAAATCGCGCCTATCTAGTTTCATAGTTAAATCAATCAGAAAAGAATAGTCATACAACTATATTTGTTTTCGTAAACAAATAGTAGTTTAATAATCATATCTTCTTGTAACAAATTAAATAGTACAATGACATTTTTTATGTTCACTAACCATTTTCAATTTGGTCTATAATTAAATAATACAACGACTTTGTTTTTTGTTCACCAACTAATTTTTAGGTTGATCTACACTTTATTGTATGATGAAGTTTTTTTTGGTTAGCCAAAATCTCAGTATCGAGACATCAGACCACCCAAACCAAAGATTAGAGATCGTTTATAAGATCCATCCAAATATATCGATGATCCATGAGAGAATTTGAACATTGCAATCATGTTATTAATTTTCTCTAAATTCATAAGAGTATAAGATAATGCATGATTGATTATTGTCAGTGATTTGTATGTAGCGTCATCTGGGAATAATTTCTGTAATAGACTACGTGGTAAGCAAGCAAATTTTATGGTAATTCTTTTAGAACTTCTAGAAGACGACAATAATATTGGTTTGTCTACCAAGTACAATAATACAGCGAACTAATACTGGATTAGAATTACAATTCGATAATGGTTAAAAATAAAATATACTATTATCTAGTTTAATTTGACAGAATTCAACAAAATAATAGTCAGACGAAAAAAATAATAGTCTTATTCATCTATTTTTTAAGTTAATATTTGTTTTGTTGTACGACAACTTTTTATTAATTAAAATAACAATCATCTTTTGTTTAAAAATACCATCAATATAATTTAGTTTAACAAAATTAACGATATTGTTAGTTAACCATTTTTTTTGTTGAATTTACCCATACTATTTCTTTGAGTGTACTGACCCGGAAAATTTTATCATAGGTAAATATTACTAGACCAGTCGTCAGGGAGTTCAGGATGCGTAAATCCCGTTTTAAATTGTACAAAAGATTTTACTGTTGGAACCAGTTCATTATATGCCTCTTTTAGAGATACTAATTTTTCGTTGACGTTATGCGGGGCGAGACGAATGAAGAGGCGGCAAATACATCTCCCATCTTTACTCCACTTACCACAGCATTTACATCAAGAGGGAGAGAAGATACCGGTCATCTGACGTGGCGTGTAGGAAGGCGTAGACTTTGCGTTCTGCAACCACTGTGTCTAAACGACAACGCCTAGATAGGCGGTACATCGATCACTATTGCGAATGCATGCACTATACTTATTTTAGTAGGTGATACCTAATCTGATCTCAGAAATTAAGAATTTAAGACGGTGAATTCAATATGGCTGCCGAAAATGCAATATTTTTCAGTTATTGGCGTGCATCTTTATTAAGAAAGAAAAGGGTCGATTTTTCGAAAAGTCATATTAGGCAATTTTTTATTGAAAAACTAATGCAATATTGTTGATCAGCAGGGTTTAGAAGCCCTTGATTCAAAATTTAATGCCATTTTAATTTAAGATTTTCTACGGCCCCCTTAAAATTACATTTTTAAAATATTGATTAATTAATAACTTGAAAATTTATTCTATTTCGAAGAAAAGTCATTCTTCATTTTCTATTTAAATTCACTTTTCAAATTTCACAGGCCAAGTATTTTCATTGAAAAATTGAAACATTTTTATTTTTCCTTGTGACAGGATTTTCTGCACGTTGTTCTAACGTGTATATTATGAAACTAAGCAAGGGGAAAACAGACGGACGAATTTATTCATCGAACTCTTTTAAATACTCAAAAGAAGTTGCGGATAACATATTATTCCTCCACGCATTCAGTGGATGTGACACAACTTCTGCATTTTTTAGGCAATGCAAAGCAAAATTCTTTAAATTATTTAAAAAATCTGCAGGATTACAGAAAAACGTGGAATGTTTTAAAGACCCCAATTCTCACCCTGATGTTATAGGCTATATTCGACTGGGACCACCGTGGGCACGCCCATAGTGGACGAGGTCGAACGCTTTCACAGTCATATCATAAAACGTGACCATGTCGACCAACTTCAGACCGCTGATTAGAACGCTTTTTAGCAGTCCGACCGTGGTCCGCCCGCCAGTCGAACGGGACCATAGATACAGCAGTTCCAGAAGTTATCTTAGCCCTTTATGGGGCAAAACCCGATCAGCATTCTTTGAATGAATTCCGGGTCAAATGCTTCATTAAGTCAGTGGCAAAAAGTACATGTAACCTTGCATCGTTACCTCCTACCAAAAACGAAGCTGCTCCACAAGTGCTATTAAAAACAATAAGCTGCAAGTGTATAAAAGGCTGCAAAGCCGCGTGCGTACTTGTAGAAAAGCTGGACTATGTTTCGTTATTTGTTCTGGATGTCAAGGACAAATGGGAAATATATGTAGACGACTCAGATCAAGCCGAAGAAACCGAAGATGGTATTAGCTTTTTTGGAACACGATAAACACGAGTAGGCTGAATCTGACAAAGACGATGCAGACGATAATGAAAGCGGCACTCGCAGTTTTATTGAAGCAAGGGACCATTTTGTAGATATACAGCGCGGATGCGATGGGATGCTTGACTTCTCCCGCCCATAACTCCGAGAATATTAATGCTACGTAAAAATATGTCCCAAGCATTTTAGTACACGCAAATTAGATTAAAAACACTGAATAGAAGAAATAATTTATAAAGTAATAATATTTGGGATGCGTACTCTAGATAGGGTTAGAAATAGATACCCGAAAAATTCCCCCCAAATTTAGAGGTGGAACGTCCCTTTTTTGCAAAAAACCACCCCTACACACTTCGTGCTGTGGAAACAAAAAGAAAACTGACAAGTAATAATAGTGGTGTCTATGTTATCTTGCTGCTTATGGTTTGTTCTTTTTGTTTCCACAGCAAGTTTTTTATTTGCAGTGTTGTTTTGTTGACAAAATGGCTCTAAAATGTCAAGTAGTCTTGATGTTTTAAAAAAAATTGTGCATTCGCACTTAAAATCATTTCTGTAATTAAAAAATGTACAAATATACAGAGTGATCCATTTAAAATTTCAAAGTCAGGGTAATTTTCGGGAAAACCGGAAGTACTTACTGGATGCGTATAACTTAAGATCATGCAAATAGAAGAGGTGGGTAATGATCTCTTCTATTAAGAGGTCTGGATTTATATCCCTTTCCTTTTCTAAGCTTAATCGAGAGATGCATAATAAGTCAGATGCAGAATAATACAAGACTTAAAGAGTCTCCTTGGAACACTTGTGGTTCACCCACTCTGTGGACAAAAGTCATTCCACTAGAAATTAGGTAATCCGTCGGTGCCCGGTGCAGAGAAATTTCAAGGCATGGCCTCTCTCCTCATCTGTTACCGGGCGATAATCTTCGCCCGGTGTTAACTGTTGATCACAATATCTGTCAAAAGAGTCTAGAATTGGAGTGCCCTGCAAAGCTGCAGCATTCTCGTACATTTCCTTCCAAGATTTCTCCACTCCTTTCACTTTCTCTTCCACACAGCATCAGGGAACTTTTGTCGTCGATCAATTTCAAGTTAGGAATGATCTACTCCTCGTTCTTCTTGGTCGATGATTAGGGGAATCGGTGGAATAGCCTCCTGTACAGCTTGTTGCTGTTGTCACATATTATCGAAAACACTATTCTCCTATTAGGCCGGGAGCCCGTGTATAAAATGACTGACTATCCGGCGAATTTTGACATTATGAAAAATGGATTGTTCTTATATAAGTTAGCAATGAATGGACCGTCAGCTGGTTGGGTAGCAGTGGGGGTGGCTGTTAAAGGGTTGAAAACACGTAAAAAAAATTGAGAAAAAACTCTATCCGGCGAACGCTGAAACTTATACAGTATCGGCAAGCGTTTGATTGGGTACGGCAATAAGAGCAAACGAGAGCGAAGCAAGCAATGATATAAATTAAGGGGCGTGTCACACTTTGCTCTGCTAGGGTACTGGTAGACGCCTTTATTGTGGGTGGTCGGTTAACTCGTTGAAACTATGCAATACCCAATTCAGAACTTGCCGATACTGTATGAGGGAAAGATTATGTTATACAATGAAAGTAGAACATAGTCAGCTGGACGGGGGCGGTGGATTTACCGTCAGCTGATCGATCAAACAGGTCCAAAAACATGAAAAATTTAAATTATTCGGCGACTTTAAAATTTGGGTATAAGTTAATATTTATACTGAGAATTATGAAAAACATAGTCAGCTGCAAGTATGTGAGTGGAAAAGTGGTCAGCTGGTACAGAACAGTGCTGAGTGTTGATCGCCTGTGAGGCAGCGCACATCACCTTTCTTGCATCAGCTGACGACTTTTCCACCCACATACTTGCAGCTGACTGTGTTTATCGTTAATCTTAGTATGTTTATTGAAGCATTTAAAAGTTTGAATAATTTACCAGAAGAGAACCTAAATAATGTCATTAACATAATAGAGAAGTTTGTTTGCACGATGTATGGGTTTAAAGCTATAAAAAACGTCAATGATGCGCGTGTAGCTACCTTCACGAAGGTGTATAAATTTAGCGAAAGTGATAATGAATTTCGGTTACCAGACAAAAATTTTGATGCATCTCTCTCGCCTCCGTCGAAATCGGAACTTGTACAGCACGTTTTAAGAACTGTGTATGTATGTATACAATTTGGAACAATGCACACAAAGTGTGCTTCTACATTAGATCCCTTGGTTAAAGGTGACAGCTTGAGGAAAACAAATTTAACTTGCAAGTGGCTTGATGGAGATCAATTACCTCCTTAAGTGGAAATGATTATCCGAAATGCCGAAAATACTGAAGGTATTATAACATTTGTGCTTTTCACTTTTCATCCTATTATAACCTTAATCAATTTTTTATAAATTATTATTTCTTTTAGATGCGAGTGACAAAGAGAAAAATGATCTTTCACCCACTGAGCATCAAGAGAGTGACGAGTTGGATGAACATGAGAATGAGGAAGATCTGTTATCGGAAGCCGAATAAATTTATTTTTATTTTCACTAAACTAGACAAATTTTCTGAGCAGATCATTCTGTATAATTTTGAAATGTACGAATGTATTAATTTGTATTCTCATAAAATAATGTATATTAATAATAAATTGAATATTTAATCAAATTAAAAAGAGAAACTCGGGAATGCCGCACGCACGTTTTCTAACATTAAGTTATCATTATCGATATTACTAATTAAATCTTTATGGCGAACTTTGAAATTCGGGTATATGATAATATTCATACAGGTTAACGATAAACACAGTCAGCTGCATGTATGTGGATGGAAAAGTCGTCAGCTGATGCAAGAAAGGTGATGCGCGCTGCCTCGCAGGCGATCAACACTCAGCACTGTTCTGTACCAGCTGACGACTTTTCCACCCACATACTTGCAGCTGACTATGTTTTTCGTGAATCTCAGTATAAGTATTATCTTATACCCAAATTTTAATTTAAATTTTTCATGTTTTTGGACCCGTTTCATCGATCAGGTGACGATAAATCCACCGCCCCCCGTCCAGCTGACTATGTTCTACTTTCATTATATAACATAATTTTCCCCTCATGTAACTTTTAGCATTCGCCGGATAGTTTTTTCTCAATTTTGTTTACGTGTTTTCAACCCTTTGACAGCCACCCTACCGCTACCCAATCAGCTGACAGTCCATTCATTGCTAACTTATATAAGAACAATCCATTTTTCATATTGTCAAAGTTCGCCGGATAGTCAGTCATTTTATACACGGGCTCCCGGCCTATATCACTGAGAGATCCATTGTGAGAAAAAAAAAATATATCCATCTTCAAGAAACAGATGGACAAATAATTTCAAAACCATTCTAATAAAATGACGTGAGTTAGAAAAAGGTGTTCCGACCATTTTTACGAAAATAAGAAGGAAGCGAAATACTTGTCATGAACCAAATAATTACAACCAATAGTCATTTCATTAGGAACTGATAAAAGTTCTACAGAAAATGTATTTTAAAAAATAAGCCCAGAAATAATCTCAATTTCGATCTACTTTCTTTCGCTTATAAAGCGGATTTCATACTTTAAGAATATTATCATCACTTGAAGCTGGAAAAATAAATTTTATATTAAGTTTATTAGACAAAGTCACATTGACCTTGGTTGGTCGGAGTATACCATCAAAGTTATTTATTGATCGTTTAAAAAAATTCCATCTCATGTAGGTCAGATATCCAGGTGATGCTCTTTCAAATTACACACCAAAATATCCAGAAAATAGAAAATTAGATAAGAAATGTAAACAGATAGTTACACGTTTGTGATTCTAATGGATATAGGTATGCGCGTTGTAGTTTATATACAAATCACAAATTATGAAACCTATTTTTATTATCAAGGCAAGTAAGCAATTAATTATATAATTTTATAATACGAAAATCAAGGCGTGATTTTTAGGAAAAAAAAGCGACACAATAAGTAATGTGGTATACCTATTATTAGTCTGAAATGAATTGATGATAAATGCATGTCTCTATAATCAGTTTCAGAACACGGACAGATCCGTGGCCTACGTACAGATCTCATCTCTTTCACGTTGATTCGTTACAAAAAAATAATGTTGGAAAATCGAATGTCAAAAAGTTCACATACTTAAATGTAAATAAAATTAATAAGTGGTACTCATTGTCAGTCACAGACTGATTTATAACATAAAATCTGTTGAAATATAGGAACTTATATAATAATAATCAACAAATTGAATGAACTTTGACTAAAAAAATTTATCAAGAACTTTGAAATCTCTTACTCTTTAAATTGGGACTTTCCTTGACCTCTCATTTAGTACAAATTAATATTAATTTCACAGAAAATCACATAAATATTCTGTTGCCCTTATATAATAATCTATTGTAGGCACTTAGACGTGTATAGCCAGGTACCTATGTATAGCATTTCAAAAAGAATATAATTTTATATAAGATTTTTAAACGTAGATAGGTACCTAGGTATACTTAAGTATAGAAATAAACCATTTGTTTCGCAAAAATGTGATCCCTTACTACGCATAAATAGAAAATTAAAATAAACTGGAATATAAGTGTAGATATTTTTTATTATTATAGCTATTATTATTTATGAAAAGGTACCTACGTGCCTCGATTAGTTATTTTAATTACCTAAAAAGACAGAAATTATAGTACATAACTAACATTTTGCTCATTTTTGCTATGCCTACTAAATTACTTGTGTTGTGGGTATATGGATATATGAAACGGGGTAAACACTGTAAGTACTTAATAAATAATAGGCAGATATGTTAACAAATTAATAAAATCACGAATGAAGTACGAATAAACATTGTAGGTATTCAGGTACCGGCGCACCCGGCAAACCTTAGAAAATCAAAATAAACAATTAATAATAGTTTGAGGTTAGGACTACGAATATGTGTGAGAGTATGAGACAAATTATAAAAGAATATTCACCGCTTACTTGACTAACAAATGAAAAGCAAATGATTAAATCAAAATCAATAGATTTAACTTACGTCAACTCGTTCTTCAACAAACACCACCTCTCACTACGTATTCCACCGAACTGTGGCAGAGGCTCATTTTATTTTTAAATAATCACTGGATTAAGCGCACATGCGTGTCAATAATCTTAGACCGTGTCAAGATCGCTGCGAGTTTCTTATGATACATTATGAATACGTTTTAAGAGATTGGTAATTTGTTTATATTATTAATATTGATACATAGGCGGTTGAAAGATGTTCACAATTAAGTATTTGATTAAAGTCAGGGCAGGATCAGGTAGACGCAGGGCCGGTTTTAAGAAATTTGTATGGGGGAGGGGTGGTGGTGTGAAATTGTTATAATACCGAATGACTTCTCTTCTGTTCCTCTATTTTCTATATATACGATGGTCATTTAAAAAAATGTAAATTGAATTGATTAAAGAAAAAAAAAAACTGTATTTTAAAATAAAATACAAAACGGTTATTCCTTATTAGTGGGGTCAATAGAGGTTCTCACTTCGGAAAAATTCCGGGAAGCGGTAACTTTTGAGAATACATCTCTGAAAATGTCAGGAACAATATACCAAAAGTTACCAACAATAGTCCTTGAGCGTAATTTGTTATTAAACAGATCAGTTGCAAAATATCAGTTTTTGTCAAATACCTATATATCTTAAAATATTTTTTCTTTCAAAGACTAATTGTGCCATTCGAAAGTACGGGAAATTTCACACCAAAAATGTATATGAAGTTTTTTGTACGATCAAAAATGTAGGCTTCAGATTTTTTTGTTTAACGCACGAAAATGGAATGCGGCGACACGTATCCAGGTAGCAAGGGTACGTTATAATGACGTCAAAATCTGGTGATTCTGGTCAAAAAGACTTCAGGGCACTAAAAATCAACGACAGAATGACGTCTTATAAATGACATTAAAATGACGTGCTACACATCACGTCATATTGTCGTCTTTTTTCGGTGTTAAATTTATTTATATTTTATCGGATTACAAACTTTAAAACTCGCTAATGGCATTTTGTTATCGTAAGCAGAGTGTAAAGTTTAAAAAAAAATAAACCGTGTCGTGAAGGATAAGTATATTGGCGTTTTTATTCGAGCATATAATGTTTTTTAACATATTATCCAAAATAATTTATATTCGAAAGAGTTTGCAAAGATTCGGCAGTTTATTTGTTTAAATTATATTTCTATCTATTCTTTTAATAATAAAATTAGATTAAAATGCATTAAAAAGCAAAATCTATCCGTTGCGTGTTCCAACTGTAAAGTCTTTAGGTAAGTAGCCTCAGAAAGGTTGGTGGCCGAGTGCTTAAGGCGTCGTCTTCCACTATAGATATTGTTTTAAATAAAAACTACCCTCACCCTATTCAACCCTTTTCCCTACCCCTCCTATCCTCAGACCATAATCCTATACACATGGAACTTGCAGATACTCAGATTGACGACGTCAGAAGACAAATTTTTAACTATAAAAATGCAAACTGACCAAAATTTCGTCAAATTATTAACCAACAACTTGAGATTAACAACAATATTAATACCACTGAGCAACTTGACGACGAGGTCGACCGCCTCACGAGAATGATTACAAATGCAAGAAATCGCACAGCTAAATTAATTTCTCAAAAACCAAGAGAAGAAATCATCCCTCGTGAGATTGTCGATCTCATACGTTTCAAAAACAGAGTAAAAAGAAAATGGCAAAGATTTCGAAGGCCAATAGACAGAGACAGAGTTAAGGATTTGCAGGCGAACATTAATAACCAACTTAGTAAACATAGAGAAGATTCATGGAATAATAAAATTAAAAGACTTACCACTAAAGACAATTCACTATGGAAAATCTCAAAACTATTCAACAAAAAATTCCCGCAAATCCCTACCCTTATCAGTAACGGCCAAACACACAGCCTAGACGTCGAAAAAGCTGACCGTCATCGCTGATTATTTGCAGAGCACAAATACCACCCCCCCTAATTCTACCCCTTTCCAAGAGCAGGTTACGGCTCACGTTCGTAACCTGCGCCCTAGATACCCTATCTCTTCCAATAAACTCCCTAAACTCCTTACCACCCCCTCTGAGGTTCAAAAATTTATCAAGTACTCCCCAAACAACAAAGCTCCGGGGATTGATACAATCCCTAACATCGTCCTCAAAAACCTCCCCAAAAAAGCGATAGTACAAATCACTTATATAATTAATGCAACTATTAAACTGCAATATTTTCCCTCCAAGTGGAAAATTGCCATTGTAATTCCTATTTTAAAGCCGAACAAGGAACCCCACAAACCGGGGAGTTATCGGCCAATCTCCCTTCTTAACACTCTCTCAAAATTGGCCGAAAAAGTGATTCTGGGACACCTAAATAGGTTCGTGGGGAAAAAACACCTACTACCTACTCAGCAGTTCGGCTTTAGACAAGGACATACCACAACGCATGCTATTTGCAAACTAGTGCAGGACACGTTGCACAGTTTTAATAAAAAACAGTGTAACGTCGTCCTGCTGGTTGACATAGAAAAAGCGTTTGATTCCACGTGGAGGAATGGACTCATCTACAAAATGGACGTCATACATCACTTCCCCAAGTATATTACAATGCTGATAAGCTCCTTCTTGTCAGACAGGTACATCCTGGTACGGGTAAATAACTCGTTATCCAACAAGACTAGGCTCTCCGCAGGAGTTCCTCAAGGGTCCTCTCTTTCACCCATCCTCTACAACCTATTTACCTCCGACATTCCCTCCTACCCCAATACCTCACTACTCCTTTACGCTGATGACGTAACCATCTATGCCAGCAGCTTCTATGCCCAAACCGCCACCCAAAAAATCCGCTACCACTTAAATAAACTAACAGCCTATTACGAGAAATGGAAAATCAAAATAAACCCTAACAAAACGGAATCAATTACTTTTAATAGGAAAGTCACAAACATAAAAACAATTACTAAGCTAAAAATCGGTGGGCAGGAAGTTGCTGAGCACAACACAATAAAATTTCTGGGAGTCTCTTTAGACAAAAGACTGTGCTTTGGGCCACACATTACGCGGGCAATAAATCTAGCCTATGGGGCGCTCAGTCGTCTGTATCCCTTGGTGAACAGGCGGAGTAAATTAACCACAAAAAATAAGTTAGCATTATATAAAACCATCTTTAGACCTATCCTGCTCTATGGCTGCGTGGCCTGGAATGGGGCCTCCAACACGCAGCTGGGCAGGATACAAGTTACACAGAACAAGATACTCCGTCTGCTGACCAACTCACCTAGATATACGACGATTGAGCACCTCCATAGGATTACTTCAATGCCTATGGTTATCGATCACGTCAGAGAGGTCTCCCAGAAATTTTTCATGCACAAAATCGATGTTTCGGAACTTACCCGGAGTATCGCCGACCTGAGAAGTTACGACAATCCATCCCATACCCATAAACTTCTACACCAAAAATTGGAGATATATAACCTCAGGAGGCAATAGTCCGGAGATACTCCACAAAAAATCCTTTCCCAGCACCTTCCTAACCCCGCAATACACCCCCTTTGAGGAATCCTGTATTAGGATAACATAAAATTAAAAGTTTCTCTTAAGTCGTATCTCAATGAAGATATAAATTTTGCCATAAAAACCTATCAGTTTGCTATAAAAACTCTATTTTACACTTTGACGACAAGTAATTATTTCAAGCAGGTTTTTTAGGTCTTTCTTTTCCTGCGTTATAGACACACATCTGTATACCTCTTAAATCTTATATTCTCCTATTACCTTAAGCTGCGGCATGACTAAGTAAATGCATATTAACTTATGAAAATATGCATATTGCATTTAAATAATAAAGAATTATGAGAGCAATATCTCCCGGCTACCACCTGCCATTGTTTGGGCGCATCACGCCGACGCGCGTTTGTTACGCCTGTTCAAAAAACATAATGATGTATTTTTACATACTATTTGAGATAATGCCATTAAATATAATTCTCCAAATGACATGTACATATAAAGTTCAATAAAGAAATGTAATCGTAATCGTAATCGTCGTCTTCCAAGTCATGAGGTCGGCGGTTCGGCCCCTGCTCATTCCGTTTTTTTTTTATTGCGAAAAAAATTTTAGTTGTTTTTTTTAAAGTAATAGTTGCTTATTGGTTTTTTTCAATTTTAGGTCTGTTTTAGACCATTAAATATTCTATTTATGTTGTAGATGACGATATTACACCTTTACCGTTTTTTCTCCAACACGCTTCCCAGGTTTGTATAAGTACCTCAACTTAAAACTTTAATTCTTAAAATAGTTGACTCCTGACTTCCCCTCCACCGCTCATCAAATTTGAGATAAGGAAATTTTTTTTTCGGATTTCTCCCACTCTGCTCTTCAATTTCGAGATCTGGGGAAAATATATTTTTTTTAACGAACCGCCACTAATACTAATTAATGTAATAATTACATTGTTCAACAACTACTCGTACTTCTCAGGTGACACTGGTGACAGTTTAATTAAATTAAATAAGTTCTTCTTAATTATAAATAAATAAAAATACTAGTAACTCGAAGCGAGAACCTGAAAGATTTTCATATATTTTAAATAAGGCAAGAAATTCAATTTCACATAATAAAGACTTCATTCACCACCATAAATACTGCTTTTAGCATCCGAAATAGCGGTCGCCAAGCTAGCTCAGTTGGTTGAAGCGTCAGTACTGTAATGCGGACTACGGGAGACATGTAGGTTCGAATCCTACGGACCGCAATTGGTAAAGGTAAGTAAAAATGAATTTAATAACTTAATAAACATTATAATTTGCAGGCAACCCTTGTGAGAAAAAGTTGTAGTGATGGTAAACAATATTAGATATGTTAATGTAAATAAAATTACGGATGGCTAACAAACAAATTAATTAGGACAAAACTTATTTATGCATTAATTATTTTATTTTTATCAAGTAGATTACTAACTAGTATGTAGTTTTATATGTTCCTATTACTAAAAACCTGTGGGGGGATTACCAAATATAACCTGAAAAAGACGTCATTCGTCTGAGACATTAGGAAGTCATGTTCACGTTTCATTTACGTCATCTAACTCGTCATTTCTCGTCACCCTTGACCATTTTTTCACGTCATTTTCACGTGCCTTTGCTACCTGGGATAGAACGGTCATACAGATAGCGGACGAAATAAAATTTTTAATTCTTCGTCAGTTTTCAAGGAGGCATTGTACGTCACTTTTTTTCCGATTGTACGTTATTTTATGTACTTTATATATATATATATATATATTATATATATATATATATATATATATATATATATATATATATATATATATATATATATATATATATATATATATATATATATATATATATATATATATATATATATATATATATATATACAGTGTGACCCACTTAAGATCGCAACACCCCTGTATACCCGTTAATTGATGCTTGATTAACTTCAAATTTTGGTGGTAAGAAAAGATCGATAAGGTGATTCTTTGAACTTGGTAATATGTGATATATGTCAGTAGCGTGCGATTTTAAGGGAGTTTCAAAAGCCGATTTTTCAAAAAAAAGTATTAGGGATTTTTTTAGAAAAAAAATACTAAGGTATTCTTAGTCAGCACCTTTAGAAACCCCTTTGTACAAGATTGCATCGTAGTGGGTACAAAGGTGTTTGAGATAGTGGCTGTCAAAAATTCAATTTTTTCAACCAAAACTAATTTTTATTTGTAAAACGGATTCCCAAATCAAAAAAATCTATTCTTCATTTTTTGTTCAGAATAATGCATTGTACTAGACTAAATTGACTTTATAACAAAATAAGAAAAAAAAGGGGTGTTGCGATCTTAAGTGGGTCACACTGTATACTTTTTTTTCTTATTTTGTTATAAAATCAATTCAGTCTAGTACAATGCATTACTCTGAACAAAAAATGAAGAATACATTTTTTTGATTTGGGAATCCGTTTTACAAATAAAAATTAGTTTTGGTTGAAAAAATTGTATTTTTGACAGCCACTATCTCAAACACCTTTGTACCCACTACGATGCAATCTTGTACAAAGGGGTTTCTAACGGTGCTGATTAAGAATACCTTAGTATTTTTTTTCTAAAAAAATCCCTAATACTTTTTTTTGAAAAATCGGCTATTGAAACCCCCTTAAAATCGCACGCTACTGACATATATCACATATTACCAAGTTCAAAGAATCACCTTATCGATCTTTTCTTACCACCAAAATTTGAAGTTAATCAAGCATCAATTAACGGGTATACAGGGGTGTTGCGATCTTAAGTGGGTCACACTGTATATATAACCCCTGCCAAATTTACGATTTATATCTTGAAAACTCCGAAAATTATGGCTTGTCTATTGATTCTATTGACAGCCGGTATATTGTTACATTTTTTACAAATAATAATTATGAAACTTGTGACATATAATGTTTTCTTAATAAAATTCTATTTTGGTTATTTGGAGATTCATTAGAATATCTTACCAATTTTCTACGCCACTGGATTGAGGAGTGTAGGTATCTTTTAGATTATCTCTGTCGAGTGACAAAGATCGTGTCTGGCACGTTTTGGCGATAAGATTGATTTTTTGAAGAACCATTAATAAACTGATTTGACATGATATTAATAAAGTTCTGTTTATTTTGTAGTGTTTTTTTAAATAGGAGATTGACAAGAACAAAAATATTGTAGGATGTCTTTGGTTTATTTTCACAGATTGATAACATAAATATAAAATTTTGAGACCTTAACTTCTTTTATATATACTAAATATCAATTTTACGGACTCTTATTGCTTGATTACCTATTTGTCCCACAACCTTTCGACGAAATAAGATCAAAATATAATCTAGCTCCAGATCTCGTTAAAATATATACGTGTACCAAATTTCAAGTCAATATCTTAAACGGTTCCAGAGTAAACGTGCGCACAAAAAAAGTTACAGACAGAATTTGTTTTGCTCAAATTTAAAATCTCGACGTTTCATGACATTCTAAGCCTATTTGAACAATAAAAATTTTGCCCCCCCCTAGATGAATTTTCTGGCTGCGCCACTGGAGGGGATTGCTAGATTTTGAAAGTCGAGACAACTCTATTTGAAGCAGTTTTTGATATTTCCGTTAGTCCTACCCTACGCCTTTCTGTTCACAACACGCAGCGAATACAAAAAGTAGGTTCGGAGAATACCCAGATATTCAGAAATCAAACAAAATTTACAACAAAAAAGGTCCTTTGACATTTTAACGTTGAACGAACGGGGAAGCGCTAGCACGCCTCGAAACATAAGCCTCGGCGCATGTTTCGGGACCCACTCGCTCCCTCCCGTTCGTCGTACGCCAAAATGTCCAGAGGACATTTTTTGTTGTAAATTTTGTTTGCTTTCTAAATATCTGGGTATTTTTTTATCTAAAACGAAAAAAAAGATAAAAAAAATAAAAAAACATTTTTTTTGTATTTTTTTCTAAATTTGAGGGGGTTCCGGTGGGAATTTTTGGAGGGAAGTGAAAAATTCGGAATCAGCGACCCAAAAAACATAAGGCAAGCTTATAAAACTAAATCCTCCTATTTTTTTCAGGTGAGCCTTTTATTTAGTCTCTATTGCATGGAGTATAAAAACAGGTTTTTTTTAGATATCTCGGCTTATGTACAAGCTACGTAAAAAACAATAAATACGGCTTATTAAAAGGCGTAAAATTTCTTATGTTTGTAATTCCTACGAGAAAATTGTTCTGCATGAATATTGTAGAACAGGGAAAAAAATTAAAGCTTCATTTTCGAGAGATATTTAAAAAAGAAGGTTTCTTAACCATTTTTTCAAGATGGCGGCAAACCCCGGTTGCGCAACCAATGACCCCCACCTCACAAGCCCCAAAAGTTCGCTAACGTTGGATGACTGTCGACCTCTAGATAGTGATTTCACATGTGGTGATTTCATATACAGGGTGCGCCACTTAAATACTCCTCAGGCATTCTTATTTTTTAAGCGACGACCATGTTGGGCATATCAAATTGTAGATATTTTTAAGGCATTGTGTACAAAATGATTTAAAAAAATTTTTTTTGAAAAAATTATCAAGAAAGAAAACTTAATTCCCTTGAATATTTTTTTTGCCTCATCCGCCTGTACACGAACTGCATTAATGTTTTCTTATAAAGGTTTTAATTAGCTTCAATTTATGTTATTACGTAATTACGTCATATTCGAATTTTTTTTGGTTTTAGAGAAAGAAATTAAAAACACTCCCTTCCGATTCCAAACCGATTTTTTTTTAAAATAACTGAAAAACTGTAAATAATAATTTTATGCTTTATTTGTAAAAGACATATCACAAACAGTCCTCAACGTAACAAAACAGCAACAAGAAACAAAAAGAAGTAAATATTTTCAAAAACAAACTTTATTAAACCGTACTATAAATAATAGGAAATTGCAAAATTTTTATTTAAGAATTTTTTTTTTAATAACGTGAATTGAAGCTAATTAAAACCTTTATAAGAAAACATTAACACATTTCATGTACAGGTGAGGTAAAAAAATATCCAAAGAAATTTTTTAAATCACTCTGTATGCATGTTTAAAGGCTTTAAAATTTTCTACAATTTGATGCACCCAACATGGTCATTGCTTCAAAAATAAAAAGTTACAAGTCTGGGGAATTTTAAGTGTCGCACCCTGTATACATGTGATATTATTACTGACTAGAAGTTCGAGCTAGACTATCCTGCCAAAAATGTTAATAAATTTCAGTCATGTAATTTATATATACCACCAAATATACAGAGTATTAAGCTGTATGTTGTATAACCACAGATGTATAGAAATAACTACGTTCCCTACAAAAATCCCGCCATCCACACATAACCTCAAAAAAAAACAACAAAACATTTACAATTTACAGTGATAATTATTGATTTATTAAATTGAAATAGAAATGAATAAGGACAAAATTGTTTATATATACAGTGATAATTTAGTGCGGGAGTGTAATCGGTTGCCAACAATGTTAAATAGGGTATGTTTATGTAATTTTTAACTATTTAAAAGGCCTTCATAAGGGCTTATTTTCTTATTTATTAAATGTTTATATGCCTACTGTCGATATATGATTTGTTACACTACAGTATTGACAATTAAATATACAGAAATATAGTTTTCTCTTCATTTAGTTTATAATTCTTTATAAAAATAATAAATGCTTTTAAAAATGTGTTACTTTTGGAGTATCGGGTAAGAGATGAAGAAAACTGTGCATGATGAAATTTGGATAAAAGAAAGGCATACCTACCCTTATCAGCAAAATTCGTAGTTCAGTATATACAGGGTGTGTTATTTAATACCTTCGCCTTCTTTTAGCGAGGCAGCCTTGTGGCCCATTGTGCTATTTAATAATTCAACACGCTGTTATTTTGGAGTGCGTTGCCCGATTTTAAATTTTCTTTCTTTTCTTTCTAATATTTGATGAGCTCTATACAGGGTGTCACGCAACTTGCCCGAAAAATTTTAACCTTACATGTATGTATACCTTTAAATAAGAAGTCGAATTCTTAAAAAAAAAAAATTTAGTAAAAGTACAGCACAGAAAAAGATGCACATTGTTAAAGTTACAAATTAATGGAAATGTTAAAATAACCTACTATAGTCGAGTAAACTCTAAGCTGGCGCGTCCAAAGGTCGCTTCATCATATAAACTAAGAGAATAAGACATATGCAACTAGTTACTAGTTCATCTCTATGTCACTGCGATAGCTTTATGCGCATCGCATAATGAAATCGTACGTCGTGTTACCAACTCATATATACGCCACCTTAGAGTTTACCGGACTATATTTAAAATTAAAATTTTTAATTTAACTTTTTTAATTTTCTTTTTTTATTTTTTATTTTTTTTTTTACAACAGTCCTTCAAGTAAGTAGAGTTCAATAAATGACCATTTTCGTCGATTGTAACTTTAACAATTTGTATCATTTTCTGTGTTGGACTTTTATTAAAAAAAATTTTAAGAAGTCGACTTCTTATTTAAAGGTGCATGTATGGTTAAAATTTTTCGGGTAAGTTACGTTACACCCTGTATAACCATTTTCGAAAATTTGTGATTTTCATATTCTCAAGGTCTCCCCAAGGCAATTTTTTATCAGCAATAGCGTATTCATTTCTTAGTTATCTCAAATACCCCAATACAAGATTTTAGCTCGGTACCTCATGTTTGTTATACAATGACCAAATTTTAAAATTTTACTTCCACATCCAGTGAAAGTATAGTAACGCAAAAAAAATTGGAAAATTTTTATTGTTCAAATAAGCTTAGAATGACATGAAATGTCGAGATTTTAAGTTTGAGTAAAAAAAATGTCTGTCGGTCTGTCTAACTTTTTTTGTGCGCACAATTACTCTGGAACCGATATTGACTTGAAATTTGGTACACGTATGTATTTTAACGAGATCTGGAACTAGATTATATTTTGATCTTATTATGTTGAAGTGTTGGATAAATTGGGGTAAATGGGGGTAAATAGGTAAATCACGCACGTCAGAGTCCACAAAATTAGTATTTAGTATACAATATGTCCACAGTTAGAGTGGATAAGAGGGCACCCTTTTTTATTTTTTGCTTTACGCGGAAAATTTATTTTTACTTCCACATCCAGTGGAAGTATATTAACAAAAAAAATTTTTTAAATTTTTATTGTTCAGATAGGGTTAGAATGTCATGAAACGTCGAGATTTTAAGTTTGAGCCAAAAAAAAATTCTAACTTTTTTTGTGCGCACGATTACTCCGGAACCGTTTAAGATATTGACTTGAAATTTGGTATACATATGTCCTTTAACGAGATCTAGAACTAGATTATATTGTCATCTTATTCCGTCGAAGGGTTGGGGGGTAAAATGAGGTAAATGGGGGGGTAAATAGGTGAATCAAGCAGGTAAGAGTCCATAAAATTGGTATTTAGTGTATACAAGAGAAGCTAAGGTCTCAAAAAATTTTTTGGCATTAGCTAACCCCCATTATTGAAGGGGATGAAAAAAAAAATGTGATTTAGTGTGTGTACAAGAACCAAAAACCTCAAAATATTTTTTACTTCATCCACTCCCACAAGAAACGATGCGTCGTATGTAAAACGGTAATCTATGCAAAATTAAACGTAATTAAATTTTCCACAAGAATGTTTATATTCATTTTCTTCCTATGTGTTATAGTTTACGAGATACGCGCCAGCGAAAATCGATGATTAATAAAAAAAAATCAATTATGTACCTTGAATATTTCTATCAAAGTGGTTTACCGTGGCCTGCTAATAAGTCACAGTCACAAAACAATCTTTATTTTACAACACTCGACGTATTTACTAACTTAAAATGTTGTCGAAATCTATACATTTCCTTAAATATACAGTGTGACTCACTTAAAATGAAGATACCCTTATAACTTTTTTTATTTTGTTTTCGATTTGAATCAAATTTTACTCAAGTATAGAACAAATTAGAATCTACTTATGACCAGAAAAACATTCGGCTGCTACAAAAGCAAAGCCACCTGCGGTACCAAAATATGCTGCAAAAAATAAAACATTTTGAATGTTAGAAATTCTAAAAAATGCATCCGATCGGCGCCACAAACGTACATACACAAAAATTTGATTTGGTTATTGATGGGGGATTTCTCATACATAAGCTCATCTGGCAAAGAGGATCCTCAGTTTCCGCAATTTGTGGTGGCTACGTGAAATTCGTCAAAACCCGTCAGTATGATTTTTAATCTTTTTCCTCATACTTTGGTACCACAGGTGGCTTTGCCTTTATAGCAGATGAATGATTTTCTGGTCATAAGTAGATCCTAATTTGTTCTATACTTGAGTGAAATTTGATTCAAATTGGAAACAAAATAAAAAAGTTATAAGGGTATCTTCATTTTAAGTGAGTCACACTGTATATTTAAGGAAATGTATAGATTTCGACAAAATATTACGTTAGTAAATACGTCGGATGTTGTAAAATAAAGATTGTTTTGTGACTGTGATTTATCAGCAAACCACGGTAAATCGCTTTGATAGAGATATTCAAGGTACATAATTGATTTTTTTTAATTAATTATCAATTTTCGCTTGCGTAAACTATAACACATGGGAAGAAAATGAATATAAACATTCTTGTGGGAAATTTAATTACGTTTAATTTTACATAGATTACCTTTCCACCCTCCTCTCTCCCTGAAGTGGCGGGGACTTTTAGTATGTTTACCTCCTAACTACCCCCAACACATTCCTGAAGAGAAAAATTCTCCCCTCCTCAATGTTCTTTACAACTTTTTCATTGCCTGTACTAGTTCTATTTTAATGATATGAAAAACTGTCACTGAAAAAAGTTGTTTAGAATTAAAATTATGTCAGAATTCCAATTTGTGGAAAAACCTACCTAATTCGACTTTTTAAAAAAATTTTCATAGGTATATCAAGTAGTATCATGAGGTAAAAGTACTTTAATATAGTTACAGGTATAATTAGCTATGTCATTTATTAATTGTTGTAAGAAAATAATTTTTATTTTACCCTAAGTTTTACCTCATGATACTACTTAATACGAAGAAAATTACGAATTTTTCAAAATAGTCAAATAGAACTCATCAAGTACATGTCTCAGAATAAAAAAAAATTAAAATCGGTCAACACGTTCCGAACTAACAGAGTGTTGAGGTATTAAATAGCATACAATGTATGATAAATTATAGTCAGCACTGACATCTTATAAATGGTAAAATTGGATCAATACCTGTAATAGGGTCTTATGAAAATAAAGATATTATTATTATTATTATTATTATTATTATCATAAATAAGTCATCGACGAGCATCGAGCCACTGAAGGCTTAACTTTCATACATATTATAACGAAAATATTTTAGGCTTCCATGGTACAAGATTTAATTAATTCCTATGGAATTCTATTAAGCGATGCATTCCGTGTGGTGCAAAGTACAAACGCAACTGAAGAAGAGTTGAAATTATTTCACTCAAGTAGTTACGTAGATTTCTTGAAAAAAGTCAACATTAATGACGATATCGAAGAATTTGACGAGGAACAGTTGGAGTATGGCTTAGGATACGATTGTCCAATATTACAGAGGAGTTTCGAATTCGTTAAAACCTTGGCAGGTGGATCAATCACTGCTGCAAGACTGTTAGCAGCCAATGAATGTAAAGTTGCCATTAATTGGTTTGGAGGTTGGCATCACGCTCAGAGGTATTTTCTTTTTTTTGATTTTTGAAAAGTTGGCGATGAAAAATGATTCTATCAAAAGCATTTCTCTACAGCATAAAGTATACTTTGATGGAATCGTTTTGTCATGTTCTGTGTTCAAAATCCCAGCAAACATTTCTGTTAAAATTAACTCCAACTCGACCTAATAAAAGAGGAATTTACTTATTTAGGTAATTATGACGTAAAATTGACTGGAAAAATACACTTCCGACACAAATTTACCAATTGGTCTTAATTTAGATTTCAGTTTATGTAAATAATTTACTTTATACACAATTACTTCCACGTCCAGTGGAAGTATAGTAACGACAAAAAAATTTTTAAAAATTTTTATTGTCCAAATAGGCTTAAAATGTCATGAAACGTCGAGATTTTAAGTTTGAGCGGAAAAAAATTTTCTGTCTGTCTGTCGGTCTGTCTGTCTGTCTGTAACTTTTTTTTGTGCGCACGTTTACTCTGGAACTGTTTAAGATATTGACTTGAAATTTGGTACACATATGTACTTTAACGAGATCTAGAACTAGATTATATTTTCATCTTGTTCCGTCGAAGGGTTGGGGGTAAATTGGGGTAAATTTGGGGTAAATAGGTCAATCAAGCAGGTAAGAGCCCATAAAATTGGTATTTAGTATATACAAGAGAAGCTAAGGTCTCAAAAAAATTTTTGGCATTAGCCACCCCCATTACCACCCCCATTACCACCCCCACCCCCTTATTAAAGGGGATGAAAAAAAATTGTGATTTAGTGTACGTACAGGAACCAGAAACTCCAAAATATTTTTTTACTTCATCCTCTCCCACTATCACCCCCCTCCACTACCGATGTGGGGTATCGTTTTAGGGGTTTTTGGGGTAGAGGATTTCAAATATTATATTATTAAAGTTCAAAACAATTATTTTCACATACAAAGTTTTTTCGTTGTGAGTGACTTGGATAGAGAATCTGGATGTGGAAGTTGTGATTCCTTGGGCAGCGGTTTTTTCTTTGAAAGTAAATTTAACGAAAGCAGCGAGTGAAAAGCTACTAAAAAATCTACCAAAATTTCCAATAAGCCAAAATAGGTAATATAATTAGGTAGTATTTACCTTTTTAGCGACTAAAAATATTCCTAGTAGTCGAATATCCTACTAGGATGATTTTGTTGGAAATCCTACGTAATGTATACCTAAATAGTAATCTGTTTGGTCACTTTTATTACACTCCTTTAACCAATAAGTCTATTACCTTTTGTAGTTGCATTTTCAAAGGCAGCAACTTTAAGGTTAAATTAGCTTAAGACGCCATATTTTCTTAGCACAACTGGAGTATGATTTCAATTGGAATTTTTAAAATTAGTGTGTATGGAACTGAACTAACAAAAAGCAGGGTTGGCATGTTTAAAACATCGCACTGTGTTTTAAACAAATGTTTAAAACATATTTAATACACAACACGATGTTTTAAACAACTGTTTAAAACACAGTTTAAAACACAGTGCGATGTTTTAAATAAATCTATTATTTTGGAGTTTGTGGAAAAGCAGAAAAAATGCCAATGATGGTCCATTCCAACAAATAATTCCGACATAGTGGTCACGGTCACTAAACTGAGCATTTTATTTGCAGAGTGCTGTAAAATCCGTTTAAGAGCGCCATCTGACAGCAAGTAGAAGTAGCAGACATAGTGTGCCTGGCACCATTTAATTTTAGTTGAATATAGTTTTAAAAGTTTTAAACCTGTTTTAAACATGTTTTAAACATACCATTTAAAACTTAAAAAAAAACCTGTTTTAAACAAAAAAAACTGTTGCAATAAAAAAAACTGTTTTTTTGTTTAAAATAAAAAAAAACTGTTTTTTTTCCAACTCTGACAAAAAGGTAAAAAAAATACCTAATTATACCTGTAAACTCATATTTAACAAATATAGCATAGCATACTTTCTGCTCCAACTATTACTATAATTTTTTTATTTGGCACCAAATATTTCCTTATGAATGAATATTTTGGAGGATCATTGTTATTTTACAAAGTACAGCTGCTATTATGCACAAAAAAATTTCCAACGCATTGATTTCAGCAAGCGAGAACTGCAAATACTTTACTTATACTCTTAAACTCTAAAAATAAATCCAAAACAGCATGGCAGATAATCAAGAATCAAGGCAACAATTGCATACATAATCAACTGCCACATACATTTACGGATCCTAACGGAACTAATATGATAGATATGCATCATGCTGCCAAGGCATTTAATGCATTTTTTATCAATTCCATTGAGCAGTTAACACTGAACATGGCCATCTCTAATACAGCTAATATTCAACCTTCACAAACCTCATTTTTTTTGTCACCAATTACTACCGATGAACTTATATTAATTATTAAATCTGTATCTTCCAAGAATTCGGCAGGGGATGATGAAAGTCCTTGTTCACTATTATTAAGTGTCATAGATCACATAGTCGAACCCTTAACTACCCTAATAAATATGTCTTTCCAGGAGGGATTATTTCCCAGTGTCTTAAAAAGCTCTCTAATCATCCCTTTACACAAGAAAAATGATAAATCGTTGTTCTCTAATTAGAGGGGTATTGCCCAGCTGTCAGTCTTTTCAAAACTATACGAGAAAGCATACCACAGTAGGCTTTACAATTTTTTAACATATCAAAAGATACTCAACGACAGTCAGTTTGGCTTCCGGAAAGGTGTGGGAACACAAGATGCAGTACTATCCCTATATAACTTCATATTAAATAGTTTTGAAAATAAAAATAAAAGTGCATGTGTTTTCTTTGACCTAACTCGAGCATTCGATACGATCCAACATGACTTGCTACTAGACAAACTTAATAGGTATGGTGTTAGAGGGCCTGCTCTAACCTGGTTAAAAACTTATTTGGCAGACCGGCAACAAAAAGTAATTTTGAGTCAAAATGGAAAAAACTATGTTTCTAGACCCAGACCGGTGTCCACTGGGGTTCCCCAAGGGAGTGTGTTGGGTCCCTTATTATTTATTGTGTTTTTTAATGATGTTGTTCCCACTTTGCACGATACATTTATTTCTCTATTCGCAGATGATGCAGTTACCGCTGACTGTGACAGTAATATTGATCTGTTATCTACAAAAACAAATACCATCTCTGATGGAGAATTACTGCTCGACTAACGGTTTAGCTTTAAATAATTTAAAAACCAATCTACAAAACAGCTTGACATCAAGTTGTTAGTAAGAGCTAATAATAAAACCATCATACAAAATAATGCTGTAAAATATCTTGGTATACACATCGACTCTCATTTAACATGGAACGATCATATTGACTTGTTACTATCCAAATTATCTACACATTGCTTTCTTATATGGCAGATGAGAAAATTTGTCAATATAGATATATTAAAAATGTATTATTATGCCTATGTACAATCTAGCCTTGATTATTGTGTTATCTGTTGGGGTAACTGCAGTCGCATAAATGAAATCCTTATATTGCAGAAAAAGATTTTACGTACTATGACCTTTAAAACTCTACGTCATTCCTGGAGAACTTTATTCAAAGAACTTAATATTTTAACAGTAACATCCCTTTACATACTCAGATGTGTGTCCTATGTCAAGTCTCATTATAACAACTATGTTCCTAGGGACAACTTTACTGATCATGACTTAAGGATCAGTCAAAATCTGACGATTCCCCAACACAAACTGTCAATAGTAGCCAATGGGCCCTATGTCATGTCCATCAAGCTTTATAACAAACTTCCTAAAAATATAAAAAGTATTAACAACATTCACCTCTTTAAGAGCACAGTTCGTGCCACTTTAATTAGGCACAGCTTTTATTCTATAAGTGAATATTTAAGTTGTACTAATTTTCATGAGTGTACTTAGTTTATATTAGCACTTCTCGTCTTTATTTATTTATTTATTTATTTGTTCTGTATCATGTTTACAATATGATCTTGTCTAGACTTATGTGTTTTTAATATATTTTACGCAAATGCAAATTTGACTATATTTCAGTACCTGTAACAGGGTCTTATGAAAATAAAGATATTATTATTATTATTATTATAAATTGGATTTATTTTGGTTACTGACATTCATTTTGTATCGTTATTGTGAGTTGCGTATCTCTTCAATTCTGTAGGCGACTGACAACAATATTTCGACAAATATAGATAAAAATACCAAATAAGTATAAAAATCCAATTTTTTTCCTCTTGGTGTCATTTTCCAATTTCACATACGTCCGTTTTTACCTAAAGCTAGTCGACTCGATGTCGAATTTAAGTAAAATTCTCCTAAACAGGTATTAATAACCAAATATATTGTGCAACTACAAGTACGATTTATGTGTAATTTTACCTGTCATGGATATAATAACTTAATTTCGATGTCGTATTATTCTCCACTTATGCCGATTCCACGTAGCAACGTAAATTTTACCAAAACATGGTTAATTCTAATTTTGCAACTAAAGGAGGAGGGTCAATAAGGCCGGTTTTCGGCCCCCCTCAAATTTGGCAAAAAGAACAAAGAAAATGTTTTTTAACAGTCTAAGCTCAATTTAGAGTCGATTCGACCACAAACGGAACCAACCCCACCCTCCTCTTAGGGTAATTTCAAGGTCAAATTATGAAAAAGCCGTGAAATAAACTCGCCTTTTCGGAATGAGTAGGCTTATTTTGGGACTTCGATTTAATACATATATAGGTTTCTGGGTCCCAGGATAGATGTAACAAGAGGTGTAGTGGACCAAAAATTTTGGAATTTTAGAATGATATTTGGGGATTGAGTACTGCTTGTTGTAAAACTAAAGTATACCAAAAATGACTTGATTTGGTGTTCTACAGGGTGTTTATAAGCAAAGTTGTAAAAATCACCACTAATAAAGTACCTTTATTTTTCAAAATATGAAAAAATTCCACTAAGATAAGTTATTTAGAATGCAATTTTATAGCTCTATACCTTTCAGGAATATAAAATTATTTTTTCGTAATTTCCCATTTTTTGCGAATTAAGAGTTGAATCCATATTTAAAGTTGTGTAGGAGCAAATGTTAATCATCTGCTTTTCTCATAGCATACTTTTAGCTTCTACATAACTTTAAATATTAATTCGCAAAAAATAATTTCTATGCAGTTTTAATTGAATGGTTCAAAATAAAATACTTTATTGAAAAAATGGGAAGTTTCAAAAAAATAATTTTATATTCCCTTTTAAAGAGATATAAAATTGCATTTTAAATAACTTTTCTTAGTGGAATTTTTTCATATTTTGAAAAATAAAGATACTTTATTAGTGGTGATTTTTACAACTTTCCTTATAAACATCCTGTAGGACACCAAATCAAGTCATTTTTGGTATACTTTAGTTTTACAACAAGCATTATTCAATCCCCAAATACCATTCCAAAATTTTTGGTCCATTACACCTCTTGTTACATCTATCCTGAGACACACTGTAGACAAACTGACCTCGGATCCGGCATCAGTGACCAAAAAACTTATATATATATTAAATCGAAGTCCCAGAATAAGCCTACTCATTCCGAAAAGGCGAGTTTATTTCACGGCTTTTTCATAATTTGACCATGAAATTACCCTAAGAGGGGGGGTGGGGTTGGTTCCGTTTGTGGTCGAATCGACTCTAAATTGACCCTAGACACTGAACTCTACTATATAAATGGAAGGCCAGTATAGGTATATGCGCGTGAACAAAATGCGGCAATTACGGCACAGATTAAGTGGTAACGAATTCAAAAACTATAAGCCATGCGTCGACGCAGTAGAGAAATTAATGTCTGTGCTTGAACCAAACGGCTGTCTACGGGAGTTACGCGCCGATGCCAGGCTGACGCTGTTCTGTGCTTTATTTCTTTTCCATAGATTCTGTAGCGTAAGTCTTGGATTAGATGAAATTTACAGAGTCGGTGTCACCATTTTATTCTTTGTTTATTCTGTCGTTTGTGTAAAGTTGTTGTAAATTGATTATTTTGTGTAATATTTTGTGACTGTTATAAACAGTTAATTGAGACAATATGGTGCAATCTTGTATGGTACTGTGTTACAAGAATCGGGGCAAAGTCCCGGGTTTTAAACAGTTGCAGTAACAATAAGACCGGCTCTGACGTATTTTGTAGTGCGATTGCGCTCCTCCTTATGGTCGCCATACTTGCGCGAGGTTCAATTTGGCGTAAAAATTGGTATGGATATTGACCTTCCATTTATATAGTAGAGTTCAGTGACCCTAGACTGTTAAAAAACATTTTCTTTTTTCTTTTTGCCAAATTTGAGGGGGGCCGAAAACCGGCCTTATTGACCCTCCCCCTTTATTATACATAATTTAGGTAGTTTTGACGTCAAATAATACCTAAATGTTTGCTGGGATTGCCCTCATGCAAATGTGTATTGTACAATAATTGTACACGATTTGATTAATATTTTCATACACAATATGAACAACTTCTTACTGATATTGTAAAAATATCGTTTTTAAAGAAGATTTATAGAATATTGCTACATCATATTTTGGTTTTTAGGGATTCTGCTGAAGGTTTTTGTTATGTAAACGATGTTGTAATAGCTATTCAGATTTTAACTGAATCTTTTGATAAAATTTTATATTTGGACTTGGATATACATCATGGTAAGTTTGAATTTCACTATGCTCGAGATGTTATGAACCTAACTGATCATACTAATGCCAAAGATTAGCAATGTTATAAACATCAGAAGCCTATGATCAACAGCGACTAAGAATTGGAGTCTGATAGACTCACCATGCTGCCACCCTAGTAGCGCAGCAGGTTAAGGCTGTGTTACCAAGGTCAAATATCGCGTTCATTAATTCGTCATTTTGTAATTATTTCGGGGAAAGTATTCTTAAAAACGAGCCAACAGAATTCAGATTTGATTTAATTATTGAAACTAGTTAACTTAAATCTGTTACGTATCAAAATCAATCAAATCTGTTTTTAAACCCTACTAATGCACAAGAAATTATCGATATTGTTCTTGCAATGCCAAATAAGAAATCAACTGGCCTAGACGAAATACCCATTTATTTAATAAAAAAGGTAATCGTAGAAATCTCTGAACCACTTTCTGACATAATAGTTGTTTTTTAGAAGGAACATTTCCTAGTAAATTAAAAATTAATAAAAGTATTCCCATGTATAAAAAAGGTGATAAGGAAAATGTTGTAAACTACCGCGGCATATCAATCCCACAGTGTTTCTCTAAGATTATTGAGAAGTCCATTTATAACAGAATGATTTCATTTTTTACTAAACATGAAATAATGAAAGATTGTCAATTCGGATTTGTGCCTCATTGCTCAACGGAACAGGCTATTTATCAATCATTATCGAAAATTATTATGGCACTTGATTTAAATATAAAGGTAGCATTTTATTCAGATAAAAGATCATATCAATATAGATACTTTATATCAATATGCTGATGATAATTCATGCATGACAACTGAAGAATCCGTAGTGGCTTGTGCAAATAAACTTACTACAATATCTTCAAGTATGACTGAGTGTTGTGACTCGAACGGCTTGAACCTAAATGGAAATAAAACTACCCTTGTAATGTTTTCTCCGACTACTGACCTTGATTATTCGTTGTATGTTCAATTAAAGGGTTCTTCAATTATACAAACAGACAATGTGAAATTTCTTGGCATAACGCTAGATAGTAAGCTAAATTGGGAATCTTACACCAATACGTTGATATCAAGGTTAAATTCGTCCTGTTATCTAATACGATTTATGAGAAATCAGCTTTCGATAGACAGCCTAAGAATATTTTATTTTTCATATGTGCAAAGTATTTTGGAATATGCTATAATATTCTGGGGTTCCTCCCTATATTGGCAGAAAATATTTATTAATCAAAAGAGGATAATTAGGTGTATGGTGAATGCCTCTTACAGAGATTCCTGTAAACCATTCTTTAAAGAATTGAAAATACTTACCATCCCTTCCCTGTATAAATACAAATTAGTCTTATTCGTTAGACAAAATCCAACTGAGTTTACAAGAAATAACGATATATATCAAGTAATGACAACAAGACATGGGCCAGATCTCAGAATACCAGTTCATCACAGTTTTTATGAAAAAGGTCCCTATTATAACGCTATTAAGGCTTACAATGCCCTGCCAGGAAAATTAAAATCAATAAATAATACCAATTCATTTAAAAAACAACTTAAATTGTATTTATTTGAAAATGCATTTTATTCTTTCAGTGATTTTTTAAATACATAAAAAAAAATTGTATTATTCGTTAATTATATTATATTATAAGCAACAATTTAACGAATTCTTTTATCTTTTTAGTTTTAGGCTAATTTTAGTTGTATGAATTTTTGTTTCCTCTTGCTGCTCTCTTTTTATATTCTTTTTGGATACTTTTAATGTTTTATATACTTTTAATGTTTCTTACATTTTATTTTTATTGTAAGTTTTAAATATTTAATTACTTTGACAATGCTAATGTCTTCTTTTTGTAGATCTACAGCAATAAAGTGTATTCTATCATATCTTACATTTGAATACTAAATGAAATTAAGTTTCCAAAGTTTCCTCCTCTGAATTATTAAACGTGAACGTACCCGTCAATCGTCTGTAATTCATCTATAATGATTTTATATTTTTTAATGGAACTCAAATATTGAAATAAAATATGATACGTAATAGAAAAAAAATATATTTAACGTAAAAAAAGTTCAAAATCCGCATAATATTTGCTACAATAAAATATTACTTGTTTAGAAAAATTTGAGGAATTATACCAATATTAGTTTGACGTTTTGCTAGTAGATGCCGCGACAGAAGTCGTTTGAAGTGGTGACACTGCTATAATAATACTAGAAAGACAGTATGAGCAGGGTCGGACTTATTTTTCATTTCTCTAGTGTTTGAAATAGATTTTAAAAGAATTTTAATTTTCTTGCCGATTGAATTGTCCACATTATCTATTACTGATCACGTTTTTAAGATCGTTTCATTTATTTTTATTTATGATTGATAGGACTCGGTCTCTGAAGTACATATACTTACTACAATACAAAGAGAATTGCCAATGGCTATTAGTATATCTTATTAGTATATCTAACAAAATATCATTACTATAAAAAGTGATTACAATTATATCAAAGGACTAAATTTACCTATTTTTAATCCCGACTGTGAAGAATCAATATCACAAGGGATACAAAAGAATTATAATATTATGGTATATGGACAAACTATCTCTGCACACACTCTTTTAGTGTATATAATCAATAATTATTTTGAAAGAGTAAAATGTCTCTTTTATTTCCCGAAGGAGAGCTCAAATTGTCTTTGGGACTGACACTTTAGTATTTGAAAATGATAATTAAACTTGTAGTACAAAAATATTGTTTTTAAGAAGTGAATGTTCAAAATTTTTTATTGCATTCTGGTATGAATGTTTATGAGGGTGTGAAAAAAAGTCTACATTGTTCACTATAATTTTTTTCTTTATTAAATAAATAACTGTAAATACTTGTACTTATATTACACACAAACCTAAACAAAATGTTCATTTCCTGGTGTTCAAAGTAATTTTATTGGTCAAACTAGTTAGATCAAAAAGTATAAGGGTATGAACATGCCGAACATCAGCGGCGGCTGGTGAAATTTCAATATTTTTTTTCTTGTCTGTGGCGCATGGGACCCATACGAAATATGGGAAATACATCTAGAGAAGCACTTCTCTAATGACCTCTAAAAACTATTGAAAAAGCAGTTTGCGAAAACATTTTTGAAAATTTGGTAGCCTCCCCGTTTTTAATTTTTTTGTTTTTGTCATGCATTTGACTTTTCATAAAAATACAACAATACGTTTTGGAGTTTATGAAAATATTTTCATTATTAACTGAAATATTGAAATTTTGTAATTTACAATTTAACAAATTACAATATTTCAATTCGTTGAACTTCAGTTAGTAATGAAAATATTTTCATAAACTCCAAAATGTATTGTATTTTTATGAAAAGTCAAATGCATATGACAAAAACAAAAAATAATAAACAGGAGTCCCTTGACCCAGGGGAGGTTACCGAATTTTCAAAAATTTTTTAGCAAACTGCTTTTTCAATATTTTTCAGGGGTCATTAGAGAAGTGCTTCTCTAGATGTTATTTCCCATATTTCGTATGGGTCCCATCCCATGTGTCACAGGGTGTATTATTATAATCAAAGTCAAACATTGCAAATAATTCTCGCAACCCGTAATACAATAAAATGTTTTTTGTGTCATGTAAACACGTCAAATTTAATCCAACAATAATTGAATTTATTACTGTTAGATCCCATGAATCGTTTAATTATTTACGAACATCAAATCCTATTTCAAAAGTTACAAAATAGAATAGGAGCTGAATAATTTTTTAATTCACTTAATTCACTGTTGTAAATCTAGTCGACTATTTTCGATACTGTCCGTACGGCAAAGATCTAAAACATCTTTGCCGTACGGCCCTGCAACACTTCTGTTGCCGACAACAAATAAGTAAATCTCAACTCATAACTAGACTATTGCATGGGTCCTGTTTTACCGGCAGAACCATTAGTTCGCTATTTCTATATAAGAATTGACTGTGGCGTGCAAACGCAGCCTTAAAGCATATTATGTGGCAGCAGGCTTGGTCACACTGTCTATAATGTGCTGAGTTTGATCCCCAGCTTTGATACTGCCAATGTCGTTGGGTAATGGATGTTGTCTGCATTTTTCAAATATGTAACCCTTTCCAATTTGTCTACTATTTCATGCTCTCTAGGTCAATTGTAACGAATCTCTTTGTCATAAGGCATTATTTAACCAAAAATATTGACAATGAATTCAAATAGATGTAATTTACAGCTACATAGAAAAATTCGACAAAATTTGTCATACATGTTTAATAGCTTACATTTTTAATAGCTTCGCATACATGTTTAATAGCATGTTTAATAGCTTAAGTGTTATGGTTTTTCATCAAACTTTAATACCTTAAAAGAACTATTTAAGTGAAAAAAGTCAATATGTCGGTTGTTAATAACTACAGATCACACTGCTATCAGAGCAGTTCAGAGACACCACAAGGTAGCAATCTAAGACCATTGTTGTCTTTAATCCTTACCAATGATATTACAACAGTTATAAAAGAATCTAAGTCGTTGCTATATGCCGATGGTTTGAAACTGTATCTCTTAGAATTGCAACATAATCTCCATAAAATTGAATGTTGGAGCCAAAAAAGGATTTGAGCTTAATATCAGTAAATGTTTTATTGTATATTTTACAAAAAAACATAAATGTTCTAAGCTATGATTAATAAGAATAAATCATACAGTACTAAAAAAACTTAGGGTCACATTTGATTCAAAGTTGATGTTTAATGATCATATATATAATAGCTCTAATTCTGCTATTAGTTCAATCAATAAAGGAGATGTAGAGTGCGTGAGCAGGGACCTAAGCGATTCCTTTAGAAAGTTGTTCAGTAAACATACTGAAAGTCCTGACGTCTAGGAGGTGAGCCGGAGGGGGGGGGCACAAAGAAAATCTTACTTTTGGTTTCTTCGCTTATATCTCGAAAACGGTGAGTCGCAGTGAAAAATTTTCTTATACCAAATGAAAGCTCATGCAATTCTCTACAACTTTCGTTTTATATGTTTTTTTCGAATTCGCAACAGTTTTCGACCTACACGCTCCGGAAAAGTGAAAATTTTCGAAAAACAGATTTTTACCTGAAAAATAAAAATTGTATTTTAAAGCTGATAAAAAAAAAGTAGGACCTCCGAGGCTTGTAATTGGCACCAGGATGTCTCGTACATGTTTCCACCCCCACTCTTGAGGGGGCAGCTCATTCTCGAGCCACTGCTGCACTTGGTGGTAGGTGCACCGAGAATGCTGTTTAGCCGTGCTCTCAGTTGGTGGGAGGGAACTGATGTCAGGCTTAACATGTCCACTGACCTCTTAAACAACTGGAGTGGTACTGGTTGAGGGAGGTCTGTCTTGCTGGTGCCCCATACCATTTGAGGAAGCAAATCTTCTCAGCCTCTTCAACCTCGCCTTGAGTGAAGGAGGGGTTGTAAAAGATCATTGCCGCTTCCTTGATGATTTTTGACTTAAGTACAATTTTGAGAAGCCCACCTTGCTTTTCCTTAAAGTTGAAGAGGTAAAAATCTGTTTTTCAAAAATGTTCACATTTCCGCACCGTGTAGCTCGAAAACGGTTGCGAATTCGAAAAAAGTATATAAAACGAAAGTTGTAGAGAATTTCATGAGCTTTCATTTTGTATAAGAACATTTTTCCCTACGACCCACCATTTTAAAGATATAAGGGAAAAAACAAAAGTGGGACTTTCCTTGTGTCCTCCCCCCTCCGGCTCACCTCCTAGACGTCAGGACTTTCAGTATGTTCACTCCTTAAACACCCTGAACAACTTTCTAAAGTAATCGCTTAGGTCCCTGTTCACGCACTCTACACCACCCTTTAGGTCATTCGTTGACTGGGCTTGGGCTTCATAATACAAAATCTTTTAATTCATGCAAATCTCTTGATATGCTGTACCAATCAATTGTTGTCCCTAAAATTAAATATGCCTCCCTTGTGTGTTCTTTGTTATATGAGAAATATATTCGTGATTTTTTAACATCGTACTACAATATTAAAACTTTGAAAAATCATAGTTATATTATTTGCTTATAAAATTTACATAATTTGATAAATAACTATATTAATAACGATGATATTGGGAATTGTTTTAAGATTTTGCAGGTCAGATTTAATTTTATTCACTTTGTAGCAGCACCACATTGTAGCGACAACCTTTCTATGTAATTTAAAAAAAAAATGATAGCTTTCGTCGCGAATTCAGTTATCGGGAAGCGGGAGGGAAGCGGAAGTAGGCCGATATTAAATAAATAAATAATCGTTCATTATACTTTTCTGTTACAAATAGATCAATATTAAATAGGTATTTTATTTTATAGGAGATGGTGTTCAAAATGCCTTTGAATATAGTAACAGAATATTGACTCTCTCCTTCCATAAAATGGCTCCAGGATTTTATCCTGGAACAGGTGATATAAAAGATGTAGGGAGTTCCAAAGGAAAATATTATTCATTAAATGTACCATTGTTAGAGGGAGTCAGTCATAATAGTTATTTACGGCTGTTTAACAATACTTTTGATAGGTAGGTACTGCATCCTTTCTCATAAATATTTTCGTGATGATATGACGTGTGGATATTTGAAAACAGGACTGATCCGGTAGATACGGTTTATGGCAAACATTTTACAACTTTTATAACAACTCAAAGCAGGCTGCGGTTCATTACTTGACATCATCCAACAGTTTTCTTTTCACTTCTCCCTCATATTGAAAACATATTCCCTACAATTCTCTTTGAAGTTTTGGGAACAAAAGATGGTCACATGGTGCTAAATCTGGGAATATGGCAGGCCCTCCATTACTTTTGTAGAAATGACATTGTGAACTGAAGAGTTGTCTTGGTGGAAAATTTATCCATTATTCTTTCACATTTTCTGCCTTTTCTTCCTTATTTTTCTTGATGATTAATTAGGACCTCAATGTACCAAACCAACATACCAAACCAACATACCAAAATTTATTAACTCCATTCCTGCAGCTTTTACTTCATTAACAGTGTGGGCAGTCCAGTTTTTAAATAGCCACCACATAAATAGAAACGATTTTTTAGTGTATATTCATCATTTAAACCGAAATCTATCGTGGTGCAGTGTGGAGCAGATGGTTTAAATGGCGACCCCATAGGAGAGAGTAATTTAACATTGAAAACAATTGGAGAGTGTGTAGAAAAAGTTTTAAAATGTAATCGTCCGACACTTTTCTTAGGAGGGGGTAAGTATATTTTATAATGACAGCTAAATAACGTTGAGAGGCAAGGACGCAGAGCCGGATTTAATTATATTGTTCGCTCGTTTACTTTTTATAATATTACTAACTAACTAACTACCCTGGATTAAACAGCACACTCAAAGGTATACTCCCACAAGCCACGTCAGATAACTGACATCGATTGGCCGATATCTTCTCTCTCATTTAATGTAAATGTGGAGTAAAGACGGGGGGATCTAGTTGCCGCCTATTAGTTCTTCTCGCCCCTTATAACGGCTCACTATTTAGATTACTTCAACTGTAAATGCAAAATTGAACGTATTTTAGGTGGGTACCATTTTGCAAACACCTCAAGACTGTGGACTTATTTAACATCTGTTGTTGCTGGCATACATTTAGATGAAGATATTCCAGATACTTGTGAAGTAAGTTTATTTTTTAAAACTCAATTATAAGTCATTACAAGTATAGAAGTTTGTACGAGTTGTCCAGATTCTATTTCAGAAAAATATTTGCTTCTACTTTTTTCGATAATGCCTTAGATCTTATATTTTACAGTTATTCTTTTTAATTTACTTGGTGCCAGTAAAACTTTTGTCATGCTGTATATCCAAATTATAAATTATCTTTAAAAAGTGGTTCCGATGCCATTATACACTGTAGGGCCTCGTAAGATAGACATATACCTGCCATATTATATCACTTCAAATAATTACAGAAAATCATATCGCAAACTGAGAGCTAGATGTGGAGACAAATGAGATGTGAGATGCCCTCTGGAGTGGAGACGCGAACTAACCATAACTAGGCGGCTGTTTGAAAATATAATTCTTTTACACTTAATTTCATGTCTTCCATTTTAATGTAAAAAGTATAATCAACATGAAAACATGAATGAAACTTTTTCATAGAATAAAAATTTTTCAATTTATAGCTTCAAAAAAGCGATATAACGGCAAATAACGTAATGTTTCTATAAAATGTTTGTACTGTTCTAACCGAGATATCGAAGTATTTAAATTTTTTTTCCCATAAGACTCATATTCTTGGATTTTCAAAAGTTAATATAGTTCGTACAAAACTTTAAAAAAATTACTTGTCCTACACGGTGGTGTGATATTCACAATACTGGATCATAGTGCTGGTTTGCCGGTTCTAATTTTGTATTACTTTTGGATTTGCTATAATATAAGATTCCAGTGTGATTTTCATCTTGTGACACGATTCCTCCACAGAAGTTAAAATGTTTATCACATATCACAAAACAGCTGTTCGTAACTTTGGTATGAACTAAATTAGAATCGTGCATCTAAAGTGGGCAGAGCCTAGTTGGGCTACGCTGAAAAGCATAAAGAGTATTGCGCTGTGATATGGGATCCTTATTATCAGAATCGTACAAATATGTCTACACACGGCAAAATATTGGAATCAGCCTTAAAGTACAAAAAATAACGTAAAATAACACCGCACCCGGACAGTGTACAACAAAATCTCTTAAATTGAATATAACCGCATAACTCATAGAACCAGTGAAGTGGTGTGACATCACAGATGACCGCTTCGCGCTGTCAGCCCTTTCAAATATGTTACGAATTCCAAATCAAATATTAGGGTTAATTTAACATTAGCGGCCTGATTTTTTCAGTATATACTCAAAGGGTTAAATACTTAGAGAAAATGCAAAAATAAATTATAAAGTAAATATTACTAAATGAGCCCATTATTCCATAGGTTTTATTAGAAAAATGCCACTGATCTCAGTAATTTACTATCAGCAAAAAAAATTACCATTTTTTTTTTTAATATAAAAAATCTCTTTAACCACTGCAGTAATTAAATTAATAGCGATTTATTTAATTCCAATAAACACTTCATTCATCACCTTGTTCATTACACCATTTTATTTTTTTTACTATAAATTTACATTAAAACTAGATAAATTGAACACACTGACAACACTGTATGATTGGTAAGCAGCTAATAGCCTACGGTTAAACAATGATGTATGGAAAACACTTTTTTCAACCACCGGTGCCGACATCGGAGAATGCCTAATGAATGAGACACCGGCGTTTTTTTATATCTCATTATCAATACAATAAACATATTCAAAAGGAAGATGTAGGTCGCAAGAGGACATTGAACTTGGCTTTAGTTTGGCCAGCAATACCGATCTACACAATATACACAATATAGTATAGTTATTAGTTACTGTCCAAAAATATTTAATTCAAGCAAAACTGTTTGAGTAGGGCAAAAGACTTACTTTTTTTAGGTCAATATACAGGGTGACTTGTGGGAAACGGACGTTTTTGCAATGAATAGTACTCATCCGTTAGTAGTGGGAGGAAAACGGGCATTCGTTTCGAGGTGGCCTACCATTACAGTGACAGTGTAGCAATGGACGTTGCAGCAACGCATGTTTCCTGGGCGTCTCATTTCACATTCGGTGACATGCAGTGGCCCTCAAAATCACCGAATTTATCCTCCTGTGACTTTTTGCTGTGGGGGTACTTAAAAGAAGTCTTATGTCCACAAACCCCGTACATTAATGGAGTTGAAAGATGCCATTACAGAAGAGATACATTTGATTGACCGAGAGCTGTTGGTTCAAGTTATGAATGAGTTCTGGGAGAGACTTGAAACCTGCATTCGATACCTGAATGACCTAATTTTTCAAACCTGACTATGTTCAATCAAATGATAGATGTTCTTCATTTTGTAAAAAATAATATTTTCTTGAAAATAAACTGAGTACTATTCATTGCAAAAATGTCAGTTTCCCACTCTATATTACGATACAAAATATTTGTACGTTTACACCAGACTCGCGAGCCCCCCCAAGTCGTCTTCCGGGAACCAAAAAATAAAGAAGCATAATCTCTATCAGTACAAAGCAGTATCCAAATTATCCTTTGAAATAAATATTTTCTAATTAATGCCAATATTATCTAGTAGAATATACATATCTATTTAATAAAGATATATTAAATGAATTTGGGAAATTGGTATTTATTTATTATTTGTTTGCTCTGATATTTTGAATGTTTGTTATTATATTGACCACAAAATTAAATTTCAAGAACAAACAGAATTAATCACCACCTCATGTTTTTACTTCCAGTATTTTACTAAATATGGGCCTACATATGAATTACACATCGATCCAAGCTTGCAAAAAGACCTAAATACAGATGATTACATAAATAAAGTAGATCAACATATAAAATCATATTGTTCTTTTATTATTTAACTTTGAATTGTGTCTATTATTATTTATTATTATTGGTATTTGTTATGTATTGCGTTGTTTGTATTAAAGTTGTAATTTTAACTTATTCATGTTGATTGTATCTGTTATAAAGAATTAATGTAAAACCAACTGCAACTTTGTTTTTTTTCTCTACTATTTCTGTGTTTATTTAAAAAAGTAAACTTTTTACTATTAAATCAACTTGCTTTGCTCATATGTCACAAACCTGGTTCATATACCATCATAAATTTTAAGACTATTTCTTCTTTGTCGCACAAATCTAAATCTTCAGATCCAGTCAGAGCATCTCGTTAATGGCTTAGAAGGCAGTTTGCAAATGTTTCTCGCAAGCATTGTTTACTTTAGCTAGGCTAAGGGGTATTAAAAAAAAAATCAAAATATTCCTGTAATAACGTTTATTTTGGTCATCGACACATTACAATGATAATGTGTAAGTAGCAAAAGCACAGGTAAAAATCAGCTTTGCGTAAGTTACCGAAAAGGCAATCACATTAGAACTAGAAAAGTAACAGTAAATAAATAATAAAAGTTCCTACATGGTCTAACTAGTACTGGAGGCGGTTATAATATTTTAAGCTGTTAAATAGTGGATTATGGAATGTACATAAATTAATTTTTTGTATTGCACATGCAGATTGAATCTCACAACAAATATAGTTTGAGACAATACAAGTTTCAAGTTTATTTTATATCCTTATTACTATCTCTAAGTCAAACCTTAAGCCTTGTAGTAATGACTAATGTGTTATGTTTTCTTTGTAATAATGCATTTACTTTTTTAATGAAACGTACATGAACTGTAGTACCAAATTCATTTTGTTATAATTTCAAAGTATGGAAAATGCTATTGCATTCCTAGATCTATAAAATTTCCTAGAGGAAGCAAACTTTTTAATGCCTACACCAACCAGATTTCGAATGTTCTATAGATTGTTCTGTATTTCAGGAAGAAAAAACTGTGTATAAGTACAGGGTCATATTTTGCAAAGAGAAACAATACAAATAAAATATATATCCAGTATAATGACCTGTTAAATTATTATTGTTATTAAAACTTTAATTTGTGAACTTTTTCTTTTCAATTGTGTATAATTGCAGTTTGTTCTTGTAAGACAATAGGCGGTGCCTGATAAAAATCGATTGCGTTTATGTTAATCCAGAATTATAATTTCGGACATATTCAGAAAACCAACGTTTTCATTAGACTGTTTACACTTTCGACCTAGGTGGCTGAACCCCCCCACTATTGATCTTGGCTTCTTTTTTTATGGCCTTTAACTTGAAATCGCGACTATTTTATTTTCGGTTGCTGGTTTTAATCACAGTCTACATTAGAATGAACCGCTGTCTTTTGTGGAAAACACTGATCTTTAATCAGTCATTGCAAATATCAAACTGGTGTACTTGTTCTTTATGACTTGTATCAACAATAATTATTTCGATTATTTTTCCGTTCTGCTGATCAAGTTGCCACTCGGACCTAGTTTGACCTCTTCTTCCCATAACTGTGCCCGAACCACAGTAATATTAATACAATTTGAACTAAAATCAAAATGATTTTATTGACATTTCTACGAATTTCTCTCGTTTGGATTAGAAATTAGAAAAGATTTTATACGGAATAATGCACAAGGAAATAATTATGGGGTCTCCAAATCTTACATTCTGCAGCCAAAATTTAGATCTATACTCTAAATTGCAAAAAGTACTTTTAATGAAAGTTGTTTTGCTTTAATTAAATTGCTTGGATATTTCCATTCAGTGTAAGCCATCTTTTATTAGCATGTTTATTACATCAAATATTAATAAATTGGTGTTGAAAAAGTTGAATTAACTTGGACACTTCTCTTCTTATTGGCCAATATTAAAATTCTCATATTCAGTCTGTTAATAATATAAACGCCAAGAAACACAGTTAGCCACCAGCGAATAACTAGAGATAGTAATGTATAGGTTAATCAGGGTAATTTTTTTAAATTTTACCAGACTTTATTGCTGGATTAAGGGCAGGGTGTATTAAATAGGTGGTGCGACGACAATTCTCACAATGGCTTCATAAGTGCTTACTTTGTACATAATGTAATAAATGGCAGGACCAATAAGTTCTATCATTACTTACGTATAGATAGATAATTTTACAAGTTCTATGCATACGTGCATACAGTGTTGCATACATTCCCGGCCTTTTGTCTTTGTTTAGTGAAACAAGAGTCCAGTGACACAGCTAACCTCAAAAATATATATTTCTTAAGATTTACAAGTATTACGTAGCTATTATTAAAATCTCTACCTGGTTCCTGTACTTTCAACCAAAATCAAGTTCAACGTAATGTGTTTGAAGTTTTAAATAGTTTATCACAATAAAATAAGACACTTTTTGCAGGTTAGGAATCTAACCTATAATTAGCAGTCTATTTTTATTAATCAACAATATTGAAAAATTATTTGCGTGAATTTTTAAATATTTGCTTGGTTGGCTCCAAGCTTAAAATGTCTATACAAACATTAAATATGAGAATAAACGAAAAAACCTTAAAATTGGAGGTTGTGTTAGTTATACGATGCACGTGCCCAGGTAATTGTAGGACCTTATTGCTCGCGCCATCTACTAAAGTAAATAGTAACCATGCACTTATGAAGCCATTATTATAATAGGAAAGTGCCGTACGTCGGACCACCTATTTAATACACCCTGCTTAAGGGTAAGATTATTTTGAGTACGAAATACATGACATGAATTCTAACAAATATCGAATTTAAAGAGTATGTGTTATTCATATTAGTCCAGTCAACGGAGCGCTAAAATGACCAAAATCTCTGATTTGAGTGCTAATGAATGTATTTTGATGAAACCTTGTGCAATGTGTTTGTAATGACGTTAATAAAAAAGTTGAAAAAGATTAGAGTAGGAAATAATCGGAAAGGGTAGAAAACACCCCTTTTATCACGGGTTCCGTAACTTGTGAATTAGGTCACTTCCAATTTCGTTATGTCCAATATAATTGTACTGCAGTGTTGTAGAAGACCAGCATATACTCAGATGTTTCCATAGAAATTTGAAATAAAATACTGATCACTGACTTAGGTCCCTTGAACTGTTACTCAATTACTCCCAACTTACGATAGAGATCTACAATAACAGTGCATTATTTGACTGAATATGTCTTCGCTTGTTATATATAAAAAATTCCGAGCATTTGACAGCCTGCTGAAGTACATTTTCAATTACCCTAATTAACCCCGAGAGATATTTTATCATTTAAAAGAGACAATTAAATACAAGGTTTCGGATTGATTTTCCTTACATACATAAGAATTATAAGTACATTTTGCCACATCATAAATTACTAATATAATATATAAATTTAACAAAAAAAAAACAGTTTTATCTCGACTTTTATAAATAATACTAATTAAATACATATACACTTCTTATATACCTCCCAACCTTGTTGATTAAAATCGTATTATTAAATATGTAGATACTACTGATTATGATAATCATGAAAATCACTCTTCTGTATATTTGATTTTATTATACCTAGAGGTTTTTTTCAGTAAACTGATCTATTGTTTAATATATATAGTCATGGTATAAAAGTGTACAGCAAATGGATATATTTGTTGTTTTTCCCTCCTCTCCCTATTGTGTTCATATTAAAACCCAAAAATGGTGCCAACATATTTAAACATAAATGACTATGGGTAATGTACTGCAATCGCCAATTAGGATGAAGCCGCTGGATGCAGAAAAGTCCCACCAATTTTTTTTTTAAATGTGAAAACAATTTTATGTGATTGGTGTAATAAATTTATTACACCAAGCACGTACGGTTTTAGACATAAATCCTAACTAAATTATAATGCACAAAGTGACATTTAGAGTAATAAATTGATGGCTATATTAGGTACATTTTTGCGACATACCGGATTAAATAAGAGTGGTATGTAGTGGTTAAACCCCCACCATATTATTATATATTTGCAAACTGGTGTCGCGAAAATATAGATTAGATATACTCGGCGAGAGAAAGACAGAGGCTGATAACCGTGCCTGGGGGCCCTTATCAACAGACTCGAAGTCTAGGAAGACCATGTTTGGATGGGGAGCCCTGAGGCACACAAAAAGGAGTACTACAATAGAAGGTCGCAGTGGGGGAAGGCCAATCGCCCGCTCTTTGAGAGTAATCTAAATCTAGTTACTTTAAATTGTTTCTTACAAATTCAAAAAGAGGTAGTTTACGGGCTTGACAGTAAACAAGGACAGCGATATATACCGCTTCTAACCTACATCGAGAGCTGGGCAAGCTGCGGTTAGTGTTTTGACATATTAAGAGTAACGTGAAACCGTACTCCCCTATTAAACCACTTCTGCTAATAATACATACAACTTACCGTATGTCGCAAAAATATACTTATTGTATCAAATGTGAAATAGAGACGTCAAAATGCTGCACCATATGGTTGCAGATAGACTAACTCAATTTTTGTGTGATTACTCCAGGCATTAGAGAATTTTATCTGAAAAAATTCATGGTAGTTCTGGAAATAGGTTTACTTCATGTTTTTTGGCTCGCTGAATCCAAATGTTTTCCCACCAAAAATTCCCTCCGCAACCACCTCAAATTTAAAGAAGAAAACCCAAAAAATTGGTTTTTGATTTTTTTCATCGTTTTTTCTCGTTTTAGATAAAAAATACCCAGACATTCAAAAAGGAAACAAAACGCACAACAAAGTCCTTTGACATTTTGACGTACGACGAACAGGAGGGGAGTGAGTGGATTCCGAAACATGCGCCACAAGTGCATTTAGGTATCACGCCAACTCCATAGTTACTCCTCTCTCGTCTTTAGATCTTCTTGGGGTACCCCTCACCTGCCACGCACCTCGAGCTAGCATACTGTTGTCAAGAGGCCCTTCCCTTTTCCCTCCGACCCATGACACCTGTATGATGCTCGAGAATTGATAGCAACCCGTTGATCGTGATCGAAGTTTCTTAGGCATTTTATTTTCACTTTATATTGTTTATTATTTTAAAAAACGTACTGTTTTCTCATAATATTTTAAACATGGTTTATGCGACTTTAAATTGTTTCAATTGATCAATGTCCTCATCCAAAACCCAGATCTGCATTCCCTCGCTCAGCTGTTCCGGACTCCAAATACAGATCCACAAGCTATCGCAAAAGCTGGCAATCATTTTTTCTTCGTTTGTATGGTTGCAAGGATGAAAACACATGACTGAACGGTTTTCGACATCAGTGTTTCATCAAGACCGCGTACAGCAGTAAATACAACATTGCCTCTTTGGCCCCAACTGAAGCTGCAGCTGTGCAACACTCACTGAGAACGTACCATCAAGTCCAACTTTGGCAAGGAAATATGTTATTGAGTCAGAAAAATTGGGCTGGACAAAAACCAGTTGGACTTTCTCATTCATCATTCATCATGCGAGAATATTCCCGACTGAAAGAACGTAACGGACGTGTAACTTAGCGCATGCAGCCCTGCGGTGCCGAGGCTCATGTTTTGAAGCGTGTTAGCGCTTCTCTGTTCGTTTAACGTTTTAAAATATCAAAGGACCTTTCTTCTTGCAAATTTTGTCTACTTTTCGAATTTCTAGGTCTTTTTCCTAAAACGAAAAAAAAAAAAACGGTTTTTTGGTTTTATTTTCAAATTTTTGAGGAGGTTGCGGGAGGGAAATTTTTGGTGGGAAGTTAAAAATTCGGATTCAGCTCTCCAAAAAACGTAAAGCAAGCCTATTTCCAAAACTACCTTGAATTTTTCCAGATAAGGATCCTATATGGTCTCTAATGCCTGGGGTAGATTTATATCTTGATTTTTTATTTTTTTCTTGAAACCTTACCATAATCTTATTCTGGTTTCTCCCGTCTCTCCACAAATTGAAGAGAGAAATTGAAATTGAAGCAATGTATGCAAATTCTACGATAAATATATCCATTTGTGGTTATTCTATAATCTCAGGGTGTTTGATCTATGTTAATAAATTAAAATGTCTACATAATATAATTTACTAGTGCTTGTAAATTAGATTATACAAATTTTTGGTATTTTATAGCTTTTATTTTCAAGTTTTTGTGACTTGGATTCTTAATATAACCTAAAAATATTCAAATGAAATGTGAGAATTACAGTCCGTACGGATAAAATGCTAATTTCTATTTGAATTGGAATGAACAAATTTTAATTTCTGCAAAAAACATCTATGTAGGCAATTGTTTCTAATTCAGTCTATCAATCTATCAAATTATGGATTATTAAAAAAAAACCATCAATAATTTACCCACATTAAAATGGTAATACAATAATTTTAAGGACACTAAATATACTATTGTGCATTTCGTTATAAACTAAATATATCTAAATTATGTATAAACGAATGTCACCATTTAGTTATTGCTCTGATCAATTTGATTGGTTTATATTTTGTCTCCTGATTTAAGCTTGTCTATTCAATTCACGTGGATTGAGTAATAGTAGAGTGTTCACATTAAGAAAAGTCGCTTAGTTTTTAAACTTTTGGGCACCTTTACACTAAAACGTATGACCTGATTAGAGTTGATTGTGCCTTATAGATTACGAATCTTCGTCATCAAAAAATCTCATAAAAATTTCAACTAAAAGTACATTTGTTTTATCATTTGAAAAATAGAAAATGTTCAGAGGATATTCCAATAGAAAATTTTGATGTGCCCTTATCAGCCTAATAATTTTTGAATGACAAGTAGATTTATAACGTATTAACCACAAGTAGCAATATACTAAATCATACATTTTAGTCTAAAGTAAGAAAATTGTATGCCACCATAATAAGAAATTATTTTTGGTTGGAAAGTACGCGAATATGGAACTGGTTAGTGATTAGATGCAAAATACTACAAAGACATGTTTTTTTAATTGTATTTTTCAAATTTTTATTCGAAGTTAAGCCTCTACATTTCCCAAATTTTTAAATCAATAGAAATGGTCTGCTTGCAACTGAAACCGAGAAGTATTTTAAACATATCACGCTGTTTTCGACTGAAAATCCCATAATTAGGCAAAACGTGATTTATTTTCTTTTGTCACCTGTAGAATTTTGGATCTAGACACCTTAACAATATCCTAACCCATCTGTGTATAAATACGAAGTTTATCAACTTTCCCGTGATATAAATAATAATTATAAATACCATAAACAAGTATAACCTATATTTTTATTTGATTTGTTCAGTGCTTCACGGTCTTGCCCTTCTTGAATCGTTCTGTAAGAGAAATTGAGTGATATTTATTTACAGCAATCGTTAGTAAATACACATATAAGCATCGTAACTGTAGTTTAATTAACTTATTCTACTTACGTCAAATTGAAAAGCATGGTGCGTGGTGCGGTGCCAATAACTACGTTTTATACGAAATTGTAAGCACAATCAACAGTTTATTTGAACATACATCAATTCTTTTAGGCAATTGTAATTGTTTTAATTGCTGAAAGATTATTTTTATAGAAAAGACAGGAAACGCAAAGTAGACATTACCTAACCTCACTTTTCATTTCCTTATATTTAAATTATTGTTTGGAGCGGCATATGTATAGATGCTGGCTATTTGGTTATATAGACAGTTGTTTTTATAACTTGCCATTAAAATAAGGATTGTGTGTAAAAGAGTCGACAAGTGAAGTTAAGTTTTCAGGTTGAGGCGCGAGCATATGGTTGTCCGTTACACATTATTAAATTTATTAAAGAAAAAACATTACTTTTGTTATTATGTAGGTATTATTTTATATTTTGTAGAAACGTTTTTTAAATATTATCATATTTTCGAGACCTATAAACAAATGTGTTTTATATCTTTGCAGAGAGTGAGGAAGTTTGATATGCATAAATTAACATAAAATGTGGTGTTCCATGGGCCCAGTTATCTTTTTTTATTTATATAAATAACAAAATATTATTAAACATAGAAATATAACATTTCAAACTTCAATACAAAGAAACCCAAAAATATAAAAACTATTAATTGCATCTTCAGTTGTATAAATCACAAAGTTTTTGGGAATCCATTTTGAAACAACTCACTGTCGTGAGCAAAAAAAATAGGACAACTATTTTTTTCTAATGTCAATCTGAAGACGGATGCTTCTGCCTTAGCAATAACTCCAGCTTTAACTAAATCGCTTATATAAAAATTAGATTAGAAGTTAGATGTACACAACTAGATTTTAGCAAAAATACGTTGTAAGACTTGTCCCATTTTTTTTTTGTGCACGACAGTACCTTAATGTTATATTGAAGATAAAAAGAGAACTAAACCTAGCAAAATAGCAAATCAGTGTACTATCTACTAATTTACAATTATGATATTTCAAAAATGTTCATTTTAAAACTCACTTGGACTTCGATATCAGAAATAAATTCCTTAAATACCAGTGTAACAGTTTTTAATAATTCTGTGATTTGCAGCAAAGTTATTGATAATTACAATCATACTTTCCAGATTATAAACTTTTGTGTTAGTCTGTCTACTTGAACGTAGATGTGAGATTTCCTGAGATATTTTCATTTAAACAGTTACTAGTCGAATAAAACCAAGCATCAAATATTATGATTTTAACGATTGTTTGTGGTGAGGAGCAATTTTTTTTGTTGAAATGCAATCTCTATGTTATCAGGATGTTGCAGTTAAGCGAATGTGTGGGGATGATTTTCATGTATTTTACTTACTCATCTAGAGTGCTCAGGCACAGTTAAATGCATTTCACGAATTAATAATCAGTTTACGATGCGGATAAAATATCATTCTTGCTCTTACGATATCAACATCGTACGGCTTTCCCCGCTCGTGTCTTAACAGATCTTTTCGTTTAAAAATTTTGTTTTGCTTCCTCTGCCATAATTCGTACAATAATACGGCCATAGCCCAATGGTTAAAGCGAGAGTTCCCATTTATTAAATGCATGTTTCGCTCAGCCAGTTTAGTTATTTATAGTGTAATATCAGTTAGTTTTGGTTTAGGTTTGTAAACACCTTATATAAGTAAGTCGGTTAAGATTCATTTAAGAACCATAAATATATTGGCGAAATCTCTCCCTTAACAAAAGTAATGTTTTTCAACATTTTTATTTAAAACTGCCGAAAAGTTATGAATTATAAGTAAGCTACAGGGACTTACAACTATTAACTACTTCACCAAGTGTTGAAATACGATATATATAATATCGCCCTCTCTAATTTATTATAACGTAATGTTCATAACACCTAGCAAAGTGGTTGACAGTCAAGCATAACCAAGACAAGTTTTCATGATGATATTACGAAAGGAACAAAAGCAGCCAAAAGCAAAAAGAGTGTTAGTGCAAAAGTTAATAGCGATTATCAACTCCATAATTTTTCGGCAAACAAAATATTAATGATAAAACATGCAAAAAAAAGTTATTAAGGGATTGAAATTAAAAATAAAAATCAATAAACATGTTTATTTATTATAAACAATTTTAACAAACACTATTTTAAGTTAACACATCGTTTAAATATTTATACAATAAAATTCACTATAAAATAAGCAAATAAATACAATTATTTCTTAATCATCACCAAACATTTTAATTTTAAATAATCTTTACTTTTTACATTAATAAGTATTGTTCATAAGTAACTCTTCGTTGATTTTATTTAACTTTCATGAAATAAAACAAGAAGAAAGTAAGAAAAAAAATTGCACTAAACAAATAATTGACCTAGGCCTTGAAGATCCAAAATGTATTTGGAAAATTCTGGATTAATATTAGGAAGACTGGTTAAGGAATAAATTATAATAATCTTGGATCTCCTCTGACAATTTTAATCATCTACATACACTAGGTGCAAGGCTAATTTTGCACATAAACAATTTAAAAAAAGGAATATTCAAAGACATTTTGTTTACTTGTCTCAAGAAAATTGTTCACTTTTTCTTCTACACATTGAAGACATTCTAAACTAACTATAAAACAAAAGCAGTCTAAAGGGTCATGGAAGGGGTCTAGTCTATTTCAGTATAGTTAAGTAAGCAGTCGAGTTTAAAATTTTTCGCTTAAGTACCAAAAATAACCTCAATTTTTTATATTTTGGTATGACACTGATATTTTATCTCTTTGGGCAAAAACATAACTATACGATACCTCATAATTTTTTATTAAACAATTTCAGTGTCAAATTGTCATTGCACGATTTTCTGTACTTAAAATATGTATCTAATATATAGTAAAGTGAATTTATGATACAAGTGGGAATAATACTATTTATTTCACAAGTATCGTACAAAACTTTTATTTACAATCATTAGAAATTCATCAAATCCATCATATTCTATCACAAAAAAAATTTAAGTCAACTATTCAGAATGCAAGTTATTATGGATAATAATTCGTTGGTAACCAGGTTACTAAAAACGCGTTTGTTGTCAACAAGTTTATTTATCAAAAGATATAAGCAAGTCGAGCATAAATAAAGTCATGTCCGATTGAGATATTGTAGAAGCCGCTACAAAATTTATTTCATCTCTTTTACCTGATAAGTCAAGAGTTAAAATTAATTGACATATAGCTGGCATGAGAAATGATGTGCAGAAAAAAGGTGAGTAATATTTCCAACGAGAAGGTTTTGTTAGCATATTCTGAGCATTTATCGAAGACTCAGAAATCTTCTCTCTAGGCCTGTTATTCGATGTTGCAGAGTATTATATCCATAAAAATAAATATGGATATCATTGAAGTTATTCATTTAATTGCGATTTTGAAAAGAAAATATGAAGGATATCGACCTAACAAAATCCAAGATTTTAACTAAGCAGAACATTGTTAAATATTAGCAAGAGGCTGACGACAAATCAGCTGTAATAAAGAAAGTTGCGCTTATTATTGAATTTGCAGATGCAAGCAGAAGAGAACTACTAGTAAAGCATCTAAGAGATGAAGATCACTGTTTTCGGATTATAATACCATTCACGAAGACAAACATTTTTTCGAATCAGGAGATAGAAAGTATTAATATGGTAGAAATTATTCGAAACTTCGTCAAGCAACGTCCTTTGCACACTGATCATAGCCATTTCTTTGTTTTACAAGAATGGTAAATGTACTCAGTATTCTGAATTATCCAATCCTGAACAATACAGAGACCAATGTTTCAGGTCATCTGCATCACAGGTAACTGATAGTCCAAGATCCCGTGAACGCCAGACCTACGTCATTTTATAAAATCTGAACATTTTTCTACGGAAGTACACTACTACAGGTAAGAATGTTTGGCTACTATGAACAGTCGGTCGCGGTGGCTTTGCAGGTAACAGGTAGCAAAGGTGTATAGAATTGCTGCTCAAAATCATCATACCATAAAGCGTAATTTTTTGATATTGTTTACAAGATACTATAATAATTCACGTCCTCCACTGCCAGACACTGTATGATGGCACCCCCCTCGACCCCTTAAAGTATAAAAAATTGTAATTGTACTTAACGTTATTTTATAAAATCTCAATTTTATATATGTCACTTGAGCAACTATTTTAAGGTGTTTCCCAAGCAGCCAGACAGTTTCGAAAGTTCCAACCCCCTACCAGATATAGCTGAAGGTCAGCTGTAGGTATGAGCGCAAAGGAAAGGCAAATGTATATAAAAGCGAGTACAAACGCAACAGTTAGTTAGGTTTATCGGATAATTCAATTATGTAAAAATTATTTATAAATTAAAAATAAATTTTGGAATAATTACTTACCATAATTTTACAGTTAATAAATTATTAAAAAATAAAGGACAATGTTAAAAATAGCTGATTTTTGACCCCCATTGCGGAACGCATAAGACCCGGAGAAAATGGTTGAAAAAGGCTCAAAATTAATTAAAATCCGTTTTCGTGGTATCAAAAGACTGAGGAAAATTCTATTTCATCCCTAAAAACATAAAAACAACCCATAAAATTTCTTTGAATAATAGCTTATACTGAATTTTATGATAACTATTAGATTATCGATTCAATAGAGATAACAATACAAAGTGTCTGGCAGTAGAGGACGTGAATTATTATAGTATCTCATAAACAATATAAAAAAAAATCACGCTTTATAGTATGATTTTGAGCAGCAATTCTATACACCTTTGCTACCTGTTACCTGTCAAAGCCACCGCGACCGACTGTTCACAGTAGCCAATCGTTCTTACCTGTAGTAGTGTTTTTCCGTAGGAAAAATTTTCAGATTTTATAAAATGACGTAGGTCTGGCGTTTACGGGATCTTGCTCTATGATACCGGAATTGATATTTTAACTACGATGAGGCATGGAGGATGGAAGTCAAATACATCGAGGGTTGCAAAGAAAATAAGAAGAGAATTGCTTCGAACAATCTCGGTGGAAATATGAATGCAATGATTCATAACCAATAAGCTAGCGTAAATTCAATTTCTTCAAACTTATTGCTGAAAACTTGCCATGTGAACTTTGTGCGAAACACACGTCATACTGCTCTCACGCATTTTTTTTTTTTTTTATAGAAGAAATAGTTGTTATTAGTCCCTTTTGTATCTTGTGACGCCTTTCTTTCGTGCTAAGTATTTTGAGTGCGGATCTGCTGGTTTTCTGAAGTTTGATGGAAAGACTCGGCTGAGGGATGTATAAAAACATTCATTCAGAATAAAATGCCTCAAGGAAATACAAAATCACTGAGATACTGATAAAAGTATTACTCTTAACAGCAAATAATTGTTCGATTGAAATTAACAATCAGAAATAAATCTTAGTAAATGATTCTATTTTATTCTCTGGGCTAATCCCGTAAAGAAATAATTTTCAAACTTCAGTACATGCATTATTGTCAAGATGGATGCCTAAAAAATATTTAAGAAATTTTCCAAACGTTTTTGGATATTCAATATCTATCTCAAATATGTCTTTGAATATTCCCATTTATTTAGATGATATAATGACGGGTTAATAAAAAAATAATGTGCACCTGAGAAAGCGGTAAATAAAATAATTAAATAAAAAAACAAAAACCTATAAATAATTTCACTGTGGACACCAATATAGTTATATATTTTTTTCAGTTTTTCCTACATAAATGGTGTCGGATAAAAAAAGTAAGTATTAAACATACTCAAATACTCTGTTATCTACATTAATATTACACTTTAAGCTGTTTCGGCATTAGGCTTATAATTCTAAGACACAAAAATGCAATAGGTGGCTCGAGTTCGTTAGACATGTAGCCGACAACTTGGCTTAGGTGGAATGTTATATATAATTATAAAGGCCATTTCTTTCCAAAATAAAAAATATTAATCGGCCTAAGAGAGAGAGTCTGAAAGCCCAAAAATAAATATAAAAAAGGTTAAAACAAAGCTTAAAATGTAACTAACTAAGAGCTAGGTTTGCTAACAGGAGTATTGATACCCAGAGCGTTAAACAGTTTGGTTTTCAATCCACTTTTTTCTGTGTCTGGAGTCCTTGCAGTGTTTGTCTGCCAAAAATAATAACATTTCAACAAATTGCACAAACAATGGACGGTCGAGTTTATAGCAGAGAATAGAAACATTGAACTAGCCGAAACGTTGTTAAAATTTTAAAGCTCAAGACGTCACAATTAAACACATATTTTGATAACCAACTTATCAAACAGACTAAACTCTACAACATAATTTTTGAAGATGATAATTTGGTTACTCAACCTATTTCTATTTCTATTCTGATTCAGATTACTTTTTGCGATATCTTTAATTTCTAAGTCATATTTATGACACTATTAAACTAGAAGTTTGCTGAGATGTCCTTTATTTATGTCTAATTTGGAATACAAAATTTCTTCGAATAATACATTGAAATACAAAAGTTACTACTTTAACAATAGAAAAAAGTAATTTTGATTATCAAGACATATATTATTGCCATATATTTGTAACAAAGCTGCCTGTGATATAATTTTGTTTAAAAACCAACTTGGTTCCATTCCTACATGTCATTTAGTATATGTGATTTACCATGATATGCTGAAAATAAAATGGTGTACTAGTCTTCAATGTGGGAAAGCCCCTGCAAAATTTTAGAGTGCCCCGAGGTAATTTAGTATATTAAAAATGGTTAAAATTTACGAAGATACACTACTGTTATTGACTAGGTCAGTAATAGGGCGACGAACTTACTTGTGAAAGAACATATTGGAGATGTTTACATTTCCTTAATTGGCATAAAAAGTGAAGCCAGCGGGTGCGTTCAAAGTGCCGCGTTTTTTGCTTTCGGTCGAACAATCAGGACACCGATGCACTGCATCCAAAAGGCAAAATACAAGATTTTGACAAAGCCGGCGTAGTGCCGATAGGCAAAAATTGATAAAAATTAACGCACATGTACAAGGCCGGTTTCTCGCATAGAAAGAGTTTGGATTGACTCAGCGGTTCGCAATTTGGTCGAGCGCGTTGAGTGGTCCAGACAAAGCAATGGTAGGAAAGCCAATAGCAGGGCTTTCCAAATGACAAAGTTACAGAGGAAAACGCCTTGTGCATAAAAAACCAAAAATTCAATTTTGCCTAAAAGTCGCTCGAAGGTGGGTTGCTGCCATACAGATAATATTGAACAACTGCATAGGAGCAAGTAAATCGTGGACTGATCGAACGCTGTTAAACTTATGCAGTTATAAGTCTTCACGAATATGTTTGAGTACGTGAACCGCCACAATACAAGAACTTTAAAGCTAAGTAGTCTCTAGTGAAACTAAATTCATTTAGTAAAACTTTTTTAAGTTAAAATCAGTCAGCCGTAATTATGAATTACAAATAGTCTCAGACTTCTCAAAAAAGCTCGCATTTTGATTCTGACAAGGTATGCATGAATCTTTTCTACCTAATCGATCGTTAGCGTAAGCGCTCTCGCTTGTATTACCTTGATTGGGGAAGGCGATTCTTATCTTGAGAATCTTGAGAATTTTGTATAACCATTTCTGTTAAATAAACGGATTCTTTGAACTACTGTTTCTTAATTGATCTTGAGGCCTGTTGACGGTCTATAATCCCTGGAACATTCGAGTTAATTCACATTAACACTTGACCTTCTGGTTGCCTTACGGAGGTTCGATAGGGATTTTTTAATGCGTTTTTTGAGAAATCCCTAAGGGATAGAATCCGTTATTAGCAGATCAAAATGTGGATACCGCGTACAAAAATTAATCCCTCCGCAGAGAAATTCTTCGGTTGGGATTTTTTTATGCAAAAATCCAGAAAATTAAGAGGTACCTAAACCCCTAACGAGGGAATTCATGTCCAGAGAGAGCGTCATTACCGATCTGTGGTAGTGCAGCCTTGGTCCATTATCCGACTATCGAAGTGCATCTTATCGCGAACCCGCCTGGGAGGTAGAAGAACGGGGTAATATGCGACTGGCGCCCCCTGAGAAATAAATTGGTGTCACGTCATTTTGACGCCCGGTAGTGCGTTCCTCTACAAGGACAACCTGCTGTTAAATTTTCCGCATGTCATGGTAGATCACGTTGTATATACTAACTTCAATAAAAATAAAATAAGCTTATTGCCTCGCCTTACAGCCGCTCTGTTTGCCCATGGCTAAAAAAGTTTTCATTGTGATTCCTATTCTACTTTAGCCTAGGAGGAAGAGGATAATAATTCATATAGACTTAATCTCTTATGTACGATCTTTGGGTTACAGCCACCGTTTTTCCATTCTTTCATTTTACTTCCACATCCAGTGGTAGTAACGACAAAAAATTTTTAAAAAATTCTTATTGTTCAAATAGGCTTAGAATGTCATGAAACGTCGAGATTTTAAGTTTCAGCGAAAAAAAAATTTCTGTCTGTCTGTGCGCACGTTTACTCTGGAACTGTTCGAGATATTGACTTGAAATTTGGTACACATATGTACTTTAACGAGATCTAGAACTAGATTATATTTTCATCTTGTTTTGTCGAAGGGTGGGCAGTAAATTTGGGGTAAGTTCCATAAACAATTATTTCTACATACAAAATTTTTTCGTTGTGAGCGACTTGGATAGAAAATCTGGATGTGGAGTAGTGATTCCTTGGGCAGCGGTTTTTATGCTTGTGGATTTCCTATATGAAATATTTTGAGCACGGTGAACTCTCAGTCCCATCAGGAAGGGGTAAAGGTAGGCCAAAATAGTTAATTCCCTTTATCGTATAATTATATATCTTTTTACCGCCAATTTGCGATCTCTTCTGTATATCTGGTTCGAAGGATCAAAAAGTTGGTCCTTCGAGTCGATATAAACCAGCAAGTAAGTACATTTTATTTTTACTGAAGTTAAGTGGTTAATACAAAATATAAAAAAAAATTAATATAAGCATGTTACTGGACATCCTACTCTAGAGTAATAAAAATAACTTGTGGTACCAATATTGGTCTACAGTAAACATACCCATGTTACAAAAACGTTACTTACTTTTTATTAAAAGTATTTATTGATAGCAAGAATAAAATGCCGTGAATAAGACAACGTTGACAGTATGTTCAAATCGTAAAATTTGAGAGGTGGAGTCCGAAACAGAATTATCATTTTGTAAAATCGCTCAAAAATTATTGTGTGAATATAATTTGCATCGGGATCTAGATGGTATAGACTGTGAGGATGAGTTTATTTAACATATAATTGGAATGATGTGGAGAAATGGAACGATATAGTATTCCCTGATGAAACCAGATTTTATTTGTGAATTAACAATGGAAAGATATGTTGGGCCCTTTATTTTTAGGGTATAAACTAATCGTATGAAGGATTACTGTAAACCAATATCTGATTCGCAATTACCTCTTGTTTTGGCTCATGTTCAAAATACACATTATTGCTTTAATATCACAGATGTTTTGTTATGTTGTTTTTATATTTTAATGACTGATTAAACATCTCTAATTAAATTAATATACATGTCCTAACCCATGCTGTTAATATTTCTTAATTTTATTCGTCTTTTTAACAAACAAAAAAACAATAATGGAAAAATTGTCGATTACAATTAGTAAGGTTTTTATAATTCACAAAATAAACTACTCAAAACTTACAAATAAAAGAAACAATAAAAGAGAATGAAATGAAAAAAGTAATGGAGTTGATAAATGCCTTGAAAGAGTGTATGTGACTGTGTAGAAAATAAAAAACCATACAGACAATCCACATAAATAAAAATAAAATAACACAGTTAATAAAGCACACATAATTTAACTTCTTTTTGACCAAAAACTTACCTTCGTGGGTGAATAATCAGGCTTGAAGATATGATGTAAATTATATATTGTATTTTTTAAGAGGTAGCGATTTTAGTAGAAATGCCGAACAATAAAAAAAAAATACAACTCGTATATATTTCAACACAATCCTATTCTTGTTCTTATTCTTGCATGTTTTTATTCATATTTGTTTATATTCTTTTATTTGACTTGTCAAAAGAAAGGTCCAATTTCTTTTTAACTAATAAAATGATTATTATTCACGTCTTGCCAGACGTTTTGTAATACATGAAAATTATTCTAATTGGCCTCCACTTGCTGTATAACACGTCTGGCAGCATCACGTCATCTGTCTCGATTGCCTATTAGGCGTACAGCCTCATTAAATATAAACATAACAAATTACTTTTTTTTTTCGGTGAGATGAGTTCTTTGTCTTACTTCAACTGCCAGATTATTCACCCAACATCAGTACCAACTAAAAAATTACTTATATCTACACTACCAAAAGCCCAAGATTTCTATAGTTTTAACGTAACACATACAGTATGGGGACCCAGCTAAACGTATAAAGAAATTCTATATACTTATGTACATGTACATGTACAATGTGCCTTAGGACCTGCGTAGGGCTCAACCGATGGTACAAAATTTCACCCATCGGCATCAGCCATCTGCAAAATATAAGGCTGATGGTGCCGATAGATTTTCTTATGGGTTGCATACTTAGTCTCTGTTTGAAATGAAATGTTTCATTGTTTAGATTATTTTAAAAAGCAGTTTTATGTTTTTTTTTGTAATGTATACCTTTGTTTCTGTTTTTGTGCAATAAATATTAATTTTTATTTTTGTACATGTTGATTGATGTCTATTAACTGTCTAAGTTCAAAATTCAAACATCGGCATCGGCCCATCGGCAAAATTCTGCCATTGATTAAGCCCTTGACCTGAGATGATATAAAATAGATGGTGGGCATGTCCACTGCTCGCTTGTCGATTTGCAATTGCTAGGTTAGTGATGTATCGATCTATATTGCATGTACATAAGTATACTAGTTGGGTTCCCCATACTATATAAAACACCACAAAGAACCAGTCTTAACGTTAATTATTTAACATACCTCCTCACCATCGTAGGACATATCCAAAGACTCCCTAGACCCCCTGCGTGATGTTTTCTCCTTAATACTTCCCGATTTACGTCTGTCGTCCCCCAACAAGTTGGCGACTTTCGAATGTTTCACAATGTCTAGGGCCTGCTAAAACAACATTGTTAATAAGCATGTGATGTTTCACAGCAACCGAGCCATGCCCTAATCTAATACTACTTGTGACATTACACTTCAACGACACATTATCATTATATACAACGTATAAGCGTAAGCAATAAATTCTTCCCACAAACAAAAATAAAGTGATCGCAAAAATAAAGCTAGGCGCTAGCGTAATTGATGTGTGCCAAGAAACAAGCCTTGCTACTCTTTCGTTGTCCAGTGCAACTAAATACTAACATGACACGTTGAATTGTATTTTTTGTTCTAGAGAATAAAATTGTAATAAGGTATATTTATACTTAAAACTTATGCAAAGTTTATCAAATGTATCATTTGATAGTAACATCCTTCTAAAGAAAATTTCAAGTTTGGAAGCAAGAAAAGTGGCATGGCATCAGATTTGGAGAATACGATGGATGGGGTACAATAAAATATGAACTCGATGCTTTTCTAAAGACACGCAAATGAGAAGCGAAGTGTGAGTTGGTGCATTATCTTGCTGAACCTTCGTGGCTCACTACTCTTCAAAACACTGTGTAATTTAAGCATAATAATCACTTAGAAATTTAGAAATTTCTTTTTCCATTATTACTGCCAAAAAATGGCTTTGTCAGGACCATTCTTATTTAGATACAGACATTAAAACTTGTATCAAATTCTACATTCGCACGGTTTTGAAAGAGATATTGTACACAATGTATTGTAATGCACAACTGCACAACTTTGTTTTTATATAATCATAATTAAATGTGGTAAATTAAAAATTAAACCCCAAGTTTCTTTCTACATGTGAATAACTTAAGAACAAATAACATTGCATTATTTAGCATGCCTGTGCTTTGCAAAGGAACCACCATCCATTCAGGCCTGTAGCTAGAAAATGCTTTAAGGGTGGGCAAACAATTTTTCAGAGGGGGCCCGTGGGCCAAAAATTCGTTTTTTCCATTTAAAGATAGCTACCTCATTATTTTCTGCGGTCGCCGTAGGTCGGGCGAAAATTATTCCAGGACGGGCTACTCCCGTCCTGGCCCACCTCTAGCTAGAGGCCTGCATCCATTTAAAAAGTCTTATGGATCATTTTGAAACATCTGTAACGCATTATAGTACAGTACCTAGAGGTAAAAAATATGTAAAATTTCAGAATAATTTCAAATATGATTTTTCTGTATGGGTTATTACTGTGGTAAAAGGTATCGTCTTCAGTTTCTATATGGTCCGGATACTTGTTCTTACCCTCAAGGGGCGAAATTTAAATATCCAATATTTGAAAAAGTAGCACTAATTTATTTTTGAAATGTAGGATAGTTATGTTTTTGGGATCACTGATTAAGAATCTGAAGTCAAAATTAAAATAATCAAAAAGGCTAGAGTCGCCTTTTGAGCATCTAGATGATGCTATATATTAACGAAAAACAGCATTTTTGAAAAAAATATATTACTGAGCAATTACAATAACAAAATGGAGACATTTTGCTAGAAAAAAACGTGAAAACGCACATTGTATCGGCCATAACTTCTTTGTTTTTTGTACTACGGGAGCCCACCCTAAGTGTCCGTGCAAGTGGACTCATTTATCTGGAAAATGGTAACTCCTATCAAAATATTGTACAAAATTTTATGCACGTTGTTTTTTGTGAAGAAAGTTTTTGTCCATCTTTTTTAGTTTTTGTGTTAAATGACAAAAACAACATTGGCAACAGTTTTTTTTAATATATGGCCGCCATTTTGAAAGTACAGCCAGTTTTTTTTTTAGAATATGTCTTAAATTGTACCTTAGGCTTCAATCTTTATGAAAAACATTGTCCCCAAGGATCGGGAGGGGGGTGCACGTACAGCTAGGGAGGGCTCCCCGACTATTGTGATGTAGAAACAAATAAAAAATCATTTTAAAGATTGGTTATCTTTAATTTTGTTCTTTAGAATTGTTGATGGAAGTGTCAGTTTCTAATATATTCAACATTTTAAACTAACTACTTCATCCTAAAAACGTGCCAGTAAAGTAACAAATGTGAAGAGAAGGAACCAGCATTATACCAAAACTTTTAATATTGGTAAACAGTGATCCCTCCAACCTGCGTTAACAATTAACCTGACTGCTTTCTTCTGCAGACGAAAGATTACGGCTGCCCGAGATGATCCACCCCATAGGAGGATAGCACAATTAATATGAGCATGAAATAATGAAAAATAGCATGTTCTTAAGGTTTTAGAACAGAGTTGATTTTTTAGCCTACGTAGCATGAATATCAAACTTGATAATTTGTGTGACAGTTGTCCACACGATTGGACCGGTTAAGAGTGTCATCTAAAACAACGCCAAGAGTTTTAACACTGGTAACCTTGATTAGTGAATTATTTGTTGAGAAAACGATTTGTTGGGTTTTTTCTTCTTTTAATTCAAGATTATTTGAAGAGAACCAAGCACCAGCCTGTTTGATAGAACTAAAGCTATCCTCTCTTAGGTCAGGAATATTAAAATTAAAATCAATAATGGATGTATCATCAGCATAAGCAATGCATTTTTTGGTGACATAAAGTGAAAAAGTCATTGACGCATTATATAAAGAGTAGGAGTCCCAAAACAGATCCTTGAGGAACCCCATGTTTAACAAGAAGAAGTTCCGAGTTTAAATCATCGTTAAGATAGGAACAGAAAAGATTCAATGGCAAACCTCGAATACCATAAAAACTCATCTTTTCCAAAAGTATTTCACCATATTTTTTCTAAAATTAATATTTATGGAGATATTTGCAGAGAAACAAAAATTGTAAGTTTTTTCTAAAATCCCTTTACAGTTTAAAATACAATTTTTTCTAAAGCAAGCCCTGCAAGCGGACAAAAAAATTTGAGTCTCTAGATCATAGTAGATATTAACAAAATGGCGACGCGACGTTTTTATTAAAAAAAATGTAAAAAAGTACACTGTTTCCGTCATAACTTCTTTGTTTTTTATGTTATAGTAGTGAACAAAAAAATCATTTGAAAGCCTAATTAATAATTTTTAGATATTTAACATTTAAACTAAATACTTGTTATAAATGTTCGGACGCCACCTTTATACTTTTAGATCACTGAAACCGTTAATTCTACAGAAATTTTAAAAAAATGAAATTCCTCAATTTAGTAGCTTTCTTATTTGTCTCTAGCATGTTTTCACTTAATGTAAGTTATTTGACGAAAACCTATTTGAAATACCTCTTTTTCAAGCTAAAAATCCCAATTTTCTAGTCGTTATAATTTAAAGACTATCAATTTGAAAACTTGCAAGAGCCTTTTCTTCTTAAAATATGATTCTCTTTTACCTCCGTTTTTTTTTTTTTTTTAATAGTTGCTACCCTCTATAAATTAGCAAGCCGCTGCATAATATAGAAACTTTTCCTTGATGCATTTATAATTATGTTGCCAAAAATGAACGAAATCCGTTTCATATGACATTATTCCGAAGTTAAAACCTCTAGTTGCTGTATTATTAAAAATCTGCCTGTTCTATACCATAAAACTTTTTACTGGCGAAAACTTATACAATACAAGTAGTGTGTACCCAACATTATGATATGAAATTTTAACTTACTTGTTGCACATGCTGCAGCGTTTAAAAAATAAATAAATAAAAGTTAATAAGCGGTAAATTTATAGCAGTAAGTTTTTTGAGTATAAAATAGCAGGAAATTGAATTAAACCTTATTTTTTTAACTATATCAAACTTTTTTTTATCTTTATGCTTTATATTTTCCAGTTTCTTTATCAAATAGTTTTCTATTATTAAAGTAACAACATAGTTACTTCGCTTTTGTTTTTCTAGAATGTCATTTTGTATTGTCAGAATTTTTACGATATAATCCAACATATCATCCCTAAAAACACAACTGGCGAAACTAATGAAATTGCAAAAATTGTACTAGATTGGTTAGAGACAAAGCAGTCTGTTCATCTTACGAAGTGGCATAATAGTGAAGTCAAATTGGGACTAAAAAATTCGCAATGTGAATTGTCTGGTCAGGGCAGTTTTTTTGTTTTAATGTGTTGAGGAGGTCAACTTAAGTTCACAGTTCAGTTTTTGCAGTTTCTGTGAGGTCGGTGTATTGTTTATTTAAACAATTTAATTTCTTAGACCGTGTTTTCCATCGGACTTCTTTGAATATCTCGAAATCTATAAGTCCCATGGAAAACAACAAAAAGAAGAAAAATGTTATGAGCTGTACAATAAAAGTACACAAACTATAATTCATTCCAATTGTTATTATTATTTAAAAAAAATTGAATATTGCAAAATTATGCGTTTCTAAACAAATCACTGTTTTTTCAAAAATAATGGATAATCAATGAAATTTCGGAGAAATATAGCTCTTATAAAGTACAATCACCACTTAAAATTTCAAATCAAAATGGTTATTAAAACGGCTCAAATATACAATTGTTGCTAAAACTTTGCACCCTTGTGAAATCCTGCCATCAAAACCAAGAAATGTACGAAGGCTCAAATTGTAGCTTTTTATAAGTACTTTACTCAGATTAAAGAACTTATATCTAGATTCATAACAGGCTATCTTTTCACTATATACCTTGTTTGCTCCTAACATAGTCACATTATATGTCCATTAAAATGGATAGATGAACATCACATCCCATAGGCAACAGTGGTTGTGTGTGTAGAAAATGTGTAGAATGGTAAATATTTTCATTAAAATGAATTATTGCAATTCCTGCATTACCGGCTCTTTATATAACGTGATGTAGGCATACGATATTACAGTAAGATAAAACAGTAAGATAAATATGTATTGAAAGGATATTAAAATTTAATTGCTATTTACTTTATAACTGTAAACTGAACTTCATCATGTTACGACTATGGAACGATCGATTTTCTTCTTTTCTAAACTGCTTTCTGCAAATGGCACAGCACTTCACTATTTATTTGCACTAAATATATTGTCACTAAACTGTGTAAATATAAATAGAGAATATTATTTAGGTATTGAGCAAATCACAACTTAAAATAAAAAGACTTCTTCACCACATTTTGATCAAAAACACGAAAAACGCTTATTAACATTAATGGCGGATATACTGTCAAAAGTGTCAAACTGAAATAATGATAATCAAACTGAACTGATGGTACCCGAATCGGTCGCGAACAGATCGACTAGCCAATCAAGAACTTATGGGAAGAAGTGCCTTAGATTGTGAATCTTTCAGGATCACACAAAGTAATGCCATTATGTATCTAGATATAAGTTCTTTAATCGGAGGTACTTTAAGATCAAAATTTAAACCCTTTTCATTGCAGCTGTTCATAATTGTCGAAATAGTAGTTATAAACAAATTCAAAGAACTTTATAGTTTATTTGTGAACTTAAAAACGGTAAAAGAGTAAGGAAAGTATATTAAAAAAGCCAACTTAAAAAAAAAATTAATGCTCTACTTGCATTTGGAGCTGAGATATGTTAGTTTTTACATTTAGGTCACTTATAAATAAACAAATCGATATTTCTTATTGAAATTTGAACTGATAATTCTTCAATGTCTATTATTTTGTCTCTGCTACTTGAAAATAATCCAAAGCCACAATTGTTAAAACATACTGTATAGAGGCCAGAAAGTGGGCTCTTTAGCGATTTTATTAGAGATCTGAAAATCACCAAATATGTTTACATGTTATGTTTTTACAAATCGGACCTTAGTCGCTAGATAGCCGAGAAGGTAAGGCGACTAGCGCTTTTTATTCAGGATGCGGACGTCTCGGGTTCAGATCCTGCTAGCAAAATATATTTTTTTATTGTATCAGTGATATTAAAAGTTTTACAAAGCTGAATACATGAACATCAAGTTAGGTTGGTTTACCATTTTCTTGACAAAAATTAAAAAAGTTATAAAAAAAATTGAAAATATGCATTGTTCTCAAAGCCGCTATATTCCATGTTATTTTAACAATTGTAGCTTTGGATTATCTTCAAATATCAAAAACAAAATAATAAGCATTGGAGAATACCCAGCCCAAATTTCAAGAAGAAATATCAATTTGTTTATTTATAAGTGACCTAAACGTAAAAACTAACGTATCTCAGCTCAAAATGCAAATAGAGCATTAATTTTTCAAAAGTTGGCTTTTTTAATCTACTTTCATTGCTTGTTTACCGTTTTTGATTTCATAAAAAAAACCAGAGAGTTATTTGAATTTGTTTAAGTATAACCAAAATTTCGAAAACTATAAACAATTGCAATAAAACGGGTTTAAATTTTGAAAAATAAATGTTTTTCTCCGTGATCTTAAAGTACTTATAGAATGCTACAATTTGAGCCATCGTACACATTTCTTGGTCTTGATGGCAGGATTTCACAAGGGTGCAAAGTTTTAGCAACAATTGTATATTTGAGTCGTTTTGATTTAAAATTTTAAGTGGTGATTTTACTTTATAAGAGCTATATTTTTCCAAAATTTCATTGATTATCCTTTATTTTTGAAAGAACAATGATTTGTTTAAAAACGCATAATTTTGCAATGTTCATTTTTTTTTAAATAATAATAACATTTGGAACGAATTATAGTTTATGTACATTTATTATACAGCTCAAAACGAACATTTTCCTTCTTTTTATTGTTTTCCATAGGACTTATAGATTTCGAGATATTCAAAGAAAACCGATGGAAAACACGGTCTAAAAAATTAAATTGTTTAAATAAACAATACGCCGACCTTGCAGAAACTGCAAAACTTAGCTGTGAACTTAAGTTGACTCCCTGAACATGTTAAAATAGAAAAACTGCCCTGACCAGACAATTCACATTAAAATCCTAATTTGACTCCATTATAACCAGTGCAAATTGAATTGAGCAGCGTATAAAAAACTGTTGAAATAAAATTTCACTGCAGCTTACTGTAAAATTCATGGACTGCTAGTTACACCAGTTCATGTTTTTAGGGATAATACGTTTTATTTTGTTACTCTTTTACATTAAACATTTAACAACTGTCGTTTTTTTTTTCAATTTTTTAGTTATGCTATTTGATACGAAAAAAACTTACTACAAATAATAAAATAATACTCTCACCTCTTTCCTGCTTCTCAACGCACAATCTTCCAATGTTTCTGCAGCTTCATATTTGCCCTGTCTTCTGTACAAGGCTCCCAGATTTTTCAAGGTAGTGGTAACGGTGGGAGAGTCAACTTTGGCAGCTTTATGCCATCCGCCATATTCTCCATATGGTGCATTTTCTCTATTCTTCGCCTTATTCTCCTCACGTTCTTCTGCCACCTGCCAGATGGGCTTGTTGTCACCTGGTGGCAAGAAAGTTTATTAATTTCAATGCCTGTTTGTTACACATATCAAAATAGAGGTAAAGTTGGCAATTCAACAAAATTGTTTCATATAATTCTGAGGACATAACATATAGAAGATTCCAAAAAGTCAGCCCTAGAACAGTGGGCCAACCAGAAAGCATATCCATCCACGGCTATCCATAGGTTCTTATTGCAATCCGTTAAAAATCACCTTTCAAATATTAACATAGAAATTAATTTTTTGCTTAGTTTTGACTTATTAGATGTATGTATATGATAAATCTTTCTTTTAATCATCTAAATTCTCAAGTAAGGGATTATTTTAGAAAAATATCTGGAAAATTTAAAATCAGGGAATTTTAAAATTTTCAGTTGGTATCAACCCTGTCACGACCTCCAAAAATGAACAGTTTCTTGGATAGAGCTTGTTAAAACTAGACGATGTACATCATTTTAGACATTTAAAATTTTTTACTTTTAATCCATTAATAGGAAAGGCGCAAGAGTTAAAAATATGTTAATGTCTAATAATGATACCCATAAGAATTTTTTCACCATTTTATTATCAACCATTATGAAATACTAGCTTATATCCGTGGCTACGCTTGCGTTTTCTCCTACCTATTTCCCACTATGTTCCACATTATTCCTAAATCTTTCTTAACATCTCACTATCTCTCCACATTTTCACGATTTTTTCCTACCTTCACCTTTTCCCATTTTCGAACCACTGCTCCCATCTTACCACCACTTTCTCCCATCGTTCCACTATTTTCCCCTCTTTCACACCACCTTCCCTATTTTCCCACAATTTTTCCTTGGTCTCCCCTGTCTCTTCCTGCCAACTTCCGTTACCTTCCCATCACCACCGATATAAAAGTAGTATGAATGATTAAAAACAAAATTAAAAACCCTATAAAAGTATTTACACAAAACTTCCCTCTATATTTGCAAATTTTTACTTGTTAATAATTTTATTATTTTAGGTGATCACCCTGCAAATTTTTTTCACCAAAACTAGATCACCTTTCTTCCTTGGCAATTATTGTAGATGTTAACTACATGTCAACTTTTATTGTCTTCTGTGACTTTTTTCATTAATCACTAGGATGTTTTTCTCTCAAAATATACCAGACTACCATTTTTGCCAAAATTATTGAAAATATAAAAAAGCACAGTTAAATCAATACATCGATATTCTTATAAGGGTGGTTCGAGAGCAGAGCCAAATTACACTACCCTTATTTACTTATATGCCCACGGTATGTTTTGAAGGAAGTTGGAAAGCCTCAGGTATCAACGAGGTCACTTTCTGGCCATCATATCTATATTTTGAACGGATCGAGATGAAACTAGGCACGTGTCACATGTTATCACAACGTTTTTTTTTGTCCATCTGTCAAGTTTCTGCTACCTTCTGTTTCACTGGAAGTGACCACTACTTTTGATTTTTAAATGGGATACCCTGTATATTTTTCAGAGATGGGTAAAGGAAACTTTCCATCTGAAAATGTCCGGAACGAAATTTTGATAAAAATTAAAGTTTTCAATAAAGTAGTTGAATATTTGAAATTTGAAAATTCCGGATTGGAAACTTCTGGAATATTCAAATATTTTATTGAAAACTTTCATTTTTATCAAAACTTCATTTCGGAAACTTTCATATGGAAACTCCGTAAATTTCCAAAAATTTCCTGGAAACTCATTGGAAAGTTTCCTATACCCATCTCTGATATTTTTGCATTTTTTTAATTTAGAGATTCACTTCTGGCGAAACTGGCAGTCTTGACAGATAGATAAAAAATTTCATTTTGGTAAATGTCACACGTGCCTAGTTTTACCTCAGTCCGTTCAAAAATAAAGAAATGGCGGCCAGAAAGTGAGCTCACAGACGCCCAGTGTAGCTGTAAAAAGCATTCCAATGAATCAGTTGTGGTGACTTTATAGTCCAGTCAACGGAGCGCTAAAATGACCAAAATCTCTAACTTGAGTGCTAATGAATGGATTTTGATGAAACCTTGTTCAATGTGTTTGTAATGACGTTAATAAAAAAGTTGAAAAAAAAAAAGATTAGCGTAGGAAATAATCGGAAGGGGTAGAAAACACCTCTTTTATCACGGGTTCCGTAACTTGTAGAATTAGGTCAATAATGAAAAAAAAACAATGTATTTACCTTTTTTGGCCCAAAATAAGATGTTTTTACTCTTTTCGAGAAATGCATATTTTTCGAGATGTGGCCACAAATGTAAAACTTGAAAAAAAATCTAAAAAAATTCAGGTGAATGTATCATCGAAATACAAGACTTCTTTTTATTTGCAACTTTTCTGTAAAGTGCCTTTTCACCAAGTTTTTCCGGAAAAACATGAAAAACTACCCCCCCCCCATCTTTGACATGTTCCAATCATTTCCTACTCTGATCTTTTTTTTTTTTAACTTTTTTATTAACGTCACTATAAACACATTGCACAAGGTTTCATCAAAATCCATTCATTAGCAATCAAGTTAGAGGTGAAACCCCCCGTTGACTGGACTATTAAAGGAACTTATAAAGCTAGTTACAAGCAAATCAAGATTATCTTTGTGAATACATTATTACTGTCAAGTCAGTAAACCTTTCAGCTCTAAGTCAAAATTGCAGAACAGTCGATTGATATTCTTGCTCTCCATTGCATGTAGTTCTGATTAAACATCCTTTATGGGGTGTGTCCGTCCTTGCCATGTTTGGTATGCAGATCGGACAATCTTATGTATAATTACACAGACAATTTACTCATATCTGAATGTGGATTTTTGAACTTTTATACAAAAAATAGTATTATTTGAACCCTCGTCCTTTTCCTTGATGATTAACTTTAAGTTTAATCTCTCGAGTGATTCTGTGTTTTCAGTACACCGACCTTATACCTCAATGTGTCTTAACTATTCTTTCTTTCATTATTTTAAACTTTATTAACTTAGCTTGCAAGATCTTAGCAATGATTTATACAATGTGACATATCTTATCTGTAAATGCTGTAACCACAAAGGCGAATAAAGAATTTAATTGAATTAAAATCGGTCAAGTGGAAGCAACTGGCTAATTAGAAGTATAAAACGCCTTGTTTTTTTTTAAATATGTAGATGTTAGCAGGTCACAATTTTTTAACAAACCTAAAAGTAAAAAAAATAAAAATTTCCCAAGCTTTATTGGACTTAAAAAAATTGTTAACTCTTGCACTTTCCCCTTTGATTTAGCCGCGCAGTGGCAATCTTGACAGCATCCTGTCCTGTACACTAAATAAACACCTAACCAACATCAGGGTGGGATAATCCAGAGTGCAGGAGTGGAGAAAACGAAGATTACATCTTTTGTGAATGCCCAGTCCTGATGGTTAGGAGACTTCCACATTTCGAAGATCATTTGTGATGCCGAAAGAAGTGAAATGAGATAATGTAATGTAACTGAATATGCGCAACATTTGTTAATGACCTGAAGTCGTTTCTATGTTCAGGTGAAGTAGATTAATTTTTCTGCAATATCACTATATAAAAGAGATGAATAGAAGGCATTAACAACTGCCAAAAACTTCTAATGTAAGATTTTCAAATGTTCTGAACTAACTAAAGAACTGATTTGAAAGAATCATTAACGATGGTTGATTTTCAGAACAATTAATGTATTGAGATGGAGGATTTTCTACGTCCACATTAGTAAATAAATGCGTTGTGTGTTGAATGTCGGATTCGGCACAAATATTTGCGTTGTGTGTTGAATGCGGCGAAAATTTTTGCATGTACTCGTATGCGGCGAACACGTCCACACTCGCATAAATTTGAAACGCACACACAAATTTGTGCCGAATACCACACGTACAACGTAAACTTTTACTAATGTGGACGTACCCTTAACCTATTTGACATTTAAAATATCTTTTTATTTTTAGAGTCAATTAATTAAGTACCTGTGCGAGAAGAAACAATATTCTTGAACTCTTGAGAGTATATCATGGGTATAATTTTTATTATTTATTGTCTCGTACTGACTTGAAAGAATACTTTTTCAAGTGATTATTACAACTCCTTTGTGAAACATGATTCACACCATAGTAATAATTTCAATACTAAGGTTTTGGTTATGGTGGTGCTATCTAGAGCCCCATACGTCTAAATTTTTAAGGTTTGTTAATCATGAAAATGCTCAATAACCAACTGTATTATTAATTTTTTGAAATATCAGAGTAACCAACTGATCCATGAACTCAAAGCAAGGCAGAATCTCCGTACAAAAATTTAAAATCTACAATTTTATTGCTGTATTGGTCTTTTGATACGATATTCTTTTCTTCAAGAAAATTTAAAGTCATCATAGAAAATGTGGTCTCTTATATAACATTAGGAAACGTGAAACACAGTTGCTAGAGCACTGTATTAATTCTGAAAGAATTTTGATAAATAATGACGAACAAGATTTGGATGGTTTCATGCTTTTCGAAGAACAAGTGGGTTTAAAACCTATAATTTGGCCAGGACTAATGAAAGATCTGGCAAAAATCTTTAAGTTCTCGACAAAAAATAATCTCTATGTCGAGTTTCCTGTTTACGTTGCACTTCCAATTCTTTTAACAATTCCTTCACTGTAGCAACAGAATGCATAAGGTATAATAAAATCTTTTTGTATGATGACAAAAGACCCTTCCACATCAGCTTGCTAGCTTAAACCTGCAAACTGTACGGCCAGCCCTGCATTTTTGGTGTGAACTGACGAGAGTAGTTTCCACAAACATCAAAACACTATACTCAATGCACGTTTCGCCAACTATGTCGACATCATCTGAAGATGATCAAAACTTGTTTTAATCATTTCAATGTTTTGCTGTTGGTGGAAGCTACTTTGTTGCATTAACCTGGACAAGACAATTTAGATATGGTATGTTCTTTAACTAAAATATTGTAAATCTACTAATACTACTATATCTAATACCACATTGTGGTCAAAAAGCCAAATTATAAATAGAAAGCATAAACTTACTGTAATAAATGTAAATAGATTTGTGCGATAATGTGCTTTAAATTTTATGCCAAAAAGGACGAATCTGAGTATTAAACAAAAAAATTAACGTGGACATTTTTATTATTTTTCAAATGAATAGTAGTCCAGTCAATGAATATATTGACTTTTTGACTTCAGAACTTTATTAGGAGTAGTTAGTAGGTGAACGTACTAAAAATCCCCGCCTCTGGGAGGTGAGCTTATGGTGGGAGGGTGTGGGGGTTCCCATTTTTGAGTTTTTCGATTATATCTCGGAAACGGTGGACTCTAGAAAAAATATGTTCTAAATAAAAATGAAAGCTAGTTAAATTTCCTACAAAATTGTTTCCATACATATTTGTCGAATTTGTGAAATTTGGCAGAAAATCGATAATTTTTCAAAAAATAAAGTAGCAAAAGTGGTAGCAAATTCAATGCTCTACAACTTCGTTTCTGACAATTTTTCTGAGAAACGATCGTGGGAGGCACTAGAAGCAAATGTTTGACAAAAAGAGTTAGGTAAAAATTATTTTTTCGAAAATTATCGATTTTCAATAACGTATATCTCAAAAACCGTTGGAAATTCGACAAATATGTAGGGAAACAATTTTATAGGAAATTTAATTAGCTTTCATTTTTATTTAGAACATATTTTTTCTAGAGTTCACCGTTTCCGAGATATAATCGAAAAACCCAAAAATGGGTCCCACCGTAAGCTCATCTCCCAGGGGTGGGGACTTTTAGTATGTTTACCTACTAACTACTCCTAACGAAGTCCTGAAGTCAAAAAGTCTCGTCTATTCCATGTACTATACACCCCCTTTTGAGCACTCATTGACTGGATTATAGTTATTGTCATTTTTTTTAATAAAATAATATCTCCAAGGGGCTTCATCACTGAAACTAAGCATTTACAAGCTGATGATATGAACTTATTAGAAGATTGGCAGTATGCTTGCGTAAAATTGAAGGGTATTTGTTCTTCTAAGGTTGGATGATGCCTAGGACAATCTAATATATAAAAATCTCGTGTCATAGTGTTTGTTATCGAACTCCTCCGAAACGGCTTGACCGATTTTTATGAAATTTTTGGTGTATATTTGGTAGGTCTGAGAATAGGTCGTAGGCTATTTTTTATACCCCTAGGTGATAAGGGTGGCCCTATCCAGAAATTTTCTTTTTATTTTTTGGACAAAAATTTATAATTTATATGGCAAAACAATGTTTGCTGGGTCAGCTAGTATACTATATTAATGTCGCCAGACGTTCTTACTTTATGCTACAGTTTGTCTAGAAAAGTAAATGTAGTCAGTATACGGTAATACTTGGTGTCCCACGTGTGGCTTAAGTAACTGCCCCTCCAGAAATTTAAAACATTTTCCAGAATTAAAATTTTTCCAAAAGTTACAAACGAACACTGTTTTTAATCTATATCTATATATAAAAGAATACCCTGACTGACTGACAGGTTTATCAAAGCACAGCTCAAACCTCTGGCTCTAGAAACTTCAAATTTTGCATAGAGGTTCCTTGAATGATGTACGCAATCACTAAGAAGGGACTTTTCGAAATTCGACCTCTAAGAGGGTGAAAAAGGGGGTTGAAATTTTAGGCTTTTTCGGAAATGGATGCGCGAAATTTGGTAGAAATATTTTTTGTTGAAATCTATTAGATACGTGTAAGACGAAATCTCGATTTTCACTTTTTAAAAACGTGAAACGGGAGTAGTAGATGGTTTACAGCACACGTATTTTTGAAATTGCGTAAGTGATTATTCGAGTGATGGACTATTCTGAGGAAATAAGAAGACACATATTCGATGGTTTTCAAAAAGAGACCCCCAAAAGGGTGAACGGGGAGGGGGAGGTTTTTAAGTTTTTCGGAAACGGTTAGACCTAGAAGCGTGAAAGGGTGCTGCTCAGATTTTATGGGAAGTGGCCCCCGGTGAAATTGGCTGAATTTTTAATGTTGTAAATTTCGACTTTCTGATCAAAATCTCTCATGGGCCCAACTCGATCCTATGAGGCCACTTCCCATAAGATCTGAGCGGGGTCCTTTGGCAGAAATACTTATTGGAATCTATTAGACACGAGTAAGACGAAATATTGATTTTCACTTTTTGAAGGGGTGAAAATGGGGATAGATGGTCTAAAAAGTACCAGTATATCTGAAATCGCGTAAGCCAGAAACGTGATATTCCAGCGATGGGCTCTTCTGAGGAAATAAGGGGACACGTATTCGACGTTTTCAAAAAGATACAATTTTGAAATTTGTCATACAGGGTGATGTTTATTGGCCCTGTTGCCTTCATTGTTGATTAGGGCAATTTTGGATCAGAATTATTTCTGATATTTTTAAATTTTGTTGAAAAATTATGTGAAATTATTTAGAAATACAGGAAAAGATCTCTTGATAAATTATCATAAAATGCACGAAAAAAAATTATTAATTTAATGGAGAAATAGTATGAAAATGAAATAAAAACTGACTGCAACTTGACAATATGAACTAAATAGGGTCATTCTGCACATCTAAATCGTGATATTACTGCATGTGGCGAAGAGCTTAGAGGGTCTAAATTATGAATACAGTTACAAAGCCTTAGTTTATCGTCTATTAGTATATTAATTAAATGTTTTAATCCCCACGTATTGACGTTCGTAATCTCATTTTCAAAGATAGCACACATAGCACAGATGTTTGCTTGTCAACCAGGTTGGCTCTGATATGACATTACCATAAATGTTTTCGTGCATGTATAAGAATAATAATTCATTTTTTTTTAATGAAATTTCATAATTCAAAATTTAAAAAAATATGCAATATCAAATTGAAAAATTACTTTTTTTTTTTAAACAAGCTATATCATGATACTATAATTGAAATTGAAATTTGTTTATTTGGCCATTTCTCCAAACGGTAAACATGAAAGTTTCACGTACACTGCTGACATTGTCCAATAATACCTACCTTCTCTGTTATTATCCCTACCGATATCCTTATACAAATGCATTGCTTGAATATATAAATTATCCTTGTTCCAGCAAGATAATACCTACCTACAATCTTACACCATTTACTTCCGCACAAGAGATTTCTACATATATACATGTTCTTTTTCATAATGGAATTTCTCAAAAAATTAGTGTTTGTGAACGGTTATCAAAATAAAGCTATGTATCAATTTGTGAGAATTAATTTTGAAAAATGTACCGATTAATTTCTTTAACTAAGGAGTTGGTCCATAATACAGAGTTGGTTATACAGTGTGTTTAAAAACTCACGATAAGGAGAAGGTTGAAAACAAACAAACAAAAATAAAACAACAAAACATGCAATCAAGTCATATATTGCACAAAAAAATTTAAATTACAATAGACAAAATAAACTAAACACTCTGTATAACGGAAATAACCAGAATCGAATTTGTAGAACTGCCAAATTTGAAGGAATATATTCATCACATCTACTAAAATCCGATTCTGTTATAACTTATATAAATACACTAAAACTATTTACGGAATGCTAATCATATTAAATATACTATAAGGTATGACAGGAACGTATATCATTTAAATAATCAAATGTAAAAATAAGCACCTTAATTTAAGTTTTCAATTAGCAAGTACAACATGCAAGTGCCGAACTACGTATTTACAAAATATTGCACGTCCAACTAAAAACACTACTCAAAACTTAGCACATATCACAAACATTTTATGCAAAATATTACAAATCACAGAAAGCCCTTAAACTTCTAAACCTTTAAAAAAATAATGTATTTTTATCAGTCAATATATTTTTTTTAGTGATCGCTATGTAGCTCTTCAATTACGTGAAAATGGTACATTTTCCTAATGAATAGAATATATGGAATGTCGTGAAGAAAATCAGTGAAAATATGATTTAACACACGTTTCATCTACTGCTATACAAAAATATTATATAACAAAAGCTGGGTTCATATATTTTAATAGTTCATTCTGCCTCTACATATGCCCTTGGTCAAAAGGCATATGCAATTAATTCTTGATAAATCTCTTAATACTCAGATTGTACTTGTTTTTGGATAGCTTATAACATAACCACAGTCATATAGTTTTTATGACAAGAAAAAAAACTGAGTAACTGTATTAGTAAATAAGTGTATTTTAAGTAAAAGAAGAACAGCGAAAGAAGAGAAAATCATTGGCAGAAAAATTGCATATTGTAAAGACTTGCGTTTTGTCTAGTTCCAACATTTTGATGCTTTCTGATTTCTTACAAACCTTAGCCTTGTAAGGTGCCATTCACTATGTAAAAATATGAGAAAGATGCGACCTATCGGTACACAGAGTGGTGGTTACGAATGAAACTGGAAGAAACGACAAAAGGCAGAATGTGTTTGATATGTCCGATGTTGAATAGAAAATAGCACTGTAGGGAAGAAATAATGTAGGCATTGAGTTATCTAGTGTCTAGATACCATGCCAAACCTGCTATGGTTTTCATAACATAGGACCGCGATAAAGATAAAATCGATCTCGTTAATGTATTTTATAAGACAAATGTTAACCAAGTACATTTGACCCTGTAACTATATACATACATATACATACATACATCTAGTTTCAGAACACTTTCGTCAATAAATGTTACTTTGAAAAGCATAAACCACATCAAAGAGGAGTGTATATCTGATGAATCTCTTATTGCTCCAGGAAAACGAGAAAAATGAAGAGCAGCAATGCTCATGATGTGGTCATATCAGAGATTCTTAACGTTGCGTACACTATGAAAGATGAGAAAAAACATATCATAATAAGGTGTTTTCACTGCATGCAAATTTGCTTTTTGATATTTAAATGAAGTACTTGATACATTAAAGCATTTCCCGACATTTAAACAGCATTCTATTATCTATCAATTTAAAATTTCAATAAATAAATATAAAATCTGAATAATTGAATGTGTATACAAAACCCGCTGTGCTTGGCGATGACGTCATAACATAACATAACTTCAGATTTTAAGTTTATTCTCATTTTTAATGCCTGTATCTGCGTTTTTCGCTTGGAGCCAGTATGTCTCCAATGGAACATTTAAAAATTCATGCAAAGATGTTGATTAACAAAAATGGGCTGCTAATTACATACTACATGCCAAAACAGTAGACAGTGGATGAATGCGAGTTGGGGACCTTAAAAGTAGAGCGGTATGTGCCTTAGGAAGCGCGGTCAATGGGCGGGCGTGCCACTACACTCTTGTTAGCTCCAACTCGCATTCCTCCACCGTCTACTCTTTTTGCACATAGTTTAGGTTATATTTCCAACCTACAAAGGCGCCTTATTTTATTAGAACAAAATATTTAAAACTTCATAAACATTACATTAAACAAGATTTTAGTTGAAAGTAAGGGAACCAAGCGCGAAAATTTTAATAATAGTGCCATGGTACTCTGAAAATGTGTATTTTTGAGGTTAGTTGTTTATCATCAATATGACCGATGACGTCATCAGTGCCTGTTGATGTGACTTAGTGTTTTTGGCAGTAAAATTTTTATTCAAATTTAAAAATGCTTCTTTTTAATATTACTCAACTATAGTTGTTGAAATTCATGGGCTTTTAATTATATCTAAGTATTACCCTCACAACATGGATTTTAGCCAAATGAAGGTTCTAATAAACAAAAAGCTATAAAAAAAAGGCTATCCTTTTTTTTGGTGCTGTGAAAAATATCCTATTTTTGGTGATTTCTCCTTCATTTTCCAAATTAACGTTAACGTGACCAATTGGAAAATATGGGTGGCCTTCAACTAAATAATTAATTTTACCTTATTTTTTATTATATGTTTTAGTTAAGTTTTGTTTCGAATTTATTTACTATAATCTCAAACAAAGGTTCTTCAATCCTGGTCAGAACTTTTGCTGTTGAAAAATTAACAACTATATTCTTCAATTCAGAGTCGTGTCTGGTGGCACACGGTAAAACAATGAACGTTATACAGACCCTGCAAAACACAGAAGGATGATACCACTCATTGGTTCAATAAATGGCGAATAAATCCAAAAAAAATCATAATTAATTTTATTTCCTCATAAAATATAAAACACTTCGCCAACAATCTCTAATAAAAATAATAACATAAAACCATCCTAAACTATCAACTATTTAGGAATAACAATTTTTAACTCACACTCAATAAATCAACAAAAAAAAAACATGATCAGAGCCAGGCACTTCCGGTCCCTAAACTACAAAAATAGCACTAAATATTTATAAAACGATGTCAGCCAGTTACTGAATGTAGTTATATTTTATTTAATACCTGCAGAAGACCACACTTAACAACATAGAAGTAGCTTTAAGAAGCAGTCTACATGCAATAATAAAAATTCGTCACACTCAGAATCCCCTTCATTATCTTTCCAATAAACTATGAGATAACCCTCATTGATCTTATCTTTTCATGACTTCAAAACGCTTTACCAAAAATCTCTCAACTTGAAAATTATTCGACACCTAGCACCTATACTGGAAAACCTTCCAGAAAAAGACATTACCCAGAAAAAACTATCGCAGAGATATTGATCGACGTACACACTGAATTAAAATTTAATGGTTTTGATATTTTATGTAACTGTATATTGATTTATATATCTTAAGGGCAGTTTGTTCTTTTTTCTTTGCATGCGTTACAAATATTAATTCACGAGCCGAATTTGTACATAACAATAGGCTGCGTGCTACGGGGATATTAACCAAAGACGAAAACAACAACTTAAGTGATAACCGTAGAGTGTACCACATGTCGTGCGAAAGACTAACGCTTTACTTAATGTCAACCTTTTTCTTACTCGTTTTTGCATTTTTAGGAATTATTTGTTAAATCATTCAACATACAAGGTTTGTTACGAGTCCAGTGTTTCATTTTAACAACTATAACACTAATAATTATATATCTTTTATCAGAATGTTTATATATCAAAATATTAGTTTGAAATTTAAGTTTCCGAAAAATGAATATGTATTACCACTAGCTGAAAGACTACGGTCTTCCAATAAAGAATTTTATTATTATTATTTTATTACCTAAAATACAGGTTGTTATAATATTACATCAAGAACCATAGAAAAAAAACAGGTTTATCTATTGAACCACATAAGAGACTGTCTTTATCCATAACTGTTACCCTGAATCCTATTACGAGGATTAAGACTGGCAGAGAAAAAGTTACACCTAAGTTTTCTCAGTTCGCTACAAATAACGATGCCCAGTTAAAGAAAAACAGGACTAAATTTCGTAAAAAAATAACTGACTAACACTACAAAAAAATATCTACAACTTTACTACTGATTTAAACACGTATATGTGACCATTATTTTGAGTAGTGCTAAAGTATTACTTTCGCTCACCATCAATAGTTCCAAATTCACGCTCGTGAGCCCTGTTGAGGATTTGTTTGTAGAGAACTTCAGCTTCCTTGTATTTGCCTTGTTTCAAATAACAAGAAGCTAGGTTGTTCATTGTCTTGCTGACATTTGGGTCGTCGGCGCCCAATCGTTTTTCGTAGATCTCCAATGCCCTTTGGTAATATTTCTCTACTTCCTCATATTTACCCTTGAAAGAACAAAAAATGTCAGACAGTCACGAAAAATCTCTTAGATCAGTTAAATATCTTACAGAAACACAAGGTTCATAGCAATTTTACAAATTTAAATTCCCAGACTTTTCCCAGGTTTTCTAGACTCAGTTTTTTCCAGGTCTAATAAAGTCTAGTAAAGAGACATTGTTTACTGTTTAATGAAACGCTGGAACATGTAATTCGTAGTTTTATATTCTGAGCGTTAAAAATTTTCACATTCCCTGACTTTTTATGAAAATTGCTAAAGTTCATGATTTCTCAAGAAATGTTCCAAATTCCCTGATTTTTTTAGGTTTTCCAGGTCGCTATGAACCCTGAAACAGCATAAAAAGGACTTAAAAGTACACTTACTTGATTTTGACATAGCAAAGCAAGGTTATTGAGCTGTTTGGCAACGTCAGGATGTTCCCTACCAAGTACTTTCTCTCGGATGTCAAGGGCCCTCTTGCACAGCGGTTCCGCTTCCTTGTATTTACCACGCTTTCCATACAGCACAGCCAAATTATTTAAGGTAGCAGCGACGGCTGGATGATTCTCTCCAAGCGTCTTTTCTCGAATTGCTAGTGCGTCGTTTAGAAGATTTGCAGCCTCTTTGTATTTATTTTGATCTCTGCAATAGATAGATGGACTTTAATAACCATTCAAAGTTACACTGTTCAGTGTGCGTTTGAATGGTTATTACATTATTTACATTATGGTGCGTCAAACATACATAATAAATGCCGGCTCTCGGTAATTTATAATAACGGCACGTGGCACTACCAAAAGTGGCTAGATATTTAAATCAAACCAAATTTTTAGGTTATACAGGTGCCATAAACCCTGTAGGTCTTAAAGCGGTTATGTTAATTGTTCATAGGGTTTAGAATAGGTTTTAAAATAGCCATATTAGGAATGTTCACTAACATTGAACCATTACTGAACTCATTAAAACTTAAGTCTTTCTCTGAGTGGGTCTTAGAAATATGCTTTTAGAATATCTTATAAGGTATTTTGAAACTTAAATTGTTCCTGAAGAAATCTGGCAAATCATTGACATACAGCATAAATAAGGGTGGGCCCAACACTGACCCTTGAGGAATCTCAAATATGACATCTGTTGACTACTAGAGTAACTTTCCAGCTTCACCTTTATCTTCCTATTAGTCATTTATGACTCAATCCAGTTAAGCAAATCATCACATATACTAATATTATACAATGGGCTTGTTACCGATAATTATTTTTTCGTTATTTTTTTTTAAGGCATTCAACAGAATTCGATCATCTAGATAAGCTGTTAAAATTTCAGCTTAATAAGTATATCCAATCATTAAATATTCAATGTTAAAGATTGAGTTTCAGTACAAAGCGCTTCGCCAACTCGTGACGCCATTCTGCATAAACACTACTCATTTTAAACCAGCAGGAAGATAAAAGAGATATAATTCAATAATCAAATGCCGTTTCCATAGTGAAACACAATAACATGCGCCACATGCTTACAGGGCATGTGCATCATATACCTAACATAACCTCAATTGTTTTTTAGGTTTATTCTCATTTTTAATGTTTGTATACTCATTTTTAACTTGGAGCCAAACTTGCTCCAACCAAATATTTAAAAATTCACGCAAATAATTCTTCAATATTGTTGATTGATAAAAATAGACTGCTAATTATAGGTTAGATTCCTAACCTGCAAAAAGTGTCTTATTTTATTGTAATAAACTATTTAAAACTTCATAAACATTACATTGAACTAGATTTTGGTTAAAAGTACAGGAACCAGGCAGAAATTTTAATAACAGCTACATAATATTTGTAAATCTTAAGAAATATATATTTATGAGGTTATCTGTGAAGTCACTTGCAGATGCCCTATTAAATCTTGACTGTCACCTGATCAGCATCTGCAAAGTGACGTCACGCGAAGCACCTTTCGCGCGGTCCAACTTTGGTAATTTATTTAAGGACTTAAACGTCCTAATAAAAACCTACAAATTTGGAAATTGCCTTAAAAAGTGTTCTACTTTCGATTTCTAAAATAAAAAAAAATGCTGAACGGGCCCATTCTTGTATAGTATCAACTCCTTGGGATAAATCTAACATTAGTGACCCTGATCAAGCCCAGAATTAAAGACACAACATTAGCAAACAATAATTTGATTCTGTTAATTCATTGTTCTATGTCCATGTTGAGCTGATGATAAAATTTTATTAGTGTCTAAAAAAGATGAAGTTGTGGACAATAATTCTCACAATTTCACAAAGGTACTCAACAATATTTGTTCGCTAATGCCTTATATTAGTGGGATCATTTCGGCAGTTTTTAGTGCATCAGGAAAAATATATGTTCAATAGATTTGAATGGCTTTATTGAATAGGACTAGTATCCTAATATACTTACAAAAACTATTAAATTAATACATATTACACAACACATTATACAATGAAGATGTAATTTAAAAAATAATTACTAAAAATGTAATACCTAACGTAATTTAATTATTGCACAACGTCTCTTACAATGAAAGTGGTAATTTAAAATTATTATTAAAAAAGTAATAGCTAAGGTAATTTAATAAATGCAATACTTAATGCTCACCTTCTTTTAATCATGTACTACCCTTTACTTTTTAATATAAGTAAGAAGTTTACTTTTAAACTCATGAACTGATTTGGCATTTTTAATAACATCTGGCAATTTATTGAAGTCGTTAAGGCCTTTATAGAATAAAGATTTCATAGATCTACTTAAGTGGTACTTTGGCAAATAAAAATTAGAATTTATTCTAGTTGGATAACTATGTATTTGAGAATTGTAAATGAGAAACTCTTCAAAATAGGAGGGTAACAAGTTGTTTAATATTTTAAAAATAAATATCATGGCGTTTAAATAAAATCTCTCAGATATTGAAATCCACTGTAATGTATTAAGCATCAATGTTATACTTGTATATTTGCTACATTTAAGTATTTATTAACTAAAAGAGTCGCAGTGATTATTTTATTTATATTTGATCTTATCAATTTCAGTGTAAAACCGTCCGGAATGGAATAAAAGAAAACATCTTGTAAACAGTGGCGGCGCTAGGGGGGTGCTGGGGTGGGCAGGGGCCCACCCTGCAAATCCAGGCGCCGGTCGCTGCCCACCCTGCGCCGCCGCCGCTGACTTGAGGCATCACGCCACATCTCTACGCTGGCGATCGGGTGGAATGTATAATGTATATGTACGCTGTACCGCCCGCCCCCAAATTATTTTCTTTTGCCGGCATCCGCCCACCCATTTCAAAAGACTAGCGGCGCCACTGCTTGTAAAGTAACTGCAATTACTATTATGATACAAGTCATTAATAGAGTAAATAAATAAAAGTGGGATAACTACTGAATCATGAGCCACTCCCTGAAAATAACTCACCTGTATACTAATGCCAATATATTCAACATGGTGGCAACGTCAGGGTGGTCATGACCACTGGTTTTCTCTAAGTCTTCGAGCGCTTGTTTACAAAGGGGTACTGCTACTTCATACCTTCCTTGTGATGCATACTGGATAACTAGATTGTGTAACGTGCGAAGCCGAGCGGGAATTTCATACCCAGCATTAACCTGTTGTGATAACTGGAGTTGATTGGGTGGCGTTGGAGACATATCTGGAAAAATAAAAAAACTGAGACATTAACAAAATCTTATCACGGTTTAGATGTAACACTGATATTGATATTCCGAGAACTTACTGTGTCTATCATCGTTGTCGTCATCTGGAAAGAGGTCAACAACCGGATCAGGTTTTTCACTTCTAGAATGTTCTGATGCATTGTCCTCACTAACGTCCTGGTCGTATTTACTTACGGAACTCATGAATTCCAAATGTCGCTTCTCTTCTTCTAACTGTGCCACCGTCTGTTCACTAGCCTGCAACCTCTGTTGCGTTGAGGCTAATTCGTCTCTTAACCAGGCGTTTTCCTGACACAACCTACGGACTTGTGTACGCAGCTTTTGTTTCTCTGCTTCAACCAGTTGCAAGTGCGAGGCCAAAGCCATGATAACCTGAAACAAGTGAATGAATGTAAAAAAAAATGAACATTGAAAATACACAAAACATCGGAATATTTTGCATGTTACAAGCATATTAGATTTTGGAAAATTGACCTATTTCACGTTAGAAAGATTGGTAAAAAATGTCATGGAGAAAACTAGATTGGTATCACTAAAAGTCATTGCACATCTTGACCAACTCGTCTAATTCACAAATTATGTAAAAATGAAATACCTATATAATATCATAAGCAGTATCATTAAGAGGAGACAACGCCAATCACAAAGTTTCATTGGTAAAGATAAAGCTGAAGTGGGGCGAAGGGTAGGCAGTGTGGCTATTTTAGGGCATCTGCACGTGACGTCACAGCTAAACTCAAAAATATGTGTTTCTTAAGATTTAAGAGTATTATGCAGCTATTATTAAAATTTCTGCCTGGTTCCGATATTTTCAACTAAAATTTAATTCAGTGTAATGCTTATGAAGTTCTAAATACGTTGTCCTAATTAGGCAATCCAACAACCTGTCAAATTATTTTATGGCATGGCGGGCAAATACGGGGTTTATTTTAATTAACTCACGGAAACGTAGCCAAGGCAACCGAAAAATAAACTCTTTAACAAATGTTTAACGGATGTTTGCCCGCCATGCCATGTTAAGTCACGTGGTTTGGATTGCTTAATAAGATAGGACTCTTTTTGTACGAAGTGTGAAGAGAAATCATCGTAATACACAAATTTCAGCTAAAAACTTTCTTCAATAGAAGTGTAGTATTCATTTACTTACAAGAATATCTTTTTTTCAGTTTAATAACACCAGCCGTTTGGCTAAAAACTGCCTTTTCCCAGTCAAGATTTTTAGTACAGTGCTTTTTAATAGATGGCGCCACCTACAGCAGCATCTGCATTATGTAACCAACATAATCTTAAATTTTAAGTTTTTCAAGTTTATCCTCATTTTTAATGTTTTATATGCATTTTTAGCTTGGAGCCGCACTGGCTCCAAGCAAATATTTAAAAACCTACGTAAATAATTTATCAATGTTGTTAATTAATAAAAATAGACTGCTAATTACAGGTTAGATTTCCAAGCTTCAAAAAGAGTCCTATCTTATTAGGATAAAGTATTTAGAACTTCATAAGCATTACACTGAATTAAATTTTAGTTGAAAATACCGGAACCAGGCAGACATTTTAATAATAGCTGCATAATACTCTTAAATCTTAAGAAACACATATTTTTGAGGTTAGCTGTGATGTCACGTGTAGATGCCCTAAACTAGCCACACTGCCTACCCTTCGCTCCACTTCAGCTTTATCTTTACCGATGAAACTTTGTGATTGGTGTCTCCACTTAATGTTAAACCTACTAAAATAAACTTAAAATTTAAAGTTTAAACTTACTACAGTAAACTTAACATTAAAATATTGAAAACAATGATATATGGTATTATAAGTATTTAATTTTTACAGTTTCCTTTTTCTTCTCATTTCTAAATTTTGTAAAAATAGAATACCTAAGTTCTTAACTGATAGCTCTAATAAATTGACAAATTGTATAATTTGAATTTTTTAAAATACAAAACACACTAATGAAGATGATCTCGATAATCAGTCAAAGTAGACAACATTAAAGATGATGAACACAATGATATGATTATTATTATTATATTATGGGTACTTCATTTCTACAAAGTTTGCAAATTAGTCGAATTGGTCAACACGTGCAGTGACTTTTTACTACTTTTAAAGGGCGAGTTGTACCAACTAAGTTCAAGACAAGTTAAGCTTGATCCAAGATCAAAAGCTAAGATTATGACTGTTATAACAGTTGTAATGATTTTGATCTTGGATTAAGCTGAACTTGCCCTGAATTTAGTTGGTACAACTCGCTCTAAGTGATGCCAATCTAGTTTTTGCCACAACACTTTTTACCAAACTTTCTAACGTGAAATAAGTCAATTGGTCACTTGTTTCATAACATGTACATTTTGGCAAGTTAGGTACTAATAAAAACAATAAGGATTCAGTTTACTTCAAAATTTAGTGCCATGTGACAACTGTCAAAAAACTAAAAATATAAATATTTCAATATACATTTTCAAAAATAAAAACGCAAATTATTTTTTTATCTGCTAAAAAATAAAACGTTTCGTTTGAAAAACAATAACATTAATGAAAGATTTAGATTGTTTTCTTACCTTTTGAATGCTGCAAAAATCAATAATTTACCCGTAATACCATCAATGCAAATAATGAATTATATAATTGTCATATATTTACATTTTTTGTGAGAGTGAAACAAAAAAAAAAAACCCGGTCAAATGCGACTAGGACTCGCAAGCTGAGGGTTCCATGTCATCAATAATATGTATGTACGTAATATTAGGGTGCTCCTTAGCTATCATTGACTACTAAAAATTTTTGACGAGTGGGGGGCGCAAGATGGGAACAACTATGGATATAAGTAGTTTTAATAAATTTTCCCTGATTTTTTTTATACATTTATAAATTCCCTGACTTTTCCAGGTTTTCCCTGTTTTCCAGTAATAATTAAACACGAGATAAGTTCTCCTATTACTTAGGCTTCTTCGCAATAAGTTTTTCTACTACTTTTTCTCTCTTAGCGGTAAGTTCCAGAAGTACAGTCTTAAATGTTTTCGCCTTATCAACATGCTTATCATTGCTTGAGCCTACAATATTTTAAGTGGTAACTTATTCTTCTTTAACACCTTTTCTAATTTGAGATTTCCTTCTAACATTGGATTGCTTGCTACCTTCAATTCAGATTCCTTTTTCTTTTCAAGATTTCGAACTTCATCCAATTCTCTAGTTTCTTCAAAATCAATACTGTGGTCCAGTAGGTTCTGTTAGCGCGGAATTTGAAAAACATGAATTTGTAAAAAAAATTTTGTTCCGCATTGACTGTCTGGGAAGGCAAACAAACATTTATATGTAGTAGTAGTAGTAGTGTTTATTGGTGTTTTTTGATACAATTTAGATCATTACTCAAGTCAAAAGTGATGTTTAAAAATTTTCGTAGTAACTATTAGTTCTATAAAAGCTAGTTAAATTAATATAATGTATAGTATAAAACTGATAAAAGCAATAAAACAATTAGGCACAAACAAAGTAAATTAAGACAAACTATACACATAAAAAAAACCGCTGCCCAAGGAATCACTACTTCCACATCCAGATTTTCTATCCAAGTCACTCACAACGAAAAAGTTTTGTATGTGGAAATAATTGTTTATGGAACTTTAATAACATAATATTTGAAATCCTCTACCCCAAAAACCCATAAAACGATACCCCACATCGGTAGTGGGGTGGGGGTGGTGATAGGGGGTGGTAGTGGGGGTGGATAAAGTAAAAAAATATTTTTAGGTTTCTGTTTCTAAATCACAATTATTTTTCATCCCCTTTAATAATGGGGTGGGGGTGGTAACGGGGTTGGCTAATGCCAAAATTTTTTTTGAGACCTTAGCTTCTCTTGTATATACTAAATAATAATTTTATGAACTCTTACCTGCTTGATTTACCTATTTACCCCAAATTTACCCCAATTTACCCCCCAACCCTTCGACGAAACAAGATGAAAATATAATCTAGTTCTAGATCTCGTTAAAGTACATATGTGTACCAAATTTCAAGTCAATATCTCAAACGGTTCCAGAGTAAACGTGCGCACAAAAAAAAAGTTACAGACCGACAGACAGAGTCAGAAATTTATTTTTCGCTCAAACTTAAAATCTCGACGTTTCATGACATTCTAAGCCTATTTGAACAATAAAAAATTTTAAAAATTTGTTTGTCGTTCCACTGGATGTGGAAGTAAAATGAAGTCCATTAAATAGTTGAAGATTTTTTAAAAATATGTTTACACTATGCTTCGAGGAAAGTTATTACATTGCAGAAATTCATTAACGCTATAGAAACCTTTTGCTATGAGCATATATTAAATGGTAATCGACTTTATACATGGTGGAAGTTTGTTAAAAAATAATGGACAGTAATAGTTTGATGACATTCGGGATTTTTCCAGTCGAAGATAATCCACTTGAATATCATTTTTTATCCTAGTACTGTATTCATGATAAATACTGTTGGCTGAATATTTGTTTAAATTTTTATATGCATATATCAGGCATTCAAAAATGTATTTACAGGGTATTGTTGAAATATTATGTTCCACAAAGGTATTTCTTACGTCTTCTCTGTAATCTAAGCCAGAAATTATTCTGACCGCTCTTTTTTGCATAACAAAAATTCTGTCTGCATGGCAGGAATGTCCCCATGCCATAATAGGGTCGTTGACCATTTAAAAAAAAAAAAATTATATTCAAGTATTTTATTAAATTTTATTTGACCCGTATTTTTACTTCCACATCCAGTGGAAGTATAGTAATGACAAAAATTTTTTTTTTAATTTTTATTGTTCAAATAGGCTTCAAATGTCATGAAACGTCGAGATTTTAAGTTTGAGCGAAAAAAATTTCTGTCTGTAACTTTTTTTTGTGGGCACGTTTACTCTGGAACCGTTTAAAATATTGACTTGAAATTTCGTACACGTATGTATTTTAACGAGATCTGGAACTAGATTATATTTGCATCTTGTTCTGTCTTTAAAGAAATACTAACCTCAAATTTGTTCTGTCGAAGGGGGGGGTAAATTTGGGGTAAATGGGTAAATCAAGCAAGGAATCACTACTTCCACATCCAGATTTTCTATCCAAGTCACTCACAACGAAAAAGTTTTGTATGTGGAAATAATTGTTTATGGAACTTTAATAACATAATATTTGAAATCCTCTACCCCAAAAACCCATAAAACGATACCCCACATCGGTAGTGGGGTGGGGGTGGTGATGGGGGGTGGTAGTGGGGGTGGATAAAGTAAAAAAATATTTTTAGGTTTCTGTTTCTAAATCACAATTATTTTTCATCCCCTTTAATAATGGGGTGGGGGTGGTAACGGGGTTGGCTAATGCCAAAATTTTTTTTGAGACCTTAGCTTCTCTTGTATATACTAAATAACAATTTTATGAACTCTTACCTGCTTGATTTACCTATTTACCCCAAATTTACCCCAATTTACCCCCCAACCCTTCGACGAAACAAGATGAAAATATAATCTAGTTCTAGATCTCGTTAAAGTACATATGTGTACCAAATTTCAAGTCAATATCTCAAACGGTTCCAGAGTAAACGTGCGCACAAAAAAAAAGTTACAGACCGACAGACAGAGTCAGAAATTTATTTTTCGCTCAAACTTAAAATCTCGACGTTTCATGACATTCTAAGCCTATTTGAACAATAAAAAATTTTAAAAATTTGTTTGTCGTTCCACTGGATGTGGAAGTAAAATGAAGTCCATTAAATAGTTGAAGATTTTTTAAAAATATGTTTACACTATGCTTCGAGGAAAGTTATTACATTGCAGAAATTCATTAACGCTATAGAAACCTTTTGCTATGAGCATATATTAAATGGTAATCGACTTTATACATGGTGGAAGTTTGTTAAAAAATAATGGACAGTAATAGTTTGATGACATTCGGGATTTTTCCAGTCGAAGATAATCCACTTGAATATCATTTTTTATCCTAGTACTGTATTCATGATAAATACTGTTGGCTGAATATTTGTTTAAATTTTTATATGCATATATCAGGCATTCAAAAATGTATTTACAGGGTATTGTTGAAATATTATGTTCCACAAAGGTATTTCTTAACGTCTTCTCTGTAATCTAAGCCAGAAATTATTCTGACCGCTCTTTTTTGCATAACAAAAATTCTGTCTGCATGGCAGGAATGTCCCCATGCCATAATAGGGTCGTTGACCATTTAAAAAAAAAAAAATTATATTCAAGTATTTTATTAAATTTTATTTGACCCGTATTTTTACTTCCACATCCAGTGGAAGTATAGTAATGACAAAAATTTTTTTTTTAATTTTTATTGTTCAAATAGGCTTCAAATGTCATGAAACGTCGAGATTTTAAGTTTGAGCGAAAAAAATTTCTGTCTGTAACTTTTTTTTGTGGGCACGTTTACTCTGGAACCGTTTAAAATATTGACTTGAAATTTCGTACACGTATGTATTTTAACGAGATCTGGAACTAGATTATATTTGCATCTTGTTCTGTCTTTAAAGAAATACTAACCTCAAATTTGTTCTGTCGAAGGGGGGGGTAAATTTGGGGTAAATGGGTAAATCAAGCAAGGAATCACTACTTCCACATCCAGATTTTCTATCCAAGTCACTCACAACGAAAAAGTTTTGTATGTGGAAATAATTGTTTATGGAACTTTAATAACATAATATTTGAAATCCTCTACCCCAAAAACCCATAAAACGATACCCCACATCGGTAGTGGGGTGGGGGTGGTGATGGGGGGTGGTAGTGGGGGTGGATAAAGTAAAAAAATATTTTTAGGTTTCTGTTTCTAAATCACAATTATTTTTCATCCCCTTTAATAATGGGGTGGGGGTGGTAACGGGGTTGGCTAATGCCAAAATTTTTTTTGAGACCTTAGCTTCTCTTGTATATACTAAATAACAATTTTATGAACTCTTACCTGCTTGATTTACCTATTTACCCCAAATTTACCCCAATTTACCCCCCAACCCTTCGACGAAACAAGATGAAAATATAATCTAGTTCTAGATCTCGTTAAAGTACATATGTGTACCAAATTTCAAGTCAATATCTCAAACGGTTCCAGAGTAAACGTGCGCACAAAAAAAAAGTTACAGACCGACAGACAGAGTCAGAAATTTATTTTTCGCTCAAACTTAAAATCTCGACGTTTCATGACATTCTAAGCCTATTTGAACAATAAAAAATTTTAAAAATTTGTTTGTCGTTCCACTGGATGTGGAAGTAAAATGAAGTCCATTAAATAGTTGAAGATTTTTTAAAAATATGTTTACACTATGCTTCGAGGAAAGTTATTACATTGCAGAAATTCATTAACGCTATAGAAACCTTTTGCTATGAGCATATATTAAATGGTAATCGACTTTATACATGGTGGAAGTTTGTTAAAAAATAATGGACAGTAATAGTTTGATGACATTCGGGATTTTTCCAGTCGAAGATAATCCACTTGAATATCATTTTTTATCCTAGTACTGTATTCATGATAAATACTGTTGGCTGAATATTTGTTTAAATTTTTATATGCATATATCAGGCATTCAAAAATGTATTTACAGGGTATTGTTGAAATATTATGTTCCACAAAGGTATTTCTTAACGTCTTCTCTGTAATCTAAGCCAGAAATTATTCTGACCGCTCTTTTTTGCATAACAAAAATTCTGTCTGCATGGCAGGAATGTCCCCATGCCATAATAGGGTCGTTGACCATTTAAAAAAAAAAAAATTATATTCAAGTATTTTATTAAATTTTATTTGACCCGTATTTTTACTTCCACATCCAGTGGAAGTATAGTAATGACAAAAATTTTTTTTTTAATTTTTATTGTTCAAATAGGCTTCAAATGTCATGAAACGTCGAGATTTTAAGTTTGAGCGAAAAAAATTTCTGTCTGTAACTTTTTTTTGTGGGCACGTTTACTCTGGAACCGTTTAAAATATTGACTTGAAATTTCGTACACGTATGTATTTTAACGAGATCTGGAACTAGATTATATTTGCATCTTGTTCTGTCTTTAAAGAAATACTAACCTCAAATTTGTTCTGTCGAAGGGTTGGGGGGGTAAATTTGGGGTAAATGGGTAAATCAAGCAGGTAAGAGTCCATAAAATTGGTATTTAGTATATACAAGAGAAGCTAAGGTCTCAAAAAAAATTTTGGCATTAGCCACCCCCACTACCACCCCCACCCCATTATTAAAAGGGATGAAAAAAAATTGTGATTTAGTGTATGTACAAGAACCAGTTCCATAAACGATTATTTCCACATACGAAGTTTTTCGTTGTGAGTGACTTGGATAGAGAATCGGGATGTGGAAGTAGTGATTCCTTGGGCAGCGGTTTTTTATTTTACAATCTAGTCATTTTAATAGTGAAATTAATTATTTAAATTAAGAAATTCGCGTCCATCGCCACGTCAGATATGAGCGCATGCGCAGTTAGATAAAGTAAAAACCGACGGGCATCGTTTGCTTTGTTTATTTGCTGTTAACATATAGTCCAGTCAATCTAATTTGGGTGCTAATGAATGGATTTTGATGAAACCTTAAAATAAATGATAAAAGAGTTGAAAAAAGATCAGAGTATGGAAATGATCGGAAGGTTAGAAAACACCCCTTTTATCATGGGTTCCGTAACTTGTAGAATTATGTAAAAAATGAAAGAGAAACAATAAATTTACCTTTTTTGGTCCAAAATAAGATGATTTTACTCTTGTGAATTTTTTCGAAAAATGCATATTTTTGGAGATATGGCCACTCGAAAATTCCTAAAAGTGGGGGAAGAGAAATGTAAAAGTTGAAAAAAAATCCGAAAAAATTCAGGTGAAATGTTATCGAAATACGACTTTTTTTATTTGTAACTTGTCTGTAAAGTGCGTTTTCACCGAGTTATTCCGGAAAAACATGAAAAACTACCTCTTTGAAATTGTAGCGCTTTAAAAATATGTAATTTAAAAATTTGAAAAAATGCAGACGTATGCATTGAGGCCTTCTAAACGTTTTTTGTCTCTTGGAATTTTTTTTGTAACTTGCTAATTTTCCGAGTTACAGGCAGTTTTTTACAATAAATTACGTACTACATTTTTTGCACAAAAAATACATGAAAATTCGAAAAATGAACGTCATTTACGTATATTATTGTAATATGTTGTTAAAATTAAAGGTTATTTTTTTTTTTTTTTTAACTGTTTAACGTCGGCCTATTTCCGCTACCAGGGCCTATCACCGACGCCAGGAGACGAGCTACCCCCAACCTGGAAATTTTGCCGAACCTCTTCCCTTAAGAAGAGTAGGGATCTTTTACTTGCCTAACATTTAATAGACAAGGGACCGCCTGCTTTACATCCCCTCCGAAGGATGGTATATCCACTACGTAATCCTCGTCTCAAATTACGTAACTGTTGGTTACTAAAAAGTAGTAGTATTTGCACCTACTCGAGAAACCTACCAGAAGTTAGTTCTGGTGACATCTGGAATTATCTACAGAATGGTGGCGTCATCACAGAAAAATCGAGATCTGTCATTTTTAGATATAAAGGACCGACCGCATTCTCAGCGAGTAGTTCAGAAGTTCAGAAAGTATAGAAAGTGAGGTTAAGACTTCAAAGATAAACAAAGTGATAAACATTGTGATTTTTAGTCAGTAAAGTGTAAATAATAGTATTGTGAAGTATCCAGTAAATATTTAATAAAGTGTGTTAGTGGACATCTCTTGTTATAATTTTTGGAACCCACGGAATTTGCAAGGGGTAGTTTCCTAAGGATGGAAACACGTTACATTATTATAAAAAAATATGAAACCTATATAGTTACACCATTTTTAAAAGTTCAATATAATTTTTAAATTTTCATGTATTTTTTAATGTGCAAAAAATGTAGTACATTAGTTATCGTGAAAAACTGCATATAACTCGAAAAATTAGCAAGTTACAAAAAAATTCCAAGAGACAAAAAATGTTTAGAAGGCCTCAATGCATACGTCTGATTTTAAATTTTTCAATTACATATTTTTAAAGTGCTACAATTTCAAAGGAGTAGTTTTTCATGTTTTTCCGGAATAACTCAGTGGAAACACACTCTACAGAAAAGTTGCAACTAAAAAAGTCTTGTATTTCGATGATACATTCACCTGAATTTTTTTAGATTTTTTTTCAACCTTTAAATTTCCCCTCCCCCACTTTTAGGAATTTTTGATTGGCCATATCTCCAAAAATATGCATTTCTCGAAAAAATTCACAAGAGTAAAAACATCTTATTTTGGGCCAAAAAAAGGTAAATTTATTATTCCTTTTTCATTTATGACCTAATTCTACAAGTTACGGAACCCGTAATAAAAGGGTTGATTTCTACCCTTTACAATAATTTCCTACTTTAATCATTTTTTCAATTTTTTTATTAACGTCATTACAAACACATTATTATCAAAATCCATTCATTAGCATTCAAATTAGAGATTTTGGTCATTTTAGCGCTCTGTTGACTGGACTAATAGATTAAAGTTAGTATCGATGTGTCTTTGTATTTTAAAGAAATACTAACCTCAAATTTTTAGCATTTCGGGATTCGGCACTTAAATAGTTCAAATTGTCTACATAAAACTCGTGTACCATGTAGAAATCCACTATGGGTAAATTCTCTGGAGTACCTTTCACAAAACTAGGTTCCATCATAAACAAATATTAAACACACAATGTAAATGTAAACAACAAATCAACAGAGCACCACCATCAACATGATAAATGAAAACATGAAAATTCTCTAGAATTGAATGATCATCAGATACGCCATCATTTACCGCCTTTTCATTTTCAAAACTAACTTGTTCTTGCATGTGATGATTAGAACTTTTTTTAATATGATATATGCAATGTATATTTAATATACTTTTTGATCATATACCTAACAATATTTTGTAAATATTGTTGAAGGAAAGACCCATTGCGTAACAGCACACGGAAGATTAGTAGATATGCTTCTAGAGGGCAGAATATTTACTGGTGAAATATTTTGTCGAACTCCTCTATATGTTTCCTTAAATATATAAGGAATAAGAAACCAGACTGCAACCAACAGCTACTCTCCGGACTAATGCCCCGCCGAGCGCTGAATTACGAGTTACAAGCCTGGCCGCGTTAAGTACAATAACTATGTATTGCCACAAAACGCTAAGTTTCGATGTAAAAAAAAAAAAAAAAAAAAAAAAAAAAAAAAAAAAAAAAAAAAAAAAAGCACACGGAAGAGACTATGGTATGCATGCAAGCAGACACGTTTAGGTGATATTTTACTTAAGTTTTTTAATACAAATATATTTTTTGATAGCCTGGCGGCCAAATGATCGATGTGATTTTCAAATTTTAATTTTGGATCCAATTATATACGCCCAAAAATTTGACTTCTCTGGGTTACGTACATTCTCCTGATGTCTGAGGCTAAAGGTAATATAATATGCAGTTTTTGTATTATTTAATGATAATGTTAGTGGTTTATTGCAAACAAACCATTCATTATATCTGGATACATTCATCATCATCGTCACTATCGTCAGTCTCATCGCCACTAACATTATCATTTTGTATTAAAATATCCGGGATCAGCTTTTGAATATCATCAATAGACCTGGATTTTCAGCAAGCTCCCTATTATCTTAATCATTACATCGGTGGTTTTATGCATTTAGGGGTAGTTGGTTAGGGGTGGGAGGCCAAATAATATCGGCATCGTGTTCCCTGCCCTTGAAAACGTTTAGAAAACAATTTTAAGTATGCTTGGATATTTTTTACATGTTTCGGTATTGAAGGTGGGGGTGGTTCAACGCTCGGGGGTCGTTAGGATGTCTGGTTGCGAAAATTTACAGGACATATTGAGTTTCCTCAAAAAAAATCTGATCTAACAAGTCCTCGTACGGCTGACAACGAAACATAGGAAAAGGGGGTGTTTTTTTTTGCGTTCAGGGGTAGTTCGAGGGAGGTAGGGACATCGCGACTATCGTGTTGGCCACCTATGCCAATCCGTCCCTGCTGTGGTAGATGCTTTTTTTATCGCATCAACCGAAGAGAGGGCACTAGGTATAGAACAGTTGATAGTTCAGAAAAAACCAGATGGCAAAAAGGCGAAGAGAACGCTTTTTCAAATGCTGGAACAGGCAACCACGATTGGTGACGTAATGCTATCAGACGTGCTACACAGCAAAGAGAGGCCAATTAAAATAATTGGATCTTAAAACGTTTGCCAAGATGATGTGAACAAGAGGAGATGAGTGAATACAGAAATCTCCAATTGGGTTGTTGACGAATTTTCAAAAATGGTGAAATATGGTCGTGGAGGACTTAATTTAGTTATATATTTAATTTGGAAGAAAAATTCTTAGCGAAACATATTTTAAAAAATTGTTAAACTTCGACTATTTGAATGTGCCGCGAAAACGGTAGTGACATCATAACGGCAGTTAGATGTGAACTTATAAGCAGAACAGATGAAGACGAATAAGCTGACATTGCTGACAAGAAAGAAAATAACCTCATATGTCAAAAGTAAATTTGACGTTTAGCTAGCAGTGATTGATGTTTGCAGTTATTGTTAATATTTTTTTACAAAACGACTAAGGCAGCAGTATATCTGTAAAAGCTAATTCTGACATTCTATTTGCGGTAGATATATTTATGGTCAGTGAATTTTTAAAGAGACGATCGTTTTGACATTGCAATGGTTGGAAGTGCAAAAGCTGCAAGGTACTTACGTTACAGCTGCTATAGACAGTACAAACTATTGTAATTTCTGCAAGAACTTCCTTTATCTTATCTTATTGATATTACATAATAATATGTCTAATAGGTATTTTATGATTTAATTTAGATGGATTTGTTAACTATACTTTGTATTTTATTAAATATTTCCTTTTTATTGTTTTATTTCCTATTAACTATATACATGTGTATCTAACTGAAAACAACAAAATAAGTTTATCTGCTAAAGAAATTATTTATTATCCATTGATACTCACTTCTAAGAAGAGTCAGAATGAGACTTACGAAGATATCAAGAAAGGTCTGTATTATAACAAAAAATAATAAATAGGTAAGTACTTTATGCTAGTATCTATCTAAGCAATAAACAATTATATGTATTTATAACACACACATAATTCAAAGGGCATTTATAACTACAATCCAACGCATTCGTAGCCATTTCCGACTGATTGGATTCACCGACTTTAGACGACTTTCAGTTTGTTTCATATAGTTTTTCAACGACGAGTTTTTAAATTTCCTTTCTTAATTTATTGATCATCCTAGTATTATGGGGCGTCTAGGGAGCTTCATAAATAATCAATAGCTAACAAAAACAACTGCACTTTATTCCAACATAAACTAGATAAAATACATAAAAGCAGATTAAAGCCATTTCCCTCCTTTTAGGAAGTCAAAGCATGAATAACATTCTAATCTAGAGCCGTTAAGAATACAGTAATACACCCTATTTTATCCACCAGTTTGGCGGGTAATTTAAATTTGTAACAGCTAGAACGCCACACAAGTCTTGTAATGCGGCCGTTTTTCCTACAATATAAACCCATATTAAAAATCAAATTCCTACATTAAGATACAACTTACCACAAATAAAACGCTTAGAATACAATGCAATTTGTTACTTTACTTGACATTGAAATGGTCTCCACTATAAGAAGACTTGGTCCTTCTCTGGTGGCTTTGAATCATTCATTATTACGTTCAGCGTTTATTATTGGAACACAACAGTTCTTCTGGTGAATTAGTGGTATTATTTACACAGTACGGCAGAAAACACTATCTGTACTTATATTTATCCATAACTAGATGCTATTAAACTATACCGAATTGTAACCTATGAACGTCGCGCGTCGGTTGAATTTGACGTTAAATATAATGTCAGATTAAACTGTCGTGATTGTCTTTTTCTCCGTCACTATCAGCGAGTTTCTAAATTAGTACCCGTTTCTCGTCGTTTTATAACTAACTTCTCTACAGACTGCCGTTATTATGTCATCTCCGTTTTAAATGCATGTATTTTTGTAATTAATATTATAATATTATAAAACTTTCTTTTCAACTTCTACATGTTTCTAATGATTTTTTATGAATAATTGTTATTGTTTAACGTAGATTCTCCTCAAATTTTAACTTAGTGCAACAACCCAATTGACAATTCAACTGAAACCATTTTTAATTTATTTAATACTATTACACTGTTCAAACTCCCGCCCTAACAAGCAAGCAGTTTCTACCCTAGATGAGACAATCCCAAGTAGTCTATTTTTACATTTTGTTAAACCATCCATCTATATAAAACTGCTTCCTGTAATATTCGCAGCGATGATTGGATATTGCAGCATTAATGACCTTAATATCGGAAATACTTAAAACTGGGTCAAGAGGCCTTTTCAAACGCTGTGAACTATGCCTATACGCGGATTGTTATCTGCGATAAAATGAATGGACGTAACATTTTCTAAAATCGAACATTAGCGATATACCCGCAGCTCAAATCGGATATCGGAAACTGCTAATAAGCTTACCCAGCATTGCCCGCAACACCAAATATAGAGGATTCACAGTTGATTGCTCCATAAAAGAATGTTTATAACCGTAATATACGTTGTCGACTACACACCAACGGACAGGTACCTAATCAAGGTGAAATGTTATTGGAGGCAATTCCAATTCGGTTTAATGAATGTTGCTGGCAGGGAACCTAATAAACGCGTCGCCGACCAGTCCCCTTGGGATAAGAGAACACAATTTGGAGCTAGCCGGCGTAAATAAACGAAAAATCAATAGACTGACGTCACGCGGCTTTTTTCCTTAATAAGCCATAATCAGCACATAATCCGTGATGCGTGGGTGGGTGGATGGCATTTTAAGGTCAATACCAGCTTTGTTGAGGCTAAGCTTCGATACAAATTGTACGTTTATCCTTGAACGGGTATAAAATCGTAGCAAACAGAATAAAAATAAGGCCGACTAGAGTAAAAACTTATCATATTGTTTGCCCAATGGTTTAGATGAGGACGCTGAAACAATTTGCAGGCTATTTGTTATTCGCCGTATATTCGAAATATCGGGAGAATATTTAAGTATATTATCTTCGGAATTATTATGGAATAACAATTCAAAAATTGTTAAGTACTCTCAGAAGTAATATGCCCAATTTTTATTCGATAACGTCGCGTTTTTACTCAAAATGTGTCAAATTCCGTACATGAAGACAAGTAGATATGTACACAGATTTTTCTTTTAAGGTAGTACTGTCGGTCTTAGAATTAATGTTCGGAATTTAATAAAATTCGGCATATTACCAGCGGGACGGCCGTACGATGTCGCGACCTAAAGAGGATGAAGACTTCCAGTTAAACCTGATCGTAAATCGCACATCATAATTGGAAAATTCGGCTCGGCACGAACGAATCGAAAGTGGCATTTTTTGACGTTTAGTGATTTCGAAGGCAGTTGAAGCAACGATTTTGATAAATCATCACTCCATCGCGACGTTGCCTAGTCTAAATACTGCGCAAGTTAAACGAGACAGTGTATACTTCTGACTCCTGCAGTATCGACAGTAATACCTTAAATAAATTTTCTGAATTTTTAGTATGTTATATATCTCGATCTCCTGATTAAAAGTAACATGGGCCCAATCTAATCCTATGACTAGTTTTTGAAATACAGGGTGTTAAAGTTAAAAAGTGGCTATTTTTATAAAACATATTCATGGCAATTGAAGGATTCGATTAATTTTTTTTTCGCGCATATCATTCCTGTAACGTCCGATAATATATTGCAATAAAAATATGCGCTTATATACAGGGTGAGCCACCAATAACACGAAGAAAATTTAACCGAGAACCATTTTATATAAGAAAAAGTGCGGGGTTCTTTGGCGTGTCTGTACCTTGAAAATATTTGCAAAAAAACTGATCTGGAGGGGATGCAAGATGAGTAAAAGAATACATTAAGATAGTTTTTGGAATTTTTGTCTGTCTGTTTGTTTGAACTAGCGTCACGCAGAAACTACTGATCCAATTTGAATATGGTTTTCACAGGTAAATTAATCTAAGTTTGGAGTAACATTTAGATTTTATTTCATCGAAATCGTCCTACTCTACGCCAAGTTTTATGAAAATCGGTTTAGCAAAACTGGAAATACAGCTTGATCTCTACATTTAGTCGAGTCAATGAAGGTTTTCACTTTTTAATTCTCAGCAACATTCTTTTATAAAATGTCTCTTTTTTAATATTATTCAAAATCAGAAACATCCCAAGTGGCGTAAATAATTATTTATATTGTTTAAACAATAATCAAAATATTTACAAAAAAATATATTCTCAATCAGTTTTATCCGAAAGAATTCTGAGCGAAAAACCTTCAAACACTGGACTAAATTAACTTGAATATCGGGAAAAAAAACATAAAAAAACATATTTTTTTGTAAAAGTTGTTATTGTTTAAACAATATAAATAATTATCAACTCCGACTGTGAGAAACATTTTTTAACTTAAATTTTCAATAAAAACAACTCAATGTTTTATAAATATCGCGAAAAAAAAATTGAATAACATTAAAAAAGGTACATTTTAAAAAAAGAATGATCAAAATCGCAGCTGTTGCTGAGAATTCAGAGGTTTTGACGATTTTTAGGCTTCATTGACTCGACTAATTAAGCGTATTTGGAGAGTATTCTGGAACATTCCAGCTGCGCTTTGCGGGTGTGGACCTCAGTGTCAGTTGCTTTCCCACGGCCAGATCTACGTGGCTCTCTCCCGTGTCAGTGACGCAAACAACCTCTTTATACATGTCCCTGGTGATTCCACCTCAAACATCATTCACAAATAAGTTTTTTAGTTAATTTCAAAATTCCACGCGAACGTTTTGTTACGCAATTGTCATTGTTCTTTGCATCATATCTGCTAAATGAATTTAGTTAGTGTTTAGTTTATAATGGTTTTAAATCACCCATATATATTTAGCTACATCTGGAGTACCACAAGGTAGTAATCTTGGACCCTTCTTATTGTTGTTGTTTATTATTTATCAATGATTTATGCGATATTTTATACTGTAACAAACCAATATACTATATTTAAAACTTACAATTAGAATGCTTCGATTCATACTGAGAAATTGTATTATTCATATGTATAAGGTCCAAAGTTGAGTATGCACGCGAATACTATCACTCAAGCTTTGAGTGTGGTTACGTAATCAAAAAAAAAACACTAATAATTTAGACATTTATGATTTAGATGACATATTAGATATTATCATTAATTTTGTAGGAAAAATCTCAACACCTCGACATTCCCGTCGCACATAAAAAGGAAGAAAGAGAAAAGAGGGATAAAAAGGTGGAAAGCTATATAGGGTACTTCCAAAGAATCTAGAAGGCCCTCGAAGTTTTTAAAATTCAAAATCAGGTTTACTTGTTACAATTTATTGAAGCATTAAAGAAAACATACATTTCTTAATAATTATTATCTACTGTACAATTTTGTATGTTAAAGGGTTAAAAGGTAGGTAAGGTATGTAGGCAGATCAAAAGGTACTCAGGTTATCAGAAATTAGGCAGTTCTAGAGCCTTTTTACCTGCTAAACTTACACTACCCTCCACCTAACATTAAAAACCACGGATTTTTCTGGTGGTAGCAGAAATCGAACCCGCACACCTCTTAGCTATTCGGTCATCGTGGCTCCATTGCTGTATACATATTATGATCATTTAAACTTAAAAAAATATCGAAATATTTCTCGACATTTTTATTCCCATTTTGAACTTCTCTAATCGTCCAACTGTTTTGAAATTTCGACAAATGAACAATAGATACTTATCAGCTTGTTACTCATGGTATTTAAAGTATTAACCCTAGCAAACACATTTTCTTTTTCAACTAAGAAGTAATCAAGATGTCCAGAAACACGATATGCAGTCAAACTCTGGACGCTACTCTTCGGTTCCCGGGATATAGGAAGTATTTTGGTGGCAGTAACAAGAGAACGTCTCTAACCATTATCCAAACAGTAGAAAACATCTCCTCTGTGCTGTATTCAACTGAATTTCGACAGCACTTGAGGCGATCTATCAGTCAATACAAATCGTCCCCGAGTAGTGTCAAATTCCAATGAAATACAACTCTCAACATGGCAGCTTCCATATTTCCAGAAACTTCTTACCTGTAGGTACTTTCTAAACGCACGAATTAGTTTTAAATGAAGTAAGTCAAGAGGTCGGTGACCACATATTTAAATCAACAAAAACAAATTAAAATCGCAATTTTTTCGAAAAAATATTGTCCTGATTTTAATGAAATTATTCCAAATTTACACTTGCTTGAATATTAAAAATATTCCAGTATAATCAACATTCTAACACTAACACACTCATCTTCCATAATTCGGTGTTTGATTATCCCCCGTAAACGACTAACACAATTTAAATTAAGCATGACGAAGAAGGCCCGTGTCGATATGTTGGCCAACGCACGTGTTTTAAATGCAATTAAAGTGGTAAACGATATGAAAAGTTAAGCAACGTTAGTCGCGGTTAGTATTTGGAAGAATGACCACCAGGGAAATACAGCGACTTTGCCCCACCCTCTCCTTCTTTCTTCTCATTCGCAACTCACCACAGACGTTCTGTGAAACATCTTTTTTCTTTTTCTCCATTTTCTGAGCTGCATTTGTGCAATTTAAGTAATCGTTGTTTTCAATCCCTGTGCTGTACATCTCTTCTTATTCACAATATCTGCCCAGACGTTTTGTGATTCATGAAAATTATTCTATTGACCTCTTTTTGCTGTATGGCACGCCTGACAGTATCATGCCATCTGCCGCGGTTGCCTGTTACGCGCACAACCTCTCCAAAGCTTCTTCCCATCAGCTCCTTGGTGACAGCCCCATGTTAGAGAAGGCGTCCTCTTCGTCTTTGTCATCTGGTTTTCTTTGAACTATCAACCGTTCTACATTGTCTTCTCTCCGGTTGATGTAGCAAAAAAAAAGAGAGGATTAGGGAGAATACGATGCTGGAGAATCGAGATGTTGGTATGATGGGCTGTATAGGAAATTCGTAACAAACATCTACAGATTCACATCGAAAGCATCAATACGTCATCTGTCTACATTCCTCGTGGTACATGTCTCAGAGGCATAAAAAAAGATGAAGAAAACAAGTGCATTAGCAATGTGCGTCTCGCCAAATATTGCTCAACTGGCAAATTGCAGATCTTGCCGTTTGTATTCTCGATCGAATTTGATTCGTAGTTGCCGGTATTGTACGCAAGGTATATCTTATTGTTTACTATCTCACAATCACCTATCCTTAACGCGTTGTATATTACACTTGAACCGTACTCATAACTTATTGTTCGAAAGTTATACAATAGGTGTATGAGTTCATTCTCGCTTGCTGCAACTATTGGTGGCAGACACAATCTTGTCCGATGACTTTGGCAACTTTGCATTTGCCGGAGTTGTTAACTTCCAGCGAAATATACGACCTCTACCCACCTTTTAGCGGCCTGTATATCAACGTATACGCAGAAGCTATGCAACTTTAGGCGAGGATTGCGTAGGGTACGTACACTATCCTTCGGAGGGGATGTACTGCAGTCGGTCTCTTATCTATTAAATGTTACGTAAGTAAAAAAATCCCTACTCTTAGAAGATCTTTGAGGCTGGCCTATCGGTCCGTAATTTCTTTTTGGGACTGTATTAACAAGGTAAATTACCCTCTTGAGAATGCAGAAAACAATCAATATTTTTTTCTGTGCATGAACAAAAATAGATTCAATTTCCCATATTGATCTGTTTGAATAAAACCAAGTCTGAGGTATTATTACTAGCTATTAAAATAGCTGTAGTTACAGTCACGCAAATACTTCTCATGCAATGTCTGCATATTGTATGCAGAAAATACTTGCACAGAAAATGCTTATACATATAATAAGTAAGCGAATACAGACCACGATTAAAACACAGGTGAATAAGGTTATTTTAGTTAGACTTCTAGTAAAATGTAATGATATAAATTAGAACAGGGATTCCCAACAGGTGGTCCGCGGACCCCTAGGGGACCTGTCTTGGAGGTCCGCGAAATATCACTGAGATATTCAATTGTTTTGTATTTTACTTTACTTGACTTGCAGTGGCCATTATTCTAATCTAACATCAAATTTCATTTTCATATATATGAGCAGTTTCCACCTTTAAGTAAATTAGTTTAGTAAGTACTTTATGGTAGGTTCTACATAATCTTCATTTTAAGAATTTAAGCTTTTAAGGGGTCCTTGTCAGTATAGCGACCGATTAGGGGGTCCTTGAAAAAATCTTGTTGGGAACCTCTGAATTAGAAAACAAACAAATCGACTCTCCCAACGGAAACTATAGTACCTCTATTTCAGTTTTGAGAAAATTGTGATTAAATATTTAAATGGTGTCCTTAAGAATAGAAGAATTGTAACAACTTACTATATAGTTCACGATGTACTACTTTTCCTGTATCTCCACAGAAAGTTACTATAGTTTTCTAGGGAAATCTTACCTTGATAATCAATTATTCAACTATTATAACTGAAACACGAATTTTATGAGTTACTATAGTTTTCGTTGGGAGAGTCGAAATACAAATTTGGATCCGCACAAAACCAATGGGAAAGGACTTTCTGTCAAAATGTCTGTAACTTTGAGAAAAGTTAGTTCAAGACAGAGGTGAGTAAAGGTGGGTAAAGAAAACTTTCCATTTGAAAGTTCCCGGAACGAAATTTTTATAAAAATGAAAGTTTTCAATTTGAGAACTCGGAATATTCAAATATTTTACTGAAAACTTTCATTTTGATCAAAATTTCATTCGGGGAAACTTTCATATGAAATACACAGAGACGGTGCTCTATCAGTGCTACCAAAAGCCGATCTAACTGTTTTACCACTAACCCTAATAGCACAACATTGTCCTATGGAAATCTGAAGGATGTCCTTGACGGACATACAGGTCATCCGATGGACGTTCAAATGTCACAACCTTGAACAATATTTGTACATCTTAATTATTTTAACAAAAAAAAAAAAAAAAAACGGAATGAGTAGGGATCGAATCGCCGATTTCTAAGTTAACGCTTTAACTCCCTCGGCCACTAACCTTGTATACTAGTACTTACTTAAAGACTGTGTATAGTTGGAAGTAGGTCTTAGACTAATATAGCTATTTATTTCAAAATGTAGAAAGTACTTGAATGTTTAATAAATGTTCAGTATCACATTATATCATTAATAATTTACAAAAAAGGTTAAAATTGAATTATTAATGACGAATTACAAATTATTATAAAAAATAAACTACAAATTTTACAGAAATAATGGATAAATATAAACAAAAACTTTGTAAAATTGAAAAACCAGTTTTGTTAACGTTTTTTTTGTTTTTATATTAAATAGACGTCCTGCTGCTGTCCTTATAGGGACCTAAAATGTGTGTACTTGTCGAACATAAGGACGTCCGTTGCGGCACATATGTTGGACGTTCAGTGTGGTATTCGCTGCTATGTATACATATCTCGGAAACGTGTTGGAGAGAAAGGGTATGGAGATAATTATCATTTATTACAAAAATATAATATTTAAATCAACGGGCACGAAATGGATGTCCATCTCCTGTCCCTATATGGACATAAAATGTACAGTATGTACTTCCAGTACATAAAATGAACATTCAGAGGACGTCCATTCCGTACAATTTCAAAGTAAATCCGATGATAGACGTCCGGTAGACGTCCAATTTATGTCCATGGACGTCAGTACATTAAATGGACATAAAACGAACGTCCGGCGGACATCGTGTGCTATTAGAGAATAGTGACATTTAATTGGTGCAATGGTCTCAAAAAATGGCGTTTTATTGGCTACCATGTTAATGAGTAAAATAAGCGGCGCCAAACGTGCTGTATAGAACGATATTTAAAAAGCTTCCTTTTATTTAAAAAAAATCACTGTTTTGCCAAAAACGAGACAGATGATGAAAATTGTATAAGAAGTGCGTTCATTTTCCATGAGTTGTATTAAAAAAAATTATTAAACTACATAAGTTTCGGGTAATATACATGTTATGATCGTAGCTGACAGTTATAAGGTTCCGTCCGTTTTTACAACGATACATGACTTATTTTTAAACTGATTTTAGTGATTGTTGTGCGCCGACCTAAATTCAAATTCAACAGACTCGTTTTTATGTTGCGAGCTAAATTTCTTTAATATACGTGTTTTTCTTCGTAATATTATTAGGGACTGACAAATGAATCTTAAATGACAAGAAAACATCGATTTAAATTATATTTTTAAAATAATTGAACAAAAATATACACTGACCTAAAAAAAAAAGAAATAAATAAAATGTAATATCGATTGTGTCCTGACAATAGCTCCTATCTGAAAAAAACGTTATTTTACAGGAAACATAAAGACTAATTAATTATAATAGGAGCTACACTCAAAGAAATAGTATGGGTAAATTCAACAAAAAAAAATGGTTAACTAACAATATCGTTAATTTTGTTAAACCAAACTATATTAATGGTATTTTTAAACAAGAGGTGATTGTAATTTTAATTAATAAAAAGTTGTCGTACAACAAAACAAACATTAACTTAAAAAATAGATGAATAAGACTATTATTTTGTTCGTCTGACTATTATTTTGTTGAATTCTGTCAAATTAAACTAGATAATAGTATATTTTATTTTTAACTATTATCGAATTGTAATTCTAACCCATTATTAGTTCGCTGTATTATTGTACTTGGTAGGCAAACCAATATTATTGTCGTCTTCTAGAAGTTCTAAAAGAATTACCATAAAATTTGCTTGCTTACCACGTAGTCTATTACAGAAATTATTCCCAGATGACGCCACATACAAATCACTGACAATAATCAATCATGCATTGTCTTATACTCTTATGAATTTATAGAAAATTAATAACATGATTGCAATGTTCAAATTCTCTCAGGGATCATCGATATATTTGGATGGATCTTATAAACGATCTCTAATCTTTGGTTTGGGTGGTCTGATGTCTCAATACTGAGATTTTGGCTAACCAAAAAAAACTTCATCATACAATAAAGTGTAGATCAACCTAAAAATTAGTTGGTGAACAAAAAACAAAGTCGTTTTACTATTTAATTGTTAGACCAAATTGAAAATGGTTAGTGAACATAAAAAAATGTCATTGTACTATTTAATTTGTTACAAGAAGATATGATTATTAAACTACTATTTGTTTACGAAAACAAATAAAGTTGTATGACTATTCTTTTCTGATTGATTTAACTATGAAACTAGATAGGCGCGATTTCATATGCTTTTTTTGGTTGAATTTACCTATCATTTTCTTTGAGTGTATTTCTTAAGACTTTTAGAGAATTGTAATTAAATTCATACAGTTGGGTGAAGTCTGAGATCTTGCGAGCTAGCTTTTAGTTGGATATATCGCAGTAATACAAATTTTGCAATATATGCAGATAGGCGGTATTGTCAGGACACCATCGATATATCACACTGGAGCGGATCTGGCTAGAAAAAGAAGAGATTTGAAACCAACTTTTTAAAAAAATTTTTGTTGACAATTCGGTTACACGCGTTCTCTTTTATCATGTTATCAACTTAGTTCAGCTTAATCACACGAGGTGGGGCAGACATTCGCATTTAAAATTCGCAGAAACACGTTTTTTCACGATAACTTTGTTATTATTGACTTGACGAAAAAAAGTTAAATTAAAAATTGAAGACCTCCCGGAAGCGCATAATTTGGTAAATTTTCGTGATTTTTTTTTAAATACGCGTTTTTTTGCTGTAACACTAATATGCAAAAAAGTAATTCCTTCATTTTTCCACGAAAAAAAAGGAGTTAGGGGCTCAGATTATTTTGAGGTAGGTGAAATAAATAAGAATTGATGGAGCCGGAGGATGGAGGTGGTGGGTAAATTAGGGGAGGGGGAGGAGGTAGGGAAAGGAAAATTATTTAACCCCCCGAACTTTTTCCCCTGTCAATAATAACAAAGTTATCGTGTTTTTCGAATTTTAAATGCGAATTCCTGCCCCACCTCGTGTGATTAAGCTGAACTAACTTGATAACATGATAAAAGAAAACGCGCGTAACCGAATTGTCAAAAAATAAATTTAAAAAAAGTTGGTTTCATTTCAAAACCAGATCCGCTCGGCTAATAAGTATGGCGATCATATGTATTTGTTTTAGCAGAACAGTATTTTATTTTGTGATGATGTTCTAGCATCCTTCAAAACGGCATGAAGTTAACACAAATGTATTTATTTTTGATTTATTAGAAAATATACACAAATTTTGTGAATAAGTGTTCTGTCTTTCCGTTCGAAATCGCATTAATTTTTTAAGTGGTCAGAATTCGATACCGTTCTCTGCGGTTAAAAGTTTGTCCACTTTCTGCCGGGGAGCATATTTTATTGTTAAGGGTACTGGTATTAAGGTAACAAAAATGATACAAAACTTTTAACAATTAATGATAACCTTCTAGAGACGGTGGTAACGTTAATTTTGCGTAAAATCGTACATTCTTTCGTTTCTACATACGTGTGGAAATTATTCTGACGGGTATTTGGTCTTGAGATGCATAATTTCTTGTTAATTTTGTAATGTCTTCCGATACTAGACAGTGGCATCATGTAGTACATCTAACATCTAATGGTAAAGCATAGAGACTTCGACTCAAACAAATAGGAAGTGGCCCCGAATTAGACTGGCTTTTCTAGAGTATCCATCTAGTCCCCACAATCACTGATCCAGTAGTTTGAAAACGTGAAAACAGTTGAGGGATGACACTTGGGGACAGTGAATTCCTCAGCTAGGTACCTCTATCTGATTAGAGTCCATACTTTCTTCTAAGAGTAAGATTTTTTTGGACATAAAAGTGAAAACAAACAAAATGCTCGTTGGATGGCTATGAAAACTTATATTATGACAAATGAACATTAAAAGAATTGTTAGACATCCAAACATTCTTGTTGACTATTGCAGACAATTCTCTTGAAAACCTATGCCATTTTTCCACATCTTAAACTTTATTGGTGCGATTATTTACAAAATTATCGCAAATTTGAACACGTATCTATATTTACCTACAAAATACCTGATGGGCTTTTATTCTCAACGTAACTTCATTATTTTTAGCTATTATTACACACTCAATGACTAACTTATTTCTTTTTCAGATATCTGATGTAACGTTATTTTATACAAATACGTTTTCGGACGTCATCATGATACAAGCCTCAACTCAATTTCTCCACCGGTGTTTTAAACTTGTTGGAACTTCTGTAGGCATGTTTAAAATTGTGATCATAGCTATAACGTTATTTTTAGAATTATGAACATGAGACGTGAATAAGTGAATCACCAAAAAATGCAACTTTGTAAAATTTACCGAATAACAGGGTGTTCCGTTAAGCAACTATACTAAATGGGGTATAGAAGAAAGCAGCGAGTTGATCCCAGAATACCGCCAAAAACTACATCTACTTTTTTTTGTACGCCTTTGATAGGAATATGAAATTCTGTTTTTTCCATAATTTTTTCCCAGTTTCAAAGTGGCTCTAGACGACGTTGTAATTAATATAAATAAAAGCGGAACGCGGTTGGTCTCAAGAAAAATTTGTAATATTTTGTTTGATTGAAGATGATTCACCACAAAAAAAACTTTTTTCTTATTCAATTTACATAAATCTTGTTACTCGAGGGTTTTTGAAGTCGCTGATTATGAATCTGATATCCAAATTGTCATAAACCAACCTGCAAGATGGCGGAATCAATGGCGGCTATAAAATGCTAAAAAATGAAATATTTTTGTTAAAGTTTATGCAGAGAAGTTTTGAATATTTCTGATAAGTACTTTTAAGTTAAAATAGACTATATTTTAAGTTCCAGGAAGAAATTGAAGATGGCTGGTCGAATCGTAATTTCTTATCCAATTTACATAAATCTTGTTACTCGGGAATTTTTGAGGTTGCTAATTATGAATCTGATATCCCAATTGTCATAAACCAATCTGCAAGATGGCGGACTCAATGGCGGCTATAAAATGATTCGTAATCAACGACCTCAAAAATCCTCCGAGTAACAAGATTTATGTAAATTGGATGATAAGAAAAAAGTTGTTTTTTTTTTGTTTCATAAGATTTAAATAAAAAATGGCCATTTGAGCTAAGCTCAAAAATTTTGGTTACCATAATTCAAAAATCGGCTCTCTTACGTTTTTTGGAAATTAAATAACGAGTATTTTAAAAAAAATTATCCCAATCGGTTGCGAAACAAGTGCTCTAGATAAATCTCACAATTCGTGTCACTGTGGCGCCGGTCGTGCAGTACGTTAGTTCTCACAGAGTATTCTCAATGGATTAGCCAAGGAAGAAATGCATGTTAATGATATCAATATTTCGCAAAAAAGCAAACCAAAATATATAATTTTTTTAAGAAAAATAATTAAGAAATACGTACACTTGCATTATTTTTTCTGTAAAATAAAAAGTTACCGAAAATACTGATCTTTTTTAACCCTTCGCTTATAACGATCCTTTTACTGTATTTAACATCATTTGATAAAATTCGTAGTTTTCAAAATATTTTCAAAAAATCTTTAGTTTAAGTTTAATCATCATTTTCAGTACTAAACGCCTTTTCGTAGTCCACCTATGCCATTCACAGATTTCTGTGCCACTTCTTTATAATCGATGTAGTCTGGCAGCTGATCCTTATAGCCTCTGGAAGCGTTTCTTCAACCTTTCTGTTCTTTGGGAGGGACTCGTACTTTAACAGGTGGTTGTAGATTTTATTTGTTAGTGTGGTGGTGGTGATTTCGTATATCGTTGTTAGACAGGTTATTGGCCGTTAGTTTTTAGAATCCTTAGCATCTTTGCATTTATAGAGGAGGAAAGTTCCTGCAGTTAGCCATTTGGGGCTACCTCGGGGTGTCGTATGATTTTATTGACAGCTGTTGTTAAGCTCTCATGCTGAGCACTGAGGTGTTTTAACCAGAATTCCTGTACGGTGCTTTCCAATTATTCGTGTGATGAATTATCTCTACAACTTCATCTACTTTTAAGTCCGACCATGCCTCGGGTTCACTCCTTCGGTGCTGTCTGCGCTCTTGTTCGATCCACAGAGCGTTCTCATTATGAGTCACTTCGTTCTCCAAGATTCCGCGCCAAAAGTCTTTGACGTGTTGCTGTGAAGGTGGTGTCTCTACTTCAGTGTGTCTGTTGGCCGTCCATTTGGCGTCCTCTTTGTTGTATTGGTAGTGGTTACTTCTTTTGGTATTGCCTATCCTCAGCCTCTGTGCTTTTGTTTGCAGTTTCATCTTCAAGTTCTGCTCTATAAGTTCACTTGATTGGATCTGTATTTTTTAGTACACTTTTGGCCTTTTTGAGTACTTAGCGGGTAGGTACTCCCTTTTTATATTCCTCGAGGATCACTATTTCTTTCCTGTACGATTCTATCGTGTCTTCAATCCTCTTTTTCCAGTAAGGTTTTCTTTGAGGTTTCTGTGAATCAGCTTCTCCTGCAATCACCGCTGCAGTGGCATTCATCATGCAGTTCACGTCTGTAATGGATAAGCTCGAGTGGCTGTGGGTTATTCTGGAAAGTGTTATACTGGCTTCCCTGATTTTGTTCCTGGTGCTCCTGTTGGTTATCTTCTTAAGCCTTTTTACAATCTCTAATGTCCTCTTATTTCTGATTTGTATTTTCAGATCTGCGTTTGCTGTTGCTTGATAGTTCCTCGGTTCCGGGGTATCTGTTTCTTCGGAAGCGACATCCAACACTTCTTCGTTTTCTGGTGTTGAAGGTCCCATCTTCCTGATTATCTTGCTCTTCGTCTCCTAATATTGAGGTGTCATCTTCCTGATATTCTTGCTGGATCCTATCAGCTGTTCTGTGGGCTTCCTCCTCAATACGATTGAATTCGTTGGCGGCTAACTTTTTCTGTCGTTCTACGTATCTTCTCTGGTTTGCTAACGTGTTGGGGTTCAAACTGAGGAAGATATCTTTCTCTCCGGACTGCGAAGGTCCCTTTCACATTGCCGTCTATTCGCTTAGCGATGTTTGCGTAGTAGTAGCACCATATTAATTCCATATACTGATCGATGGTCCATCTCTTCCTTAATGTTTGGTTGAGACGGCCTCGGTATTTCTTCCATTGTATTTCGACGGGGGTCTAGTTCGTTAACAGTAAAAGGTACCCCGCCATTTTCCCTCCAGGTCTACGAGGGTTTCGCAAGATGACGATCGGGGCTACCTATCCTGCCGGGCGCGACAACATCTGCAGCGTAGCGGGCGATCTCGTATTATTATTATTATTATTGTACATTTTCATTTTTCATATTTTGTAATTTAAAGACGTATTACTAAATAATCGCTATCTATATTTTGCAGTGATTTGCGGCTAAAAATAATCCTAGATTCGTTCAGCCTATTATCTATAATATTAAAAATACATATAGAGATGACACCAAGGCACGGTATAGCGACTATAGCGACTCACTCACTGGAAATCGAGAAGTTCCAAAAGCGAGAAGTTTCCATGGAGTCGCTAAGAAACAAAAAGGAAAACTCGATCCATAATGGAGAAGTTTCCATGGAGTCGCTAAGAAAAATAAAAAAACATTCGATATATAATATAATATCAATATACTTAAAAAATACCAAAATCACACATAAAATATGAACATGTATTAAAAACAAATATAAGTATATTTACTTCCATTTTAATTTTATTTATAGCGATAACGCTATAAATTTGGTGACCCCGACGTGATCATTATATGCCCGACGTGATAATTTTATGCCCGACGTGATCATCTGATGTCCAACGTGATAAATATATACAAGAAGAGATTCAATATATCAACTACCGTTATAAATTGACCATTTTATGAAGAGAAGAATTTTCCAGATGAATTTTGAATAGAGGTTCCAAAGTTGAATAGATGTTCCTATAATTTATGGTAATTTCCTAATTCAATCAACTGAAGTTGTACACATTACAAGTACTGTCATCTGTCGGTGAGTGAGTTAAAGTACATTCCCTTTTTTATCTAAGAGAGTAATCAATCAATCAATCACAATCGATTAGATATGCAAAGACAACCTTCAGACGAGGATTTTCCTCAAACCCATTATGTCACGTCTGTCAAACTACCCCCATTCTGGAAATCAAAACCAGAAATTTGGTTTACCCAGATCGAATCACAGTTTTCTGTTGCAAAAATTGTCAATGACAAGAAAAAGTTTGATCAGGTTATAGCTAATTTGCCATTAGATGCGATAGACAATATATACGATATAATATCTAATCCCCCGGAAACGGATCTCTATATAAATTTAAAGAAAGTTTTAATTTCACGTTTATCATCGAGTGAGGAAAAACGTCTGAATGATCTGTTATCAGGTTCCCAAATGGGCGATCTGAAACCTTCAGATTTCTATAGATCCATGCTGAATATGGTTAGAGGATTCAGCATGGTTAGTCAAGACTTATTGATAAAGCTATGGAAAAGTCGTTTACCTCAAACAGTATATATTGCCATTACAGCTTCAGGGAAAACAGACACAAAAGAGATTCTAGATATTGCGGATCAGATCTGGGAGTCCTGTCAAAATTCAATGGTTGCATCGTACTCCAAAAATCCTCTCGACTCTGAGTCAACCCCGTTATCAGATTTAACTACCACTATCAAAAATTTTTCAATCACTTTCCATGATTCAATTAATCAAGTATTACAAAAACAAGAAATTTTTAATTTTCGATTAAACTCTTTAGAATCCAGACTTTCCAATCAATCCTTCGAGCCTCAACCTTCTACTTCATGCTGCAACAATTGCAAAAGTAGAAGCAATTCACAAACTCGTACCACTAAGCGCCATCGTTCACCCAGCCGTAATAATGTTTCCAATAAATTTGATCGTACAGACAATACTATTTGTTACTACCATCAACTTTATGGTGCCAATGCCTATCGTTGTGGAAGTGAATGGTGCAAATTCAGTAAGAATTGTAAAAAATCTGATAATTCTCAAAGATGACTGAAGTTTGATAATTCTATGACGTCTGATTTTGACATTTCTAACAGCAAACGTCGTCGACTTTTTATTTACGATAGATCTAACAACCTGAACTTCCTAATTGACACTGGTGCCGATTTATCTGTGGTGCCACGCAATGCTTTCACAGATTTAAAAAAGAATTTCGATACGATATTAACCGCGGCTAACGGTTCAACCATTTTTACATACGGTAAGAAATTGTTAAAAGTCAATCTAAACTTACGTAGATTATTTCCTTTCGTTTTCAATATAGCAGACGTTGACATACCGATAGTCGGAGCAGATTTCTTGTCTCATTTTGGTTTAGTTGTTGATCTTAAAGGAGCTCGAATAATTGATAACAAGACTAATTTGTCAGTTAATTGTTTTATTAAAAATAGTCCTTTAGACAATTGTAGATTAGATTCACTTAAATTATTTCCTTTGACAGATAAATATAACAAATTACTTTTACAATTTCCTAATTTAATTAGTTCCCCAGATTACAATTTACCTATTAAACATTCTATTGTACATCATACAGTTACTGAAGGTCATTTACCTTTTTCACGACCTCGTAGATTAGACAATCTTAAATTTAAAATAGCTCAAACAGAATTTAATAACATGGTAGAATTAGGTATCTGCAAACCATCATCTTCTCAAGTTTCCTCTCCACTCCATCTAGTGGCGAAAAAAGAGAATGACTGGAGACCTTGTGGAGATTATCGACAACTAAATACGATTACCATTCCAGACAGATATCCATTACCTCATATCCACGACTTTAGCTCTCAGTTGCACGGCTGCACTATTTTCTCCAAGATTGATTTAGTGCGAGCGTACCATCAGATACCTGTCGCTGAAAATGACGTTTATAAGACAGCTATAACAACTCCATTCGGACTGTTTGAATTTTCCCGCATGCCTTTTGGTCTACGCAATGCTGGTCAAACTTTCCAACGTTTTATGAATGAAGTACTTGTCAATTTACCTTTCGTTTTCGTCTATTTGGATGATATATTAATCGCAAGTCAATCAGATGTACAACATTTGGAACATTTGGAAAAGGTTTTCAAGAGATTAGACACATACGGAATTAACATTAAACCATCTAAATGTATCTCAGGAGTTGACAATTTAACCTTTTTAGGTCATCACATCTCTTCATCAGGTATTTTACCATCAACTGAGAGAGTCGAAGTCATTAATAATTTCCCTTTACCGACAACTCTCAAACAACTACAACGTTTCATAGGTATGGTGAATTTTTATCATCGTTTCATACCTCATTTTGCTGAAATATTACTTCCCCTATATTCTCTTTGTAACAGTTTATCTCATGATAAAATTACAAAGATAAATAGTTGGCCTGATCAATGTTTAGACGGATTTTCGAAAGCCAAAAACGCAATAAGTAATGCAGTAGTTTTAGCTCATCCTTGCAATAATGACGATACTATCTTATCTCTCTCAGTAGATTGTTCTAACCTTGCCATGGGTGCAGTTTTAGAGCAAAAAGATAATAAGGGATTTCTTGCTCCTTTAGCATTCTTTTCCCGTAAATTAACCACAGCACAAACCAATTATTCGATTTTTGACAAAGAACTTTTAGCATTATATACTGCAATTAAACATTTTAAGTTTATACTTGAAGGTCGAAAGTTTAATTGTTTTACAGATCACAAACCTTTAATCAACGCTTTATTCACAAAAGCAGAAAGATCTCCTCGTCAAATACGTCATTTAGAATACATAGCTCAATTTTCTTGTAAAATACAACATGTTAAAGGAAATTTACTATATATTAAATAATAGTAGGTACAATTCGAGTATTTACTCAACTTCTTCCTGCTGTTAGAAAGAGCGACACTAACGGTGGAAAGGGACAAACTGTATACTTTCATTGATCGCGAGGCCGGGGACGACCTATGCTATGAATGAGTCATATAGTTTGCCAACTCATGTTTCTGAGCTATGTCTGTTGATTGTGATTATTATTTTATTGTTTATATTATTTGGGTTACTTAATCGAGTATAATTGATTAGTCAACCTCGCTACATACAGATTTAAATCAAATGTAGTAATATCGTCAAAAAACAGGGAGTAAAAGGTAGGTAAGAGGAGGATTATTAAATTATTACACAGTTCACATAGTTCACATGAATTTTTCCACCCAATAATATATATTCAAACGCTTTTTTGGGCAATATTTAAATCTCACGACAGTAGATTTATATATAGTATGAATGCATATAATTATTTTTGGACCACTACACCATCGAAGTTTTATTAGTTTGACAAAATTCAAATTCAATAATTTATTACTCCTATAAACTTGAAATACTTTAAGTACATGCACCTTGGTAATATCGTTTAAAATCTAAGTTTAGCGACATGTTAATTTTAGTTTCGAGATTAAGGCAACCTGAGCTGAGCCTTGAACCCAAAATGTATTCGAAACTGGATACATTTAAGTTAAAAGTTCATGGTTAATGGCAAGAGGTACAGTAAAATGGGGCACACAATTTTAAATTTTCTTTTCTGTCAAAACTATTTCAACAAAACTATTTGTGATGAATTATAACGCAACGTTGCTCTTTGTTAACAAAGAAGGGTAAATGATTTTTGTGTAATAGAGTAATTAAGATGGAAGATTCTACATACACTGTGGCCGAAAATATATGAGGTGTGTTTTTAGGGGTTTTCTTTAATTTTGAAAACACTGCACACTTTTATAGATGAGTTTGACCTCCTGTCAAATTTGTTGAATTTTTGATATGTAGTACCTACACTTCTATGCAATAAAATCCCGTACACCTATATAGCTATATTAAAGCATTCTTTATTTATTTGTCAGTGTCAGTGTCATATTTTCCCAATGTCAAAATTAACTAAAAATGAAAAAATTTTAATTCTCTCTAAAATTGAAGAGAGATGGTCTATCAGAGCAGTTGCTAACCATTATCAATTGGCTAAAAGTACTGTTATTAGTGTGAAGAAAGTGGGAGGAGGAAGGTAGCATAAAGTGAAAAGACACGGTTCAGGCCGATCGAGAAGTTCAAATCTCATTCAAGATGAAGCACTCCCTGGCTATTTGAGGAAAAATCCGTTTGAAACAGCAGGAGACGCTGTGTTCATGACAAATTTTCCAGCATCGAGGTCAACAGCTAGCCGAAGGATAGGAAAATCGGAAAAAAACCGTACAAGTGCCAAGAAGACCATATTATCAGAAGAATAGAAGCAAGCACGCATTATGTTTTGTTTAAGTTGTGTCTATCGCCCGTTAGGTTTGACACATGACGGACATATGTACAAAATATTAGGTTACATTATTTACACAATAAATACAATCGCAGTTATGTGCAGTCGTATCTGTGAATTTTTCAACGTCAATTTTTACTTTTGTTATAAATTGAAATCATCCCCATCGAATGGTGTAAAAAAAATTTAAAAAAAATACGTAGGTATGTTTTTCTTCTGGATCAACATTATTCAAATACATTACTTATGACGTTTCACAATCAATGTCAGTTTTTTATAACCTATATGATAATAAAAAAATTTAAATTTCAAAAAGACTGATTCACACCACTTAATATTAGCGAAAACTGGATTACTTGATTTTTCAAGTGTACGGGATTTTATTGCACATAAGTGTACATGTTGTTCATAACACAAATTCTTATTGCCTCAAATTTCGCTATAGGTTACTTTCGGCGCTAGGTGCTCAATTTTTTTTAAGACAATATTATAAGTTTTTATTAATTTTGTTGGGTTCAGTCGAGTACATTTCAGTTAATAGTTATAATTGTGATAAATTAATAAACATAACTGTAATGTATCTATATAGATAACAAGTTAAGAAATACAATAGCTAGTTGTTATTTCAATAATTATTAATACTGATTTGTTACGTTTGTTATAGAATATTGGATGGGGATTTCAATACAGGTAATATAATAATAACTAATTTCTACATAGGAGCAATGAGGACAGAGATAATTGCAAAACTTTGCAGTGATGCGCAAATTTTCACCTTTTTCGGCAAGTAAATCCTAACAGTCCAATCAATGAATGCCCAAAAGGGGATTGTAGAGAACATTGAGGGGGGAAGAATTTTCCTCTACAGGAATGTGTTGGGGGTAGTTAGGAGGTAAAGATACTAAAAGTCCCCGCCCCTATCCCTGCCGCTTCGATTCTTCGCTTATAACTCGGAAACAATGCATCGTACGGGAAAAATTTTTCTATGCAAAATTAAATTATATTAAATTTCCTACAAGAATGTCCATACTCATTTTCTTCCTATGTGTTATAGTTTACGAGATATTCGCTAGCGAAAATTGATAATAAATTAATTAATTATGTATCTGAAATGTTTCTATCAAAACGGTTTACCGCAGTCTGCTAATAAAACACAATCACAAAACAATTTTTCTTTTACAACACACGACGTATTTATTAACGTAATATTTTGTCGAAATCTATACATCCCCTTAAATATACAGTGTGACTCACTTAAAGTGAAGACACCCTTACAACTCTTTTAATTTTATTTCCGATTTGAATCAAATTTTACTCAATTATAGAACAAATTAGGATCTGCTTATGATCAGAAAAGCAGTCGCTTGCTACAAATGGAAAGTCACCTGATGTAAAGTTTTATAAAACCAAGTTTACTCTTCCGTTTAAGGCAGAACAGGAAAGACGATAATCGAGAAAAATCTATTTTGACGATCATCTTTCTCAACATGACAGCAACGATATTTTCATGGAAAACATTAATTAATAACCGCGGCACCCCCTTCTACATTATAAAAAAAATTCTAGGAATTACTCGCGGGTCTAATGACAGATCGACTATTAACAAGCATTATGGATTTTAGTTACATATGTCTACAACCATTCCGCCAGTATTCAGAGGCCAACTTTTTTTGGGGGGGGTTATTTTTCAAATTTGCCAACTTCATTAGACTTAAAAACTAGGGATGCAGCGGATAATGTTTTGGCCGGATACCGAATACCGGATATCCGGCGTACTTCTTGTACCAGATACCAGATATCCGGCCAACTATCCGGCTTACATTGAAAGTTGGATTGAAAACACGTTTTGGCAACACCGACAACAAAAAATACTTACTGGCAACTCTTCTAGACCCCAGATTTAAAACTAGTTTTTTGATAAGAATCAGGCTAAAATATCCTGTCAAATTATTCTGCTGGAGGATTAAAAAAATAGTTGTGATGATTCATATTCAAGCAGTGATAGTGAAAGTGATTCTTCTCCTTCCAGTAAACAAAGTAAGAGAAACTCAGATAATGTTACTGCTGATATTCACAACACTTTTTGGAGTTTTTGGGACTGTTTTGAGGAAGTGGCGAAAACGTTTCGGAGAAAAGTTCAATGGCCCAGGAGATTGTTTATATGAAAGGAGCACGGATTCATAGAAACAGTGTACTAACTCCAATCAATATACACTTTTGTCAAAGTTTATATAAAAATATATCTTTCAGCTCCTTGCAGCAGTAAAGCTCTTTTCGGAAGCTGGCAACGTATACGAAAAGAAACGCAATCGTCTAATACCTCCAAACGCTGAAAAACTCGTCTTTATACACCATAATTTACCATTGGTAAACTTTAAGTATTAATTTAGTAATTAATCCATAGATATTTACAGTTTGTAGTAATAATTGTAATGCAGGATAAGTGAAAAATAATAAAACTGTTTTATTTTTTATACCACTTTTCATTTTTTAACTATCCGGTTTTGGCAGGATATCAGGTCACTATCCGGTGCCCAGCCGAAAAGTAATAAAGTGGCCGGATACCGGATAGTAACCGGATATCCGTTGCACCTCTATTAAAAACCAACTCTGTAAATAATTAAATAATATTTCCTCCAAAAAAAATTGATGAGCGGTGGGGAGAAATTCTAAAAAAAAAAAATTTCAATAAATATTGGCAACTTACATCTCGAATTTCCAAGTTCCGCCGAAATAAAAGTTGATGAGCAGGGAGAGAAAATCTTTAAAAAAATTTCAATAAAAGCGTCTCAAATTTCCAACTTTTGTAACTTTTGCCAGGTCTGACAAAGTTGGGGGTTAACGTACCCCCCCATACCCCCCTTCGCTACGCCCCTGCTAGTATTTATCTATTTTATAATCCCATTCACCTCTAAAAACACAGGTGTTATTTATTGTTTAATATAATAACACGTTTAATGCCCTCAACTTGCTTATGCAACCAGAAAAAAAACAACCTACATACGTGTCTTCCGCTTAAGATGATATGGGACTACTATAAATAAGAAAATATTGTTTAGAAACTTTTTACGATAACAGTTATAACAGGATCGGTTATTTTTTAATTAACAATGTAAATTAATGGAGAACATTCACAATTATTCTAGTCGTTGTCCATTATAGGGCTGGGATAATCTATTATTTATTTTTTTCCGATGTCACTATTAAGTTCAAATCAGAAAATACCCCCAAAATAGGCAACACCACAATAGGCATATATTTATCGAAAAATTTTGTTTAAAATAAAATTTTATGAAAATAGAACCGTTTTTTTTCATGAAATTTTCCTTTTTGGACAACTTCCACAGACGTAAAAATAATTAGACTGATTAGGATTAGCGATTATGAACCTTCTGGGCTTACGTTCAGTCAAGCAACTACAGAATGTCGGCCATTTTTATATACTTGAGAGACATGATAACAAGATTTGTAGAGTAAGAGGTTACCCAACAAGCAAATCACAAATCTTATGGGAAATTGGCTTACGGTGAAATTGGCCGAAATTTTGATATGTTGTTCTACTAATCCAGTATATCAGTATCTCAATGGGCACGAGTCCCAAAATCACACCCTTCTACCTTTTTTGCCAAAAAACCTCAGTCGTAGGATCCGACTTACATTTTGACCCTTCCACCCTTTTCCACCTCTTCCGGGGAGTGAAGTATCTTTGTTCCAAAAAAATATGAAACTGCTCAGTTGAACACAGCCTTAAAAGACGGTGCAAAAATCACTTTGACGCTTTTCACCCCTTCCGGGAGGGCGAAAATAGGATTTTTGCACAGTCTTTTAAGGTTCTGTGTTCAACTGAGCAGTTTCATATTTTTTTTGGAACAAAGATATTTCACGATTTTCACCCCCCCGGAAGGGGTGGAAAAGCGTTAGGGGGTACTTCAAAATAATTTTTGCACCGTCTTTTAAGGTTCTGTGTTCAACTGAGCAGTTTCATATTTTTTTGGAACAAGATACCGCTGTGCAGCCCGCGAAAGCGATTTTCACCCCCCCCCGGAAGGGGTGGAAAAGGGTGGAGGATCTAAATGTAAGTCAGATCCTACGACTGAGGTTTTTTACTGTGCTGAAAGATACAAATATTTTTTTAGAGAAATGTTGTTAAATCTATACGTGCTTTTCACCCCAATAGGGGGCAAAAAAAAAAGGTAGAAGGGGGTGTTTTTGGGACTCGTGCCCGTTGAGACTTTTGATCTACTGGATTAGTAGAACAACATATCAAAATTTAGGCCAATTTCACCGTAAGTCAATTTCCCATAAGATTTGTGAGGGTTCCTTTAAACGTTATACAACTATTTTGTTTTATTGCAATTTTATAAATTTAATAAAATAGCATTAAAACAAAATTGTTGCAGAAATGACAATTATAAAACAAATTTGTTTGGTAACTAATAAACACATTATCCCCACAAAATATTAGCCAATGAGCAGCTAGTGTGTAACACACCAGGAAGCAGGGTCGGATCAGAAATATTAGTAAGAATTTGTGTAATATTAATTAAGCAAAGAACTCGCAGCTGGAACGAACTCGCAATGACCCGCTTGAGGTTGGGGGTAATTATCTTCGTATTTTGAGTCACTGTTTTGCATGGTGGTAATCAGAATAAGTTGTAGCATGTAACACTCATTAGATCATTGTATACTTCAGACCATAGCACGACTGGCGCACAGTATGGAATTTACGAGTATTTTATCAAAATTCAACAATAATACGCCTCAAATTTGGACATGCCTGTTATCCAGCACATTTACATAAAATAAATGTTCTGCCTTCAGAGAATTGTGATATTAGTAATATTAAAGGTGACCTGGATCACATTTTCTTCCAGTGTTCTAAATATAAAGCAGCAAGTGACAGACTACATAACAATCTTATTAATCATAATATTCAGGCTCCTTTTAATATACTTTCTCTCCTCAGCCTCCATAATAAGCAAATTTTTGATTGTATCATCGGTTTTTTGGAAGAAACGAATATTTTATTATAAATTTTGTGAGTGAATGTTTAAGTAGGTTAGCTCCGTATCCTCTGTTACATCCCTTAATTTATAGTGGTCCTCTAATTTTGTTTTTGTTTAAAAAAAAAAAATGTCCTGGTAGACCCCAGTACGAGAAGCGTGTGTCCCTGTTTTTTCTCCTTAGTTGATCTTCAATATTTGTTTTTTCATTGTCGACATAGATTAATTGGAATAAATGGTTTTTAGCGGGTTAGGGTAGCGGTTGGCTGTATGGCTAGTGGCCAAATGCCAAAAAAAAAAAAAAAAATCAAAATTCGACTCCTTGGTAATTCAACCAAAATCAATCAATTTGGGCTAAAAATTTTCGTAATACTAAGAACTTTAATGAAAAACTACGAAAATTGCAATCCAGATTATTTTTGACTCATGACAGGCGTTAAAAGCCTGTAAAGAATGCGAAAACCCTATAATAAAGGCAGAATCTGGACACTGTTATTTCCTATATAACTCCTTGGAAGACCATCAATATCATATTTTATTATGATTTTTGACTTGCAGAATCTGAATTTCAAAGGTCCGAAACCATATACAGGTCTCGCAACGTAGCTTGATACCCAAAATGCGCAGTAGAGGACATGAGATGGAGAGCACTGTGTTCCGAAGAAGTACACTCGGGGCTACCGCTATCTCACCTAAAGTCTAAAGACTCATAAATTCCACACTGTGTGGCGCCTTCAGCAAACAAATTGTTGCCTTGTCCTTTAGGCGTGCATTGGTGAGTTCTTCTACACGTCCAAATACCAACCTAAAATTATATTATGTAACTCTCATGACAAAACAAACTTTCTAGATCTTCATTGGTCTAATTTGTGTATATAAACAAGAGTATATAAGAGTAGGTATTTAGGAGTAAATAATATATGGCCGGCACCCTATGATTGCAAGATCGAACGTATGCGCAGAGGGATCATAACTAGTCTAATTATTTTTAGGTCTGTGACAACTTCATACTAACGAAATAAAAAAAAACTTACTTGTGCTTCTCCAAGGCCCAATTCGATCATCTCGGCGCTCTGCTGCACCAAGCCGGCCCTCTCGTTGACCACGGGGTCGGGGGCCTCGTGTAGCCCATGGAGGATGCCTGCATGTTCGGAACGGAGAGCCTCGAGGCCCTGTGCGACGGTTTTCACGGCAGCTACGATCTCTTCTTGAGTCATTGCTGTCATTTTTCCTAAACTTTCTATCTTCTTACTGGAATAAGAAAGTACTAGTCAGGTTCGGATGTCTGCTAGGGTTTTGGGAAAATCCTCAGCGCAATAAAGCTATTTTGCAAATAAACTCTATTTTAGAGCAACTTAAGAGGACGTTTAAGAGTTAAGAGCTTATTTTGACAATGGCAATTTTTTTTCCAAAAAAATTATCAACAGTTTTATTGCTGTGTTATTAAGGAGAGGATTTTGTAGAGTGAGAAGGAAATATGCGTTTCTTTTTGGTTTATTATGAATATTTAGAAAATATGGAATAATCTTTAAAATAGTTTCAGGTACTTCCCATTGCTCTAAGGAATACAACCATATACAGTTTTTATCATAAATTAGTGCCAATGCCAATAATGAAATTAGGAACTATTTTCATTGACAAACTACAATCTTCAAGTACAACACAAATTTACAATAAAAAAAAAATATATATATATAGTTATATTCGTTAGAGCAATAGCGAGTATCTAAAACAGTTTTAGAGATTATAAGTATTTGGTTTTTTAAACATTTATAATAAATCGAAAATAAACGCATATTTCCTTCTCACTCTGCAAAATCCTATCCTTAAACAAAGTTGAGATTGTGTAATTTTGATCATCTATTTAACTGATGCATCTAGTAAAGAAAAGTGGTAAAGATAGTCTACAAGCTAGCGGCCATTTTGCATTATATCGTATGATATTGTAGGTTAAAGGAGCGATGAAATGAAAATCTGGCTGTTGACCCGGGGGGATAAGACGTTGTGAATAATAACACATGGCTCTTCAAAAGTCCCGATCTCATGCCACTTGATTCTTTCTTATAATAACACATGGCTCTTCAGAAGTCCCGATCTCATGCCACTTGATTCTTTCTTATGGGACTATGTGAAGAACGAAGTTTAGAGAAATATATTTGATATGAATGATTATATGAATACTATCCTGAAATATGTGTCCCTTTTATAAGGATCGTGCTTAGCATAGATGATGCTGGTTTCCACATAGAACAATTATTGTGCCTTTTTTTAGATTTTTTTTTCAATAAAGCTCTTATTTTCCATTTAATATATTATTTGAGGAGGCTGTTACATTGTCTTAACACCTAAGTCTTTCGTCACTATCAGGTTTCGTCGTCGATCAAAAAAAAAAAATAACCTGAACGTTTGGATGAGACAAACCCATCCATTTTAAAATCAGACTTGATAAAAATCAAGTTCAAACTGACACTTCTTTTTCTTCAGTTTTCAGTCGGATCCGGCCAAAATCTAGTAGTATAATAGAGGTCTGAGTTTTTTGCGTTCAGTTCAGTAAATGTTAGCAAAATATGAGAGATAACCACATGAAATTCATACACTGTTAATATATGTAATGTCGTGAGCAAAAAAAAATAGGACAACTATTTTTTTCTAATGTAAATCTGTCTATATTTGCACACTTGCAATGAATTTTGACAAATAACTGACAATGTCACAAAAACTAAAGTTAGATGTACACAATTAGATTTTAGCAAAAATATGTTATAAGACTTGTCCCATTTTTTTGGGGACGACAGTAACTGAAGTTTTGAACGTTCACTTGAAAGAATTTCATATGAAAAGGAAAAATTAATAAAAACTACAAATCGACCCAGGCGTACCATTTTTCTGGTAATATTTGCTGACAACGATAGTATCGTTGTACGCCTAAGTCGATTAATTGGAAATTTTCATATGAAATTCCTTCAAGTGAAAGTTCGAAACTTCAGGTACGTGTTAAAATCAGAAAATACGAGTAAAATACAGGGTGTTCCTTCCATTAAAAAAAATCATATTGCCCTATAACTCATTCGAGTTACAGAGTCATTATTTTTTCAATATGTGTGATATCTCCAAAGAACTGATTCACAAAGTATATTTAATTTTCGAATATGTTCAGAAATAGTCAAGTACTCAGGCAGCAAATTGACGTAATTTTGACGTCAATTTTTGGTCACTTGACACGTCCTTTTGACCTCTGGAATTACGTTACAATGACGTCACTATGTCACAGCCCAGCGACGTCATTTAGCGACGTTTATCTGACTATATATATATATATATATATATATATATATATATATATATATATATATATATATATATATATATAAGCTATTTTTGATTAATTGAAACTAATTGGAGCAAAATGAGATGTGAATCTTACGGTTCTAGGAGGTCTCCATTTTCCAATGTGTGATCGGTTACAGGATGTGACGCTATATAGGGGAATGGGCAATTAATAAGTTAAGCACCCACTGATTTTTATACTATTTGAGACCAGTCAAAGAATAATGATCTTTAACCTGACCGGTATAAGATCCATCCAAGTCAACTGATGTTTCCTGAATGAATTTGAACATTGCAATTTATATTATTTATTTACTATAAATACATTAGAGTATAAGTTAAAGAGTGACTGATTATTGTCAGTGGTTTGTACGTGGCACCATCTAGAAATATTTCTTGCAACAAACTACGTGATAATGCAAAAACTAGTCTAGAGTGAAAAATGACGTATCCGATACGTCACATCGACGTCTCAACATGGCGTCATAATTTCGTTACAATATGACGTCGTTAAGACGTAATTTTTTCGTCACGTGACGTCGTCGACCAATGTTATAAAAAAATGACGTCAAAATGACATCAGTCTGCTGTCTGGGTTACAGGATGGGACATTAATAACGAATTACCCTGTATATTGACTCTGCACTGTACTAGTCAGTTACATACATTTTTGAAAATCAGTAGTAATTCGGTCCTAACCTGTTTTTTTGTCTCTTGCCTACATAAATAAAATGCAGAAATGCAATTTGTAGAACTGGCACTTGTTCCAAAACATTTAATAAAACAGAAAAAGAAAACGCTTAAAACTGTGCAAACAAAACATAACAGAATGGCGGAAGATGAAACAAGGGCAGCAAAGAAAAAGCAAAAACAAAACAAACAGAAAATAAAAAAAAAGTATTTAAAACTTACATCCTATACGCGTTGATGGTTTTAGACATGTTTCTCTTGAATAAATCCAAAAATGAGCACTTTTACCATTACCACAAGAACCTTTTTGAGCGTCTACAAGTATAAAATCTAGATATCTTAGCTACTATAAGGCGTTATCACAAGATCACGGACGTTGCAAAAATATAGTCTATTCTGTAAGATGCTTATATCGAAGCCCGCACAAGCGCGAAAAGGGTTTGTATATCTAATTTGTTTATTACTTTACTAATACTTATTGTTATCTGCAACAAAAGAAAGAACATATGTATTATCATGTATAACAACACCCCAAAGTTTTGCTTGAAATATAAAAGAAAAATTGTATGTTACACAGACCGAGTGACCGACATAATTCGCTCCCCCCTCTCTGAAAAAGAAGTAATACCAATGAGTCAGGCTTAGAAACAGTCTAGAGAATCCTCAGATAAATAAAGAAATATGCATGGATAAACAATACTTTCCGTCTATGCGTCACATACACAACTTGTTTATTGTTTACATCTCTATCGAGGCGTTCATTGGTTCTCTTCCGAAGAGCATTGACCGTTGTTTACACTTTCTTATGCCGCCATATTGATTTATTGCTTCTAACGCTGTTTTTATTCAGTTATAAACAATTTTGTGTTGATTTTGCAGTTTTATCACGTTTTATACAGTTCAAAAATGACTAAGGACTGTTTAACTTATATATGTATATAACCTATACATGTTTAAATGCAATTTTTTATACACATGTAATTTAAATCCATGTGTATAACAAGTAAAATTGAACATTTTTAAAAACCCCCGATCAATGTATCTAATCGTACCAGTTTCATATGACCGAATCAAAATGAGGCCTAAATCATGTTCGACTACCATAACTGTCTGTACGTTTTCAATTTTACTTGAATCGGACAATTTCTAGAGAAGTTCAACATGGCGACCAAACATCAAAATCTAATATGACCTTCTCGACAAAATACTTTTTCAAATAAAAAAAAAACTACATCAAAATCGGATCATCGGATCACCCGTTGAAGAGATATGAAGCCACAGACAGACAGACAAACAAACAAACATACAAACATACGCGTCAAACTTATAAAACCCCTCTTTTGGGGGGGGGGGGGGGTTGAATAAACCGAAATGTAAGAAAAGAGTCATTTTATTATAAAGGCCGATAATCCAGGATATACCTACAGCAAGTTAATTTTATATCCTAAGTTCATTTTTTTTTTACTCAGAAAATGTAGAGTAACTTACTGTTTAAGAACCATTTAACTTTTAGAATTGACAGTTAATGCTTTAATTTCTATTCAATAACACATTTTATAAAAATTCTAACCAAACAGTATCCTTTGTGTCTCAATAGGGTTGTAGTACTATAATTAAAGACATATTGTCAGATAGTATTAAGTAATGGTCGAGAACATTAGTCGATTATTTTTTAAAAATTTAACCCCCTCATCTGTCTACGCCTCTGATTAGGGTGGCTCTATACACATTCCTCTCTACTCTGCCCCTCAGAAGGTTATCCTCCTTACACACGACTTCTATGTACTTCAAATGGGATTATTCATCCATATTTCTTTGTTTATCTGAGAGAGAACCAGACAGTTATCAAATTGCAGTATACAGGGTGTCTCGTGTATACCCACAAATATTTTGCATGATGATATACATACAGTGTGTCCCAGGATAGATGTAACAAGTGTGTGTAATGGATCAAAAATTTTGGAATGGTATTTGGGGATTGAGTCCTGCTTGTTGTAAAACTAAAGTATACCAAAAATGACTTGATTTGGTGTTCTACAGGGTGGTTTATAAGCAAAGTTGTAAAAATCACCACTAATAAAGTACCTTTATTTTTCAAAATATAAAAAAATTCCACCAAGAAAAGTTATTTAGAATGCAATTTTATACCTCTATGCCAAGTTTCAGGAATATAAAATAATTTTTTTGAAACTTCCCATTTTTTCAATAAATTAGTATTTTATTTTGAACCATTCAATTAAAACTGCATAGAAATTATTTTTTTGTGAATTAATTATGTAGAAGCTAAAAGTGGGCAATGAGAAAAGCAGTGGATACACATTTATCATTTATTATTGACATATCTGTCAAACGTAGTCAATATTATCCTTAATTTCTGTTTCAAATTAACGAACCAAGCATAAAAAATTAAGTGAAAATGGTACTCACAGTGCGTGAAAAAATTTATATTGTGCAATGCTACGGAATTGGCGGTGAAAACTCGCTAAGAGAAGTGGTAAGCCAATTTAATTTGAAATTTCCAAACACTGCTTTGTCACGTACTCAGGTTATGAGAATAATTAAAAAGTTTCTGGCTACTGGTAGTGTTCTTAACATGAAAAGAAAAATAAAAGCATATGATGAAGACAATGTTGGGGCTATTATATTAGCAAGTCTGAACTCCAAAGAATTTACAAGACAAAGAAAATTAGGGCATATAAAGCAAAGGACCCCGGAACAAAACCCATGAAAATGTTGATTCGGTGGAATCGGCTGAAATGTTGGTATTTTGTAGTTCAAGTCATGCTGATCAAAAGTTCTTATCACATCGAGCCAATCCTATGGACAGTTTTTGAGATACAGCTTGTCAAAGTTTGCGTCATTTTAGACATTCAAGAACTTTTTACTCCTAAACTATTAATTTTAGCAAAAAATTGCAAGGGTCGAAATATTTTTGTTCAAGTCCAATAAAGCTCTAGAATTTTTTTCAGATTTTTTTAATCAATTTTTAAGTTAGGTAAAATATATATATGTCATATTTTGGCATGCTTCGGTGGGATTGGCTGAAACTTTGCTATTTTGTAGTTAGTCATGCTGATCAAAAAATCCTATTGCACTGAGTCGATCCTATGTGTGGTTTTCGCTCCAGGAGTGCTTGAAGGTCCTAACAACGAGATCACGGGTAATCTATATGTACGTGTTTATGAATGGCTTCCAATGGGTTTGTGTACGTGCACAAAAATGTAATGTAATGTTAAAATAAGCTTGTATTATTGTCAATATGTTTATAATGTCAAGGTAAATCAAAAGTTTTCTGAAATATAAAATAATAATCAGTTTTTGGGTGCCATTTTCGAGAGCCGTAGCTCAAGGTATTTGCGGACATATTTTTGCATGTAGAATCTACACCAGAAGTTTTTCATCGATATTTCCAGAAAACCCTGTATATACTGACACATGCATACACACCTACGCATGCACGCAGTACACAAACATGCTGGAAGCCATTCATAAATACGTTCATATAGATTACCCGTTACCTCGTTCTTAGGACCTTCAAGCACTCTTGGAGCGAAAACCACTCATAGGATCGAGTCAGTGCAATAGGAATTTTTGATCAGCATGACTTTAAGTACAAAATAGCAAAGTTTCAGCCAATCCCACCGAAGTATGCCAAAATATGACATATATATATATATATATTACCTAACCTAAAAATTGATAAAAAAATTCTGAAAAAAATTCTTGAGCTTTATTGGACTTCAACAAAAATATTTCGACCCTGGCAATTTTTTGCTAAAGTTAATAGTTTAAGAGTAAAAAGTTCCTGAATATCTAAAATAACTCAAATTACCTAACTTTGACAAACTGTATCTCAAAAACTGTCCATAGGATTGGCTCGATGTAATAATAACTTTTGATCAGCATGACTTGAACTACAAAATACCAAAATTTCAGCAGATTCCACCGAATCAACATTTTCATGGGTTTTGTTTCGGGGTCCTTTTAAACATACGCTTGATGACGGCCGTAGGTTGGATTTTTGTTTAACCATTGGAGCAAAAATCATGGAAGAGAGATTTTTTTCATCATTTCATAATTTTCTCAGATGAATCCACATTCACAACCAATGGTGTTGTTTCATTTCAGAATTGTCGGTTTTGGGCTTCTGAAAATCCAAATTTTAGAATTCATTGTGGGGCGAGCGTAGAGGCGACTTCAATGTGAATATCAGTCGATATTCGTTGAAGCAACGTCGAGCGCGGTTAGTACTTGGATGGGCTCCCATCTTGGGAAATACAGCGTTCTCGCCCCACCTTCTAGAGGCTTGTATATCAGTGTATACTCGGAAGTTACGTAATTTCAGACGAGGATTACGTAGTGGATATACCATCCTTCGGAGGGGATGTAAAGCAGGCGGTCCCTTGTCTATTAAATGTTAGGCAAGTAAAAGATCCCTACTCTTCTTAAGGGAAGAGGTTCGGCAAAATTTCCAGGTTGGGGGTAGCCCGTCTCCTGGCGTCGGTGATAGGCCCTGGTAGCGGAAATAGGCCGACGTTAAACAGTTAAAAAAAAAAAGAATTCATTGTAGAAGACAATATTATAAAAAAGTGAATATGTGGTGTGCCGTTTCTTATCACGTTGGAGTTATTGGACCTTATTTCATTGAGGGAAGATTAAACCAGCACACTAATTTACAGCTTCTTGAAAGATTTTCTGAAGAACATTTAAATATTTTAAGAGATATGCCTTTAGTTCATTTTCAACATGATGGTTGCCCTGGCCACTCCACAGAAATGATTAATCGGTGGTTGAATTTAAATTTTGGAGAAAATTAGATTGCCAGGAATGGACCGATCAAGTGACCGGCGAGATCCCCAGACTTATCAATATTGGATTTCTTTTTATGGGGTCGCCTCAAGCAGTTGGTTTACGCTGAACCACTTCCTAACGATGTAGCAGTATTGAAGCAGAGAATTACAAATGCCGTAATCTGTTATGTTTTTGACATTTATTACTTGTTATAATTTTTAAACCTCATCAATCTTCTGTTAGTAATTGTTTCTTGTTTTACAATTAGTTCGATTAACATTATACCTTCTTACATCTCGTATATTCAATTTTTTATTTACCAATAGCCTACTTTTTGAGATGATTAACATTTGCTCCTACACAACTTTAAATATGAATTCAACTCTTAATTCGCAAAAAATGGGAAGTTTCAAAAAAATAATTTTATATTCCTGAAATTTGGTATAGAGGTATAAAATTGCATTCTAAATAACTTTTCTTAGTGGAATTTTTTCATATTTTGAAAAATAAAGGTACTTTATTAGTGGTGATTTTTACAACTTTGCTTATAAAACACCCTGTAGAACACCAAATCAAGTCATTTTTGGTATACTTTAGTTTTACAACAAGCAGGACTCAATTCCCAAATACCATTCCAAAATTCCAAAATTTTTGGTCCATTACACCTCTTGTTACATCTATCCTGGGACACACTGTATAAAGAAGCATAAAAAGTCTGATAAAATGTTTGTTTTACTCCAACGGTTTTGTTTAAATGAATTATTTTCTCAAAATACATTTTCAGGCCAAGTAGTACCTAAAATATTGTGTAGGTCAGTGTTTCTGGACAAACTAAAACTAAGTTCAATGTCTCCTTGCAACCTACATATCTCTTTTTATTGTTTATTGTATTTGACGAGAGATAAAAAACGCCAGATAAGTGCCGCCCAACCTATCATTGCCGGTGTCGTTTACCAATCATACATTGTTGTCAATGTGTTTGATTTAGCTAGTTTTAAAGTAAATTTATAGGACCGATACGTCGACTGACAGAAAGTTATATAACTCATAATATAGTTGAACTCCGTGGGAACTCCATTCTTGTGAATGATATAATCACGAATAAGAACCTTAAAGCTAATCATAAGAGACCCAAAATTTTTTAATTAAAATATTTTTATATTATTTCAAGTCAGCCACAATAAAAACCCAAAAATGCTTTTATTAATTTCTAGGGAAATTGTGTGAATATTCTCTACCAAATCGATTGTTAGCGCACGCTCTCCATTGCATGATGGCATTATAAAAACTCTCTAGAAGAGGCGGTCGACCTTGCCCCACTTGGGAGAGGCGATTCAATTTAAATTATATGATTTATTAGATAGGATATTGCATAATTTTAATGTATTTAAACCTAAACAATAAATGGTATTATTTAAACGTTTGTATTTTGTTGATTGTATGACATGTAAGTTTTATCCCTCGAGGGTGTCCGTTTGATAGACCGGAATGGGGTATTTTCCATTTTTTTAAAATTCAGTTTTGGTGATATATATCAAGTAAAGTTATTATTTTAACAATTACTGCATAATCAATTTAAACCAAAACAATAATTTCTTAAATAAAAATAAGTAATAAGAATACGCCCGTCTAGACACATATTTCAAATGATTCTACTTGGCGGGAAATAACTTAACCAATCATAGACAACTTTCACTTAGACTGTAACTAACTTATATGAATGCCAAATTGAGTATTTACTTTACATTATTTTACCTATAACACTTCTATTTTTCTCAATATATTGAATATCAATAAATATTATACACATGTATTTCGAAGGAATTAAGAGGTATTTGTATTTGTTATTATATAGAAGTTATCTTAAAAATGTAAACAAAACTTACGGCGAGGATTATGTGGCAACATTTCTTGGGTGCCGCCAGCTGACACTTCTTGTCACAATACAAGTGAAAGAGATATATTGGTTAGATTTATTTGTTATTTGTTTATGTGGCGTTTGATTTTTACTTTATCAATAAACTATTAAGAATTGAATTTTGTGAAAGGGGGTTCGTCCAATTTGCCCAAAGTTGCTTATGACTTGATAGATTCTTCCTCTGACAAAATTTGGATTTTTGAAGAGATGGGATCAAAAATATTGGAAGCTTGCCACCAAGTTATTCGAATATCAATTTTTTCGGAACAGTTACAAAATTTCTTTCCGAAGCACATATTTGTGTTTCCACAACTTTTATAAAATACCTTTTAAATGGCATTATCTACTATTTGTAAATTACAGCAAATACCTCGAGGAAAGAAACTGAAATGCTTCAAATCAACACGAAGGCGACGTTAGAACACATCTGTCATTTGACTAGCCGTTGACATTGTTGTCATGTTTTGCTAAATATCTTTTTAAAAATCTAATCGGCATTAAAAATTATTTAAGATATTTAATAACTCACGCCTATTATTATTTTTTACATAAGAAAATTAAATTTCGTGCATAAATATATTAAAATTGATTTAATAAATAAGCTTTATACTCCTGTTTTCGTCAATTATCTTTGCTAGAACTAGAGAAGGAATTTCAACTTAACAACACCACACTGTTTTGTATAAAACCATTCTATCAACAAATCCATACAGTCCAGCTACGTCATCGGCCAAACTACCTACGTCACCAATTTAAAACCACTGCTGCTCCACTTATTTTAACTTCTGTTTTCTCAAAAAATTGATGATTATTTTCGCGGAAATCTGTATTGGAAGGCTTGTTTGTACATATCCTATATTACTCAATAAAAAAAAAAAAGGAAAATACTCCATTGAGTAATCGGGTGTCTCAGGTTTGAATTTCAAGACCTCGGTCAGATTACGGAAGCTCGAGAGGGATTTTTTTTATCAAAATAATTTAGGGATCTTTAAGCATAAAATCTATTACCCTTAGGTAAATAAGTAAGACTGCATCGAGAGAAAGACCAATTTTTTACTTTGGGGAGAGCGTGGTTAATAATATACGTGAGTGCAGCCTTGGCCTATTTCTTATCTATCAAATATCTCTTATCTCGAACCCGCCTGGGAGTGGAAGACCACATAAGCACAAGGGAGAACGCGACTGGCGCCCTTAATAAACAAATTGGTGTCGCGCCACTCCGACGCAGTGTGCTAGGTTCTTCTACAAGATCACTGACATTTTTTTCAATAGACACAAGGAGCTTCGAAAAACCGACCTGGACGCCCTACTTTTTCTAATAAAACATATGAAATAATTGTTGTTTGTGAAAAATTACTAAAATGTCATTTAGTGCTTTCATTTCAAAACTGATTAAACAAGGTAAACGTAAAACAGTTTTATTATTTTTAAATGACAGTGTCGCAACACCGTAAAACTCATGTCAATGATACGATATGTGAGCGCGATATCCTTGCCTTTTCCGTCTTCTGTTTATAGTTGTACTATCTAAACTGAAAACATTGGCTATTTCTAATTAATTTTAAATAAAAAAATAGGTTTGAGTTAGAAAAAAAAATTATAAGGATTTTTTGCTTCTTTTGGGCCAACATATCATCCTACAAATTATTTATACGTATACCGCAAACACCCTGTATAAGTATCTAGTGGCCATAACACTGACGCGTTTCAAGGCTTTCAACATCCAACTTTTTCATAACAAATTGTTTAATCTACATTGTCTTTTACATGAGATATCAACGTCATCATTCATTCAAATATTAAATGCTGTAAAAACTGTTTTTGGGCTGTTACCATTTTACTTAACATTAATTAAATCTTCATATTTTAATAGGAAGAATTTCCAGTTACTCTTCTTCCATACTTTATGACACCAATTCAATATTAAAACCCCGTGGACTGTATCTATTAAGAATCAGATGCGTAATGTCAAATTATTTGTTATGAAATATGAATATGAAAATTAAATTATCATCAGCAATATATTATTGTATATTAAATGCTGAAACACAATTAGGTGCCTATTCTTACATATAAAGGACGTCGGGAACATATTGAACAGAACGATGTTAAATAAATGTTGATTTACACGAAAAGAAAATAGAGCCGCCGAAACTTTATCTAGCTATTACTGAACAAGCGAGGATATTGGCAATATTTTGTGAAAATGATCCTCTTACCAGAAAATGCCGAGCTATAAATACTTTCTCGCTTCGTCCCAAGACTATATTAAACTGTCTTGGAATTGCGCTGAAAAGGGTGAATTCCTGTTTCAATGTCAATACGAAGAGTGCAGACCACCAAAGGGTAAATTATCAAACAAGTGAATACTATAAAGAAAATAAGTCTGTAGTAAAAATGTATATAAGTTTGTGAAGGATGTTATGTTTGCGTCTCTTGATTGTTTCTCGGGGGAATATTTAAAAAAATCTAAGGAAGAAAATTCAGGTGGATCTGAAACCCTCGCATTTTTGCAAAATGTCTTTGAACTCGAAAATGTAAAAAAACAATTTATCTGTCACAGTAGGGATAGCATGGACTAATTACAAAAAATTTCTGATAACTTATATTTAGATACACTTTTAAGTTGAATGAATTTTACTTCCACATTCAATGGAAGTATAGGAAGTATTATAGTAAAGGTACGAACATGCCGAAGATGCTACGCAGCTAGAGCGAGCGCTGGCTGCAGAAAACCTGGCCGATCAAGTAACAGAATGAAATGTTAGTACTCACAGCGACCTTACCAAAAATCATTTTGTGCCTGGGCAGAATTTTTTCGCAACTTTTGTTATGTGCTCTCTCCACAACATTTTTTGGTACCAATGGAGTAACAGCTTGGAATTACTTTTAAAATTTAGTATTTACAGAGTAAAAAAAAATCTTTTTGTGCCTCGTTAAATCTTGTTCTAATGTCTTGGCACAACATTTTTTTTATTTTTCTTTTTGGTTCATTTCTTTACCTATCGAGTAACAGCTTCAAACTACAACCAAATTAAAGTTAAAACATTTTTCTATTAGAAAAAACATTTGTGCCACGTCTATGCTTGTTAGAAATATCTGGCACAAAACTTTCTATTTCTCAGTCTTATGCTATTACTTATACAACCTATTGCAGAAGTATATACAAATAATCATCCAATAAACGATCATGATTTCAAAAATATCATTTTCATTAATTTGGATATTTTACAAAGATACATAATACAATGAAATTTTTCTCATATACCGGGTGGCTCAGTCGATAGGGAAACTCTTGTAAATTTTGATTGGGCGAATAGATTTTTTTTAAATTTGGTGTAGTGATATAGGATGAAATTTCCAAGTATATGATGTAAAGAACCAAAATGGCCAACTTTCGCTTTCTATGCAATTCACATGAAAATTAAATTTTTAAATGGGACAATCTATATACAGGGTGTAATCATTTTCATGTCATTAAAAAAAATTGGCGGTGGGGAACGACTAAACGAACAAAAAAACCTTATATAACATGGGGTCCAAAAACCCATAGTTTTAGAAAAAAAAATAAACAAAAATTTCGGAAATTTTCAGTAAAATTGTTTGAGAACTGCTGGAATGTTGGAATAGGCTTTCACCATCAAATACGCTAATACGGCTTTTTCAAAGTATCGCGCTCCTTTGTTAGAACCGCGCGTCGGCCGAGGATACAAGTTGATAATCACACTTTTTAAAAGTAGGCAAGTTAAAGGGATCTACACACGACCCAGCGGTAGAGAGCAGACCAACCGACCTTCTCGATACACTTTGAAGATTGCCATGCGAACTCGTAAAAGTGAGCTGGTCTACTGGATTGACCTGGTATGCTCGATTGTCGGTACGCTTTGAGGACCTGGAATTCCAGCAGACCAGTTCACTTTTATGAGAGCTGTTATGACAATTTTCAAAGTGTACCGAGAAGGACGGTTGGCTGGTTGGCTGGATCCTCTGTAGACCCTTAAAGGTCTTTAGCGTCGCGGTAAAAGCGAAAGACGTCGGCGTTTTCTGAGTGCTTATAGCCCGTTGGGCAGAGCGCGAAAAGCCTTCTCTTTCTTGACCTACCCAATACTGAAGTATAACCAGATGGGACCTTCACTACTTATTAAAGCATGTTATTTTACATAGGAAATCAAAATTGACGACACTCTCCATTGGTCGAGACCGAAGATATAAGAAAAAAACTAAAAAAAAAGAAATTTAGAAATTTAATATTTAATCAAATATAACTTTAGAACTAAAACAGATAAAAATAAAATTTTTGTCTGGTTTTGACAAGTAAACATTGCTGTTTAATTTGAAGTATAATTTATTGCAATAATTAAAAAATTAACATAAAAAAACTGGCAAAATTCAAAAGGATACACAAATCAGCAACATTTTTCAAATTCTTAACTCGCCATAACTCGCTTATATAACGAGCTATTCAATTTTTTCTTTCACCAAAAACTGACAAATTTAATAGGCTTCATTTTGCCACGATTCATGTCAGATCTAATTTTTTAACTAAAAGCGCTACAGCCCTTAAAACACAACCAAGCACACTACGACGACGAAGACACGAGGCTTCCTCTCTTGCCCCCGCTACGCTCTCGGCCAATCAAGAAACGTATCGGCTGCTGGCCTCATTATTGTCTGGATACGTATTAATATAAGTATATATTATTTTATTTACATTTAGGCTATTACAGTTTATGTATATTGTAGATACATTATCAATGAAAAAAACTGCATGTTACTTTTGCGAAACTGCTGAAAGCAGAGAAAATCTAATGGTAAAAAACCAACTGTTACTGGCATCAGGTCTATTATACATTGTGCAAATGAAAGAAAAAAATTCTTATAAAATAAAGTGGTGGCACTTATTTGCACACTCTTCGGTACTGATTTCATTATTCTTGTCGGACATCTTTTTGTAATAAGAATGATATTAGTAGAGACAAGACATATTGCCTCTGATATTAGTAAAGTGATTAAAAATGTAAGTGAGCCTTCATGTGGTTATAATGTAGATAAAAATCAGATTAAAATAATATAGCATTGTCTGATCTGTGGAAAATCCAGAAAAAAATAAGAATTAATTAAAAACATTTTTAAGAAGCAATTTGTGCAGGAACGGGTGCGGAAACTAGAAAAAAATATATATTAAAGCTGCAGTGACGCATTGTGATATAGAAATAAAAGGCAGGTTTTACTTTTATTCAGATTTATTTGGGGATGACGGAAATTATCATAAAATTTGTTATGCAAAATATATTAGCAAAAAAAATTAAATGTGTACAAACTAAACCACTGAAAGAAAAAATGAATTTAAGGTAGCGTTAAACATTTTATTTAGGGAGGTTGAACTTGCTGTTTTGCAAAAAAGAATCCTTAACTTTAACATTTCTAATAACACTCCTTAATGATATATTTGAAGAAATCACGGAAGAAGAATTAGATTATTATAGCAGCGGAAATATAAGAAAGACACTAGAAAGCATTTAAACAAACAAATTTAAAGTGTTTTGAGAACACAAAGGAAATACAACAGTTCATTCAAGTGATAATAAAGCTAAAAAGACTAACGAATTTTTGTTGTCAGACACAAGTGCTGCCAGTATCTTAAATGAAGCTATAGGTGGACATTTTAAAACTGTAAAAAACACGACTACTATTCAGAATAATCATCAATGTAAACAAGAAGCTTCAGATTTGTTATAAACATTTATGTCATGGATACTAAATATGTCGGCACAGACAAATTTGATTTAAACGTTATTTCTATAGTAATGCAATTTATATTAATAATTATGAAAAAAAGCAACCAGCATAGACCACTTTTTTAATCCTTTACATATAATTACATGTGTATCGTAACACTTATTGATATGCTTTATTCTTTTGGCTATGGTTATTCCTTCGTTGAAATACGGATATTTAACATCTTTAGCCAGTCACGTATTAGTAAAAACTACGACATTTTTATTCCACCTGGAGTTCCTCCAGTAAGTTCTGAAGAAAACAATTACATTCATCGATATCGACAATTTTGATCAAAACTAAGACAGGCTGGATGGTAAAAATCCCACTCCCTTTACCCTTTATTTAAAAAAAGATCGGCCTATTTACACAAGAATATCTATCCAATAAATTTTAACTGATTTTAACCTTTCCAGATTACATGAAAACAAAAATATAGATGTACAAAAATCCAACTAATCGTTCAGATCCTCTACGAGTTAGTGAAAGCATGCCAAATAACTGTTTTGATTATGTGGTTACCTTTGACACTTTATGGAAAATATTAAAATTTACGAAGCAAAGTAGAAACTTTACTAGCTGGCATGAGTTTAACAATGATATATCTGAAAATCAGTTATCTCTGTCTGATACCTATTATTTTTCATTTAATATCCAATTAATATCATATTATTCAATTTGATTTATTAATTTTATCATCTTACAATAAAGGAAGATTATTGTAAAGCTTTTGTTACGGCCGCTGATTATAGCCTTGCGCGGTTTATGGCGAACGCGGGATGTACCGGGAACGAGAGGGGAAGCCTTGCGACTCCGTCGCCGAAGTGCGCTTCGTTGTGTTTAAAATGCTGTACCTCTTTTATTTACAGAGCTAGACCCAGCATTAATTGAGACAAAATGAAGTCTATGAAATTTGGCAGTTTTTGGTGAAAAAACATTCGAATAGCTCAATACATAAGCGAGTTACAACGAGTTAGAGCTTTTAAAAAAAATGACGATTTGTGTAACATCTAAATTAACGTCAATTTTCTAGTGTTAAAGTTATTATTTTTGTAAAAAATTATACATCAAATTAAAGAGAATCGTTTATACTATAAAACTAAAAAATATATATAATTCTATCTTTTTTCGTTTGAAAGTTATTCGTGGTTGAATTTGAATTTTGTTATTTTCATTTTTTTTTGTTTTTTTCTTGTAACTTCAGTCTCGACCAATGGAGAGTGTCGTCAAAAGTGATTTCCTATGTAAAAAAACCTGCTGAATAAAATGAAATAGGTTTTGTTTGGTTATACCTCGGTATTGGGTTAGTGAACGCTAGAGCCTGCCATCCGACGTACTATTAGTAGATCTGAAGAAAACTATACTCCCTTTTGTGCAATATTTTAGTTTCTGTGGACACTTTGTCAAGTACACACGTCGAACCCGTTCGTTGTTTTCGTTCTTTTTGAATTTTAGGCCACGTATTTACAGTTAAGATTTATTTTATTGACTTCCGTTCAAGTCGTTAAGTTCTTGATTACGTACAGACACTACTTGTTCGTTCTTTTTGTGTTACTTTTTGGATTTTGGACCAAGTTTTTATTTTTATTTTCTTCATTAACAACGTTAGTTGACAGTTTAGTGTGGTATTTTAAAACGCAGATTTTGAACGCTATGGGAGATTACACTTACCCAGAGCTCGCGGATATGCACTTGATGTATGGAGAATGTCGTGGAAATGCAGCAGCTGTGGAACAGCTTTATTGTTTAAGATTCCCTAATCGACGTCATCCTTGTGCTCGTACATTTGTAAGGATTGCTCAGCGTCTTCGGGAAACAGGTCGTCTCGATGGACATGGAGGAAATAGAGGTCCACAATGCGAAGACAGGGTAATTGAAGCGGAGGTTCAAGTTTTGGAACTCGTAGAAGAGGATCCAACTTTAAGCACCCGTGATATTGCGAACCGTGTGGGAGTATCCCATTTTGTGGTGTGGAGGACTTTGAGATATGAACTTACACCTCTATCACTATCAACGTGTGCAAGCTCTAGAACCTCAAGATTATGCAGGGCGAATGGAATTTTGTAGGTCGATTTTGAGAAAACACGCGGCAAATGAGGGTTTTTTTTTTAGACTTTCTCTGTTTCTCCGATGAGTCGTGTTTTACCAGGAGTGGTGTTTAATTTTAAAAATATGCACTATTGGGCAGACGAAAACCCACATGTAATAAGAAGGGCGCATTTTCAACGACGGTTCAGCGTTAATTTGTGGGCAGGAATTTGCGGTAATGAAATAATTGGACCTATAGAATTACCTGCTAGATTAAATGGTGATGTATACTTAAACTTCTTACAACAAACATTGCCAAATTCGTTGGAAGATGTACCTTTGGCAAGGCGTAGAAGAATGTGGTATATGCACGATGGCGCGCCAGTTTATTTTAGTCTGGCTGCTCGAAATTTTTTAAACACGGAGATTCCTCAACGATGGATTGGGCGTGGCGGTCCAGTACCATGGCCTGCGACTTAAATCCGATGGATTTTTATTTTTGGGGCCATCTTAAATCTCTGGTTTACCGTGATCCAATTAACACTTTGGAACAATCGCAGCAACGTATTTTAATGTGCATAGAAACCATAAAAAATGATCCTAATTTACCAAATGTGTTGAACGGAGTGCGTATGTCCTTAGTTCGACGTGCCGAAAAGTGTATTGATGGAGACGGAGGCCATTACGAATAATTTATGTAAATCAAAAATAATTTATTGGTAACTTCTAGGTTTATTGAATATTTTAGTTTTCAATACCTGATTGGCAATTCGTTAAATAAATCAGAATTTTTTCGATTATTAATCTTCCAAAACAAACTCATGTCAACGTCTGTCGCGGAATATTTCATGAAAAAACGTAAAAAGATTTGATTCCACCATGTTGGAAATCACCGAAACAAAAGATTTTACGCACAATTTATGTAACTTCAATGTGGCAAATTGCTACGGAAGCAAACTACGTCAATTTCTTATCAGAACAATGCGGATGGGCAGTTAATGACAATAAAATTGAACCGCTTTGATTCGAAGGTGATCTTTTAGTTGAGGACATTGTTATGGTAGAGCTTGATGAAGTAAAATGTAATGAAATTGATAATGATAATAACGATTATCATAACGATGATGATGATGATGATGATGTTCGATATCAATAGAAAGATATGTATGTTTCTAGATATGTAAGTTTTTATTAATTTCATTGTAGTATACCGGGTGGCTCAGTTCATAGGGCCACTCTTGTAACTTTTGAATGGGCGAATCGATTTTTTCAAATTTGGTACAGTGATATGGGATGAAATTTTCAATTATATGATGTAAAGAACCAAAATGGCCGACTTCCGGTTTCGATGTATTTGACATGAAAATCAAATTTTTAAATGGGACAACCTGTATATTTTTGCATGTTTCGATCCTGCTGGCCAAAATACATATGATCTGACCTTCAAATATTATTTTGATTTTCCAAAAATACAGATTTTTTAATTTTTAGTTTTAGTCATAGAAGACCACGATTTTGCCAAAATTGTTAAACATCGGTCTGCAATTTCTTTTAAAATATTATCTTTTCAGATACTAACATTAAACATGATTTATTCTTCATTAAGTTCAACAATATTGGTTTTTCAAAACTTTTTTTTTAATGAAACTCCTATAGGACAAGCCTGCTATTTAATTAGACCTTGAAATTTGAAGAAAAATGTTTAAACTTTAACTTGGTTGTAGTTTGAAGCTGTTACTCTATAGGTAAAGTAATGAACCAAAAAGAAAAATGAAAAAAAATTGTGCCAAGGCATTAGAACAATGAGGCACAAAAATATATATATTTTTTTACTCTGTAAATACTAAATTTTAAGAGTAATTCCAAGCTGTTACTCCATTGGTATGGATGCTGTATCAAAAAATGTTCTGGAGAGAGCACATACAAAACTTGTGAACAAATTCTGCCCAGGCACAAAATGATTCTTCTTATGGTCGCTGTGAGTACTATCATTTCAAAAGCATTTCATTCTGTTACTTGATCGGCCAGGTTTTCTACAGCCAGCTCTTAGACTATCAGGCCGCAGTTTCAGTCGATGCATCGAAGCTATCAATTTGTAAAACTGGCCGCATATGCCGAGGATGCTAGTAGCAGTTCACCCTGCTAGCATCCTGTTTATAATTCAACACTCACTTGGTCCTGCGGGCTAAGCTATGCTAATTAATATTCATAAAAACAAATATTTTAAGTGCGACTTGTGTAATAAAATACTTAATATGTAGGATAACTCAAAATATTTCTTTTTATGAATTTTTTTTTCGTTGTGAGAGACTATTTCTATTCAAGTTTTCTTTGGTGAGTATTAATCAGGACGCATGTTAGTTTAAATTTAACTTTTATATTTTTTAAATATTCAAGAAAGGAGGAGGTATCTTCTTCAAACTTCAATTTAATGTTATTTTCAAACAATCTCCGAAAAAGGCACTATTAATCATCTTTGGTACAGATTGCAAATCTTTAAAAAATATCTTTTTTAATCTTAATGGCAATTATTGATTAACCAACTGCAAATATATTATTCAAACAACATAATTTACGTCTGCGTGAGAAAATCTATTGAGATTCGCGTGTTAATTATAAAAATCACCCACCACTGCCAACTTTCGGTACTCTTTGTTTACATTAGTCATTTTTGTGTGATTTTTTGCGAGGTCAATTTTGGCTTGGTTATACTGTACTTTCCCACTTCATGCTGGTCGTAGAATTCTCAATAATTTTCAAAATGTCCGTCTGTCATATTTCTTGAAGTTACCATTAAGGAAAAGTTTGATCGTATTTGTTATTAAACATTTTTAATTAGAACAATATCCATGAAGACTAAGTTGCAATCTTTGATAAGATTGTAGAAGCACAAAAATATAGCATGGTACACTAACGAGCGTTTTGTCTACCAAGCTGCATCATCGGGAGGTAAAATTACAAATATAGCAATTATACCTAAAAAAATTATTTTAAAATAATATCTGCGAAAATATTCTATAGATTGGTTGATAAATTCAATAAACAGACATAAAAAGGGGCCTTTCTTGCAAAAGGTCAAGGAAAGTCATACTTGGCACAGTTCTTAATTTTGACATACTAATTAATATTCGACCTTGGGACGTTGCCGCTTGCACCACCATATTGGAAAAATGAAGCAAAAAATTAATTTTTCGCGAATATCTCGTTTCCGGTGCGAGTTACGTGAAAAATGGCTATTTTCTCTCAGAATAGAATAGTTTCCGAGATACAATGGGGTAAAGTGGAATATTTGTCCAATTTGTCAAAATATTCTCTTGAAATTTTAGTTAATTATTACACATTTCTTTTACTCCTTTGACTTTCCGCACCACCATGCAGCCAAAGTAAAAGGGGCATTTTTTAAAATGGTTTCTCCAATCTACAAAGCACTATTTCAAGAAAGTTCAGTGTCTCATTCTTTTTGATCTACTAGATGGACCAGATTGATCAGGATAAATATGTTACTGAGAATTTTCCTCTAGAAAACTACTGCCATCTTCTGGAGGGTTGTATAATGTTCCAGAACTACTTATCCAAGAGTATAAAAGGAGTGTGAGTAGCCACACGACCACATCCTTTCTTACATTTGCATGAGATGAGTCTTTTACTGTTGCCATTACTGTTGCTATTAAATTATATTTTCCATCCATTTTTCGACCCGCCGTACCATGAATGAACTTAGTGGTAGGTCTGAAGCGAATGGCGGCATCGCTTGTAGTGGTTAAGGCCCCTAAATAAATTTATTTTTTATCACGGATCTCGCGAAATGTTAGCAGCGGAGAGTATTGAAGTCAGTGTAGTCGCATATAAACTGAGAGAATGAATCTGAAGGGTCAATGGTGAATCCCGGACGCATGACCGCAGTTATTTCAAAACGCAAGAATAATAGCTGCCGAGAAGTGAATTTTTTATGATAAAATACTCCTATGCCTAGTTGCAAAGCTGATATGAAAGAGAGTGATCTGACAGCTGATGTTATTGAATAAGACTAAGTTCAGATACCGCGCGACTACTTGCGTATTAAGATTCAGAGTAGTCGTATACAATTGTTTATATGGTTGCGCGTCATCGCGCAATTGCAAGTATACGCGCGATGATGCGCAACCATATAAAGAATTGCATATGACTACTCTAAATCTTGATACGCAAGTAGTCGCGCGGTTTGTGGAACGCGCGTTCACGCGCGACCATCTGAACTTAGCCTAAGATAAACCAGTGCATTTAATTATCCATTTCTTCAGTATGGGGTACTGCTACCCCATACACTTGGAATCTCCCAAATATAGATCTTCTGTTACTAAAGGAAACTTCTGAAGCCAACCAACTTCACACTCACACGCGCGCATACCCTTGGAATCTTATGCCCTCTCTAGAACAACCGTAATACTGTGATTAATTAACTAAAATTGGAATGTTTTGGCAAACTGACTTTATATCACTGTGTCGCGGAAACTATTCAACTGAGAGAAAAAAGTGAATTAGCTATTTTTCCTGTAACTCGCACCGGAAACGAGATATCTGCGAAAAAGTTATTTTTTGTCCTATTTTTCCAATATGGTGGCACAAGTGGCAATGCCCCAAGGTCTAAAACTCGGAATATTAATTAATATATCCAACTTAATAACTATGGCAAGTATAAACTTTCCTTGACCTTTTGCAAGGTAAAACCTACCTATTGCCTGGGCTATATAACAGCTAATGAACGCCGAAGAGTATGGTTGACTTCAGATATATTTTGCATATAAAAAATGTCGGCATCTTTGATTTTTACGCACCATCAAACACGCCGACATTTTTTATATGCACAATATATCTAAAGTCAACTATAGGGGCAATAGTGCGTCGGATTTCCATATCTTGAGTTCTACTATAGCTAGAAATAAAAATTATTTTAAATAAATTCATTATGCACATGTGCATCTTTCTCTTTGTACGCCACTGACGGCTTTATATAAACAAATAACATATACAAATAATATACCAATCGATAGAAAAAATAATGGTCTTTATTTTTTATATCCTGTAGAATTTTGATTTATTGGGCCGTTTGAGAGGTATAGCCAATCATGTGTCGTTATTGGAAGGCTCCTCACCCTTTTTTTTGCTGTGGGGCCTTAAAAAAAAGAAAATAGCAAAAAGCAAATGAAGGGTCTTATGCAAAATTTTATACTCTATCGAATGGCGCCAAGATCATCATTCCTCTAGCTCCTACCGTTTTTGAGAAAAAAAAAATATATATAGGCAGATACAGGCAGCTCCTTTGAGGGGGAGCAGGCATGATTTCTCGAGGTGGGTCTGTTCAAAAATCTACTTATTTTGACTAGTTCTATTCATGGTTAAAACGATTTGCTATTACTCAAAAGTAGAAATATCAAAACACCCAATTGGCACTAAGAAATAACTCGTTTTTTGATTATAATGACCTTTTGAGTAGGACATTTTTTGACGGCTTTCAGATTTTGAAACATCAGTATATCATCATTAATTTTATATCAAATTCAGCTTGTAACAACGACACCCCCACGGAAGTCACAATAAGCGTATTAATGCACTCTACTATGATTCTTCCACCTTGCAGGATTTAATTTATTTTTGATATCATATTACGGAATCCAACATCGAAGTGAAATGTAACTTCATGCTTTATAATTTAATACAAAATATCGTATTCACACCAAGAAAGATTCTATCGAGTGCTAAACTAGTTTCAGAAGAGAAAGGGAAAGGAAAAGAGAAACATGACCAGGCATCCACAGAAACTAATTGAATCACTGATGGTCATCTATTTCAAACATATCTATCAGTTTCAGGCCACTAATAATTAATTGGGGATTATCTTACAGATAGATGGCTAGATAATTTATTGACAGGGTTGGGCAAAATCTGATTTTTATTAAAAGAATAAAAAATCAGTGATTTAAATAAAAAAATCCAAAAAAAAAAATCACGATAAAAAAAAGTAACGAAACTATGTAAACTGCTAAATAGCCCACAAACATCCTTATGCAGATATCTTCATAGGGAGCGGAGTCGAAGAACACTTAACCCTTATTGGGTTACATGTCGCCAGCATGTTTTGCAAAAAACTGGAAAGCTTCGTACAACTTATATATTGCTGTAAAAAGCCTTTCAAATGAAGAGTTCTAATGAATGCAAGTGGTGTGGAGTGGCTGGAGGGCTCCTTTGAGTAGGAATAAGCCTTTCGCAGAAGTGCGAACCGGAAGTTGTCCATTAAGTTCATTTGAAGGGTGAAAACTTATGCAGTCTGTATATAGACCTGGGTAATAACTTCCGGTTCGCACTTCAGCGCCGTGTTATTGTGGTCCATATCTAGCGAGGGAGCCTGAAACCCGTTCATTTAACATGAAAACGTAATTATTACGCAGGTCTATATATACTAGGGATGGGACGGATATCCGGTCCGGCTACTGCATCCGGCCAATCCGGCTTCCAAACCGGATATGAAAAAATATCCGGTCAACATCCGGCCAAATAAAAACTGTCTAAAATGCCCCCCCCCCCTTCCCCCTAAAGCGGCAGGGCTAGGGGCGGGGACTTTTAGTATGTTTACCTCCTAACTACCTCCAACACACTCCTGAAGAGAAAAATTCTCCCCTCCTAAATGTTCTCTACAACTCTTTCATTGACTGGACTAACAATCAAACTAAATAACAAATATAAAAAAAGTCTTAAATTCTTCGCGAATACAATAGTGGTGGTAGTATAGCTATTTTTCTCCATTGTATTGCTAATGACAAAAACAGCAACTGCTGACGATCTCGAGAAATTACTTTTTAATTTGATGTGTAATTACACAAAATGGTAATTCTGAGAATGAAGTTCCTTAGAAAATCATAATATTAATAAATACAAAAACACTATAACTGGATAGAACCAAGTACACACATATAAATATTAACTATTAATTATTATTAGTTCTGTTCTGGTGTACCATGCGCATTTCGTTTAATTACAATTACTTGCAGCAATGTGCAAGATTGCCAGGACAGGACAATACGGCGACTTGAATTTAATTGTAAATATCGCGGCCTGCTCGTAGATAAAGCGACTGCTTGAAAAGGCAAGATATCCGGCCGGACCGGATTTTGAACTGGCCGGATATACTGCATCCGATTATCCGCCCAAAAGCACATCCGTCCCATCCCTAATATATACGCTGAAAAAGTTTTCACCCTTAAAAATGGACTTAATTATGCAACTTCCGGTTCGGACTTCAGCTCTGTGTTGTTGTGGTCCATATCTAGCGAGGAGGCCTGAAATCCATTTATTTACCCTTAATACGTACTTAACACGCAGATCTATACTGAGTCTGAAAAAGTTTTCACTCTAAAAAAGGGACTTAATCATGCAACTTCCGATTTGTACTTTCGGTTCGTATTGTGGTCCATATCTAGAGAGGAGGCTAATTAGTTTGTTGGATTTCTAATTTTGAAAATTCGTGTCAAACTAGAGCTGTTCTTCAGGCACATCATAATTCGTTCCGAATTTGATATACCACGGATAGAAAACTTCAAAGCTTCATAACTGAAAAACTACTATTAATTTTTCGGCCTTGCTCCCATGGAGACTTTCATTCAGGATGATTTCATAAATAACATATTTCAATTTTAACCAAATCTACCGGGCATTGTTTTACATAAGAAACATGCGGGGTCCTTTGCTCTCTCGACATTTTTCGCTAATATATTCGAAACAAAAGTCGTTTTTTACATCTTCTAATTTCGAGGTGTTGCCACTAGTATTTTTGCTCCAATTTTTCGAGTGTTAAATAATACCCCATCTATGGCTCGTTTCAGAAATAAAACATTCCTTTCTGTACCAAAAAGGCTAATTTTACTGACCAAACAGTGGTTTATTATTATGAAAACTACAAGCAACATGTTTCGTGAAGAAATAATTCAAAATAATCAAACAATTAGTATCTATTGGCTTCTTCGGCGTCAGTTGAGAGTGTTTTCGACATTTGGTATAGTTCGTTCTAATTTCAAAAATCCTTTGGAAGCCGAGAAGATAGCCAAATAAGTGTTTCTTTATTAATATAACAATTAATTTTAAAAATATTTACTCATTACACGTATGTACTGTCGTGAGCAAAATTAAATAGGACAACTATTTTTTTCTAATGTAAATCTCTCTCTATTTGCACACTTCCAATGAATTATGACAACTAACTGACAATGTCACAAAAATTAAAGTTAGATGTACACAACACAACTAGATTTTAGCAATGATGTTCGTAGCTACGAAGATGATTGTTGATGAAAAAAACCGCTGCCCAAGGAATCACTACTTCCACATCCGGATTTTCTATCCAAGTCACACAACGAAAAAATTTTGTATCTGGAAATAATTGTTTATGGAACTTTAATAATATAATATTTTAAATCATCTACCCCAAAAATCCATAAAACGATACCCCACAACGGTAGTGGATGGTGACAGGGGGTAGGAGTGGGGCGGGGGTGGATAAAGTAAAAAAATATTTTGAGGTTTCAGGTTCTTGTACACACACTAAATCACATTTGTTTCATCCCCTTTAATAATGAGGTGGGGTTGGTAATGGGGGTGGCTACCTGTTTACTCCAAATTTACCCCAATTTACCCCACAACCCTTCGACGGAACAAGATGAAAATATAATCTAGTTCTAGATCTCGTTAAAGTACATATGTGTACCAAATTTCAAGTCAATATCTCAAACGGTTCCAGAGTAAACGTGCGTACAAAAAAAGTTACAGACCGACAGACAGACAGAAATTTTTTTTTCGCTCAAACTTGAAATCTCGACGTTTCATGACATTCTAAGCCTATTTGAACAATAAAAATTTTTTTAAATTTTTTTGTCGTTACTATACTTCCACTGGATGTGGAAGTAAAAGGGCGCTGTACTGTGGACTAGTACATTGGGTGCATGTTGCCAGCCATTTGACTTTTTTATATACATATTTACTAATTTAAAATAATAAATCGTTCTATTTGATTTTAACATTAAAATTTCATTTGCTTAAAGAAACGATTTCTACAACTTTTAACATTAAATCAAATTAAAAATAATTGATTTAAATCGCCGAAATCCAGTAACTCAAACAAGAAATTATTAAGTGTTGACAAGTTAAAAGGTAATTTCGACAACTCCTGCAATTTTATCATACATTTCTGGTGATTATTTTAGTGACAAAACACCAACTTCACAAATTGACTTTTGATTTATCTGTTTTTCTGTTTTAATTTATCCATCGTCACACCCAAAATAAACAGTCCCTAAACTAGGACTGAAACTGTTTAAAATAGACTAATCGTGAAGTTTATATAGTGGAAGACCAGACCCTCTGAATTCGACACCCTCTATACAACTCGCGAACACCCACCTAAAAAATAGGTAATCTGATATAAAATAACCTGCTAAACTTGATTTTTGAATTCGCCCATTGATTTGAGATTGCCAAAATGACCAAATTGGCAATTTTCTAAAAAAAATAAAAATTATGTGTTATTTTTTGTTTTTCATATAACACGTCATATATTTTTTATTTTACTTCAGAATTTTTTTATTTTTTTATGTAATATTCTCTAACTATTCTTTGATATGTTGAAAGTAAAAAACTTTACCTAAAAAATAATTAGTTGGCAAAAAACAATAACAACTTTTCTTTGACGCAAAATCTTTAAAATTTGCAGAGTAAAATGTCCGATCGAGGTATCTTTTTTATTTTTAAAGTTAGGTGCCTACTATAATCGAAGAAAATGTTCCGAATGAACTAAATAAAATCTTTTACAAGAAGTTTTTTTTGAAATTTTGCTCCCTTGTCGAAATATTCATTGATTGTTTCAGCGTCCGAACGAATGCGCGCTACTGTGAATCGGCCGCAATCGCATCTAGAGCTAAACGCAGACACGTGCCGGGTGATTATTATTTTCCAGTGTTCATTTATGTTAAGTTGAAAGTGCTTTTTGTCTCAGTCCTTATATTTAGTGCGTTATAAACACATAGTTTGACATAATAAATTATAATTACTCGGATAGGAAATCAAAGGAAACAAGCTAAAAACGTACTCTTCGCCTGTTCACTGGATTTTTATATAATTGTTATACATTCAATAGGATACTTTTCGCAGTTTTTTTGTAAATAATGTTACTTTTAGACATTTTTTATTTTATAGTACGATCTTGGTTGGTAAAAGACTTGGTAAAAAAACTATACCAAACCTCATTTGGGTTTCGATTCCGAGTCAAAAGAACTACACCACCACCTTACACGTAAAAATGTAAATTTTTACATTATAAGACACGAGCTAAAATCATATTTTCACGGTTGTATATTACATTATAAAATGTATATTTGTAAAATATATAAATATCTAGATATTAAAATGAAATATCATTTCACCAGATTTCTTTCTATTCAATTACAAAAACCGCTGCCCAAGGAATCACTACTTCCACATCCAGATTCTCTATCCGAGTCACTCACAACGAAAAAACTTTGTATGTGAAAATAATTGTTTATGGAACTTTAATAATATAATATTTGAAATCCTCTACCTCAGAAACCCATAAAACGATACCCCACATCGGTAGTGGGGTGGGGGGTGGATGAAGTAAAAAAATATTTTGAGGTTTCTGGTTCCTGTACATGCACTAAATCACATTTTTTTTTTCATCCCCTTTAATAAGGAGGTGGGGGTGGTAATAATGGTGGTAATAATGCCAAAAATTCTTTTGAGACCTCAGCTTCTCTTGTATATACTAAATGCCAATTTCATGGACTCCTACCTGCTTGATTTACCCATTTACCCCAAATTTACCCCAATTTACCCCCCAACCCTTCGACGGAACAAGATGAAAATATAATCTCGTTCCAGATCTCGTTAAAGTACATATGTGTACCAAATTTCAAGTCAATATCTTAAACGGTTTCAGAGTAAACGTGCGCACAAAAAAAAGTTACAGACAGAAATTTTTTTTTCGCTCAAACTTAAAATCTCGACGTTTCATGACATTTTAAGCCTATTTGGACAATAAAAATTTTTAAAAATTTTTTTGTCGTTACTATACTTCCACGACGTGGAAGTAAAATATAAAAATTAATTTTTTTGTTCAAATTGAAATCATTAAGTAATAACATTTTTATTTACCGATCGATTTTGTTCAAATAGCTAACACTAATTTACTGTCCAAATTTCAGTACAATCGGAATTTTCTTTCTTCAGTTATCGTGCTTACAAGAAACGTGACGGACGGACAGACGGACATTTTGAAAGTTGTTCAGAATTCGTTCACTAACACAATGGTATGAAAATTTTTTGTCTGCGAGCGATATTTACGGTTTTAGAAATGTACCGATCAAATGCAAAATCCGATGACATTTCTGTGGCTCTAAAGCAATATTTAGAACAGAAAAATTTATTTTTATCACTAAATCCAGTTTAAAATGCACAATGTAGAAGATCGTATACCCGAATTGCTTATAAAAGAAAATCAGAAATTGTAAATCCTAGTACAGAGAATACAAGTAAAAAGGGCATTTCTGCAATGTGCTATTTACAAGACAGCCTACCAAATTAAGCCCAGAATTCCAAATGTTTTAGATTTTGGATGGTACTTAAAGGAGGAAGTCTTATTTTCAAAGATGATTTCAAAAAGCCCAAAACCCAATTTTATTGAGTTAACTCCATTTTGTAAATGTAAATTATATAACTGTACTACAAGCTGCAAGTGTAGCAAAGCAAACGTGCAATGTAACATAAGTTGTTTATGCGAAGGAAAATGTAATCTTTGGTACCCACTTGCTGTTATAATTAATGAAAATATATTTTTTAATGTGTATGTTTCGAGATTATCTACATAATTTTATAACATTTAATTGCAAATAGAAACTAAATAATCCGTAGACTCGCTTGATCGCTTAAACGACACCACAGATGGGCGACGTTAACAGAAGTTATGCTTTAAATTAATGCGGACGAGTTGCGCGGCCGCATTCAACAGCGTCATCTCGTTACATGAGCCGAATTTCAAAAAAATCTCTTTATAAAAAAGTTTGTTTAAAGTATATGGAACATTTTTCTCGTTTATACTATAACTCTCTCTTTAAAAATAAAAAAGTTACCTCGATCGGGTATTTTTCAATGCAAATTTTAAAAAACCGCGACAATAGAGGGTAATTATATTTTTTTTAGGCACTATATTATTAGTTACACTATATTCTTTGCCGTCAGACTGTCCAAGAATATTTGAACGATAATGTGTAAATTATTGGTCTAAATCGAAATTAAAATAAAAAAGATATGATGTGTTATGTGCAAAACAAAAATTAACACATAATTTTAAAATTTTTCAAAAAATTTACGAATTGACCGATTTGGCAATCTCAAATTAACGGGCGAACTCAAAAATCAAATCCAGAAGGTCATTTTACATAATATCATCTGTTTTTTAGGTGGGTGTTCGCGAGTTGTATAGACTACTTTTAAAATGCTTCCTACAGATTGGCTGCTCTCCGACTAATAAGTGAGTTACTGCAGTGATCTCCTAGTATACATACATATACATACGATTGAGTGTTGGATATCGGTCGGCACTTAGCGGTTAATCTGTTTCAATTATGACAACCATATGGTTTTCATGCCTGTGGGTGTTTGAAACACATGTATTACTACTTCCTTACGGCATAAAAGTTGTACCAACTTAACGTCATAGTGAAAAAACGATATAGAGTGAAGTTTTAAACTATAGTTGAAAAATTCTGACAAATCTAGATTTAGACTTTATGAGAGTCGTCGAGGTAACTTGGACAGTGCACGGTAGGGCTAAAATCAGGTAAAGTTAGTAAAGAGTCAAAAATCGAAAATGGTGATAAATGTTATATATTTTTTTGGTTATTTGACTTCTAACCTTTCCGTATTGTATTTTCTTAATAAATAAAAAAATCTGTATACATAATTATGTTAAAGCTGAAAAATTGGTTTAAAAACTGTTTCGCAAGTCAAGAAGTCGTCGGCGAGCATGTTGGAACTCGTTGAAACTTGCAAATCCCGGTCGAGTATATAAGAAAAGGAAAGGGTTTACAACTTCTTTTAATGATTAGTACTGACTGAACGTTAACGCGGGACGTATACCAAAAAATAAATAAAAATATCTAGTCGAGGCAAGAAAGAAAAAGAAGAGCGTTTGGCAACGTTTTGTCAAAAAATAAAGTTACGGGCAAACTTGGATCCAGCGCAATATGTAAAAAATGTAATAAAGAAATTCAGGGGCTTGTCGACAGGCTAAAAAACCACTGGGAAACCTGTCAAAACCAGTCAAGTGAAGGTGAAAAAATTAATGAGTCACAAGCCAGTACAAGCCAAAGTGAAAATGTTCAACGAACAGCAAGCAGGAGTGGTAAATAGTTGCAGTAGCACTAGTTTAAGCTCCTTTGTTGTAAGAACATGTTAAAACAAAAAGGAAGAGTTAGACAAACAGGTAGCCAGAGCCATTTTTGCAACAAATTGTTCTTTTAAGTCCATTGAAAAAGCGTTATGCAATAAAAAAAACTTTCAAATTTATAGGCAAATTACTTATTCCTAAACAGAAAGCTCTAATTTAGGTTTCTCAAGTTCATTACAATAATGATTTTATAACATAAGCCAAACTTTAAACCTATTTTACTCAAAATAATGACTTTGTCGGATGGTGATGTTAAGACCAGGGTATGTCCCGCCTTCTAGGATTAAGTTTCAGTTATCATCAACCTTTTTAAATCAAATATTTGAAGAGGAGAAATCAAAGTGCTTTGAGAATTTATCAGGTCAATCAGTCCGTTTGTCTCTTGATGGTTGGTCAAATGTTCATAATGAACCGATAATATGTGCAGTTTTGATACTAAAAAATGGAAAGTATGGAAACAGTTTTCTTCTGGAAAGTATAGATACATCAGAACGTCCACACACTGGTGATTATCTTGCAAACTTGGCCATTGATTCAATAAAAAGTGCAAAAATGACTGTAACTACAAAGTTACTAGTTTTGCCAGAGATAATGAGGCAAACGTGAATATAAGGAAAAAAATTTCCGAGGCCCTGGATTACCTTATTATAACATACTGGTGTTTTGCCCAAATACTGAATTTGCTTTCCAAAGATTCGGAAGTTACAAAAGTAAAATCACACGTAGTTCAAATTGTAAAACAATTTCGCAATACACACTTGCCAAATGCTTGGTACAAAGAAAAAAGGGTCAAGAAACTAACATTACCACAATAAATTAGATGGAATACAGTTTCCGACTGCCTTGAGGTTTATGTCACTGAATGGTCCAAGTTGTTGCAAATCTGTGAAGAACACAAATATAACATTGATCTATTGATTTTTAATGTGTGTCCGCAGAACGTTGTAAAAGTAGTTTGGGCACTTTTTCACAGATCATCTTGTAATGCTATGTACAATATCACGTTTTCTCAGCTTCTTTTCAAGTTTTTATGTGAATATTTAAATTGTATTTTTAATTGAATAGTGTTTTGAATTATTTTATTGCTTGATGGAAGTCGGCCATATTGGATCAGCCATTTTAAATTGCCTTTTTTTGACATGATAATCTGTTTTAGCTACCTCAAAAACCCCCTTATATGTCAATTTGAATTATAATAATCTTGTAAAAAAGAAAGTCTTTTTTGTTTAAATAATTAATAAACAATTTCCTCCCGAATATATGTTTTAACTTTTTATTTTAAGCTATGTAAAAGTGATATCGAAATGTTTTAGGAAAATTGAAGCTTCCCGTAATTATTCCGAAATAATACATATTTTCAGTATCTATTTACTCCACTATTTGTGCTTTGACTAGCTGTGATAGGTTTCTATTTAAAAATGAAAATCCATTTTAAAATGTTTAACGCATACACGAGATAAATAACTACAACATTACTAATTTACCGTCAATATAGCATCAATGATTTAATTCCTTTTAAAAATTAGGCTCGATATTTTGTCAGAATTTGTTATCACGGCCAATTTGAATGAATTACGCGCAAAGCGGTTTCACATCTGTAAGCCTGGTATAAGTATAAGAAATTCAACACCTACTAAAGATTTTCTTAACAACACATTTATAGAGCTGTATATCAAATAATTCCTAAGTTAATAACTACAAATAATGTTGGTAATAATGTAACTTTCGAAAATGTATTTTGCAAGTGTAAACTTAGAAAATGTACTGGCACTTCTAGTTGAAGCAAAGCTGGGTTGTAATGTATAATAGGTTGATATTGTGAAAGAAAATTATTAGGTTATAATTATTTTAAGTATGCATAATGTAAATATAAAATTTTGATACTAAGTTTATTTAGTTGCACATTGTTTTCTCTATCTCATGAATATTTTAAGTTATAATAGTTTTTGTTCGTAAGAATCGTAAGTAAATACTCTTTAAATGTTTCTGTTTCTTTTTTTCATGATAACGAGTGAAAAGATTTATGTATAAATAATAATCATAATAAGAACGGAGAACAGGAGATTTAAAAATGCCTCCATGCTGAAATTTACACTTATTTTGTGGAATTTGTGTCCAATTTATTTTATAAATTCGTTTCGCCCCCCTGAAGATTTCCAAAAAGAATGAAAGGTTTTGACTAATGTTTTGAAGTTTCGTTTTTAATTATACAATTTCTGACCTGAGCGTGAAAGTTATAAGCCTTTAATTCTTTTTTTAATTTTACAAAATTAATATATTAACATGTTCAGAAGTGGAACGTCAATATAAATTAAAAAACTGGTCAATTTCTTATCAGTATGGAAGGTTTGCTTGAGTAATACCTAAATAACGTATAAAGATATAGGGCTATGTATGTTTACCAACGCACTTAAAATAAAAAGAAGTGGTATATCCCCAAAACAATTAAAAGGCTAATAATAGAACAGAAAGAAGTGATACCAATCAGTCAAGAATTGGGAGTGACAATTATCAAATTGTGGTATAGAGGTATCTAGTGCACATGACACTGACGCTTTAATGCTCTCAACATCCCCCATTATAGTTATAGAAAATTTTAACCATAACCGTATACTTCACGCCATTTATTAGCTATAATATGCCCACCTTTTACAAAAAAATAAACTTTTCCAGGTTTTCCAGGCTGTTTCTAAAACTCCAGTACTCAGTACCAAGAACGCATTTCTGTTAGATGAGAAAAACCATAAACCATAAAAAATATTTTATTATTCAAAATATACTAAACTTGAACATTACTATTGGACAATAGTATTAACTAACTAAACTTTCAAAACAATAACGAAAATAAATAAAAAATCATTTGTGGCGAAGCCAAATAACACGAAATAAAGAGATGAATGTACTACTCTTAAAAATGTTGTCAAGTGGAATTTTCCCTGACTCTGTACCAAATTCCCTGACTTTTCCAGATTTTCCAGGTTTTCCAGAAACTACCAACCCTGTTTCTAAAGCTTTAAAAACTATAAGCAACGTTCTTTGAAATAATCAATACTTTCGAAGGTACCTAACTAAGTATGATACTTTTATTTCGAAAAAATAAAGATAAGTACAAAAGTATTCCTTACAGTTTTCATAAAAATTAACATTTTTACTCAAAGAGGCGCAAAAAGGCACTGTTACCTCCGTTTTTTCCATCCCCTACGTCCACCAAGTGGGTGATTCACTTGAACAATCTTTGTTCGTAAAGTGTATGTTATTATTTTTAATTATATATCTGCAAAGTTTTAACCAGCTATATATTATTTTATCAAATATTTAAATTTATTTTCAGTACTAAAATTAAATACTAACTTTTGGGATTCAATATTTGACAACTTTGGGGATTTATTACTCCTTTAATTTTCACAATCGAGCAGGTAAAATTTCACTTGTCATAACATGCCTAATATGACCATAAAGAAAATAACATTCTAAATTTTAAAAAATCACCAGCTATTAGACTAATATAAAGTTAAGTAAATTGTAGAAAAATAAATGCATTTGTCTTTAGCTATTATGCAAAGGAGACCATAGAATCCACTCATAAGTGCCAACAAAGGAACTGTCAAACTCTCAAGGAATTTGAGTAAACATATAAATGAAAATATCTAACATTTGTTTTGTAATTACGCTGATATAAAATTAATTATTACCTATTTCCATTGTTATTCTTTTTATACGCATTTGAGGAATATTCTTTGTAGAAAAATTGGAACTCAAATTTTACTTCATCAAATGATAGTAAATCGATGAATAGTACTTTAAAGTTGACAGACAAAAGTAGCAAAACTCAACGTCAACTAAATAACAATGCAACTTCTAGTGATTTTGTTGTCAAACAGTCTTCTCTCGGCACGTAGTGAATGATTATACAATCCGCACTTAATTATTAACAACCCTTATTTAATTTAACAATACCCAGCGCCACCTTTTGATCAGTCCTGTGTTTTGTAATTCATGATTTCTTCCCCAAAACACAATTCAATAACATATTTTGGAGAAACCTTAAACTTGCAAATAAACAAGTAACCTACAATTTAACTTTTTACCAAGCAAAACTCCGGGCCTGAGAACGCATTAACCATATCTATGTATATACAAGTATATAAACAAATATTTTTCAGAATATCAAAATAACACACATACGTATTAAAGCACGCGAAAAAATTACTCAGTACGATTTTTTTTTAAAGAAACAAACCGACGAATGAAGGAAAACCTATCACTTTACTAAAAGTTACATTTTAGTGGGGAGGGTGTGCCATTCTAGCAAATACGCGGACGTCTACTGGCGCCCAAGCGACCGCAGTTGATTCACTGCGTCGGGACGGCGCGCGTGCGCCTTTCCGGTTTCTCGGCGATCGGGGAAATGCTGGTGTTTCCTTAGATTCTTTATTGCCGCATGAGATACGAGGGGCGGACGAGTTTTGTCTTTGATCTCTCCTTGTATTGATTCGGGCTGCAGTTAACTAGTAGGCCAAGATGATTTGATAGTTTTACTTAAAAAACTAGGTTTTTTCATTAAAAAAATATTGATATAGTAATCTTCAGGCGCCTACGCCATCTCAATCGTGCGGGTCAAGTATGCGCTGTATACAGTAATTCTCAACAATTAGGTCAAAATCACGTTCTACATAGTTATATAATAGGCTTTTGACCATGATGATATAATTCACAATTAAATTTTAGACGTTTAAGAAACGAACGATTTAATCATTAATGTCATAATGCTCATAATGTTTAATAAATAGTACAGGAAACAAAGAAAAAAATTTGGCGTAATAACATATTTATACCTGGCTGGTTAAAACTTTCCACTCGTACAGATCACACTTTACGGAAAAAAATGTTTAAGAGAATCACCCACGTCGACTGTTGCTGGTGCATTGTCGCAGCTTTGTCAGTTACAAAATATGCAATTTGCAGAACATTTTAACTCTGCCTTTCTAGAACCACATGCTGCACTGCACTCTTTCTTGCATTAACAGAAATTTAAGTAGCTTTTTAGAAGCACGATCTTTCAGCATTGTTACTGGTGCAAGCCCAGCTTTGCTCTGTTTCCAGCCCCATTCTTCAACATTTTTACAAACCCCCTGCCACTCCTGGACTTGATAATATGTCCTGAATGAATGCTATAGGGGACAACCACGTAAAAAAAGCACCATATACTCTACTTCAAAGTGGTGTGGAAACGAGTATTGAACATTGAATTATGCATAGCAGACAAGTAAAATCAACTATATTGAGGATTTTCCGGTATGAAAACAAAAATACTCCTTCTTAAAAGTCGTACTAAATTGAGAAATTACCAAAACCATAATTTTGTCAAGAATGCTCGACTTCGATCGGCTGCTGCACCGAAACTATTCAGTTTAACGAAAAAATGTATAGGACATATTTTGACGCACGAGGCACGCAAAGCGAGATATTTAAAAGAAACTGTTTTGTGCGCCATTTTTTCAATATGGCGGCGCCGGCAGCTGAGATCACATTTTGCATTTCTTCTTACTTCATTTAGGGCATCGAAATCTACAGATTTCCAAAGTTTCAAAACTCCCGCACTTATTCGGACTAAACCCCTTGATTTATGCTCTCACCGCTGTATACTGTTTGATTTTTTAAATCGAAAATGAATGCATATTTCCCTCTCACTCTGCAAAATGTTGTCCTTAAATATTAATTTTCAAGAAAGATGTAAAGATTTTTGTAAACACTGTAATCGTGAGATTATGTAGATTACGAAAATTGAAGTCTCTTAATTACGTCAGTCGGTATGTCTGTCTGTCGTTCTGGTACCTATCTGTCTGTTGGCGATATATCTACAAAACCATTTTGAGGAGAAGAATAATATTTGGTAGGTAATGGACGCTATTGCCCACAAAGAACTGGGATATACTTCCGTGAAAAATATATAGGGTGGTGGACACCTACAAAAATAATGAAGGACAAGATGTGACGGAAGACGGTAATATTTGGCATGTAATTAATACAACTGTCCAGGACGAAAAATATGAAAAATATACAGAGGGGGGTCAGCCCAAAAAAATAATGAAAAATTATGACGGAAGGCAATAATATTTCGCATGTAGTTAGCACAACTGTCAAGGAAGAAAAATATTAAAAATATACATGGTAGCCACTCTAAAAAATAATTAATTGAGATATTATGGTGGAAATAATATTTGGACTATAGTTGACACAATTATCGAAGAGGAAACCGGACAAACTTTTAGTAAAAACTATACAGAGTGGTCAATTTAAAAAATACAGAAGAAAATTATATTTGAAATGAATAGTCGTATAGTAGTAATTTTAATTGAAAAAATACAGAAAAAATAGTTAATAAATAAATGATGCCAAACGAAGTAATACCTTTACAGATTTTTTTGAACCTAATAGATTTATTTTTAATTTGTTTTTTTTTTGTAAAGAAATATCATACTTGTAGTTAAATATCTCCGCAAGTACCTATATTGATTGTTTCAAAAAATGTTGTTTAGTTTTTTAAAGCTTCTGATACCGTGCGTGTAATTTCCCATTAGGCATGTACATTCACGTAGCACAATAGATATGACAACATAGCTGCCGTAAATTCCTCCGTCGAGCGGAGCATCCCAGCCTGTTATTTTATTTCAGCCAGTTGGCACGTGCGATGTTGTAATTTTACTCCCTATGCCTAGCGTTCGGCTACACGCACGGTATTATCTGTTTTTTGTTTTTGCAAAAATGGACGTATTATGGCTAATACATTGGTGTGAAGTATACAAATAAGTACCTCAAAAAAACATAGTAAAGAAGAAAATCTACTTTTTAATACGTTTTTAATATTTATATTTTTAACAAAACATTATTTTTACTTCCACATCCAGTGGGAGTATAGTAACGACAAAAAAATTTTTAAAAATTTTTATTGTTCAAATAGGCTTAGCATGTCACGAAACGTCGAGATTTTAAGTTTGAGCAAAAAAAATTCTGGCTGGCGGTTTGTCTATCTGTATGTCTGTCCGTCTGTCGGTCTGTAACTTTTCTTGTGTGCACGTTTACTCTGGAACCGTTTGAGATATTGACTTGAAATTTGGTACAGGTAAATTTGGGGAAAATAGGTAAATCAAGCAGATAAGAGTCCATAAAATTGGTATTTAGTATATACAAGTGAAGCTAAGGTTTCAAAAAAAAAATTTGGCATTAGCCACCCCCATTATTAAAGGGGATGAAAAAAAATTGTGATTTAGTGTGTGTAAAAGAACCAGAAACCTCAAAATGTTTTTTTACTTCATCCATCCCCACTACCCACTCCGCTACCGATGTGGGGTATCGTTTTATGGGTTTTTGGGGTAGAGGATTTCAAATATTATATTATTAAAGTTCCATAAACAATTATTTCCACATTCAAAATTTTTTCGTTGCGAGTGACTTGGATAAAAAATCTGGATGTGGAAGTAGTGATTCTTTGGGCAGCGGTTTTTATATATATAATAAATGTTTTATTTGCAATACAGAATTGCCAGTTTGACAATTTGCAGCTGTCAATATTGAGAAAATGTATCAAAATAAATATAAAAAAGGTAAAAAATCATGAACAGGTATGTGCAATTTTTTATTTGAAAAAAAATATATACCTGGTGCAACCGAATTTTACCATTGACAGCTGTCATTAAAGTTTAAAGTACTACTCACTCTATATGACGGTGTTAATTTTGTTCTACTAAAAAATGAACAAATCGGATTTTTTTAAATAAATAATACTATACAATATTGTGAATTGATTATATGTTTCAAACGGTTGTAACTCCGTTAATTCTTAACATAAAAGAAATGAAAAAGTAGGAAATTTTCTTAATTTTAATTTGTTTTTCATACAGCCATACAGCCAACCGCTACTCTAAAAACCATGTATTCCAATTAACCTATGTCGACAATGAAAAAACAAATATTGAAGATCAGCAAATGAGAAAAAAAAAACAGGTCTATTAGGACATTTATTTTTTTAAACACAAATAAAATCAGAGGACCAGCATAAATAGTATAAATTAAGAGGAAAAACAACAGAGGATACGAAGCTAACCTACTTAAACATTCACTCACAAAATTCATAATAAAATATTTGTTTCTTCCAAAAAACCGATGATACAATCAAAAATTTGTTTATTGTGGTGGCTGAGGAGAGAAAGTATATTAAAAGGAGCCTGAATATTATAATTAATAAGATTGTTATATAGTCTGTCACTTGCTGCTCTATATTTAGAACACTGGAAGAAATTTTAATGTAATCTTGGTAAAAAATATTTATTTTCAGAATTATTGACGAAAAATCACCCAAAAACAGTATTCTGGTGATTTTTTAAAAAATGGCCAAGTTGACGTTTTCTTTTTTTATGTTCGAAATGTCCAATAAAATCAGTATTCAGTGTTCTTTCAGTTATTCTAGTACACTGAAAGGGTGAGCTACAAATTTTTTTCAAAATAATATTTTTAGGCCCATTTTTTAAATATATGAAAACTGGACATATTCCCAGGTATACGTCATTTACATGAATAACAATATTGACAAATGTTTTGCCATACTTGGCTTAACTGTTCCTCAATTTAAAATTAAGTAGTTTTAAAATTTAACAAAAATATTTAAACGTTTATTTCCTTAAACAGTGAATTTTAAAGAAGAAATTGTTGCAAAATTAGCATTTTAGCAGTAGAAAAAGCGAAAATAATCTTCTATGTATAGCGTGTCCCACTTTTCATGTCCCCCCTCTCCATAATATATCAGTGATTAATCATCCGATTTCAACCGGATCGCTATCAAAGACCTTTACTGTGTCTTTTTAAGTAAAACAAAACTTATTTCAGTCATTGGCGTGCATTTTTATTAAAAAATCTCGATTTTTCGAGAAGTCACACCAGGCATTCTTTAGCTGAAAAACTAACGCAATATCATGCATGCTTTAGAACCCGTATATCCAAAATTTAACATTTCGATTTATGATTTTCGAATTACTTACAGTAGCTTGGAAACGAACTGTTTTTCGTTAAAAAGAGGACACGCTGTATATCTACAAACCGTACAAAAATACATATTTTTTAAAATTGACTTTTCTCCGCCTGGACATTAAAATACACTTTTCTGACAAGTTTTGTAGTTCAATTTTACTATTGCACCATATCTTGGTCTACGCTTAGTTATCCAAAAGCATAAAAACCAATACCAAACGAGACAAATAACAATAACTGTACACTATGGGTTTTTATTGTAATTTATTTATTCAATAAAAATGAAGGATGGCCTATAAACGGGGACGCTAATCCAACTATATAAAGTCAACATTTAGGTGATTTATTTTCGTTACTGGGACCTTGACTTCAGTTATACTAACAGCTATAAAATGATATGACTCAACTAATAAAACGATCGAACTTTTTACTCAGGAAAAAGTAAACGAGATAAAACTCATAAGATGACATACTAAAGTGTAGACCGAGACGTAGACAGCTTAATCGCGACAAAATCAAACAAAAGCTATATACAGAGTGTTTCAGAAAACGTACCAACTCTCTAGGGTGAATAAGTAATACGTTAAAAAATGGTGTTTACTGTATCACGAGCTGTATCATAAACGAGTGCTCGAAAATGCATAATATCAAATTCTCGGTCAGGTGACTGATAAATCGGTACAACCCTACACTCAAAGAAAATGATAGGTAAATTCAACCAAAAAGAGCATATGAAATCGCGCCTATCTAGTTTCATAGTTAAATCAATCAGAAAAGAATAGTCATACAACTTTATTTGTTTTCGTAAACAAATAGTAGTTTAATAATCATATCTTCTTGTAACTAGGGATGGCAACGATATATCGATATATTATTCGAAAAATATCGATATATTTGTATCGTTATTTTGCTACCGATATATCGATATAACTATCGATATATTTTTATATACTGGAATAGTCTCACTGCAGGGTCATAGGATATTCTCCCCCTCGCTCGTTAATTTTTATTTTGGTGTAAAATATTTTTTTAAGATGTCCCCCCCCCCCCGCTCATCAATTTATTTTGGTGGACAAAATTTTTTTTTTTAGAAAATTCTCCCGCTTATCAATTTTTATTTTGGTAGAAAAAATTGTTTTTTTAGATTTTCTCCCCCCTGCTCATCCATTTTTTCGAATATATCGATATATAGAAGTATCGATATATTTAGGGATGGGACGGATGTGCTTTTGGCTGGATAACCGGATACAGTATATCCGGCCAGTTCAAAATCCGGTCCGGCCGGATGATCCGACCGGATATCTTACCTTGCAGTCGCTTTATCTACGAGCAGGCCGCGATATTTACGATTAAATTCAAGTCGCACCCTTATTGTCCTGTCCTGCCAATCTCGCACATTGCTGCAAGTAATTGTAATTACACGAAATGTGCATGGTACACCAGAACAGAACTAATAATAATATTTATATGTGTGTACTTCATTCTCAGAAGAACAACCGCCATCATGAAAGTTATGTTTTAGTTTTCATTATTTTATTACTATTTAGTATTTATACCATACTTACCTAGTAGTCTATTAGGACCAAAGAATTTGATTTTAAATTTTAATATTATTTATTATACAGTGTGATTCACTTGAAATGGTAACACTCCAATAAATTTTTTATTTTTTTTCCGATTTCAATCAAATTTTACTGAAGTAGGAACAAATTAGGATCTACTTATAACGCCTCCTACAAATTCAAAGCCACCTGCGGTACCAATATATGCGGAGAAAATAAAAAAATTGTATTAGGCATATTTTTATCGGAAAATTTTGTTAATGAAACTTGTTCAGGATTCTACAAAAATATTAAGTTCAAAATTTAATCAAAATAAAAAAAATATATAAATTTTGATTAAAATAATGTCAGTCCGAAAATATTATTTTTCTGAAATCTATCGGGAATGTCTACATTTTCGGCGCGATTTTAGAGCGAAAAAAGCACAATTCCAGTATTTTAGTTCGCTGCTAGGAAACTATCAGAAAACAGACCTGAAAAGATCCGTTGCCAAGTAAAGATCAACAAAGCCGTACGGGAATGTTACTTCCCGGCCTAGGCCGGGAAGTAACATTCCCGTACTGTTTTTTATATATTTTTTAATATGCTAATATTTTTGATTTTTATACGTTTAAAATAGTATTGATTGTGATTTCAGAATTTTTTTTTTAAATGTTTATATTTTTTTGGATTTTTATACGTTTAAAATAGTATTTATTGTGATTTCAGAAAAAATAGTATGTGTACTTCGGTGTGAAAGCACATTCCCAGACTTCGATGCTTGTTGGCCTCGGCTAGCGCCTCGGCCAACAATTGCATCGTCGTCCGGGAATGTATCGCTTTCACACCTAGATACACAATATACTATTTAATAGTTTTTTTTTATTTAGAAAACTGGATTATTTTGTTTGAAATTCAACCCAAGCTGCCAGGTAGTTGTCAAGCAATTTACAGTTTTTTTTAAATTATTACTTTTAAAATTTTTTAAATTTTAATTTTTCAATTTTTTTATTTTGATTAAATTTTGGGCATAAGGTTTTTGGATAATTCTGAACAAGTTTCATTAACAAAATTTTCCGATAAAAAATGTCTAATATGATTTTTTTATTTTCTCCACATATTTTGGTACCGCAGGTGGCTTTGCATTTATAGGAGGCGAATGTTTTTCTGGTCATAAGTAGATCCTAATTTGTTCTATACTTAAGTATTTGATTCAAACAGAAAAAAAATAAAAAAGATATTGGGGTGTTACTATTTCAAGTGAAACATACTGTATATTAAGAATTTATGTTGTGTTTTTATTTTTTGTTTTCAATGTTATTTAATATATTATATATCCATATTATCGATATGTAGGCCTATTGAACAATTTAAGACTTATTTTTTTATATTTGTTATTTATTTTGATTGTAGTTTCTAGTTCATTATTAATTTTATAAATATTTTGATACGTAACTGACAATTAATAAATAACATTTAAGTTCCATGCATTTTGGACAGTTTTTATTTGGCCGGATGTTGACCGGATATTTTTTCATATCTGGCCGGAGCTGAATATCCGGTTTGCAGGCCGGATTGGCCGGATGCAGTAGCCGGACCGGATATCCGTCCCATCCCTAGATATATTTATTTCGATATATCGGATTGTATCGATACATGCTTGCGATATATCATATCAATAGGTATATCGATATATAATTTTTTTTTGCCATCCCTACTTGTAACAAATTAAATAGTACAATGACATTTTTTTATGTTCACTAACCATTTTCAATTTGGTCTACAATTAAATAGTACAACGACTTTGTTTTTTGTTCACCAACTAATTTTTAGGTTGATCTACACTTTATTGTATGATGAAGTTTTTTTTAGTTAGCCAAAATCTCAGTATTGAGACATCAGACCACCCAAGCCAAAGATTAGAGATCGTTTATAAGATCCATCCAAATATATCGATGATCGCTGAGAGAATTTGAACATTGCAATCATGTTATTAGTTTTCTATAAATTCATAAGAGTATAAGATAATGCATGATTGATTATTGTCAGTGATTTGTATGTGGCGTCATCTAGGAATAATTTCTGTAATAGACTATGTGGTAAGCAAGCAAATTACTTCTACATCCAGTGGAAGTATAGTAACGACAAAAAATTTTTTAAAAATTTTTATTGTTCAAATAGGCTTAGAATGTTATGAAACGTCGAGATTTCAAGTTTGAGCGAAAAAAAAATTTCTGTCTGTCGGTCTGTAACTTTTTTTGTGCGCACGTTTACTCTGGAACACATATGTACTTTAACGAGATCTAGAACTAGATTATATTTTCATCTTGTTCCGTCGAAGGGTTGGGGGGTAAATTGGGGTAAATTTGGAGTATATAGGTAAATCAAGCAGGTAAGAGTTCATAAAATTGATATTTAGTATAGACAAGAGAAGCTAAGGTCTCAAAAAAAATTTTGGCATTAGCCACCCCCATTACCACCCCCACCCCATTATTAAAGGGGATGAAAAAAAAAATGTGATTTAGTGTGTGTACAAGAACCAGAAACCTCAAAATATTTTTTTACTTTATCCACCCCTCCCACTCCCACCCCTTGTCACCACCCCCACCCCACTACCGATGTGGGGTATCGTTTTATGGGTTTTTGTGGTAGAGGATTTTAAATATTATATTATTAAAGTTCCATAAACAATTATTTCCAGATACAAAATTTTTTCGTTGTGTGACTTGGATAGAAAATCCGGATGTGGAAGTAGTGATTCCTTGGGCAGCGGTTTTTTATGGTAATTCCCTTTTAGAACTTCTAGAAGACAACAATAATATTGGTTTGTCTACAAAGTACAATAATACAGCGAACTAATACTGGGTTAGAATTACAATTCGATAATACTTAAAAATAAAGTCTACTATTTATTTAGTTTCATTTGACAAAATTCAACAAATTATTAGTAAAATGAATAAATTATAGTCTTATGCACCTATTTTTTAAGTTAATGTTTACTTTGTTGTGTGACAATCACCTTTTTGTTTAAAAATACTATTAAATATACTTCAATTTAACAAAATGAACAATACATATACTATTTTTTTTATTGATTTAACCCATACTATTTGCAAACAAAAGCGCTGATGCGACGTCTTAATTCATCAAAGTGGATGGCAGAACGATGTTATGTTTATGTAAACAGAACTGCGGGTTAACTCTACAATAATATTGGTTTATCTGTCAACTATAATAGTAGAGCAAACTGCTACTGGGTTTACAATTACATTCGACAATAGTTAAAAATAAAATATACTATTATCTAGTTTAATTTGACAGAATTCAACAAAATAATAGTCAGACGAAAAAAATAATAGTCTTATTCATCTATTTTTTAAGTTAATGTTTGTTTTGTTGTACGACAACTTTTTATTAATTAAAATAACAATCACCTCTTGTTTAAAAATACCATCAATATAGTTTGGTTTAACAAAATTAACGATATTGTTAGTTAACCATTTTTTTTGGTTGAATTTACCCATACTATTTCTTTGAGTGTATTATAAAATGTAACATCACCAAATTACAGATAATTTTGTCAGAAACAACTTTTTTGTAAATGCCATATTTCCCGAGAAAACAGATATAAATCGATTTCTTAATTAAAAATACCCCTTTTCACCCCCGCGGATCCGTAAAAACTCCTAAACTTTTTTTGTTTCATTAACTTTGGCCTATTTTGAGATAGTCGGTTGTGCCTTCGAAGCGAACGGTTGGGTGCCTGAAACACTCCCACTATAAACGCAAAATTGCCGTGAAAAACTCCGTCAAATTTGATAACTGATAATTTACGCGCAAATTGATACCTCATATCAAAAGAACAAAGTTGAAATAGAATTAATATTTGAAAACAACTAATACAGTTTTGTGACCAGTGCTGTGTATTAAGAAACGAAAAGAGCGTAATTAAACAAACAACCCAAGACAGGCAAAAGCAAGATAAGTACCTCCTTTTTCATTTTTAAGTACCTTCCCAGACAAGTATATTTATATACAATGGGGTTTTCCCAGAAACAAAAATTATTGCTGAAATACTTAATTCACGTAAAAAAATGATTTATGGCATATTTATTATCTTTTTAATTTTACTAATAGTAACGAAAAAAAAACTTAATGTTTGAAAAATATTGAGTTCATTTTAAACAGCCATAAATTAGCGCGTTGTGACGTCAACGCCCTGAAATCCAATAAAAAGTCGGCATAAGATAGCCGTGAAAAATATAAAACATAACCTCTATTTATTGACAGCACTTTTTTATTATTATGAGTTGTAATGGATTATCAAAATGCCTAAAAAAGCTTGTTTTGTACCTTTGTGTAATAATACTAGTGAAAATGCTCCCTCAATATTATTTTTGATATTACCACTCAATATTGAAAGACGAAAAAAGTGGTTTTCTGCTGTAAAATCTAAACAAATATTTCATCTAGGAAAAGATTTGTTCTGTTGTGAGAATCAGCAGCACCTCTTCCACTTTACTCATTTTGATCGTAGAATTAATAAAACATAAACCAGAAACTGATAAAATGATAATAATTTCACTCCAAACAATCCAAACATCAAAATATAAATAAAGTTTTAGATTAATCATCTGATGTGAACTGTCAATGCAGAAGCGGGTGAAGGTTAAGCCTAAACTACAAAATATCAACGTCCGACGCTTTTACGAATAACTTGTGTGGTATTTATCTGTATTCTGATTGGCCAATATTTACAAGTCCACTGCTTTAGACCAATCACAGTACAAACAATAAAAGAGGAAATTCTGAGGAGTTTTTGAGGAAAGCTTCCTTTAACACACAGTTAGAACCTATTATCAACTAATTATATCCATAGTCTCATTGGTTTTCCGGGCAGATACGTCATTCTGGCGCGTAAAAATGCCCGTTTTAAAAAGCCCTGAAATTATCAGCAAGTTGTTTAACTATATTTTCTTAGAAGTAATTCTTATTAGAAAAGTAAATTGTTGTAAATTAATAGAATGTTTTATTATATCATTTTCACGGCATAAAATGTTAAAATAAAATTAGTGGGAAAACCCTATTGAAGGGTTTAGGCCCATCACCCTTGAAGAGTCGACATTGTCGACAAGTTTATGGCAATAAATTAAAGCATGGCATGATATCCCTCTGTAAACCTGTAAATTATTTTTTTTAATCATTATAAAAATATTCAAATGAATTTGATCTGTCTGTAAAGTATGGTCATATAAATTTCTTTTGTTAACCTTCAAATAATCTTTTTTCATAATTATTAAAAATACTCAGGCGAATTTAATATAAACTGAACCCGTAATAATCAAACGTATATGGTCATAATATTCTCTTAGGTAAAATATCTAGTGAGGGTTTTCAGGTCGAAATTACGCTCATTGTCAAGTGTAATAACTTAAAAATAAGTCAATAAACAATCCTTTCTAGCAAATTTACATATGAGTCTGGCCAGGGGCGTGCCCCATCGGGGTGACAGTGCACCGTGTGGAATTGAAGCAATTTAAGAATATAATGGGAATTTGGATGGAATTGGAGGCCATTTACTTGGTTTCGGTGCCATTGGAATTTGGAAAGCCTTATCCATGCTATGGAAACATACAAATTGTTTATGCTTCTGGTGCGGCTAGGGTGGGACTGAGAAAGTTTATTAAAAAATCTAAAAAGGTTAGGACCGTAATAGTGACAAGCAGGGGGTAAACGGGAGGTAGTAGCTCTCCGGAAAGCACAAGAATGATGTATCTACTGCGGAGCGCGGGAGCGAGGACACATTGGCTACTGGTGCGAGGGATCGACGGCGACGGGAATTGTCTGTGTGGAGCGCTGGGCCATCGTTGGAGGGAGAAAACATAGAAAACACATTCCTTTTTGTGCGCCATCACTTGGTCTGGATACAGAGTGCGAAGGATACAGTTTTGAGTTAGGTGAGGGAAGAGTGTTTGAGAGGTGATGCATACCTCGGGACGTGCGATTGACGATTTTGTGAGTGGTGATTGGTTTTGTATATGATCCAGAGCTAGGTGCAATGTTTTTGGTGTGGTGCGGTAGAGCGGATCAAAAGGAGAGGGGAATGGAGGGGAGGAGAAGTATCACAGTGTTGTTGATCCTGACTTTTTGTTGGTGTCTAGTTTAATAGGAGTGTTTTGTGGTATTGCATATTTCTTGACGTTGTGGGTGTTACAATATAGTGTTGTGAAGCTGATTACATATTTTTCTTAAGTAAATTATCAAATGAGGTTTTCAGGTCAAAATTACGCTCGTTGATAAGTGAAAAGTTCTACATTAAATTCTACACTAAAAACAGGGAGACCAGGTTACACGGGGGAATCACAAAAAGGATAGAAATGTACGCAATGAAGTACTGGGGACACGTCCAAAGAAGGGAACCAACACACCTACTGAAGAAAGCACTAACACTGAACAGCAGCAAACTTAAAATGGGGAGACGATGTTACACGTGGAAAACAACAATCGAGAGGATCATGAACAAACTGGGAAAGGACCAAACATACTGGGAAAGAAAAGCGAGGAAAGAATGAATTTCGCAAAGCAATCGGAGCGATATATACTCTACCAGAATCAGAAACGGAGGAATCAGAAGCCTCAGAAGAAGAAGAAGACCTGTAGAAACAGAAGTACAAAAATAGGAGCACAGATAGCAGCGACACAATGCGGCAACATATCTCACAAGAAGACCCAGAATAGGCAGAAGCCCAGAACCAAAAATCCAAAAAAGGGGGCTTAAACGCTCCCTCACGCCATAATGCGGTAACGCATCTCACAAATACCTACACCTCCCATCCCACATTCCTTTACCATGCGCCATGTGGCTCTCGCTGCTGGCAACAAGCATGACCTTAGTCCAACCCAGCGTGGACGTAGCAGGCCCAGCTGTATAACTTGGGAGTGGCAGTAATGCCTACCGCACGCTGGTAAATCAATCAATCAATCAATCAATGAACTTTGGCCTATTTTGAACCTATAACCAAAGTTTAAGGTCTGCACAATTTTTTTCAAGTTAAAGTAAAGTTTTCCTGTATTATACCTTTAAACCGGAAAAACCACTCCCTTTTCCGCTTTTCCGGAGCTTGCAAGGGCTTGCCGAATAGGATTTTTTCTCGTCAATTCGATTAAAATAAGTAAATCTCGATCAGATGAGACCCAACCAACCCGGGGGTTCAAGCAGCCTTTACACGAACTTTTCCTTCGGTGGATTGTAGGAAATTAATTGACATTGGTATACATAGATATTTTCGTTTTTTCATTGATTATATATGTAAAAATATTCTCGTTTTTATTCACTCAATGATCTTTCATTGTAATCATCATATTCATCGACATTACCATCATCATTAGAATTATCATCATTACTATCATTACCATTATCATCAGACATTATTTCTGGAATTAAATTTGTATCGTATTCAGTGATGCAAAATTTCAAATTTCATTTTGAATGTTTCAATTTCAATTTGAAATTTATGAAAGTTTCAACGTATCCTCATAAATTTCTGAAATATCTGAATTTTATGAAAGTTTCAGATTAATCTGAAAATTACAATGTTTTTGAAACTTTCATGAAAGTTTCAGCCACAAAATCTGTTTTCCGTTACGTCAAACAAAATATGAATTTCGCGCGCCTTTTTAGCTTATTTTTAACCAATAAGAATTAAAGTCTGGTTTTGACATTTATTTTAGAGGTTAAGTTTAGAGTTCAGCGCTCACCGAGTCACTTACTGCTTTCTGTTCAAATTCAAATCCCAACGGCTAACGAGAAACAGGTCAATACAGTACAGACAATAGCTTTGTTAAAAAATTTGGCACTATCTGTACCAATCCAAATGTATCTCTCTTCAACTTATGTATAGTCTCACATAGGGGTGCAGATTGTGCAGGGTCTTTGAACAAATCTAATAATAAAATACTTAACGTACCTATACACTTTATGAAAAAACAATTGTTTAAGTGAATCACATACCTATGCCAGACGTAGAGGTTAAAGTAAAGTAAAGTGGGGTTGGAAGTGCATTTTTGCACACTGTTTCGTAAACATATTTTTTAAATATTAATTTTTACAACAAATATGAGTGGTGTTTTTTTGTAGATAATAAAATTATATGTCTAGTTTGTTTTCATTTGTTTCAACTTTATCTCTCGGAAGTTTAAAACATTACGAATGTTAGACAGAACTTAAGTTTCATAATTTCATGAAATATTTCAATGAAATTTCACGAAAGTTTCATGATACTTATGTTTAATTTTATATTTAAAAAATTTCATAAATTTCAGATGAATTTCGAAACTTTCACAAGAATGTCATTGAAATTTCACAAATTTTAAGTTTCGTGAAATTTTGCATCACTGATTACGAATGTTACACAGAACTTAAGTTTCATAAATTCATGAAATATTTCAATGAAATTTCACTTAACTTTCATAATATTAGGAAATTATTCATTTAAATTTCATAAAATGAAAGTTTCATTAAAATTTCACGAAAGTTTCATGATACTTATATTTAATTTTATATTTCAGAAATTTCATAAATTTCAGATGAATTTCGTAACTTTCACAAAAATGTCATTGAAATTTCACAAATTTTAAGTTTCACGAAATTTTGCATCACTGATCGTATTCAAGATTACCGTCATCCTGTTCAAGTAAAAAATGAATCTGGAATGAGTTTCTCTGAAGAGAACTTTCGTGGTATTTCGTTGGTGGGGGGTGGGGATAGTTTCAACCCCTGGGGGGTGGTCAGTCTTTACTTATTTTATTCGAAATGACAAAAAAAACCCGATCCGATAAGCCGTCGAAAGCCTAGCACCGGAAAATCGGAAACAGGAGCCGCCCCTTTCCATGATTGATTTCCCGAAGTTATGGAAGGACTAAATTAGGGGTAGGTATGAGCCACACCACCTTTCCATTTGAAAAAAAAAAAGTTTTCGATAAAAAAGTGATTTGTTCAAGTTTGGAGGCTTCGTAAATAGTTATTAATGAATATAAAAGAAAAATTATAGTTTTCCTTTGGACTTTACCTGCCGTAGAACAAATTTTGGATTCCAAAGCACTCTAGACGAATATCTTAAAATGCTTAAAAAACTGATCATCGACTCAAAAATTCGCGAAAATCTCATGGTAGGTATAGGTACTCAGAACGTTGTTTTGAATCCAAATATGTAAAAATATACAGGATGTTCCATTTAAAAATCGAAAGTTGCGGTAATTTCCGGGTAAACCGGAAATGGTCTCATACCGTTTATGATGTCAAAAATTCATTTTTACAGGTAGTTTATGCACCCCAAATTTCAAATGGATAATTTAAAAAATAAAGGAAATATAGGTTGGAGCCACCAGCTTGTGGCACCCGGTATTTCAAAGGATGTTATTTTTTAATTCCAAGTCTAGTTCTTATACCAAAAGTGAGGTAGGTAAACGAGGTAACTGATTAGATTACTGATCTTTGCTCCATCAGTCTAATGTACTGCTACTGCATAGGTATATTCAATTTATTATTTATATGGGTACATAGGTAGGATGTAAATGAAATTGTAACACCATCATAAAAACCTGGAAAATTAGTTAAGAATATAGGAGAAACAAAATCTCTGTAGGTACTCCAAGTGAGATTCCTACATCTCTGATGTAGGTACTCAAAAAAAAAATGAAATGAAATGGCTAGTACAAATAGATAGTACTGGGATATTGGGAAGCACTTACACACTAATTTCTAAACTAAGTTTTTCCTAGTCTGCAATTATAGGCCTCAAATACCTATTATATGTGATGTACCTACATCGTCAATAAATTCGAATTGAGGACATCAAACGAACTTTTACATAAACAATTTAAATTCCCATGGAAATGACTAATTCTTGACTGCTGTTAATTTGAAGTGTTCAATTTTTTACATTTAATGATTTAGCTACAACAATTTTCAACTTTGTTCTGTTCATGCAATAATTAAAGAAACCGTGTGCAACCACCGTGAAAAGAAATTATAAAAAGTTGTAAAGAAACATAATTAGGCACATAGTTAAGGTAAAGTATCCTGTTAAGACAAAATATAGGTTGCCGATTCGTACATTTGCACTAGTAATAATGCATATAAATTCAAGTATCTAATACCTATATTTAAATTTATTGAATCTATTCGAATTTAATGAGATACTTTTACCTCAGCGACCACTCAGTCCGCTAACAAGTACGAGTTCTAAAATAGTAGACAAGAGTATTGTTCAGTAAACCATAACAAGCCTTGTAGCAACACTGTTGTAATGGATTAAACACCTTAAACCTAAATAAAAATAATTAATTTTTGTTCCGCAAAGAATAGAAATGACTAATTTCGTCGCCTACTAAGAGCAAACAAATTCAATACAACCACTTGATGTTTCTCAAATGAAAACAAAAGGGCGAGCAATAAACGTATAAAATTACAGGGAACCCGTCAAATTATGAACATATTAAATAATACTTACTTCTAGTCATAAAATAACACATATATTTCTGGAAAATGCACTATTTTGCGCTACACAGTCACTTTTTACGGTACACTATTATGGCTGCTGAGCTGACCACAACCTCGAATTGACAGTTCCCAGTTTCTGACATTTGCAGGCGCAAGCATCATATGGTGGCGACATCTACTAGTGAGATGCTGAACCGCACACTATACCGAACGGTGGAAAATATTTCTTGAAATAATAATCCTGGTCTTTGCTTATTTAAAAGTTGATTCTAGAATTAATGGCCCAATGAACATTTATATTATCTTTCCAAAGAGAATATGAAATTGATAAGGAATAATGACGAATTCTGTGCTTTTATTTATTGTTTATTACTTAAAATTATTTATTATGTCACACTTTTACTTACCTACAATGATTTTTTTGTAGAACAAAAGCATGTTTATAATAGTACATAAATGATTGATTCTTCTTCACTAATTTGTAATTTAAATGTGAAACAAAACTATAGGCGTCTGAAAATAAGGAGTACGCCACCTGGTGATCTATAGTCAAACTAATTATAGGCTTTTCTGTCATTGTCCCTTTAGTGTACGATGATATCAACAATAAGTAAATAATGATAAACTGAGATGCTAAGTTATTAAAAATATGATAGCGTTTAAAGGGGCTACACAAAATACAATTTGCTGGAGCCAACCTAGTCGGTATCCTTTGTAGATTGCAGGGATAACTCGTGAAAGTTGAATTGGCACGACAATGTTCACAGCATACCCTCTTTGATGTAGACACCTTTAACCAGGCATTGAGAGGAAAAAAGCTGGTGCAAATAACCGTGGCCCGAGTAGCAATAATAATGGCCTGAACAATCACACATTGTAAGTGAAATTTTTGAAATAAGTAAATATATGCAATTTCAGTATATTTATAAAAGTAATGTATACTATTGCATCATGCACTATTATGTTTTACCCCTGAATTTTTCTATTTCATATTTTACAAAATACTGTTTGTTATTTTACTTAAAGAATTAATAAATATCTTTTCAGTTACCTATATTCAATGTAGGTAGGTACCACTAATTTCATGATCTGACACTTGTTTGTAAACATAGAACATACACATTTATTAAGTTTTGTGTTGAATATGGGTTGTACCACACAAAATAATATGTCCTGTATTTAAAACATATTCCCCTTCATACACATAATTAGAATTTTTGCATTTTTAGTGCTTCCCAAATGTTCCATACATTGCAATATGCTTAACCTAAATGTCACTCATGTTTCCTGAAAAAAAAGTGATTTAAACTACAACTGTACATAAATTTAAAGAAATATTTAAGTTTATTATTCATATTTAACTAGTCAGACACCGTTTATGTCGAAGAAACTGTACTTTTCAAGGGGAAAACCAGATAACCTAAAAAATATGAATTTTGCTGAATAATGCCATTAACATCCTGCAAATCACTTACAACAAAATCTTACAAACCTTTAGGTCATATATTATTAATGTTATTATTTTTAACGGCAAAAATAACAATAAACAGAAAAAAATCGATATAAGTATTCGTCAAATAAATAAACAAACGGCCTATAATTAGTTCCCGAGTTCTCCACTTTGGCGCTGGCATCTTAAATGCAGACGCCTATTAAAACAGGTACCTACATCGTGATTAGCTACTATCATGATTAGTGTACAAATCCGTGGTACAAATCATGAAGATATAGCAAGGACACAGAAGACACCAATCACAGGTTTCGGCGTAATTGGTGGCGCCCCTACACTGGAAGACCTCGTGGATTGCTAAAAAGTGGCGGTATTTTTTAACGTTGCAGTCAAGACCCACTGTATATAATACTACGGGAGCCCACCCTAAGTGTCTGTGTACCCCGGAAAAATTTCCATCTCAACAAAAATAACAGTATGAAATTATTTTCTCGACAAAATATAGCTTTAGCCACAACTAGGTGCAAATTTAATTGATGGATACATAAAATGTTTTAATTCAACTTTGCAAATTTTCTACAAGAAGTGGTTCTGATTTTACAAAGAAACTGTAGCGCCCCGTCTCTTTAATCAGACAAATCTAGATCTCTTAGACTTAAGAGGGTCATTGAGTCGACATGAAGGCGGTAGGCGGATAAAACAGGTTTAAAAAAACATTAAAATTATTATACGTACGTATTATATGTAAAAAAAGCAATGTTTTATTATTTATATCAGTGGTTTTCAACCTGTGGGTCGCGACCCCCTGGGTGGTCGCGAAGCAATTCCAAGGGGATCCCGAGCTATTGAGAAAAAAACCAATAAAGTTAAATCATTTATTCTAAAATCTAAAAATCTAAATATTACACACATACAATTTTAATGAAACCAATTTTTAATGAGAAATCATACCAAAAACTATAACAAGAAATTTTAAAATTTGATTGATTTTAGATTTTATTAATAGAGATCGAGGTTGGGGGGTCGCGAGAGGGAAACTTGTTTTTTTCTTTTTGTAAGGGGGTCGTGGTTCGAAAAAGGTTGAAAACCGCTGATTTATATCATTGTGCACTAAGTGCATATTACATTGTTCTAAATAAATGATGAATAAACCACTACGCAGTGAGACACTATACGAAGTCTCTTTAGTATAGTGGTGCCACCAATTACTTCTAAACTGTGGCTTTATGTTTTTAATACCAGCTTGACTCCTTCCAACTTCTTCATGGTGCAAACGTTGGCCTAGAAGTTACCAGATGTGACGTCTTCTACAACGTTGCCACTTTGCGAAATTCTCTATTTTGAGGAATTTTTATTGTGGAATGCCAACGAATTCTTACATGATTATATATTATTTTACTCTTGTAAAGTAAGACAAGGCATTGAAGCAATCTTTAATTTGAATAAAACTTCTGTATGCGATTTTACCCAATAAGGAAATTTTTAAATAGAAGTATAGTGGGCAACATAGCACGACTGACGACGACATTCGATATTTTATCTGCATATGGCGAACACCACGATTTAACAGAGTTAAGTTATTTTAAGTTTTAGTGCTGTAAGTCGTTTAGTTTTGTTACCCAGTGCTTTAAAGGGTCTTTATTTTCATATATTTGCCTTTTGCTTTACGTTTCAAGTAAGAGCAATTGGTGTAATTCGGATGCCACAAAAACGAGGTAAGGGTATCATCAGGTTACGTGGGTCAGTGGAAAATATATTCCTTACATGGAATTCTAAAATCATGCAACATTTGTATTTTTGTTTCATGTTTCGTCATTAAACGTTCTAGTAAGCAGGTTATTAGATGTACGCTCTAAAATTTACTTTTTTGTTTTTAGGCTGAGAAAATCATAAGAGTAGGCGATTTCCAATTTTGCTGCTGGTGATAGGTATATCTTTTTGGTTCCGCGAAAGTTATCGTCCAAAAGGGCGCTAATATTTTATATGACTTTAGTAAGACACAAAGGTAAGTGGTTTTTATTGACTCTTAATACTTCTATTTGTAGCTAGTCATGGTAGCTGCATGTGTCATTTTCAACACTTGTATTAATCTGATATGGCATAGGTATCATATATTTTTGTAGCTCTTCTATCATCTGCACACAGTGATACAACTTTTTAGTTTTAAAAATTTAATGAAGCAATATTCCGATTACTTGTAGTTATACAGGGTTCATAAGAATTCTTACCAATAGCTTTAGGTATTTTGTAATATACATTTGAATATACTGGGAAGGACTACTTTGTATTGAAAATTGATACTTTCGAAATATAGGTATATAAAGAAAATTTTTCTTCTCTTAGCTAGTTCAAGTTGAAGATTTCCAACTACTACTACTACCCCATCCATCATTTTGAAGGAGATAAAAGTACTATTGCTTAGGTTTTTCATTTTCTTAGATTTTTCCGAGGGTTTTTTTTTTACCTTTAGCAGGATTAAACATATTTAATAATAGTCAACTTCTGTGGATTAACCCATTGAAGACTGAGAAAAATTAATTTTAAAGCACCATCAATAAGTAGTTACTTAATTGCTTGACTTCACTACTAGTTTTGACAATTCTTTTGTTGTTTTATGCTAGTAATACATAAATGTGACAAAATATTGCAAATCATTTTTAAAAATATTTTTTTGACTTCATTCATAACTTTGATAGCTTATGCAATAAACACATACATTAATGTGCATATAAAGCTGTATTATTTATTGCTATACTTAATCAAATCATCTAAAAAAAAATTTGTTGGGCGTGGTAGACCAAAATCTTGTTAGACAAATTTAGAGGTTGGTGTTCTGATTAGTACCAGCAGGTTGGAGTTGCCGCGCCGTGAATAAATCACAATTGGTGTACCTACAATAATTGGGAAAAATTAGTTTACTGGACTTTTTTATCAGATATAAATAGTTACGGGGTTGGCATGTTTAAAACAAAATGTTTTAAACGCAATGTTTAATAAAACATCGCACTGTGTTTTAAACGAATGTTTACTGTGTTTTAAACAAATGTTTAAAACACAGTGCGATGTTTTAAATAAATGTATTATTTTGGAGTTTGTGGAAAAGCAAGAAAAGTGCCGATGATGGTCCATTCCGACCAGTTCAGGTCACATGCACTAAACTGAGCATTATATTCGTAGGGTACTGTAAAATCCGTTTAAGAGCGCGATTTGACGTCAAGTGATAGTAGCATTAGTTGAATAGAGTTTTAAACGTTTTAAACCTGTTTTAAACATGTTGTAAACATGCCATGTAAAACTAAAAAAACTGTTTTAAACAAAAAAACTGTTTAAAAAAAATTTAAAAAACTTACTGTTACTTTTAATGTTGTAATATTTAATTTGCTTTAAGAATATGTAATGTAATATAGTACAGCGTAACATAGAAAAATACATTATTCTAATATTCATATAAACAAATAATAGATTCTTACGCAAATAAGAAAAATCCTATTTTTGGTGAAAAATCGTGCCTATAATTCACTGTAGTGAATTATCGATTCATAATTCACTGCATTTGGCCAATCACAAATAAAAATTCAAAAATCATTGTTTCGCTGATTCAATGATATTTTAAATCGACCCGCGATCAACTCTTGTTGCTGCGGCTGACAATCAACTCGCGTGACAGTGACAAGTATACCGCCATATTGTTTGTTTAAGTTTTCGACTTATTACGAATAGGTACCGAATAATGCTATCAAATTTCAGTCTAATTTATTTGTCTAATAGGTGTAGAAAAAGCATAGTATTACATTCGCGATTATGGCCATTATTCACTCAGATGATTTGCGCCACTCGCCTACGGCTCGTGGGCTCAAACATCATCTTCGTGAATAATGGCTATCATAATCGCTCATATAATAATATACTATTATCAACAAAAAACGCAATTTTTCTATTTTCTTAAATATCTAGAGAAGTAAGCACATTGGTAAAAAAACTATACCTACATATCTTTTTTGTAGGGCATTAAATTATAAACCTAAATTACCCTAACGTCTATTTCCTTCAACTGAATCATTAGACTTTACAAAATACTCTTTGTGGCGCAAAGATTTTTTGTATCTTACTATTCAGTTTGTAGCAAAATCTTAAGATTATACGAATACCATAGTTACCTGTATGAAAATTACTTTTCCAAGCTTATCTGCTGCAGGGTTGGCATGATTAAAACAAAATGTTTTAAACAAAGTGTTTAAAACATCGCACTGTGTTTTAAAGAAATGTTTAAAACATATTTAATACAAAATGCAATGTTTTAAACAAGTGTTTAAAACACAGTTTAATACACAGTGCGATGTTTTAAATAAATGTATTATTTTGGAGTTTGTGGAAAAGCAGGAAAAATGCCGATGATGGTTCATTCCGATAAATAATTCCGATATAGTGGTTACGTGCACTAAAATGAGCATTTTATTTGCAGAGTGCTGTAAAATCCGTTTAAGAGCGCCATCTGACATCAACTAGTAGTAACAGACATAGTGTGCCTGGCACCATTTAATTTTAGTTGAATATAGTTTTAAACGTTTTAAACCTGTTTTAAACATGTTTTAAACATACCTTCAAAAATTAAAAAAAAACCTGTTTTAAACAAAAAAAACTGTTCAAAACAAAAAAAAACTGTTTTTTTGTTTAAAATGAAAAAAAACTGTTTTTTTCCAACCCTGATCTGCTGATATAATTACATTTTAGTTTCGTGTTATTGATACCTATCAATACACATTGAAAGCAAAATGTTTTAAAGTCTTAGAACTCTTTTAAAACAGCATAAGCATCTTGTTCATGGGGAAAAACTAACACAAAGAAGTCAATTTTATTCCACATCCACGTATTGGAATGTAAGTATAGTAATAAGCTTAATGTCAAAATATCGCCATTTTATGTTTGATCAAGTTTGTCTGTCTGTCTTTCTGTCTAACTCTTTTTTATGCGCACTATTACTCTGGAACCGTTTAATAATTTTGACTTGAAATTTGGTACACCTATGTATAATAATGAGATCTGGAACTAGATTATATTTTGATGTCATTCTGTTAAAGGGTAAATGGGGGTAAACAGGTAAATCAAACAAGTCCATAGAATTGGGATTTAGTGTATGTACGAGAAGCCTCAAATTTTTTTCACCCCCACCTCATTATTAAAGGAGTAAAAAATAAAATTGTGATTTAGCGTGTGTACGAGAATCAAAGGCCTCAATAATTTTTTTGACATCAGGCACCCCCCTACTACCAATGTGAACTATCGTTTTATATGTTTTGGGGGCAGATGATTTCAAGTATTATATTATTAAAGACCTATCCTATGAACAATTATTTCCACATAGTGGAAAGATCTTGGATAGTGGATAGGAAATTTGGGTGTGGAAGTAGAGATTCTTTAGGCAGCGGTTTTTACGATGTCTATCTTGCTTATTTTTCGAGATATTTAAGAAAAACCGCAAAATCGCGTTTTTCGTTCATTTTACATTTTACAAGACTGCATTATCTCTCTCTTTATCTCTATCTCCCCTCCTCTTCCCCTCTATGAGTAGAGTTCATATATTTTTCAAATAAAAAATTTCTGAAACTACTGATACTGATAACGGTCTTAGCCGAGTTTTTTAAGAATTCCTTATTCCGTTTCTTTATTGTACAATGGAATATGCCTATGCTATCTTTATTTTTTAAATAATTAGAGTAGGCTTGAAATAGTGGTGTTTATTCGAGTTGTAGATAAACGGAATGTCTCAGGAATTCGAGATGTTAATCTTCTTTAAAATTTAGCCAATGGTAACATTTGCAGACAACCAAACATATATAATTATTTTTATCTGACTACCGAGAAATGACAATTCTACAGTCTACTTATCATTATAATTTTTTTGCTTTGTTATCGATTGAAACTCAATAATTCTGCTGTGTCCCAGTTTAAAAATATTATTAAATACATTATTAGCCATGCAATGCACACTGTTAGCAGAAAATTATGTAAAAACATTTCGCCTGTGGCTCTTAGCAAAAAATTGCATATTTTATTATTGCAATTTGAAAATTTACCGAGAGATTCTTCTGGAAAGTGCACCTGTGTGGACGTCATTAATATGGCCACTACGTTGTAAATTTTATTTGCTGTCTATAGCTACTTCATCATATTTAATGTGCTAAATATGTTTGGAAAGGAAATGGAATTCTCAACAAGAAATGCAAATAGTAATTTGTAACATAATTTTTAATTTATTTGCATAAAACAATAAAAATCGGTAATTCTTGACGATCTTCTCCCTTTTAAACGAATAGAAAATGCAGATAAAAAAAAATTCAAATCGTGCGTTGTTGTGTTAACTATACCTACAGGGTGTTTTTGAAATACATCCATGTGTTTTAATTTGTGAGTCCTTATATAATGTAAAGATCTCCGATTAAAGAACTTATATCTAGATACATAATGGCTATCTTTTCTTCATATACCTTATTTGCTCCTAACATAGTCACATTATATGTCCATTTAAATGGATAGATGAACATCACATCCCATAGGCAACAGAGGCGGGTATGTGTAGAAGGGAAAATGTAAAATATTGTACCTATTTTATGTAACAATTATTGGTTAACCTCTAGGAACACTACCGCGGATTTAAAAAATATAATAGGTCAAGATGTTTTATTCAAGAGAAATATGTATTGAAAGGATATTATTTATAATATTATTAAAACTGTAAACTGAACCTCATCATGTTACCACTATGACCTACTTACTTATGAAACGATCGATTTCTGCAAACGGCACAGCACTGTTGCATGTTGCACTAAATTATCACTAAACTGTGTAAATATGAATAGAGGATATTATTTAGGTATTAGCAAATCACAACTTTAGATAAAATATGACTTCTTCACCACTTTTTCATCGAAGAACACGAAAAAGATTCATTGACATTAATGGCGAAACGTCAAACTAAGACGACGATAATCGTACTTAACCGATCGTGTAAAGAAACAGCCGCAAGTAGGCCGATGGGCCAATCAGCAACTTATGGGAAGAAGTGCCTTTGATTGGGAGTCTTTCAGCAACACACAAACTAATGCCATTATGTATCTAGATATAAGTTCTTTAATCGGAGGTAAAGATAGTCTATGGGGCCTGGGATATAACATGTTTGCATTGCTGCTTTATTTTAGCAAATATTTTTCTGAGTATTTTATCTTATGTGAGTTAAACCTCCCCCCCCCCCATGACCGTTTTAGCGCTAGCCGCCCCCGAAAATATTCAATTGTAGAACAGAGTATCACACTTTGGGTTTGGTGTTAGTTGAAGAGGGTATCTTGGTGATCAACTTTCGATATACGCCAACATTTTTTCTCCGTGCAATTGGCAGCACTGGCGACATCAATTATGGCCAAAATTGGAACGTAGTATAACACTTTCTGACCAGGCGGAAAATTTTCGTTGTCAATGTTCATTGCTGGAAAGCCATATGTCAGCATTTTCTGCTTGCCCATTTTCCAGATTTTTTGGAAAAAAACTTTTGGCTTAAAACGGGCTAAAGTTGGCTCTTTTCAAAAAAATACGTTGGCACCTTCTCAAACTTGTAGTTTTGTACCAAAGAATAGTCTCTGTGAGTGCCAACATTTTTTTCTCAAACCACCCCCAAACGTTCAAATACTTTATTATGTTAAAAAAGATAATTTCTAGGTCAGTACTCGCTAAATGTGTCATACGTCACCAATACTGATCTACTCACTACCTCTCGTAACAAATGAGGGCAATTTTTTTACTAATAACATTAATGTGAATGGTCTATGAGCAATTTTCTGATATATGTACGTAGACCAAGAAATTTTACAAATTTATCTTGTTTAATGGTACCATCTTTTATTTTAAGTGATTGTAGTTAAAATCGGTGTTTGATGGATTAAATCTTATAAATGTTCATTTTTTGTTATTTAAAATAAGCATATTATCATTCAACCGTTGTATTTTTGTATTTGCTTCATTAATTGCATTATTTATCTTGCTGTCAGGGATAAAAACAGATGTATCATCGGCAAACATTATGGATTGTGGGGCATTCAAATCGTTTGCATACAGTATATATAATAACGGTCCTAAGGCCGATCCTCGGGGAACACCGAAAGAATTTTCTAATATATTAGATGAATGATGATTGATTATTTAATTCTACATAATGTTTTCTTCCTTGTTGGTATGATTTGAACCAATCTAACGGTTTACCTCAAATACCATACAGTTCGAGTTTATTTAAGAGGCGTTGGTGACACACCACGTCGAAGGCTTTGCTTAGATCTAAGAAAACACCAATACATTTCTTTTTGTCATCCAGGTTGTTATAAAGAGTTGTTGAAAATTTAGTGATTGCGCTAGAGGTTGAAATACCTTTACGAAAGCCAAATTGGTTATTATTGAATAGTTTATATTTATCCAAAATATTTTAGAGAAACTACTCAATATACATATAGGTCGATAATTATCTATTACAGTTTCATTACCGGATTTCAATAAAGGTTGAATTTTAGCTAATTTTAATTTTTCTAGGAATAATCCTTCACATTTATTATATTGGTTATAGGTAATACAATACAGGGTGTCTCACCAGAAACTGCATCGATCGATATAGGGAAAAGTACGCACCAGACAGTTTTGAAAATTTAGGGAGCTACTAATGGCAGTGTGGCTCCAACTAAAATGATTACAAGCACTTCTGGTTATACCGGAAGTCGATACCAACTTGCTTATTTTAAACGGGACACCCTATATATTTCAGGGTTTTCGAAAAGAGCATAAAATTTGGAGTCAAAAACATAGCCGTTTCGGAGATATTTGACATTTTAAAAAACATTTGACAGGTGTAATGGTTTACAATAACCTTTATAACTTTCTTCATGTAAAAGATAGTCATTTGCTTTTTGGCATGTAGAAAGAACACAAGGAGAGCTGCACTCTACAACTGAATTACATTCAATAATAGTATACCAAGTGTTCCATTTTTGTAAACTTCAAACCGCGAAAACTTGTTTAAGGCAAATGGAACACCCTATATTTTTTTACATCAAGGTATGTAAAATTAAATTCCTTATTTTCTGATATAAGCATTGTGGGGGTTTAAATCAGGGATCGAAAATATCATGATATTTATATAAATATCAGACAAACTGATATATATCACAAAAAACGTGATATATATCACTTTTTGATATTTATGATATTTATTTTTATTTTTTTAATTCATGTAACTTATTCATGCAAATAAAACCACGATTGAATTTAAAAGGGTGCATATCATATTTTAAATCGTTTTTATTCAATGTTTTTTAAGCTTATTATGTCTTGGCTCTGAAAATGTAACAAACAAAATATAAATTCTAACAATTTAAAATAAAGTCAAATTCTGTTCAGCTGCCTCGGGTGCCCAAGGCACCTGCCCGAAAGTTCTTCTCACGGCCCAATGATGTGTCACTTTACCCGGGTTACCTCCTCTATCCTCCCAGCTGCATTTGGGTATCATTGGGTTCGTATAAGTGGGAAGAGAATCATGAGTTTTGTTACATCAAATTAAAACTGACGATCTTGCCCCGTCCAACTGTAAAGCTAAGCAGCTGAAAAGAATTTGGCTTAAAAAAACATAACAAAATTGCTCTCATAGATGTTCAATATTAGTATTATAAGGACAATAAAGAAGTATTAAAATGAAACTAATTTAAAAAATATACATATATATTTTTCACCAATGGCGTAGGTGTTTAATCGCGCACCATAGGCGTAGGCGTTTTATTTTTATATTTGCGATATATATCATGATATTTATGGTGATATTTATGGTGTGATATTTTCCATAAATATCATGATATATATATCATGATATGTATCAAGTGATATATATCCTCGATCCCTGGTTTAAATATTTGCGATTTTCTTAGAAATCTTAGTAAAAATTTTATCGAATTAGCCATGATTAGAAACAATCAGTAATGTCATCATTCTCTTATGTCAAAAAATGCCACCGCGTTTAAATTACACTCATGAAGACTTTTTGAATTTGTTTATTATTTATGGAGAATGTGATAAAGTAATATCAAGAACTTGTATATTTGTTACTAGATATCCACAATAGTGGAAAATAACACTAAACACACTGTAACATGCCTATTATATTGGATTGAAGACACTTCATAAACTAAAATAGCCAAAAACATGATTCCATTTTATTATTATTAATTTAATAATTGTTCAAAATTCCGCCCTCGAACCTCCACACATTTTTCGCACCTTCGGATTAGTTCTTCATGGGTAACTCTCCTAATTGAATCTTGTGATAAGTTTTGAAATGCATTTCTTACTCTGCATACAATCTTCAATAGTTGTTAATGGACTCTCATAAACTTTATTTTTAATAGTTCCCCAAACAAAATAATCTAGAATTGATAAATCGGGCGAGCGAGGAGGCCATAGGAAAGGTCCATTATTGACGATCCATTGATTGTAAAAAGTTTCTTGTAAAAAATTATTTATCAAATACGCGTTATGTGGGGGAGCACCGTCCTGCTGATAAAAGATGTTTCTATGTTCGGCGAGAGGTAAATTTTCTAAATAGTTATTACTCGAATTTTGTAAAATATTTAGTATCTTTCACCTAAAAAATAACAAAAACAAAAAAATTAACTATACATATTAGCAGAGGAAGAAATCTGTTTAACTTATTGTTTAAATTTTCGTAATAAAATTCTAATGCCACCACTCTATCGTTTCTTATAGCGCAGTAAACATTAAACTGCCAACTTTCTTGAAAATTTCGCTCCCTGAACACATGAGGATTCAAGTCACTTCAATAATGCGAATTGTGTCGATTAAAAAGTCCGTTTTTGGTAAACTTAGCTTCATCTGACCACATAATATTTCCCAAATAAGAATCGTCGCCTACAGACCTTATTAGAATAAATTCACAAACATTTTCTCTTCTTAGGAAATCTGTTTTTTTTAATCGTTGAACCATTTGGAACGAAAACGGGTGAAATTTATTTTTAATTAAGATTCTGTGAACTGAATCCTTGCATAGTCCAGATTCCATAGCAGCTTTAGTCCGGGGTCCAAGCACTCCAAAATCAAGATGACCTGTTCCGACATGACGTACAAATGTTGATATAAGTAATGAAGAGAGCATTACCTGGGGCACTAGAAAACACTTGTCGGATTAATTTTTGCTCTTGCGCAACTTCAGAAATCGCAAAAAAGATGGCGGATTGATAATTACAAAATTATGTTTTGCAATGGTCATTCTCCGTTAAAACAAGAACTATGTAACCTACCGATCTGATTTTTGGTATGTATACTCAAAAGGTATACGTGATTCTAACTAAGCTATTGGCAATTTTGAAAAGAATATTTTTTTTGGAAAAAAATAATTAAAATCAAATGGTTGATATTTACGTTCTAAAAATTTCGATATGCGGACAACTATGTTAAATTTATGAAATTCTTATATACAATTGCTTACCAAATATAGTCAACATATTGAATAAGTTTTTTTTAAAAAGATCCTGTCGATAACGTATACAGTTTTTTGTTTATGATTTTTTTATGAGACGCGTAATTATGCAGCATTAAAATAAAAATAGTCTACACGATAATCGGTACAGTGTAACAGTAAAAAGAACTATATTGTTCAATATAATTGCAAATTTGAATTACTTTATGTTAATAATACAACAAAACGAATGAAAGTAGTAGTCGGGCGTTGCCGATTGCGGCCACTCATTTAAAAAAATAATAATCGATACAAAGTGAATTGTGTGCTCGAGCAAAATGTTAATCAAATAGGTATTCGCAATTGGCCATGCCCGAGTACAACTTCTACTCGTTTTTATATTGTTTAAGAAATAAAACATTAGTGAGAAATATTATTTTAGGTATTTAGCATATTTAATAGAAAGCAGAAAAGGGAGATATTTTAAATAAAACATTAATTTTGTTTATTATGTAATTTTTGTGTATAACTATTCTAACATTTTAGTCAGAATCACTATCATTATAAAATGATGCATATTGCTTTTTCCCTTAAAACAATTTTCAGGAAAAGCAGCACACGAGCACGCAACTGAATAGCACTCACAAGAACATTTTGTGTCGCATTTTATTTTACAGTTGCACTTTTTAATTTAAGTTCAGATAAACTTTTTTTTGCCGACATTATCGCTACCAGCTCCTGATTTCCAATTCTGCATCCAAAATTTTGTACAAGAGGTAATTTGTTGAAAAGCGTCTTCCGTCGGTGGGAGGGAGCGTAAATCACTTTTATTAAATCATTTTACCTTTTAATAATTTTCAAACGTATACATATAATACATTTGTAAAGTTGACGTGTATGTACATTGAAAATATTTGCAAAAAACTGATGTGGGGGATGTAAGATGAGTAATGGAATACATTAAGACAGATTTTGGAATTTTTCTCTGTTTGTCTGCTTGTCTGTTTGAACGCGCTTCACGCAGAAACTACTGAAACAATGAGGTTCATCTAAGCTTGGAGTAACATTTAGTTCTTATTTCATCGAAATCGGCCTAGACTAAGCCAAGTTTTATGAAAATCGGCTAGTAGAACAGGAGATACAGCTTGATCTCTACAATAAGCGTATTTGCACGGCATAAACTTTTAAGATTAAACTTCTGTAATATTCCAGAAAATTCGAGAGTACTCTGGAATATTCCAGAAAATTTGTGAGTTTTCTGAAATATTCCAGAATGGTGATTCTACCTCAAACGTCGTTTATAAAGAAGCTTTTTAGTCAATTTCAAAATTCCACGCGAACGTAACCGCGGGCATAGCTAGTAAATAATAAATAAGAACCGCAAACAATAATCAATCGATTTAAACAATCAAACACAAATAGTTTTTATAATGTTAAGACAAATAACTTCACACTATATACATAAACATACCAGCTAATTCCACTGTAAACTGTTTTCATGTGCTTTATGAATTTTAGGAGAGCTGTCGCCTTTATTACATGCGCCGCATCATTTTAAAAATTCACAACTCGAATACTATATGCAATATCAACTTAGTTCTTGTCTTAAAAACATTTTCAATATATTGGGTATGTTTGTTAGCATAGTTTATACACAAAAAAATTTAAATTGAAGTACTTGCTCGTATGTTGAAATTCTTACCACAATATTTTATAGTTACAGATTTCATATTTTTTTCCCAAAAAACTAAATATATTTAAACAGTGCCATCGAGCCTCATCGAAGCGCTTATGTCTTTAGTGTATACTATAAAAAAATTAGATGGATAGCACTCATAGTTTCTTTTACAGGACGTGTTATGTATTAAAAAACATTTTTTTAGGAATTATCATTTCGTCTCTTTTCTTATCATTTAAGAAGTTATGCAAGAGCTGATAAGAATCCGACAAGTCATTTCTGGTGTCCTATATAACCCTCTTTGCAAATCTGAAGTTGAAAAATGTACGTCATGTCGGAACACGTTACTTGGAATTTAGAGCGATTTCGTACTGTTGGACCCCAGACTACTTGTCTTAATGACATTATTGGAAAAGCATGAAAATATCCGAGAATTGCTATTTCTACGTTTTCGTCATCAACAATAGGCTTCCGCTTTTGAATTCTTGCCTTGACAGAGCCATATTTTTTAAAATTATCCAGTATGCGCTTTACAGTGTTTGGTGACAAAGTCTTCGTGGGTGTAATTTAAACGCTGTGGCATTTTTTGATGACATTACTGATTGTTTCTGTTCTGTTCATGACTAAGATTTCTAAGAAAATCGCAAATATTTCAAAAAGTTGTAACTTAAACCTCTACAATGCTTATATCAGAAAATAAGGAATTTAATTTTACATAACTTGATGTAAAAAAAATATAGGGTTGAAGTTTACAAAATGTAACGTCAAAAATGGAACACTTGGTATAGTATTATTGAATGTAATTCATTTGCAGAGTGCACATGCCAAAACGCAAGCGAGTATCTTTTAGACGAAGAAAGTTATAAAGGTTATTGTAAACCATTACACCTGTCAAAATTTTTTTAAAATGTCAAATGTCTCTGAAACGGCTGGGTTTAGGCATAGGCTATCCTCTATGTTTTTGACTCAGAATTTTGTGCTCTTTTCAAAAACCCTAAAATATATAGGGTGTTCCGTTTAAAATAAGCAAGTTGGTATCGACTTCCGGTATAACCGGAAGTGCCAGATGCTTGTAATTATTTTAGTTGGATTGGCCACACTGCCATTAGTAGGTCCCTAAATTTTCAATATTGTCTGGTGCGTACTTTTCCCTATATCGATCGATGCAGTTCCTGGAGAGACACCCTGTATATAATAATATCTTAGTTTCATAAACACCACTTTTAAACATTATCTCGATTTTTTAACAAAAATCGCCACGTTCCACCATAGCACCGGGAGCCGTTTTTTTTTTTTTCGGAATTTCCGGTTGGACTTGGACGCCAGACCTGACCACGAAAATGTTGGTGTTTTTGGATTTTTTAGGGCATCTTAAAACATGTATCAAATGGACAGCAAACAATTTCATTAATAAACCTAATGTCAATTGGAAGAAAATATGATTCAGGTTACCTTTCAACATTACATTACAGTTCTGTTGAAGGCAGAACGTTTATTTTATATAGATGTGCTGGAAAACAGACATATCCAAATTTGAGATGTATTATTGTTGTTATATACTTTCTTGGATACCTATGCATAATTTTCGTGTCAAAACTTAGATGGGAGGTCAGGATGAATAGCGGCTTTTTATTGTGCAATAATAATTATTTCCCCAATATGATCCTTAGTATTGTACCACCCTGTAAGCGTGTAGGTGCAGGATATGCTTTGTGACAATGTGGTAATATTATGTATTAGACCTTGGAGTTTGCCTTTAATTATGAATAGGGGTCATATGAAGTACGTTTTTTTCTCTCTCTACTTGTGTAGAAATTATTTACTACTTTCTAAATAAGCAAAGTGAAGCCATAGGGATGCGTCTGATAAATCATTTATTTAATTCTACGTGTGGCAGTGACGATGTAAATTACGGAATGGGGTATTTTCCATTTTTTTTTTTAATTCAGTTTTGGTGATATATATCAATTAATGTTATTATTTTAACAATTACTGCATAATCAATTTAAACCAAAACAATAATTTCTTAAATAAAAATAGGAATCAAGCTAAAAACTGAGCTTTATATATAATTGTTACAAATTCTATAGGTTACTCTTTTTTTGTAAATAATGTTAGTTTTTGGACATCCTAAATTTTGTGATACCAGCTTTGTTGTGAAAAAAATATATGAAAAAAAATTGAAAAAAAAAACCATCCGACCTGACTAGGATTCGAACACGGCTTTAGCCACTGGACCATCAGAGATCTGTATAAAAACTGAATGTCTATAATAGATATCTTTCGAGTCATACTTCAACGCATTAGACATATTATTATGAAATATATATTAGTAAAATGCATCCTTGACGTAGGTGTCACAGTTTCTGAGATATTTGACTCTCACTTTAAATAATTATCTTATGAACACTTGGATGCCAAATGTAAACTTAAATATCTCCGAAATTATTAATCCTACATCAATAAACAAAAAATATAATTAATTCCCAGTTTGTACTTTCTGTAATTGGTCTCTAACATTTTTTCGATAAAGTAATACTTTTCGAGATACTTGACGAAAGCCGTTTGGAAATACCTTTTTTTAAAGCTAAAATCGCAATTTTGAAGTCGTTATAACTTAAAAACTATCAATTTATGTGAAAAATTCTTCATAAAATTTGATTCTACTTCAGCTCCAATAAATATATATATATATATATATATATATATATATATATATATATATATATATATATATATATATATATATATATATATATATATATATATATATATATATATATATATATATATATATATTTTTAAGTGCCACCCCCTATAAATTAGCAAGCCCCCGCATAATATAGAAACTTTTCTGTGAAGCATTTACTGTTATACTGCCAAAAATGAACGAAATCCGTTCAATATGACATTATTCCGAAGTTTTGCATATTTTTTACCTCTAGGTACTGTACTAAAAGCATGTTAAAAAAATCATGTTTTCTGAAGAAATTTTAAGTCTTCAGTTTCCCATCCATTTACGGATATCGAAGAGGCAGTTGTCTGACACGTCGTGACCTGTTGTAAGAAATCACCACTCACACAAAATATTAAAAGATGCCCCGACTCGACCGACCATTGACGAAATTAAAAACTGAATGTATATGATTGTTAAGGAAAAAACGGTGTTTATCGAGGGAGACCATAGTCTGAGAAATCTTCCGTCTGAAGTCTACGTTTCCATACTCTTGCAGTTGTTGATCTGCAGGTAGAAAAAATGTACAAATTTGTTCAGTTAACACATTCACTGCCGGCACCGCCCCAGGGGTTTTCATCCGACTTTGATAAAAATGCCGTGACCGCCCGAGAGGCGTTCTTCTATATACCTAATACAGCTTTGCACTAAATTGTAATTAATTAAAAAAAAAAGGAAAAAAAAAGAAAAATGAAAAGAAAAAAAATGGAAAATTTGAACTTCACTAGCTAATCACTAGCTGATACAAACATTAAATTAACAAATTGCAAAAGAAAATAGGTGGCACACGATCAATCGTCATTAATGACAGTGAATGTGTTAATAACCGAAACTGAGAACTTTTAACGAGTTGGATTTTTTCTAGCGATGTCAGAGAAAAAGTGCTATAATCCAGAGTTCACAAGAAAATTATTTGATATTTATCAAAGACACCCATCATTCTGGAAAGTGAAAGCGAAATGTTATGCCAATAGAGACTTTAAAAAAGGGATATAACGAATTATTAAAATATTTTAAGGCAGGTGATTCTGCTGCGATACAAGAAACTATGATTAATAAAATAAATAATTTACGTAGTGCATTCAGAAAAGAATTCAAAAAGTAAAAAGTTCTAAAAAGACTGGGTCTGGGGCTAAATTTAACAAAAGTTGAAGAGATTCTTCCCTCATCCGTAAATAATTTTTAAAATCTTCTGACCTTGACAATCTAAGCCACGCTATTAGCGTCATGTACGATAAGGCCCCGCTTTTTTTAAACCATTTTTTTATCCAATTTTTTTTTCTATTTTTTGTTTGTAGATAGTATTATCAACGCACATAATTGTTTCCTGGACGGCATATTCGAGTTCACCACACAACATACAACAGTCCGCGACGTGTCAGACAATAACCTCTTCGATATCCGTAAATGAATGGGCCGCTTCGGTATTCACCTACCGTGCGTGTAATTGTCCATTAGGCATGTACATTCACGTAGCGCGAGAGATATGACAACACTGCGCTGTAAATTCGTCCGTTAGCGGAGTATCCCAGCTCTCAGTTATTTCATTTCAGCCAGCTGGCACACGCGATGTTGTAATTCTTACTACCTATGCCTAGCGAGCCGCTACACACACGGTATATGTGTTTGTGTGGTGAACTTTGATCATAATCTTCAGTCTGTCACTGCAGATTGTTACCTTCCCGATATCCATAAGGAAATAGTCCATCTAATCTGTAGCGAACGTCGATCACAGTCGTCAGTCATGACTGCAGATTATTGGCTCTTCGATATCTGTAAATGAATGGGCCGGGCCGCTTTAGCTGTGGAATGTGAATGTCACAAGAAAATCTTCCTTGCAATTAAAGCTGTTTTATTAATATAGTAACTTATCTAAGAATTTTAAATAAACTATTTTTACTTCCACATCCAGTGGAAGTATAGTAACGACAAAAAAATTTTTAAAAATTTTTATTGTTCAGATGGGTTTAGAATGTCACGAAACGTCGAGATTTTAAGTTTGAGCGAAAAAAAATTTCTGTCTGTCTGTAACTTTTTTTGTGGGCACGTTTACTCTGGAACCGTTTGAGATATTAACTTGAAATTTGGTACACACATGTCCTTTAACGAGATCTAGATTATATTTTCATCTTGTTCCGTCGAAGGGTTGGGGGGTAAATTGGGGTAAATTTGTGGAAAATAGGTAAATCAAGCAGGTAAGAGTCCATAAAATTGGTATTTAGTATATACAAGAGAAGCTGAGGTCTCAAAAAAAATTTTGGCATTAGCCACCCCCATTACCACCCCCACCCCATTATTAAAGGGGATGAAAAAAAAAATGTGATTTAGGGTGTGTACAAGAACCAGAAACCTCAAAATGTTTTTTTACTTCATCCACCCCCGCTTCCACCCCCTATCACCACCCCCACCCCGCTACCGATGTGGGGTATCGTTTTATGGGTTTTTGGGGTAGAGGATTTCAAATATTATATTATTAAAGTTCCATAAACAATTATTTCCACATACAAATTTTTTTCGTTGCGAGTGACTTAGATAAAAAATCGGATGTGGAAGTAGTGATTCCTTGGGCAGCGGTTTTTATTAAGCTATTGCATAGCTTCTATCGCGGGCCTTGAGCGCGGGGACCGAATCCAGAAATTCCGTAACGAAAAAACCTCACGCTCCCCACTCCGACGGGCAAGGAGGTGTGGCTTGAAGGCCGTGCATCGTCTAACGTCGTTTCAGTTCAGCAGTCTTCGACACGGCGTTGTGTGCGTGCGATTAGACGTATTGTACGACTCTACGAAACTCGCACGAATCGAGACGAGCTGCTCCGAAATCGGACGAATACATAAGCAGCTGTTTATGAGAAAGTATATAGGTGTATAGGTATTTATGTACAACAGTGAATAGCTGTACTTGTAAAATTTGTGTATAAAGTGTTTTGAATATGAATGAACAAAGTGCATTTATTATTAATGAAGAAAGTCATTATTTAATAATAGAAAAATTTGTTTTCTTATCGGTCACCACGCTCAAAAAGTGTAACTTGAATTAATATCAAAGAAAAAGCAATACTGCATGAATAAAATAAATAAATAAAATTATAATTGCATAAGTTGATACAAAATGCTATGCAATAGCTTTACCGCGGCAGTCCCCGAGTGCCACACGTCTTTTTAAAAAATCGGTTGACTTAAATAGTAATTTAAATCTTCCCAACGCTGATATCAGAAAATACCTTATTAAAATACCTTTCAATTGCATTTGGTTTATACTCTTTTCATGAGATTACACAATAACGATTACAACTAATTTAACTACTCGCAAATTATCTCGTTTGGCTTAAAAATTAGACGTACTATCTAGCCAAAGAATTTTTTTATAATACTAATCTGCATAATCTTATAGATTGTGAAATTCCTTTAAAATGGTATTTGAAAATTGTCCAGCAGATTAATGAGCTCATCCTCATTTGCTGCAACTAGGGAGATACCATCTGCTAATTTCAGGTTGAAAATTTTCACACACACTACAAATGCTAAAGAGGATTGGTAACAGAGCACAACCCTATCCGACGCCTTTGTCAACTTTCATCGGAATTAGATTTTGGATCAAGCTATTTTGATTGGAACTTAATTGGTACAACTCACCCTTAGACGTTCAGTTTTACTGTCAGTATTCCCCAGTATCATTTCCAGTACTGAAATTGGTATTGATGGAATTTTCATTCATTCTTTAAGAAAATGCACACAACAAAAGAACAAAAAATCATTCTTCAATACTGTACATCATTACTTCAATATTATCACTACACGACCATTATTTTACAATACTGTTACATGTTCTACCCCTAGAGACATCTGTGGGAATTTCCCCTAAGTTCCATATGTAAGCAACAGATAATTAAGTTAGTTATTGCCTAGTTCGGCAATTGTCCGAGAGAAGGCGCGGCATCTAGGAACAGCTAGAGAACTACTAGAATCTTCCAGAAATAGTTACCCAAGACTATAAAAGAGAGTGGCCGCGCAAAAAAGTACAGTTCAGTTGTTCAGTAGTACAGTTCAATTAACAGTTTAGTTCAGATAGCGAATTGAGAAACATTAAAAACAAGCAAAGTGATCAAGTGAGTGAAGTAGTGAATTATAGTACTTAGTGTAATATTAGTGAAGTAATTATTGTTGTAAATAGTACGTAAGGTAATAAATTAGTGTTTAGTGTTACCCTGGTGTTATAATTTCCGGATCCACGATACAGGGTGTGTAGAAGAACACACTACCAGGCGTCAAATTGACGCTACACCATTTATATTTAGAAGGTCGCCAGTCGCGTTCTGCCCCGTTCTTCCACTCCTAGGCGGGTTCGAGATATGTTTCGATAGACGAGTAATGGGTCAAGACTGCACTACCTCAGGTCATTAACGGTGCTCTCTCAAGACGTGATTTCAATTATTCACTGACAATAAGGACCTTTACGTCTTTGGATTATTGCGATTTTTTCATAAAAAAAATCCCTATCGAAGATTTCTCTCCGACAGGATTGGAATTTGACGTGATTTGTATATATTTACCTACTAATAATGGTTTCTGCACTTAATTTTTTCTGGAGAAATCGCATAAAAAATCCTTATCAAGTTCCCGTAAGGCGACCAGAACACTGAGTATCAAACTTAGGAAATCATGAGATCCCGATTATCAGTTGTTTAGGTCTTCCAAACGAAAACTCCAGGGATTAAGACTCGTCCTTACATCAATAAAATGCAATTAGTTCAAAGAATACCATTTGTTTTTTATTTTTTTTGTATCTATTTATTTAACGTCGGCCTATTTCCGCTACCAGGCCTATCACCGACGCCAGGAGACGGGCTACCCCCAACCTGGAAATTTTGCCGAACCTCTTCTCATAAGAAGAGTAGGGATCTTTTACTTGCCCAACATTTAATAGACAAGGGACCGCCTGCTTTACATCCCCTCCGAAGGATGGTTTATCCACTACGTAATCCTCGTCTTGAAATTACATAGCTTCCGCGTATACACTGATATACAAGCCGCTAGAAGGTGAGACGAGATCGCTGTATTTCCCAAGATGGGTCACCCATCCAAGTACTAACCGCGCTGCACGTTGCTTCACTGGAGTATCGAGATACATACACAGTGAAGATGCATCTACGCTCGCCCCTACCATTTATTTAATAAGTATGAAATAATATAGTGATGTTCTGCAAAATGACATAATGTGAAAGAATCACGCCTCCCCAACTAAGGCAGATTACTTTTAAACAAGTGAGAGCGTACGCTAACAATCGAATTGGTAGAAAAAATTCATTCAACTTCCTCGGAATTTAATGCAAGCCTCTTAAAAATAATTTAAAAAATTTTTGTAATTATGGCTGACTGAAAATAATATAAAAATATTTTACCTAAAAAATGTTGGTTCGCTTATGAATAGCTTAAAGGTCCCAGATCGTGATTTTATCATTCACAGTACGGAGTTCGACCAATACATGAGTTTAATAAATTTCGGCCAGTCTTACGACGTACTTGTCCCCATGCAGGTTCAATATAGGAAAAATGGCAGCGACTCGCCTCCGAACGACTTTTAGGCAAAATGGACTTTTGAGTCCTTTGTGCACAAGGCGATTTTCTCTATAACTTTGTTATTCGGAAAGCCCTGCAGTTTCCTACCATCGCTTTGTATTGACTTCCCAACGCACTCGACCAAATTACGAGTTGCTGGATGAATCCTGACTTGTTTTATGCGAGAAACCGGCCTTGTGCATTTTCATTGATTTTTTGCCAATTTTTGCTTATAGGCGTTATGCCGCTTTTGCCAAATTCGTCAGTTTCGCCTTTTTGATACATTGCCTTGCTAAAATTTTATAGTCAGTCTTTAGAACAGGGTATATAACTCTGATATAATGACTGTACCTCCGTGGTCAATATCTTCGGTGGAGGAACTAAAGTTGAAAATATTTTAAATATTTTCAAGTACTTTTTTGGCGTACTTTTTAAAAAGTATGTGATTCATTTTTCCATGACCACCATATACTTTCACTCTCTTATCCTGGACCAAAATATATTTTTCTAAATAAAAATTCGGTCTTTCTTCGAATTTTTACCCGGTTATGCCTAATGTCTTATCGAACTCATAAACGTCCTTAAATGAAATTTTTGCCTAAGTGAATTTTTATTTTGGCTTCGACTTAGGTCAATTCTGGAAGGTTCTACAACATTTTCAGGGTGGAACGAGATCTTCTATAATCGAAGACCATTTTATAATTATTATAAGTAGGATGACTTTTTTTCTTTGATCATCATAAATCGTCGTCTATCTCACGAAGTGTCTTATCTCAGTTTTCGTGATTCAGCGCTAGAGCTGTTTAAAGTTTTGGTGGTTTTTAAAATGAATAATAAACATATAAAACTTGCCTTTTCGTTGTTTTTTTTTGCTTATGTTGTGTACTAGAATATGTAGTTACCGGCATGAGGTCTATATTAAGAGTGCCTATTTTCCGAAAAAATTTGGAAGCGAAATACGACGTTACGTGAGAGATAAAAAATGAAACTTTCTAAATACAATGAGTTACGTCAACTTATGTGATTAGCATTTTATTGTTGAAAATAAAGATACATTCGTAAATATACAACACAATTAACATTTCATTCGTGAAAAAACAAAAATTATGAGTTTTGAACGAAATATGGCATTTTAATATCTATCGTCTGTCATTGTGCATAAAAAAATTTAAAAAATCTGAACAAAACTATTAAAAACTCTCTATTAAAAACAAACTCAACTGTTACATACTTCAGAAATAAGTAACTACAAGATATTCATCTACCGATCGTGACGTGGCAGATTTTTATAAAATTGTGCATGTTCTAAGATTCTAATTACAGGTGTGGCACCGTTACAAAGCGCCACTAAATCGTTATACTTGTCCTTGGAAATCTTTATGGGTTTAGAATTTAAAATTGACATTTGCATGTCTTTTAAGTTATCTAACTTTCGTTTCAGTCTTATAGAACTATATTCACTATGAATATGACTCGATTTAAAAAATATTTGCGTTGGCTTATCTTTGACTACTATAATGTTCGAGAACTAGAATGGATAAAATGAAACTCACGATATGACCTAAGTCAACATAGGTACGTCAGTTCGTGAGAAATGAATTGTAACTAAATTGAGATACACCAACTTTTACATGTGCCCATTCTCGCATAGTATACGCGCTTGACTGACGAGAGTTTGTGAGATGCAAGAACATGTCAAATGAAGTATATTTGCCGACCTATCTCAAATTCCGATTTTTTTGAGATAGGACACTTCGTGAGATAGACGACGAAATGTTGGCACTTTCCTTGATCGGGCGCCTGGAGCGGCGGCTCTCCTCGCCATATGGTAGAGCCGGCCCTGCATATAAATCACGTTTCGTCGATATACGGCTTGCAAAACACAAACCATGAATTCCAAGATAATTTGGCAAATCCAAATCCCCATTCAAGGCGATGTTTACATTAAAGGTCAAGTTAGCCGGTTCAAAACCACCGAATTTTTTTCCGTCTAAGCCACCGACTCGATGTCCGCAATGGGGCGGTCGATACGGATACGCGGCGCCACGGCGCTTGTTCTCTCCTATCGATTCGCACCAGACCCGCGCCTACGTGGCCGCTCCGAGCCCTCTTGACAACAGTTCTGGTGCTACTGGTGAACATCCTCAACATAACCGGCCTCAAGGAAGCGGTGTCGAAGGGGCTCAAGGCCTCCTCCATGCCCATGCTGTCGTCTCTACATGATGGTTGCTACAGTATGTATTTTTATGTGTTGTAATGATTTTTGTTTCCGTATTCGTTGTTGGTCCGTGCTTATTACGATAATTACGGACTAGGTATAATTTGCTTTTGCGGTACATAATGAGACATTGATTAAGGACTTGCAGTACTATCACCCCAATCGGTGTCTAGAAGAATGGACGCCGCCCTAAGCTTTTGGAATCAGCCGGTGAAACCTTTAAACATAGGATTAAGTCACCTTTGTTTCAATAATCGAGTGTTCAATGTGTACAGTGGATTGTATAGGTATATTATAGATTTTTTAATTTTCTCCCAACTAGCAATTTGGTATTTTATAAAAGCGGAAATGTATAAAACAATATTAGTCTCAGAGACACTTTCAAAACGTTATTACGACAGCTACACTCAAAGAAATAGTATGGGTAAATTCAACAAAAAAAAAATGGTTAACTAACGATATCGTTAATTTTGTTAAACCAAACTATATTGATGGTATTTTTAAACAAGAGGTGATTGTTATTTTAATTAATAAAAAGTTGTCGTACAACAAAACAAACATTAACTTAAAAAATAGATGAATAAGACTATTATTTTGTTCGTCTGACTATTATTTTGTTGAATTCTGTCAAATTAAACTAGATAATAGTATATTTTATTTTTAACTATTATCGAATTGTAATTCTAACTCAGTATTAGTTCGCTGCACTATTGTACTTGGTAGACAAACCAATATTATTGTCGTCTTCTAGAAGTTCTAAAAGAATTACCATAAAATTTGCTTGCTTACCACGTAGTCTATTACAGAAATTATTCCCAGATGACGCCACATACAAATCACTAACAATAATCCATCATGCATTATCTTGCACTCTTATGAATTTATAGAAAATTAATAACATGATTGCAGGGTTCAAATTCTCTCAGGGATCATCGATATATTTGGATGGATCTTATAAACGATCTCTAATCTTTGGTTTGGGTGGTCTGATGTCTCAATACTGAGATTTTGGCTAACCAAAAAAAACTTCATCATACAATAAAGTGTAGATCAACCTAAAAATTAGTTGGTGAACAAAAAACAAAGTCGTTGTACTATTTAATTGTAGACCAAATTGAAAATGGTTAGTGAACATAAAAAAATGTCATTGTACTATTTAATTTGTTACAAGAAGATATGATTATTAAACTACTATTTGTTTACGAAAACAAATAAAGTTGTATGACTATTCTTTACTGATTGATTTAACTATGAAACTAGATAGGCGCGATTTCATATGCTCTTTTTGGTTGAATTTACCTATCATTTTCTTTGAGTGTATAAATGTAAAATTGGCACCATCTTATAAAATAGTTTAGTTACTGTTTGGTATTTTGTAAAAGCTATTGCAACAATTACAAAATAATTGTATAAAAAATTCCGCAGACTCTAAGAAAATTCGGTACCGCCACTATAAAACAGTTTTATTGAAGCTTCATTTAATTGCGTTATAAAGCACATACTTCAGTGTTATTATTGCTATAAAATACCAATAAACTAAAACGATTTCTTAAATGTATTAAAAAAGTTGCATACATATACTTACAAATACCGGGTGTTTCGAAAAGATTGGGACAACGCTTAGCCGTAAATACTTGACATCAAAACAAGTCGATTTAACTCAAAAAGTATTGGTCTAACTCTTTTCGTTTTCAAGAAGTAAAAAAATTGTATTCGTAATTTGTCTCTATCTTAGAGACTATTATACGTATCTACTTCAAAGTTGGTAACGATATATTTTTCAGGTCGCTAATTACAGTGGTGATATTGCCGATGCCGTATAAAATAATTTCTTAACTGCTTTGTAAGATATTTTATAATTTTGCTGTAAAAATGTTTTAATGATAAATTTATGAAACAGTTCAGTTGCAGACAACCAAATAGTGTTTTCTGCAACTCTAATATAATCAATTAGCATTTTAGAAGCATTAATAAAATAACACTAAAACAAAATAATCGTATAACGTTTAAATTATAAAACAAATTTGCTGGTTGGGCTAGATGTTTCAGTAGTACTGCGTGAAAATATGTATCCATTTATAAGTCCTTGATTATTGTAGTACTAAATGTTAAGGGCGGTAACCCCATTTTAACTCTTAATTTTCTACTCTGAGGTGGTTAAGCAACCCCCAAAATAGAAGGAAGCCATCCTAAAACGAGGCAAAACTAACCCACATTTCATAATTTATGAATTGATGTGAATGAATGATAAAGAATATCAAAACAGAGGGTTATGTTTTGTATTTAGCAGTCACCTCCCTAAATAATGGCGGAACAACTAGTCTTAGATCAGGCTAAAAAAATACCCCGTTCTTGCAAAGAATATACACCTTTTGAAAGTTTGGAATTATGTAGAACTAGAGTGACCTTTTATCAAAGTACAGAGTGTAAAAACTAACCCTATATAAACCTAAAATAAATGATTACCATTAAAATACGGAAAATGTGGAAGTTTTTGGTGTATAAATTTTTGAATAGAAGCTACAGTGACTTTAACCTCTCTCATGAACTTTATTTTTATATATAGGGTGGTTTTCCTCTATCTAGGGGTTGCTTAACCATCTCAGAGTAGAAAATCCTCTGCCATATACAAAAAATCTATATCTAAATACAATACGTTTACGCTTGTTAACTACTTTTTGCATGTATTCATTGTTACCATATATGAGGGGCGATTTTACCATATTCTAAGGGTGTTTTTTCGCTTTAGATCAAAATTTTGAGGGTGGTTGGACTCGAATTCAGCGTCGAGTACTCGGGTCGAGTTCCAGGATCAGGACTTTTTTTGTGGCTGGGATTGAATTTTTCATCTTTTTTGCTTCTTCTGACCCAAATTTTGAAGCCGCCGTATTGAAAAAAAAAAAAATCTGCAGCAAAATTGAATTTAGCATAACTAAATACTTAACTCTACCAAGTCTCGTAAATTTTCATCGAAAATTGGCTATGTTACCGATTTTTGACGCCTGTTGTCTAAAAAAGCACCACTGTGTGCCGCTTTGACGAATTTTACTTCCACATCGATGTAGTGGAGTGAAAGCATGATAACGCAAAAAAAAATGTTTGTCTTTTTTTGTTGAAATAGGCTTAGAATGTCATGAAACGTCGAGATTTGTAGGTCTGTCTGCCTGTAACTTTTTTTGTGCGCACGTTTACTCTGGAACCGTTTATTATATTGACTTGAAATTTGGTACACTTATGTATTATAATGAGATCTGGACTATATTATATTTTGATCTAATTCCGTTGAAGAGTTAGGGGGTAAATGAGGGTAACGGTAAAGCAAGCAAGTAGGAGTCCATAAAATTGGGATTTAGGGCACGTGTACGAGAAGTTGTCTCAAAACTTTTTTTGGCATCAGCCACCCCCACGATCATCCCCCATTAGTCCATTACCACGCCCACACTATTATTAAAGGAGGTAAAAAAAAAATAAATTCGTCAAAGCGGCAGTGACTATTCCAGACTCCTTTGCAAATATTAAAAAAAAAAAACGTTGATAGCTCAAAAGTTAACTCTCAGAGCGATTTTTGACCGTTTTGCCACACTGCGCTGTAACTCGCATGAATTTTTACCTGCATTTACTGTATTGTATTTATTACAGGTACACCTATTCACATTTCAACTATATCCAATGGATTCCTTATACATTTGTTAATATATTAAAAAAGGTCCAGAATTTATACTCAAAACTATAGAGAGTTATAAGTATAAGATCGTGAAAATGGCTATTTCTGATCATGATGGGATTGATCATATTTTCGAAAAAATGCATACAAGTAAACGAATTTGTGTTTGAATACTCGAAAAGTACACATTTTTTCCGAAATAGTGATATTTTATTTTTTCCAATGGGTCAATTTTTCGACAAGTTACAACCTCCAATTTATATATTTATCAAAAAAATCATCAAGCAAGGAAATTAAAGTGATTTGAAATGTACATTTTTTTTGAATTCACGTTACTACTTAATAAACCATAATAATTATGAAGTGTACATACTTTTTAACAGTTCTCAATGAAGAAAGAATTTTTTTTTTTTTTCTATATTTTTCTATATTTAAAAAAAAAATCTGTATTGGGACGATTGAGTTCGGGCGTGATAATATATATAAGTATATTTTTCTCATCCATCCTTTGCTTGTATTGTTTAAAACAAAAAAGCATCGGAAAGCTACAATTTCCGTCTTTTAAATGAACCAATACTCATATAGATTGAACAAATTCTGATTTACCACAGATTTATAAATTCACCGGTGGAGCGGACCAGAAAGCAATAACATTATATGATTGGCTAATTTGAAAAACATAGGCCAATCAGCTTTGTTTCCACCGATGAGCCCAGCGGTAAATTTAGAAAAGTGCGGTTAGTGACGCAATTCAGTGCGTCGGTGTCACAGTCATGCGTATTCAAGCGCGTGCACGCATGGATCTCGCTCCGAATAATAACGTTACTTGATTATTTTTTTCCGGGCATACCTTGACTTTAGCGATAAATTTTGTTAGGACATATTTTTTGTTCATAAACACGTGATCTATCCATATGAAAATATTTTTTTTCACTTTTTTTTATGTTCTGCATCCGAGCGAAATGAAAACTTTTTAGGATATTATTCTATACACTCACTAAAAAATATATATTAATTTTGCAAGTTTTTGTAGGTAAATACCTTCATCGACTGGGCTAAAAGGTCTTTTTAAACAATTAAATTAATACACATTAAAAATCTTCTGTATCGTGTTGCTGTAAAAAATGGATTGAGGCTGGGGCCAGTTAGATAAGTTGCTCGGTAACAGAATGGTCTCCACTCCGGGCCTGAATGATTACCCTTACTGAAATGTTGAAAATACAGTAAAAATTGCTGCTTGTACTTTTAATTGTGTAGGTATACAATCAATACTCATTCGGAGAGGTGTTATCTGAGCGTGGGCAGTTTTATATTTCCGAGGATCTGCCTACACAACGTTTAACATTTTTATTTAAAACACCCTCGCACGTTGTTATACCTATTTGATTTGATAAAAGTTTATCTTTGTAAATCAGTTTATTATTATTTAAGGTATTGCAATTTTACAATTTGACGCTGTTTACAAGACTAATTTTTTCCTTCATCTGCCTAAACTGCAAAAGTTTGTTTGCAGTATCACAAAGGAAAAAGGAACAATTTCAAGAATATTTTGGGACTGTTGAAAATATACAAAAATGTTATAATTATTGTTCAGATATAAACTGACTTTTAAGAAAAAATAAAATTACCAATATAGTAAGTGACAATTTGCTTCATTTATTTATTTAACAAAGAACTCAAAAAAAAAAAACTTTTTCACCCCCTTAATTTGTACGCCACTGGCCAAATATTTGTTTTCTTTTATTTTTAAATAATTTTTACGCCAAAAGGTACTCATAAATCTTTGCTCAAGAGTGCCTATTTCTCGAGATATTTGAATTCGAAAAAACTTTGAAAATAAAACAGTACGTTTTGCAGGTAGTACTAATTTATTTTGATAAATGTTCAAGTTGGGCTCCATTGACTTCGATAGATTTTCTTAATCTTGTGCTAAAAGATCTCCTTACTTTAAAAAATATGTTGGGCTGGTTTCTGATAAAATTGGCAGCATTCTGTACTTGTTGCCATAATTCCTGACGACCGTTGATCGCTTGTGCATAAACTAATGACCTCATATGCCCCCAAAAGTATAAATCTAACGAGTTTAAATCTGGGCTAGGAGGTGGCCATTGAAATTCGTTTCCTCGGCCAATCCATCGATGGGGAAATTGTTCATTTAAGTAATTGCGGAGTGCAATAGAATAATAAGGCGGGGCCCCATCTTGCATGAACCAGATATTCTCCTTAAATTTAATGGCAAAGTTTTGAGCTCATGAAAAGGATCAGTTTGAAGAAATACTAAATATGAATTACCGTTAGCATTGGAAAAATCATTTCGGTGGAATTTTCTTCAAACTTTGGGAATAAGTAGTTCAAGGGCCTCCGAACAAAAAATGTCATATGAAAAATTGATTTAATGCCTTCCCTGTAGTGATTGGAAGTTAAAAATCTTTGAAAAATTATGTTGCGAATATTTATGTATAATCACGTATGAATACTTGTATTAATTCTGCAGGGAAGGCATTAAATTAATTTTTTCATATGACATTTTTTCTTTGGAAGCCCTTGAACTATCTCTATTCCCAAAGTTTGAAGGAATTCCACCGAAAATTTCCAATGCTAATGGTGCGGGGTCCTTTGTTGGTAGTTCATATGGACCCAACAGACGATCTCCTAAAAAGCCACACCACACATTAATTTTAAATTCATGCTGGAAATATAAATCTCTGGGTAAGTGTGGATTCTCAGTATCCCAGATATTAGCATTTCTCCAATTAAAAACTCATCTGCGGGTGAATGTGACTTCGTCGGTAAAGGTAATATTTTTAATAAAATTAAACTGTTCACTTTGTTTACCTCGAATAAATTGTAAAAATTTCACTCGCTGAGGAAGATCCCTAGGTAATAAATTCTAAACAGGAGTGAAACGATATGGTTACAATATTTCTTTCTGGAGTATTCTAAAAACTGAAGCATTGCTTATTCCAGCAGTTGCCGATAAACGTTCCGTACTCAGCTCAGATGGCGATGTTCAGCAATTCTTACTAAAGCGTCATCCTGTTGATCGACATTACTTTTGGGCGGCCTACATCACGTTTGGGACAAAAGCCAGTTTCCCCTAACTGCTCGTAAACATTTCTAAAGTGATTCGGTTGAATTCTGTTGGGATATAATTCCAAATATTTTCGAGAAGCAGCACGTGCATTGCAATTTTCTTGTGCATAAATACATACAATGTCTCGCATTTCCGTATTCGGCAAATTATGACGGGGCATTATCAATAAATAAGTTTTGTGATCTGTTAAATAACTTCTATTACTGCAAAAGTAACGTTTGACAGTTCTAGGAAAACTAAATATCATTAGCCTAGCAAGTAAAAACATTATTGTTTCAGCCTATGTACAAAAACAGTAAGGCATTAGTTAAATGTCAAAGAGATTAGAAATTTATTTGTGAGATGAATAACACTGAAATTGAAATACCATGTACCTGCTTTTTCGAATTCAAATATCTCGAAAAATAGGCATTATAGAGAAATGTAACTACTAATGTTACACTACCTACCAAATATAGTAAAGAAGTATTAAGTAATTTTAAAATAATATGTGAAAATAATATTTTAATTTTTAACTTCAACACCCTCTATCTAAATGTTTTTGGTTAAATTGCATATTTTGGGTTAAGGATTCTTCAGTTAGCGTATGACCAATTATTAATGAAACACCCTATATAATATTAATTTCAGCAAAAAGATTGAGCAGAACCTGAGATATTAAAAAAAACCGCTGTCCAAGGAATCACTACTTCCACATCCAGATTTTCTATCCAAGTCACTCACATCGAAAAAATATTATATGTGGAAATAATTGATATGTGGAAATCCTCTACCCCAAAAACCTATAAAACGATACCCCACATCGGTAGTGGGGTGGGGGTGATGATAGAGGTAGTGTAGTGGGGGTGGATAAAGTAAAAAAATATTTTGAGGTTTCTGGTTCTTGTGCACACACTAAATCACAATTTTTTTTTTGTCCCCTTTTATAATGGGGGTGGCTAATGCCAAAATTTTTTTTGATACCTTAGCTTCTCTTGTATATACTAAATACCAATTTTATGAACTCTTACCTGCTTGATTTACGTATTTACCCCAAATTTACCCCCCAACCCTTCGACGGAACTAGATGAAAATATAATCTAGTTCCAAATCTCGTTAAAGCACATATGTGTACCAAATTTCAAGTCAATATCTTAAACGGTTCCAAAGTAAACGTACGCACAAAAAAGTTACGACAGACAGAATTTTTTTTTCGCTCAAACTTAAAATCTCGACGTTTCATGACATTCTAAGCCTATTTGAAAAATAAAATTTAAAAAAAAAATTTTTGTCGTTACTATACTTCCACTGGATGTGGAAGTATTAAATACCACACGAAAGCACGTTCTTTAAAATTAAAACTTTATTTCCAAAAAACGCTCACCTCCCAGATTGGGGAGAACTTTACTCTCACTTCCTGATAACCAACAGATTTCTACAAAAAAAAAACCACCCTCCCAAACAATCGTTGAAGAGGGCACAGTTTTATTCGACTAAAACGCAAACGGTGAGAAACGTATTCGGCTTCAAGGTAGTTACTCAGACTTAGGACCCAGCTACATCTTACGACGCAAACTAATACAAAAAACGTCATGTTTCTGTCACATTATCGAAATTTCAATGTAGCACCTTAATATACTTTTGTGGCCCTTTCGATATCATCAATGTTTAAACCTCACACCGACGGCAGTACTAATGGAACTATGCAGATTTGCGGAAACAAAATATAACTCGATCGGACTCAATAATATTAATTAAATTTGCAGTATAAATGGTCATTTTAGAGGAAAGCAATAGAAAAACTAATGAACATCGCGAATGGGTTGTAAATGGTTCATGAAACGCAGTATCGGTAAACAGTGAATAAAATTGGGATGAAAAAAACTTCGATTGGTAAGAATTTTTCTTTTAGTTGCGTAGTTTTACCGATCGATGTTATACTGATTAATCGTTATCAGGTATTTTTGCCTAAAAAAAATTACTCAGAAAAGGCAACTAGTGTGTTTGGTAAACTTCAGAACTCCAAGTAACTCCTCGAATTTTGTAACCTGAGAATCTTGCGATTTTGCAGATATTAACAAAATGGTCTTCTAAACCGGTTTCTTCCAAATATCTCGTAAACTGTGCTTTCTCCTAGTACTCCAATCAGATTAGATTTTGTTTGAATGAAAATTTCCACTCAACTGATTTTTTGAAAGAAGTAATGTTTTCAATATTTTAAGTAAAATATCGAAAGTTCTTATAGATACCACTGGAGCTTTAAATGCTACAAAAGAGATCAAAGGCAAAAAAACTGTTTTTTTGCAAATGTGTCGGATAGTAATAATAGTTATTACTATTATCTTTACAGAAAAGTAGTAAGTATCAGATTTGTATTTTGGAAAATTCTCTACATAAAAGATTCTATACCTTTTTTTTTCGTTCAAAAAAATGGCTGATAAAAAAAATATGCGTCGATATCTTCCAAAAATTCTGTATTATGATCATTGTCCCGCGTTTCTGAGTTAATTTCCTCAATGTCCATGGCTTCTTTTAAGAAATCCGTAGGCTCATGTTCTGCTCCTCCATATAGTATACGCAATTTAGATAAAAAAAATCAGTGAATAGAAGAAATAATTTATAAAGTAATAATAATTGAGATGCGTACTCTAGATAGGGTTAGAAATAGATACCCGAAAAGTTCCCCCCCTCATTTAGGAGTGGAACGTCCCTTTCTTTGCAAAAAAACCACCTCCAACGGTGACTTAAAGCTGGTTTTTCACTTTTATCTTGTAAATCGTTCGCCGGAAGAGAAAAAAGTATAGGAAATAAAAAATTTGTCGTTAAATTCTGCATAAAAAATGTCCTATTAACTTTGTAACTTATCCTCACCTATTTCGCGCTAAGTCTTCGAACAGGCGCACAGGTAAAAATCGATCCTATTCAAAGTTTCACAGCAAATATCTTAAAACCGGGTACTTTAAGGAGAAAAATTCTCAGGAATGAATTTATAGAGCGGAATTCACCCTATAATGGTGCGGGAGCTAAGTGGCTTTTTTGGACACTCATCGTTACAAGCATTTTCTATGCGCTGATTAATTCTATTGAACTTAAATAACGACAAAATAGACTTCTGGCATATGTCAGCCCGTCGAGTTGGCCATGGTTCAAGATATAAAAATCAGTGAAATTATATCATCGTTACAAAGCCAATTTTTTTTTTGTGTGTGTACACATTTTATGTTTAGAATGAATAAAATAAGATCGCCAGAAAGTGTGGTCCATCAGGGGCGCAACCAGAAAGGTCAAAGAGGTAAAAAAACGGAGTTATATAACATCATCGTTACAAACTTTCTTAAGGTTGAGCAGTTTATTTAAATGTTTTGAACACAGAAAAAAATTCCCAGAAAGAAACTCCCGTCAGTGAGACTAGCCAGAAAGAAAATGTTTAGAATTTTTGAAGAAAATTGGATTTTTTTTCGCATATTTCATCTCAGAACTCTAAACTCATCGTTACAAGTTCTGGCTCCTTTTTAAAACGTAAATATAAGCTCCTTCAACAATAGAATAGCCTCCCCGTAAAGTTCTTAGTGTCAACAAAAGTACCATAGGCTCTTAAATATACAGGAAATTCAACACTTTCGGCTAACTTGGCTCCGTACCGTGCCTCAGATGTATTGTATCATTATTACCTTTCTGGCTGCGCCTCCTGACGGCCCACACTTTCTGGCGATCTTATTTTATTCATTCTAAACATAAAATGTGTACACACAAAAAAATGAGCCTTGTAACGATGACATTATTTCACTGATTTTTAAACAGTGTTCGTGACGCTCCTGACAGGAGGTGCCCCGCCAGAAGTCGATTTTATGAATCGTTATCATCCATTAAACCATAAAAATATCTCAAAGTTCATAAAACGATGAGCTGCCGAAAAAAGCCACCTAGCTCCCGCTCTATAAGATGTATGTATAGCGGGTTTTGACGCAAGTGATTTTTATTTATTTTCCCCTTTTTTTCACACAGATGCGTTTATAATTATACGTAAAATATGTATAGTACCGACGTAGAAATAAGGACGGCGTCAGGCTATACCCGGAAGGATTACGGCCGTAAAAACTTCAGACATGAATAATTACCTTAAACGTATATATAGTATACTTAAAATTATATTGCATTTTCTGTATCATTTTATTTACTTCTCTCTCAGATCCTGATACTCTGAAAATTAAATTTTAGTAAATAAACAGTCAGGTATTTCTTAATTTTTGGAGTCATGTTTCAACTTTGAGTTTGGTTCAATTCCTCTTCCTCTCTTCGATGGGAAAGAGTTAATGAGAAAAACCAAAAATTCGTCTCTGTATGATATTTTCAATGCTGTACGAGAGAAGCCAATAGATTTTTCAGATTTCCAGTTCATTGTTGATGGCGGCAATTTGATTTATCGAGTAGTATGGCCAAAGCGGGTACCTTTGACGTTTATACAGCCTACGTTCGCTTTATTCGCAATCATTACGGCAAAAAAGTGACTGTAGTGTTTGCTGCTGACAATGTCTGCAGTATGAAGAACATCGAAAGACCGACCGACCGACTTTTGAAAGACATTTCACCGGAAATTATTTTCAATGAGAACACGCTACTGACTGAAACGCAAAATAAAATGATAAACAATCTCACAAATAAGGACCGGTTTATTTCGCCATTGGTAGAGAGATTTAAAAACGAGGGAATCAAAACAATTACTACTGTAGACGACGCTGACGTACTCATAGTTCAAATTGCCTTAAATGAATCTCATGAAAATGATGCAGTGGTCATCGAATTTTAGTGGAATAGGCCTACTACAGGGGAAACCACTTAAAAAAACACACCGAGAGCTCTACCTCGAGAGTGGTGTGGAAACGAGTTCAAATTAAAAAATACAGCTTTGTGGAAAAAAAGGGAAAATAAATAAATATCACTTGCGTCAAAACCCACTATACATGGATCTTATAGAGAGAATTCCGCTGTATAAATTCATTCCTGAACATTTTTCTCGTTGAAGTAACCGGCTTTAAGATATTCGCTGTGAAACTTCGAATAGGATCGATTTTTACCTGTGCGCTCCACAGGAGGCTGTTAGCGCGAAATAGGTGAGGATAAGCTACAAGGTTAATAGGACATTTTTTATGCAGAATTTAACATTTTTTTTATTTCCTATACTTTTTTCTCTTCCGACGAACGGTTTACAAGTTAAAAGTGAAAAACCAGCTTTAAGTCCCCATTTTGCAGAAAAAGGGACGTTCCACCTCTAAATGAGGGGGGAACTTTTCGGATATCTATTTCTAACCCTGTCTAGAGTATACGCATCTCAAATATTATTACTTCATAAATTATTTCTTCTAAAATCTCTAATTTGCGTGGACTAATATCATATATAGAATTTTGACAAGATTGGCCCTGGCGGTACTACAAACAATAGAGCAATGCAACTCGATTTTCCTGCAACCACACTTTGGAACAATTGCAAAAGATGCTATTTAATAAGAGCAGGTGGTAACAACGTTTGAATTGGCTCCAAAACGCCGTTTGCCATCATCCAACACCAATTTTCTGGATGAAATGTGTTGCCGAACCAGGTTTGTACTTGATAGTACACTCGATGCAAATGTTGTGAAGCAGCACTAGATGTTAGTGGACGTGCAGCTAAGTTCACAGCTTTATTGCGTTACGTAGACTTACAGATAGTAGACAGCAAATAAACTAATTATTATCTCAGGTATCTATGGAATTCTTATTCTGATGAGCACCGAATTTGACCAAAAGCATTCGAACTCCATTATTAACAATAATTAATAGTTTAAAAAAACTAAAAAAACAGACTTTTCGCGACCGCCTGCAGTGTAAATTCTGATTTCATGTGGCGCGAAAACGCTGTAGCGGGTCGCGAAAAAAAATCTTTTAATTCAATTGTAGATCATTTTTTTTAAAACATGCCAGCCCTACTGCATACAACATAACATCATCAGCAAAGATGGTTTATAAAACAGTTATTAAGAGAATTTTTTATGTCAATGTATAATATAAAATGGATTGGTCCCAATACCGAACCCTGTGGTACTCTATGCACGGTTTCTCCTGGTGAAGTTCGCATATCAAGTCTGAAATGAGCCTGGTAACATGTACCCCACTCGAGAATAATGAAATAATTGTTTTAACGAAATTAAAGTACCCAAATTTAAACGAACCTCTCCATGATCAAAGCGTTTTACACGCTTCTGATAATTACATTTTTCATCTCAGAGTGTTGTAGGGATCTTTCCTAAGCTGTTTTGTTAATGTCTGAGCTGTTGTTAATATGCTCCTGAAACAAAAATTCTTTTTAGATTCATTATTTTCGTTCTTTATCGTGGGATACTGAATTCCAAAGCATATTGTATTGTATACGTACGTATGTACATGTAGATAGCAAGTGAACCTAATTCAGTAAACGTAACTTTGAAAGTAGGAGGTCTCGTTTTCTACAAATTATGTTCAAAACGTGCCTGATTACAGAAAATGCATTGTCATTCATGTTTAGGACGCAATAGTTTAAATATAACTTTGTTTATTTGTCTGTTACGAATCAAATTACGAAAATATTTCATTTTTAATATGTATTTGGCGAAATTTTGTTGATAAATACAATCCTAATCGTTTTCTTGGTAATTACCTGCAAACAAATTATGTATCTAGACTACTACGTCCGGCTTCATGTCAGCATAATTCATGTTTATTCCAGGAAACTTGGAAAAGTTTTACCGATATCGATTCTAGGGTTAATATCACAGATTCTGAGACCTGCTTAGAGCATAACATTCAAATGGAAGTTTCGTCATGATTCCTCTTATTGACTTGTTTTTCGTCATCACGGTATTTGCAATGCATCAACATCTTTCTACAAAGTGGCCTGGATAAAAATTGTCTCAGAACTGTCAGCACATCTGTCAGTTTATAAAAAATTGTTTTCAGAATATGACAGTTTTTTTTACTTCCTCCTTTCGAAGTTATATATATTTCAAGTAAGTTTCTTAAATTATCAGTGTTATAAGTTAGTTATTCTTCTTAGTATTAGAGGTTGACATAACAAACTTGGAAATTCGTATAAAGGGGCAACAGCTATTGTCAGTGGAATTGATAAGATTGTGACATATTATGTTAGACTATTTTGAGTTTATTTAATTGGGCATCTTCAAAATGAGTTGATCAGTAAAAAAAAGATTATTTTTCATTTAATTGTTTGTTGTAAAGTAAGATTAAGTGGTATTTTATGTTCCAACAAAAATGGTTACGTATGTTTTGTCATCTGTGCATTAGATTGGGCATCCAGCCAAAATATGAGGCGCGATATTGGAATTATATCACATAGAGCAGAGTTTTCATCGATTTTTTTTATTTTAAAGTACTTATATTTTACTAGTTTGTAAAAGTAAATACGAAAATATCCAGTTTACTTTCAATTTGGGGTTATTTTATGACACTCAAAGAATTTTTGATACCAAAGGAGATCAAGCTCACATCAACTAATCTAACATGTATTTGTTCAGTTTTAAACAGTTTAAGCATAAGTAGTTTGAGTCTGTTCAGTTTATTCAAATCATGACACTTTTTATTATTTTTTTGCGAATCGCATTTGAAGTTTCCCATATCATGCGCTATATCTGCGTCAATGACTTAACAACTTTGACTTGTTAAACAAAACTAAGAAGTTTAAGTGGAGCTTTTTACCGCCGACGAAACGGTGCGATGTATGCGTTTGGGATGATCTTGTTTCTCTATTTTTAATTACAATGCACAGAAAGTAGCTTTGTGGGCGAAATTATGCCACAATTACAAGGCTTACTTTATCTGTGTGGTGTACAATTATTATGTTTAAAATAAATAAAATAAGATCGTCAGAGGCTGTGCGACTTTAGGAAGCGCATTAAGAAAGATCAAAGTTGTAAAAAATGGAGTTAATTGCTTGATCTTTACAAACTTTTTTCAGGTTGAGAATATTTATTCAATATCTTCTGAACACAGAAAACTATTCCTATAAAGAAATTCCTGCCAGTTAGAAAAAAGTTTACAAATTAAAAAAAAAATTATCTCAGAACTCTAAAGCCATTGTTACAAGTCCTTCCTCCTTCTTAAAACGTAAATATAAGCTCCTTTAGCAACAAAATAACCTTCCCAAAACGTTATGATTGTTAACAAGTACCACACCACCCTTAAATGTACAGGAATTTAACATTTTTGTATTGTATCATTATTATAAAAGGTCATTTTTAATTTTAATAGATTGTTGTAAGTCTCCTGAACAAGAAATTATGCATCCTAAGACCAAATTCGCGCTAAAATAATTTCTACTCGCTGACAAAAACTAAAAAACGTATGATTTTACGCGAAATTAATTAATTATGTTATTACGTCATTGTTAAAGTTCTGTCTTCTTTTCTTACTTTAATATGTCTTCTTAACAACAAAATATGCTTTCCAGAACGAAATTACCGTAAAAAATAGTCAGCTACTGACAGCGGCTGGACTCCTCCGAAGTATTTGCGAAAATTCGTTAATTAGTTAATAACCAAGTGACACCGGGCTCCTTATCGCTGAGCTATGCGATGCAGTCCTCCGTTCCGTGGGAGCTAGATCTTTTACAGTTCTGTGCAATAAAAAATTTGCCTGTATGAGTCGGATTTAATCTCCATAGCTTCAAGTAGGCAATGGCGAACGCTCATTTAGTCGAACTTCGCCAAATAATGGCGAAAATTACCAATTTCGTCATGTCGTCCCTCACAATTTCCGAAATGTAACATGCGGCTCACGGTGTGCATAAAATGCCATTCTTCCTCTTTCGATATTGACATCGTACGGCCGTCCCACTTATGTACGATCGAGATATGATCGTTTTAAGTTTCCGTGTTTTGATTTTTTGTTTTTAATTAATCAAATGCGTAAATATTTATCTAGCTAAAAAAACGTAAAATCACGCAATCAATAGTTGTACGCTTTTTTGCATAGAACTGTATTTAACAACCCACCGTCCCTAAACTCGAGCAATAGGCCCGTTCAGCATTTTTTTAAAATAGTAGAAATCGAAAGTAGAACACTACTTATTGCAATTTCCAAATTTTTAGGATTGTATTCGAACGTTTAAGCCCTTAAATAAATTACCAAAGTTGGACGCGAAAACAGGCGGAGCTTCGCGTGACGTTACTTTGTAGATGCTGATTAGGCGACAATCGAGATTTAATAATTAAAAACATTGGAGGTGAAATAAAATAATATTTTAATAAGAAAAGGTTCTATGCAACTTTTCATAAAAATTGATAGTTACAACGACTTGAAAATTGGGACTTAGCTTAAAAAAAAGGTATTTCAAAACAATATGCGTCAAATAACTCGAAAAGTATTACTTTGAGCGAAAATATGCTAGAGACAAATAAGAAAGCTACTATATAATAAATTGAGGATGAATTTTGTTTTTTCTAATTTCTGTAGAATTAATGGTTTCGGAGATCTGGAAGTATAAAGGTGGCGTCCGAACGTCTCTAAGACGAAGTATTTAGTTTAAATGTTAAATATATTAGAAACTATGGCACTTTCGTCAAAAGCGGTAAGAACAGAATTGAAAGACTATTAATTAGGCTTTCAAATGGTTTTTTCTTTATTTTTATAGCATAAAAAACAGAAACAATGTGCTTTTTCAATTTTTGTTTATACAAAATGACGTCACGAATCGTCGAAGCGCTTTTTACTGAAACCCAATCTTTAACATTGAATATATAAGGATTGGATATACTTATGAAGCTGAAATTTTAACAGCTTATCTAGATGATCGAATTCTATTGAATACCACAAAAAAAATAACGAAAATAAGTTATCGGTAACAAGCCCATTCTTCTTTGGCGAAACATGAACGAAAAAGTGGAATTAGAACAAATACTTTCGAATGGCCCAATAAAAAATGGATATTATGTTGAGAAATAAAAAAAAAGTGGGCATTAAACATCCGATCTGCACCTTTTAATTAGGGATGCAACGGATAGTGTTTTGGCCGGATATCGAATACCGGATATCCGGCGTACTTCTTGTACCGGATACCAGATATCCGGCCAACTATCCGGCTTACATTGAAAGTTGGATTAAAAACACGTTTTGGCAACATCGACGACAAAAAATACTTACTGGCAACTCTTCTAGACCCCAGATTTAAAACCAGTTTTTTGATAAGAATCAGGCTAAAATATCCTGTCAAATTATTCTGCTGGAGGATTAAAAAATAGTTATGATGATTCATATTCAAGCAGTGATAGTTAAAGTGGTTCTTCTCCTTTCGGTAAACAAAGTAAGAGAAACTTAGATAATGTTACTGCTAATATTCACAACACTTTTTGGAGTTTTTGGGACTGTTTTGAGGAAGTAGCGAAAACATTTCGGAGAAAAGTTCAATGGCTAAGGAGGTTGTTTATATGAAAGAAGCACGGATTCATAGAAACAGTGTACTAACTCCAATCAATATACACTTTTGTCAAAGTTTATAACAATATATATTTCAGCTCCTTGCATCAGTAAAGCTCTTTTCAGAAGCTGGAAACGTATACGAAAAGAAACACAATCGTCTACTACCTCTAAATGCTGACAAACTCGTCTTTATACACCATAATTTACCACTGGTAAACTTTAAGTATTAATTTAGTAACTAATTTATAGATATTTACAGTTTGTAGTAATAATTGTAATGCAGGATAAGTGAAAAATAATAACTGTTTTATTTTTTATACCACTTTTTATTTTTTAACTATCCGGTTTTGGCCGGATATCAGGTCACTATCCTGTGCCCAGCCGAATAGTAATAAAGTGGCCGGATACCCGATATCCGTTGCACCTCTACTTTTAATGTACGATTTTAATATTGCCCTTGTGCCAAATTTCATCGAATTCGGTTCGGTAGTTTCAGCGGTATCGTTTCCATATACATACATGCAGACATTTTTTAAAAACCACTGTTTCGTGTTTCTGGGACCTCAATATTTAAAGATCTGGTCCTATCTCAATTTTAAATTTTGGACCGGTTGTAGTAACCTCCCCATTTTCATGAGTGGGGAGATTAAAAACTATTTTAAGTCCTTATGGTACCATGAGTTCTTCAGACAGTGTTATCCATAATTAAATAAAAACAGATATTTTCCTGTATTGGAGTCTATTTGATACTAATGTGATAGCCTACCGAAAAGTTACTTTTTGTGCATTATTAATTTAGATTTTTTTTGATGGCGATTTATAAATTTCACCGTTAGCACGAGAGCCCACCGACAAAAATGGAAGCTGGAGAGTCAAAAGTTGGTGGGGATGCTTATCAAGTCATTCTCTGACCGTGTGTAGTCGGACATAGCAATCCGGGTTGCAGCGGCGCAAAAGCAGCCATTTTTGTGATATGGCTCAAATAATTTTTGAATATGACGCTTTCCCATGACGTCCAATCAAAAAAGTTTGAGACAAAAGTTTTTCAGTTGGGCTCTACATAATGGCACTATGGGGTTTTAATGGGGTTTTTACGGGGTAACATGCTATTTTTTTATATATTCAACCTCTTTTTTATAGTGGATTTTGATTCTACGCCAAAAAATATCAATCTTTTGATCTTCGCAATTTTTTACTCCGAGGCCAACTTGCGCCACAAATTTTTCAACTTTCAATAATTTTTTACGGCGAAAGTATGCACTCTAGAGAAAATTGTAAAAGAGAAAAGTTGTTTCTTTTTTTATGCAGAATATACATATATTTTTTCAGATTTTTGTTTTGAAAAAAAATTTTTGCCAAAATTGGAAAAAAAAAATTGCAACAAAAATCTGAAAAAATTGAGGTATATTCTACATAAAAAATGAAACAACTTTTCTCTTCAACAATTTTCTCTAGAGCACATACTTTCGTCGTAAAAAATAATTGAAAGTTGAAAAATTTCTGGCGCAAATTGACCTCGGAAGTAAAAAATTGCAAAGAGCAAAAGCTTGATATTTTTTGGCGTAGAATCGAAATCCACTGTAAAAAAGAGGTTGGTTTTATAAAAAAACATGTTACACCGTAAAAACCCCATTAAACCCTATTAAAAGTAAAACCTCATAGTACCATTATGTGGAGTGTACAAAACTGAAAAATTTTTGTCTCAAACTTTTTTTTTGATTGGACGTCATGAGAAAGCGTCACATTCAAAAATTATTATTATTATCACAAAAATGGCTACTTCTGCGCTGCTGCGACCCGGATTGCTATGACCAACTACACAAGTTCAGAGAATGACTTGATAAGCATCTCCACCAATTTTTGACTCTCCAGCTTATGTGTTCCATTTTTGTTGGTAGAATATGCATGTATTTTTTCAGATTTTTATTTTGAAAAATATTTTTTTTTTGCCAAAATTGAAAAAAAAAAACTTTTTTGCGAGAAAAATCATAAAAAAAAAAGAAGAACTTTTCTCTTTTACAATTTTCTCTAGAGCGCTCTCGTGCTACATGTTTTGTGTTTTGCTTGTTTTGTTGTTTACAAATAAAAGTTTCAAAAAATGAGTAGTTTTTTTATGTAGAGGGTGTAATATTCTGGGGTAGAGGATCTGCAGTTTTGCAGTTGTTAGGCGCCGCTGGAGACAGCCCCGAATAAGAGTTTCATTTACATTTTCAAATAATTGCAACATGTTTTTAACAAAAAAATCTCGGGAAATCAATCGATTTAAGTACTGTGCGATATGACGCCACATTTATTTTAAACAAGCATCTTCAAGTTTGGGAATTTATCACTAAATATAGATTATATAATATTGATAAGGCTAAACTTCTTTATGTAATATTTAATAAACATTCCAGAAATAAATTATTGAGTCGCTAGAAATAGTATTCCTTAAATAATTATATTTGGTCATGTAAATTTTATAAATAAGTTTATTGACTGCCCATTTATAGATGGTTCTTTTTGATGTTACTAAAAACTAGTCCTTTGTAAAAAGTTTTGATTGATAAATAGTAAATATAATAAGAGTGTTTATATTGTAAAAATTATCGAAATAATAATAGTATAATAATAAATGTCTTTATTAATTTAAATATATAACAATGTAAAAGAAATTTTAAAATAGCATTTGACACCAAACAGTACAACAAACATGTTATATACTAAATTAAAAGAGCAAGATTCATACTAGAATATCTGCTATTCTTTTTGAACGTTAGGGAAATTATAATTATTTGGAATTAATTTTAACTGGGGAACTAACATTTAAATTGGTGTAATATATAACATTTCTAATAATATATACTGATTAAGATGAGTAGCGAACTAAATAATTAAGAATTGAGAGAATAAGTACACATATGCACATACAATATACCTCTATCCAGAGTAAGAGGGTATAACCAAGTTGCTGCCTTCTCTCTTGTTCTAACAATAATAAATCATGCACATATTTATTAAATTTCCGTAGCGTTATTGATCTAATATCAATCGAGAGAGCATTTATATTCTTTGCAATATTGAATGTAAAGGATCGTGGATACATGGTCATTCTATGTTGCGGAATTGTAAGCTAGCTGTTCCTTCCTTCTTATGTTTACATTAGGGATGCCCGTTCTGTACTTAATCTTAATATTTAGGTAAGGAGGAGTCTTTTATTATTTTGTGGTACAGAACATTTGCGTGAAGTTTCCTTCGATTTTGCATATTTAACCACCTCGCCACCGTTGATAATGTATGGGATATTCTATCATATTTACGGATACCATAAATAAGGTGCAAGCACAAGTTTTGCACTTTCAGTATTCTGTATTCAATCTCTAACAAATCTACAACATATTAAACATTAAACATTCAGCCAATTTGACCGAAATTCAATTTATGGAGGTCCTTTGTCTCCAATGCATTTTAAATTATCATCATTTTAAACCTAACTTGCCTTTATTTAAGCTTGATTATTATTATTATTAAATAAATAGTACGACACATATTTTTTCGCGTGATTGAATTTTTTTTCTCTTTGGTAAACTACCCTCGTGTGAATTTTTTGGAAAACAAACAATAATGGCATATTGTTTAGTTTATAATGTGCTATTATGTACAAACTAATGTAATGTACTTAACTCCTGGTGTTGCTCGAAAATAAAAACGGGATAATTTACAAAGTGAACTCTGCAGAAATTGTTTAAAAGTCAAACGTATTTTCCAAAACATGTTTTTTTTTCCAGAGACATTATTAACAAAAAGCATAGTTGGGAGTTTAGGGCCCGAGCCAGCGAGGTGTATGACTTCGCAGCGACGTGAGCCCACCTGTTATAGGTAAATCGCTCATTTAAAGCACCCCCTGCCCATTTCTTTAACTCTGTTCCGTTTCAGGACCACAAAATTTTCATCTAATAGGCATCGGAAACTACAACCTTTCAGAGAAACGTGACTGGTTACCTCAACATCATTCTACATAAAGCAGCAACTGTTAACGGCAGCAGTGAAGGCAACTCAGCTCAACGCTACCACCATTTTTTCGCCTACAAATTTGTCTGTGAGCCACCACCATGAGCGTCAACGTCAACAGGAACGTCAGCGACGTCTTCTATCGCTACAAAATGCCACGGCTCATGGCCAAAGTAGAAGGTAAGGGTAACGGCATCAAAACTGTCATCGTCAACATGGCCGAGGTGGCTAAGGCCCTCGGCAGACCGCCTACTTACCCCACCAAGTACTTTGGCTGTGAGCTAGGAGCTCAGACCCAGTTTGATTTCAAGAATGAACGCTTCATTGTTAACGGCTCCCATGATGCTTCCAAATTGCAGGACCTTCTTGATGGTTTCATCCGCAAGTAAGTTCCTTTATTAATTCAGATGTATTGAGATCCGACATGATACTGCGACATTTGAAGAAAAATATAAAATGTAAATTAGATCATATAATTAATTTTTAGTCATTGATCAAAAATAGATCGTTACAATTTACCGAAATAGACCATTTTAGAATGATGTCACGATAAGTCGGCCATATTGCCTGAGGGACAACCAAACTTTTTATTCCATTGTAAACAAAGAAGTAATCAGTTTTAAACGAGAAATAAAAATAAAATGCCATCCTTTTGTGCGATAAGGTGCGATTGTGAGATAAGGTTTATTTTGAATGTAAAAAAAGCACTTTCTGGCAGAGTCTATTGAATACTACATACGCATAATAAACCATGCTTATCATTGAAATCTAGCGCTTAGTTATTTAAATGTAAACTTGCCTTGCCCTTAACAATGAATACATTAGAGTTTATCTTTTTTGCATGCCTTTAACTGCTGGCCTGTGTAGAAGCTGTGAGTCAACAGTAAGTAATTTACCATATCAATTACGGATACACAAGGTAAAATAGACAAATCTGCAGAAAGGTCTCCAGTCTCCACTCCAAAGGTGTATGGGTCAATATTGTCTATTATTTTGATTTTCTCATCATAGCGACACTTTACATCATCCATAAGGGTTGAATAATATTCACTACATGACATTATTACGAAAACACACACAGTTTCTCAAGAAAAACTACAAAAAAAATATATAAAACCACGCAAATTGCGTTTGGTTGTCCCTCAAGCAAAATGGCCGACTTGTCAAAACCACGTGACCTAAAATGGTCTATAAGACTTTTCTAGGTTAGAAACCTAACCTGTAACTGGCATTTAATTTTTTAGTAACTGATAACGTTGTTAGATCCTATGCATTACTTCCTTTAATTGGAGTTATTATAATCCTGGTACCAGTCTCAAAATGAATAAAGACAATAAAACTTTCATCAAATGAACAAAAACAGAAAATTTGAGGTTATGGATGAATTTCAGTGCATCTACCCTATTGTTTTTTAAAAGTAAACACAATAGAAACTAGATAATCACTGAATCTGTTATAAACTTTGCAGTATATTAGATATGAGTCACTTTGTATATGCAAAGCTCGTATCTCGGGTTGCAATTTCACAATTATGAGGGGCTGACTCGAACGGAATTGTTAGCTTTTATGCGTTTACAGTTTTTAGTTTTTTACAATTTAACAAATCATCAGAAAGTTTATTTATAGGATAGGTCGACTTTTGTTCGAAATTTTATTACGAACATTTTGGTATTTTGGATCTGAGATAATGAGAAAATTTTAGTTTTGCCACACAAATTGTTTAAATTTTATATGAAATAATGGACAAATTTAATCCAAAGCTTCTCATTACACTTATTGTCACTAAATATCTATTTAGTGTATGGTTAATAAATTATTCGCCGACCATTCTAGGTTCGTCCTGTGTCCAGAATGTGACAATCCCGAAACAGATTTGATAGTCTCCCTGAAGAGGGGAACCATCTCCCAAGGCTGCAAGGCCTGCGGCTACCACGGTCTGCTTGAATCCAACCACAAATTGGTGACCTTCATCCTGAAGAACCCACCGAATCTAAACCCGGCGGTGCAAGGTTCCTCCTTGACTGAGGGCAAGAGATCGAAGCGTAGCAAGCGTAACGGTGAAACCAACGGTGAACAAGACGAACATAATGAATCAACAGACACCCCCGCTGGTGACAAGACCAATGTAGGTATCATGAAAGGGTGATAGTACAGTTCATCTGACATTGAAAAAATGGGCAGCCGTGCATTTTTGGTAGGTAGCGATATGTGTTTTTTGTTTCGCAGGACAACATAGTGATCATTTTTGTCAGACTCGCAGTTACAGAGATAAATAAAAAAAACCCTTATTTTAAAGATTAACACCTCCAGGACCGGAAAAGATCGAAAAAAACAATCGCTACCTATCCAAAATGAACACGATCTCATGTCGGATTGGCTGTAATGTAGGTTTTGTCATCTCTGTATCTAATGTTTTTCTTGTAGGGAGGCAGCGATGATGATCAAACCGAATGGGCAGTCGACGTCTCCGAAGAGGCGGTAAGAGCCAGAATGCTAGACTTAACTGACGGAGCGAAGAACATGACCATCAGCGATGACCTCGAGAAATCTGAGAAGGAACGTATGGACATTCTATATAACTTGGTGAAGGCCAAGAGGGACGCTGGCATTCTCGAGAATGTGCAGGTGCAGAAGGAGATACTGAACGAGGCAGAACGTCTTGAGATTAAACCCAAAGCCCCACTCGTATTGGCTGAGTTACTTTTCGATCAAAACATAATTGCACAAGTCAAGAGATATCGATTGCTGTTCTTGCGTTTCACGCTCAATGACAAAAAGGCTCAACGTTATCTTATGGGAGGTTTGGAACAGGTTATTGCTTTACATCGTGACAAGATGATGAGCAAAGTGCCGATACTGTTGAAAGTCTTCTACGATATGGACATTCTTGGGGAAGCATGTGTCATTGAATGGTCTGACAAAGTAAGTAGCTAGTATATAATTATGACGAACACGGCCATATCGGTTTCCTCGAGGGTTGTCACTAGATCACTCAGTTCAAATATAAACAGTAAAGTATCAGTCGTTTCAAAGAATTCGTTAATAAAGCTGCTTTTAGGAATGTACGTACAAAGCAAAATCCATAGTATTAGTGCAACGACAGACTCGCCTCGTGACATTGAAATCAACATCTCATTAGTGAATAACTTATAATAATAATAATCAAATTTATTGATTATATTTGGAAAACATACATTATCGAAAGGAGAAGGCATTGCCATAAACATGTTTCAGCCTCTCCTATAACCCATTATGAATATTTTATATATTTTCTTTTTACGATTTAGTTTTGTCTAAGACCTGTGATGAAGAGATTGAGATACCTTGTATAGTTGCATCGAATCAAGTAGAATCATAAGCATACTAGTTATTAATATGCCATTTGAAATGTTAGAGGTTTTGTTGAGATTTTCGTTCCTTCTGATTATAATACTCCACGATTTTTATTATAGTCAAGTGAATGAAGCCTAAAAATAGTCAAAACTTCTTAATTCTCAGCAACAGGTCCGATTTTGATCATTTTTTTTTTTAAATGTGTTCTTTAATATTATTCAAAATCGGAAACATCCCAAGTGGCGCAAATAATTATTTATATTGTTTAAACAATAATATTTACAAAAAAATATATTTAAAAAATTTTTTTTGCGGTATTTATAAAACATTGTTATTTTTATTGAAAATTTAAGTTCAAAAATGTTTCTCACAGTCGGGGTTGATAATTATTTATATTGTTAAAACAATAATAACAACTTTTACAGAAAAAATAAATTTTTTTATATTTTTTTCCCGATATTCCTGAAAAAGTTAATTTAGTCCAGTGTTTGAAGAATTCTTTCGGATGAAACCGATTGACGTGAAATTTCGACAGTAATTAGGGAATGGCTCAAGGAACAAAAGTCATATAGTGCCCTGGGGTGGATGTCACCCCTTCTCGGGGTGGAAATTATTATCTTCAAAGTAACTGCAGAAATCGATAGAGGAATGAATTCTAAGCAATGTTCTATGCAATTTTTTCGATGAGTCGATACTTTTTGAGTTATTCTTGATTGGAAATGTTGATTTTTCATCTAAAAAATGCATGTTTTAGAACCATTTTTCGCTAATAACTCGAAAACTTTACGTTTACCAAAAAAATTATTATGAGCAAAATGAAGCCTATAAAATAAATCAATTGAATTTTTTTTTTTATTTCTGTGGATGCAATATCAACCGAGTTATGGCTCGATGAAGGTGACTTTTTGTTCACCGAAAACTGAATTCAATCGTTTCAACTTTAAATAACGGAAAAACGAAAAATGTTTGGAGGAAAACATATGACATTTTTAAAAGTACTTGAAAAGACCTTTAAAAAGAACTTGTAGAAGTCGTTAGCATAAAAACTAACGGAGTTATGATGAAAATAAAATGGTTGTCTCTTTTTTTCAGAGAAAAAATCAGCAATGAAACCAATGGCTTCACTGCAAGAATTGAAATTGAACGTAATCCATTTACAATTTACCTTATGTAAGTACTGACAATATGTTCTAGAAGCTTGACCGGTTTAAGATGCCTATATTTGAAAAAAGTTTGATTCAAATTTGAAATGATTTTTGAATTTTCGTTTTTTCACAATAATTCAAAGACTAAAGAAGATACGTAAAAAATGCTAGAGTACAAATTTTAGAGGCCGGTAGGTACTGCACAATATTACTGTACGAAGCTGCTAAAGAGATACAGTTGAAAAAATTGAGCAGTGTCGCAGACTTATCAGCGTTTCTCGAGCAGATGCACTATGATTGGTTTTTCAATAGTAACTTCCTTAATTTTTAGGCTATTCAATTGCTCCAAAAATCATTTTACAGGGAACTTTAAGGGCTACGAGACGTGTAAAGTTGAACTTCCTTGAACCCTTCGTTTTTGAGTTTAAAGGGCTCGGGAAAGGTGGTCCTCGCACTCAAATGCAAACTTACAACTGTGATATCTCAATTAATTTTCACTCTAGAGAAATTAAAAAAAAAAACATTTTCAGTAAAACCCTAAATTTTTGTACTTTAGTATTTTTTACGTATCTTCTTTAGTCTTTGAATTATTGTGAAAAAACGAAAAATTTTTAAGAAATTTCAAAAATCATTTCAAATTTGAATCAAACTTTTTTCAAATATAGGCATCCTAAACCAGTCGAACTTCTAGAACATATTGTTAGTACTTAAACAAAGTAAATTGTAAATTCTTGCGGTAAAGCCATTTGTTTCCTTGCTGATTTTTTCTCGGAAAAAAAATAGAGAACCATTTTATTTTCATCATAACTCCGTTAGTTTTTATGCTAATGAATTTTACCAAAATTAATTTTAAAGGTCTTTTCAAGTACTTTTAAGAATGTTTTATGTTTTCCTCCAAAAATTTCCAGTTTTTCCATTATTTAACTTTGAAAGGTTCGAATTCACTTTTCGGCGAACAAAAAATCACCTTCAACGAGCCATAACTCGGTTCGTATTGCATCTACAGAAATTTAAAAAAAAATTCAATCGATTTGTTATTTTATAGGCTTTATTTTTGCTTATAATAAATTTTTTGGTAAAACTTGAAGTTTCGAGTTATTAGTGAAAAATCGTTCTAACTCAAAAAGTATTGACTCACTGAAAGAACTTCATAGAACATTTTTTGCTTAGAATATATTCCTCTATCGACATCTGTGGTTATTTTGAACATAATAATTTAAACCCCCACCTCTCCCCCCCGAGAAGAGGTGGCATCCACCCCCAGGGTATTTGCGCCACTTGATGTTTCTGATTTTGAATAGTATTAAAAAAATTATCAAAATTGGAGCTGTTGCTGAGAATTAAGAAGTGAAAACCTTCATTGACTCGACTATTACTGTGATACAAATTTGCGACTTTCCTTAGGTGTCAAAGAAATATGTGTCAAAAGAAGTAAGTCAAGAGATACACGACAAGGCCGCACCTTTTATTAAATGGCTGAAGGAGGCTGATACGGAGGAGTCTGAAAGTGAGGAGGAGAGCGATGACGGTCTCGAGATTGAATACAATGACAGGGCACAAATTCAGTTGAAAACGACACCCCAAGTCAAAGCAAAACAACCGCAGCCAGTGGAAGACGATGGAGAGGATGATGTGGACATCGATGCCATTTAAATTTTCCCTATCAGGGTGTCAAGGCCTGTGTTACTTTTTAAATGGTGTTTTGCACAGTCCTTGATTTTTAATATGGTTTTTTTCATTGATTTTTTTCACTGGGTAATGTTTTACAGTTCGTAAGAACCTTGAAGCATTACTAATTTGTATGTTTTGTCACCTCATTTTTATTTACTGTTTACCGATACTGCAATATTTAGCTAAATTTAAAGAAATAGCGTTTCCCTTATACTCTAAAATGGGTTTTTTATATTAATAGAATTATTAAACTTTACAATAATGGATTTATTATATTTACTATGGTTAGATTAGGTTTGATATTTTCCCATGGCTGTCAAATGCATACTTATATACGTGGGTATCCAATTTTATTATTGTTTCAATGTCAAATAAATGAATTTTAAAAATATGCCTGGTTTTACTTTTTTCTTTACATTCTTCATAATTGGAAAAATTAAAAGGATTTCAACCTGAAAGAAATGTTACTCTCTCCATTGTAATGAATTATGTTCGCTGCAATGGCGGGAAATGTTTTATTCTTGTTTGAAATCCTTTTGTTCAAGCTGGAAATGCGAGCCTTTTTTTTTTTAAAAAAACATTCATATTTCAACAGGTTTTTCCTTTGCAATGCGTTGACGCTGTGGACTTAGTAGCTTCTATATTTCATGAAAATAAACAGTTTTAAAATCTGATGGAGCAAGATCTGAACTATAGAAGTCACGTCAATTTCTGAATCTTCCATCTTGTTGATGGGTTTTCAGAGAATCTGCAAGAAAGGTGCAAAGTGCCATACGTATCCCAGGAAGTGTGCTGTTAGAGTTTAAGAAGCCTTTGTACATCTTGACCTAGGTATTCTTGGATATATATGTACCCATTCAATCCTCAAATGCTTTAGAGTTAGTGTGGTATGAGCAGAGATGGCAATGAGTTTTTTCCTCATCGGAGATTTTTCCAAAAATGTTTTCTTTCAAAAAGTATTGACTCACTGAAAGAACTTCATAGAACATTTTTTGCTTAGAATATATTCCTCTATCGACATCTGTGGTTATTTTGAACATAATAATTTAAACCCCCACCTCTCCCCCCCGAGAAGAGGTGGCATCCACCCCCAGGGTATTTGCGCCACTTGATGTTTCTGATTTTGAATAGTATTAAAAAAGTTATCAAAATTGGAGCTGTTGCTGAGAATTAAGAAGTGAAAACCTTCATTGACTCGACTATTACTGTGATACAAATTTGCGACTTTCCTTAGGTGTCAAAGAAATATGTGTCAAAAGAAGTAAGTCAAGAGATACACGACAAGGCCGCACCTTTTATTAAATGGCTGAAGGAGGCTGATACGGAGGAGTCTGAAAGTGAGGAGGAGAGCGATGACGGTCTCGAGATTGAATACAATGACAGGGCACAAATTCAGTTGAAAACGACACCCCAAGTCAAAGCAAAACAACCGCAGCCAGTGGAAGACGATGGAGAGGATGATGTGGACATCGATGCCATTTAAATTTTCCCTATCAGGGTGTCAAGGCCTGTGTTACTTTTTAAATGGTGTTTTGCACAGTCCTTGATTTTTAATATGGTTTTTTTCATTGATTTTTTTCACTGGGTAATGTTTTACAGTTCGTAAGAACCTTGAAGCATTACTAATTTGTATGTTTTGTCACCTCATTTTTATTTACTGTTTACCGATACTGCAATATTTAGCTAAATTTAAAGAAATAGCGTTTCCCTTATACTCTAAAATGGGTTTTTTATATTAATAGAATTATTAAACTTTACAATAATGGATTTATTATATTTACTATGGTTAGATTAGGTTTGATATTTTCCCATGGCTGTCAAATGCATACTTATATACGTGGGTATCCAATTTTATTATTGTTTCAATGTCAAATAAATGAATTTTAAAAATATGCCTGGTTTTACTTTTTTCTTTACATTCTTCATAATTGGAAAAATTAAAAGGATTTCAACCTGAAAGAAATGTTACTCTCTCCATTGTAATGAATTATGTTCGCTGCAATGGCGGGAAATGTTTTATTCTTGTTTGAAATCCTTTTGTTCAAGCTGGAAATGCGAGCCTTTTTTTTTTTAAAAAAAACATTCATATTTCAACAGGTTTTTCCTTTGCAATGCGTTGACGCTGTGGACTTAGTAGCTTCTATATTTCATGAAAATAAACAGTTTTAAAATCTGATGGAGCAAGATCTGAACTATAGAAGTCACGTCAATTTCTGAATCTTCCATCTTGTTGATGGGTTTTCAGAGAATCTGCAAGAAAGGTGCAAAGTGCCATACGTATCCCAGGAAGTGTGCTGTTAGAGTTTAAGAAGCCTTTGTACATCTTGACCTAGGTATTCTTGGATATATATGTACCCATTCAATCCTCAAATGCTTTAGAGTTAGTGTGGTATGAGCAGAGATGGCAATGAGTTTTTTCCTCATCGGAGATTTTTCCAAAAATGTTTTCTTTCCTGGGAAGGTTGAAATGAAAAAAATTCGGTTTTCTCCCATTTTTGAATTTTCCGGCAATTTTAACCTAACTTTTAGACTAAAGCACTGACACCTAAGGAGACTAATAAAGTTAGTTTAGATTAAATTGACTGCAAATTAAAAAATGGGGAAAAACATGGTTTTTTCGGGGTGGGGATGCAAAAAGTGTGTGTTTAGGGGTAAAACGTGGTTTTTTATGATTTCTGGCAAAAGTAGACCTATTGAAAAAAGTTTAATGTAAAAGTTGTAGATAATTGAGAGATCTACAACTTTTATTTGAACCATTTTTTTACATAACCTCAAAAATTTTGAGAAAAACGCGAAACGAAAAACCACTTGTTTTTTTATTTTTATCTTCCACAAAAATAATTTAATTTTGATGAAATTCGGTGAAAATGTAAATTGTTATGCATAAAAAAGCTGCAATTTGTTCGAGGCGTAATATTCATTTTTTTATTTTTTTGCAAATTTAATTTGAAAAAAGGCCTGGCCTAATTTCCAGTCAAAAAAGTTGATTAACAAAGTTTTGATTTTTGAAAATTTCAGGACGGTATTTTTTTCATTAAAACCTCTATTTTAAGATAGTGTAAGAAAATCATACTGTTACTCTGGAAAAACATCGTCAAAAATGGAAAAAACCAAAAAAATACTTTTTTCAAGATCGATTTTACCGTAAATGTCACTAATTCTCCATTGTTCATTTAAATGAAGTGTTGTAAGTTGTGCAAAACGGTAATTTCAGTGTTATACGTAATAAGGAAACTTTGATTAACCGTTTAAGGTTCGGACTGCTGAAAACCGAAACGTTTAAACAATAATTTTACCTAAGAAATTGCTAAAAATGACCGTTTTTAGGCAAGAAAAAAACTTTTTTATGCTTTATGGGCACTCTCACATTAAAAATAAGTTTATTAAGTACTTTACATTAAGTCAATTAACAAAGTAGAAATACATAATCAAAATTTATAATAAACCCATTTTTTTGGGAAGCTGCTTCAACACACTGTTCGGTTTCTTCAGGAACTTCGATAACGTCTTCGACTTCATCAACATTTGTTTCGTCTCCTCCGAATCCCTGATTTCTTCTAATGGTTGTATTTCAGAGTTAGAACAGTTTTCGGCCCCGTGACAATTCGAGCATAGAATAGAACATTTTATTCCATGCTTTCGACAGCCGCATCTTTTACTACCACAACCAGTTTCACAGCTGCAGAAGATAGATTTCAGCAAACTTTCAGGAATTAATTCTTTTTCTGTCAATTTAGGCATTATTCCGGTTAGATGGTGTTTCCATCCCCAATCCATAGCTGTAAGTTTGTTACCAAGTCAAGTTTGAATTTGAAAATAAGCCCTGTAGCAGTGTTGTTCAGCTGCTCCCTCAGTTGGTGGTAGTTTTTCTAAATTAAATGAAGTCCTTACCGTATGGTTTGATATATTTCAAACCTCAATTCGTTCAGTGACATATCCTTTTTCTTACATTTATAAATAGACGCTATTAGCTTCAATCCATTTTCGGCTATTATTTGTTTGCATTTCTCCGGTAAAAAATTTCTGTGAGATTTGATAAATTTTGGTTAGCCAGTAATGATTTTACAATTGTTTTTTTCCCTTTTCCGGCGAAACTGGAAGTCGTGTCACATCCAGAAAAACAGTGGAGGAACGCAACAATGTTCTTTTTTGATTCATGTTTGAAGCTGTTCGAGGTGTAAAATATATCTTTTGTATTACCTGAACCTGGTTTGTGAAAATAAATATCGGAATTATTTGAATTTAATTGGTTCAACAGAACTAGAAGATCAATATCCTGACCCACAATTACTACGATTTTTGTAGGATCTTCAGCTAATTCAATGGCTGTATTAATAATTAGGGCATCAGCATCTTCTTCTGCTTGTTTACATAAAATTCGTTCCGATTGAAATTTTTCTGACAGTGTTTCTATCATTTTTTTCTTATTTTGTTCATTAGACAACAATTTCTTTGGAGTAAATGGAATTTTTGTATGACTACGAAACTCAAATGTAGGGATACTTCCTCCAGTTTTTCTGCGTGAACGTTCGCCTTTCTTCGTAGTCATTGAACTTGCTGTTGAAGCGGTTAATGTTGATGCTGTCTTTGTAATAAGACACATCAGCTTCGGGATACCCATCAAATACAATGTAACTATTTGCTGCATAGTGGCTGCTTGTTTACAACGATGTGCCAGTTGTGGACGCGTGAAAAGACAAGGACGGATGGGTTGCAAGCGAACTGGAAGAAAAGAACGAACAAGTAAAATTGAAAATTTTTAAAAAACCCCGATCAATGTATTTAATCGTACCAGTTTCATATGACCGAATCAAAATGAGGCCTAAATCATGTTCGGCCACCATAATTGTCTGCACATTTTCAATTTTACCTCAATCGGACAATTTCTAGAGAAGTTCAATATGGCGACCAAACATCAAAATCTAATATGGCCTATAACCTTCTTGACAAAATACTCCTTCAAATAAAAAAAACTACATCAAAATCGGATCACCCATTGAAGAGATATGAAGCCACAGACAGACAGACAAACGAACATACAAACATACGCGTCAAACTTATAGTACCTCTCTTTTGGGGTCGGGGGGCTAAGAAGTGCGCGCGCACTCGAGAGCATGTAGTAGATAAACTGCCCCACCATAATTCAATTTTTCAACTTTGAATATTTTGAAATATGTATGTCTTGTTTCAATGTATGTGTGCAAATAAAGCATAAAAAAGTTTTTTTCTTGCCTAAAGATGGTAATTTTTAGCAATTTCTTAGGTAAAATTATTGTTTAAACATTTCGGTTTTCAGCTGTCCGAACCTTAAACGGTTAATTAAAGTTCCCTTATTACGTTTAACATCGAAATTACCGCTTTGCACAACTTACAACACTTCATTTAAATGAACAATGGAGAATTAGTGACATTTATGGTAAAATCGATCTTGAAAAAGTATTTTTTTGAATTTTTCCATTTTTGACAATGTTTTTCCAGAGTAACAGTATGATTTTTTTACACTATCTTAAAGTAGAGGTTTTAATGAAAAAAATACCGTCCTGTAATTTTCAAAAATCAAAACTTTGTTAATCAACTTCTTTTATTGAAAATTAGGCCTTTTTTTCAAATTAAATTTGCAAAAAAATCAAAAAATGAATATTACGCCTCAAAAAAACTACAGCTTTTTTGATGCATAACAATAACAATATTTTCACCCAATGTCATCAAAATTACATTATTTTTGTGGAAGATAAAAACAAAAAAGTGGTTTTTCGTTTCGTTTCGCGTTTTTCTCAAAATTTTTGAGGTTATGTAAAAAAATGGTTCAAATAAAAGTTGTAGATCTCTCAATTATCTACATTTACATTAAACTTTTTTCGATAGGAGGTCTACTTTTGCCAGAAATCGTAAAAAACCACGTTTTACCTCTAAACACACACCTTTTCGCACCCTCACTCCACTTCCGGTTATCTGTTGCGGTCCAATCGATTTTTCCCCAATTATATACCATTAATCCTAAATTTTCACACCATCCATATACTGCTAAGAATTTTTCAGACTTTTGGCTTCTGGAAACCGGTTTGGCACTGGTCTATATAAACTACCTACAGTTATGCGCTACGATCATGTATCTGCTGATAATACTAATGATATCGTTAATTTGTTTACATCTTTTTTCTCCTCAGTTTATAGTATTGAGCAAGTAAATCAAATTCCTAATTATGGCCACTTACAGAATCACATTGACATTACCTACTACACAATCACCTTAACTGAAATAATTGATAGACTTCTCCAAGCAACCTATAAATTATCATTTGGGCTGGATGGCATTCCACTATACGTTCTTAAAAAATGTGTATTTACGTTAGCGATACCACTACATAAAATCTATAACTTGTCACTGCATACCGGCATTTTCCCTGAATTCTGGAAAAATAGCTTTTTAACACCAATTCACAAATCTGGTCTAAGAGACGATGTCAAGAACTATCGAGCCATTTGCATCCAATCTGAGATACCCAAGCTTCTCGATTGCTTGATTACGACAAAAATATCATGGGAGACCACATATTAACAATGAGCAGCACGGTTTTATGCGTAAAAAGAGCACCTCAACTAATCTACTTTATGAACATTTTATTCTCAATGCTTTTGAACATAGATTAAATAATATTATATATGATACTTTTGAACATCAATCGCGAGTAGATTCAGTTTACACTGATTTCACGAAGGCATTTGATCGTGTTGATCACGTGTTACTTATAGCCAAACTAAGGGCTTTGGGTGTCGAGGGTTGCTTGCTTGAATGGATTCATAGTTATTTAGGTAACCGAACTCAATCTGTCAGATGTTCAGGAGCCGTATCATCTATTATAGTTACTTCCGGCGTTCCTCAAGGATTACATATCGGTCCATTATTATTTAACTTGTTTGTTAATGATATTAGCGAGGTAGTCATTAACAGTAATTATTTAATGTTTGCTGACGATTTGATTTGAAGCAATTCAGAATCGTTGACAACTCTTATAATGCCTCTCTTTTGCAAAGTGATCTCGATAATTTAGTTCGATGGTGTGACATCAATCTATTAAACTTAACCCTGCTAAGTGTAATCAAATTTCTTTCACGAGAGGCAATAATCCTGTAATATTTGACTACCATCTCAATAATGTTACCTTAAACAGGGTAAATTGTATAATGGTGTAGGTGTAATATTCGATTTCAAGATGACATTCAAACCTCATATATCAAAAATCACATCACAAGCACTGAAAGTGTTACTCTACCTTTTTTTTTTCTATTAGAATATATAAACTGCTCTACTCTTCTCTGGTAAGAAGTCTACTAGAATATGGCAGTGTGATATGGAATCCAGCATATAATGTCGATAAAGAATCCATTGAGAATGTCCAATCAAAATTCCTTAGACAATGTGCATTCATGATGGGTCATCTGATAGGCGAATATTCCTACAGTGATATCTTACGCGAACTCAACCTTCTATCACTTGAGCGGAGAATAGTGCAACTCGATTTATGCTTTTTGCATAAATTAATTAATTTGTAATATGAACTGTCCAGAGATACTTCAGTTGATTAGCTTTAATTTAAACGATTGTAAAAATATATTTAATCTATTTAGTAACAATTATTCTCAGAGATAAATAGCAGGATTCTTTAATGTTTCTGTTAAGAAATACATTTCGGATCTATAAAATAGCGTTTCCGCAGTATGACTTAATTCAACAGTGCGGGACATATCAATGTGTTCTCTCATGTTATTATTACAAATATTTAATGACTCCATTGATTTGCTAAAAAATCTCATTAATTTTTTAACACTGCAATTCAATTTCATTAAACAACACACTAAAGCCGGTGCTACACGATATGTCAAATACCTTTCAACGTTGGACACATGGTAGTTTGCCGCATTGTGTGGCTATTCTCCAAATGAATGAGGCGAACTTATGTTTGTTTTTTTGCTGTGAATTTTGCGATTGTTGGTGGTTTTGAATAAGATAGGTACGTTTTATTAAATTTTATATATATATTTTTACTTGCAAAAATTAATCGGACAAAATATATTTGCCGATTTTCCAATCCTACGTGTGGAAATCGTCTTTTTCATGCCGAGGAGGAACGCCGCGTTTACGAAAATTTTTGCAGAGGAAAAAAGTTATAGACTAGGCACAATTATGCCGTACAAGAAGTTATACGAGGATATGTATAAATTGCATTTTTGCGGGCACCTAGACTATTTTAATACACCAGAGTTTAAGTAAGACAAAAAAAATTCTACCTTCATGTTATTTGAGCAGCAAAATCCGAATCTGGAATTCAAATTGTGCTTACACGTCACAGTTCTTTATAGTATATTAATAGTCGAAAAATGGACCAGATATATGGAACAAAATGCCAGCTTAAGATTTAAGTAGATGGTAGGAAAAAAATTATGCCAAACAGTAGTACTAATGAATTTTAGTTGCTACTTATCAATGACACCAAACCAAGTGCAAAACTACTCCTCAAAAGAGATAAAACTACCCCCATGTGAGCAAAATTCCTAGTATACATATGAAATTAAATCGTTTTTTTTTTCAATGTACAAGGTCTATAGATAGATAGATAGATAGATAGATGTCTTTATTTGTTCACGTAATAAAAAAAATTACAAAAACCCAAAGGGTGTAGAACTTGTCAAAAAAAAGAAACAATGCTACAGTTGAAATATAGTATACATATGTATATAGTAAAAAACTAATGTAATACAGTAAAAGACTAATGTAATAATATATAATGTATAACACGAGACAGAACAATAGTTATAATAACAATACAATTTAAAATATATTACAAGTAAGAACGGAATAGAAACTATTTTATAGTGTATCATCGAGGTACTCATCTAGCGTATAATATGCTTTTTCCACAAGTGTGGCTCGCAACTTTGCTTTTAAATGTTTTAGCGATAAGGTTTTATATGTGTCTGGAAGTTTATTATAGACTTTGATTATTGTGAAAGGCACGTTTTTCTGTACATATGCATAGTTTGCTTTAATATTAAGTAAGTCATTTTTATGTCTTGTATTGTAAAAATGAACTCTATCATGGTCTGCAAACAGAGACATATTCTTTGTTACAAATATCACAGCTTCATATATATATAGACTTATTAAGGTAAGAATTTGTAGTTCTTTAAATATAGGTTTGCAGCTAACAGTTTGTTTTATATTCAGTATATTTCTTATACATCTTTTCTGCAATAAAAATATTTTGTGAATGTGATTTGTGCCTCCCCAAAAAACTAGGCCATATCTAAATCTAGATTCAACATAGGCATAGTATGCTATATATGCTACTTCAGCATTTATATTTAGCGATATTACTTTTAAGGCATAACAGGACTTGGCTATATTAGTTGCAAGCTTGTCAGTATGGGACTTCCAATCGAGCCGAGAATCTATAGTAATACCCAGAAAGCATATTTGGGACACAGTATTCAATGTAATGTCACCATTTGTAAAAGTTTTCTCCACACTAGACTTACTATTTGAAAATAATATGGCTTGTGTTTTATCTTTGTTTAATTTCAGATTGAGAGGATTATAGTATTTTTCAAGTATGTCTAGTGCCGAGAAAACTTTTTGCTCCAAGACTATTGGATCTGCCGAGTTAATGATTAAAGAGCAATCATCTGCATATTGAACAGTAAATTCATCAAGAACCATGGGTAGGTCGTTGGTATATAATATATACAATAACGGTCCCAATATAGATCCCTGTGGAACACCTCTCTTTATTACCAGAGTTTGCGATTTTAGTAGCTCACCATTACTATCTGTCTCTATGACACACTGAATTCTATTATTTAGGTAAGATGTTAGTAGTTGCAATGTGTTACCTCTAATTCCATACTTTTCGATCTTCTCTATTAAAACGTCATGGTCCACACTATCAAAAGCTTTTGATAGGTCTAAGCTTATCGCAACTGTGTGTTCTTTATTATTTAGTGAATGTATTATTTCACAGAGTGTCTGGTAACCGGCTCTAATTGTAGATTTGTTTTTCCTAAAACCATTTTGTGTGTTATTTAATATCTCATGCTTTTCTAAATAATTTATTATTCTGGTGTAGATTATTTTTTCAAAGATTTTGCTAATGTTAGAGAGCAACGCTATGGGCCTATAGTTGTTTATCATATTTTTGTCACCTTTTTTATACACTGCTTTTACATAAGCAATTTTAAGGTTATCAGGATATACGCCAGTAGTAAATGATATATTTATTATATGACTAAGTGGAGCTGCTATTTCAGTTGCAACATATTTTAATAATTTTACAGGTATCTCATCTGCACCTACCGACATGGTATTATTTAAATTTTTTATGACGTTACATACCTCTTCAGGATAAGTAGGTGACAAAAATATGCTTTTGTCAATGGGTGGACTATAATTTTCGAAATTTATATTGGAATTAATATTAGGACAATTATTTATAAAAAAGTCATTTACATTATTTAATACTGTTTGTTTATTGCTTTCATGTGTATCGATACTATTCAAGAGAGAAATGTTATTTTTTTATTTTTTATAGTTTATTGGTATTTATAGTTTTACTATAAATAACATGTACCGGATCCGAAATAGTATGGAAATTGTGGATGTGATTCAGTGGTTACAGGATAGAAAGAGGTACCAAGGATGGGATTAGATCATTTTCTCACAAACGAAATTTATTCAGGAGATATATTGGAACGTGTACTGGATACCTTTATCACCTTTTTAGAATTTAAAAATTTTTCAGTTCATATTACAAATATTTCGTAAACTTAAAACAAGAATTCCTTCAGTTCAGTGATTCCTTCGTACAGTTTTAACTTCAAATTAGGTTCCTTTTCCTCTTTCTTTTCTTTGACAACGATTCCCTCTTCATTTTCCAGCAAGTCATTCATTATATTGATGTTTCTTCTACCTTGATACCGTCGCTCCATTTCATTAATATCTTGTTGAAATCGTTCGCCTTATATACTTCACGGAAATCTCCTAAGTTTTCAGAGAAGTAGTCAATGTGTGAATGAGGGAAATGCAATTTCAAATTCATTAGACAGCCCATTTTGAGGTAATTCTGTATCATGTTGGCTACTATATTTTTGTACTTTTCACTTTTTTTGTTACCTAAAAATTGTAGCTTTTTTCGATGTCAATCATTTGAGTAGTGAAATTTTCATCCTTCAACAAAGTACGAATTTGTGGTCCATGAAATATTCCTTCTTTTAATTTAGCTTCTGATATATGACTGAACTTACGTGTTAAATACTCATAACATTGCCCTTCTTCGTCAATAAACCGATTCGAATGAAATAATGGAATTGTCTATGAAACCACCAAAATCGCGTTTACCATAATACTCTTTCCGAAAATATTGAGAATAAAATAGATCATGACAATTCAAAGAACTTGGATTATAAAAGCGACTCTTAAAAGCTATATACACATTTTTGGAAAAGTACAAAGTAAACTTAGGAGATTTTAGTGAAGAACAAGGCGACCGATTTCATCAAGATATTAATGAAATGGAAAGACGGTATCAAGGTAGATGGGACATCAATATGATGGCTGACTTTTGCTGGACAATGAAGAGGGAATCGTTGTCAAAGTAAAAAAGGGGAAAAGAAACCATTACCATTACGCAGATCATTTAAATATAAAAGAGTATACCGCCGACAGCCGTATATATACGTTAAAGGTTATTTTTGCTCTCGGGACGGCCGCCGTTTAAATGCACTTAACTTTAAAAATTGCAACCTCGAGGAATGGTTGCCGTAGTTAAACGGCTCATTCAAACTTCTTCACCAGACGAATGCCTTTTAAAAACGGCACTTCTGCGCGACCAAATGCCGTACATAAACGGCGCATGTATTTTCGGAATGTTGAATAAAACTTTGTTTACTTTGTGTTTGCTTTTGACAATTAATAAAAGTAATATAATAAATGAAACTTATAAAATGTCATTTAAATATGGCACTAAATGCATTCACACTTACAAAAAAGACGCCGTATATATACGGCAACCGTCCCTACGCCACTCAAAATGGAGCCGTCTTGTATTTAGGTTGGTAAAATAAGGAGCCGTACTTAAAGGGTTAAGTTTATGAACTTTGGTAATATGAATTGTTGACTTGATCTGTTGGGCCAGTTGGTTATTGTTGATTTATGGGTTAATACATATATCTTTTAAAGATAAAAGAGCACGAAAGCATCACTGAATAAGGAATTTTTCTTTTACATTTGCGAACTTGGGTAATATGAATTGCTGATTTATTTGGTCACGGAGGTATAGGCTCAAGTATACCAAAAATTAGAATTTAGTGATGCCGCCTTCATGTATAAAAAAATTATTAAAGTCGGCGCGCTTAAAAACGCTCGGGATAACCATGTAGTCGAGTTGTGACGTCAGATGGCTGAACCGACCAGTGAACACGGCTGTGAAAGCACGTGGGTAGAGTAAAATCTGGAAGTAGTCGCTTAGTTTTCGAGAAAAAAAAAAACGGCGAAGTACCAAACCAGACTTAGTGGGATTCTTTAGTAAGATAATCGTGTACACAAAATCATTTTTTACGACATTTTTTTGTGGTCGAGTACCGAGTCGAGTACTTTTTTATTTCGGAAAAACTCAAAAAAATAGATTTTTAATGAAATAAGTTTTTAACGTCTCCACTGCTACATCTCTGAAAATATTTGTGCTATCAAGCTATTTTTTTTTTTTTTTTTTTGATTAAAGTAGACACAATAGCGCTTCGAACAACGTCCCACGTGACCTCGATTTATTTTTTTTTTAAGTTGGAAAAATAATAGGAAACTCAAACTTGTTATTTTCAGTAGCGTAATTTTAGACAATCGAGAAAAAAATTTATTTATGAAAATTTGTATATACATGCTGCGTACAAATTGAAGCCAATAGTTGAAAAAAGTTTTTAGGATAAAAATTTTTCATGTTCCGTTCATAGTATTGAGTCAGCGATTTTTTTTAACGGGCCAAAGTCATATTCTTGTGCACTCGGCTGTAGCAAGCCTGCCGACTGCAACGATCTGACGGTCCTGGTCGGGTGTATGTAGTAGTTTAACTTATCAATAGATACAAAACTAGTAGTGATCAAAAGCATCTAGGGGATCAATATTATTGTTCAATATTTCATATATTGTACAGTAGTATTGATCATATGTTGTTAATATTAAGAAATTGTACAATAAATATAAAGATATAAATACCTAATCTGTAAATATTAATCAGTGTTACTAACTACCCACCTAATTAGCAAGTTTATGAGACATTTTTAAATGAATGAAAGTAAAAACGTACGCATAAAATGAGTTTTATTGTTGAAATAAATTTTCTATTTGGATAGATAAATATGTAATATGTAGTTTATGTAGGCCCTACATTAATAGCATTCTAATTCGTTCATATCTGCCTCGAAATCTTTAATAATGTTACAGGAACGACATTTGCACTCGTTGCAATATTTTAGGCCTTCCTTAAAACAAGCACATTTTCGATTGTCACAATTTTTATCCGAACAATGAATACTTAATGATTTTCGACAACCGCCACTTCTATGCGACTAATCTGACCAACCCTGCATGTGAGGTGTATTAATTGCGTCCCAATGTCGCATTTAGCACTGATAAAAAAAATCGCTGTTGCCACACGGTACATTTTAGGAAAAAATATATTGTTTCAAAAACTTTTGTGATTATTAGGCTTTATTAACTTCGCTGCATTTATGTAAATATTTTCAAAAATAAAAAAGTTTATCGATTGGTGAAGATTTCAATACATAAAATATATATTTTTAGTTTACCTGATTTTTAGAGAAATGAAAGTGCGAATTGTGCCCAAACCGTTTATATTGGTGTGCTTTAATTTGGCACAAAACAAATTTGGTACCTTTAATAGTTTTAAAGATATGGCGGTGGAAACAAAAAAAAACAATTTTATTTAAAAATACATTTTTTCACTTTTTATTGATTTAAAAAGTTCGAGACCACAAAAAAATGTAAAATATGATTTCACATGCCCGGTGACACTCAAAGGAACCTAACATGTTTGACCTGGTTCTATGCCAAAAAAAAACACAACAAGATAAACTTACAAAATCGCTGCTCTAAAATAGGTATCGGCGCACGCCAAGTGACGTCACTCTACGGACTGTTGGCCGGCCGAGCGTGTTTCTATTCAAATGCGAATATCTTTGTGGCTATTGATTCAACTGAGCTGAAATTTTTTTCTGAGGCTATCGGTTTGTTATACTTTAAAATGAGGAAGAAAAAGTAGGAAACTGCCATATCACTAAATGACCCTATTGGGACATGTTGGGTTATGAGTCTTATTGTTATCTGCTGTATCATTGTCACCTCCAAGTATGTATTAGAGCTGTCTTCAGTTTACGCCAACACTACTGCCATTGATCTTGAAATATGTAAGGTTAATACGACGAATTAATGAATTTAGCTTTTTTCTACCATAACTGATAAATCTGTCCAGGAAGGTCCTATTCTGATGCCAGATTCGTGTTCAGTGATTGAAAATACATGGGAATGTGTGGGGCTAGTCACTAGCCCAGGATAATTTTTTTTGTGTGCCTGTGTAATTTTTAATTTTAAATAATTATTTATTTTCTTATAGTGCAGTTATTTTTAACCATTTGGTATAACTTACTGATCAATTTAATATCTTAGATTCGTATACACTTTGTATATTTTTAAATGTTAATAATACAATCTGTGGGAATATCCAGAATAAGAGCTAGCAAAAATTTGGACAAATGCAAATTATATATCTAGCTACTTATTCAAAACTTATTTCACGCTAAGTCCAATGTTGCAGAATCCAACTTGTCTAACAACTTTTTGGTAAGCTGCAAGGTAAGTAGTTAACAAGTATAATTAATTTTCAAAAGATTTATTTAATATTGATCCTATGAATATAAAATAAAAAATTAATGATTATGTTCCTCTTGGTGTGCCACTTCAGTCAATATTTCAACCAGCCTCTACTGCTCCATATAGACACCTCACATATTTATCATTTTTTGAATTACCTATTTCATGTTTCTCGGGTTTTTATTATTACCAGATTTATAGTTGACGAAGTTCAAATGTATAACCTGTCCCCAATCCTGTAAAAATAGGTAAAGGCCACAATAGGCAATGTGGACCAAATACCTCCAGAAAATTTCTCTTAATTCCTAAGTTATATGTCACATTTGCATGTATGAACTCTACTTCTCTCATTCTTTCCAGCACAGTTTCATTATGCATCATCACACTTGTATTGAACAAACAGAATATTATTCCTACCAATCCAAAAACGAAAGTCAATATCATGCTAAAAGAGAAAGAAAATTATGTTTACATAGTAACATTTTAAACTCATCCAAACCCTACAAAAACAGGAATTTGCCCATTGCCAGTGAACGCATGTGTATACATAGTTGATGCAATGTATACGGAATATATGAAGCAGTAGAACGTTAATAAATAGAAATATTTGTAGTTTGAGAACCCGATGCAGTTGTTAACCCATGGACAGTGGTGATCCATTTTCAAGACACATATTTCACAAATGGAACAATGATGGGCTCGGTCCGGTTTTATTTGCTCGCATGTTTTACAGTACCTAGAATAAAAACAGAATCAAACTAATTATAATTTTCCAATTTCGTATGAAGCCATGCCATGCCATTTTTGCCCGAGTTTGTTTAAAAGAGGCAACTTCCGATCCATTAAAAAAATGTTTTTTTTCGCCTTGTGATAAAACTTCAACTTTCTAGTCGTTGACGGATGTCAACCGTTTTAAGAAAACATATTTCCAAATAGTTGGAGTAGACGGTCAAGAGAGTGGCGGGTGCCAACCTAATGTTTCTCGGTAGCAGAAATCGAACGTTATCAAATGGCATCAGTTAAATTTTTCGGCGAAAAAACCATTTTTTTAATGAACCATAAGTTGTCTTTTTAAAACAAACACGAGTAAAAATGTCAGCCAACCTTCGATGTTCTATGCATAGTCGTGAACATCATCACACTTGTAAAAATGAAATTCATGATTCTATCTTATCACAAAGGGTTTCTGCAATCAACGCTTTTTTTTTTTTTTCGAGGAGAGGAAACCTACACGGGCTGCCCATCCCAACTTGGAATGGGTCTGAGTGTCAGCCTCTAACTGATTAATACTTCCTCCTCCTAGGGCTCGTCTGTAAAAAAATACTCCGAGGGCACTGCAGCCTCCTGGGCTTATTGTGCTCGCAATCAACGCTTAAACTGGGAAGTACACAAGAGAAATAAATTGTGTTTAAACGCTTAGTAGAAACGCATAGGGCGACAAATGGGGTGTTCGCAGGAAATAAAATTTTTAATAACATATCTCTTGGAACCATTAATGATAAGTAGTTCGTTTTTCTCTAAGATTGTCCAGCTTTTACTAAGGAACAGAAAAAATCGTTAGCATTTTTTTCCTAACAAAGTTATATTTAAAAAATGCCTTTTTTATCACTAGGTACCAATAATGTATTATCTGAAGTTTTCCTTATAAATAATTTGTTCTAAATGCCCCTACAAATAAAAGTGTTGAATATTGGCAGATTTAGGTTTTCGCAATTCCTGAATAGATGTGTGACCTTATTCTCACCTGGTTACTTTATTTAAACCCTTAGAAAATTTCCTAATAATCGGGGAGGATAAGAATTCACTGCTCGTGGGTAACAAAATACTTTTGCCACAGCCATTGTGTTTCATGAAAAATGTACGGCAAGGCAAAAAATTTCTTCATTTCATGAAAAAGAATTAAGATCATTGAATTTGATGTTGGTTCAAAACGCCACCACTATATTAGTTAGGAATAGGGGATTGCGCCCGGGGTTTCTCATCCTGTAACCACCAAATATTTACGGCGTTGCTGAGTAATGAATCTATGAAAGCATACAGATCTAATTGTACAAACGCCGTACAGTATTAAATTACCTATATGGAAAATCAACAATTCTTCTGGCTACCGGTCCCATTATTTTTGTAAGCAGTAGGTTCTGGGTGATTATTTTTTATGAACTATCAACATGAGGAATGCCGTACAAGAATATTTTGTTTGAAGAGTGCCTTTTCGAATGGAAAATTTAATTTACCTGTGTACTTACTTGTACCGCCCAAAAGAGACGGCATAATGCCTAAAGTTATGGTTTCGTATAGCAGCATCGTACTGAATATAATTCATGCTGTGTTACTTGAAAATTACGATGGGCTTGTTGTCTATTAATGAACTGTGTTTTCTTGAGAATAAATATCTTGAAATTACTTATATTGAACCAGTTAAGATGGGTATCGTTTTTGACTACAAATTAGTGTGGTCATCACATCTTGACGCATTATGTTCGAAATTGCATAAAAGTTGCTACACTCTGAAATACATGACAAAACATTGTAGCCTACAAGTGCTTATAACATTATATTATGCAAACTTTCTTTCTCATTTAAAATATGGAATAGGTGTCCATGTTAACAGTCTTTGTACGCCATAAGGATAATTGCCAGATTAAATTATTGTCAGTTATATCATATGCTTTTAAATATTTATAACATTAGCTGGAACATTCATTCTAGAAATATGTACATATATATTAAAAGTATTTCACTGTTTTTGGAGAATCAATAGGATCACGATCGTGATACCAGGTCAAGAGGCTTACTAATACCAAACAACTGTAGAACTACATTTTACCAAAAAAGTTTTCATTACACTGGATGTAAATTTTATAATGCATTGAACCTGGAAATAAAAAAACCCCTCTAATGCTATTTTATCTTCTGAGACTACTCATTGACATATATATTATTAATTTTATTTGTAAATTTCATGTTTGTTTTATTGCTATATGCGAATCTTACATATTATGTGTTTGTGTGTACATATTTATTTTTATTATAATGTAACAACTACAACTAGAGTTATTTATACTAGAGCTATTTCGAGTTATCTACATTTCATTTACCTACATAAATTGTTCTATTCAATGCTATAAAAGGATATCTCGGGGGTCGTTCCGTTGCGGCTCAATATTAATTTCAACAACCAGGTATGTATTTGACTGGGATATTTGCTAAGCATAGATTTTGATTGAAATTTTAAAATTAGTTTCCTGCCAAATGATAATTTTTGAATTGTCTAAGTGTAGTCTTATAGTGGCGAATTATGTTTTCCTGCTTTTTGACTTTTTCTTTTGTTAGTTATACATTTAAATGAAAGAATTAAAAAATATATTCCCGCACGCCTGGTAATAATAAAGGTGTTCAACTCACCTAATATTACCTTGTTGTCGAGTCTGTATCACCAAATTCTTCTGATTAACCAGGCTTTGCAAAAATATTGGTCTATCATGCATGGAAAGCCTCACATACCTATCGACTTCATCATTTGTTAGCTTATATTGTGCTGGAACTCTTGCCGGTGGAGTAAACACAGTTGCCAAAAATGACCACATCAACATAATATAAATTATGTTAAAAAGAACTAAGTACACACAGGTTTCTAGTAGATCAGTTACCAAAAACCCACAAAAAGAAACAACATAAATATAATTAGACAAACACAGGAAAACCAACAGTATGAATGGGAGATTGTAAAGGCAGATATTTGTCAATGACATTTGACATGTTGAATTGAAGCACAGGCAGGTTTGAAAAAATTATTTTATGGGGTGGTCAAAGAAAATTTATTCCTGAATTTTCAATGACCAACTATTTAAAACAACCAGAGTAGATTTGTTGAGCAAAGGGCAGGTCCTCCACATCAAATCATGAGTCCTGGTACCAAAGTCACTGGCGGGCTTTTATTATACGTACACTTGTACCCAAATATTAATTATTTTAATATTTTTGCATTGCGTTTCCTAGTCTAGCCAGGCCCCTAAAGCGGCCGGGCCCAGGTACCACGGTACCTACTGACCTCCCCCTTTGTGGGGGCCCTGGCAAAGGGACTTGACAATGATTAATTAATAATCAGAATTTTTGAATTTTTACAAAGTAACACCAAAGACGTTTTTTGGTAAACTTTTATTGGGTGACAAATCCAAGGATCTAGCTGGCCACAACAGTCCAAGCGTAAGTATCAATGCCATTTAAAATGTATCACAATAAAGAGCATACTTATCGTAAAATAGAGAGGAACAGATCAAGATAAAAAGATTGTATAACTAAAATGAATATTCCAATTACTTACGTCCATTTTTTGCTTCATTTGCAATATATACGATGAAGCATTGTTCGAAAATATATCAAGAGATAGAAAAGTTGAGAGAATTGTTTTTGAACATTTTATTATTCTTGACATTTTTCCAGAAAATTCTTCGTTTAAGAGCTACAGACGAAAGAACAATACTACTTTTCTATTTTTCAACGTAAAAAAATTAATATAATGATTCAATATTGTTATTATGATATTGATGAAGATGAAGAAAATAGAGAAATTGAATGTATTATTGCTTCGCCAAAAATAATAAATTAAATCAGCTAATTGACTTGTTTAACTCTAAACTCTAAACTTTTAATAAAACTTTATTCCCTTTTTCTGTTATAAGTCTACCCCAGGTAGCAAGAGTACGTTATAATGACGTCAAAATCTGGTGATTCTGGTCAAAAAGGCGTCAGGGCACTAAAAATCGACGACAGAATGACGTCTTATAAATGACATTAAAATGACGTGCTACATCACGTCATATTGTCGTCTTTTTTCGGTGTTAAATTTATTTATATTTTATCGGATTACAAACTTTAAAACTCGCTAATGGGATTTTGTTATCGTAAGCAGAGTGTAAAGTTTAAAAAAAAATAAACCGTGTCGTGAGGGATAAGTATTGGCGTTTTTATTCGAGGGTATAATGTTTTTTAACATTATTCAAAATAATTTATATTCGAAAGAGTTTGCAAAGATTCGGCAGTTTATTTGTTTAAATTATATTTCTATCTATTCTTTTAATAATAAAATTGGATTAAAATGCATTAAAAAGCAAAATCTATCCGTTGCGTGTTCCAACTGTAGAGTCTTTAGGTAAGTAGCCTCAGAAAGGTTAGTGGCCGAGTGCTTAAGGCGTCGTCTTCCAAGTCATGAGGTCGGCGGTTTGGCCCCTGCTCATTCCGTTTTCTTTTATTGCGAAAAAAATTTTAGTTGTTTTTTTTTAAGGTAATAATTGCTTATTGGTTTTTTTCAATTTTAGGTCTGTTTTAGACCATTAAATATTCTATTTATGTTGTAGATGACGATATTACACCTTTACCGTTTTTTCTCCAACACGCTTCCCAGGTTTGTATAAGTACCTCAACTTAAAACTTTAATTCTTAAAATAGTTGACTCCTGGCTTCCCCTCCACCGCTCATCAAATTTGAGATAAGGAATTTTTTTTTTCGGGTTTCTCCCTCTCTGCTCTCCAATTTCGAGATCTGGGGAAAATATATTTTTTTTAACAAACCGCCACTAATACTAATTAATGCAATAATTAGATTGTTCAACAACTACTCGTACTTCTCAGGTGACACTGGTGACAGTTTAATTAAATTAAATAAGTTCTTCTTAATAATTATAAATAATAATTTTCATAAATTTTAAATAAGGCAAGAAATTAAATTTCACATAATAAAGACTTCATTCACCACCATAAATACTGCTTTTAGCATCCGAAATAGCAGTCGCCAAGCTAGCTCAGATGGTTGAATAGTCAGTACTGTAATGCGGACAACGGGAGACATGTAGGTTCGAATCCTACGGACCGCAATTGGTAAAGGTAAGTAAAAATGAATTTAATAACTTAATAAACATTATAATTTGCAGGCAATCCTTGTGAGAAAAAGTTGGAGTGATGGTAAACAATATTAGATATGTTAATGTAAATAAAATTACGGATGGCTAACAAACAAATTCATGACAAAACTTTATTTATGCATTAATTAATTTTATTTTTATCAAGTAGATTACTAACTAGTATGTTGTTTTATATGTTCCTATTACTAAAAACCTGTGAGGGGATTACCAAATATAACCTGAAAAAGACGTCATTCGTCTGAGACATTAGGAAGTCATTTTCACGTTTCATTTACGTCATCTAACTCGTCATTTCTCGTCACCCCTGCCCATTTTTTCACGTCATTTTCACGTACCTTTGCTACCTGGGACATTACCAAATTACAACGAACTGAATATACTACTGGACGAAAATCAATCAATATCGATATTATCTAGTACTCATGTGAAATATCTTGGCATTTATATAGATTCTCATTTCAAGTGGGATATTCATATACAGCGTGACCTACCAAGAAATGCGGAAAATAAAATGGTGTACTAGTCTTCAATGTGGTAAAGCTCCTGCAAAATTTTAGAGGGTTCTGTGGTAATTTAGTACATTAAATTATTAGTAAATTTGCAAAGATACACTACTGATGTTGAGTAAGTCCTGACCTACTCCTGAATAGGTCGACGAACTTACTTGTGAAAGAACGTATTCGAGTTGTTTACATTTCCTTAATTGGCATAAAGAGTGAAGCCGGCCGGCGAGATCAAAAAAAGGTAGCTCAGATGGTTGAACACATGATCCAGCGGCAGGGAGCCAACATTGTCGGTATGCTTTGAAGATAATTGGAATTCCAGCGGACCAGTTCACTTTTACGAATGAGTTCAAAATATGCCGACAAGGCTGGCTCCCTGCCACTGGATCGTGTATAGACCTCTTAAGATAGATAGATAGATTTATTTAGTATCATTGACAATCTGTTCCAAAGAAAAAACATGAGAAACATTTTGTATAATACAAGTCAAAATTTAGAGGTAAAACATAAAGTGTATATCGACAATAACAATATACAGATATAACAAAAAAAAGGACATTTTACATTTAATAAATAAAAAGAAATGAGCACCGTAAGTCCTTTTGCAAACTCATTTATTTAAAAATATTAGCAGTGATATCATTTGCATAATATGGTTCAGCAGCTACTAGGTGTGCTTTGATCACCTTTTTAAATCTATTAATATTTGAAATATTTTTTACATTGTCAGGTAACATTCGGAAGTACTTAATACATTGATAATAACTACCTCTTTCCAATAAGTTTGTATTATGTTCGGGATAATTTAAGTTATCTTTCTGTCTGGTATTATATAGATGATCATTTAGTGCACTTGAAAAAAGTGTCTTGTTGCTCTGTACAAAGCACAAACATTCATAGACATAAACACTGGCAAGAGTTAATAGACCTAATTTTCTAAATGCTCCTCTGCAAAAGTCTATAGCCCAGTCCGGAAATGATTCTAACTGCCCTTTTCTGAATTATAAAGACATTTTGTGCATGTGTACCACCCCAGAAAATAATACCATATTTCATAACAGAGTGGAAATTTGCATAGTAGGCCGTAAGAGAGCCGCGTTTTTTGCTTTCGGTCGAACAATAGGGACACCGCCGTGTCATTGACCGGTTTAACTAAATATCTCGTATATCTGCTTGTCGTATCAGCATGGGGTGTCTTCGATTTATTTCCCTATTTTTATAGTGTGATTTGATTAAAATCAAAAAGTCACTTCTATCTTATCCAGCTTTGCTGTCAGTAGTGTCAATCCCAAGTCTGATAAAGTGATATGGTTGTACCGCGTTACGTTAGATTAGTTAAAGTCATTGACGGCGCATTTCTACAAAAAAATAAGGTAATTTTTTTGGTCATTTTTTTAACTCCTTTCAGTGGGGACAACCTAATGTTAAATTTTCCGCATGTCATGGTAGATCACGTTGTATAGTTCTGTAAATATATTTTATTTCAACTGTAAATTGGACATTTAAACATAATTTACATTATACCGATGATATATTTCGTATTAATATTTATTATATTCACTTAAAAAAAAATCAAAAGATAAAAAAGTAGCATTGTTCTTTCGTCTGTAGCTCTTAAATGAAGAATTTTCTGGGAAAAAGTCAAGAATAATAAACTGTTTAAAATCAAGTATCTCAACTTTTCTATCTCCTGATATATTTTCGAACAACACTTCATTTACGAGTTATATTGCAAATAAAGCGAAAAATTACAAAAAATGGACAATTTTTTAATTATAAAGTGTGTTGCCCTGCGTGCGGATAGTTGGCATGTTTCTGGACAATCCAAACTTTAAAAAAAAATGCTATAATGAAGGCTTTTATTACTGAGAATGGAGTTTACAACTCGGGCGAGCGAGTGTTGTAACCATCCGAGGTAATAATAGCCATTATAGTGAGTTGTATACTATACTTTATATACGACTAACCTGTACATAAAATACAGTTATACATACATAATATATAAACGCATAAAAAAATGTTAATTTTTAAATTTTTTATTTATTTTCAACAAAATGTAAGTTAATATTACTACAGTTTATAAACTGAACTGATGAGGGCATGTTTTGTGTTATAGTATGATTAGCACTATTTTCAACGGTAGTAATACTATCAGCATTAACCACTCTAGCAGCTGTAGAAGTAGAAGCCGTAGCATTGTTCACTTGATTTGAAATAGTTTCGGCTGTTATCATTTTATTTTTAACGGATTGTTCGATGTATCCTTCAGCTACGAGTGAGTACTTCCAGCCTCCGTGATGCTTCAACCCCGTAATATTGCCACGTCCATCCACGTATAGTGTAGACGAAGATCTCCAAAAGCAATGACCGGAGTAAAGTTCAGGATTTGGCAAATTCAAATAAATTGTGTCTGTTTATTTATTTTTTTTTTTCATAGTTACCAGTCTCTATCGCATTTTTAATGTGCATAGATAGACTGACTCATACATAATTTTCTGATTGGTACATGAAGGGGTATAATAACCAGCATTCCCTCATCATAATTCCCTGTGGGATTAATTGATGGCATTATATACCAAAAATCAGCCATTTAATGTTCATATTATTTGTTAGTCATATATAAAAGTAGTTTTACACACAAAAAGAATGGAATTTCTAAGGTACATTCTCAATTATCCTTGAAACTTTTTCAAAACCTACCTAAACCTAAAAATCTAATTTTTTGAAATAATATAATACTAGATTTCATATATTCATGTGGCAGTAACCACATATGCACTCGACACTCTTAAAAAAGCACTTATTGTACCAATTCATAAAAAAGGTGATTTATCACAAATTTCTAACTATAGAGGCATTGCCTTACTCTCGGCTTTCTCCAAACTTTATGAATACTCGTTTCATACAAGATTAAAAAATTTTCTAGAAATTGAAAAAATTCTCTCAAACAACCAGTTTGGATTCAGAAAAAAAGTTTCAACACAGGATGCCATTTTATCAGTCTACAACTTCATTTTAACAAATGTTGAGCATAAAAACAAAACAGCGTGTATATTATTTGATCTCAAACGTGCTTTTGATACTATTGATGTTAATTTATTACTAAATAAATTGTTCAGATATGGTTACGTGGCCCTGCCTTAGATTGGCTGTCGTCCTACTTAACAGGTCGTAGCCAAGAAGTCATATTAAGAAACAATGGTTCAATTTATAGATCAGAATCATGTCCTGTGTCTACAGGTGTCCCTTAAGGAAGTGTTCTAAAGTTGTTTATAATTTTTATAAATAATATTTTTTCCTATCACCCCAATGCATTTGTTTCACTCTTTGCCGACGATGCTTTAGTAGCAGTCACGTCAGATAATCTAAGTAATCTTAGTGTGAAGGCAAATAACACTATTCATTGTATGAAACACTATTGTAGAGACAATAGTTTTGTATTAAATGATCTAAAAACTGACTTTATAATGTTCTCACTAAGAGAACTAAAGGAAAGCTTATTGGTGAAGATTGACAGCAGTAGTATCCAACAAAGCACTTCCGTAAAGTTCTTGGGTGTATTCATTGATGCACATTTATCATGGGACAATCAGGTTGACAGCATTCTTAAAAAATTATCAACCACCTGCTTTGTTATTTGGCAGCTTAGACAGCATATTAACCTAGATGCCTTAAAAATGTACTATTATGCGTATGTGCACTCAATCTTGAGTTACGGCATCGTGTGTTGGGGCAACTGTGCAAGAATTGGTGAGGTTTTAATACTTCAGAAAAGAATTGTAAGGACTATGGCACATAAAAATTCCAGATTTTCTTGTAGAGGCTTATTTAAAACACTGAATATTTTAACAGTCACCAACATATACATTTTAAATTGTGTGTGTTATGTTAAATTACACCCTGACAAATTTACCCTAACTAGAGACAAATATTCTGCATATAATCTAAGACACAACTATAATCTACTTGTGCCTCAGCATAAAATGACAATGTCTGCAAAAGGTCCAGTGATTATGGCAATTAAATTATTCAATCACTTACCTACTCCCTTAAAGGCTATACAAAATTTTAATGTGTTTAAATCTCGTGTACGTAACATGTTGCAAGAGCATAGTTTTTATACAGTCGCTGAATTTTTAAATTTCAATGAATTTAACTAAAATGTTAGTTATTTTAATTTTTCTCTTATATTTTAAACTAGTTTTAATGTATGTCTATATGAATAATGTAATTTCGAATGCATGTAATATTTCATGTACTTACTACTCATATCAAATTAGATCCTTTATTTTGTGTTTTTTAGTAATTAGGTGACATTATTCTATACTTGTACTCCACAGGTCTAATGAAAATAAAGATATTTGTATTTGTATGCAAAGTAGCTTTGCATATGACGTGAGTAAACAAAGAAGAGTTAGATGATCGGGGCATTACTATGCCATGTACAATATGTAGCAGAAGTATGATTTCTACAAATAGCATTATTCATAATTAAATCAAGAGATATTTTCTCATACCGCAACCATCTAATAGCAACGCTACTTTGTGTGTACTGTAAAAACTGCTTGAAACATATTCAATAATTTTTGTATCTCAAAAAAAATAGTTATGTACCAAGGTTCGTAAGTGCACTTTTTTTGGTTGAGAATACGGTTTGCAAATTTGCGAGACCAAAAAATCGCACTGTACGACCCGTGGTGCATATTATATTTTTCGTCATACTCATGAATCATTAAACTAGAAGAAAACTATAATTATTTGAGTTAGGATTCATATTTGCTAATATATCCATGGTAACCGTCATTAAAATAAAGCGGCTTCTATTCAAATGACAACTACCCAAGATAAATTAAATCATATTATAATAGCTTTGAACGTTTTTGAAAATAATGTCGGATATAGAAGATATATCAAGTAAGGCTTGCCTGGATTTACTTCCAAAAGAGTTAAAACATTTAATACTTGTTATATAAAAGAGAAAATTTTCCCAAATTTACTTTATTTCCCTAGTGACGTTATGAAAAATAACGACTCATTGCCAATGACAAGTATCTGGTACATTAAGCGTCAGTTATGATCAACAAAACAATGGAATTGGAGTATACTTACGAGGGAGGTGTGACGAAAAAGGAATGGTCATCAATATATTTTTTAGTATAAAAGCCACCATATAGTTTTTACTTAAGTAAATTTATTTTACAATAAATGTTTATATAACATATGTAATAACAATAAGAACTAAATAAAAACAGTATTAAATATTATTGCTATATTTTCATTGAAAATATTAATTTTTAAAACAAATCAAAGTGTAAAATTACAATGTTTAGTCTATGAAAACACGCAAATGGAAAAGCCAAACTAATGTACAGATATTTCATAATTTTTATAAAAGTGGAAGACAGACGCCAAAACATATTGCGAGTAAATATTACTTGCAATAAAAATACAAATTATTTGGCACACGAATATTATCTGTTTGCAACTGTAAACGATATAATATAATATATTTGGTTAATAGGAAAATCACACACATGTGCGAATTAAAACAAGAAAATATCCGAACTGACAACACTGTAAGCAGATTGCCAAAATCATATATGACGATGTAGTTTCCACAAACATCAAAACATGAATTCTATACTCCACGCGTGTTTCGTCAACTATATGTTGCCATCATCAATGCATATGATGCCAATATGGTTGGCAAAACTCACGTCCAGTACAATCTTCAGTGTTTGCAGAAACTACTTCATTATCGGAGTCGCATTAAAAGGCCTAGGTATAGTGCTTACTATTTTTTCCACACCGCCTTTGATGCTTCTTAATCAGTTTTTGTGACCTTCATCATCTTTTGGTAGGTATTTCCGTCAGTTCATTTATTGTTTTAACCTAAAGTTCTGTGACATGAATGTCCAACAATTCAACCATATTTCTATCCCGTATTAGGATCACTGTACTGTGTATAGATAAGAGATCATAGAGGAAAGTGCTGTGTGTTGTGTGAACGAATAATTTTTAATAGCGTTATGACGAATAATTATTAAGTCACAGAATGTTAAGTTAAAACAATAAATGAACAACAAACTGGCGTCAATAGAATTTTGGCGGAAAGCCTACGTCTTGCTTCTGGTAGTTCCATTATCTGTGCTGATATAAAGAGTGTAAATAGACAGTTTATTATTTGACTAAATTTCGAGCGGTTTAGCACAAGGGATTTAATCTTTGATAATAAACTGTCAATATACGTGAATTATATTGCCAATGGCAACTTAGCTTGAGAAAAAATTTATATATAAAAATTAAAAGCGCGAGTAGTATTTGGGGATATTTCACGAAACAAAACATGACATATGTCAAAAAGTATGCAATGCGAATTACAGTGATAATTCTGTCGATAGAGAAAATTACGGTGATAATTTTGCATGTTGGTATTGTCAAAAGTCGATCTAGGTTAGTTTACCACTAATTAAGCAATCCAAACCACGTGACTTTCAACATGGCATCGTGGGCAAACATCCAGTAAACGTTTGTTTTCATTCGTTAAACGTTTGTTAAAGAGTTTGTTTTTCGGTTGCCTTGGCTACGTTTCCGCGAGTTAATTAAAATAAACCCCATGTTTGCCCACGACGCCCTATTGCCAAAACAATTTGACAGGATTGCCTAATAATGACACATGACAAATTCAAATTACATAAGTCAAATTCTTTTCCGATGCTCAGATTTACCAAGCGCAGTTGTTTAGGGCATGTGGTGGCAAAATACGTCATTTTGACGTCACAAGCTAAAAAGTTTCAGTTGATTTAGGTTATGTTGTTTGTTCATTTCAAGTGGAAACACCTTCGTAACTCAGTTATTGGTCATCCAATTTCAACCAAATTTGGATCGGTATCAAAGATCTTTAATATTTCTTTTTTAAGTAAAACAAAACTTATTTCAGTCAGTGGCGTGCATTTTTATTAAGAAAAAAAGGGTCAATTTTTCGAGAAATCACATTAGGCATTTTTTTGTTGAAAAACTAATGCAATATTATTGATCAGTATGCTGTAGAACCGCTATATCCAGAATTTAACAACATTTTGATTTTTGGTTTTCGAATTACAGTCCTCTTAAAATTACCTATTTTAAACATTAAATAATCAATAAATTGGTAACGAAATTTTTCTCGAAAAAAAGTCATTCTCCATTTTCTCTTTAAATTCACTTTTTCTACCACCCCATATCATCGATACTTTCAAATTTCGAAGGCCAAGAATTTTCATTGAAAAATTTTGGGTCATCAGACCGTAAATTATTCGGGCATTAAGGATTACCAAATTTGAAAGTATTGATAATATAGGGTGGTACAAAAAATGAATTTGAAGAGAAAATAAAGAATGACTTTCTTTTGAAAAAAGATTCGTTACCAATTTATTGATTATTTAATCTTTAAAATAGCCAATTTTAAGTGGGCCATAATTCTAAAACAAAAAATCAAAATGTTGTTAAATTCTGAATATAGCGGTTCTACAGCATGCTGATCAATAATATTGTGTGTTTTTCAACAAAAAAATATGATTTCTCGAAAAACTGACCTTTTTTTTCTCAATAAAAATGTACGCCACTGACCGAAATAAGTTATGTTTTATTCAAAAAAGAAATATTAAAGATCTTTGATACCAATAACTGAGTTACGAAGGCGTTTCCACTTGAAATGGGCCACACTGTATATTATGTACTTTTAGTTGATATAAATGAAACTAGTGCAGTTACTTAAAAATGCTGTTGAACAGTATCAGAAGACAACACAATAAATAAAATTAACGTTTAATTATATAGTAAACACTAGTAAAATTTTGTCATATTATTGTGTAATTCTGTATCCACCATTTCTTATATTTTCTATCACTCCGAAATGGTAATAAGGCGATACCAATAATCTGTGTTAATCATAGACAGGGCCGCGCCGTAAGGGCAAGTCGTGCGGCGCATGACGGCGCCACGTAAGTAAAGGCGCCGTAAGGCATGAAGCATGAACCAGGGCCGGATTATCCAATAGACAAACTAGACGATTGCCTAGGGGCCCCAACGCGGGAGGGGGCGCTCCAGCAGTGTAAAGCTAACTAATTTTATCTCCCAACGGTCGACGGCCGACGTTTATCATTTACCACATTGATCTGTTGGAAAATAAGATGTACAAGAAAGTTACTTATTTGTTATTTGATTACTTTATTTTGATAGAATTGTCACGTTTATTATCTCTGTTCTGTAGCAACAGTTTAGAGACTTATTTATAAGGTTATATTATAACGGAGTTCGCAAGCAAGAAGTCATGAAAAAGGATATATTTTTCAATATATTATTTTTATATTTAATTTTAGTTCAGGAGATAATATAAATACTGCAATTTTTCTATAATAGAACATTTTTTATTGGTATTTCATATTTTTATGTCTTGCGCCCACGAAACGTACTTTTCGAAGACAATATAATGTTAAGTCAACTTTCTAACTTTTAATTTGAGGCTGTTTTACGTTGAAAAATTCGATAATTTCGCCTATGGAGCATTTTGTAAATAAGAAGATGCAAATACTTTATTTTCCTAAAGACGCGCCAATCCTTAATCCGGCCCTGGCACGAACTGAAAAAGTTTGAATTTTTATATTCAATTTAGCGTGATTTGTTTGACATACTTTTTTTCTCAACCTTCCTTTTCAGTTCAATTCTAGATATGCTCCTGAAGGGCGCATGTTCGTATTTGCACAACCACGCTAAAAAGGCTTAGCGCGGCCCTGATCATAGCATCTGCGGTGTGGACGTGGCTAGTTTGCTTGGAGGTAAAACAAACAAAAATCATAACCTCAAAACGTTTGGTGAGCCTGATATGTAATTGTAATACTTCGTAATACTTTTCTTTATTGTGAACGGCGTATTTATCTGGATTATTTGTGTTTTTTGAATGTGCTCTAAGAAAGTTTGGCTTTCATTAATTCATAATGAATTAATGAAAGTAAAATTTTCTTATAATGACTTTCTTTCATATAGTGATTCTTGTTACACCTTGGATGCTGAAAGTGCTACTAGATACAGAGAAAAAAATTGCCATAATTAGTATAGACTTAGTAGTTAATAGATATCAAACAATGCAGCAATAATATAGAACATTTTCCTAAGACAATATATCCAGATATTGTTAATGATGTAGATACTGTATACTAAAAGTGTGTGCTAAAGTGAGGTTATGATGTATTATTTGTTTATCCTCCAGGAAGAAGCCTTAGGCCTTTCTTTAATTTCATCTGTCATATCTGGTTAACCCAAGCATACCTAACTGCAGAGTTGGTTAAGCTAGGGAAGACAGGAAAGGTAATTTCGGTTAAGTCATACGTCACTGGGGCAGCTGAAAAGAATTTGGCTATAATCACAATATGCCCAGCTGATACGATCTGTCAATTATCCAAAGCCAACTTTGAAGGAAAAGACTGAAACAACGAAACAATTGAAAATTCCTACAGTGTTGCCATTTTCTGAAGGATAGGAAACAAATCTGTTCAAATTCAATTATGGAAATTGTTGAAATATTACATATGAATTTGTTTACAGTTGCAAAGAATCTTAATTACAAAAAAGCCAAGGGCGTTGGCAAAGCAGAGTATTAATTTCTCTATCAGGCAAAACTGGTATTGCTATAAGATTAAGATATTTAGAATTCTTACGATCTAAGTAAAAGCTAGAACCACCCATATTACAAAGTATGGTTACACAGCCCTCAACAATCAATGCCTAAGTATAATAGTAACAAATAAAAACTACTTATAACATTAATAATAAATAATGGAGTGTTTACCTAGTGTTCGCTTTGGTGATTTTGCACTTAAATTATGTTAATGTTATTTCAGATTAGCCTAGAGAGAAAGACAGACTTCATTTATGTTTCTATTTATATTAATCAGTTTGCTATTTTTTTTTATAACAAGTTTTACGGTTTTCATTTTTAATTCGATGGCAAATACGGTGTTTTTGAACTTATGGAGGAAAATTCGTAGTGAATATCGAATAATAATTTATCAAAGATTAAATTATTTATAGTGATACCTTTACTTAAATTTCTGGCTAGAAATCAAACATTTAAAAGTCACTGGACATACGGGACGACAATTATATAATTTGTTTGTTAATTAATTCTAATTTAGATTTTGATACCAAGCCTGTCCTTTGTTTCTAGTTGTGATAATTCACTAATTTTATTGTTGTTAAGTATCATTTCAAGCACGTGAATTTTTGTAAGAAAATAAATGTCAATGTGTTTTAAATGCTGAGGATATTGTGGAATTCATACCCCCAGAGACATCTGTGGAGATTTACCTTAAGTTCCAATTATAAAGGCAACAGAAAGCTAAGCTGGTTTAGTTGGTTCGGATGTCGTCCCAGAGATGGCGTTCGGTGTCTGAATTTAGAGATTTGCAGAAGAACCTACTAGAAACATCTAGAGAGTGATGACATCATGACAGGCTATAGACCTTTTCATCATAAGCACGCGCATGTGCTGCCGCTATGTTTGTTTGCAGAAACTATGAAATGTTCGGACACTTGGTTGTCAAAATGGCTGGACCGGTATCATTTTTTCACATTAACTTAGACGAAAGTGTGATTGACGGTGCAAAATTAGTACACAACATTGTGGAAGAACACACTTGTATTCAATTAAGCCCCTAGCTCAAGTATCCTGGCCGTAAAATGACTGGAAGCAAGAATAAAGAACTGGTTGCAAGGTTAGAATTCAACTATCAATTTATATACAAGTGCATTAAAAGAAAACAAATGTGTTTAGTCTACAATATGCTTAATAACATTCTTCGTGCAGTAATGGATAATGCAGTAAAAATATTTTCTGTTTTTTTACGAAAATGTAGGGTCAAAAATGCAATTGAAAATGAGATTTTTTGTCGATCCATCTGTGGATAAAGCTGGCTCTTTTTTTCCAATTTTTTCAAATGGGTAAACTATACGATATGGCACTACCTATTTTCAAAAAATTGGTAACAGATTCATCATTATTTGTTTAAAAAACGTCGAGTTCCTCTGTTTGTTCGGACAGTTTTCCATGTCAATATTGGATTTGACACAAACATTACGTTTATTAACCAAATAATGACGAATCTGGTACCAATTTTCTGAAAATAGGTAGTGCCATATCGTATAGTTTACCTATTTGAAAAAATTGGAAAAAAGGAGCCAGTTTTATCCACACAAGGATCGACAAAAAACCTAATTTTCAATTGCATTTTTGACCCTACATTTTCGTAAAAAAACATAAAATATTTTTACTGCATTATCAATTATTGCACAAAGAATGTTATTAAGCATATTGTTTTCTTTTAATGCACTTGTATATAAATTGATAAGTTGATAGTTGAATTCTAACCTTGCAACCAGTTCTTTATTCTTGCTTCCAGTTATTTTACGGCCAGGATACTTGAGCTAGCGCTTTAATTGAGCACAAGTGTGTTCTTCCACAATGTTGTGTACTAATTTTGCACCGTCAATCACACTTTCGTCTAAATTAATGTGAAAAAATGATACCGGTCCAGCCATTTTGACAAACAAGTGTCCGAACATTTCATAGTTCCCGCAAACAAACATAGAGGCAGCACATGCGCGCCCTTATGATGAAAAGGCCTATTCTAGATCCCTTATCTTTGGGTATATAAAGGCATGGAGTCAACAGTTTAGTGATGTACAGTTCAGTTTGGATAGCAAGGGTAGTGAGATCAGAAGAGAGCAAAGTGATCAAGTGACTGTAGTAGTGAATTATAGTACTTGTGTAATATTAGTAAAATATTTAATTGTTAATTGGTAAATTAGTACGTAAGTTAATAAATTAGTGTTTAGTGCTACCCTGGTATTATAATTTCCGGATCCACGATACAGGGTGTTTACAAAAGGAGTGTAAACACGTAACAATATTTTAAACATGGTTGAAGAGAATCTCGCCCTTAGATATTCGTGGAATTTCTACACAAGTTCCACTTATTGTTTAAATATTGATTGTGGCGTTTTCTTAATTTTTTTGTATTTCTTATTGGGATGCTCCGCCACATGTATTTTCTTCCTAACAATGTCCGTGAAATCTACAAAAAAAAACAATTTTCCAGTATTTTACTGGAAAATAACAGGCGTATAGATTATTTTCCAGTAAAATACTGGGTAACAGACCCTTTTCAAATATTGCGAGGGCCAAAACAAGGGGATGGGCTAGCACCAATGCTCTTCAAATCGCTATACGACAAATGGAGGTCAGAAGAGGAGATTTACTGACTAATAAGTCTGTCCAACTAGCTGCCTATGCAGATGACATTAACATCATGTCCCGAACCGATGAGGGCACAAGTATACTAGCAACTGGAAAATCACACCAGAAGGATAGGGCTAAAAATCAAAATAGAAAAGACAAAAGTCCCCATACAAACAGCAAACAGCAGAAGAGTAAATAGAATCAGACAAAATATCATCGAGACTGTAGAACAATTTATGTATTTGGAGGTAGGGCTGTGTAAGATGAAATGGAAGACAATGAGATACATAAAAGAATAGTACAGCATAATATAGCATATTTTGCGCTCACGCATATATTCCAGTCTAGAAATGCACATCGACAAATGAAGCTAAGAGTACATAAAACAATGATCAGGCCAATAGTTAGCTACGGCAGCGAAGCATGGTTTTTAACAAAACCCTTCAGAAATAAACTAAATATGTTCGAAAGAAAGGTTCTACGAAGGATTATAGGATCAGTACTCGATAATGATATCTGGAGAATAAGATATAACAAAAAATTATACCACCATTTCAAGGAAGCACCACTCTCAAAATACATCCGAATACAAAGGTTGTGGTGGGCTGGGCACGTAGTATGAATGGAAGAGGAAAAACTACCAAAAAGAGCGCTTAACCCACGAATGAAGGACAAAAGACCAGTGAGAAAACCAAGGAAATGATAGGAAGACGCGGTAGTGGAAGCAAGGAGTCAGAGCAGCTAGGAACAGGGATATTTGGAGGCGAAAGTCAAGGGAGGTCAAGGTTTGATTTGGGCTGTAGGGCCGTAGAAGAAAGGAGTGGAAAAGCATTATGGGATCAAATGTTTCAGCAATCAATACTACAAGCTGATGCCTCGCTTGAAACCGAGGTAATAAACAAGATGCAGGGTTGGCGATCTACCGATTTTCTAACCTCGTTTCTCTAATAAAATACGTCCCTCAAAGAGACCCTTCTCTAAAATCCTCTCATTTTTGGCCACATCAACCAGAGAGCAAACAATACAGAATGGTTAATAGTTCAAGGATAGCTAGATGGTAAAAGGCGAAGAGATGCCAGTGGCGGTGTAAAAGCACCTTGGGCCCCTAAGCAAACATTGAATTGATCAACCGGATACGGCACAGGACAAAACTTCCGACTCATTCCAAGTACTATCCGGGGCCCCTAAGCTTTGCTTATACCCGCTTATACATATCACCGCCACTGAGAGATGCCCTCCTAAACGCTAGGTTGATATTATCAAGGAGCTGATAGAAAAAAGCTTTGGAAAGGCTGTATGCCTAACAGGCAACCATGACAGATGGTGTGATGCTGTCAGGTGTGCCATACAGCAAAAAGAGCTCAACAAGACGTTTTGAATAAGAAGATATGCCTGCTGAAATATATTGGTTCGGCATCACTAGCTGTAAATATCGTGGCAATAAATATCATATAAGATAGGAGATAGCGTGATTCTTGTAGAACCCCCGTTCTGGAACATAGTGTTCAGAGTAGCTATTATTCATTTCTATTTATAGTTGTGTAGTTGCCGCAGATCCAGGAAGCTTCTTATTATAATTTTTAGCTCCAACCCCTCCTCATCCCTTAAACGGGCAGAAATTCCCCTCCTGTAAATGTAAATCCTGGATAGCATGCTTTCTCGTGAGTGCCCGTTTACAGGATGAGGAGAGGTTGGAGCTAAAAATTAATATTTTTCCCGTGATCAGCGACCCCAAATATGCGTTTGATATGCGTTTGAACCGAATCATTTGGAAAAAAATTATTTTCCACCCCTCGGGAGGGTTTAATCAAGTATATTTCAAGTATAACCTTCACGAAAACATAAAGGGATCCAATAAAAGGAGTGGTTTTTGGCCGTTTCAGGGGGTTGCGGCAGTCAAAAACTTCTCTCACCACTTGCATCGTGTTCAGCCTGTTAGGCACACTGCCTTTCTTTCTCAAAAACGGGGGGAGAAGGTAATCTCGTCTTTGCACGAAATATTTACAAAAAAGTCGTCTTATAATGCTTCATTACATAGACTATTGAGTGTATATGTAATCAGGACAGTTAAAAAATTTTAGTTTGTATATTAGTCTCAGATGTCATAAGCTGTCATAAATTCGCATTCAGTTCATCATTTGTCTTGAGTAGTCAACTGAACGAACCCTGTAGATTTTTTTAAAAAAAACTTTTAATGATGTGGTTTTGTGTACCAAACAACATGGTAAATGCACAATGTCCCTCATTTTTCTGATGCAATACTTGATCATTTTAATAAGTCTTTCCCCAAAAATGGATGGAGTAATTAGATAACCCGCATGATCACCAGACTTAAATCCACTGGATTGTTTTTCCTAGAGTTACCTACATAAAAATTTTACTATTAATTTTCTTCCATAAGCTCGTAAACACCTTGTATATCTTGCAAAATAAAATAAAAGAGTTCCATCACAACACAGAGAACTCTATGTATATTTACAGTATGTATCAAAACCCGATTCTGTCTTTAAACCGTTTATATTCTAAAACTGACTGTAACGTTCATAAGACACTTGAATGTTTCTGATACGTTACTAAACTACTTTTTTTGAAAAAGTATAAACATAGTTGTAAAGCTAATCAAGTGTACCGAAATATACATACAAAATATACTTTGGTAATAAATAACGTTCTATATACAATTTACAAAATTAACACCAATCACCAAGTTTCTCCATACTGAGTAATACAGGATATGCTATAGAAATTTCAAATTAGATTTAAGTCGAAAGCAAAGTATTAGACATATATGTGGAATTGAACACACCAGAGTTTCTCAATTAAATACACAACAAACTTTCATATAATTCTACCACAAATATGTCTAATACCGTTGTCGGAAGACAGGCAAATTTCATTATTCAACTTGATCAGGTTTTATTATTAGGAAAATAGCTATAAACACACACATTTGAAACACCTATGATTGTTTCATTCTTTTTACAGGCTTAATTTGGTTGGATGGTTAAAAATATTATGTGCAATGATAGCAAAATTGTTTAACTTTGATTTTTGGCGATGAATATTAAAAAGGAAGAAAAATAGGCAAACAGTAAATTTGAATATTGATAATGGTGTCAATTGGTTTTGATTTTGCTGCCAAATTGCCCAGTCAATGAAAGTATTTACCTCCAAAACCATTTTACATAATTTTGAAATTAAGTCAAGCTAGGAAACAATAAAAAATACAGATGGATAGATCACGTATGTATGATCAAAAATGTTTTAACTAAATTTATCACTACAGCCACGGTATTCCCGGAAAAAAATAGTCAAGTAACGTTATAACTCGTATTCAAAAGCGTGCACGCATGACTGTGACACTGACTCACTGAATTACATGTCACTAAATCAGAATTTTTCAATCCATATGAATGTTGGTTCATTTAAAAGATGGAAATTGTAGCTTTCCGATGCTTTTTTGTTTTAAACAATACAAGCAAAGGATGGATGGGAAAAATATACTTATATATATTATCACACCCGAATTCAATCGTCACAATAAAAAAGATAAAAAAAAAATATTCAAAAAAATTCTTTCTTCATTGAGAACTGTTAAAAAGTACGTACACTTCATGATTATTATGGTTTATTAAGTTGTAGTAACGTGAATTCAAAAAAAAGTACATCTTAAATCATTTTAATTTCCTTGCTTGATGATTTTTTTGATAAATATATATATTGGAGGCTGTAACTTGTCGAGAAATTGACCCATTGGAAAAAATAAAATATCACTATTTCAGAAAAAATGTATACTTTTGGAACGTTCAAACACAAATTCGTTTACTCGTATTTTTCGAAAATATGATTAATCCCATCATGATCAGAAATAGCGATTTTCATGATCTTACCCTTATAACTCTCTATAGTTTTAAATACAAATTCTGGAACTTTTCCAATATATTAACAAACGTATTAACAAATTAAATCCATTGGATATAGTTGAAATGTGGATAGGTGTACCACCTGTAATTACAATACAGTAAATGCAGGTAAAAATTCATGCAAATTACGGCGCGGCAGATCTGCTTCGACCCTGCGGCATGTGTGGTGTCTGTGTATGTGTTCATAATTATATATTTTCCCTCCATACTCACTATTTATCCTCCTATTCACTAAGAAAAATGTTAAAAATGTGTAATGAGAAGGAGAAAAAAGCTTTATTTTACTTGTTAGAACAGCTAAGAATTTTTAGAGGTTCCATAGTATGCACTTAACCGTTCGCTTGGCTGCGCAGAGTGACAAAGTTACTTCACAATTTTTTGTTCAGGAACATGTGGTCTATCTACCTGTATTTTTTATTTTTTCTCACCCTGACTTAATTTCAAAATTTTGAAGAAATGGATGAAAAAAATTTTTTTTTCTGTTTTTTTTTATGTTCTGCATCCGAGGGGAATGTAAACTTTTCAGGATATTATTCTATACACCTTCATGGACTTATTAAAAAAATATATATTCATTTTGCAAGTTTTTGGAGGTTTCATTATAAAATGTTCTCTGTCGTCTGGGCTAAAAAGGTTGCAAACAAATTCAATGAGAACAAAAACACTGTTCGATATAGTGGAGTCAAAGTAAGCACAAAAAGAGGTGAATAGGGACTTCCTTTGTTGCAGATTTTATTGCTTTAATTGAAGTGTAACAGATGATTGGGATTAAATGTGACCATCGCTTCATATAAAATTTACAGAGATGGGTAAAGAAAACTCTCCAATAAATGTTTCCACAAAATTTTCGGGAGTTTCCGGAATGAAATTTTGATGAAAACGAATGTTTTCAATAAAATATTTGAATATTCCGAAAGTTCCCAAAGGAAACTTTCCCGGAATTTTGAAAACTTTTAACTATTCAAATATATAATGAAAACTTTCATTTCATCAAAATTACGTTCCGGAAACTTTCAAATGGAAAGTTTCCTTTACCCATCTCTGAAAAACAATTTATGTTGCATTTTATATAAATTAAGGAATATAATTCTTGTAAACACGATAACTTCCATATCCATCATAAAGGACGATCGCCAGAGATGTGTAAACTATTTTGTTTTATATAAAATGTGTTATATTATAATTTTGCAGTAAAATGTTACTGAGGTTTTTGATAAAGCAGCTAAAAATGCTAAGTGGTATAGACGAAACTGTATAATAACGTCGAGGTAAACTTTAACTTTTATTTTTCTTCCGAGAATTTCTCAATGTGTGCATTTCATCATGTATTTTTATTCTTTTACTTTATGAATCAACGTGTATTGTTTGCTGTATCCAACCAAATTAATCTGTTAATTATTAATAGGAAGAGCATATATAATATATATCTATACATATCACGTGAAATAGAAAAAATATATTAGTATATATACTAATCTTCTAACTTCAACTTTATTACAGAAAAGTTTCACATTGAAATGTTCTATATTTCATCCTATTTTTATTGCTTTTCAAGTGAAAGGGAACATCTTTTTCGAGCTATTCAAATATACTCTTAATATCCGTAACACCTATCCAGAATCAAAACTTTCTAACTACAAACAGTTTTATCACTTATTTCATTGTGTAAATAAATCAATTACACCAGGAATCTTACGTCCAGATAAATGTCTAGAGAAAATATAACAGTATATCCAAAATATTTTGGGAAAGAACTTACGAATATGGTAATGATATATCGTTCAAATTAGATTTCAATTTTCCTTTGTACTGGAGAAACCAAAAAAACAATTTCGCTTACTAAATTATCTGAATTATCACAGCTCCAGTTTTAGTCCCTACGAATATCATTTTGCGTCCTTGTTGCGATAACGTGCTCAAACAAACTGAAAAAAAAAAACATAAACGCATTCACTAATGAAAGCGTTCTAATTGTAGAGCTGGCTGTGATATTTGTTCTGTTGGGCAGTGTTGCCAGTACCAAAATTCGAAATTACACAAATTTTTCACTAAAGTTACACAAAATCATTAGAGAACTGCCTTGAGAAGCTCAAATTATTTATCATTTAAAATCACCATAGGATATAGAAAGCATATCTTACACATTAGTGTAATGTCTCAACATGACGTGATTCATGCGGCCTTCATAGGAAGAAGATAAAGAAATAAACCACGGACCAGGAATATTAGAACAGTGATCAAAAAAAAAAAAAATTAAAATTCTCCCAGGTTTCTAGTTGTAAGCATTCTCAGCACAATTTTTTCACGAAATTACACATCAAATTCTTTGATATGCCATTCTACACGGTGGCATCTAAATTCCACGCATTTTGTGTAATTAACAACGATCGGAATTTGGGTTTAATTCCAGTGGCGCATATAGGTAGGTATATAAAATTTTACATCAAAAACTTAAAGTTTGTTCTTTCTTACAAAATTAAATTGAAATTAAATGAACTTACCTTAGGAGTTTCTCATTTATTTTGGCATAATAGAATACCTGTATACATATGTACAACTAAAAATGTATGCATATGTTAATAAATCCTTGTAATGACTCACCTGAAATTAAACCCAAAATTCCGATCACTGGTAAATAAACATCAATTTGCAACTCTGCTGTTTAATGTTTGGTTAGTTGCAACTCTGAATTGCCAGTAAAATTTTGTCGTATCTGTTTGACAACCAGAGACGGAAATGACCGCAGTCTTCATTTTGCGGATTTAAACTCAAACGTAGTCTTTGTTTGGGCTACTATGCACAAAAATGGGTTATTATGAAAAGATATTAAATTATTCTTTAGTTGATGCTTGGTCCTAATACAAAATTTGTTCAATTGTATCTTTATTTTGAGGCATTGTTAATAACAAACAGAAACTTCGTGTGAAAATGTGATATTTGTCGTTTCAACAGTGTTGCCAATAGTGTGAGATCAAAACATTCACTTCTACTGCAAAAAAGGTCCGATGATGAAGAGTGGCTCGAGAAAAGTTGACAGGAGAGTTATGAAGTAAAGAAATATTTTCTTACATCACGAGAAGAATGGCGATGGCAGTGCCATCTATAGGCGTATAATTCTATTAGATCAAATTGCCCTGTTGTCAATTTGATTTTTTGCATTTTATCTACAAAATAATACATATGTGTACCAAATTTCAAGTCAATATCTTAAACGGTTCCAGAGTAATCGTGTGCACAAAAAAAGTTACAGACAGAACCACAGGCAGGCAGACCGACCGAAAGAAATCTGTCTTTTTGCTCAAACTTAAAATATCGTGACATTATAAGCCCATTTGAACAAAAATATTACCTTTTTTTGCCGTTATTACACTTCCTCTCATTTCGTGAATGTGGAAATAATATACAGGGTATAATTATTTAAGAAAGGACGGAGGAACACTATGTAGACTAGTATTACTATGAGAAGATGCCAGGGCGGAGCCAAAATGCGCGAATATTTTTACCAGTGGCATAGCTTTATCTGGGGTATAGGAATGTGTAATTGCAATAAAAGTTTCGCGGTCAAGGAACTGTGAAAATGGAGTAGATTAAAACTTGCCAACTGTTACGAGTAACCTTTGATCAGGAGAAGTGTAAGAATAGTAAGTTCTACTAAACTTTGCCTAATAAAGTTGTTTTATTATTATTATTACCGTCGCCGCCGCTCTACTGCAGGGCACCGCCGCCACTGGTGTTGACATTGAATGTCACGTAATTCTTTCTCATTGGTTTAGAATGATGGAGCGCACAAACTCGTTTCTGCGCATATTTTTTGCTGGCATCTTCTCATAGTAATACTACTTTAGTTAACACTATTGCCAAATATGAAAACCTGATATACTTTTAGTGAAAAAAATAAATAAATATAAATAGTGGGTGGTCACACAAAAGAAAAAAATAACTGATAAAAACACATGACCAATTTATGTAAATATTTTTAAAAGATTTTTTGAGAATATTTTCTATTTTTATACAGAATACTGTAGAAATAATTAAAAAATCAACCTAGATAATTCTCTTAGGAGTAGAATACCATTTCTAACAAAAAATTGAAAGTTGAATAGTAGATTTTGTGTTTGCCCTACTGTGCGACAAGCCAGAAATTAAATTAAAAAAATTGTCCTCAAATAACAAACTATAGAAGAAATTCAACAGCAACTATAAAAAAAAACAATTTATATTACAAATTATTTTTATAAAATTAACGTAAGGAATACCAAAAGTTATTAGATCTGTATGTCAATTTTAAATTTCCCACCTGTATTATTGGCTGCAGGAAAAAAAAACATAAAAGTTCTTTTACCACAATGTGTATCACCGAAGTACCTTAAGTGACATTGAGCATCGAATCAGTGACATGATAATGTCCTCCACTGTATGTTATTTCATGATAAACAATAGTAGAAAATACAAGAGCGACCAATCGTTCTTAAAGATGAACTACTACCAAACGAAGAATCAAAATAATAGTTCTTGTACACTCGCATTCGAAAGTGAAAATTTATGAATTTGCGATTATTAACCGGGATATAAGTACCTTCTCAAATTAAGAGCAAGATGTTCCTGTCTGGTAACATTAGAAAACGACGACATTTTTCGCTACGTCAAATATGACTGAATAATTGCTTATATAGAACAGACAATTACAAATGAAATAGTAGATGACTTGAAAATTATTATAAATAAATAAATATTTGGTGATGCACCCGAACATGATTTAATTTATATAACAAAAAACATAATAAACAGTTATAGTCAGTTACAAAAATTAGATACCTTTTGTTTTATAATAATCCCTTTGTAAATATAAATAACAAGTGTAGAGAAATATAAATAAATTCTATAAATAACTATACCGCCTTTGGCGGTGTATTTTGCCACTTAATATAACCAACTAGAACTGTCAAATATCAAATAAATAATTTTCAGTCAGTCTAACGTTTACAAAACAATCCTTATAAATAGATACAATTCTTATTATATAAACAAAAACATAAAATATATTAAAGTTATATTTAACAATATATTAGATGAATAAAAATTTTTCATAATATAATAAAATTATCTAGTAATTTAAGGCTTTCGATTACCTGTTCTGATTCTTCTCTAACTCTCGCCGATTCCTCACCCACTCGTCGTTGTTGTTGTTGAAGAGGACCTTTTGACTGTTCTCTTTTTTTTTCGTTCGGAGCAGCCTGGGCTTGAAAGGTGCTGGCTTTTCTTCCGATTCGTTTTTGTTTATGTCGTATTGTGGAGACAACCGTATTTTTTTGTAGGGTTCGTTATTGTTACACTGAGAATTGTAGCGCTTTCTTGTCGTGATCCCGGCCAGATTAAGTAAGGTCTCTGCCCCTTCCTTTATTCTTCTTTCTTCGTCATCCTCGAAGTCTATTTTTCTACAGGTACGGTTCTTTGGGATTCTGTAAAACAAGACATTTTTTTTTTATGTCTAAGTAACCTTTTGAGATATAATTGTCTCCAGTTCAAAAATGCATTTAACAACGTGAGTAATAATTACTCCTGGCATTGGGAAGTCACAGAAATAGTCCGACGTTAAATAAATGATAAAATATTCAAATTACACTTCTCCATAAGATGGTAACTGCAGAAGTTGTATTTTTTGCCGAATTATAAAAAATTTCTGACAATATTACTATACACGTTAACAATAATATTTTTTGGTCAGCTTACACACATAAATTTTTTACTCTCCAATATCAAGACTGTAGGAAATGAATTGTGATATTCTGAAACGAAAACATCTATTCGACCCCCATTTGGTTTAGAATAGAATAGAATAGGAATAGAAAATACTTTTTTTCAGAAATTTAGTCTTTAAAGATTAAAAGAATGAAAGGGTGTCAAAGATTAAAATGAGCAATAGCTCTACATAGTTAATAATAAATGTAAAAGTATAATACATAAATAAAATATGAATGTACCAGAAACACATATACGTCTTTGATGCACAAGTTTAAAGATTAGTGGAAAAATTAGCACCATTTATATTTTTTGATATTGCATAATACATATTCTTTCACGCTATATGGTTCAATCTCTAATAAGTACTTAAATACCGATTTTTTATGACTTAAAGATTTCAATTCTTTTAATTTCATCTGACATGGTATTATAGAATTTTATACATGAAAAAAATGTTTCTGTTAGAGTAAGTCTATGTTGGGGGAAAACATATTTTAATTTATGTGGTAAGTTTCAACTCATTAGTTGAAATAGCAGGTCTCTGATCAAATTAGATGTGGGATTTCCCACGGCCCTGGCACATTTTCTCTCATGTCTACCAGCAAGTTCATATTAGTAGATCAGTTGACCAGTAGGTTTCGGATAAGAATGGTTGAATGTGTAGTTAATATATCACATGCCTACTAGTGGAGTCAAATTAGTTCATATGAAAGTAGTTAAAAGCAGCATGGGCGCAGCCAGGAGGGGAGCCATGGGGCCCGGGCCCCCCCCAAGCCGTCTTCCATGAGCCAAAAAATAAAGAAGCAGTACAAAGCAGTATCTAAATTATCCCTTGAAATAAATATTTTGTAATTAATATTAATGCCAATATTATCTAATAGAGGAATCTACATACACATCCGTTTTCAACCATTTTCTGAAAAATTTTCCTCATCCTCTGGGGAGGCCGGTTCTATTGGCCCCTCCCAGATGAATTTTCTGGCTGCGCCACTGATTGTGACATGAACCCAAGTTCAATTAGGAAGTTTCCTGTTTTAGAAATATCATGTACATTCAACCTCATTTAGGGCCGGTTTTATAGGTACAGATTAAACCAAAGTTTAATTAGAAGTTTAAACTGAAGTTTTACTGGAGGTTTAAACTTTAGATTTTAGTGTTCGCTAAAATGTCGTTTTATAGGTGCTTGTCAAGATCGTCAGTTCTATCGCCGTTTTGTTAGTTGGTAGCATAGTGATAAATTGGCGATTGATGTCGTTTTCATTATTGGTACTTTGACTTTTCGCGATGGGTGAAATATCTTTAAATTTCTACGTCAGTGAAATCAAACTATTGATTGAATTAGTTAAAAAGCGTAAAGATGTAATCGAATGCAAGAAAAGTGATTCGTTACTTGGAAGGATAAAGCAAATGATAGTCGAGTTAAATGTGGACTAATATGTTCTAATACTATATGCACACATTCTTCAGATATTCGAAATAGATCTATAAATTCTTTGTTATTCCATGTCTTGGTCTCTCTCGGACTTTTCGTGCACAACGAGGTGCTTCTATTATATTTATAACACCATCTTCATCGCTTGATAAAATGTTCTCCAAAATATCGAAAATCTCTCTCTCTTCTATAACTTTTCTTTACAGAATATATAATAGATAGTTATTTGTAGGTTAAGTTGAAATTTGAAGTTTGCATTGAGTGCAACATCCTTCAAAATATTGCTAATTAATCAACGTAAGCGTGCATAAACCTAAGTTTGGAGTTTAAACTTAAGATTGGCAGTTACTGGTAGATATAAAACGTACTTTTTGACAAAACTTAGAGTTAACTATCAGATCTAAGTTAAACGGAACCTATAAAACCGGCCCTTAGTAGTCTTTCAGTTAACTAGTCAAACAAAAAAAAAATCATCTCAATATTTGAAAAACTCACGAACTGATTTAATTTCCTATTTGAATACTTCGCGCTTGACTGTGACGTCACAGTACACAACTCGCTGTTATTTTAGGCATAATTACTTCTTCAAACGATTAAAACGTTAAACAAGCCCAACTACAAAAATATCTTATGCTGTGTTGGTAAGAATAACACTGAATGAACAAAACGTCCGGTGCCCGCGCCCGCTCGATTTTGATGGAATCATGTACTATGACGTCATCGAGCCTCAACTCAAATGAGCGCTAACTTTTTTATTTATAGAGATAATTAAAAATAAAATTACAGATATTTTTTAGATTTTTACGACTATTTACAACAAGAAAATGAGAAAAATGGAAACTTCCTAATTGGTAGGACTCTGAAAAAAATAGTTGAATGTAAAGTTAAGTGTAATTATTGGCTGTGAACAGCTTCATCATCACTGCTACACAAAATGTATATCATAGCGGTTCATAATCAAAACTAGTGCTTTTATATTTTGAAATTGTGGAGTGCCGTTAGATTTATACCTAGGAACCCGGTTCCTATGAATCAACTTTAATGAAACTTGCATTGTGTTGCTAAAACCTGATACTAAAATGTTTATGGATTAGAAATTGTTTTTTTTTATTTAAAAGTTTATCGAGATCTACTAATTTTTTGAAAAAATACTCAATTCACATAAGTTTTAATAGTTTTTGTTCTGTAGACAAAAAAATCGTACGTTTGTGATTACACATTTAAGGTAAAAATTACAAATTCAAAATGTGGGACCCAAAATGGCGGCCAAAAAACTTTAAAATAAGACATCATTAATACAAGATAACATTAGAATTTCTGTAGAAACAAACTTATTGTTAAATCATATAATTCATAATAATTTTAACAAAATATACTATTTATCTTCGATATCTCCTTCTTCAACTTCACTTATTTCTATAATAGGAAAAGGGTTCGAGCAACTATAACCATTGCATTCGGAACAAGCTGCAGTGCAAGGTAATCCATGCTATCTGCATCCACAAGCAGCTCCGCATCCTGTCTGACATGTACAAAAAATAATTTTAAGTATATTTTCAGGGGCTGGGGGCTTATTCAACGAGACTGATTTTAGCAGTGATACTAGCAGCGAAAACAGAAATTTTTTTGTTTGCATTTTTGAATACATATATTCGTAGGTAATGATAATATCTACATTTTTACCTACAAATTATGACGCGGAAGCTAATAAGAAGGCTATTAGCGACCAACTCGTATTAAAAAAAAATAGTAACCTGGCCCTATTCGGACCGATTTTAATCAAAAGGAGGGCTTTTTAGCTTTAATTTAAAAAATTAAGTCCCCAGCACATCCAACATAGAAGTTAACGACTATTTCCCGATTAACTTCTATGTTAGATGTGCTGGGGACTTAATTTTTTTTTATATTAAAATTAGAGCCCTCCTTTCGATTAAAATCTGTCCGAATAGGGCCAGGTTACTATTTTTACTAGTTTTATCTGAAAAATACGAGCTGATCGTCAAAATTATTTTGAGAATTTGAGGGTAATAGCCTTCTTATTAGCTCCTGGGTCATAATTTGTAGGTAAAAACGATGTTATCATTACCTACGAATATATGTATTCAAAAATACAAACAAAAAATTTTTGTTTTCGCTGCTAGTTTTGCTGCTAAAATAAGTCTCGCTGAATAAGCCACCAGCCCCTGAAAATCTACTTAAAATTATTTTTTGTACATGTAAGACAGGATGCGGAGCTGCTTGTAGATGCAGAAAGCATGAATTACCTTGCACTGCAGCTTGTTCCGAATGCAATGGTGATAGTGCTCGAACCCTTTTCCTATTATAGAAATAAGCGAAGTTGAAAACTAAGATATCCAAGATAAATAGTATATCTTGTTATAATTATTATGAATTATGTGATTTAACAATAAGTTTGTTTCTACAGAAATTCTAATGTTTTTTGTATTAACGTCTTATTTTAAAGTTTTTTGGCCGCCATTTTGGGTCCCACATTTTGAATTTGTAATTTTTTACCTTAAATTTGAAATCACAAACCTACAATACTATTCAGGTACAATTTTTTTGTCTACAGAACAAAAACTATTAAAACTTATGTGAATTGTGTATTTTTTCAAAGAATTTGTAGATCTCAATTAAATTTTAAATAATAAAAAAAAAACGTGAATTTCTAATCCATTAACAATTTAGTATTAGGTTTTAGCAACACAATGTAAAAAGTTTCAATAAAGTTGATTTATAGGAACTCGGTTCCTAGGCTTTTTAGTTTTCACGCCTAACGGCACTCCATTATAATGTCAAATCTATAGTTAGGAATGTAATAACTAATTTATCTGCAAGTTAAAAAAACTGATAGTTACACTGAACTTTGTATTTAACATACATAAACAATATGTTATATTTGTGGTTAATTATTTATCTATGAAAAAACGTAAGAAACTTAAAATTTGGAACACATGTAGAGTTTAGGGCATTAAATGTTCAAAATCCAAAATACAATTTTTTTGTAATAAATTACTTTTCCTATTTATGTTAATATATGTATAGTTATAGAGACATATTTCTTACCTATCTTCATCACTCTCAAAAGCCTCATCCCCATTAACGGACTCGGCGCTATCAGCTGCACTGTAAGTATGATCCTGACTAGGTGAGGTAGTGATGACTTGCCATGAGCTCTTGTCCTTCTTATGACTCACTCTGGGGCCATTCTTCAAACTCAGCATAACTGCGGCAGCATCGACAGCATCCAAGGACTCTACGGCTTCGTTTTTTATATTTTGGTTGGTCATCTCCGTAGCAGCTAACTTTCTAGATAAGAAAGGGAATAGATCTGGATTTGGTAGGCGGTATATGGAAGTTTTGTCAGGTACTACCGGTTGCGGCCTACTGCTGTAGTACGATAAGGGGTCTAGGGTAGAACAGGGGTGGAAGGGAGACCTGTTTAAGGCCTGAATCAGATTCGGCTTGTATTGGGGGTCCACTGTCCACAGGGAGCCCTTGCCAAGATTCTGGAAGAAAATTTTTCTATTATCATAATAGCCCGAGGGCCCACAATAAAATTGTACTCTTATAAACCATCACTATGAAAAATTATATCAAATGAAAAATATAAAATCACTGGTCTCCCTAAGTGTTTCCTGCTGGAAGGATGTTTAAATAGGTTAATTATCAGATTAAGTTAGGTGTTTCAAAACCCTTACAGTTCATCACAATGAACACCATTTTGCGGGAAGTACTTAGCAGAATTTCACTTCACCTTCATCGAACATCATTTTTTTTTTGTTCTTATAAAGGATATATTGATCTGCCAGGGGTGAAATTAAAAAAAATCAAAAAACATTTTTGAACAGTTTTTTTATGTAATGAGACCCTTACACGCGTCTGCTACTGCTTTATAAACAGGGAGATGATGCTGGTAAAAAATAACCTGCCATACATATGTGGGATTTTACACTCTGGAACACCAATATCTTCTTTATAAGGTTCAAACTTCAAAACAAACAAGAGTAGTGAAATACTGAAAATCCTACTCCCTTGCAGCGATCTACTAATCACTTTTGGCAGACCGTCAGTTTATGAGGGTAAAATTTTATTGTGGGCTCTCTTTGTCTATAATAGAGTTGGGCGATTCGACTCTTTTTAAGGATTCGTACCAAACGAATCCGTATCAAGAAAAAATTCGTACTGAAATATTCTTTCAAGAATCCGAACTGTCTTGATTGTACAAACGAATACGGTTACAACATCGATAGGAAATATACGAATCTTTTGCTTTTGTGGGATTTGTACCATTCGAATCACTGCCAGGATTCGATTCAATGATACGAATCATACCAGTTACTACCCAACTCTAGTCTATAAGGTTTTTAATAACTTTTTTAAATTTTAATGTTACAACAAGATCCGAATTATGTGTAAACCGAGAGGCGAACTGCTGAGAGAGTACCTACAAGGTACGAGGGACAAAGGAGAAACATTTGGGGAAGTCTAGGAACTTCTTCGGAAAAATCAGGAAAGCTGGGAACATGCACAGACATTAGGCAGCTGTTCACGCCTCGGTGAATTCCCAGAAATTTTGGATATCAAAATACACAAAGAGATGAACCCCACGGCATACATTGCTATTTCATTTATACTCACAGGTGCTTTTTCGACCTTTTGGAAGCATTTATTCAGAGATAGATTGTGTCGCACGCTGTTTTTCCACCCCGTAGGTGCGTTCTTAAAATATGGAAAGTGGTCTAGGATCCAAGTGTAAATCTCTTTCACTGGCAAGGCTTTTTGTATGGAATCCTCAATAGCCATAAAAATAAGACATGAGAAGGAATACGGTGGTTTATTGTTCGTATGCACCAACGGATCATATGGTATGTTATGCGGATGTTTTGTACGTTGAGCGTTACCGTTCTGATTCTGATAAGGGGGTGGAGAATGAACAGAACTACTTGAAGAATCGGCTGCTGACACTGATGAATCATCTACGTAATCGCTCGTGGGGGATTGGTCGGTTACAATATTGTTATTATTGTAGTATTTAACTGGGGTGGAATTGATGCTGTTTGACGGTGATGGGTTGATATTCATACCTAAAATCAAGCAACCTCGTTATAGTAGCATTGTGTTGCTGTCTTACAATAAATCTTACTACAATCAGAATTAAAGAAAACTATGACATCAATTCAAAAAATACTGTTAACTCCTTTTTAATTGAACTTTAAATTTCACATAAAAAATATACAGGGCATTATAGAAACAATGAATTTGCTGGCATCTAATATTATGTCAAATAATACCAATTAAATTAAAAGGAAATAAAACTAAGTGCGAACATTTAAAATTCTTTCCACTATTAGAGTATTGCACTTCACAATACTTAAATTCGAATATTTATTATGAAGATCTCACAACTAACAATTTAAAACTCTTTCTAAGTGCCTTGTATAAAATTAATTTTCCATCGCAAAAACTAGGATGAAACCTCCTTAAAAATGGAGAAAGTTTAAAGTCCAAATTTAAGGTATACCCATTTTATTATTCAAGTGACAATAAACCTTTCACAAAACTTTAATGCGCTCTGCAGGTAACAATTTTTCCAAAACTGTAAAAGTAAATAAAATTAACAAAGTATGATAGATAAAAATACCTTTCAAAAGATCCCGTTCGTGTAACCAATTCAAACTGGTAAGATCATCATCAGGATTTCTATTCTGACTTTGAGCTACAGCCAGCAGAATTGATATGGGTGATTGAGCGTCTCTCACAGGGGTACCAGCTACAGGACTCCCTGGTACTGACATTTTCGGCGTCAGAACGATTTCTTCCTGAGGGGAAACGGGTCTTTCGGGTGCCATTATGATTTATTCCTGCAACAAAAAAAAATCTCTATGAAAACAAATAGTGCTCTATTATAATCGAATTACAAATAAATAAATTTGTCTAATCAATAAGTCAAAAAAAGTGGGTTCATTGTTCTTTTATTTATTTTTTTTTAATTGTAAAAAATTTTGGTATATGTTCGTTTTTGGCGCCGATCCGACGCATTTTTTTTAGAATTTTTAACATTCAAAATGTTTTAACTTTTGTTCCACATATTTTGATACCGCAGGTGGCTTTGCCTTTGTAGCAGGCCAATGTTTTTCTGATCGTACGTAGATCCTAATTTGTTCTATACTTGAGTAAAATTTGATTCAAATCGAAAACAAAATAAAAAAGTTATAAGGGTGTCTTCAGTTTAAGTGAGTTACACTGTATATTTAAGGAAATATATAGATTTCGACAAAATATTACGTTAGTAAATACATTGATTGTTGTAAAATAAAGAATATCTTGTGACTGATTAATTAGCAGACCACGGTAAATCGTTTTGATAGAGAAATATCAGATACCTAATTGACTGTTTATCAATCATCGATTTTCGCTGCCAAATATCTCGGAAACTAGAACACGTAGGAAGAAAATGAATAATAGGAGTTCTTGTAGGAAATTTGATTAAGTTTAATTTTGCATAGAATACTTTTTTCAGTACAACGCATCGTTTGCGAGTTATAAGCCAAGAATCGAAAAAAGGGACCTTCCCCCCCACCCCCCCCTCCGGAGTGACAGAGCTAGGAGCGGGGACTTTTACCTCCCGTTTTCGTCCTAACTACCCCCAATACATTCCTGAAAAGGAAAACGAAAAAAATGAAATAAATTGTCTTAAAAGTTTGTCGCGTCAATAAAAACAAATACTTAGGTTCTTACAAACTCTGCCAAACAAATCTGATGCCTGTATGAACTTCTCGCGCGCGAGAAGATAATTAATTTTTGTTTTTCGTTTCAGTCAGGGTTGGCACAAAAACCCACCATTAGAAATAACCGGTGGATAAAATAGGTGGTTTTTTTGTGGGTTTTTGATTTTAGGTTTTCTTTTGCAAGAAAAGAAAAGCAATTATTATAAAAAATTTTATTTTTGCATCACAAATACTTGAACAAAACAATAACAAATATGTAACATGTCAATATATTAGTAAACAATAAAATAAGTAAATAATAAGAGAAAAATAAAAACATGAAACAAATAACAAAAACTTAAAAAATTTTCCTTAAATTGGAACGTGAAAAGCAAACGATAAATATCTTTTGAAAAGATATTTATGTTTTATTTAAATGTCTATAAATCTTAACTAGTTTTGACGCCTTTTCAGCTCCAAGCTTATTCCTTAGTTTGCTCCAAATGGCCGAATGTAGAAGAAACAAGCTAAAAACGTAGAAACTCTTCGCTAATTTACTGACATTTTTATATAATAATTGTTACACATTCTATAGGATACTTTTCGCAGTTTTCTTGTAAATAACATTAGTTTTTGGACATCCTAAATTTTGTAACACCAACTTTGATATGAAAAAAATATATGAAAAAAAAAAAAATGCAAAAAAAAATATCCAACCTGTGTGGGATTCGAACCCACGATCTTTGGATTGCCAAATTACCAAATTACTGTATTTTTTATTTTATTTAGCTGCGGTTAACAATTCATTTTTTTTATTACCTTATTCAGTTTACAATCGATAAATATAATACATTGCGTGACAAGTACGCGACTAAGCACGTAAAGTGACGCTACGGTCTGGCATTATGGCAGATGATTTTCTGAATTTGTTTTTATTAATTTGAAGACGGTCTCTGTATGGTTTAGCCGTATTTTATGGAATTTTATATCTAAGTTGATTTCACTTTTAGTTACTTTGTTTATATTAAGGTAAGAGAGTTATATTTTAAACTTATGTAGGGAAAATAGCTAAAAAACCCTACTTTAATGTATAAAAAACATTTCTTCACACAAGGGAAATTTTTAGATGGGGATATGACTTCATCGAGAGGTCAAGAAGGGGTAGAGGGGATGGTGATAGGAGGTGGTGGTTTACAGGGGAACTTGTTTTTTAGGAGTATGTGGGTTTCAGGGTTAAATCTTTGGATTGGAACGCCGAAGCTTTAGCTACTGGACCATCAAGCATTACAAGAAAATTTGGATGTCTGTAATATACAGTGTGTCCCGCTTTTCATAAATCCACCTTAATATCTCATTTATTAATAATGCGATTTTCCTCAAATTTGGGTGGTAATTATATGTTGGAAAAATGAATTATTTGGCGTAGTAAACATTTTCATTTTTCATTGGCGTGCGGTTTTAGGGGGTAAAAAGAGGTCGATTTTTCGGCGAAAGGATATTAGGGCTTATTTTAGACAAATTTTTCTATCATATTTGGATTTAGCATGTGCAAAAACCCCTTAATCCATATTCTCCGTGATCTCAAAAACAAATTATGGCAGAAACGAAAAGTTAATTAATTTCTTAATATATCAGTTATTAATAATGCGATTTTCTTCAAATTTGGGTGGTAATTATATGTTGGAAAAATGAATCATTTGGCATAGTAAAAATTTTCATTCTTCATTGGCGTACGGTTTTAGGGGGTAAAATAAGGTAGGTTTTTTGGCAAAAAGATATTAGGGATTATTTTAGACAAATTTTTCTATCATATTTGGATTCAGCATGTCCAAAAACCCCTTAATCCATATTCTTCATTATCTTAAAAACGGAGTATGGCAGAAACGAAATATTAATTAATTTCTTAAAAAACACTTTTTAATTTTTTGCTATAACAAACCTAAAAACAATTTTTTTTTATAAATTATAGTCTCTTCAACATAACCACCTTCCAATGATACCACACCGTTTGTCGTAAATGTTGCCTACTCACTAAACATTATGTTCTTCAAAACAATTTGTCGTTAAGATAGTTGCAACCATAGGCATTAATCAAAACTGCTTTGAAAAGCAAGTTTTTATTTGATATTTGGCGATTCATAAGAATTGTCAAAAGTTAAATAGTGTTATTTAATTTATCAATCTTACTAATAATGGCAGAAAATCGGAGAGTAGTTCTTACAATTGAAGAAAAAGTTGAAATTATTCGCTTAATTGGTGATAATGAAAGATCTACACGTCAGGTTGCTCGAATATTTAATCAACGTAGTTAGACATTTTTTAAATGCAAATTTCCCTATGAAGTGGAGAGGTAAAAATAGCCCTTTAGAACCGTGGCCCCCTAGATCGCCTGATATTACCCCTTGTGACTTTTTTCTGAAAAATAAAGTGTTTACTACTCGGCCGCGTAACAGACAAGAGCTTTGCCGAAGGATTAGGCAAGCGTGTCAAGAAATTACTCCCCAAACTTTAAGAAAAGTGATTGAATGGTTAAGAAGGGTTATTGAAAAGTGTATTTTATTGGAAAAGACCAGAATTTTAAAAAAAGTTGTTTTTAGTTTTGTTATAGCAATTAAATAAAGTTATAAAAAATTAAAAAAGTGTTTTTTAAGAAATTAATTAATATTTCGTTTCTGCCATAATCCGTTTTTGAGATCATGGAGAATATGGATTAAGGGGTTTTTGGACATGCTGAATCCAAATATGATGGAACAATTTGTCTAAAATAAGCCCTGATATCCTTTTGTCAAAAAACCTACCCTATTTTACCCCCTAAAACCGCACGCCAATGAAGAATGAAAATTTTTACTATGCCAAATAATTCATTTTTCCTACATATAATTATCACCCAAATTTGAAGAAAATCGCATTATTAATAACTGAGATATTAAGGTGGATTTATGAAAAGCGGGACACACTGTATATCTTTCGAGAATCATTTTCAACACATTAGATATATTATTATGAAATATATATTTGTAAAATATATAAACAAACAAAATATTATAGAGATAACATTTCGCAAGATTTCTATTTAAGTTCAAGTGACAAAAATCAAGAAAATATATATCTGTTTATTAAATGGTTAATAACTTTTTTATTTACCGATTGATTTTCTTCAAAAACAATAGCTAACACTAACTTACTTTCCAAATTTCAATACAATCGGTATTTTCTTTCTTAAGTTATCGTGCTTACAAGAAACGTGACGGACGGACATTTTGAAAGTTGTCAGAATTCGTTCACTAACACAATGATATGAAAATTTTTCCTCTACGGGAGATATTTCCGGTTTTAGAAATGTACCGATCAAATATACTCTTCGTTTTTTGCGAAAAGTATAATTATTTCTACTGCGACACCAGAATCGGGACAACTATGCAATTTTGAAAAAAAAAATCGCGCATTTTTACTAGATTTTCATAACTGAGAATATTTCCAACACAGTCCAGATGTTGTCACAGGCTATATTGTCAAAGCAACGCCGAATGAAAGGTGGGAAATTAGTCGGGAAATTTGAATTTTACAAAAACCCAGAATAAACCACAATTACTCACAATTGCCCAGAAAAAAAACACCAAAAACCCACCTAAATACCCAGTGGGTCGTCTTTTTCTAAAGAAGGTGGGTTCTTGCACATACCCAAATAACAATAAAACTTATTTTTATTAAATGTTGCAATCAATACTGGACTGAAAGGTATCTTCAGGTAGTTTTTTAAATATTTTTGTGACATTTTAACTAAATGAGCTTGAAATTTGTAGGTACAAACTTATGTTTAGGAACATTGTATGAATTCGATTTGGGGCAATTACAAATATTTTTCTCTTTAATTGATTTTTTAAACAAATATCCTCATGCTCCTGTATAATTTTTCAATCCTATAAATTAAGCTAGTAAACAGGCTATATGTGAAACATTTTTTTTTATAACTCTGACGTCTATTTTTTTAAACCTAATGCAAAGCATAGATTATGATATTGTTTTCCATAGCCGCCCTATAAAAATAACAGGGAATGCGAATGAATTACATAACATTATTGCGGATGAGCGATTATCTTTATGATAGCGGCGCTTCGCAAATAAGAAATTATTAAAACCAAACTACCTAGATAAAAAACGATATTTTAAAACGTATAGTTGCTGTTGAAGGCTTAGTGATTAGACCCAACCTGTGATTTAAATTAAATAATCATATTTATTTCTGGCAGATTAAAAGATGCATATAACGAGCGGGGGCAAGATGGGAACAACTTTGGCTATAGGTAGTTTTAATAAATTTTTTTCTCCCAGACTTTATTATAAATTCGTAAATTCCCTAACTTTTTCCTGATTTCTCTGACCAAAATCAAATTTCCTGATCTTTCCAGGTTTTCCCTGTTTTCTATACACCCTGCACTTTGCGCTCGACACACGACTTTATTTACGATCATTTGAAAAAATATTGAAATAAAAGAGATTATTTCACTCATTAACGCTATAGCCAATAAGAGCCCGTTTTTTCACAACATTGCACCACTCAAACGTCATTATTAGTGGTAATTCAAGCTAGATCTGCTTTTGACAGGACCAACATGCAAAATTTATCGCTCTAATTTTTTAGGTCGCTGCAGCGGCAAATATTGCGAAAATTTTTTGACGTTTTGTGTCGTGACATATTTTCGGCAAATAGGACAAATCGTGCTTTTAAATGTTATCTATAAATATCTTCTCTAGCTTATTACTAATTGTTAACGTAAATTGTAGTATTGTATTAATAACCTAAAAAGCCAATGCTGTGTGGAACTTATATAGGTTCGGGACAAGTTATAGGTACACAGCTTTCAATGGCTTAATACCTAACATAATTACAAAATAATTTTCACAACTAAAATTAAATATGAATATCTACGAAGCAGACAAATCAGTTATTTCATGATAAATACACAAATGTAGGTACTTACGTATAGTAATTCATCAATCATTACAAAACAGCTAACACTTATTTGGAAAATCAAAACTCTGCAGTATCACTATAGACATCATGATTCGTTGTACTTAAAGTCTCTCTACTTAAACAAGTAAACCTTAACTTAACTATCAAACTTCTTAAATTAGAAACAAGGATTAAATACATAAATATACATTAATAAACACTTTAATATAATAATTCAATTCACTGTTTAGGCTAGTAACTAAGTTAAGCTAGCGTTACTAGATGGCGGTACCATACCATCTGAGCCGGCAGCCTTAGAACGTAAAAGGGATAGATTGGTAATATGCAATTTGTGTGATTTCACCGGTAATGTGATTGGTCGAAGCGTGCTTTGTTGTGATGACTAGTCTTATAAGTTACAGTACCTATGGTTTAACGTATATTGTTTTTCTTGATTGTCAAAATTTAAACCTACTTTGTTTTTTATTAGATGAGTCGCTTTGGAAATGCATTTTTATGTGACGTAAATGATGAAATTGAAGATAAAGGTGAGTAATCTCTAAAAAGCAACAAGGAAACGTCTGAAGGCAATTAATTACTGAACATAATATTGAAGATATACTTAATGAATTATTTATTCGTGAAATATTCTCCACAAATACCACTCGTGCTTTCAATTTTATCTAAAAATTTTTTTCTCAAGCTAAGTTGCCCCTAGTTAATATAACTCGTGCAAATTGGCAGTTTATTATCAAAGATTAAATCCCTCCCGCTAAAGCGGTCGGGATTTAATCAGATAATAAACTGCCAATTTGCACTCTTTATATTACCACAGTAGAGAAAAAACCAGTAGTTTCACTCGCAGCGGTCCCTTTGATATTTGTTGTACTCGATTTTATTTTTTTTAATCCACTGCGCATCTACTGTTTGTATCCCACGCGCATTTCGTCGATAGTGGGGACTGTTCAGGAACGTAAACGTAAACAAAAATAAACATCCGCCTCACCCTATATCATCACTGCCGTCAACTGTCGTCGTGCCGTCCACTGCGCATCGAATAGTTTAAGCCCACGCGCATCGCATGCGCACTGAAAATCTTATACAACTGTTCCGGCTGAGTCGGACTACTGGTCTTTTCTCTACTGTGATATTACCAGGCAACACGCTTTCGAAAAGTTTCGATAAAATTTTAAGCACTAGTGATATTACATACGATAATTCACTTGAATCTAACATTTTATGAGTATGCCTTACATTTGAAGAAAATAAACGAACAAAACACAAACGCTGTCAATTTATTTAAGTTTTGCTGCTGCTTGAATGTGTATTGTGGACAAAAGAACACAAGTGAACGCTAAAGTACTTTAGCGCTAATTAGGAAGTTTCCTGTTTTAGAAATATCACGTACGTTCAACCTCATTTAGTAGTCTTTCAGATAACTAGTCAAACAAAAACAAACAAAATTTTCTCGATATCTGAAAAACTCACGAACTTATTCAATTTCTTATTTGAATACTTCGCCTCGGCTGCAATCCACCCGTGACGTCACAGTACACAACTCGCTGACATGCCATGCCGACGGCGCGCGGCGGCGAGCCGTATTTTCCCTTTATTTAGTGTACGTGCTCGCTCATGTTCATTTAGTGGGGTTAAAATTTCTCGATAACACTGAATGAACTAAATAGCCAGGGAGATAGCAAGTTTCTTCAAGTTAATATACATAAAGCTTGATTTTTTTCCCATGATAGCTTAGACAGTATCAATGATGAAGGTGCAATTCTACCAATCCAAGTACCGCAAAAATGAGTAAAAAATTAAATAACATGTTGCAAAAAGAGTTATCGATTTTCTGAAATGTCACAAAATGTCACTTTGATTCGTTCGTGCCGAGCCGAATTTTCGAATTTCGCCATGCAATTTATGATCAGGTTTATCTTTACGTCGCGACATCGTACGGCCGTCTCAATGGTGTTTTTCGAAAAATATGAACCCTGCTAAGATTGCATGTTTTAGCAATTTTTTCGGCTCCCAAATGCAAGCTGTTTTTGCTATTTTTCTCCGAAACGGTGGGAGTTAGCTCGAAATAAAAAATAAAGTCAAACGAGTATTTTCCACTACGAATCTTTTACTTTCATCAGAATTTTGATTTTTTTTTCGTTTCGGAGATACCTACTGAAATGTCGGCCATGTACGGCAAAAAATTGCAAATTTTGAGCTTCTACAGTTGGTAACTTTTTAATCTGGGCTTCTACGCCAAAAGACTACTCTAGCTAATTTAAATAGAATTAAATTTGCTAAAACCGTTTTTTCTATTTTTTGAATTCCGACAAAAATGAAGGAATTAGAGGGGGCGGGATTTGGGACTTTTTTTTTCGTGTAAAATTTCTCCATTTTGTCACCGAAATTAATCGGTAATAAACTGAAATCGATCTCATATACGATGTTTACTTAATATCATGTACTACTTTGACGCTCCGTTAATCTCGGACCTTCGAAACAAAGGTTTCTGAGAAAAATTATTTTTTTAAGATTTACATACACTCTACAGGAAAACGTGTAATTTCCTACATTTCCTCGAATATCTCGATAATTATCGTTTTTTTAGAGAAATTTGTAGACAGCTTATGTAAAGATCGACCTTTCCGACACTTTTTTATTTTTTCTCCAACATAAAAAAACAAGACTTATGACCGAATATACATATATTTGATGTCAACCTCTCGTACAATTTACTAACATTTATATACCTTAATGAAGTGCCAATGCCCACTTCCATCCACACCTTCACTTCAAGATGCACAAATTTCATATTGTTTAACATTATTATCAATATATCGTGTCTGAGCATCGCACGAGAACGGTAAATGGTGGCTGAAGCTCTTCGAAATTGCACACATGAAGTCGGGAGGGCGTGTCGATGGATCTAATTTCAATTTTTCGACCTCAACGGGCCCCTCTCAAATCGTGCTCGTGATCTTTGATCGAAGGAGAGGAATAAGTATCAAGAACGATTATCACAAACTGTGCATCATTTCTCAAAAACAACCATTTTTTTAATATGTCTGCATTAGTCATTGGTGCTACTACAAAATCGTCTGCAGCTCGACCACTAGCAATATTAAAAAGTAAATAAAAGTAATTATTAACACATCTATAAGAAAAATGTCCTTTAATATTAATGAAGAATATAATTGTCATGATTTGACTATGTATTGCCATTTTGGCAACGTCTACCAAAGATTTAGCCACCTTTCAGCGGAGGTAGAATGTGATTTTTAATCGAAATAGTGCATAAAATGCTTGTAGAGAAAAAATTAGCTTTGTTGATTAATATTCAGCGGCGGAAAATGCAAAACTTCTCCGCGAACTGCAAAAGCCCGGAGCGCAACGGCCGTAGTCACGCGCTTGCATTCCATTACGTCTACCGAGTCTTTAGCAACATGAGACGATAGGTAGACTGTATTTTTTGGATGTCTTATTAAATAAACTATTCCACAAAAAAATTTCAGCTTTGTAGATATAAGTAAAAAATGTTTATTTTTTTCCACACTGCGTGGATGGTAGACCTGACATGACAACGCTTTCGACGCGGTAACATATTATTTTCCGGTACGTTTTTATGTCATCTGTGAGTATGTAAAATTTCAATCTTGTAGATATATATTTATATATACCTTTATACAACTTTCTATAACATGTTTAATTTTTTACTCATTTTTTCAGCACTAAAAGTTTCCTTAGACTTGCACTTTCATCATTGATACTTTTTATGTTAGGGAAAAAAATTTAAAAAAGTGTCGGAAAGGTCAATCAATTCTCTTTACATAAGCTGTCTACAAATTTTTCGAGAAAAACGATAATTATCGAGATATTCGAGGAAATGTAGGAAATTACATTTTCCTATAGAGTGTATGTAAATCTTAAAAAAAACAATTTTTCTCAGAAACTAACGGAGCGTCAAAGTAGTACATGATATTAAGTGAACATCGTATATGAGATCGATTTCGGTTTATTACCGATTAATTTCGGTGACAAAATGGAGAAATTTTACCTAAAAAAAAAAAGTCTCAAATTCCGCCCCCTCCAATTCCTTCATTTTTGTCGGAATTCAAAAAATAGACAAACGGTTTTAGCAAATTTAATTCTGTTTAAATTCGCTAGAGTAGTCTTTTGGCGTAGGAGCCCAGATTAAAAAGTTGCCAACTGTAGAAGCTCAAAATTTGCGGATTTTTCGCCGTACATGGCCGACATTTCAGTAGTTATCTCCGAAACGAAAAAAATATCAAAATTCTGATGGAAGTAAAAGATTCGTAGTGGAAAATACTCGTTTGACCTTATTTTCTATTTCGAGCTAACTCCCACCGTTTCGGAGAAAAATAGCAAAAACAGCTTGCATTTGGGAGCCGAAAAAATTGCTAAAATATGCAATCTCAGCAGGGTTCATATTTTTCGAAAAACACCATTGGGGCAGCCGTATGATGTCGCGACGTAAAGAGAAAGTCTTCCAGATAAACCTGATCGTAAATTGCACGGCGAAATTCGAAAATTCGGCTCGGCACGAACGAATCAAAAGTGACATTTTGTGACATTTCAGAAAATCGATCTCTCTTTTTGCAACATGTTATTTAATTTTTTACTCATTTTTGCGGTACTTATAGACCGAAAGTAAAAAACGCGGCACTTTGACCGCACCCGCCAGCTTCACTTTTTATGCCAATTAAGAAAATTTAAACATCTCCAATATGTTCTTTCACAAGTCGCCCTATTACTGACTAGACATTAACAGTAGTGTATCTAGGTAAGTTTGAACCATTTTTAATATATTAAATTACCTCGGAGCACTCTAAAATTTTGCAGGGGCTTTTCCACATTAAAGACTAGTACACTATTTTATTTTCCGCATATCACGGTAAATCTTGTTGTATACAAAATTTATGATAAAAACTGTACATGGTTGTATTCCTTAGGGCAATGGGAAGTACCTGGAACTATTTTAAAGATTATACCATTTATGATTTTTTAAATATTTATAATAAATCGAAAATAAACGCATATTTCCCTCTCACTCTGCAAAATCTTATCCTTAAAGTCACGTTATTCATAGCTATTCAGTACATGCGCTATCAAATATCAAATGTGAGCAAAAAGCCTACTTTTTCTATTGAGATAAACGAAATTTTGCTGTGTATTATTTAAGCCATTTAATTTGCGCAAAAAAATGTCACAACTAATAGGTATGTGGTCGTGTATTTCGAAGCTTCTTAAAGAAATTGAGGGTGCCTGAGGTTTTCTTCTTTTGAACTCAACGATGGGTGGGTATCTTTCGTCTTTCAAACAAGTCTGGTTATTTAAGAGAATTGCAGCACATGGTAATGGTAAGTAAAATGCACAACTGACATTTATGAAATTCATGTTATAGTATATTTGCATGGGCGCCGTTTGATTTATTTTCAGGGAGAGGCTATTTTTTTTTTAAATAGGGGCGCGTAAAGTAGTATTACTATGAGAAGATGCCAGCAAAAAATATGCGCAGAAACGAGTTTGTGCGCTCCATCATTCTAAACCAATGAGAAAGAATTACGTGACATTCAATGTCAACACCAGTGGCGGCGGTGTCCTGCAGTAGAGCGGCGGCGACGGTAATAATAATAATAAATCAACTTTATTAGGCAAAGTTTAGTAGAACTTACTATTCTTACACTTCTCCTGAACAAAGGTTACTCGTAACAGTTGGCAAGTTTTAATCTACTCCATTTTCACAGTTCCTTGACCGCGAAACTTTTATTGCAATTACACATTCCTATACCCCAGATAAAGCTATGCCACTGGTAAAAATATTCGCGCATTTTGGCTCCGCCCTGGCATCTTCTCATAGTAACACTAGTCTAGTTCATTTTTTTGATGTAGAAACATAACAAATAGATATAGAAATAGCGCAATTCAAAAACAATAGGTAATAATTAGTGTATTATGCAACGACCATTTAATAGCCATTAAATGTGAGTTACATACATTATTTCTTCTACCACCAGTCATAATAAAATAGAAAATTAACACTATTTCTGACATGTATTAATTATAGATTACAATTTTGGAAATATTATGAAAATTAAATTTGGGAAATATTATGGAGTATGATTTCAATTTCACTTTCACTATCACACACATGTTCACCGATCAGGGCCTTGTTGACTAGGTGTGCGAGGTGTGCACAGAGCACCTTGGTCAATTTTTGGGGCGGCAATTTTGAGATTCCTCCTCCTCCCGCTCATCAGCTTTTATTTTGGTGGATTTTTTTTTTTTGTTGAGATTAGCTCATTTATTTTGAAGTACAAAAGGCACTTTTTTTTTGAGATTAGCTCATTTATTTTGAAGTACAAAAGGCGGTGTTTTAGAATTTGGTGGGAAACTTTTTTTTGACATTTCGACAAGTACGAGGCGGCATTTTAGATTTGGTGGAATTTTTTTTTTGAGATTTCCTCCCCCCGCTCATCAATTTTTGAAGTAGGAGGCGGCATTTTAGATTTTGCACACCAACGGCCAAATCTCTAGAAACGGCCCTGTCACTGATTTTAATTGCAAGAAGCACACAGTTGGAAAATTTGCTAGGTAAACAATAAGTATGACTTGTCAAAATTGATAAATTCTAGATCTGTCGGATGTTCAAGGCAATAGTTGATACTGATAAAATATTGCTGTGTGTTGCGTTTCCATTGGTTATAAACTTGTATCTTCATGGAAAATTTGTATCTTAATAAATCTCATTAAAGTACAGGTAGGTAATGTCTAATAAACGAAGTATGGGAGTAGAAAATAGTATATTATTTAACGAGAGTATAATGATGGCTATTACTCGCGAGGATGACGTTTACGGCACAAGCCGAAGGCGAGTGTTGTAATTCATGCGATAATTTTCGTAGTTTTCATTTTTTTTGCAAAAAATAAAATAGAAGATCAAATTTGGTTTTATGCAATTTTATTCATAAATTTATTTACTAATATTTTGATTTTTTGTTTAGCCTGATCCAATGAACAGAGTCCGAGATATAAGAAAACAAAACAAAAATACGTTTTTAAAAATTAAAACTTATTCAAAAAAAAAAAAAAAAAAACGCTGAACTCCAAGATTGGACAAAACGTTACTGTAACTTTCTGATAACATACAGGGTGGCTATTCTTGAGCTTGAGGGAGTAGAATGTGTAAGAGAAAATAATCATTTTCTACTCCCTTATGTAAAGTTTGTATTCTTGAATTTATTTTCCCCAGCCAGGTAGACGAAAACACTCCCTACTAATTCCCTTACTTTTAGTGAGAGAAAGTCGAGGGAAAGCAGAAAAGAAACGTTTTTTAAGTACTTTGTAGGTTATGATCGTGCGTGTGGAGACGTATCATATTAATTCGGTTTTATTTAAATAATGTATATCGAAGATTTAGTGGCTAGACAAGTTTTGGATGATTTAGAAGATGCGGAGGAACAGTTTGAAAATGCGAAAAATATTCGAATTTTAGGAAAAACGGATCCCTTTGAATTGTCGGATCAAATTTTTTTTCGTTTATTTAGGTTGTCCAAACCATTAGTGAGACATCTTATAGATATTTTAAACCCACTGCTTCGTCATCCCAGCCGAAGATCGGCACTAAGTGTCGAAACAAATTAATGATTAAGGTACCTACATTACATATTGTTTAGTTTTATGTGACATGAGACGACTTTTTTAAATAATCGGTGTCCATTCTGTACACAATAAACAATGCTTTTCGTATGAGACGTTAATACTGTGATATGAGATTAACTTTTAAATCACTAGAATAAATATGTTTTTGATCTGTCAACTGTCACGCCACCGCCAAACAGTTTTTGGCCACCACAGCTGACAAATATCAGATATTGGAGAGTTCTGATTGGTTAAATTGTGAAGAACAAAATGACAACACTGTAAACTTCTCCCTCAAACTTTCACCGGTCCCTCGTTATTCCTTTTGTTCAAGAATACATGTTTTTCGAGTTAGGGAATTTCAAGTGAAAGGCGAGGGAATTAATTCGCCGAGGAGTAACAATTTCTCTCGCGCTTAAGAATAGCCACCCTGATTGCACTTTCCTAAAAAAATTGCATCCTACCCCCACCCCGCCAAATTATTTTTGGAAAAAAGCACAGTTTTATTCAACTCAACTATTAACAATAAATATGTTTTGCTTCGTTTCGAAGGGCCGAGATTAATGAAGGTAATCATGATATTAAGTGGACATCGTATTTGAGATCGATTTCACTAAATTACCGATTAATTACGGTGACAAAATGGCGAAATTTTACCGAAAATAGAAAAATCTCCACTTCCGCTCCATCTAGTTTCCTCATTTTTGGCGTAGGACAAAACATAAAAAAAGAGTTTTAGCAAAGTGAATCCTATTTAAACTCGTTAGAGTAATTTTTTGGCCTAGTAGTCAAGGTTAAGGAGTTACCTAGGTTTTAAAGAAAAAATGTCCGATTTATTGCCGTACATCGCCGACATTTCAATAAATATCTCCAAAACGAAACATTTGAAAAATGTCTAGAACAATCGCAAAAGATATAATTTTAGTATTTTTAGAGCCTTTACAAAACACAATGTGTAAAGGATTTTTTCTTATTTTTTTCTTTTACAAACGGTTTTCAACATTAAAGCTTGAATAAATCCGTTAGTCGCGCAAACAATCCAAGCAGCAATTTTAGTAGTTTCTACGTGGTAGTTACCATTAGTGGAACTTTAAAGGTGTCAGCAACTAAGGATTTTTACGTAATGGGAACCATCCTCCTACTAAGCATTCACCAAAATGGGGAATAATAATTACGTAGCAAGTTACTATTCCGGTACTTCTACCGTTACCGTGTTGAGGACTAGGTTATTACGTAAACGGGATGTAACTAAGTAGTAGAAATGACTAACTTTTGGAACAGCTCAGCTGACCGGAATGAGAGCGCAAAACTATATATTTGGCTCTCTGTTATTCGAATAGCAAATTAATGACTTATTGAGTTTGAGCACATATGTTCAAGGTCCAACTTAAGGTGATTATATACAACATGCATAAGCATTATAAATCATGATGTTTTGCATTTACCCTGAGTGTGGATATTAAAACCACCACTTGTTTTCTGTAAGATGTTATCATGATGCTTCGATAAAAAAGACGCCCTCTCGAGAAAATGGTTTTTTCTAAAAAAAAAATGTTTGCAAAAATTATGTGTACAAGCAAAACTGCAAAATTTTTTATGGAAAACGTTTTTTATTTTTTTTATTTTTATATATTATAAACCAATAATCTGTTTATAAAACATATTTGCAAATGACCATAATAAAAAAAAATATATTGAATTATATTTTTATCTGTGTCAATCGTCTTCATTCAACAACAGAAAAATGGAGATTTTAATTGCAGTCACTTTGTAGTGGTATATATGTCAGCAAAGTATTTGTCACATATTAGAAGTGGCAAAAACCAAAACTATTTCTCTACAAGTTACATTTCCCATAAAGTAGCAGATGCCACCAACGTTATAGTTGTCGCTACTTTAAAAGTGGTGACGGGAACTACAACAATTTCACTGTGTAGTTATATTTACCTAGATGTAGGAAATGGGACCAATCACGCTATAAAATCTTGGTAACTATTGCTACCAACATATTTTCATGTTGGTACAATTGGCAGATACGAGATAGGTAATTTTTTTTTTTTTTGAATTGGCAACACGGTAATAACTGTTAAAATGTCACTGTGTGTGATGTGGATTAAAAATAATTATTATACTTTTACAAAGTACTTTTTATTATCCGATATTATTAATTAAGTTGTTAATAAACTTGTGCAAATAAAATATTTGTTTTTTTACTGAAAACGATGTACAATGTGTCTTGCAAATGTATTTATTAGACAATAGACATTTTTAAAAAAAATTTAATTCAAGTACACAAACAAGCAAATTTTCATATACATGCACCGAAAGCAATTGAAGCCAAGTTACAGAAGTTAAAGAAAAAAAAATCATCTAGGACTTATAGTTTTTTATTTATGCTTGAATATTTTACGTACGGCGTAAATTATCCGATTGACCTTTGAAATAATTTAAAACAATTTAAACCCTTTTAAATATGGTACACTTAAATACACACAATTTAATTATTAGATTATTTAAATTTTAATATCACAGACCGAATACAACTAAATAATTTTAAGAAATAACCGCAAACTGCACGAATTATATGCCCGAATCATTGCACTCGCAGAGGTATACTGTTAGATGACGTCACGTCCAATATGAGTGTGTTCTCAGACACGCCCCTCCCCTGGGTATTAGTCGGTGATTTAAATAATTTCCAGTTAGAAATTATGAAAACAGATTTGATAATTGCTAATATTTAGTAACACTAGTATATATAAATTAATTTTAAATATATGGCACATGCAAGGAGCCTAATACCTTCACTTTGAGGATCAAAACTAAGTTGCGCCGTATGACGTCAAAGCAATAGCGCAACGTTCGCAGCGACGTCCTTTTCTCAGCTCAAAACTCATGAAAATAATAAAAATTCGTGCATTTCTATTATTCGTGCTATGCCTATTATTTGATTTGCAAAGGACCGCAAAAAGGTTTAGCGCCGGTCCTGTAAAAACTATCTAGAAAAGCAGACAGTGCCAACTACATCATAGTGCATACAGAAAAACCGATAATTGCACTTCAACCTACGCAATATAAAGAAAATAACTACACATTCTAATGTTGTGCAATCCCAGGATAAAGATTCTTTTTTATACGTTTGGGTAATCATATTTGTTTGATCAGTTCAAAGATCAGGCAAACAACTATCAAAATACCTACGACTAGTACTGGTGTAGTGGTTTATAACAATCATAACTCTTTTACTAATCTAAAAAATCAATTCTTAGATTTGGAAATCTTATCAACCTCCTACGATTGTCTAAAGTTTTGATATAAACAATAATTATTTCTAATCATTTAGAATTCGACAATTTTTCTAAAAAACTGCAATAGTTGCATTGTTTAAATAACTGATAAAAAAAAAATTAATTAATTAACTTTTTTATTTACTGATCGATTTTGTTCAATATACTATTCGTTTTCGTATTTGCGAAGAGTATAATAAATTAATAATAATAGTAATTTGTATCAAGTAGGTATCTGTTTCCGACACGAAAATATGCCCATGCAGAGGTACCTACCTCCAAACAGCGGCGGACACAATAAATTAACAGGGGGGGCACAACCATCAAAAATGCTCCGCAAGCGAAAATTTGGTATTTTCCAATGTTAACGCTCTAAAATGAAAAGTAAAAAAAAAACAGTTTATTCGACAAATGGGTCCGTAGAACGAATTTTTCTTTTTTTTAATGCAATTTCAACAAATATTTAAACATGCTTTATAGTCTATTTTGAATTATATTAAGTAAGTTCAACAACCAACAAATATAGTTTACTTATTTATTTTTCGATTTATTACCAACTGGTAATAAACTTCTCGACAAAAAAAAAAGTGTAGAACCAGACCAGACCTTATAGTTTTTATAAAGTGAACAATTCTACATAAGAAATGGCTATTTACGATATTTTTTTGTGGTCAGATATTTTTTATTTCGAACAAACTTGAGAAATTGATTGATTATAAAAATCGTGTTTTTTAACATTTACACCGCCATATCTTCAAAGCTAATCGAGCTATCGATCTGATTTTTTTTTGAATTCAAGTACACAAACAAGCGCTTCCAATGTCTTTTTGTTTCTATCGATTATTGTTTATTATTTTCTTTAAATAGCAATGAAGTTATTACTTCGCTAAGAATGTACTCATATTTTGACTAAACGACAAACTTTTTTATTTTTGCAAATTTTCCTATACATGCAGCGAAGCAATTGAAGCCAAGATACAGGAGAAGTTTTTGAAAAAAACATGTTCTATCTAGGACTTCTAGTTTTTTATTTATGAATATTTTTGTGTCGCAGTAGCATATGGCATACATCCGGCAGGCGTACGGCGTAAATTATCCGATTGATGCAGATGCCGATGTTTTTACTTGAGCATCGCCCGATGCCGATGGCCGATGTTTGAATTTTGAACTTGGACAATAGACATTAATCAACATGTTCAAAAATAAAAATTAATATTTATTGCAAAAAAAACAGAAACAAAGGTACACATTATAAAAAAAAACATAAAACAGCTTTCTAAAATAATCTAAACAATAAACATGTCATTCTCAACAGAGACTTTAAGTATACAACCTGTAAGAAAATCCATCGGCACCATCGGCCTTATATTTTGTAGATGGCCGATGCCGATGGTGAAATTTTGTACCATCGGCGCCGATGCCGATCCATCGGCCGAGCCCTACACACTATAATTTAATATCACAGACCGAATACCAGTGGCGGATCTAAGGTAAAAGGCTCAGGTGGCAAACGCTTTGAAAGGCCCATTTTTTCGGATGATAACCTATATAATCCACAGTATAAGGGTCCTGAAGGCCCTTTTGCACAGGGGGCCCAGGTGTCCTTTGCTCATTGGCCGCCCGATTAGATCCGCCACTGCCGAATACAACTAAATAATTTTAGGAAATAACCGCAAACTGCACGATTTATATGTTCGAATCATTGCACTCGCAGAGATATACTGTTAAATGACGTCACTTCCAATATAGGTGTGTTCTCAGACACGCCCCTCCCGGATATTAGTCGGTGATTTAAACATTTTCCAGTTAGAAATTATGAAAACAGATTTGATAATTATTCCTAACATTTAGTAACACTATACCTATTAATATACAGGGTGTCCCGAAACTCCCGCCTTCCCCTTTAGGTGCTAATTCTCCATGCAGAAATAGTAAGAAAAGTTCCTATAAACATGTGTCCGAAAATGCTTCCTAAGGGAGCTACGGCCCTCTAAGGATGGCGCAAAAATAGGTGTTTTTACTAATTATCTCGGAAATGATTTGGGACAACTTTATGAGACTTGGTTAACTTTTTTCCATTAATAAAAGTTATTGTTTTACGCCTACTTTGAAAAATAAATAATGCGCATTTAGTAAACGAATACGCAATATGTCGTTTAGACCGCTTTTACTCGAAAACGGCTTGCCATATGGCTAATTGTAAGGAGGCCTTTTTTTGTGCAGAATTAACCAGGGAATCATAATCAAGGATTAAAATACTAAAAATGTCAAACGGAAAAATTATTATGTAGAAACAAAGAACACCAACCCCTCGTTTCTCCGCCCCTGGATAAAATTAATTTTGGCTAATACTGTAAAACAATAACCTTTAATAATCGAAAAAAGTTAACGAAGTTTCATAAAGTTGTCCCAAATCATTTCCGAGATAATTAGTAAAAACACCTATTTTTGCGCCATCCTTAGAGGGCCGTAGCTCCCTTAGGAAGCATTTCCGGACACATGTTTATAGGAACTTTTCTTACTACTTTTGCATGGAGAATTAGCACCTAAAGGGGAAGGCGGGAGTTTCGGGACACCCTGTATAAAAACCGCTGCCCAAGGAATCACTACTTCCACATCAAGATTTTCTATGTATAAATAATTGTTTATGGAACTTTAATAATATAATATTTGAAATCCTCTACCCCAAAAACCCATAAAACGATACCCCACATCGGTAGTGGGGTGGGGGTGGTGATAGGGGGTGGATGAAGCAAAAAAATATTTTGAGGTTTTTGGTTCTTGTACACAGTACACACACTAAATCATAATCTTCTCTCATCCCCCCAATAATGAGGTGGGGGTGATAATGCCAAAGCCTTAGCTTCTCTTGTATATACTAAATACCAATTTTATGGACTCTTACCTGCTTCATTTACCTATTTACCCCAATTTACCCCAATTTATTCCCCAACTCTTCGACGGAACAAGATGAAAATATAATCTAGTTCCAGATCTCATTAAAATACATACGTGTACCAAATTTCAAGTCAATATCTTAAACGGTTCCAGAGTAAACGTGCGCACAAAAAAAGTTAGACAGAAATTTTTTTTTCACTCAAATTTAAAATCTCGACGTTTCATGACATTAACAATAAAAAATTTTTAATTTTTTTTTGTCATTGGACGTGGAAGTAAAATTAATTTAAAATATATGGCACATGCAATGGGCCTATTATATTAAGTAAGTTCAACAACCAACAAATATTGTTTATTCATTTATTTTTCGATTTATTACCAACTGGTAACAAACTTTTCCAATTTAATTGTTACACGGGTATCTATGGGCCGTATGCAGTGGCGGATTTATACTTCTGCCGCCTAGAGGCTACCGGAAATTTGCCGCCCTCCCAACCCCTTCCCCCTCTCTGCTCCTTGCCTCGGCAGTCAAAAATCTACACGTCACCTCCCCTTTTAAAGGGTTAATTCCCTCCTCGCTCACTCCCTTTACGCTTTCTCCCCATAGGTTTGTCAATAGCACAAAGCAAAAAACCAGGTCGATATACAGTGTGTCCCAGGATAGATGTAACAAGAGGTGTAATGGACCAAAAATTTTAGAATTTTGGAATGGTATTTGGGGTTTGAGTCCTGCTTGTTGTAAAACTAAAGTATACCAAAAATTACTTGATTTGGTGTTCTACAGGGTGTTCTATAAGCAAAGTTGTAAAAATTACCACTAATAAAGTACCTTTATTTTTCAAAATATGAAAAAATTCCACTAAGAAAAGTTATTTAGAATGCAATTTTATACCTCTATACCAAATTTCAGGAATATAAAATTATTTTTTTGAAACTTCCCATTTTTTGCGAATTAAGAGTTGAATTCATATTTAAAGTTGTGTAGGAGCAAATGTTAATCATCTCAAAAAGTAGGCTATTGGTAAATAAAAAATTGAATATATGAGATGTAAGAAGATATAATGTTAATCGAACTAATTGTAAAACAAGAAACAATTACTAACAGAAGATTAATGAGGTTTAAAAACTATAACAAGTAATAAATGTCAAAAACATAACAGATTCACCAACAAATTAATTATTGACCAATACAAAACAATGTTTACAGTTTTTTTATTATTCGACGTAGCTACGACCCACATCCACACACATTTCGATCCTTCGCCTGAGGTCCTTAAAACTGTTTCGAATATGATCTAACGGTATGGAGTTTACGGCATTTGTAATTCTCTGCTTCAATACCGCTACATCGTTAGGAAGTGGTTCAGCGTAAACCAACTGCTTGAGACGACCCCATAAAAAGAAATCCAATATTGATAGGTCTGAGGATCTCGCCGGCCACTTGATCGGTCCATTCCTGGCAATCCAATTTTCTCCAAAATTTAAATTCAACCCCCGATTAACCATTTCTGTGGAGTGGCCAGGGCAACCATCATGTTGAAAATGAATTAAAGGCATATCTCTTAAAATATTTAAATGTTCTTCAGAAAATCTTTCAAGAAGCTGTAAATAAGTGTGCTGGTTTAACCTTCCCTCAATGAAATAAGGTCCAATAACTCCAACGTGATAAGAAACGGCGCACCACACATTCACTTTTTTATAATATAGTCTTCTACAATGAATTCTAAAATTTGGATTTTCAGAAGCCCAAAACCGACAATTCTGAGATGAAACAACACCATTGGTTGTGAATGTGGATTCATCTGAGAAAATTATGAAATGATGAAAAAATCTCTCTTCCATGATTTTTTCTCCAATGGTCAAACAAAAATCCAACCTACGGCCGTCATCTCCTTCTTCAACCGTATGTTTATAATTTGCTTTATGTGCCCTAATTTTCTTTGCCTTGTAAATTCTTTGGAGTTCAGACTTGCTAATATTAACAAGAGCTGATCTCTCTCTTAGTGGCATCCTAGGATTTTCTATAACAGAGGCATGAGCTATAATAGCCCCAACTTTGTCTTCATCATATGCTTTTATTTTTCTTTTCATGTTAAGAACACTACCAGTAGCCAGAAACTTTTTAATTATTCTCATAGCCTGAGTACGTGACAAAGCAGTGTTTGGAAATTTCAAATTAAATTGGCTTACCACTTCTCTTAGCGAGTTTTCACCGCCAATTCCGTAGCATTGCACAATATAAATTTTTTCACGCACTGTGAGTACCATTTTCACTTAATTTTTTATGCTTGGTTCGTTAATTTGAAACAGAAATTAAGGATAATATTGACTACGTTTGACAGATATGTCAATAATAAATGATAAATGTGTATCCACTGCTTTTCTCATTGCCCACTTTTAGCTTCTACATAATTAATTCACAAAAAAATAATTTCTATGCAGTTTTAATTGAATGGTTCAAAATAAAATACCAATTTATTGAAAAAATGGGGAGTTTCAAAAAAATAATTTTATATTCCTGAAATTTGGTATAGAGGTATAAAATTGCATTCTAAATAACTTTTCTTGGTGGAATTTTTTCATATTTTCAAAAATAAAGGTACTTTATTAGTGGTGATTTTCACAACTTTGCTTATAAAACACCCTGTAGAACACCAAATCATGTCATTTTTGGTATACTTTAGTTTTACAACAACAGGACTCAATCCCCAAATACCATTCCAAAATTTTTGGTCCATTACACCTCTTGTTACATCTATCCTGGGACACACTGTATATTTTTCGGACTACCATGACTTAATGTAAGAAAATATAAAACTTAATATCTACTATAGCTGTTTTCTGAAATGATTTTTGGAATATACGTGTGATTTCTCATAACTTTTATTTTTGAACTTTTTTACGTAACTCCAAAAATAACAAAGTTAAATAAGGATCTAACGTTCGCGCGACTTCCCTGTACAGATGACTATAAAAAGGAACTCTTGTCTAATTAAAATAAAAAACGTTCTCAAATATATTAAAAATGTTCTGATAGTGCATACTAAATAATAATAATAATTTTTTGTTTTTATGTGCTTTTGGTATTTTTCAAAAAAATATGCCGCCCCTGGATTTTGCCGCCCTGGGCTATAGCCCCTCCCCTAAATCCGCCACTGGCCGTATGTCAGCGTTATCTACAAATGAACTGTTCTAAACCATTTTTTTTCCAATATAAACGACAGGGGGGGGCGTGCCCCTGTGTCCCCTACCCCGGATTCGCCACTGCCTCTAATGATTGGTATTCGACGACTTTCAACTTTTGTGTAATTTCGCTTGCGGCACATATCGAAGTATATTTGCGGTTATTTAAGAAATTCTGCACTTGAGAAAATCCTTAATTCGTTAAAAAGAAATATTAGCATAGCAATAGTTACATAGAATAAATCAAATACCGCGAGTACCCATCTCCACAAGACATATTTTTATTATTATCGTTTTATGAACAAGAAATAATAATTTAAGATATTTTCCCAACTATCCAAAGATAAAAAGTTTCTCTGATATGTTAAGTCTTATCCAATTGTATACAAAATCAAGGATCTTTACATCTTACAAACATCTGTGCACAGGAAAACCAAATGCAGGTATGTATAGGCTAACAAGTTAACTAGGTAAGGAAACTAATTACTTTTTTGGTCAATTATAGTATCAATCTTACTTTGAAGAAGGCCCTGCAGCACATCTTCGGTCTCAAATAGGCATCACATATCTTTGGGTTTGCAGTATAGGGTTTCGGTTTAGAGACGAAACCAAGGTTGTCATAGTTACCATATTCTAAATGCATCCCTGTGCTTGCACGTGTCTTAAATATATCGTATTTCACAAGCTCGTGTATGTTGCAAAGCCGTACGTCTTTACTTCTGTCGGAATTCCACAGCGTCATCGTTGCCATAGCAACCACATGAGAAAGCTGACGTAATAAGAGTTTACCTTTGGAAAATAGGCTTGAAATAATTCATTACGTATTATTTTTAATTGCCACAGAAATTTTTAAATAGCTTTTTATTCTTAATGTGTTACGACTCTAATAGATATTTAAAATAACGTTATTTACAAAAAATATTGCTACCAACCTTATAAAATTAAGGACAAATCATTAACAAACGTCCTGCAACAAGTACAAATAAATAATTCAATTTATTCGATAAATAGAATTATTAATAGGAGAGTTACATTTATTGTTATGAGCCTACAACAAATTTACTTTAACCTAGGAATATTAAATGTAGATAGATGGGGCAGGATTTGTTTTTAATTAATAATAGGTACCATATTTATCTTACATAATTAAAATCGATAAAATTTGCAAAAATCTGCATGTTTTCACCAGCCTAAGCAATTTTTAAAAGTAAATAACAATTTCAAAACGCTTTATAACTCAACCATATTTTACAAATTATACCCACAAGGAAAGTCACTAAATGATGATCCTATTGATATAGGTATAGAGCAATCCTGCTTTCCTTCATGTATGCTTATAAATAAAACAAATCTAAACGAATTAAAATAGTATAAAAAAAATGTTGCGGTCCAAATTTAGTAGTAAACAACCAATACGTGGACAAGTGTGCATAAGTTTGTCCGAAAATTTTAGGTTATAATTTTCATAAACCAGGTTCGCTTGATTTTAAGTAATTGCAAAAATACTCTTTGTTTACAACACATCATGGAATTAGCACGAATAGTACTTAGTAGTTCATTAATTAAATAATATAGGTCAAACATTCGGCCATTGCAAAATATACACAACGTGAATGTGAGCATGCATTTTCTTCTATTCTTTGTCACAATTTCGGTAATAAATCACCAAACCACAATTTATTGTTAGTTGACGAACAAATGAAGCTAATTTGTTAATTAATACGTATTTCTGGCATTACCTTATATCTAAAAATCCTATTAAACTACACCAATATCTCACTAAGTTCAAGAGCATACCATTTTATGCCACCCAAACACATGATATCACTGATTTGTTTGAAGCCATGATTCTTTAATCCACTTTTCAATTTTTTCGCGCCATTTGACTCAAATCCTAAAGTTCTGTATTGTTTAAAATAAATATTTTCTAACGTTTCAATTTGCATTACAAAAAATAAATTAACAAAAATTCAAGATGTATCACGACTACATTAAAGATTTCTTTTGTTTTAATAAATAATAAAAACTTATGGAATATTTACTGCGCCAGACAACAAAAAAATATGCAATTAAATATAATTTAATTCTGTATTGTTATTTTTAAATTTTAGCAAGGGAACATTAGAAATGTATAGATAAATAACATTTTCGTTCAAAAATAAATAAAATACATCTGGTGAAGTTCATCTTAAAATAAAACATTTGAAATAAAAACAAAAGCAGAGAATTGTAGGTATTTATACCTATATAACAACATCCTTAACAACATTTGTAATAAAAAAGTACCTACAAATACCTATTGTTACAGGTAAAATCATCTAAAAAGTTATTAAATATGCATAAAAAAGAAAATATAACAGAAGCTGGTTACAACCAAAACATTACATCTCCATGGTTAACTAACCGAGTAACCAACAATTTCTTAATTTTATCTTTAAGACCGCCCATACTTACCCTACCTAGCTGTTCATTATTTTTTTCTATAAAAAGCGTTACCTAATAGCGTATTGAAGTATGTATTTTACGCTGTGGTTAATTCAGTAAATTATTCTACATAGATTCCTAAATTAAAATAACTTAATTTCCAAAAAACGCTGATGAACTCCCAGATTGGACAAAACTTCATAACATGTAGATTGCATTTCCACAAATAAATTGTCCCCCAAACAATACCTACTTGGAATTGCACTTTTTTGATGTTTAGTTTTCGACTATATTAGCTCCATCTACAATAAACTTTTTTATTTAGTATATTTAGAGCCTAGTTCATAGAGAATAATATAATTCTAGAGCCTTAGACTAGTGGAAAAAAGCGAGATCCAAATAATAGTTCAATTGGACCAAAAGCGAAAATTGGGAAATAGTCCTCACAGCGACCAAGATTTGTAGTCCTACAAATCTTGCTCAGCAACAGTAAAATCGAGAGCGTCGGCTCAAACAAAACCTTTTTCCTAACTGTAGGTATTTAAAAAAGAAGAAATATGGTCCTACTTTTAAATACTTTCTCATTTTATTTTAAATAAATATGTTCTGTAAAATACTTCCATTTACGAATTTTTCCATTGACACTCCCAGTTTTTCTGTCGCTCGAGGCTAAGCAACAGTGGCGCCGGCGCAGCAGTGTTATTACGTTTTGACAATTATGTCACTGGTTGTCATGTATTTGAAAATAAAATTACACTCTTTGAAATTCCATGTTTAAAGCTTATTACCGTTTAATACTGATTGGCACATTAATATTCTCAGGAGAAATGGCTTGGAGATCTCACGGGAAAACAAACACGGAGTTGGTTAGAAATTTAAGAGGTATTTTGTTGGTTATGTTGTATCGAACATCAAATAATTATGATATGATTTTAGCAAATGGAATTATACGCAGCGATTTAGTAGAAAATGCGATGCTAGAAGTAGATAGAGGTCACTATTCGAAAAATAATCCTTACATGGATGCACCACAAGGCATTGGGTTTGGCGTTACTATAAGTGCTCCGCATATGCATGCTCATGCCCTGGAATTATTAAAAGACAAGTTGGCAAAGGGAGATAGAGCTTTGGATGTAGGCTCAGGCAGTGGGTACCTCACAGCTTGTATGGCCATTCTTCTTGGTGAAAAGGGGTGAGTTTAATGTGGCAATATTCAATTTTATATTCAGATGGGAATATATAATAGTTATTCCAGAAACTGTTCCATATTACTAGTACATTTTACCTCTTTTTAGTATTGCAGTTGGAATTGATCATATAACCGAATTAGTAGAAATGTCCAGACAAAATATACAAAAAGGTAATTCTGATTTATTGGAGTCTGGCCGTGTAAGACTTCTCGTTGGAGATGGAAGAAAAGGACATCCTGAGTTAGGACCTTATGATGCCATTCATGTTGGTGCTGCCGCTCCTATTTTACCACAGGATCTGGTAGACCAGTTAAAAGTAAGAATTTCATTAGTATTACAATGTCCGTTATAAATTCTACTAAAGGACTCTGTTACTATTGTCTTTCAGAAAAAAATTATTCTCAATAAAAGTTGGTCCCAAACGAAAAAGTGGTTACTCAAAATGGGCCCGAAATTCGCCTCTTTGAGTATTATATTGCGAACGAAGGAAAGGTGCAAAATTGGTTCCGTTGATTTCAAACTAATCTTTGGGGAATTCTAAGGAGAGCGTATCTTTTCTTTAAAAAAAAAACGCCTATTTAACCCTTTCACTGCTCAAAGCGTGTATATGCGGGAAAAATAAATGGGCCCACTGTGCTCCAAGCGCGTTAACTCGCCTGTCGTTTTTAAATTGGTTCAGACTGCTCAAAGCGATTTAACACGTGTATATGTACTATTAATACATTTTTATATACTTACACAAGTTTCTGTTGTACCTTAATGTTTTTGACAAGAATGTTGTTTTGTTTTTATGGTTATGTTTACTTGTACTGTTTTTAACAATTTTTTAAAAATAAATTATTATTGAAACTAGAGCACTTGGTTTTTGTTTTTCTTTCAATTTTATATATAATAATAGACTATGCATACAATAAACCAAATCAAATAGTAACGTAATATCGGATCTGCGTGCTCCAAGCACGTATACTCGCAAGCGGTCAATTTATTGCGCACTACACGAGAATTACGTGAAACCGTGCTGCGCAGCGAAAGGGTTAAAAATATGTAAACAATAAATATTTAAAAAAATAATTTTATTTATTAAAATAATAGAGACCACAGTCACTAAAGCTAATACATCAGTAGATGAGTTTTCTAAATGGTGCTTAAGCAATGGTCTTGTGCTAAATGCTGGCAAAATAGTTTTATGTCATTCCTGCCAAAGAACTTGCCCATAACTCAAGTATATTAATTAAGGCTGAACATTATAGCGGGTTTATACGTGCATGGATTTAGTGGTGCCAGTAGATATTGGCACGCCAGTAAAAAAATATTGCACGTATAAACAGTTACTGGTGAGCATGCATCAATGCATGCAAGGTCAAAACTTGCTCGCCAGTTATCGCCAGTAACTGTTTATACGTGCAATATTTTTTTACTGGCGCCACTAAATCCATGCACGTATAAACCCGCTATCAGTCAATTGTTCATACAGATAAGACAAAATTCCTGGGAGTAACTTTAGATAGTAAAATGACATGGGAAAATCACATTGAAAATATACTTAATAAACTAAGCAAGTCTTGTTTTATCATTCGATACCTGAAGTCCTCTGTCTCATTAAATGTACTTAAATTGGCATACTTTGGTTTAGTTCAATCTAGTCTGTCTTATGGTTTGATTTTTTAGGGAAATTTGTCTCACATTGCCAAAGAGAGAATCATTCGTTGTATGGCTGGTCTATCTATGCAAGAACACTGTAAAGGGGCATTTATAGCCCTGTTCATCTTAACTGTACCATCGCTTTATATATTTCTATTTAGGGGTGGTTTTCACCCCTCAAAGCAACTATCCTGACCATGTAGAAACTGGAGACGATACCTTTTACTACAATAATAATAACCCATAAAAAATAATTATCATTTCATATGAAATTATTACGAAATTTTACATATTTTTTACCCCAAGGTACTATTACCAAAGATGTGAAAAAGGAGAAAAACATTTTTCGATCCATTCTTTTTTACCTTTCTTACATTATAAAAAATACCTGTCAGAGAAAACGAAACGAAACTCAACCATTTTTTCAAGATGGCGGCGGGTCATTTGGAAAAACAGATCAGAAACTTGCATACACACTTGGGATAAACCCCTCTATGGGCTCTCAAAATGGCATGGTGTCAAATTCATTGAAAAACCTTCTACAGACTGGAGTAAAATTGTTAGTAACAGAATAATATTTAAAAATATAGTTCAGGAATTATGCATAAAAATAGTGAAAAATTTTATTACCCACTTTTTGGTTTAGGATGATCTGCTCATTTTTATTGCATGTAATATCACTAGTCAAAATTTTATTGATAAAATTTTTTCAAAACTTTTTGCCTAGTAATATAAAGATTGCACATTGACAGCTTATTCTGATTAAATCCTTAACATTTTAGTGAGAGGGATATATTTGATAATGAGAGTACTCTCTGTGAGGTTGATTAAGTTGTACAAATTGTTGTGTACACTGCATAGTTTTGATTTCTCGAATTATGAATATGTTATTGCTTTGTGATGACTAAAACCAGTGCATTTTGGAATTGAAATAGATAGGCAAGAATCAGCCTATTTAATACTGTAATCGCAACAATTTACACGAGTTATATTAACTTTAAGCAACAAGCTTCAGAAAAAATTTATAGATAAAATTTAAAAGCACGAGTAATACTTTTTCATGAAACAAAACATGGTATATGTCAATGGCTGCAACGCATTTTACAGTGAAAAAACTGCATGCTTCTGCTGTCAAAAGTTGATCGAGTTCCTTGTTTTATACTAAAAATGACATTTGATTAGTGCAAAAAATTAGCCACCATGATAATGAGTGAAATAATCAGGAATAATTTTTTTCTAAAAGTTAATAACAACATAGTTTCCCATATGATGCACACTTTATTGCTGACACTATATATTACATTATTTACTGCTAAGTTTAAAAACTTCTTAACTCTTAACTGATGACCTACCTGTACATATCAATTCGAACGTGGTGTTCCTCAGGGTTCGGTGTTGGGTCCTATCCTGTTTATAATATACGTCAACGATATAACATCAAGCGTACCCAACAATGACCTTATACTATTCGCGGATGATACCACGTAGTATCCAGAAATAAACAACTTTCCTTACTGCTTATAAATATGGAGGATGCACAGTCGAAGGTGACAAACTGGTTTGCAACTAATAAACTCAGTCTCAGCAGCAGTAAATCTGAGACCATTATCTTTACACTTCGAGAGGCTAAGGAATGGAATAATCCTCAGTCAGTTCGCTTTTTGGGTGTACACTTAGATCCTAAACTTACATGGGAGGCACATGTGAATCATGTAGCAAAAAGCCTGACAACTAATATCTTTGTCATAAGAAACTTGATAGGAATTGTAGCCCAGCCAGTACTTAAAACTGTCTACCATGCACTAATCCAAACTGAGCAAAGTTACGCAATTTTAGCCTGGGGCCATGCACCTTCGGCCTCAAGATTATTCAGTCTTCAACGCAGAGCTGGACGTTTAATTGATGGCTAGGATATAGGGAAGACTGTAAAAAGAGTTTCATTGAGTTAAAGATTCTGTCCTTCCTATGCTTATTTATACTTGAATGCCTTATGTACGTAAAAAATAACAGCGAGCGGTATCTAATGCATAACGATGTACATAATTATGAAACTAGAAATAATTCCAGTATTTACTTAGATTATCATAGAGTATATAAATCACGTACAAGCATTTCCTATTTTGGACCTAAATTTTTCAATCTCCTCCCAAGTAATATCAAAAACCTGCAACCAAGATTATTTAAAAATAAAATCAAGGAGTATTTGCTCAATAAATGTTTTTATTCACTAAATGAATTCTGTAATAACAATTTTTCAGATTTTGTAATAGAAACTTAAAAGATACAACTATTTCCATTTTATATTTTACATTAATTGTTTATTGTTAGTTTGTTCACATCATCGTTATTGTAGTTTATTACTTTTATTACTTTACTTACTAATTTGACATGTGTAAACAGTTTATTGTATTAACACGAATAAAGAATTGAATTGAATTGAATTAAAGATGGTTTGTTGATTATTTGTAGGTGGGTGGCAGACTAATAGTGCCCGTTGGACCTGCCGGTGGAGATCAACAGTTGGAACAAATTGACAAACTGCAAGACGGAACTATAGCTCGTAAGACTCTTATGGGAGTAGTATATGTTCCACTAACCGACAAAGAACGTCAATGGCCTAGGTTACGTTGACAAGTATTAGCCGCAGTATTATTTAGTATTTTTCTGTTTCTCATTTGTTACAAATACTTTCTTCGTATATAATCAGATATTTATATCGCGCCCAACGCTTAATATTTTTTCTCGCTTGAATCAATAATAATCGATTACATAACTATGTGAAAACTTATTTATTGACGCAATTCGTTGCAGTATTTTACTCTTTTTGTATGTTCTGCTCTAGCCTTGGTTTTGCAGATGTTGAATTGGCTGGTTTATGGTATTTTGTCACAGCGATCTGTTTTTGCCAATGTTTGACCCAGATGTTGGTAGATATGACATTTACCGTGAATCAGAGGCTTAACTACAAAGTTAATGTAATTGATGGATAGGGAACTTGCCCATTTTTTTTTATTTCACTAAAATTTGTGTTTATGTATAAAAACACGCTACACCGAATATCAGCTCTTAAATCGCAATATTTACTTTGCAATAAATAATTAAAGTTGAAATCCTCAGGAAGAGCGCTGTGACGTCACTCCGAGTGAAAATGAGACAGCAAAAGGCTTTTGATTTGCATTGTGTTGTGTATTCAAATGTGCTATTTGTCGTATTTTGTAGATTTGGTTTAGTTTATGATTCTATTCCGTGTTGTGAAATGGAAAATACTTATTATAAATACTGTAGTGTCACTGTGTACTAGGTATACATGGTAGCAGTATATATTTATCAATTACCTAAATGTAAAACTATAATATTATAAATACTTTGATACTTACTTGCTAGCTTTATCACCATGAACTTCAGCAAGAGAAAAACTCTGTGCTTTTAATGTATGAAGCCACCATAAACATGTCTACACTAGGTAAACTGTTTGATTGTCCTTTTGAAAAATCTGCATCAGCCATTTTTAACTAAAATGTTTACCACACAAGCTTATATATAAATAACAAGTATCACTCAAAATCAATGAATATTAAAGATGTTCTTCTAACGAAGACGTATCTGGCTATGAGCTTTTACATGGCGTAGTATCAGCCGTCATCTGACTCGCTCGGTCTGACGTCACACCATGGGCAGGACGTTTCAAGAGTAGGTAAAGTGAAATTACTTAGAGAAGATAACATAGCCTTTGCGCATCCAGTATATCTGTGGACACGATACCAGTGCCATGTAAATTTATTCTTGGGTTATTTATGAATATTAGAACGATTACTAGATTAAAAATTAAAATTGGCCTTAAAATTTTCAAAATTGGGTAGTCATAAAACTAGTAGTCATTTGTAAAATAGGCTCTAGAGTTGAAATATGCAAAAATATAATAGGGTGTCCCATTTAACAAGTTCCAGTGAAGGATATCATAGCAACTTAACAAAGAGATAAAAATATATTGTTTTTGTAACATGTGACATGCTAAGTTTCAATAAATGTTGATCCATTAAAAAATAAAGAAATGACCATTGGGAATTAATCTCGTTGACACCCTGTCTATTTAACTGAGGATTTATCAGAGTTTTACAAATAATCATTACCTTTGATTTTGAAGAAATAACCTTAAGAGTAGTAGAAGCCACTGGACTATTAATTTTGTAACAAATTTAAATTATTACTTTCGATTAATGCAACTTTTTTGTTGTTAGTGTATATTAATACTGTAGTTTTTAATGTTTTCCTTATGCTACTTATTTATGAAATGCAAAGGATTGGTCCTAAAACCGATCCTTGTGGCACTCCATATTTAGACATTTTTTCACATGACAGAATGACTGTTTCATGAGTTTTCTGAAACCTTTCCGAGACTTTAACTTCACTTTTGAATCAACTGGACTATTAGTTTTGTAACAAATTTAAATTATTACTTTCGATTAATGTAACATGTTTGTTTTTAGTGTATAAAATGGTACCATCCACATATTAATAGTGTGGTTTTTAATGTCTTCCTTAATGGAAAGGATTGTTCCTAAACCGATCCTTGCGGCACTCCATATTTAGACATTTTTTCACATGGCAATGACTTTGTTTCATGAGTTTTCTGGAATCTCTCCGAGAGTTTAATTTAACTTTTGAATCAATTTTCCACCATTCCCTTCACTCCACTTTTTTTTTACAATAACGCAAAGTTGGCCAACCCTATAACTCCAGATTTATTATTACATCCTTCCCTCAGGACATCAGTGTTAGCGAATTAATTGAATTTCGAAATCTATCTAGGACTGGTCTAATATTGGCATTTTCAGCTACATAATTCTTAAAAATAACAGAATTGGATTGTTTTTTCTTTGACGCAAAGAATTATTTGGTTATGTATATAGTTATTTTAATATTTTGACATGCTTCCAACATGGGCTTTGCATAAGTGACAAAAAGTGGGCACTTATTTAAAATGGTACGGATATCTGATGAAGCAGCAGCATTAGTTCTGACATGATATTATCTGTGTAAAGCGTTCCTTTCTGTATTAATAATTATAAATAAGTGAGAAGTATATTTTGTTCTTAGTACAGTTACAGGTGAAATAGACCCCCAGTAATATAAAGCCCAGTTTGTTATTTCGACCCTCAATCATAAGAAACGAAAAGCAAGACAAACGCCAAGTTTTAACCACCTGCGAATTTCAACTAAAATAACAAATTTCATTGATTGACCAACGTGTCAATTTGTCGGTAGTGAAAGTTCATTGCACAGTAAATGGTCAAACTAACATTACTACTAGTTTCTGTTAAGAATAGAAACAAAATTTAAGTGGGCTAAACTCTATCTTCACCTGCCTCTGAATTGTTGATTCTTGTTTGTTTTCCAAAAACTTTTTTCTAGTCAGTGTTTGGGTGGGCTTGAGGGTCCTTTTTTAACAAATTTTGAAAATCTCATTGACAGCTATGTGCCCTCTTATTAAAGTAAGTAATTATATGAAACTATAAAAACAAAGAAAAATATATGTTTGTATAGTTTATAATATTAGTGTGATATTATTATACAGGGTTCCTGAAAAGGCCAGGATAATTCGGAGTCATTGAAATTTATCTTTTTCTATCATATTTAATAAAAATTACTAGCCCAATAAACCAGGCATTTTAAAAAACATTTTTTCCCTCGTCAACCAAATTTGTAGGGTATATAGGGGCAGATTAAAAACTCTTAAATCCGAAATTGTACATGGGAGTTGATTTTTGTGGTGAATGTTTCATTTACGGATATCTGACTTGCTTTTTGACGAAGGTTATTTATTTATTTTCTTAAATGTGGAATATTATTCTCTTCAGCTTTTACTCGATAATTTTGTATTTTAAATCCATAATTTTTTTGAAAATTGTCAAAAGAAAATGTTTCTGAGCCATTTTCACCCTTAAAAAATTCATACATAAAAAAATTCAATACAAGTTTTTGGTCAAACTCGATTATATTTAACTTTTATTAAAACGATTTTTTCAAAGTAAAATTTTATTGCATTTTTGAAAAATATTTTTAAAGGAAAATTTTGTTACGCCTCCGAAAAATAATAATAGGGAAAAAAATAGGTCTCCCATGTAGGCCTAATCTATGGAGTTTCTGTATCTGGGCGAAGTGGGATGTTCTCCTCCGACCCGCGCTCGTATTCCTCTTCCGTTGCATGTTCATTAATTGAGCGGTTAAATACTAACACAAAGTCGTCATCGAGATAATTTTCGGGAACGCTCTCATTTTCGAGCATAATTAAGATCTTTACCAAAAACTTGTATTGAATTTTTACTATATAAAGTTTTTAACAGTGAAAAGACAATTTAAAAAAAAAGAGATCAAAAAACTATGGATTTAAAATAGAAAAATATCGAGTAAAAGTTGAAGAGAATACCATACATTTAGGAAAATAAATAAATAATTTAGGTCAGAAAGCAAGCGAGATATCTGCAAATGGAACATTCACCACAAAAATGAAGATGGCGGCGAACCTCCAACCTCTATGACCCTGCATTTTTGGATTTGCATCTCTAATCTGCCCCTATACACCCTACAAGTTTGGTTGACAGGGGAAAAAATGTGTGTCTTACCTTAGTAACTCAAGCCTGGCTTACTGGCCTATACCTATATTTGATGTACTTGCTCATGTGTTAATTTTTTATATCTGTAATTGTAATATTTTGGCTCCACTTAACGTTAACAGCGATCAGAGTACAGTTTTAAGTTTTCTCAAATATTTTTTTCTGATTTTGGGGACCCTGAATAAGGTCGTATTCGAATCTCAAGGCTTTTTCCAAAACAGAAAAATCTGTAGAAAGTACAAAGTTTACTTTAATAAACCTACTGCAGACTTTTGTGATTTTATTTATTTTACAGTGAGGGCTGTTAGTGTAGTAGGTTTGTTTTCAGCTCTGTTATTTGATTTAGTATTTAGATGTATTAAGACTTTTACTGTAATTGTTTGTGTAGGTAATAATTTCAAGAGTATTTAATTTTATTGATCATCTCCAATAAATATATTTATATCTGTATAGCAGTTTTTCATTTTCCTTAGAGAACTTAGCGTACTAATTTTGTTTTGTGTTTTTTTATCGCATTTCTCATGATTTATTGGGCAAATTCAGTAGTTTAAAATGGCGAATCCATAATAAAAGTAGCAATATGGGCATTAATTCGCAATATGGACAATAAAAATAATTTACGGCACTATTTTGAATATATTTACTTTGACTTTAGATTTGTAATCAGCAAATCCATAAATATAAGTATACTATCTAAAAAGTAGTATTTTTCCTCAACTAATGTACTAAACTGTAAAAACTGCAATTTGCAATTTTTTGCTGTTTCTAGGCCCCCCATTGACTCCACTAATTAAACAAAGATCGTCAAATTCTAACTAGTAAACATTTTAGTATTGGGTCTCAGCAATACAATTCAAAAAATAGCATGAAAATTTTTTCACCGATCTCGTTCGGCATCTTTCATTGTTTACGCCTAACGGCTCTCCACTACTAAGTAAAATTTGATAGGAATGGAATTGTCATTGAAAAATTTACCATAGGTAACCATGATCATGCAATTGTTTTTTCTAATAGTCTATTTCCCTCGGGCAAAATATCAAGGAAAAACGCCATATTGTGATACAAGCTTGAAACTGGGCATAGTTGTAAAAAAATAATTTATAAGGTATTTGACCCGATAAGCCACCCTCTGCGACCCGCATGGCGCTCGGTAGTGCCATTTTTTCAAAATGGCGGACAAAACTTTTTCAAATTTCAGTCTTTCTCAATATAGGCAATATTATACTCCATCCTATATAATTCGAGGATGAGAAATTCAAAAAAATATATATAACGTTGATATGACCTCAACTAACCTTGAAAATCTCTATTAAACTAAAAAAAAATAGACTTTTAGGGTTTTCCCTTAAAAATTGGATACAATTTAATATTATTACTTACTATTAATTACTATTATTACTATTAATATTTCTACGAGAGAATTAGACAAATGAATTCTTTCAATACGAAAATCAACAATCACCACCACCTTTATCGGTAAATGGGTTCCTGAGCCTGGAAACAAATCAGTTTTAGTCCCTCTTCTTGAAGTTCTGGCTCCTGCGATTGACTCGAGTCCATCGTGCGATGGATGTGTTTTTGATAGTGCAGATTTAGTTCGCTTTTTGAAACCACAAATAGAATTTAAAACCTTTTCTGAATATTACCTTCAACAATTTCAACCATATATCAAAAAATTCCCACCACTACGAAAGCTACAAGATGGGATGTGGCATGGGACTTACCATGAAAATAGCCTCAAAAATGCTACGAGAGAAAATAGAGGAACTGGCTTGAGACAGTACATTTTGCCAAAAAAGAGTAAGTAAATTGACACTTTAGGTTGTCAGTATCTATGTGTAAACAAAATAAATAAGTATATAAGAGATATTTTTCTTCTTTTTAGATCAACTTCCTACCAACTGGGAAAAGTTTCTAAAAGAGTCCTCTGATAAACAAGAACTCTTTATCTATTTAGCGAAAACTCTCTTAAATACTTTAGACATAAATTATGCAACAAATGTTCAAGAAAATCTGATGTCATCTGGTGGTAAGTTGTTGGTAGGTTTGCGATCATACAACTTAGGCTTCGGTGACCCTTTTTTTTAGAAAACATCAGAACAAACCTGAGTAACATCCCTTGTGGAAATATAGAGGAGGCAGATGGTACAATTTTTCTCCATGTGTATGGTCCAGAATGGAGCAACATCCATACTAGTTAGATGCTCTGATACAGATGTTGTAATCATCGGAATCTCTTTTTGTCACAAATTTAAAGACTTACGTCTCCATGAATTATGGTTTTTATACGGTGTTGGAAAAAATCAAAGATACAAGTTATACGACCCCAAGAGCGAATTATTAAAGGTCAACGAATTAAGAAAAGCGCAATTTTGTAGTGGTGATAGATAAATCTCAATGTGTGCACCAACAAAAGGAAGCCTTATTGAGCAGTGTCGAAGAGCTGCTTACCAAGCCGGTCAAATATGGGGTCAGTCCTTAATCCATGATGAACCACTTCCGTCACCTGAAGGATGGGGCTGGACATTAAGAGCAAATCGCTGGGAGCCCAAATGAAGCCAACAACCCCAAATTTAGTCTGCTCTAAGGGGGCTTGAAAAGTGTGGGTGTAGAGGGCAGTGCGACAGCACGAGATGTTCCTATTGTAAAGCGGGCCTTCCTTGTACTCCTGCATGTACCATTTGTCAAGGGGCATGTGAAAATAAAAGTCACCTAAATTGAAAAATTATCATTTTAGCTGTTTTTTTTTTCATTATTATTGGCTTGAATGGAAATTTTCAAAGTCAATAACGGTCATATCAACTAGAAAACATGTTTTTTCTATTTCTTTGTAGTAGAATCATATGGAAGACAATATAATCTCGCTTAGTTGATTTTCGCAAACTTTTAGGAATTTTAACCATTATTTCAAAAAATCAATGCGCCTCCCATGATCGTCGTAGACATTTTTAATTTTACGAAATAGGATTTTTATCATTTTTTTAAGTACATTACTCTCTTTTAGTTATAAAAACTGAAACGCTAGCTATTTACAATTTTTTTAATGCAAAGGCTGCAAACATGCCTATTTTTTAAGCCATATCGCAATTTTCGAGGTCATTGAAGGTCATATCGACCTATTATTTTTTTGGATTCTCCATCCTCGAATTATATAGGATAGAGTATAATATTGCCTATATTGAAAAAATTTTAAATTTAAGAATTATTTGTTCGCCATTTTGGAAAAATGGCGGTATTGGGTCAAATCTCTTAAAATGTCGTCTTTTATAACTGTGCCAAATTTCATGCTTGTATCACAATTTGGCGTTTTTTTTCTCGAGGGAAATTGACTATAAGAAATTTGCTTTTCGTTGTCATAACATATCATCAATACCAAGTTTTCTTGTAAATTAAAATGTATGACAAAATCTTAACTTCTTGTGGTATCACTTATGAAAAATGCCTTAAATTTGCAAAAAATTTGTTTGAAAATGACGAAAATCCTTTAATACATTGGCCCCTGGTGTACAGTTAACAATATTTACTTATAGGAGGAAGTCTGCAGAATCTTTGATGTGGCAGTGACATAGGGCTTCACAAACATTAAAACTCTACATTCAATGCTCATTCCACCAATCAAGCAGGAATCATTTAGAGATGATTAAATCACCAAATGATGCCAACATGGTGGGCGAAACGCGCGTGTACTGTTCAGTGTTTTGGCATTTGTCAAAATCACTCTAGTATTAACATTGCAGCGACAAGTAAACTAGTAGTCGGAGCCCTCCCTAGCTGTACGTGCACCCCCGCCCGATCTTTGGGGACAATGCTTTTCATAGAGATTAAAGCAGTGGCGGCTGGTGAAATTTCAATATTTTTTTTCTCGTCTGTGGCGCATGGGACCCATACGAAATATGGGATATAACATCTACAGAAGCACTTCTCTAATGACCTCTAAAAAATTTTGAAAAAGCAGTTTGCAAAAAAAAATTTGGGTCTAGGGACTGCTGTTTATTTTTATTTTTTTTTTTGTCATATGCATTTGACTTTTCATAAAAATACAACAATAGATTTTGGAGTTTTGAAAATATTTTCATTACTAACTGAGATACGAATTAAAATATTGTAATTTGTTAAATTGTAAAGTACAAAAGGGTATAGCCGGAAAAGTTAGTATTTAACTCAGTATGTGCCCCCGCACATACTGAGTTAAAATGGCTTCCAGGTGATGCAGTTTATAGAGTATATTACACGGTAAAAATTTTAACCCGCTACGAAGGTGGAAAAAAAATAATATGTCTTTAATTATTATATTTTTTTTTTCGGTTTCTATGCAACCGATCGATTTGAAATTTGGCACGAGTATTGCTTGCGTGGAGATAACTTACTCAAAAAAATAAGGTCATTTTATGACCATTTTAACTATCGGAAAAAAATATAAATTTTTTTAGAGGACAAAAGGGTGGCTACCCTTCGTGGTACAATCACCATTCTATGATATATTATGTCTTGACACTTCGTGATTATCATACTAAATTGTCAGATTTTTTGCTGTGGTGGAACAATATGGAAAAAAATAAAATTGGGCAAAATAAAATACTTACACATGCCTCTTAGTTGTAACAGTTAATACTTATAGCCCTAGTAGGTATTGTTGCATATCTACAACTGACCGCGGGTGCCAGTGCGATGTTGCCAAGTCTACTTTTCCCCAGACGTACGGAAATTCGGCACAATCTGGCATTACCACTTCTGAAGATTCCAGGGTTCACCCCCAGGGGCGAAGTATTAACTCTCTAGGAGCTTGGGGAAATGTTTAGCAATGAATGATGTTCTTTGTAATTACTGTCGCATTACGACATCTGAAAAATGACATACTGAACCAGATGAAGAAAGTGAGGGAACGATCGAAGAAGACCAGCCTTTTGTGCCTTCGACATCTTCTAGCACTACAATTAGTGACTCTGATGAAATAATGGAACTACCATTGCAAAGACTCGTTGCTACACATAAATACTGTTGCATATATGGTGATGGTAAAGCACTGACCGTAATACCCACTACTGTGAGACTACAGTGCTATCGAAACAAACAAATATACATCCCCGAGGCAAAGATTGCTGTAAAATACATTTGATTTTTCCCCTCATTTTTGGCCTTGGATGGGTTCCATCAGCCAGCTACGCAGATGGATAATTTTTTATCTCAGTAAACTTAAGTCGTCCTGATGGATCTCTGGGCGCGAAATGTGTCTATATTTGATTAAAAAACATCTCTTTTATGAAGACGTTGCTCATCTGGAAACATATGCCAATTGTAGCTCGATTCCTAGATCGGATTTATGCATTCTATTAAATTCCTTAACCCCAATAACATAACAACTCTAAAAGGCTCTACAGAACACCGCAGTTTATCAGACTATCTTATTAGTTATGTTTATTAATTACAACCTTAATAATATACCATTGATACCATTCTGAAGATGGTCAGCTTCCTAGCAAGTTCCCTGCACGCTGGCACCACATCGAACAATTTAGTAATGTAGGAGGTCATTCTGTTATCATTATTACTACCTGTTTTCAGTTTTAATAGAAAAACAAGGACGGAAGAAGTTCTTGTACTTGAATTTTCCAACAGTGAGTTTAATTCGTAAATGGCATCTACCGTTAAGCCTGTAAACGTTAATAATTGCTTCGCTGATAAACCGCAGTGGTCTGCAGAGCCTTTTAGATTTGTCATTGGGGTTAAGGAATTTAATAGAATGCAAAAATCCGATCTAGGAATCGAGCTACAATTGGGATATGGTTCCAGATGAGTAATATCGTCTTCATAAAAGCGATGTATGTATTTTACAGCAACGACTGCCTCGGGGATATACATTTGTTTGTTTCAATAGCACTGTATTCTCACATTAGTGGATATTACGGTCAGTTCTTTATAATCACACATATGCAACAGTATTTATGCGTAGCAATAAGTCTTTGCAATGGTAGTTCCATTATTTCGTCAGAGTCACTAGTCATAGTGCTAGAAGATGTCGAAGGCACAAACAGCTTCTTCGATCGTTCCCTCACTTTCTTCATCTGGTTCAGTACGTCGTTTTTTAGATGTCATAATGCGACAGTAATTACAATGAACATCATTCGTTGCTAAACTTTTCCCCAAGGTCCTAGAGAGTTAATATTTCGACCCTGGGACCTCCAGAAGTGGTACTGCCAGATTGTGCCGAATTTCCGTACGTCTGGGGGAAAAGTAGACTTGGCAACATCGCACTGGCACCCGCGGTCAGTTGTAGATATGCAACAATATCTTGTAAGGCTATAAGTATTAACTGTTAGAACTAAGAGGCATGTGTAAATATTTTATTTTACCCAATTTTATTTTTTTCCATATTGTTCCACCACAGCAAAAAATCTGACAATTTAGTATGATAATCACGAAGTGTCAAGACATAATATATCATAGAATGGTGATTGTACCACGAAGGGTAGCCACCCTTTTGTCCTCTAAAAAAAATGTATATTTTTTTTCCGATGGTTAAAATGGTCATAAAATGACCTTATTTTTTGGAGTGAGTTATCTCCACGCAAGCAATACTCGTGCCAAATTTCAAATCGATCGGTTGCATAGAAACCGAAAAAAAATATATAATAATTAAAGACATATTATTTTTTTTCCACCATCGTAGGGGTAGTAGAGGGTTAAAATTTTTACCATGTAATATATTCTATAAACTGCATCATCTGGAAGTCATTTTAACTAAGTAAGTGCGGGGGCACATTTCCCTAACTTTTCCGGCTATACCCTTTCAGTTCGTTGTATTTCAGTTAGTAATGAAAATATTTTCATAAACTCCAAAATCTATTGTTGTATTTTTATAAAAAGTCAAATGCATATGACAAAAAAAAATAAAAATAAACAGGAGTACCTAGACCGAATTTTCAAAAATTTTTTGCAAACTGTTTTTCAAAGTTTTTTAGGGGTCATTAGAGAAGTGCTTGGGTTAAAATTTTTACCGTGTAAAATATTGTATAGGAACAAAATTGCAGAAGATTTTATGCTCTTTGTTTTTTTGTGCAGAAAGTTTTTCTCCATCTTTTTTAGTTTTTGTGTTAAACGACAAAAACAATATTTGCAAATTTTTTTTTTAACGGACGCCATTTTGAAAGTGCAGCCAATTTTTTTTTTTGGGGGGGACATGTCTAAAATTGTTTCTTAGGTTTCTTTAATCTTGTGGGCTCCCGTAGTATAGAGTATTTATTTTTATAATGCAAATAAAAAGTATCTAGGGATTTATAAGTTTTATTATTCACTTTTACAAACATTTCATGTTTAATAAACAAAAAAGTCTTTTTTTCATTATAAATCTAAGACGTGCAACGTTGGCCAATTTGAACCAGGAAAGCAACAAAAGGACCATAAAAAAACTTTACTTAAAAAGGAAACTGAAACAAAAAAGTTGTCAACATAAGAAATTAGGCATAACCTCAGGTTTACAAAATTAGATTTGATTTAGCACAATTCTCTTACCTATAGGGATACCCTTGGGTTTTAGTTCTGAAAACAGACAACAAAAGAGAAAAGAAAACTGAGACTAGTATCAGGCCAACGACAGCAAATATCTTCCTCTTCTTTGGATCACCCTTGCCTCTTGCAGCCTCTGTTAACAAAATCATTCCCAACACAATGGCGCCATCTACAAATCATTAAGGAATACTATCTACCTTTTAGCTATAGATCTACAGGGTGACCCCGGATGGGGCTACCTAATCCTATAACATAAATGGACCAAAATTTTAACAAAAGTCGCACAACATACGATTTGTTTTAAGAATTTTTTTTTATAGAGCCCTCCAAATTTCAAAAATATGAATTTTACCTATAAGTAAACTGCCTACCTTTATTTTTAATTTTTAATGAAAATTCCATTTGAAAGGACCCCGGAACAAAACCAATGAAAATGGTGTTTCGATGGAATTGGCTAAAACTTTGCTATTTTGTGGTTCAAGTCATGCTGATCAAAAGTTCTCATCACATCGAGCTTATCCTATGGACAGTTTTTGAGATACAGCTTGTCAAAGTTAGTCAATCTGCGTCATTTTAGACATTCAAGAATTTTTTACTCTTAAACTATTAACTTTAGCAAAAAATTGCAAGGTTCGAAATATTTTTGTTCAAGTCCAATAAAGGTCAAGAATTTTTTTCAGAATTTTGTATCAACTTTTAGGTTAAGTAAAATATATATGTCATATTTCAGCATGCCTCGGTGGAATTGGCTGAAACTTTGCTATTTTGTAGTTAAAGTAATGGTGTTCAAAAATTCCTATTGCACTGAGTCGATCCTATGAGTGGTTTTTGCGCCAGGAGTGCTTGAAGGTCCTAACAACGAGGTAACGGGTAATCTATGTACACGTTTATAAATGGCTTCCAGCGTGTTTGTGTTCGTGCACAAAAATGTAACATATAAAGTGGCGTCCCTGTAAATCAAAAGGTTTCTGTAATATAAAATAATAATCAGTTTTTGGGTGTCATTTCTGCATGTAGAATCTGCACCAGAAGTTTGTCATCGATATATCCGGAAAATTCTGTATACATTGGCACACAAACGCACACACGCATGCAAGTACACAAACACGCTGAAAGCCATTTATAAATGCGTACATAGACTACCCGATTCCTCTTTTTTAGGACCTTCAAGCACTCCTGGTGTGAAAACCACTCATAGGGTCAACTCAGTGCAATAGGAATTTTTGATCAGCATGACTTTAACTACAAAATAGCAAAGTTTCAGCCAATCCCACCGAAGCATGCCGAAATATGACATATATATTTTACTTAACCTAAAAGTTGATAAAAAATTCTGAAAAAAAATCTTGAGCTTTATTGGACTTGAACAAAAATATTTCGACAATAGGGTCATTTAGTGATGTGGCAGTTTCCTACTTTTTCTTCCTCATTTTAAAGTATGTCAAACCAATAGCCTCAGAAAAAAATTTCAGCTCAATTGAATCAATAGCCACAGAGATATTCGCATTTGAATAGAAACACGCTCGGCCGGCCAACAGTCCGTAGAGTGACGTCACTTGACGTGCGCCGATACCTATATTAGAGCAGCAATTTCGTAAGTCTATCGTGTTTTTTTTTTTGGCGTAGAACCAGGTCAAACATGTTAGGTTCCTTTGAGTATGTCACCGGGCATATGAAATCATATTTTACATTTTTTTGTGGTCTCGAACTTTTTAAATCAATAAAAAGTGAAAAAAATGTATTTTTAAACAAAATTGTTTTTTTTTGTTTCCACCATATCTTTAAAACTATTAAAGGTACCGAAATTTATTTTGTGTCAAATTAAAGCACACACTGTAGCGCTTTTACCAATATAAACGGTTTGGGAACAATTCGCACTTTCATTTCTCTAATAATCAGATAAACTAAAAATATATATTTTATGTATTGAAATCTTCACCAATCGATAAACTTTTTTATTTTGAAAAATATTTAATACATGGAGCGAAGAAAATAAAGCCTAATAATCACAAAAGTTTTTGAAACAATATATTTTCTTCTAAAATGTACCGTGTGACAACAGTGATTTTTTTTATCAGCGCTAAATGCGACATTGGGACGCAATTAATACACCTAGCATGCAGGGTTGGTCAGAATAGTCGCGTAGAAGTGGCGGTTGTCGAAAATCATTAAGTATTCATTGTTCGGATAAAAATTGTGACAATTGAAAATGTGCTTGTTTTAAGGAAGGCCTAAAATGTTGCAACGAGTGCAAATGTCGTTCCTGTAACAACATATTAAAGATTTCGAGGCAGATATGAACGAATTAGAATGCTATTAATGTAGGGCCTACATAAACTACATACTACATATTTATCTATCCAAATAGAAAATTTATTTCAACAATAAAACTCATTTTATTCGTACGTTTTTACTTTCATTCATTTAAAAATGTCTAATAGACTTACTAATTAGGTGGGTAGTTAGTAACACTGATTGATATTTATACATTAGGTATTTACATCTACCTACCTGTCTTTTTATTATTAAAAGGAGACTATTTTATATTTATTGTACAATTTCTTAATATTAACAACATATGATCAATACTACTGTACAAGTGTACAATACATGAAATATTGAACAATAATATTGATCCCCTAGATGCTTTTGATCACTACTGGTTTTGTATCTATTGATATAAGTTAAACTACTGCATACACCCCGACCGGGACCGTCAGATCGTTGCAGTCGGCAGGCTTGCTACAGCCGAGCGCGCAAGAATATGACTTTGGCCCGTTAAAAAAAATCGCTGACTCAATACTATGAACGGGACATGAAAAATGTTTATCCTAAAAACTTTTTTCAACTAGTGGCTTCAATTTGTACGCAGCATGTATATACAAATTTTCATAAATGAATTTTTTTTTGTCGATTGTCTAAAATTACGCTACTGAAAATAACAAGTTTGAGTTTCCTATTATTTTTCCAACTTAAAAAAATAAATAAATTGGATTCGTGGGACGTTGTTCGAAGTGCTATTGTGTCTACTTTAATCTAAAAAAAAAAATAGCTTGATAGCACAAATATTTTCAGAGATATAGCGGTGGAGACGTTAAAAAACATATTTCATTAAAAATCTATTTTTTTGAGTTTTTCCGAAATAAAAAAGTTCTCGACCACCAAAAAATGTAAAAAATGATTTCGTGTACACGTTTATCTTACTAAAGAATCCCACTAAGTCTGGTTTGGTTCTACGCCGTTTTTTTTTCTCGAAAACTAAGCGACTTTACTCCCAGATTTTACTCTACTAACTTGCATTCACAGCCGTGTTCACTGGGCGGTTCAGCCATCTGACGTCACAACTCGACTACATGGTTATCCCGAGCGCTTTTAAGCGCGCCGACTTTAATAATTTTTTTATACATGAAGGCGGCATCAGTAAATTCTAATTTTTGGCATACTTACTATACTCACCAAGCTCTTTCAGAATATGTAATAATAAAAAAATGTTAAATGAGCCTATTGCAATTTTTTGCTAAAGTTAATAGTTTAAGAGTAAAAAGTTCTTGAATGTCTAAAGTAACGCGAATTACCTAACTTTGACAAGCTGTATCTCAAAAACTGTCCATAGGATTGGCTCGATGTAATAAAAACTTTTGATCAGCATGACTTAAACTACAAAACAGCAAAGTTTCAGCCAAGTCCACTGAAACACCATTTTCATCGGTTTTGTTCCGGGGTCCTTTTCTTTCCACAAATCGCATTTTTTTAGCAAACAAAATTTACAACGTGACTTTTGTCCAAAAATTTTAAATTTTGGTCCATTTGTGGCATGGGGAGCACCATCCGTGGATACCACGTATATGGCAATAAAAGGATACTTAGAACCATCACGATGTACGTCTCAAAAACAAACTGCCCTTGAGATGATCCATGGATATAGGCGATCTGTCCATTTTGGTTTTTGTGTATAAATGGCGGACCTCGGATATGATTCCACATCTGACCGGAAGTCATGGAGAAACAGAAGAATAACGCCCCCATTCCCCACATTGTTTTGTTGTATAGAAATTCCAAATTATTTCTACGCAAGTACAAAAATGCGGCTACGATACCAAATAAAATTACCAAGGCAAAAGTTCCTGAATAGTTTGGCGGACGGAATACTCTGATCTAAAAAACATAAATCATTTATTTTTTTATTTCAAACTGCGTATACCTACATCAGATACAATATTCAGTTACATATACACAGTAATAAACAGGCAGTCACTGAAAACTAAAACTATTCAAGAGAAGAAAGAAGAAAGAGAAGAGTTAATCTAGTATCATAAGTAAGAGAGCAGTTTACTCTTGTTTACGTTGAAAATATCAATATCGAATAACCCGCCAAGATTATCCACGACTGACAGAATTTTCAAGTGGTAATTTGAAATTATAAATTTTAATAGATTAATGTTTACGACTGGCAAATTGTTAATGTACATGAAAAATAACAAAGGCCCTAGTATTGAGCCCTGGGGTACTCCTCTGACTACTCTCAATTTGGTGCCTTTTAATCTGGTTGAAGATTCATTCCCAAACAGCACGTCCAATTGTAATTACGTCTCTACAAGATATATACACGAGAAACAAAATATGTTAAGGTAGATCTAATTGTTAAACTAGTACTGACGTACACATATGAGATACACTTATGTTTATATTGACAGATTTATGTGATACAACGTTTAATAATTGTATACTGTATGCACTCAAGATTCTAAACATTTTTATATAACGTAAAGAAGGATCATTAGAATGTTGCAATTTGACGTCCGTAGAAGATGCCTACAAGGTTTAAGTCATATGTATGTGTGATGCTTTATATAATACTTGTGCCTACTGCATACACCACATAAAAGTGCGATATATATACATGATACAAATAACTATATATACACTTTTTAGTTGTGTCTTGTCGTGTCTACATTCGACTATTCGAGCATGGAACAGTGTGCGCGCGCAAAGCGTCAGCGTGAGCATACCAGCCATGTGTATCTCATGTGTCCTCTTTCCTCTATAAGAGTGGTCATAGCCACACATACAGCAGGCATTTTTGTTTTTTAACAATATCCAAAACAATTTATATTCGAAAGATGTAAAGATTCGGCAGTTTTAAAGATATCGAGTTCTTTTAATAATAAAATTAGATTAAAATGCATTAAAAAGCAAAATCTAGTCGTTGCGTGTTCTACTATAAAGTCTTTAAGCAGGTATTCAAACAGAAGTCAGTGGTTGAGTGAGTTAAACATTAGGCGGCGAGGCAAGAGGTACGCGGTTCGATCCGTGCTCACTCTGTCTTTTTTTTTTTTTTTTTGTTAAAATAGTTGCGAAAAAACTTTCAGTTGTTTTTTTCAAGGTAATAATTGCTTATAAAACCGATGTACGAATATACTTCTTTTCAATTTTAGGTCTGTTTTAGACCATTAAATATTCTATTTATGTTGTAAATGATATATTATACCTGACCGTTTTTTCTCCAACACGTTTCCCAGGTTTGTATAAGTACTTCAACTTAAAACTTTAATTCTTAACTCAGGTGACACTGGTGACAGTTTAATTAAATTAAATAAGTTCTTAATAATTATAAATAAATAAAAATACTAGTAACTCGAAAAATTCAGGTTTGGGAACACGTAAAAAATAGAAAAAAAAAGAGAACTTGAAAGATTTTCATATATTTTAAATAAGGCTAGAAATTCAATTTCACACATAATAAAGACTTCATACACATCATAAATACTGCTTTTAGCATCCGAAATAACAATCACCACGATAGCTCAGTTGGTAGAAGCGTCAGTACTGTAATACGGACAACAGAAACGTGTAGGTTCGATCCCTACCCACCGCAATTGGCAAAGGTAAGTAAAAATGAATTTAATAACTTAATAAACATTATAATTTACAGGCAACCCTTGTGAGAAGAAATTGGAGTGATGGTAAACAATATTAGATAGTTAATGTAAATAAAATATACAGATGGCTAACAAATAAATTCATAGGACAAAACGTATATGCATTAATTACTTTATTTTTATCAAGTAGACTTACTAACTAGTATGTAGTTTTATATGTTCCCATTGCTAAAAACCTGTGGGGGGATTACCAAATATAACCTGAAAAAATTAACGTCTAGCATAAGACGTCATTCGTCTGACACATTAGGAAGTCAATCACTGTGCATCCGATAACACACTGTGGATCAAATTATTTGTGTGTATGTAAATGGTATACTGTGGCTACATTGTGAGGCGGACGTTTAACCTTTGTGCATACGTGTTTGCCTACAATGTGTAAACGTAGCACATTTACATCGTAGAATTGTGTAACCTTGTGTCTGCATCTAGATACATAGTCACAATGCGAACACTTCGTAATCGTTATTTGGTGTGCTGTATGGGTTATCATTCATCTTCAAGGAGAAAGACTAATTTATCTATTTATTATAGAGCATTTGAAAGAATTGATCACTGTAATAAGAAGTAAAAGTACCTGAATATCTGTTCTCTCTGCTATCCATTTACCAATAGTTTCGGCCGCATAGCCTATACGCTGAATATCCATAGTGTCTGCACTCTTTGGTTTACCTTTAGGAGGGAAGTGGATGAATATTGGGGCTGAATTCAGTCTTAGCTAAAATAATTTTGAGCCGTTACTTTAAAGTTACAAAAAACTAAATAAAATCAATACCATTTGAAAAACATCTGATCCCTCATCGAAATCTACAACAGCGAAAAACAGCTTATTCGAATAGGACTGTGAATATCTAAAAGAATTAGCAACTATTGTGAACTCATCACTCGCATGCCTGCACACTTGACACTGTCTTTGAGGCGCCAATGCCGTAAACATTATCACTATTGAATAGTTTCTCGGACTCGTCTTCACAAAGTCTTTGAATTTATTGGCATTGAATCTTAAAACGGCCCGTTTATTCGCCATATCCGTGAGCTGTTGAACTCTTTCTGCCATAGTATATCCCTTAAAATAAAAAAAAGTTATTTCATGTTTAAAACACAAAATCTCACCATTATAATACTTGTCGTCTTGCCTGTCCATCAACTTTATATAACATAATCGAGAATAAAATAAGCGAACAACATATTAAAGCCTTCATTTTAATTTATTTATAAATAACCAGAACAGTTAAAACTCCGGCTTATCAAATTATAACCTGTCGTTGGACTCGTCGGCCTTCCCAAAAACAGAACACGTCAAACGTCAACGTGTCAAATTTTAGTACGTTCCCAATTCTACGGGTGGACAAGGTTAACATTAATACGCTGTGAAATAAAAAAAATCAGAAAAAACTTAGTAGATTTGTTTTCATTAATCATCTTGCCCTGTTTTGTAAACTTGAGGTTTCAAGGGTTGATAACTTTCTTTGAACGCAGCTTGTACAAGTTGATATGATTTTGAAAGAAGTTAGTTCGCATCAATATTGGTAGACCAACCTTGAGTTCGCACGCTGTTTGGAATGGTCAATAGTTGAGTAGTTCCCACGTTATTCTACTTCTGTTTGAATTTTCCATAGTTATAGTAGATCGCGTCGAATTCTACTTCTTCCTGTTTCTCTAACACTTTGGAATAGTTAGTAGTTCTATCTCGATTCTTCTTCTTCTATCTGAATTTGACATTATTATAGTAGTTCACGCAGAATTCTACTTCTTCCTATTTCTCTTGGCCCTTAAGAATGGTTGGTAGTTCCCACTAAATTCTTCATCTTCTGCCTGATGTTTACATGGCTGTAGTAGTTCGCGTTGAATTCTACTTCTTCCTATTGCACTATAGAGGAAGATGAACAGTTTTTTCTACAAATTGCTGTGTGAAATTGTTAGCGGTCCCCACTTGATTCTACTTCTTGCTCCTGCTAATTTAATAATAATTTGTGGCATGCTGATATGGCAGTTAATATTTTTAAATCTGAAATTTAAATGTCGGTCATGTCGTCAGAGGGCACTGAAATACAACTTGTCCGCAAGTTTAAATTGTTAAACACAGAAATCACCACAGAGAAATCACGCTCGCGCTCGCATTTCTAGTCTTAAGGCCGTTACAGAATAGTTGGCCGTATGACTTAAGAGTCGTAAGACGTATGACATTAAAAAGCCATTTTAAAGTAGTATTACTATGAGAAGATGCCAGCAAAAAATATGCGCAGAAACGAGTTTGTGCGCTTCATCATTCTAAACCAATGAGAAAGAATTACGTGCCATTCAATGTCAACACCAGTGGCGGCGGTGCCCTGCAGTAGAGCGGCGGCGACGGTAATGATAATAATAAAACAACTTTATTAGGCAAAGTTTAGTAGAACTTACTATTCTTACACTTCTCCTGAACAAAGGTTACTCGTAACAGTTGACAAGTTTTAATCTACTCCATTTTCACAGTTCCTTGACCGCGAAACTTTTATTGGAATTACACATTCCTATACCCCAGATAAAGCTATGCCACTGGTAAAAATATTCGCGCATTTTGGCTCCGCCCTGGCATCTTCTCATAGTAATACTAGTCTACACAATACTTTCTTTACGTCTTACGGCAAGCCAATCACAAGTCAGTTTTGTGATGACACTGATGACGATTTTAGATGATTTTTTAGGTTAGAAGATAGACGTTTTCGGTAACAAAAAAAATAATATGAGGGGATTTTATTTCATAGGTTAATCAATCTTATTGCATTATTTTGTTTTAATCACTAAATATTATATAAAGCGATATAATGGACGAATGTCCTCCATTATAATGTCCTTATAATCATTGCATTTTCTTATCATACATATATATGAGTCTAACTTTTCTCACCAAGTCGATTAGCAATTCGTCACCATCTTTTTCGACATGTGAGACTTAAGATTCGTCAATAACACTTGCATAATATTCGTGATCCATTTTTACAAATGTGTCGACTTTCTATCGACTTCAAACAAATAAATAGAAAAGTTAAAATAGGCCTGACAGAGTGACAGCGACCGGTTTCATTTATTAGATTAACCCTTCGACCATATATTACCTAGACCCGGTATCTTAGCCAAAGTATAGAGAGTTTGTTATGTATACTAAGGCGGCGCTGACTATGGCAGCCGCGGGTGCTGAAGGGGGATATTTTTCGGTGTACGGTACCCTTGCCAGTGGCGTGTATTCGCGAAAGGGTCTGAATGTTGGATAATATATAAAATTAATTAACATTGTGATGTTTAAAATTAAGCCCGAGTAAAAATTTTTTTCCAATTTATAAGCATACTTTTACAACAATATTCTACTACTGGAAAATTGCAAATGGAGATATTAATTTAGCTTTTCTAGATAATAAAAAAAATACTTCTGTTATTGTATAAAGCAGAGATGTTGCCAAAAATTAGTAATACAATTATTACTCATTATTTAGGTTTAGAAATTACTGTTTTTCACGAGGGAAAAAATATATTTTCATATTTTTTTTTCAAATAGTAATAAAGTCACTGATAGTATTCCCTTTCTTGTCTGTATTGTATAATTTGTATTGGTAGGTAATGTGTGACATAAATAACATAAAACAATTCACACAAATCACATAAATTCTAATAAAGTTAAGTACACACGTGCATTAAAAAATTTGCCATCTCAAAAGCTGCCATTTGAACCCAGGGCTATATAGACACCAACTAGTTTATCCTTGCTCAGTCGGTGTACTTTATGTAGTACACCGACTGAGTTATCGTGGTCGATCATCATATGAAGTAAATGTTTTATAGGCAAAATGTTTTTTCACAAAAAAAAAGTAAGAATTAACACACATTTGTATCGATCTTTTATTAAATATAAGTACATCTTAATTAGATCATAATTTAATAAAGACGTTGCTGAAAACAAACAATTTATAAATAAGTAATTAAATAAAAAGTAAAAATATAAAAAGTGTCGTGTTCTTTATTAGAAGATATAAATACATTAAATTAATAATACTAAGTTATTATAACTTATTGCCGTTTATTCTATGTTAATTAACAAATACACCTTCAATACAATAAATGAGTCGATTCTTAATCGCTGCATATATCCATATCAGCTGGGTTAACAAAAACTTATTCTCTACAAAAATTGGTATATATGAAACCCATTCACTAATTAAACTATATACAATATATTAAAAGACTAAAAGGTTTGCGTACTCTTAAGTAACGCTCAAATGTCAAATAAATACTGTCCAAGAATTAAAGATATGACACCAAGACTGAGAATAACTTCAATTATGATTTTTAGTTTCTAAAATTCGCATCACTATCCTCATCGAATTGATGAAAAGTATATGTACTCTGTGCCAAAGGGGGGCGATTTGGAAAAATGAGAAGTACAACAATTTTCTACTATACTCTCTAGCAGGGCCAAAAGTCAAACTTAAAACTACTATGATCTTGGCTGATGATTAGGCAAAAAATTTAAAATCTAATGACCAATTCATTATACTATATTGAGAAATGCACCCAACATATTTTACAGCCACTTGCATTATCTTTACTGAATGTCTAGTGGCATTTAGGCCAAACCGAGAAAATTATTTGATGATATTATTTAATCTTATTTTAAAACAATAATTTTTCATTTAATTAATTTCTACTGAAATCGATATGTTTTTAAAACTAATTTAGAATATTTTAAGGTTATATATATAGAGGTGATAGGTACCTTAATAAATTTGGAAAATCTGTCAGTGCATATCTAGTATATTAGCATTATTAGAAAATATTACTAGCGGTTAGTTCGGTAATAATTCGTTATTATAGCTTAGCGAGTTAAGACTGTCAGCTCCTGTTTTAACGATGTTAATTTTTACTTTTTAATTTTTCTAGTGTCGCTAAGCTCTAAAAGTAATTTCTTGTATGTTGAGCTTCATCTGGCTCTTCTTCTTAGACTCTGTGTATGTATATCATCTGATGAACCATCCTCAAAGCAATGTGGTAAAGGTTGGTACTGAAATAAAACATAGAGAGTATTATTTTTAATGTAATATAAGTATACAAAAGTCTCGGAAAAGAAATAAAAGAAAAAAATAATTTCCTATTGCATTTGATGATGACTTTCCAAAAAATAATGCAAATATATTTGAATCAAATATTATTAATAAACGGTGCTTTAACAAATGATTGTTTGTTAACAAATAATATGAATAATTTGTCTTTTTCATAAAATGTACCTAATGCCAGGTTTATACATGCATGAATTTACTGGCGCCAGTTGCCTTCCAGCCCAACTTGTGCGCCAGTAGAGGTTTACACACAATTTTAAATTTTATCTAGTCAGTCTTATTCTTTGACTTCTGAGTACAGGTGGTTATTGAGACAAAATGTCAAGTAATAAATTAAAGAAAATAATAATTCGTACCGGGTGCTGCATTGTTCTATGAGGGATTGTTCAACAGATTAGCAACGTGGAAAATAAACTAAATGATAAGCAAAGAGACCGTATCTGGTTAAGAAAATGGATTGCAAGTAGAGAAAACTTAGGTGCATCAGAAAGAGTGTTAAAACTTTCAATAGAAGATCCTGAATTTTTTAGAAACCGTTTATTGAACGAATCTTAGCCTTACATTCACACTGTCAAAACCATCAATCGCCATTGTTGTTGCTATTTTTTCATGAACAATTACTCGAGATTCTCTATTTTTATAACAATTAAAATGCGCATCCCATAAACACGCCTCTTTTTCATATAATTCAAGAAATTTTGTAATTTCCTCAGAAATCCACTGTTATTTGTTGTTTTCTTAATGCTCATTTTTATATTCTATAGACGAATTTATATTAGTATAGTTACTTGTACTGCTGTGCGCAAAAAAAATGGGACAAGTCTTATATCGTATAAAATCTAGTTTTGTACATCTAACTAATTTTTGTAACATTGTCAGTTATTTGTCAAAATTCATTGCAAGTGTGCAAATAGAGACAGATTTATATTAGGAAAAAATAGTTGTCCTATTTTTTTTTTTGCTCACGACAGTACCAGCTACTAGTACAAGTAACTAGAGAGGATATTGTCTCTAGACAACTCAAAGTTTTTGTCAATTTTACTTCATAGTGGCGTACAACTTGGTACTGGCGGGCCACAAAGTTGGAAATTCCTAACATTTTTGCATCATTGCGTGCAAGGTCAAGACTTGCTCGCCAGTTCTCCAGTAACTGTTTATACGTTCAATATTTTTTTACTGGCGTGCCAACATCTACTGGCGCCACTAAATCCATGCACATATAAACTCGCTATTAAAGCAAGTATTGTGAATGTATAAACTGACATTCAGATTTTCATGGAAATGTACATTGTTAATCTAAATTGAATTCAAAACAGCTGTTTTTAAAAAAATGTTTACTGTCTGTATCACCTTTTTTTTTTTTTGAGATATTTCAATTTGTTTCTTTTCGTACTCCATACTAAGATTATCCTGATTATTTTTTTTATAAAATAAGTCATTCGGAAATATTCTTTATTATCTTGCAATGTACCAATTTTTAAACTGTTATATGAGCAGAAGTACAAACATTTTATTATTTATTCTTGCTATACATTCATAAAAGTCACATAAAAGTAATTGTATTGTATTGAAATAGAATCAAAATTGAACGTCGCATGCAGTTGATCAATACGTTTTAAAATATCATCGGTAGTGTAGATTATACCCTACAAACACAAAAGGTTGGCCCTTTAGCGGGCCATCACTGTGCCAGAAATGAAACTTCTGGCCCAGTGATGGGCCGATCTTCGGTGTTTGTTGGGTACTTACCCAACAGAATGTGTTCTGAATATTTAACGTGCTTGCTATAGATAATATGGTACTTTTCCTAAGTACTTTACTTTATTGAACGACGTTTTGCATACATCTTGTGGTCTTTATAACTGGTCCAATTTTCCGTCACTATTTTTGGGCATCCAATTCTTTTAGAAATCTAAAACATTAAAAATAGATATAATATATTATGACACTTAATAAATTGTACTACCTACTTAAACTATCAGTTTATTAACTCATATTTGATCTCATGCAATACCTATATAATTTAAACCAAATATACAGAAGCTGGTTTAATAAGCAGTACCTATTTGAGTTTTATTTGCATTGAAAAACTAAGAGTACCTAGTCAATATTAGTTAGTCTAAGATCTGAAATGCCTCATAGACAAATTCAACTTTATTAAAAAATATGTATTAAGTCTCTAAAATAATTATCTACTTATATATTATTTTATTTTAGAGAGCACCTGAAACCCTACGACTACGCCTGAGGAATAATTACAAATAAGATAATACTTGCCTACAAAATGATTTATTCCATTCTTTCTCTAACGCGGGATCGTATATAAAACACTATTTACCGATTTTGAAAACAGAAAAATTGTCTGGATGTTATGGAAGTCTAAGAAACACATAAATAAAACAAAAATAGCCACAAATAACAATGGCGATGTAAACAAAGTTTTAATGCATTTTCGTCATTCGACCCGCGACGTTTGAATTAGCCAATAGAATTCAGGGTACCTTGAAACCCCCCGCAAAAACATCTTGTAACATGCGACACGCCCACATGCCGAGTCTAGATAATATATGGTCGAAGGATTAACCTCATTAAGCATTAAGCTTTCATTGTAATGGGAATGATTCTCATTGGCTGAACATTTTACGGCGAACGTAAGAATTCACCCTTACGGAAATTTTCAACTTCTTCCGTAAGCTCTTACGTCTTAAGCCAGGTTGTGTCATGGAACATTCAAAAGCACATATTGGTTTTCGGTTATGTTATACGTCATACGGCTTAAGTCTTACGTCGATCTATTCTGTAACGGCCTTATCTCATGATACTATCTATCTGATCTGTCGTCTGTCAAGTGAAGTGTTAGTAATGTCAAATTGCGAAAATGTTATTTTCATTCAAAAATTCTTTAAAACAAACGAGAATTATGTAAACGTAATATTACATAAAATTTGTCGTAAAAGATTGCTTATTTAAAGAATTACAATTCGCAGTAACATTTTTTTTTAAAATGTCTCGTAAATCTCAAAGGTCGCAAGTTTCACCCTCAAGCCAGAAGGATGTAACCTTAATTCAGCAGACTTTAGAAGAAGCTTTTGGCGAATGTAAAGTAAATACTGACGAACAAGTTAATAATTTGGTACGATATATTGTTAATCGTGCAGGCGAACATGTCTCATTTAAGCGAGCAGATATTAAGAAAAACGTTCTTTCCACAACGCCTGGGCAATATTTTCAAGAAATCATAGATAAAGCAGCAAAGATTTTGGAAAATGTAATACTTTTAAGTTTACCTTTATTAAGATCGTAGTTATCGGTTCGAATTTTAGGTATATGGCTACAACATGATCGTTGTGGATGCTGCAAAAAATGTTGGTAAAGATTATATAATTAGTAATGCATTACCTTATCTTAAAGACCCAACTGAGACTGTGGAAGAAAGGGAATTCCCAAAAGATGTACACAAGATACTCCTAATGCTTATTTTAAGTCATATTTTAATGTCGAACAACTCTGTCTCTGACGGTAAAAGATATACTTTTCTTTATAACAAAAATAGGAACTGCTCTTAATTTTGTTTACAGTTTCATTACATTCCTTTTTAAAGTCCTTGGGGATAGATGTTGAGAGAAAACATGAATTATTTGGTTATGTAAAGGATTATATTAATAACACTTTGCAAAAGAAAAAGTATTTAAATGTGGAAATGGACCGGATATCTAAAAAGTTAACTTATTCTTGGGGCCCAAGAGCAGAAAAAGAAATATCTAAACATGAAATATTAAAATTTGTTTGCAAGGTAATTTGTTTTTGTTAGCACTGTATTTCCGAAAAAAATTGAATCCTTAGCCACAAATTCTTTTCCGATTTTCAAATCTGATGCTATAAATAGCATTGGAAATTATCATACAATTTCGAAATGTCTAACCACAGAAAAATTTTTCCCAAAGTTATAAATCTTATATCTTGAATCCAGAACAACTGGATTCAAGACGAAAAGATCGACTACGACAAAGGACCCTGTACCTTTTATATGTAATTTGGCTTTCACACCCAGGAATTTAAACTGCACGGGTGGTAGTTTATGACATGTTGATCAAAAGTCACCACGGGCACAAAAATGTTAAGACAGGGTTTCGAGATATTGGCCAAAGGTCATAATTTAACAATTTTTTCAACTAAAAATACTTTTTATCAATTTTTATCTTTAATACAGATTCTCAAATGAAAAAAATGTATTCTTCATTTTTTTATTCAGAATAATGTATTGTACTATTAGTACAGTAGATAGGTAGATTCTTAGTCCGAATAAGTGCAGACATTTTGAAACTTTAGAAATTTGTAGATTTCGATGACCTGAATGAAATAAGAAAAAATGCAAAATGTGATCTCATCTGCCGGCGCTACCTTATTGAAAAAATGGCACAGTTTCTTTTAAATATCTCGCTTCGGGTGCCTCATACGGCGAAAAATGTTCTTATGAGCATTAAATTTTCTACAAAAATATGTCGTGTACATTTTTTCGTTAAACTGAATAATTTCGGTGCAGCAGCCGCTCGAAGTCAAGCGTTCTTGACAAAACTATGATATTTTGCAGCTTCTCGAATTTGAGCGACTTTTATTTTGTGTTGAGACAAAATTTGTTTTCATACCTGAAAATCCTCAAATATAGTTGATTTTACTTATCTGCTACGCATAGCTCAATGTTCAATACTGGATTCCACACCACCTTGAGGTCAGTGGCGTAATAAAAACTGAGTGGCCCCCCCGCAAATGTTTTCAGGGGCCCTCTGTCTATAATGGGTGGAAAATAATAATTCTTATCTTCATTACTATTAGGTTTATGAATTTTTGAATTAGTTAAAGCTGGCCGCAGAGTTTCGAATGGGGGACGGCCATCCGTCAATGTGAGCCCTCCCCAGCTGGCCCGGCCCCCCCGCGGTGCGGGTCTGCGGTCTGTTATGCCACTGCTTGAGGTAGAGTATATAGCGCTGTTTTTTTTTACGTGGTTGTCCCCTATGGGTCTAATCAACGACTAGCCTGCTTCTTGAGGCATTTTAGGTGCTTGACGTCGAGGGTCCAGGCTCGTTGTAGTCTTCAACAATACTTTTTTCGGAAACTGCTTCCGTTGCGCTTTCCACTGATTCTAGGTACTGATTGTTCTTCATGCTTGCGAGAAATGTTTTGACTAGCGAGTCGACTTCCTCGTCGTCATGAAGCTCGTCGACTGTTGCTGGTGCATTCTCTCAGCTTTGTCCGTTACAAAATTTGCAAATTACAGAACATTTTAACCCTGCCTTTCTACAACCACATGCTGCACTGCACCCTTTCTTGCATTTACAGGAAAGAAATTTAAGTAGCTCTTCAGAAGTAGGATCTTTCAGCATCGTTACTGGTGTAAGCCCAGCTTTGCTCTGTTTCCAGCCCCATTTTTAACATTTTTACAAACCCCGTGCCACTTTCAGACTTGATAATATAACCTGAATGAATGCTGCCATCCCGCTGCAGCTGAAGGTGGTACAGACGCGATGTTAAACTTGCTTTTTGTGAGCAATCTTATGAAACATTGGTAACGATAAGCGCCCAGAGAGATATTGGCTCCATTTAGTGCCATAATACAGCGTTCTCCAGCATCAGCGATAGCGTCCGGTTCAGCATTACTATCTTGAAATAGTTGAATTGAAGCAATTTCCGAAGAAAGTATTGTTGAAGACTACAACGAACCTCAAGAAGCAGGCTAGCTATGGATTAGGCCTATAGGGGACAACCACATAAAAAATACTGCACCATATACTCTACCTCAAGGTGGTGTGGAAACGAGTATTGAACATTGAGCTATGCGTAGCAGACAAGTAAAATCGACTATATTTGAGGATTTTCAGGTATGAAAACAAATTTTGTCTCAACACAAAAATACTCCTTCATAAAAGTCGCACTAATTCAAGAAATTGCAAAATATCATAATTTTGTCAAGAATGCTTGACTTCGACCAGCTGCTGCACCGAAACTACTCAGTTTAACGAAAAAATGTATAGGACATATTTTGTAGAAAACTTAATGCTTTTATTTTCATAAGAACATTTTTTATCGTATGAGGCACGCGAAGCGAGATATTTAAAAGAAACTGTTTTTGTGCGCCATTTTTTTCAATATGGCGGTGCCGGCGGCTAAGGTCACATTTTGCATTTCTTCTTATTTCATTCTGGGCATCGAAATCAAGAAATTCCCAAAGTTTCAAAACTCCCGCACTTATTAGGACTAAACCCCATATAGTTTGAAGTGATTTTACAACAAAATTATTATTTAAAAATTCTAATTCATTTATTTTATTTTTTAATTTTTGCCGTATTAAATAAATAATTGTTTTGTTTTACTCAAAAAAGAGATAGTAAAGGTCTTTGATACAAATCCAAATTTGGTTGAAATTGGATGACTAATAACTGAGAAATATGCAGAAAGTAGATAATTTCATATTAAATTGTAATTAAATACTTCGTCAGTATTAGCTAGAAGAGTAGCTGTTTTGATTGGTTCTACAATGATGAATGTTTTAAAGTGTTTACCTTACTAGTATATTAGTGTGACCGGATTGAGACACCAATATACAGAAGTAGTTAATTTCATATTAAATAAAAAGTGTGTAAGTTGTGATTTGCTGAAGGTGTTACCATGAAAAGTGGGACACACTGTACATTTTTTTATTAGAAAAGTTGACAGACATTACTTCTTATTTACCTACATGTCTTTTACACGAGCTGTGTCCTATTGATTTTTACGAAGTGGGCATTTAGTTTTATTAATTTACAAATAGCAAAAAATGGTAAAAATACAATGTTCCTATTGTTTTAGATTTACAAGGACAACAGATTACCCAGTTCCTGGGTGTACCAGTACAAAGCAGCTGAGCAACAGGGTTTTGAAAACCACAAAGATTTAAGTCGAGATACTTTAGAAATTTAAAAGGTGGTTTGTACGCTTTTGTGATGCAGTATTGTATCACGAATTTTAGAGACGTTTTTTTTGTTACTCTGTTTTATTACTTATCATAAATAAGAATTCGAGTGATTATTTCAAGTTTTTCCTTATTAAATTGTAGTAATAATACATGTCATTGAGATGACTTTTATGTATTAGCATATTTAACATTAAAAGACTTTCAGAGGGTGCAGTATAACCCTTATTAATTTTAGTATTTATTCTTGACAATAATATTTAAATAATATAGCCTTTACTTACTATTTTTTTACTTTTATATTAAAAAAAAAAAAGATTTGAATATTCGGTATAGAAAGTGATTCTTTGTTCTGTTTTAAAATAATTTTAGTAAAATGACCTACAGGGTCAGGCCTCGGAAACAAGAAAATCGAGGTAATAAGGAACGAATTAACATATGTACTTTTGTTATCCAACATATAAAAATAAAGTTACCAGTAAAAACATTGAATGCTAGTTTTGTGTTTCTTTGAGACATCTTCAACAGGCTAGATCTTGATTTCTATTTATTTCGGATGCCTATCTTCAAAAATATTTTTATTTTCCCCCCCTTTTTTACATGTATCAAAGCCCCACTAAATGAATAAATTTTCGATTTTAGTATTTGTCTAGGTTGGAGCAGGGGAGACAGATGATTTGTGAAAATGTAGCAATATTAGCTATTACCATTGAGACCAAAGATGTTTTAACTCCTGTCTCAATTCTGTGTAAAACATTTCAAGCAAAGAACCGCCCATTATCTCTCCCACTTTGCTTCCACTCCGGGCCCAACTCCAAATACGCGTGTTGTTTATGCGCATGCCTCGCTTCTAGTTGGTATTCTGTCGCAAACCTTCGCGACGTTGGCAAAGATCAGAGACAAAAGCCGCTTAAAGCGGGGAATTTTGAAGTGGTCTAACGCAATAACATTGAGCGATCAGAAAATGTAGAGAAAATGGTGACAGTCTGGCAACACCACTGGTTGCTTCAGTCAGTTGTTAGTGCCGGTTGAGATCTGATTGCGTTTGCGCTTTAAGAGCATAAAATTTTGTTGACAAACTCGAACTGACCCGTCACTAGCAACGGTAAAGTTCGGCAGTTCCAGCATTGCTGTCTCGCTTTTTGAGGCGTGTTAATATTGCTCTCTCCGTTGAGATGTTTGCAGCTTTGTCATATACGAATTCCTTATGGGTTAAACCATCTAGTAGTTAAAGATCTTTGATTGAGACGTTAGAGCTCATTCACATATGGGTGAACAGCTGGGTGGGAACAATAGGGTTTCGTTTGAAAATTTCTAATTCTCCTCGAGGTTTATTGATAACTGAGATTATATTAGGTTATTTTTAGGAGTTACAACTTCTACAAAAAAAATGCAGCATATGATTTGATCCTTATTGAAATATTAGAGCGGGAGCTAGGTGGCTTTTTCGGCACCTCATCGTTTTATGAACTTTGAGATATTTTTATAGTTCAATGGATGATAACGATTCATAAAATCAACTTCTGGCGGGGCACCTCCTGTCAGGTGCGTCATGAACACTGTCTAAAAATCAGTGAAATTATGTCATCGCTACAAGGCTCATTTTTTTTTCATGTGTACACATTTTATGTTTAGAATGAATAAAATAAGATCGCCAGAAAGTGTGGGCCATCAGGAAGCGCAGCCAGAAAGGTAATAATGATACAATACATCTTAGGCACGGTAGGAAGTCAAGTTAGCCGAAAGTGTTAAATTTCTATATATTTAAGAGTCTATGGTACTTTTGTTGACCCTAAGAACTTTCTGGGGAGGCTATTCTATTGTTGAAGGGGCTTATATTTACGTTTTAAGAAGGAGCTAGAACTTGTAATGATGAGTTTAGAGTTTGAGATGAAATATGCGAAAAAAATTCAATTTTCTTAAAAAATCCTAAATATTTTCTTTATGGCTAGTCTTACTGACGGGAGTTTCTTTCTGGGAATTTTTTCTGTGTTCAAAACATTTAAATAAACATGCTCAGTCAAAAAAAAACTTGTAACAATCATGTTAGATAACTCCGTTTTTTTACACCTTTGACCTTTCTGGCTGCGCCCCTAACGGCCCACACTTTCTGGTGATCTTATTTTATTCATTCTAAACATAAAATGTGTACACACAAAAAAAATTAACCTTGTAACGATGATAGAATTTCACTGATTTTTATATCTTGAACCATGGCCATCTCAACGGGCTGACATATGCCAGAAGTCTAATTTGTCGTTATTTAAGTTCGACAGAATTAATCAAAGCATAGAAAATGCTTGTAACGATGAGTTTCCGAAAAAGCCATGTAGCTACAAGCCCATAAAATCTTTATTTTTTGAGATAATGGAATAAACTTTATGCGTAAACCAGAAAATTTGTTTTAAGCCATCAAGTAAAACTGATTTTGCTTTAATCGAAAAACTCCTAAACCGAAAACAAAAAGTTTAACCAAAAAAGCCTAACCAACACTAAAATACTTGCCATTAAAATTGTAACGTAAAACTGTTTAAAACTCCGCAAAAACAACCTATGCTATGGAGTCCTATGTGAATATTGCCTGATAATGTGACAAAGTATCTCCGGCGTGCCGTCATACCACACGTGTTACCAAAGCGGGAAATTTAATCTAAATAGCCAATATAGGCCAGGCGACAGGTCGAAAAAAAAGCCTCAATAAGGAAATAATTAGTGGAAAGCTGGAAATTGCTTTAATCGTTTTATTGGGACCCAGATATTACTCTCCCAAGTTTTCCCCCTCGAGCGAAGTCGACGTTGGCCCTTTTTCTTAAAGCAGTTCATTTCCAAATTATCAATTATTTAATATTTTTGGTAATTTTTCACTGAAAATCCTTGGTTTACGAAATTTGAGAGTATTGATGACAGTGGGTGAATTTAAATAGAAAATGAAGAATGACTTTTTTTTTAACTATACATATTAATATTTGAAAAATGTAATTTTTCGTAATCAAAGTTTCGTTAAATTTTGGACATAAGGGTTTTAAAGGATGCTGAGTAATAATATTGCCTCAGTTTTTCAATAAAAAAAATATCTATATGACTTCTCAATAAATCGACTCTCTTTTTTAAATAAAAATACACGCCAATGACTGAAATAAGTTTTGTTTTACTCAAAAAAGAGTCTTTGATACCGATCCAAATTTAGCTGAAACTGGATGACTAATAACTTGAGCTACCGTGAAAAGTGGAACACACTGTATATAAAATTTCAGTATCCAAAAGGTTGTAAAGCATCTGCAGAAATGTTATAAAAACGCTCAAAATATTTGTATTTTTATTTATTTACAATAATAACAGTAACAATACTTTTTTATGCAATTGGTCCATAACAAAATTTGTTTAAAAAAATAAAATATATAGCTGATTTTCATTTAGGTGCGATTGAGAAGTATAAAAATATATTTAAAATTGATCAGAACCAGTTTATTTATATCACTGAAAGATTTTTATGTAACATCAGAAGCTTGACAATAAATATTTGTAAAGTTTTTCTGAGACCAATATAATTATTTCAACTAAAATGAAACAGACTATAACGTACCTCAAAGCGAAAAAAAGTGCTTATTTAAATTAAACAAACTTGTGATCTATTCAATAAAACTTATTTTAAATTGAATACAGAAATCTTATTCTAACCCAAATTTCTCCTTTAATCGTAATCATATAGTGGGCCACCCTATATAATAAAACAACCATACACAAAAGTTCCATACAGTTCATCCCTTTTAGTTCTGTAATATAACGATTTATATCGGACAAAATTCATAGTTTTGAAAATTGGTAGAAATATTAAGGATAGCATAAGAATTACTAAACCGCAGTCCCTTTTGAGGTTTTCTAGATTATCTCGGGAACGGTGCACTTTTTGATAAAAATACCTATTTACAAAATTGTTCCTTTCTCTATCAAAAACATCTCTACAATTTTTTTCCTAAAATTAATAATACCGTGGGAAATAAAGCGCACACATTAAGGGTTGGTTCCAGTTAACACGATAAATTGTAATCTTTACTATAATCTACTTTAAAGTTCAATGCTTAACGCTAAAGCAGTTAGCTATTAAACTCCACTTAAAAATATAATAAATGTAGAGCTTCCACCCGCTCACCCATAAAAAATATCGCGATTTTTAAAGAAGCGAGAAAATTGTATATTGTACTTGTTGCCACTCCACCCCAAAGGTAAAGTAATCGGCGCGTTTTTTTTACGTGGTGTCCCCTGTATACCTAATCCACTAATTATTAGAAGGTTACCTGCGTTAATTAATCTTCGTCGTCTTTCATAGATTCGACATTCATGCATGCTTGTCCGTGGCAATGATAATACAACGTAAGTCTGCTCTTCTGCAACTGCACCTGTTTTCGCACCCTAACTTGCCTGAACAAAAAATTAGTGTTAAAACAGATTTGGGTGCTCGTTCATTTGTTGTCATAGTTGGGGTTAATATACCGCCGACTTCCATCCCCAATCCAGTAGCTTCTAGCGTAACATTTTTCCAGGTTTGAATTTGGTAAAAAATGCTATATGAGTGTTGCCGAGCAGCAGCAGAAGTTGGTGGTAGCTTTGATAACATTACAGTATTGTTCGCTTTACTAACAAGTTTGTTAAAAGACATGAATCTATACATCTAGACTTTTTTCTGCAGAGGAAGAGTTGTATAAAGCTAGAACAAATCGCTCTCCTACGACTGTAGTTTTTTCATGACTAACTTTTTCATTATTAAAAGTTTGCATGATGTCTGTAAGTCATCTCTTTTATTAAGCACATTGATTGCATTAACCTTTCGTTTGGAAAAAAAACGCTGAGGTTGTGTCGCAACCGTTAATGGTGTGTGCGAATAATACTGTTTCTTTAAATTTTTTAAAAAAAGTTGAGAATTGTAAATCTCGGGAACTGTAAATCCTTTTGCTAGTATTACCTTGTTTTTATTTTAAAAATTGAATGTCCTTGTTGAAGGGAGAAAGAGCAATAAGGACTAGAAGGTCAATAGCTGTGTCGCACTTATAATATTTTTCGATAGCAGTTTGTACTATTAATATATCGGTGTCATCTGCAACAACGAATACCTCGATTCCTTTCCTAAATTTTTTCACTAGTTCTGCAATCAAACATTCTTTGTTAAACAAATTACTAAGGAACTTCTGCTGAGTTTAAGAAACGACAGTGTTTTCATCAAATATAATTTCAGGACAGGTTCTTTGGAGTAACCGCCTTCGTTCTAGGCACTTCGTGCTGTTTGCATTCTCCAAATAACCAGCAATCACGACAGTTACTCTATTACCATAATGTTTTCTTATGTAAGAAAGAAGCCAGTTCAAAACTAAAGCATGTTTTTAACTCCAAACTCGAATGAATTGTGCAAATAATTCTTTAAAAATTGCGATATTTTTAGGTGGAAGGGTGGAAGCGCTACATTTATTATAATTTTAAGTGAAGTTTAGTAGTTACTACGTTTACGTTAAGCATTGAACTTTAAAGTAGATTATAGTAAAAATTACAATTCATTGTGTTAACTGGAACCAATCTTAATGTGTGCGCCTTATTTCCCATGGTACTATTAATTTTAGGAAAGAAATTATAGACATTTTTGACAAGGACATTTTTATAAGGAATAATTTTGTATATAGGTATTTTTATTAAAAAGTGCACCGTTCCCGAGATATCTAGAAAACCCGAAAATGGAGGTGGAATGGAGGATGAAGCACACTAATTAGAGGTGAGAACTTTTCGGTTTACTAATTCTTATGCTATCCTTAACATTTCTACCAATTTTCAAAACTTTATGAATTTTGTCCAATATATTAAAATATTAACTGTTATTTTACTGAACTATATAGGATAAAAATATTTATCTAACCACGGTAATTGAATACCTATTTTTGCAATCCTCAGACAGCGGATTGGAATACAGATAATAGACAATTTTCGGAGATATTTGCACTAACTTATCAGGAACACACTTAAGATTATTGTTATCTAACCTAACCCACTCTATACTTTTCAGTGTGCCTAAACTTTCCTCACTAATTTCTTCTATTTCATTTTTGTGCAAAAACAGCCACCCTAACATGTCTATTCCGATAAACGCTCCATCTTCAATCTTCCTTATTTTGTTGCTATTCAGCTGAATGTTAGTACCGACTTTGATATTCTCCACCAAGTGTTCGCCTTTGATATTTCTGAAACCTTGGAATGGGACTGTCGTTATAAGGTTATTCTCGAAGTTTAACACGGACACTTTTGGGCTTCTTTTAAACCATTCGCCATGCCACTTTGTTATTTTGTTTTCATTTAAAAAGAGTATACTTAAGTTCGGCATGTCGTCGAAAGCATTTGGGTGGATTACTTCTATATTGTTATCTGTTAGGCACAGTTCTGTTAAGGGAAGTCCTTTGAAAACTCCCTCGTGTATCGTTCGAATGTTGTTATACCTTATTTTAATCAAGTACAGCTTGCTTAAATTGTAAAATGCTCCTGGCTCTATGTCTGTTATGTAGTCTTTCTCCAATACCACGTCTAATAAGTTTGGTAGTCCATTGATAGCATCCTTCCGCACGACAGGTATAGTTTCATTCAGCACTTGAATATAAGACACTTTTATTAATGTATGGTTCGGTTCGAAACAGCCGGTGATGGTTTTCACACCCTTAGCTCCTACTAGCGTCACTGTATTATTATTAAAGGTGTTTATACTGCAACTATTGCCGAATTTGATGTTGTGAACCAGAACAAAAATTAGGAACAGTTCTTTGGCATCCATTGTGTATATACTGGAGTGAATTTTGTTGTATAAAAATAGTGTATCGTGAAGATAATTTTATCTAACAAGGTCGGAGGTTAAAAATGAATGAAGTAATGGCTATTATTGTTTTACTCATAAATATCAACACAATTGATGTTTTAATTTTGAAACCCCAAAAATTTAAATTAAATTATCTCAATTATATTCATATACTTGGTATGTTAAAGAGATTATATGCACACTTATCTACTCCGAGTCATTGTAAGTGAATTTAACAAGAAGTTGTTGCAGCATAATCTTTTTTGTTGATTACATTTACATGAACTAAAGAACACAAATGTTATTTTAAAAAAATATATATATTCCAGATCTACAGAAAATGATCTGAGATTAGCAAACATATTTAGTTTGATAGAAAGTGATTGTAACATTGATTTCATATAAGCTACATTTAGTCTGTTTTTTCAAAGATAGAAAATTTTTATCATGTTTTACATTCTGCATTTCTTTATATTTCTACTGGGTGTATATTTGTATTATTTTTCGTATCTTGTGCTCTCAGAACATTAGATGCCAGTTCCGAGTTAACATTGAAGTGGGGTGCATTTGTACTCCATTAAAATTGTAGTATCTTGTATCTTAGTTCATTAGATGTGAGTTCTGGGCTAATATTGAAGTTGGGTACATTTGTAACCCATTCGGATTGTATTATATTACATTTTGTATTTTGTGCTCTCAGTTCGTTAAATGTGAGATCTAGGACTACATGCCAATAATTTAGTTCTTCATTCGAGGTTTTAATATTATAATAAATTAAAATTTAGAGGATTTGCAATTTCATTTAATATTTAATACTGACTGAATGATGACGTGCGACATATACTAAAAATAAATGGCTAGTCGTAGCAGGAAAGAAGATAAAAAAATGTAATATGGGTGTTCAGGGGCTTGTCGACAGGCTATAAAACCACTGGGAAATCTGTAAAAATCGGTCAAATAAAGGTGAAAAAATTAATGAGTGCCAAGCCAGTGACAATTCCCAATCAACAGCAAGCGGGGATTTGAGTGGTAGTAGTTGCAGTAGCACTAGTTTAAGCTTCTTTGTTGTTAGAACATGTCAAGACAAAAATAAAGAATTAGACAAACAGATAGCCAGAGCCATTTTTGCAACAAACTGTTCTTTTAAGTCCATTGAATATAAAGAAGTTCGATTGACATGTTAAGACCAGAGTATGTCCCGCCTTCTAGGTTTCGGTTATCGTCAACCCTTTTAAATGAAATATTTGAAGAGGAGAAATCAAAGTTCTTTGAAAATTCATCACGTCAATCAGTTTGTCTCTTGATGGTTGGTCAAATGTACATAATGAACTAATAATATGTGCAGTTTTTATACTAGAAAAGGGAAACAGTTTTCTTCTGGAAGGTATAGATACATCAGGAGATCCACACACTGGTGATTATCTTGCAAACTTTGCCAGCGATTTAGAAAATAAGTGCAAAAATGAGTATAACTGTAAAGTTACTAGTTTGGTCAGAGATAACGTGGCAAACAGGATTACATTATAACATGTCAGTATATGGGTGTTCTGCCCATATAATTGGCTTTCCAAAGATTTGGAAGTTACAAAACTAAAATCACATGTAGTTCAAATTGCAAAATATTTTCGCAATACACACTTGCAAAGAAAAAAGTGGCGAGAAACTAACATTAACACAGAATGTTAGATGGAATACAGTTTTCGACTGTCTTGAGATTTATGTCACTGAATGGCCCAAGTTGTCTTTGAGAAAAAAAATCATTAAAAATGTATACATAGAGAAGAATATCGAAATTACTGTTAAAAAAATAATAAATAATGTATTATTACTAAAATTGAAAGGTTTAAAAAATCATAACAATAAAATTCAAGATATTTCTGCAAAGTAAAATAGGCGAGTGCGAGAATTTTCCAAAAAAACGATCACAATGATTTTAACAGGTTGAGCACCACAGGTTTTTGACCGAAACTTTCGCCTAGACCAACATATTTTTTTGTTGAATTTTCAAACTTTTTTATGTTTTGTTCTCATTTATTATGTTTTTTTATTTTTTGATTCAATAATTTTGAAAAAGAAAATGGCAGTCACTGATGGTGTCTGCCATGGCCCGGCAAAAGTTTCGGGAAACCACTGGTGTCCGCTTTGGCCCGTGCGGGTTGATATCTGAGCGCACAAGAGAGGTCACGATGCCCAAGGAACAATTTTGGTTTCTTAAATATATACAAGGGTTATAAAACTATTTATAAAATGCCTTGAAAAATCTATTTTGCTGTAACAATATCCTTAATACCATCATAAAGCGACTTTTAGACTAAAAGGGCCCACCCTTATGGAGGTTGTTAAAGCCTTTTTTAAATTCCATCATAAAACTCCTTAGTGAGGCATAGTGCCACTCTTGAAATTTTGTTCGGGCCATTTTAAAACCTTTTTTAATACCTATTTTAAAGCTGTCGGAAGCTTTTTTATTAGCTTCCTGCATTTTTAGAAAACACCTAGAAGGCTACCTTAAAACTGGTTTTTAAAACTCTTATAAGTCCCTATTAGAACTGAGAAGCTATAAGAATGTCCACGAAGGAATCCAAATAATTTTATTATTGCATTTATTTTTTTTTAAACTGATTTAAGCAAACACCATCAGACTTATTGAAGATAAAATAGAAATAGAAATTGAAATTTATAAAGCGTAGAGTGGCACTATAACCTGTCTAAGGCCGATTTAAAAGGTAACAAAAAGACATCAGGTAAGACAAAAAAATTAAAACCAACGGCAGTTTATCATTAAAACTACAAAAGAAAGGCCCAAAAAACAAAGGTGCCTTAGAAATAATAATAATTTTAATATCCGTACAAAATTTGTATAGATGCGTAATCAGCAAATTTAAAAAAGTGGGCTGCTTCTCGGTTCCCACGGTAATTTTCAGTCGTTTCTTGTAATTCTACCTTAATTTGCTAAAGAAAAAGTGATAATTATTAATAATTATAATTGTGAGATTGACCTTGAATATTTTTATATAACAAAAAAAACATGGCCGGCCAACTAAAAACTTAATTGTCATTTTACAGTCCTCTCATTAAACTATATATTCTAATAATGGTAATGACCTAGAACATTTACTCTAAATGAAGTCCTTTTAGTCTTTTTGTATACTATCACAAATAATCCCTTCCTTACATAAATGCAAATGCACTTGGCGAAGATCACATGGACTTGATAAAAGTTGTAATAAAACGTTTGGGATTTAAAAGAACCGCCTCCAAAATGAACCTCATTGACATTTGATACGAAAGACTTAAAACTTAACCTCAAAATAATTTGACAGTGTGATGCGGGCTTATGTGCTCTAAATATACGTGTACACACATGCATCAACGACACTTCAAGCAGACATATTGTTTATTATTTTTATAATAAATGTTTTATTGAGGTTTTAGAAAGTGTTTTATGGAACTAAAATTTGCCTTTTAGATTTATAGAGGCCTTTTTTTCTTCATAACTGTTTCATCACATTTGTCAAGGATGTTTTAAGAGTCTAGTTTTGTAATGCCCTTTAATAAGTACTAATAGGCCTTGAAAATGTCTACTTTTAAAAAGGATTTAAAATGCATTTATTGCAAATATGTTAAAACCCTAAAGAATAATTTAAAGCCTCTTTAAATCTACATGGAATTTAAGACGTTAATAAAACTAATTAGCTTTATGAAGAGTTTTATGTAAGTATGATAAACCCATTACAAATACATATTATCCTAGAAGCAAATTAGCTTTATAATTAGGTCTTACAGAATGTTTTAAAACTTACCACATAAGAGCAAGTATACTTGAAGCCTAAAAGGCCTTAACTACAACATCAATAAAGAACAAGATTATTTCCTAACCCTGACAAACCTTTCTTAAAACCTCCTCAAGTCCAAATGACTTTTAAATTGTTCCTTGTGCGACTCGCTACGCTATTAGAGACGGGGCTACATATGTTTTCTTGCGAGATTTGCGATATTAGTATTCCACAGTAAGTACGTCAAGGGTGTGTAAAGTGTATTTAGTTTACTTATTCGCTCAAAATGTTGAACCGAAGAATACTTCAAATGGCGTTAGACCAGTATCATGAAAGTAAGGAATTGCTATATAATACTGAGATACAATTTCTCACTGTCCAACATTTTTATAGGCTCTGTGGACGGGACTGTAGACGGTAATCCAGGTTTTCTTTAACCTAAGAGTTCTGAAGAATATTCAAGCTACTCCGCTTTGAGACGTACTATACGCTGGTACAAGAAATTAGCGATAGAAGCCATTCTGGACACTTCCATGGTAAATGCTAACTTTATTTTCAAAGAAGTTGAAGACGGTACAATATCTATAACAGATTTTCGCATTTCTGTCATAGAAGACTTGCTAAGATTCAAAATGCCACAAGAAGATCCCAGGCCATCGAAAAGTATTTGTTCTCACACATTTAGTAAAGTAGAAGGTAAGGTTCGAGGTACTGCAAAGTTGTTACAAAAAAAGCAGGATGATCTAATCGAGAAAAACAGAGTAAAGGAGGTGGCAACATTCTGCGGAAATTGTGAAGGTAAACCACAATACTGGTCAGAATGCCTCAATATATTTCATAAGAAGTAGATTTTTAGAAAAAAAATCTATACATTTTATACCAATTGCTTGAGTTTTCTTCGCAAGAAATTGCCTTATTTGTTTTGTACTTACCTGTTACTTTCCTTATTATCTGAATAATAAAAAATATTTAGTTCCGATTTTATGTACACTTCTGTGCAATAAAATCCCGTACACCTATTTTTCGCTATATTAAATCATTCTTATTTATTTGTCAGTGTCAGTGTCATATTTTCGCAATGCCAAAATTAATTAAACATGAAAAAGTTTTAATTCTTTCTAAAATTGAAGAGAGATGGTCTATCAGAGCAGTTGCTAACCATTATCAGTTGAATAAAAGTACTGTTATGAGTGTGAAGAAAAGTGGGAGGAGGAAGGTAGCGTAAAGAGAAAAGACGGTTCAGGCCGATCGAGAAGTTCAAATCTCGTTCAAGATAAAGCACTCCTTGGCTATTTGAGCAAAAATCCGTTTCAAACAGCAGGAGACGCTGTGTTCATGACAAATTTTCCAGCATCGAGGTCAACAGCTAGCCGAAGGATAGGAAAATCGAAAATAAAAAACTGTACAAGTGCCAAGAAGACCATATTAACAGAAGAACAGAAGCAAACCTGCATTATGTTTTGTTTAAATTGTGTCTATCGCCCGTTGGAGTTTTGGAACAATGTTGTGTTTACCGATGAAAAAGTTTTTCAGTCTTGTAATGACGAACATATGTACAAAATATTAGGTTACATTATTTACACAATAAATACAATCGCAGTTATGTGCAGTTGTATCTGTGAATTTTTCAACGTCAATTTTTACATTTGTTATAATATAAATTGAAATCATTCCCATCGAATGGTGTAAAAAAGTAAAAAAAAAATACGTATGTTTTTGTTCTTCTGGATTAATATTATTCAAATACATTACTTTTGAAGTTTCACAATCAATGTCAGTTTTATTATAACCTATATGATAATAAAAAAATCTAAATTCCAAAAAGACTGATTCAATCCACTTAATATTAGTGAAAACTGGATTACTTGATTTTTCAAGTGTACAGGATTTTATTGCACAGAAGTGTACTTACCTGTTTGTACTTTTTTTATTCAAATATCTTTTCTGTTTACCACTAATCTGGCATACTTACCTAATAAAGTTGTTCAAATAAATATAGTCGGTGCTTTTACAAATAATTACAATAAATATATAAATGCTATAATATAAAAACTAAAACCGCTATTGCCTGGGAACAATATACAAATCTGCTGGGCCACAGCGGACACCCTATCATATAAAATTTCATATAAGTTTTACCCCTCGGCCCGGCTGGCTGGTTAAATTATAGATACCGCGGTGGTCACCGGTGTCCGCCATGGCCCAGGCAGAAAAATGCCAAGCGGCCACCGGTGTCCACTATGGCGCTCAACCTGTTAAAGAAAAAACTTACTTCATTGTATATTAATATTAGTATCACTTGAAATTAAATAATTTTGGTCGCTTACACTTGTGCTTGAGGGCAAAAACAAAAAAAAATCAACTGTTCTCTCATTTATTAAGTATAATGCACAACAGAAATTAATACACATTTTAAATAGTATAAAAAATAAAGTTAATAAATTATGAAATTAAGAACAGTAGCAAAATAATTATTTACATTACTGTAGATTTTATAAAAACTTAATATCAAAGGCAAAAATATACAGGGTGAGTCTCCTCTGGCTATGCTGTCGAGTTAGGACTAAAATACAAAACCTAGGATTGAAAATTATGTCTAGGAGCACAGCAAAACATTTATTTGAAATCAAATAATAGAGTGTTATCATTATCAAGAAGCTAGTTTTTGTAAAAAGGATACTCTGTATCTTCACGCCACAATACATGGTTTTTCAATGGAGTTGTAGAGCACCAAAGGAAAAATCAATTGTTAAGTCCCATTTGTAAATAATAAATTACCAATAAATATAGGCAAAACTAAATACAGCAAAAAATGTAGCAAATCCTGCTGAATGAGTAAATTCCTTCTATTTAACAATAGTATCCCAAGATACCTACAAACTATACAATCTGTCAATCATTTTACATTAAAACAAAACCAAACTAGAACTTATGCTTTGAATAAATTATTAATATATAAAATATATTGAAATTAATTTGAAAATGATTAGCATTTATATATCGAACTCTACATACATATTGAAGAGAAAAACAAGCATCAGATTTATATTACCGTAATAAATGTTCCCATAGTTCAAGTTCATCGTCAGCAGCAATGCCAGAGAATAAGACTCAAAAAAGGCACTCAAATGCAAATATCATCGATTCGAATCTTTGAAGTGTCAAAAGTTTTTGTTAATTTCATGTTGAAAGTATTTCGGTAAAACCACATATTTTTGACATGCAAATAAAAGTATGACTAAAGAATAACAAATAACTTTAAACAAATTTAAACTCACCGAAAAATTTAAATACATAATATTCCTACAAATGTTTACATTAGGTAAATAACTGAATTAATATTTTTATAAAACGTATACAGGGTGGATCATTAATAATAGGCCATAGTTCAAGGGTAGATTCTTTGGACCAAAATATGAGGATACAACCGAACATACTTTAGTAAATATATTGTTACTGTGGAAAAAGATACAGGGTGTCAAAATTGTAATTTTTTCTTTTTTTTTTTGCAATATAGTACGGGAGCCCGATCCTTGGGGACAATGTTTTTCATAAAGGTTAAAGCCTAAGGAACAATTTAAGACATATCCTAAAAAAAAATTGCTGCACTTTCAAAATGGCGTCCGTTTAAAAAAAATTTGCAAATATGATTTTTGTCATTTAACACAAAAACTAAAAACTAAAAAAGATAGAGAAAAATTTTCTACAATTTTGTTCCTATACAATATTTGGATAGGAGTTACCATTTTCCAGGTAAATGATTCAGCTCTTAAAAAAAATATAAAACTATGGGAGCCCAACCTAACTGTCCGTGCACCCCCCCCCCCCCCCCCCCCCCGACCCTTGAGGACAATGTTTGTCATAAAGATTAAAGCCTAAGGAACAATTTAAGACATGTCCTAAAAAAAACTGGCTGTACTTCCAAAATGGCGTCCGTTTAAAAAAAAAATGCAAATATTGTTTTTGTCATTTAACACAAAAACTAAAAAAGATGGAGTGTCACCATGGGCGCAGCCAGGGGGGGAGCCATGGGGCCCGGGCCCCCCCCCAAGCCGTCTTCCATGAGCCAAAAAATAAAGAAACAGTACAAAGCAGTATCTAAATTATCCCTTGAAATAAATATTTTGTAATTAATGCCAATATTATCTAATAGAGGAACCTACATACACATCCGTTTTCAACCATTTTTTGAAAAATTTTCCTCATCCTCTGGGGATGATTGGCCCCCCTCAGATGAATTTTCTAGCTGCACCACTGAGTGTCGCAGTGTGCTTGAAGGTGGAAAAATTATGATGAAAATGAGTCCAAAATCGGTTTGCGCAGGCTGATTCTACATTAAAAGTAGATTCAAAATTTATGAAATTTAAAATCGTAGCTGATCCCTTTCGCGTTTTATATACATTTTTGGATTTTAACCCTTTGCAATACCGTAACTTGTATACATCAACTTTTTCTTCAAGCACATAGCACTTTTAGAAATAAAACTATCGTAAATAAGTTTATTATATCTCGTAAATACAGTTCTTTAATTAAAAAAACTTACTCGACAATATTCCATTACTAAAAATTAAATTTCATTTGTTGTGAAACACTTGGAAATAACCAAGAAACAAAAACGTTTAATTAAAATTTAATTATGTTTTTACTTGTGTTTTAATGTCTATACATTTTTTCATTACTGACAAAATAATTTATTTGGATTACACTCTTTGCCGCTAGGTAGCTACTCGTATTTTGTTTCCAAACATAAAGTGTAAATCTCAAAAGTATATAGTATACTTTTTTCCAGAACCAAAAAATAAAAAAAAAATTTCATTGGTTAAAAGTCTGTCAAATTATAACAATTTCAAATGAAATAAATCCTCTCACTAATCGAAAAAAGGTACGTGCTCCATGTGGAAAAAAAGAACCAGAAAATTTTTCATAACTGAAAACACTGAAAAATTGATTAAAAAATTTATATTTGAGGACTTTGATCTATATTTCAAAGGCCATTTCAGAAAATGCCTAATTATACAGATGTCATATTACCAAAGGATACTCGTACATCACAAAATACATGCAACTGTTATACCGTGTGTGTAGTCGCGGGCTAGGCATAAGGAGTAAGAATTACAACATCGCGTGTGCCAGCTGGCTGAAATGAAATAATAGAGCTGGGATGCTCCATCGACGGACGAATTTATGGCTGCCGGTGTTGCCATATTTCTCGCGCTACGAGAATGTACATGCCTAATGGGAAATTACACGCACGGTATATGTTTGACTGGTCGTTTCAAAGGCCACGTTAAAATTGATAAAGGTAAAGGACATAAAAGAGATTTAAAAAACAAAATTGATGTTTCTATGGGACTTTATGGGCGTTCAACAAAATACGAGTAGCTACCTAGCGGCAAAGAGTGTAATCCAAATAAATTATTTTGTCAGTAATGAAAAAATGTATAAACATTAAAACACTTACAAGTAAAAAGATAATTAAATTTTAATTAAACGTTTTTGTTTCTTGGTTATTTCCAAGTGTTTTACAACAAATGAAATTTAATTTTTAGTAATGGAATATTGTCGAGTAAGTTTTTTTAATTAAAGAACTGTATTTACAAGATATAATAAACTTATTTACGATAGTTTTATTTCTAAAAGTGCTAAGTGCTCGAAGAAAAAGTTGATGTATACGAGTTACTATATTGCAAAGGGTTAAAATCCAAAAATGTGGATAAAACGCGAAAGGGATCAGCTACTATTTTAAATTTCATAAGTTTTGAATCTACTTTTAATGTAGAATCAGCCTGCGCAAACCGATTTTGGACTCATTTTCATCATAATTTTTCCACCTTCAAGCGCACTGTGGACTAATTTATCTGGAAAATGGTAACTCCTATCAAAATATTGTATAGGAACAAAATTGTAGAGAATTTTATGCACATTGTTTTTTATGAAAAAAGTTTTTGTCCATCTTTTTTAGTTTTTGTGTTAAATGACAAAAACAACATTGGCAACAGTTTTTTTTAACATATGGCCGCCATTTTGACAGTACAGCCAGTTTTTTTTAGGACATGTCTTAAATTGTTCCTTAGGCTTTAATATTTATGAAAAACATTGTTCCCAAGGATCGCGCGGGGGGTGCACGTACAGCTAGGGAGGGCTCCCGACTAATATCTTAACTACCTTTTGACCCAATTTGGTAAAAAAACATTTCTTAGGCTAAGAAACAATAATTTACGTATTACATCACGCTAGAACGTGGAGGGCGCCTCGAATATTTTTCTTTTTTTTACGAAACGTTGACTAGAAAATCTCATGCAGGGGTCATTTCTACGTAAAAAAAGGTACATTCAATAGAACTTAATAATTCCAACCGTTTTCGAGAAAACTATCGCATAGATTTCAAAAATTCTTTGAAAACAAACCCAATTTGAAAAGGAAAAATTGTATTTACTGAAAGGTGTACTTTGGTGATTTCAAAATGTTAAACTAATGAAATTGTACGTAAATGACAGAACTAAGACGTCCCCAAAGCACACTTTTCAATAAATACAATTTTTCCTTCTCAAATTGGATTTGTTTTCAAAGAATTTTTGAGATCTATGGGACAGTTTTCTTGAAAACGGTTGTAATTATTAAGTTCTATCAAGTGTACCTTTTTTAAATTAAATTATTGTTTCTTAGCCTAAAAAATGTTTCCTTACCAAATTGGGAGAAGATCGATCAAGAGGTAGTTGGGATATTGCAAAAAAAAGAAAAAAAATTACAATTTTGACACCCTGTATCTTTTTCCACAGCAACAATTTACTAAAGCATGTTTGGTTATTTCCTCATATTTTGATCCAAAGAATCTACCCTTGAACTATGGCCTATTATTAATGGTCCACCCTGTATAGTCGAATAAAACTGTGCTTTTTTCAACGATTGTTTGAGGGCAATTTTTTTGTGGAAACGCAATCTGTATGTTACCAGGAAGTTACAGTAAAGTTTTGTCCAATCTGGGAGATAAGCGACTTGGAAATTAAGATTTAACTTTGAAACACATGTTTATGAATCATTTTTTTTTATCTCAGATTCTGTTCACCGAATTAAGACAAACAACAATTCAAAATGTTTTTAAATAAGTTATTAATAAAACTGCATGCGTTCAAATCTGATCTGCCATTTTGTGTTTTTCTTTGCAAAAAATTAAAACCACGAAAAGAACCTAGCACAAATCTTTCAGTGGAATTGGTTGAAATTGCAGTATGTTGTTTCAGTGCCTTTTTTGACTCATGGGATTGCTGAACTTACCTACGGCCTGTGCGTCAAACTTCACATTCATAAAAAAACTACCACTTTATGCACTTGTTGCATAAATTACTGGTATAAGTTTCCATAATAGTTTACATCTATAAGATCTACAGTTGTAGATTGGCTCTCTTAACAAGTGACCATGATATGCGGAAAATTTATCACACCGAAAGGAGACCAAAAATGACCAAAAAAATTATTTTTTTGTAGAAATGCGCCGCCAATGACGTTAACCAATCTGACGTAACGCGGTTCAACCATATCACTTCACTTCCCCCTTTATTAGACTTGGAATTGACAGCAAAGCTGGACAGGGTAGAAGTGACTTTTTGGTTTTAATCAAATCACATTACAAAAATAGCAAAATACTTCAAAGATATTGATCATATGCTAGTGAACTCTACAAGTAGATATAAGAGATATGTGGTTCACTAGCTATCTACAAAATCGGATGCAATATGTCGAAATCAGCAATCTAAAATATTATCCTCAAACATTGGTGTACAGCAGGAGTCCATTCTAGGGCCTCTGCTACACATCATCTATGTAAATGATTTTTATCTTCCAAACTCCATTATGTATGCTGGTGACACCACCATTCTTGTTAGTGAAAACAATGTAGATTCACTTGTTAAGAGAGCCAATCTACAACTTCAAGAAGCGCACACTTGGTTTGCACAAAATTAAGTAATTTTAAACAATAAAAAATCATTAGTTTTAAGATTTAACTGGTCAAAAAAAGCACTTGATCAGAGTTTGTTAATTAGAACAAATAATGGTACTCTTAGACAAGAGAATAATATCAAATTTTTAGGCATCCACTTATCTGACAACTGTACTCGCTTAAAAGCATCTTCAAGCTGTAGCTTGTTAGTTGCAGAAAAGCTGTGGTCTGAAAAACAGTTGTATACTCATAGTTTATTCTTGGGTGTGTCGGACAGTCTATTATGTGTAAACAGTTACAAATTTTTCTTAAAATAAATTGCATTTTTTACAAAATGAACAGGAAAAATAAATATTTAGCAAATAATGAGCTTGAAAAAATCTTTCCTAGATGTAAAAAGGCTTGGATGTTATTATGGTGTGGAGAATATGTGGTGTTGGAATATTGATGCAACTTGCATTAGTTCTTCAGTATACAAATTCTGTATACACCAAATGAAAATACACGCGCACAATAATAATAATTATTAAAAGAAAAAAAAAACTTTTTTATTTAGATTATTAATGAAGTAAGAACGTTGTATACTTTTAACAATTATATATTATATGTTTGCATACCTATTAAATAAAACGTTTATCTTCTATCTTTGTTTATTTCAACTTGCGCATATAAGCACGCATCTTTGGAGTCGGGAACCGCATTAATGCGCGAGAATAATAAACGGGAGACGCACGATTGCGCAAACGCAAAAAATCCCCGTTTGTGAGGCCAGTCCCCTAAAAAAACGCCCGATACATCAGTTACAAAAAGTTACTGACAGGTCTGTATTGTTGATGTATTATTTTGCTCATTTTCATTCAGTGATATCTTACGGCATTATTGCATGGGGTGTTTCACATGAAAGTATACGAGTTTTCCAATTTTAAAAAAGAGCTATTAGATACATTGTAGAAGTAAAAGGACTAGCTGTAGAGAATTTTTCAAAGAACTCGGTGTACTACCTCTACCCTGTGCACTAATTTATCAGTTACTACTTTACGCGAAGTCCTACAACACTAGAAATAATTTGACCCTTGAAGTACCCACACATAATTTGACTGTGTACAAGAGGAGTCCAAAATATCTTGCAATAATTGTTTATAACAAGCTGCCTAACAGTTACAAACCACTAAATAAGAATAAGTTCAAAACAACTATAAAATGTTTACTGTTAAACAAATCTTACTACTCACTAAAAGAATATCTTGATGACAGACGGTAATTACTTTTCTTGTGTGTTTATTTTTTATTATTGTTATTATGATAATTCTAATTTATTTAACTGTGTGTGTACCAATTTACACAGTATTCTTTCTTTTTGTTATATACTACTTATCACCTGACGTACCATATATACACATTATGTATCAAAAAAATGGTCAATAAAATTTATTTATTTATTATTTATTTAAACACTAAATAAGAATAAGTTTAAAACAACTGGTGATTTTTATTTTTTTGCAAAAAAAATAGCAGATCAGATTTGAACCTATGTAGTTTTATTCATATTTTTATTATCTGTTTGGCCTGATCCAATAAACAGAACCCGGAGATATAAAAAGAAACAAACTAACAACAGGTTTTTAAAAAAAAAAACTTTATTTCCACACTCACCTCCTAGACTGGGCGAAACTAGTAACTTCCTGATAATAAAAAATAATAATAATAATAAAATCGAATTTTCCAGTACATTAAAGTACTTAGGCACTCATCTTGATGAACGATTAAACTGGACAGAACATGTCAATAATCTTGCAAAGAAATTAAACAGCTGTTACTTTGCCCTTTTTAATTTAAAAAGATGTCTCGAAACAAAATTCCTTATTAATGTTTACTATGCTTTAGGCTATAGTCACATTAGCTATAATATTCAATTATGGGGTAACTCTGTCAATGCGCGCCGAATATTCCTCTGTCAGAAAAGAATAATTAGACTGATATTCAATTTAAAATGCCAAGAATCTTGTAAACCTTATTTCATCAAACATTCTATCTTAACCGTACCATGTATATTTATTTTAAAATCTGTAATATATGTAAAACAAAACTATGAGCAATTTGTAAAAAATCATGATTCCCACAAATATCCCACTCGCAGCGGCTTTTAACTAAAGCTCCCCCAGCACCGAACAGCTCTGTTTGAAAAATCACCTGATTTTATCGGTCCAAAATTATTTAATAGACTTCCTCAATCAATTCGAGAGAAAAACTCCATACAATCTTTCAAGTCTAATGTAAAAAAAATATTACTCGAAAAGTGCTACTATAGCGTGGGTGAGTATTTGTGCGACTCATAATCTTATAGTTGCCTCCCTAAATTTATAAAATAATATTACTAAATGCAAGGTTTTGTAAAGGAACTACCTCCTCCTTATTATTCTATGCCTTAATTTTTAAACTTTTATAATTGTGATTCACTAGTGATTTTATCGACTGTTATTGTGTCTACTGTATGTACTCGTATCACTGAAATTTTATGACTTGTTCTATCCATTGTTTTAATGGCAAAAGAATCAATAAATTATTATTATTATTATTATTATTAATACATTGCATTTCCACAAAAAATATTTCCCTCTCCTCAAACAATCACTGAAATCATATTTTTGATGCCTCGTTTTATTCCACTATAGTAACCACCGTTTACACACTTAATATCTGCCACGATGGCAATACCAATATTTATAGTATTATATCGTCCATAGCAGTAAATTCCAAATAATATGCTTTCGAACAATAATACACTTTAAACAAAGTAGGCTGCCAATTGGGCCATTTTATCCTTCGGTTGTCGTCCTCTACCACCACGTCCTCTTCCTCGCCCCCCAGCAACTTTTCCCCCTCTAAAAGGACGAGGCCTACTAGTTACAGCTGCTTTCGGCCTGTCCACTAGTTTACCAAAGTCGTTATTACAAAAAACGCACCCTTTCATTTCCGTCGCACCGTTTGGTAGTTTGGTTTTCTCCTGCTTATATTCCACGTTGACCATTTGAGATCCACACTCGCAGATATCCTCGAGAACTGTTACTTTTTGAGCATCTTCGAAAAGGTTAATTATAGTATCGCACCTAAAAATAAAACAAGACCGTAGTTTAATAACGTATAGGTCTACAAAGAAAAAAAAGGTCTTGTCCTAAGGTTCTCATCTACACACCGAAGCCTGTTTTGGATTAAAAAAAAAATTTCTATCATGTCAGTTTTCCTCTACGAAGTTAGTCCGTGATCTATTAGGTCTATGACTGGTTTATATACATATCAATTTTATGTTACCGTGCTGTAAATGATTGCTTACCTATTGCATCCCAATTTCCATTTTGGTCCAGATGACGGATCCAGAACTAAGACACCATACTCACATTCGCTGCAGTTGCACACTCCATTTGAATTTAAACTGTAGGGGCACGTGGGATGAGAGCAGGAGTTGCAGCCATTTCCTTTCCTCATATCTCTAAAATTACATGGAAAATATTTAACACACTACTTCCTAAAGAAATTATACTGTATGTTAACCACTGGAGTAGGTTTGGATAGAGAGTCGAGATTTTATGGACCGATAGTAAGCTGTCAAGATCAAATTTTAAGCACAAACATGGTGTGCTCAAAAATAAGCGATAAAAAAGACATTTTTCTCAAGTTTTACATACACTAGGATCATACGTACAGCGTTTACAAGTGATACAACTAAAATACCTTCTGTCATCATACTATCAAGTGTAATCACTAATGTAGATCAAAAATAAAAGTGGTCCTAACACAGATACTTCCTAAAGAAACTAAACTACTGTATGTTAACCACTGAAGTAGGTATGGATAGATAGTAGAGATTTTATGGACCGATAGTAAGCTATCAAGATCAAATTGTAAGCACAAACATGGGGCGCTCAAAAATAAGCGATAAAAAACACATTCTTCTCAAGTTTTACGTACACTAGGATCATACGTAGAGCGTTTACAAGTGATACAACTGAAATACCTTCTATCATCATACTATCAGGTGTAATCACTAATGTAGATCAAAAATAAAAGTGGTCCTAACACAGATACTTCCTAAAGAAACTAAACAACTGTATGTTAACCACTGAAGTAGGTATGGATAAATAGTAGAGATTTTATGGACCGATAGTAAGCTGTCAAGATCAAATTTTAAGCACAAACATGGTGCGCTCAAAAATAAGCGATAAAAACACATTCTTCTCAAGTTTTACGTACACTAGGATCATACGTAGAGCGTTTACAAGTGATACAACTGAAATACCTTCTATCATCATACTATCAGGTGTAATCACTAATGTAGATCAAAAATAAAAGTGGTCCTAACACAGATACTTCCTAAAGAAACTAAACAACTGTATGTTAACCACTGAAGTAGGTATGGATAAATAGTAGAGATTTTATGGACCGATAGTAAGCTGTCAAGATCAAATTTTAAGCACAAACATGGTGCGCTCAAAAATAAGCGATAAAAAACACATTCTTCTCAAATTTTACGTACACTAGGATCATACGTAGAGCGTTTACAAGTGATACAACTAAAATACCTTCTGTCATCATACTATCAAGTGTAATCACTAATGTAGATCAAAAATAAAAGTGGTCCTAACACAGATACTTCCTAAAGAAACTAAACTACTGTATGTTAACCACTGAAGTAGGTATGGATAGATAGTAGAGATTTTATGGACCGATAGTAAGCTGTCAAGATCAAATTTTAAGCACAAACATGGTGCGCTCAAAAATAAGGGATAAAAAACACATTCTTCTCAAGTTTTACATACACTAGGATCATACGTACAGCGTTTACAAGTGATACAACTAAAATACCTTCTGTCATCATACTATCAAGTGTAATCACTAATGTAGATCAAAAATAAAAGTGGTCCTAACACAAATACTTCCTAAAGAAACTAAACTACTGTATGTTAACCACTGAAGTAGGTATGGATAGATAGTAGAGATTTTATGGACCAATAGTAAGCTGTCAAGATCAAATTTTAAGCACAAACATGGTGCGCTCAAAAATAAGCGATAAAAAACACATTCTTCTCAAGTTTTACGTACACTAGGATCATACGTAGAGCGTTTACAAGTGATACAACTAAAATACCTTCTGTCATCATACTATCAAGTGTAATCACTAATGTAGATCAAAAATAAAAGTGGTCCTAACACAGATACTTCCTAAAGAAACTAAACTACTGTATGTTAACCACTGAAGTAGGTATGGATAGATAGTGGAGATTTTATGGACCGATAGTAAGCTGTCAAGATCAAATTGTAAGCACAAACATGGTGCGCTCAAAAATAAGCGATAAAAAACACATTCTTCTCAAGTTTTACGTACACTAGGATCATATGTAGAGCGTTTACAAGTGATGCAACTGAAATACCTTCTGTCATCATACTATAAAGTGTAATCATTAATGTAGATCAAAAATAAAAGTGGTCCTAACACAGATACTTCCTAAAGGAACTAAACTACCGTATGTTAACCACTGAAGTAGGTATGGATAGATAGTAGAGATTTTATGGACCGATAGTAAGCTGTCAAGATCAAATTTTAAGCACAAACATGGTGTGCTTAAAAATAAGCGATAAAAAACACATTCTTCTCAAGTTTTACGTACACTAGGATCATACGTAGAGCGTTTACAAGTGATGCAACTGAAATACCTTCTGTCATCATACTATCAAGTGTAATCACTAATGTAGATCAAAAATAAAAGTGGTCCTAACACAGATACTTCCTAAAGGAACTAAACTACTGTATGTTAACCACTGAAGTAGGTATGGATAGATAGTCGAGATTTTATGGACCGATAGTATGCTGTCAAGATCAAATTTTAAGCACAAACATGGTGTGCTCAAAAATAAGCGATAAAAAAGACATTCTTCTCAAGTTTTACATACACTAGGATCATACGTAGAGCGTTTACAAGTGATAAGACTGAAATACCTTCTGTCATGTTACTATCAAGTGTAATCACTAATATAGATCAAAAATAAAAGTGGTCCTAACACAGATCCTTGAGGTACCTCTTGCTTAGTGAAATAAATTTATTCAGTAAAATTTAAAACTTTGACGAATCAAGCTAATTACAAGAGTCACAAACCATTTCCTATTTCATCAAATTTATTTTCTTTTATTGATGGTTGTAAAGCTGTAGACTATAGAGCTTTTGTCATTAGGTATTTATTCTTGCTCAAACTGACGAGCATTTATCAAAGAATTAGTCTATACTAAATTTACTCAGCATAGGAAAAAATATTACACACAAAAACTATTAAAAATAGAGAGTTGTAAAGTTTCGTAGATGAGATTTGCTCCAGTCGCTAATGGTCAAAACCTCTACCAAATCTAGTGAATGACTGAGGAGGTCTCTCCAGTTAACTATAGTAGCATATATCATCTTTTAAACTAGACTTAATATTTTCATCTTGTCCACAACTGAGAAAAATGTCTATAGAATATACAGATTGGTCCATCCAAATACGAACACAGACCAACCTGTATTTGGTACTCGGTAAGATCAAAGTCATTGTTAATATCTCTTACTTGAATGGTGGATTGTTATAACAATAAGGGCAAAACACGAAGCTCTTCCCCTTGTTTCCCATGGTCCAACAAAGCAATTCAAAGTCATCCAATGGGCACTTCAATTCTCTGAATAATTTCACCGTTCCATTCTGTGGTAAACTAAATGTCTCGTCACACTGAGGACAATGTAACCTGGCTGGCTTCGCCTGAATATACTTCATGTACCTTCTGCACTTTCCGCATCTACAAAGAACCAATGCTATTGTACTGGGGTCAAGTGATAGAAGCCTATGCTAAGTTTCGCAAAAGAAGCTTTGTTTTATTGTTTCAATAAAGAATTATTATTAAGTATTATTATTATTATTGTTATCAATGCGAATGGCTTTGTTTTACCTTGAGTGGGCCTTTCCGGAAGCGCTCAGTGGTGAAAACGATACTTCAAACAACTGATCCATACCATCGATGTTTTTCACGAAATACTGAAATTTGAGCTTGAAAATTTCGACTGTGTGTTTTAGCACGGCTTGGAAATTCGCTTTACCAACTGCGATCAGATTCAATTGCTCCTCTACGGCGGACCTCATAGTTGGCAGCACCAACTCTTCATCAATCTAAAATAAAGCACGTTAAAACCACGATAGTGTCTGGAAGTCATTTTTTGACCTCTTGGATTTTGGACTCCGATAAATCTTAAGACAACCTTGTGTATGGAATAAATTGAAAAAATTATTATTATTATTATTGCTATACCTTTTGGTATCCATGAACCAGCACGATACCCAAAGTCGTAGGTTTCAACCTTCTACCAGATATAACAGTGACATAATTTCTCTGGCAAATATTGTTAATATGCACCGGTATAGAGGCATCGGTACCAATTCCGTGTTTTTCCATCAGCGTTATAAGTTCTGCCTCCGTTAAATAGTCTGGAGGCGAGGTTTGCTGTTCTGTCAATTTGGCATCTCTTATCGGAACAATTTCGTTCTCTTGTAGGTTTGGCACAATTTCGTTCTTTCCAAAGGCCTAAAATTTAATTGGTTCGACATAGTTCAAGCAAGCAATAAGAGAATTTTAAACTAAATTAACACAATTTCAGAGGTGCGTTTTATGTGATTTTTAAAACAGATATTCTTTAAGTCACTCCAATTTTCACAACAATTTATATATCTATGACATCAATCAATCAATCAATCAATCAATCAATCCTTTATTGCCATAAAGAAACATCCAAGTGGACGAGGCATTGTCAGATACAAAAAAATTACAGTAAGTAAATCTTACTAATTACTACATGTTATATGAAGTCACATGTTTTCTGTTCTTTCCCAACAGTGGAGATTATAGTAAACAGACAAATGACCATATTAAAGAGAAATGAAATAATATTCAGGACTTACGAGCCAAGTCATGACCGTAGTGAAACCAGGATCGAGCAGAGTCTTGCCAGACACGCTGAATATTTCTTCATTGATAACAAGAGTGGCAGTGGTAGTTAGATATTTACAATCCTTGGCTAAAGTACCGATGAAATGTCTTGTGATGTAATCGTATAACTTCCAGGCATCTCCGTCCAGTTCATTCCTCGATGCAGCTTTCATCGGGGTGATTGGAGGATGGTCGCCTAAAAATTGCAAAATTGGGATTTTTAATCTAAGACAAGGACAATTTCTGCAACGATCAGTAGGACGGCTGAATTCACGATTATAGGTTGTCGAGTACTTTCCTGATGTGAATACTGTTGGTTTGCTTGCGGTTGCAAAAAATGAACGATAAGTAAGATGGCTGAAAGTGGTATAGTATAATATGAGATTTACACATGTGAATTATATAAAACTAAGTAAATACTCTGCTGTGTTAAGAAGCTACGTTCAAATGCACGTTACCATTGTAAAAAATTAACAATAAGTAGGATGGCTGACAATAGGTAAATAATTTAATACATTGCTTTTATCCACTTCACAAACAATGTAAATATGTCACTAACACCACTGACCTAAGCATATACTTTAATAATAATCTTGAAAAGACAACTTTGCCTTACCAAAGAAAGATATAAACAAAACAACACATTTTAACTGCAGCTAGAGATGGGTTGTTATTTTGTCACGGTATTTTTAAGTAACTTAACATTGCATTTCTTAATTCTAAAATAACCATAAAGAATGACGAACCATAGATTTAGCAGCCCCAGTACATCTTTCGAAAATGATAAGACATGACCCATGACCCTCATTTCTATTCACTCTATGTATGGTGACCGGGCATTGAAACCGAAGCCGGTCGAGTAATTTCGGTCATTCCAAAGTTACTTTACTTTGTTGCGGTATTTTTCTGGAGCGATCACCTTTCCCATCTCTAATGGCATAATGCCAATTAATATCCCCGGGAGCATAACGTAGCACCGGTGTTTCATCTATCCATGCGTGTGCCTTAGATGATAATACAGCACTTGTAATGCTCTATCATGTCTATGAACACAGAATGAGACAGCGTATGCCAGACAAGCCAATAACAGTGTCTCCGGCGCCCTTTGGCAAGCCCTGTAGTTGACATCAGAGACCTCCATATCCAAGACATGACTTCAATAGAGACACCAATCCTGGCAAGCCACCTTTCAATTTCAGACTTCAACCCAGCTGACATTAGGAAAGCAAAGGTCAGCTTTTCAGATAGGCCCATGTCTTCAGTGTTCTTGTAGAAGGCTCCACGCAAGGGCTTATCATTATGCAGCTGCAGAAATTTGCTTTGATTTGTTGGTTTTGTATGGGTTTTTTAGCTAAGAGACTTTTATTATTTTTATTATTATTTTTCTATTAGTCCACTTGAATCGTGTACACTTATTTTCAAAATGCTCCATATCTTATCGCTCCTTTTCGCTAGTTTTTGTAAAAATGAACAAAGGAAAGCTTCCACAAAATAATTTAGTACATGCTTATGATACTGGGTCAAATACCAATATTTATGTTTTCAACATCAATTTGTCTATGTATTAAAAAAGTCTTTATTACTTCTGTAGCGACATAAATAATCACCTATCAACAACCCCTTTTAAACACATTAATCCAATAACCAAATTTAAAATAACATGTACGGGGTTAACTTCAACTTTTTTTACTCTATTCAAGAATACCACAATAAGTAATTTTATCCAACACTTTCATATAATGTGATCTTTATTGATGAGATTTTGAAAGTATAAAGTGGCCCATAAGTCACTAGTAAGATAAAGTAGTGAGCTAAAGTATACTTTAGATCACTAGTGAGGTAACGTGATTTAGTCACTAAAGAGTAATTTTAATATAAAAAAAGTCCAAGAAATTTATTTATTGTCTTTATTATACGGAAAATTAACAAAACAAAGAATCCATGCACTAACACTTATTTATTTATATTTACGTTAACATTTACTGTCATCATTTTCGATTTTTCACAAAGAAAACTGCTCTCCTATACACAATTTTTCTCTATACTAGTAACGTCTGACTCGTTGCGCTCCTCTCCCTGTATTTTTTTAGCAATAACAATCTTGTTTGAGACTGAATCTACCAATCATCCCCCGCCACGGTGGATGATTTCCACCCACCGTAACGTTTAAGGGTGGTAATGTCACCCCCAGCATAGGCCAAAAGGTTGCTTAGGAACGGAGCATGCTATTGCTAGTATACAAATCTGCATCTGGAAATTGCAAATAATCAGCTACAATTCTTGGAATTTTTGAGAGCTTATTTAATCCAACGCATTGGACAGTGCACTGCCCCTTTGAAAATTTATGAAAAATCTTTTGTGAGACACATTTTGCGGTCTTAAAGACACGTTTCCTAATCAAATCAAGTGGGTTTACCGAAAATCCTTCATTTAAAACTGTGAAACTTCTTGATTTATTCATCTTGGTATCTGGTATGAATCTATATAGATATTGTTCTTTATCTTTTATATCGTCGACGCTTAAGTAGGTCACTTCACCGTAACGGCAAGCACCGCAAACTCCCAATATCAATACAACCTAAAAAACCCAAACAATTAAATACATAAAAGCAAGAAGATCATAATAAACATCTACCTTTGACATAAGATGCTCACCGTCAGGGGCATTCATCAAATATTGTTCGATATGTGCTCTTTCCAAAATTTTGGCCTTTTTGGGTTTAAAATCTCTTGATTGGCTTTTTAAGTATGCCACAAGTTTTCCATATCTTGTTATATGAAAGTTCCTGTATACTTTTAAAGTTGCCTTTATCATAGAATATTTAGTCCACATCAAAGAAGGTGCAATTTTTTTACTCAAATGTAGAAAGTAAGCGAGAAGCACTTCTTTGTCTATAGCACTAACTCCTCTTTTTTTCATCCAATTTTCAAATTGTAGATATTCTTTAAAATAGGTTACTTTGGATTTTTCTGGAATTAAATTAGCTGTAGCTTCTTTGGCTTCTTGCAAAATATCGGTCGGAATTTCCATATTATATCTTTCACAATTTTTCATTTTGATGCTAATTACACAATGTTTATTAAACAAACCCCTGCTTACAAACAAAATGGATAACAACCACAGCTTTCTCGGCACATCCATTTAGAATCTACTTAGCAATAAGCAACTTGTATTTTATATTTTTAGAGAAACACTGTTGACTTTGACATTGAGAACTGACAAAAAATCGATGACATGACGTTTTAATAATTTTATTGTTTATCACTGAAAAAGCATTTATATGAAAGTGTTGGATAAAATGTTGTATTAGACACGTGAGTTATTACATATAAGTCACTTAAGAAAATTAGCCCACTCGCCCTTCGGGCTAGCGGGCTAAACTTTTTTTGCGTGACTTATACAGATTTGGCAAATATAGTTTGTAATATAGGGAATAAACTTCTTTACGGATAGGCTATTGAAAGCAAAATGTGTGGGGTCATTGACGCGGTCAAGCAGTATTGGTATGAACGAATTCCAATGCCCTGCGTTGATCTACGACAAGGCGTAGTTTACCTGCGTTGATACACGTTTACATATTACCAACTACATTTGCCGAATCTGTATATAACAAACTCACTAGTCTATTAATTGCATTATGTCTTTACATTTTTAGCTGTGTACTTTAAATACTTATACCGCTCTGTTTTGTTTATTATTTTAATCATTTACTTTATAAGATTTTACATGTAGTGTTTATTATTATTATGCCTGTCTATTAATTATTATTGTTATTCTTCTATTTTGAAGGTGATATGACTGATATGCCAATAAAGTTATTATTATTATAAAAGTAAATTCTGTCCTACCGATCTTTACAGAAATCGTCACTGCTTCTTAGACTATTTAGAAAAATGTTAAGGCCGTTACAACTAAGAGTAAATTGTTAATGTAAAGGAGACTATGAGAGGTGTGATCAAAATATTACCGGCATCATGCCCTGCCTTTGGCCTATTCACTCCATTCGCTAATATCTCTTTAACTTCGTCCCCCCAATCAGAGTTACTTTGCTGTTGTCTCAAAACACCACTGAAGAAAAATAAATTACTAAAAGTTGCCCTATTGTCAAAACTAGTTACACTCACAGAAGATCAAAATTATCTGGATACCTAGTAGTTTCTGTTCTAGGATAACTTATATAGCCTTGGGTGTACAGTTTTTCTGCGATTTGCATCGCGTGATGGGGTCCCATTCCCAGTCCAGAGCTAGCAACTCTCATAAGTTCCACAGTGTTCAACGCCACAGGCCTGGCTCTTGTTTTTTCTTTCGATGTAACACTTATGACCCTACAAGTTGTTTTGTGATCATCAGACCTCATATCTCATGTTGCAATTTTAAACATTTCCAACTTTCTATTTTAAAATCAAAATATTTCTACATTACGAAATGTGACTTACTTGGCTTGCTTCTGGTCTTTAACTAATTGCAGAAACAGGTTCGCCACTTCCTTATCAAAACTTCTCACTCTTTGCCATTCCAATGCAACGTCTTGATCATCTTTTGTTTTAACAGTCACCTGGACACACCAGTACGCTTCTGGTTTGAAAGTTTGAATCTCATCATGCCTTTGCACACAAAAACCTAAAGTTGGAGTTTGGCAAGGTCCGTACGATATTAAAGATGCATCCAAATCTCCATAACGGCCTTGGAAAAATTTAGTTTGAAATCTTGTAAAGGCACATCCAATTCTGAGATCTAGTTCTTGTCTAGCATCCACGCTCTTTGCCTCATTTTCATTGGGAAAAACTACAAAAGATTTAATAAAAAATGTGAGACATGACCAAAATTCTAATCAACTAAATTATTCTTACACAGAACTTCTGATTTTCACCAAATTAGGTGGGGATTTATTATTTAAGGAAAGAAAGCAAGAAACAATTTATCACATCATGCTTTGAGGAGGACACCCGACAAGCCATTTAGTTATTTTTTTAAACGAAACGTTTAGGCATTTCTGGCTAGGTAATATGATAAAGGCATTATTTTTACGTGAATCTGGTATGCTCGTGCTTGTAATATAATATAATAACGGTACGTGAAAGAATTTGAACATTCCAACTGTTTCGAGGACAGAGGAAACCACTGTTATTTCAGCTTAAACCCAATTTAGAAAAAATTATTAGACCGAGTACCTATTAGACTATTTTAAAAAAAGGTTGAATGAAAACAATTTATTTTAAAACATTTTCATAAGATTTATTACATGAGATGTGATATAAATTACATTTGATGTAATTACAGTTTTATTTGGCTCAAAATCAACTTTTTTTCAAAATAGTCTGTTTCTAATATCTCCTTTTCTAAATTGTGTGTGTTCCTCGGTGTGTTCAAATGTGTAACGGTATTTTTATGCCCACGTACGGTATACAAATTTACTCTATCGTGAAGTGCTCGAAGCACTGATTTTAAAAAGTGTTAAGCACAATGCTCCTGAGTACAAAAAAAATTCTTAAGAGTGTTTCGACCAGCGCTAAGCACAGTGCTTAGGAACAGCTCTGGAGAAAATTAGTTAAAAAGTGGAAACATACTCAAAGTGTTAAATGCTGCTTTAATATCCTTTTCAGTAATGGCTGAAAATTTTGCACGGAAAGTTACACTATTTGAATAAACGTTGTCAATCATGCTGCTGGCAACAGCATTCATAACTTCAAAACAAATGTTTTCGCCTTCTTTATCACAATCCAGCCACAAAACAAGATTGTCACAACCTTTCGCCTCGGCAGATAAGAAAGCTGGCATTTTCAATTTTGGCGTTGCTTCCTTCTTCTCAATGGGGCAAGAAAATAATTCTACAGGGTCTACTCTATCCCAATTATTATATTTGCTAATGAAATCCACTCCTAATACATGACCACATACAGAGGTCATCTTAAAACGTGCTGGACAACTTAAAAAACTTCCATTCCATTCGTGGATTGAACAAGCTCCATTGAAACCTAAAAAACTTAAATTTTTAACGACGTATTGAATATAAATTACTATATATTATACCTTTTCTGGATGAATTTTTTCCATTACTCAAAATGTTCGCTAAAGAGGCTGCTAAAGATGGTTTTTCCGCTACCATTAAAACAGTCTTCATTTTTGTGGTGACTTATTAGAATTAAGCATGTAATACTGAATTATTCTAGCACACCGTTCTTAACGTAAACAATTAATCATAAAGACGACTTTCAACAAATAAACATAACCTCTTAAAATAAATATGACATAATTATTTTTTCTGCTTCTTCCATTTAATGGTCCTGAGATACCAACAATATCCGCACTTTTCTAAATTCACCGGTGGACGCACCGGGTGAACAAAATACGAAGCTGATTGGCTATGCTTTTCAAAATAGCCAATCAAATAATGTTATTGCTTACCGGTGCGATCCACCGGTGAATTTAGAAATCTGCCCTATACGTACGTTAGAGTAGGTTTGGAAATAGTTTATTTATATACATTTTTGACATCTCTCCGCCAACGATTTCATAGTGTTGCGCAGAGTTATTGGATTTAAAATTAATATAGGTATTAATTGTAATTACTATTTTTTGACATTATAAGACAAGATAGAGATGCGAAGATGTAAAATACAATTGCACGATACCACTGTATCCATAGACTTAAGTCTATGACTGTATCAAATGCATTTTATGTCAAATGTTTTAATACCACCGGTATAAAATTACCTGTCAAAGTGTCAAACAGAGGACCCTTACTTCTGTGCTTACTCTTTTATTTGAGGTTATATGCATGATATTTTAGCATTTATCTACAAAACTAAGTATAGTTTTTTTACTTAAAAATTGTCAAATTTCTATTTTTGGTTTTTGTTACCAACCTGACGAAAGGGGGAAGGTAATCAGCTGATGTCACTCCCCTTACTTTATTGGCTGATGTAATCATTTGGGTGGCGACTGGGTCGCATTCTTTTGAAGCTTTTACTTTCGCTTTGTGTAAACGCATCTTTACATTATGTACTTAATTTATGGATTTTTTCGTTTCATTTTTTAAAATTGTTGGCGACATTGCATATATTCACAAAAGTACCCAACTAGAAGCATGAGGCATTTTCGGCATTTTTTACTAGTAATAAAGTTTTCGTCGTTCAAATGTAGTGGCAAATTTCGAAAGTTTAGTGATAGCGATTAGAGAATTGTACTTACCACATTTTCATTTCAGTTATGTACTTGAAAATCCTTCATAAGTTTATTTATGCTTTAGTATGCATCGTATTAAGTGAGACAACATCAATTGAAGAATTAAAAAGGACATTTGGTTCAAAAATATGTATTGAAGGTGCTGACAGCTTTTGTAATTTCAAATATATATTTTTTAATTATTTAATTACAGGTTCCTTATCGACCATCACAACAAAATCAACTGAAACACTTTCCATAAAGGAATCAAACTCCAAAGCATATACACATTTTGAAAATGTTTCGGTGATAGAAAATAAGAAGTTGGAAAAATCTGCCCAATCGGAATTAGCAGAACTAGTTCACTATAATGAAATACAATACTTTTTTAAGTTAGAAAAAGAAGAGGTAGGTGTGAAATAAACACCCAACTTTAGCTTTAACATATGTATGTCTGAAAACTCCTCAACCGTGATAATAAGTGTATGTACAGTATTTGAAATTTTTTCTTTAGGTGCATTAAATGATGAACAAACTACGGCGCTCTGCCGATACATGTTGGGCATTTGCGGTGTTTATAACCTAGGCAGTTACAGTATATATAAATGTACATTTGAAATGTAGCACCCAAAGTAAAAAGCGTATTGATGTATTACCCAATAACATATCGTGGACTTGGTTACTCTCCCGGCAAACAATAACAATTTTTAGACCTGTGCACTCGAATTTTATCTGTATAACTTCTTGTTCAATTAAACTCAGTAGAGATTGTTATTTATCCATTTTCAATTTGATAACTCGACATATTGGACCCATTAGCCTATTCTCTAATCATTAACAGCCGTTGGCACCGTATTGTTTAACAGAGGATTAATCTTAAACCTCCGTTAAATTTAAAATTTGCTTTGCACCGTTCTTTAATCCTTGATTAAATTAGCTTAAACTTGCATTAACTTAAACCACCAAAGTTGGCTGCTTAAAGGGCGATTAAATTTAATCACAATTTCTGCGCAGTCGTCGATGTTGTACATAACCTCAATTTTTAGTATATTTTCATTTTTCAGTTTTATTAACAAATATTTGCTTTTTCTTGAGACGTTACGTTATTTGTTTGTTTATTATACTCTTCGCAAATACGAAAACGAAGAGTATATTGCATTTGATCGGCACATTTCTGAAACCGTAAATATCGCTCGCAGACAAGTCTTTAAACTAATGAAAAATTATCGGATCTTGATCTGTTATTTTTATTATGGTTTTCCATATTTATAAAGATCTTGTAAACAGATAACTAGTAGTAAAAATGTACACACACAGATTTACGTTTTTTCTGAAAAGAACAAATATTTGACAATAGTTGACAGAAATAAGGTTATAATTTTGAAAGAGAAGTTAGCAGAATACCAAATTCCCTAAAATCACAAGTTAACTATCAACTTAAGTAAACCACAAACAATAAAGAACCGTGCAATAAGACGCTAGTTAAACCTGGTTTAAAAATTAAACCTCGATTAGTTATTCATCGCTTAAAATGAAAACGGTGCAAATGGCTGTAAAACAGATAACAAGTAGTAAAAATGTACCCACACAGATTTACGTTTTTTCTGAAAAGATCAAATATTTGACAATAGTTGACAGAAATAAGGTTATAATTTTGAAAGAGAAGTTAGCAGAATACCAAATTCCCTAAAATCACTAGTTAACTATCAACTTAAGTAAACCAAAAACAATAAAGCACGGTGCAATAAGACGGAAGTTAAACCTGGTTTAAAAATTAAACCTTGATTAGTTATTCATCGCTTAAAATGAGAACGGTGCAAATGGCTGTTAATGACAATTGTTATTATTATTATTAGAGAACGCGAGCAGATGTCGGAATCCGCAGTACTCAGGCCTGTCGGCCCATTGTACGTTCGCGACGTGAAGGATCCCTTAGAAAAAACCAGTGCTCTCCACAAAGGAGAGCAGCCTGTTCCAAGGGATATCCCGTAGTTCCTCTGGATGCAAGAATTGCCTCTCGAGGAGCCTATGCCTTGACGCTCCTAATGGGGCGCAACTGCATAGGATATGAGTAATGGTTTCATCCTCCACTCCACACATCCGACATGTTGGATCATCTCTCAACCTCATTGTATGTAGGTGATTGTTCAGAGGACAGTGTCCTGTTATTAGGCCCACCATCTGTCTCATTTTTTTCTCTATCGAGCCCAAGCAACCACTTTACGGTAGAGGCAGCCGAGGGCCCCTTTATGTGGAGCCTCGACTGCCTCATACCTGGGGCTCGAGCCCAATAGTTAAACTGTGCCACAGCCCAGTCTTGCAGTTCTGAGTGAATCAGACTCCTTGGCAGACCGAAGGCTGGCTCAGGGCCAGGGAAGGGAGTTTTTGCTCCTTCTCCCGCCAGACGATCTGCTTCTTCGTTGCCCTCCACACTACTGTGTCCGGGCACCCATATAAGTTTAACCGAGTTGCGTTCACAAAGTTCGGTCAAAATGTTTTGACAGTTAAGCACCAGCCTAGAGGTCACCTTGTTTGACGCAAGGGACCTCAGAGCTGCCTGGCTGTCGCTGCATAGGTAAATATGTTTGTCTACGAAACCTCTGCTGAGATTTTCGCTTGCGCACCGTAGTATGGCATACACTTCTGCTTGGAACACACTAGGGTACCTACCAAGTGGCACCGATATACGAGCCCTTGGTTTGCATCCGTGTATGCCTGTGCCCTTTCCCTCCTGAGTCTTGGATCCGTCTGTGTACCATTCCAGACCACCGGGACTCAGGAGATGCGTTTTGTTACGTTCCCAGACATCTCGACTGGGAAACACGACGGTATATGGAATTGTGAAAGAGTAGACGGGGAGACACCGGTCATCACCTGATTGAGCAATAACCTGGTCCCTTACCGGTAGAGCCAGAGCCTTTGTGTGCCCTAGCCCTAGGCCCGTCATGTTCCACATTCCATTTTTGAACAGTCTGTTTGCTGCTTTCCTAGCTTCAAGCTCCACTTCAACGTGCAAGGGAGTGAGTCCAAGAATGGCCTCCATCGCAATCGTTGGAGTGGTCCTGATTGCGCCTGGTATACCTAGACACGCTAGTCTTTGAACTTGGCATAGGCGAGCCCTGATTGTGGAGCGCTCTAGGGAGCGCCACCACACCAGTGCCGCGTATGTAGTGAGGGGTTTTACCATAACAGTGTAAGCCCAGAGAGTAGTCTTTGGACTTATACCCCACTTAAGACCGAAGATGCGCTTGCACATCCATAAAGATGCGCACGCTTTCCTCGTTTGAACTTCCACGTGGTCCTTCCATGACAGTTTGGAATCCAAGGTTACCCCTAGATATCTCACTGTGCGGGAAAGACACAAACATGTGCCCATGAGAGAAGGAAGCGGGAAATCGCTTACTTTTCTCTGTTAAATCTTTTTTTTTGTAAGTATGTGTGTAACTATTTATTATGTAATGTTTGTATATTAGGGTTTCTTCCTACTTAAATAAATTTTCATTTCATTTCATTTCATTTCAATGACAAAAACATAACCTAAATTTAAAAATACAGTAACCAATGTTTACCAACTTTTCAAACTGAAAACTAATATTTAAATTTTACGAATTTTTGTGTAGTCTTGTGAAGCACATAATATGTGGATGGTGGCTTTGGTGTAAACATCACAGAACACTAAGTAATATATCCACAGTGTTAAGAACCTACAATTAAAAATACATTTTTTTTCACGTTTAACTAAATCCAGAGATTAAAATGTTCATTCAAGCAAATGAATGTATGGCACTTGATAACATCAAAAATACTAGAGATTTAAAATTCTAGCATTCTAACGGAGGCAGGGAATTCAAGTCTTTAACAATTATAAGGTCATGAAGTGGTAGAAAACAAGTTGCTATTTATTTGTTACCAATCAAGTTTCTTATATGAAAGCTACTGTCACCCCAGTACTAGCCACGTTGCGTAAATCGAATATCGAAATACATGCATAGCCAAGATGCCTCTACGCTCGCCCCTCAAATAGACCTTTTAAATATAGCAAAGAAGTAAACTTTTCTACAACAGGTGTGAATGTGGCTACTTTGCAAAAGTTCAGATATATGCATCAATGAAAATCTATTCTATTCTATTATCACAGTCACATCTGTTGATGTTGACAGGCTATTACTCGCTCGGATAAATTACAACACTCACCGTCGGCTCGTGCTGTAAACGTCATCCTCACGAGTATGAGCCATTATTACACTCTCGTTGAATAATATACTATTATTGTTTTAATGAGTTTTATGTAAGTTACAACTAATTTTGAGGACTTTGTTTCAGGGCCCACCTCATAATAAAATATTTACAGTGAGTTTAACATTGGGAGATGAAAAATTTATAAGTGAAGGAACTAGTTTAAAGAAAGCAAAAGAAAAATTAGCAAGTATAGCTCTAGAAAATACAGAATATGAGAAACCACCTGTAAAGGATACAGAAGTAAACAAGGATGCTGTACCACCCACGGTCCTGTTAAATAGTTTAAGTGCCAAAGTAGGAATAGAAGTTACTTATTTCATTGCAAATAAAGAGGTACCTAGATATTGAGTAAACTTAAATATATTAAGAATTGATTTATCAGTTAATTGAATACAAGAAATTGAATTTTTAATGCAAATGTACTAAAAATCACACACCAGTAATGTTCTTTTAATGACAACCAAAATTTGCTTCCATGTTGTAAACAAGGTAGGTTTGCAGACTTAATTATTTTACCTTAAAAGTTTTTCGGGGATTATTTCACTTATTACCATTCTGCACTGGGATACTACTAGAATCGAGGAACATCAGAGAAACAAAGACTCGGATATAAGCCGGCAGCGACAGAACATGTTCATCGGAATGATAACCATAAAATCGACTACGAGAACATCAAAATATTGGATAGAAATATGTGCTATTATCCAAGGAATCACTAGAGAATCACTAGAAATTATGAAAAACATGGACATTGAGAAGATGAGTAACATGTGGAGACTGGCTTTGCCAAGCACCAGAGGTTTAAGCAGCCATGATCAACGAAGCACAACAAATGAACAATGAAGCAAAGCAACGCCAAGGTACACAACAAGGAACACAACAATTTCAGCCTTTAAAATCCTTCTGAAGAAGCTGACAGCATGATCAGCGAAACGTCAAGTCAAATTCGACAACCACGGCAGAGACCACTTCATTGGACAACAGCTGTGAAAGCTTGCATTCAACTATACGCGTCTGAAATTAAGATTGCAGCGCCTGTGCTGTTGACATCAGAACTAATTCCTGTGTGATAGGTCTTTTGTTTACATTCAAATCTTTGTATTTTGGGTGATTTAAAAGGTATTTTATAAATAAATTTCAATGAAAATATATGTATAGCAATTGATTTTATTGAAGCGAAATAAATAATAAAAAAAATCTTGCATAATTCAGCTGAAATACCAAAAAGAAGAGCTAGTGTAACATAAGACAAATTACGTTTTAATTTAGCAAATAGTGAGACAATTCTCTCTTTTACTGTTAATCTACGAGCTCTTTTGTCTCTAAAAACAGACCGCACAACGCCACAACCTCCACTATTGTGTCCAGGAGTTTAAAACAAGTCCAGTAAAACTGTTCAGCTTACTATCTGTTGTTAACAGAGTACACAACGTAAATACTTCCAGAGTATTTACTTGAACTTGGAAGTCACAAAAACTTTTTGGTCCAACATAATCAGGTTGTGCCTGCAGTACTTGCAATAAACTCTCATCTTCTTGGGTATTTTCATTTTCTTCACAATCACACTGATCGTCGAATGGTCGTTTCGGGGGCCGTTTCTGCCAACCACAAGCCTTCTTTGAAATCGTTCAGACCTATTGGATGGTCCAGGAATGGCATCATTATCACTTACAGTAAATTTCTTGACTGCTGTTTTTTTCAGGATTTTATTTTTTTTACTGTGTTCTAAAAATAAGACAATGTCAACTTAACCTTAACCTCAACATACAATAAATACCTCCTTGATAAAAATAATCATCTTCTGTGAAATGAAGTGAACAAACCTTCATGTCTTCATGTACTTTGTCACTGGCGTTCCAATTTTTAATTTTATTATCCAGGCTTTTAGCCTGTCCACAAAATCCTTCCCCCCAAAACTGTTATCCATCCAAACAAATGTTGGAGTTTTTTTTGCCCAAGACGAACACTGAGGAACTGAGCAATATTGATTCATATTGTTTTCAATTTAATTGCATCCAATCGACAATAAAAACAACGCAAAGCAATTATGACACAAACAAACAATGAAAGTTTTCAATTATCATCTCACACAAAGTAGTTCGTAATCGGCACTGTAGATGGCATATCGCTTATTTTGAATCGCGCATAACATGATTTTTAAATGTTTTAAATTAAAAGTAGGGATTAAATATCATGCAATGACGGGCGGATTTTATCAATCAGTTTTATCAATCTTCTGCTTTGCTGCAACTTCAAAATTACTAATTCAATTAACTTTAACCACACATTACATGTTCCATTAAACCAGCAATGATTATTTTGATTTTAGGGTAATTATGTTATCGAGGAAAAGCCGAAGAACACATATTTGCAAAAATTAAATGAGTCTCTTTACTCAGATGATGATTTACATATAAGAAAAGAAGAATCACAAACCAAGGGACCATTTAATATAAGAGTTCAAATAGGAGGCACTTCTTTTTATGGAACATCACATACTATTCAGTCTGCTCGTCACGAGGCTGCTTCAAAGGCTGTGGATCATTTGATCAAATATATACAGGAAGGAAATGCTGCTTGTCTCAGAGAAGGTAAAGTGTATGACATAGTAAAGTATATTAATTCTTATTTATCCAATATGTTAACCATAACCTATGTACTTCTCAAAAACAAAGAGTTACTCATGACATTCCCCAAGGTTCTGTGTTAATCCCCATACTATTTACGATATTTATCAATGACTGTCAATTCTGATGATAACACGAACTTTATACTGTTTGCAGATAATACTACTGCACTAAACATTAATTTCACACGCGAGAAACGAAAACTGTCACAGAAATTGACAAACATATCAATGATTGATGACAAGACACAATCATTAACTTTTATATTGCAAAACCGGAATTCGGAAGAAAAGACCGATGCACCTATAAAATTTCTAGGTGTGTACCTAGACTCAATATTAACCTGGGAAGAACATATTACAAAATGATTGACTAAACTCTCAAATTATATTTATTTTCTTCATAATCTTGTCAACACAGTATCTACTTACAGCTTATTATGGTTTTGGTTATGCTTTTCATGCCAATATGTTGTACGGAATTTTAAACTGGGGCCACTCAGCCCACGCTTCCATCATTTTTGGCTTACAACGTAGATGCATTCATCTTAGATACAGAGATGATTGTAAAGACCAATTCATTAATCTTAAGATATTAATTATGTCTTGTATTTATATCCAGTGTTTATTTTATCTTAAACAAACTGAAATACATGAATCTACCACAAGAAACAGCGATAAAATTAATGTTAACTTTCATCGATTTACTTGAACTAGAAACGGAACATATTATTCTGCCAAATTTTATAACACTCTTCCTCATTCAGTAAAAAACTTACACTGCCATTTAAAAATAAAATGAAAGGTTACTTAAAACTAGGCTCTTCTTCACTTTTTCAATAATAATTTCTCTCTTTGACAATGACCTTGGCACTGTATATTTATTATCATGTGTTCTTACTCTTTGCATAACTGTTTTAAATTGTTTTAGATAATTTTATAATACTTTTATTCTTGTTTGTTATTCACTGTCTTATGTATTTGAGTAGTTTATCAATTTTGAATACTTGACCTATATTGTCTTATTAATGTTTTGACTTGTGTAAGCATTTTTATGTATTCTGACACCAATAAATTATTATGTTTAAATTATATATTTTAAGTAAATATACGTAATGAAGTTAGACATGTGTGTTATAGGATTAGAGGAGCAATGTAAACAAGCAAAGGATAAGTTGAAATCGCCCATCTCTTCAGTTTATGAAGCTGCTCAGTTAAGAAATTTAGAAATCGAATTTGAAATAACAGACGAATCTGGCCCTCCCCATAAAAGACTTTTTGTTACTCAATGTAGACTAGGCTATTTAACTACGGACGGTGAAGGAAACTCAAAGAAGGAATCAAAAAGGGCTGCGGCTGTAAGTATGTTAAATAGAATTTCAGAATTACCTGCTGTATCTCAGGAAATGCAAGTGAGAAATTTACTGAAGGACAAAACAAACAACAACAAGAAGAAGAAGACCAAAGTTCTCAAAACAAATCTTGACATGATTAATATGCACATAGATAATCTTGTTGGATCGGTTCTAGACTTTGGATTGCCCTCCCCAAAAGCTGATAATGAAAATCCTGTAAGTATTCTTTATTCATTTCCTACAGATTGCATTAGCGCAATGCAGAGATGTGGAATAAGATAGAGAAGTAAAGTGAGTGTGTCATGTGGCACCAAGGCAAAGTCTGATGGTCCACAACAGAAATTGTTAAAAAATATTAATTGACAAAAAGTATCGACAACTTATTAGAGAAAAACACTATGTTCATAATTATGAATAATATAGCATAAAGTAGTAAACAGCATAAACTTTCACTAGGTAGACTAACATAGCGACATATGTGCATTATACCCTCTATATTTCATTCCATCTCTCTCCTGTGATATGACATACTTATGCAACCCATGTAAAACTGTGATGATACCGTTGTTACGACAAGGTATGGACATTTGAAAAACCAAAGGAGGAGGGTCTCTAAGGCCGGTTTTCGGTAAAAAGGGAGAATGGGGGAAAGTTTCGTTTGGGGTGGAATCGATTAAATATTGTTAGTAGATACTAAAAAAATGTTTTTCAAATTTTTTCCTCAAGAAATAAATTAGGCCGAAAACCGGCCTTACAGACCCTCCTCCTTTGGGCTCATAAGCTGACTTCCTTTGTGTTTGTATCAATATTTATAAAACCTTATTGCTTTATGAAATTTCTGACAAGTTATTATTTTAAGCTTGATTTATTTTGAAAAGGGGGTTTCCTTTATTATTTTAAAATGTGTTTATGTAAAGCTAAATAAAGACTGGAGGGCACATAACCTCAGACCGTTTACTCTAAATGATAAGATGTAAAAAACAAGAAAGCTTTACAAAAAGGAAATAGAAAGACTAAAGCTGTATGTACTCCTTGGGCAATTAGATTAATTCAGCCACTGTTAAAGCTAAGAATATTAAGGTTGTGCCCTCCAAAATTACCTACCATTGCACACGCTCTACAGGGTGAGGTTATAATTTTATAAATTGACATCTGTTGGCATTTGCAAGCAAGTGGAACAAAGTTAGCAGCAATATTAACTTTTAGTTCCTCTATATGAGCTATGCTTGTATATATCTTGTACATGGTGAATGCTAACTGAAAGTTTTTAAATATTCCCTCCAAGGAGGAAACAAGGTAAAATTCTACTTTGTATTTCAACCATCGAAAATATTACCTTTGTAAACATATATGTTAAGTTCAATTTACAGTGTGTGGCATTTGAGAGTGTATCAAAAGATATTTTACTAGGTAAACTAGCTTTTTAAGGTTTTGAGATTAATGTCTTCATATCTGCCCAGTAGACAACATAAACGTAACATAAGCACACCACATATAGTAGACAACCCCCAAATTCAAAGCCAAGGTAGTTCGGAAGGGGTTATACATTTGGAAAAACGCAGTCATACATCCATACCTGCCAATCTTGTCAGTGCCAGGGCTGGGGCCCGAAATAGACAATGCGTCCAGCATATTCTCCACATAATACTGTAGCCAACTGAGCTGAGCTACCATGCCAATGTGCTTATTATAAAAGTAGCCTGAGCAATTTATTATCGATTGAGCATGGCTTTTCGCAAGGTAGCATTGTAGGTCCTTTATTATTCCGCATTTATGTGAATGATCTGCCAATAACTTCCTCATATTCTTTAGTGTTTTATACAACTTTTGCAAAACAAATAAAGACAGACTCTGTCAAGAAACAAAGTAAAAACCACAGCCACAATCGTTGACTTATCATCTCATTGGTTTAATGCTAATAAGCTACGCCTAAATAAAAATAAAACAAATAGCTTGTTATTAACTACAAAGCCTGTTATCACAGAATCTGTAAAATTTCTGGGTCTAACATTAGATAATGGCTTAACCTAGCTTGAGCACATTACCAGACTATCACAATAAATCTTTGCGATAAGGCAGATAAAAGCTAAAATTAATCTAAACTCAGTAATCATAAGGTATCATACATTATTTACTAGTGCGATGACATATGGTTTAATTAACTGGGATACGTCGAATAGGGTTCACGAAATTTTCATTATTCAAAAATCAGAAGCTTTAGTTGAAAACCATGGCTTATTGCATTTAAAATATGACGCTACACCATCATCAATGATTTACTGCAGTTTAGTTTATATAAAAGAGTACTTAAATAATTATACAAATTGTTATATAACCACGAATACAATACTGGCAAAAGATTATTTTTATTCTTTTTCTATTGACTATATATTTATGATATAATGAATATTTACTTGTGAACTGTTATATACAATTTACCTCTGTTTGTATTGTATGCAGAAATTGCTTTTTGGGTATTATATCTATGTCATTTCACCACGGTGAATAAATGGCCAATGAACAAGTCAAATCAAACCAGTGTATCGTGTGAGTTGCATAATTACGTGACAACTAATGGAGTCCATTCATCTATTCAATTATTCGGTACTAAAATTATTATTTAAAAAATATGTAGATATGATGGTCTTAATCAAAAGCCCCCTCCCCCCCTAAATCAATCTAATGAGAGAATATGCAGATATTTCTCAGTACTACTTTGTGGTGTTGTCATGGTCTGCTTAAACATATAGAAAAAGTATAACAGCCATATGCATAGTCCTTCGCCAGCGACTCGCCGTTCGCCAGATAAGAATTGGAATGCATAGTCGGTCGCCGACAACATTACGCATGCACATTAAAATAAGTTTAGGTAAAGCGGTGGCGACGTGCTGGAGATGATCAGTAGCATCTCCCAGATATTGTCTGCCCGAAAAAAATCGATAAATCATATTAGGCATTTTTTTATCGGAAAATTTTGTAAATGAAAATTGTTCAAATTTGTCCGAAAACCTCGAGTCCAAAAATTTAATCAAAATTTAAAAATATTGAAATTTTGTTTAAAGTAATGTCCAAATCCGAAATTATCATTTTAGTGGTTTTTTTGTTTAAAAAATTCATGACATTTTTGTTTCAAATTAAACCCAAACTGTCAAATAATTTGTAGTTCTTTTAAATAATTTTTAAAATTTTAATTTTTCTATTTTTTTATTTTTTTCATTAATAAAATTTTCCTGTTAAAAATGCCTAATATGATTTACTGATTTTTTCAGCTTATTTTGGTACAGCAGGTGGTTTTGAATTTGTAGGAGATTAGTTTTGTCCATAAGTAGATATTAATTCGTTCTATACTTCAGTAAAATTTGATTCAAATCAGAAAAAAATAAATAAAGAAGTTATAAGAGTGCACTGAAAAAAAAATGTTTTGATTCAAGAATATATTGGTTTATATACCGTGCATGTAATTTCCCATTAGGCATGTACATTCACGTAGCGCGAGAGACTTGACAACACCGGCAGCCGTAAAATTCGTCCGTTGGTGGAGCATTCCAGCTCTGTTATTTCATTTCAGCCAGCTGGCACGTGCGATGTTGTAATTCTTCTCCCCATGCCTAGCCCGCGACTACACACACGGTATACGCAAATAAATAAATTCTTCTTATAAAACAAATACTTTTGTGGCAAATAATCAAAAGCTGGTAGAAAATTAATTATTCTTGAAACAAAACTATTTGTTTTATATGAAGGATATATTTATTTGCGTATATATAAACCAATATATTCTTGAATCAAAACATTTTTTTGCGTGTGTCTTCATCTTAAGTGTGTCACACTGTATAAGGTGTGCAACTAGTAATTCCATTTTATATTTAACTTTAAGACAGTATACCTACATTTTTGCTAACAAACACTTGCTAATGTGCCGCTAAAGAACGTGTGTTTAATGTAAACAAACGATTTGCGCATGATTAAGCCATCGGCGATGCGCTGCAACGGAGAGCGATGGGAGAACGACTATGCAATGCAAATTATACTCTGTTCGTTCGCCAGCGAATCCTCCAGAGAATCGCCGAGATAAACTTCAGCGAGTCGCTGGCGAACGACTATCCATACGGCTGTAAGTATACTTTCATCAAGTTTATACTAATTGTTAGTAAAGAAACAACGGTTTGCAATCAGTTATTTTCCTTTCCACTGAATAAACTTTAGAGTCACCAGGAAATATTATTAACTTTGTACAGGCGATAACTGTGGTCAATCAATGTCATTGGTAGAAATGAAAAATAGAAATGGCTGTAAATAGGAATCATGAGGTATCCCACAAAAATTTGTATAGGAATCAAAGTAAAGTCAAAGAACAAAATTAGGATGATTGTGTTGCCAGTGTCTAGCCAGTCAGGGCCGGATTAAGGCTTGGCGCGCCCCTAGGCTAATCATATATTTGCGCCTTTTTATTCATAGGAAAGTTTAAGAAGTTTCAAAATTGATGAGGAAGGAGGGGATAAAATGGGGGATTTTGAATAAGCAGAGGGCGCAAAAAGCGCATGGCGCCCCTTTACGTATTGGCGCCCCTAGGCTATAGCCTAGTTAGCCTCACGGATAATCTGGCCCTGCAGCCAGTCTGAACGTAGAGAGAGCGAGAGAGAAGTTTGTGCAGAATCAGTGTGTGCATATAAGTTGATTAGTTTTCAGTTTCTCCGTGTGTTTCATTGAAAAACAATTATTATACTTTTAACAGTATTAATTATTATACCTATTACGTTATATCTTCAACATTTATTTTAACCTGTCTTCTGTCTTCGAGGTGAGCCAGCGACGACCATAATCTCAAAAATACCATACTAGACTTTTTTTTTTCTAATATTTATGTTTATAAGTTTTCATTTCTGTTATCTATCTTCTTTTTTTGTCTCTAGAGTGATAGTCCCAAAACGAAGAAACCTTTGAAGAAATCATATCAGGACGAGATGTTGGAATTGGGCAATTTATTAAACTTTGAGGTTCAGTTTATGGATATCGATGACAAAAATCAGTTATATACTCTAATGTCTCTTCATATCAATCCACAATATGTAAATATTTAATTACGAAATTATTTCGTTTATTTTTATGGACTTTTTTTAAGATATGTCTTGGCCAAGGTTCCTCTAAAAAAATGTCTAGAGATAAAGCTGCTAAAGGAGGCTTAAAGTTGTTATATGGAATTGGCTTTGACACTCACTTTAAGGACCAAAAATACATATCTATGGAAAGGTACACATGTTAATATCTAAATCTAAAAGTAGTCGTTAATTTTGTACAGAGATGTGCAGAGAAAACTTTCCATATGTGATAAAAGTCTGTAAAAGTCATGTAAATAATATAATTATATGCACTTATTTGGTATCACAATGAAGCTTGTATCTTCACGAATCAGATTTCACCATAAAATAGGCTATCAATATACCCAGTGGAAAGTTAGAAGGAAAACATCCTGGAAACTTTCTGTTTTGAAAACTCCGAAAATTTCCAGGAAGTTTTCCTTCTAATTTTCCGTTGGTTATATTGATAGCCTATTTTATGGTGAAATCTGATTCGTGATGATGCAAGCTTCATTTTGACACCAAAGTGCATACAATTATATTGTTTACATGACTTTTAGACTTTTATCAAATAGGGAATAACATTCAAACGGTAAATTGTAGGCAAATAAAGAGTATGTGTTGCTACTAATCTTATTTTTGTCAATTAAAACAGCTAAAAGGTGTATCTTTCAGAATCTCTTAGTTTTATTTGTTTACAATTTACCATGTGAATGTTATCGATTTCAGTTGCAATTTTGGTATATAATATTATGAATATTGTACTACCAACTTACACACAGTGCACACAAAGTTACTAGATCCGAGAACAACATATTTTTGTTTATTTGTTTACAATTCTGGTCTTATACATCAAACTGCGAAAACTTTGACCTGTAGCTGGATATCTTACAGTAATTATTAATTTGTCTGTAGCTGATATGGTCTGTCGACGAAATGAATTTTTTTTGTGTCTGTCTAATCTTGCCTAAAAGTTTTCAAATGAATTCTCATCCATTCTTAAGAATTTAGCAACATTTTTCGCGATCAGATGTTATAAACTCTTCAATCAAGCGAATATTTCCTCTTTTTATTTAACCAGGGTCTCACCCACCCCCTCCGTGGTTTTCGCTTCATAACCTCCATAGCAGCAGCTGTATTATGCAGACTGTAGCTACAACTGCCTTTTTCTGCTTCAACTTATTTATTTTGGAAAGTTTATTGATTAAAACTCTTTTTTCTCTACTACTCGACAACCAAAAGATAAGTAGTAAGAACAACTATTTACAATTAAAAAGTTGGGTTAACGATTTTTACTTCAATATATGTTTGTGATTCTAGCACTAAATATTGTGATTTAAAGAAAATTGGCAACTGTAAAACAATCATCAATATTGCAGCTTTTATTCATTTTTATTGAAAAATTATCACATGCTGTAAAATGTATTAAATAGGTTTTGTGTTTTCTTTTTAAAAGTTACCTTGGAAGATTTCTAAATTGGCTAGGAAGTTTATTCCAGATTTTAATAATAATGTACTGAACATCTTATTATATATACATGTATTTCGATCTATTTATTTTTTATGTTATAAGTAATTTTTTATAGATTCGGTGAAAAACTCTTATTATTTTCCACAAATCCCACTGCTTCATAAACATACAGTCTAATTATTGTTAATATCTATTGTTCTTTAGTATTTATGTTATGACAGCTTTCTGTTTATGTCATTTTATAAATACCCCCGACATCTTTTTGCATACAAGAATTCTGTTAATTTCTACTGAATTTCCCTAAAATATTAAGCCTACTTTTTGACTGAAAAACAAGCATAAGCTGTTGGTGCTGCTTTTGCATTTATCTTTTCTGAAAAATTTGTTAATGCAAAACATTACTAGAATGTCTGTGTCTGTCCATAGGTTTCAACTGATTGTAACTATGAATATAGGTATCATTTTTTGTTCTATTTTCAAATCTGATTAATTATGCATTTTACTATGTTTAACCACAATTTTTTGGTTGCAAGTGTGGATATCATTTTTTAAATTTCAACAATTTTCTCTATTTTTTTCGCTAAACACAAGCGATGTTATCTGCGAATAGAACCATAGTTTTGTCTACAAAATTTGGTAGTTCATTTGTATACACTTATACAGTATGTACAGGGCCTACAATGAATCCTTGAAGATTTCTTTTTTGTATTTGGGTATCTGTATTACTGATATAATATCAATTTATATCAATTATTTTAGGTTTATGACTTGAAAAAATTATTTACTTGTTTGTTTTCAGTGAGGTGAAGGAAAAAATTCGTATCCTGTTGCATCCAGAGATTCATGAGTCAGGCAAATAAGTGCGAAATTAAATAAATAAATACAGAAATTAGATACATTTCTTTTGTAAATTTGTATATATTAGAAAATATTATTTATAGATGAAGTTTTTTGAGATCATTTTTGGAAATGTTAATTAAAAGTTGTTTTGTAAATAGTAACGATAAGTTTCTATAAAACAGGGAAATACTGGGTGTAAATAGTAACTTTGAATAAATGACTTTTTAGCAATTATGTTTTTATTATTTTAATGGATTGTGCATTTAAAATTGATGCCTTCAGATGATTATAATCTGAGATATAAATTTTATTGCCCTTCCTTCAAAATCAGTTGTTTTAGAGAATGTGTTCACAGGGACCTTTTTGGTTAAGAGGGAGCAACGCGATCAAATCAGAGGGAAGTGGGCGGAAATTAACCAATAAAGTACAGAGAGCTGTTGTGTTGGTTGACTAGTTTTGGCGTTCGTACATTATTGCTCTACCTATTTACAATCACGCCTGAAAGGTCAAGAACACATCGAGACCAAGATGCAAATACACGTAATGAGTGCGCATTGGTTATAAATGCAATTTTTGCAATCATTTTTAATTATATCGCAGTCACTCCATCTACTAAAACAGCATTGTACTAAAAAAAAATTTCCGGCAAAAAACATTTTTTAGCGAACTTGCTCATGTTATTAAACTGATCAAAAGATGTTGTAAGTAAATGAATGTTACACTGCTATTTAAGAACATTTTTAGCTAAAACTTGTTTATTAGCCAATGTGAAGAGAAATCTTCCTAATAAACAAGTTTTAGCCAAAAATGTTCTTCAGTAGAAGTGTAGTATTAATTTACTTACAGGAATATCTTTTTTTCAGTTTAACCCTTTCACTGCTCAAAGCGTGTATATGCGCGAAAAATAAATGGGCCCACTGTGCTCCAAGCGCGTTAACTCGCCTGTCGTTTTTAAATTGGTTCAGACTGCTCAAAGCGATTTAACACGCGTATATGTACTATTAATACATTTTTATATACTTACACAAGTTTCTGTTTTACCTTAATTTTTTTGATAAGAATGTTGTTTTGTTTTTGTTTATGTTTACTTGCACTGTTTTTAATCATTTTTTAAAAATAAATTATTATTATTGAAACTAGAGCACTTGGTTTTTGTTTTTCTTTCAATTTTATATATAATAATAGACTATGCATACAATAAACCAAACCAAATAGTAACGTAATATCGGATCTGCGTGCTCCAAGCGCGTATACTCGCAAGCGGTCAATTTATTGCGCACTACACGAGAATTATGTGAAACCGCACTGCGCAGCAAAAGGGTTAATAACGCCAGCCGTTTGGCTAAAAACTGCTCGTTCTCTGTCGAGATTTTTAGTACAGTGCTTTTTAACAGATGGTGCCACCTACAGCACTACACTAGGGCATCTGCATCATGTAACCAACATAACCTTAAATTTTAAGTTTTTCAAGTTTTTTCTCATTTTTAATGTTTGTATATGCATTTTTAGCTTGAAGCCGTACTGGCTCCAAACAAATATTTAAAAATTCACGTAAATAATTTTTCAAAATTGTTGATTAATAAAAATAGACTGCTAATTACAGGTTAGATTTCCAACCTACAAAAAGAGTCCTATTTTATTAGGACAAAGTATTTAGAACTTCATAAACATTATACTGAACTAGATTTTAGTTGAAAATACGGGAACCAGGCAGAAATTTTAATAACAGCTGCGTACTCTTAAATTTTAAGAAACACATTTTTGAGATTAGCTGTGACGTCACATGCAGATGACCTATAATAGTCACACTGCCTACCCTTCACCCCACTTCAGCTTTATCTTTACCGATGAAACTTTGTGATTGGCATTGTCCCCTCTTAAATTAACTTGCTATGAAGCGCGCGAGCCCTGCTATTTAAAATAGAAACACCCCGTATATCTCTCAATGAATATTTTCTTAATAACAAAAAAATTAATACAATTTTTATAACCACAAAAAAATAACACCTAATCTCTCAGGAGGCTAAATGTGATGAAATGTTAAGGATGTACGGGAGAGATATATTTTTTAACTCAGAATAACCGCGAATTCATAAATATTTGCAATAAAACCTTTATGAATCATTGTTAATTAATGGCAGTTTTGTTTTAAGACCCAAACGTCTTGAACATTGTCTACTTTCAGTATTTGTCGACTTTTGTCGAAGTCTTTATCTCCCGTACACCAAAAGGTAAAATAAATTTGTAAATATATAAAAAAAAACATGCTGACAATTTTCTCCATATCATTTATAGATATAATAACGCTATTTAAATTCCACAATACAGTTACTAAATTGCCATATAACAATAACTGATTACTCATTTTTTATCAGCTTCTGTAGTGAGTTTAATACAGTAGATTAGTTTCAAACTTATTTACCTATCGTAAATAATAAAATATTTGATCTTAAAGTTTGAAATATTGACAAAGATAAGATTGAGGATCAATGATGGATGTACAATGTTTGACTTTATAATACAACTAAATATAGTGGTTGATAAATCTTATAGGTTCTAATCTAACTCACTGATTATTATTTGAACAATGTGTTAGCTTTTTTCGTGTATTGTGTGTACTTATTTCGCGGTTTCTAATAAACAACTATTTAAATAAACATGACTGTGACATATACTAGTGAAGTAACTACATGCAGTGGACTGGGTTGTTTTTTAAAACTATTACGAAGGTTAGTTAATCCACATACGGAGAAAAATCACTTGAAACTGATTTTTCTATATCTGAACTAATTTGTATTGAATATTGTTAAATATGTGAAAATGTTTGAACCAAACAAATGTTAATCCTGCAGTCAAGTGAAAAACAATATATTTAATACTAGAATGTTGTATTATACCTAAAGACATTTTATAAGTTAATAAGGAAGAACACATCATCTCTCATGCTTCATTAAATTTTTTTTCTACAACCACCATTAAAAGTAATGTTTTTAAAATTTGTTGTCAGTATTAAAAATGCCATTTTATAGCACCAGTATTAAAAACGGTTTATTTTTAATACCAGTCTTAATAGTGAATTTATTATTGAAGGTCGATAAAAGTTTCTAATATATTTTAAAATACAAAAACAAATAAATTAAGAAGCCAATTTTTTAAAATTTAAATGATTAATCACTTTTTTATTTATTGATCAGTTTCGTTCAAAAACAACTTATACTAACACTGTCAAAAGTTGCTCTGTAGGTTTGAAAGGATAGGACATAATGCAGTGATGGATGATATAAATCTAAAAAATAAAAACATTAGGGATCACTATAATATGAACGTCAACATATGTGACGTGGCTGTTTCCAGTCACCTAGCGCATAAACGAGTGGAAGCGTCACTTTGACGCCGTGATCTACTTCGGTATCACTCGGGCGCCATCTTTACAATTTTTACGTGGGGCAAAGGTCCCACATTAGCCTCCTCACGCAGCCTGTTCAGTAGGGCTGGGATAAACTCAGTGAAGAAACGGAAATGTCCAGGGGTCAAAATTTGAGATTAGATTTTCAGGCACATTCAAACAGTAAAACTCAAAAATCGGTAAATAACAACGTTTATTAAAACATGATAAAATCAATAACAGTAGTAAAAAAAATGTTCAGGTACTCGAATACTCGTAAGGAGTTTATCACATATAAAACTTATGATATTTTATTTTACAACAGGTAAAACGTCGCGAGTAACTAAAAAAAAAACTAACTAACTAACCAAGCTGACTAACTAATCAAGCGGGCTAACTGATCAAGCGGAGAAAAGATAGATTAATCGGGGTGTTGCAAATGTTAAGGTTACTATTAAACGGGTTTGTTACTAGTGGCAAGCGGGCAATCCACAGGATGCCAAGCAGTATGCAAAGTAACAACAGGCAGTGCTTGAATTCTAGGTGGTAGCAAGGCAATTATTTACAGCAATATAGGCATGCACGAAATAATAATCAGGAAGTACGGCTAAAGAACACGGCTTTGTTCTTTTACTTCCAATCTGGCGGTTTGCCTGCGGTTTTCGGGGTGGCAAACGTCTGGCGGGAGACGTGCTACCTTTATTAGCCAAACGCAAAGTTGTCAGAGCGGTTTCAGAGAATGTTACGTAGCAACATATGAAAAATAACTATTTCGGGATTGTCAGATTTTCGCGTCAAGTTCTTGGACTATGACAAAGTTTCATAAATTTCTCAGGATACTGGATTTTATTGTTTATTCATAAAAGACGAAATTGTTAAAATACCATAGCAGGAAAACAGGTTCTGAAACACGGTAAATTGTCAGGTATTATTTTATAACAAATTTTCATAACTTCTTCGGAATACAGTATTTCGTTTTTAATTTATATCAACACGACGTGGTTAAATTAAAGCAGGTAGAAAAACAGATTCTAAACACGGTAAATTATCAAGCATTATTTTATCTCATTGAATAGAAAAACACGGTACAAGTTAAAATAATCTGGTAAAGAACGGTTTACCGTTACTCTCTCAAATACGTCTATTATGTTTCTTTTTCTTGGTTCTGTCCTAAGAAAAATTACTGGAATATAACTGTTTTGGACAAAATCTCGAGAATTTATCAGTCTGTCTCTATAACACGCCGACATTAACAAAAATTATATGTACAGTATCTGGATAATTCGGGAATTGACAATCGCATTTTATACATTTTAATCGAAATTACTTGAAATTAACAGTTGAATACACTTAATCATGTCGGACAATCTTAATAGTTGGATGTACGGGATCTCTGACAAATTGGCTACGGAGGTACCCACTTAATAAAATTAGTGCATCTTACCTTAACAAGAGCTGATACGGGAATGACCAAAATGCCTTTCCACTAACTTCAATATTCCCGAAGTGAATATGGCCAGTGAATATGGAAGTGAATATGTAATTGTCACCAGCGTCGCTGGTGGCAATTTTCTAAATTATATTGATATGTCGCGCTATCTTCTCACGGCAAGATTTTTTACAATTTACATGAGATAGGATTCTACAACGCGGTTCTTTACTTTGGAAGTTCCTCAGTTGCACGGATGAGGGTAAGGAAAATCCATGCAATTAATTAAAGCAAGTAAATTTTACAGGTAAACGGGACAAGCAACGAAGCATAGGGTTAATTTACTGCATTTTATTATTAAGAAAAACACTTCGTTACACATATTAAAAAACATAAAAAATATAGTCATAAATCCGCTTGTTATTCTTTTTAATCAATGCATAAGCTCTGGTATCTACCCTGACTCCCTGAAGATCACAAAAGTTATCCCAATTCATAAAGGAGGAACATCTCTTGACAGTAATAATTTCTGACATATCAATAGTACCGATTATCTTAAAAAATTTTGAAACTATTTTAAAACATCAAATTACTTATCACTTTGAAAAACAATATATTCTATAAGAATCAGTACGGATTCTGTACCAAGAAGTCAACAAATGATGCAATATGTCAACTTATTAATAAAATCATAGAAGGACAAGAAAAAAAAGTACGTTGGGATACTTTTTGCGATCTTCAGAAGGACTTTGATTGTGTCTCACACCATGTGCTGATAGGACAACTAAAGTACGTTGTAACCTCATAAAATCCTACCTAACTAACCGGTAACAATACACCAGCATAATTCATAAAAACTCGAAGCTCCTGGAGGTGAAAATTGGGGTGCCGCAGGGGCCGTTCTGGAGCCAAATTTATTTTTAATATACATCAATGATCTTAAACAGGCTGTAACGGAGGCTAATCTTGTTCTATTTGCAGACGACACCACATTACAAAGTTCAGACACTAATTTGAAGGTAGTTCAGTAATGCATGAAGGATACACGTAAAAATGCTGTCACATGGTCCTCTTGCAATAAATTTTTCTCTACGAATGACATTTATGGTTTTGGAAATGTGTCGATCAAATGCAATATGCTTTTTGTGTATTTGAGAAGAGTATAATAATGTCATTTTCTTTCTTTCCCCTCTAGACCAAACAATCTTTGTTTGAAACATTTTTTTCAATAATGCGTTGTTCTTGAGAGGTATCGCATTGTGGCAAGTTAAGTGCCTATGCTATATTTTTTTTAATGAAACCTAAACATTGATAAAAAGTTCTGAAAAAAATCCGTAAGCTTTACTGGTTTTCACGTAACGTTTTTCCTTTTGCACTTTTCATTTAATATGGTTTAAGATGCTTGAATGTCTAATGCAATGTTATGAAAAAATTGTATCTACGAGCGATATTACGATTAAAAAGTGACTGACAACTTTTCGTCTGCAAAGAGTAGAAAATTCTAGGTCACTCAAATTGCAAAAATTTAATTCAAAGTATTGCATTTATTTTTTCAGATGGCGAGGAAGCATATACAAAATAGTGTGGGCTGATTTATTATTATTTTTAGGTATTTATTATGTACTAAATATCTTATACTTATATATTTTGGATGATGGTAGTAAAAAGTAAGTATACTTTTATTGTCCCACGTTTTGCAAAATATCGTTAATTTTCAAGTTCAAGTACTTTTTTCGAAGTTGTTATCACACTGTATAACAGTTACTTCTTTGGCTGTGGAATCGAATAATGGTTTCACAAATAGATAAAAAATATATAGTCTGCTTTTAGGTATTTTGAGAGGATTGTGACCTATTGTGCCCAGTATGGAAGTCTGATACCTCTCAGTTTTGTCTTAGGTTTTTATGTAAATATAGTGTACACAAGATGGTGGAGTCAATACACGTCTATACCATTTCCGGATAATTTAGCTATTCTTGTTGGAGCCAGCATTAAAGGACTGGTAAACAATTGATTTTAAATGACAAATTTGTTGTCTCTAATATAAATTCGCCAATCGAAGTGATAATTTATAATTTTCATATCTAATTCTCAGATATTTATTTTTCTTCATGTTACTGTACACGCATTTGTAATTGTTTTAGGACGAGAGAGCAAGAATTGTTAGAAGAACGATAGTGAGGTACGCTTGTGTTTCATTTACTATAACGTTAACCATGTTGTCTCCTAAAGTAAAGAAACGTTTTCCCACATTAGACCATTTCATAGAGGCCGGACTAATAACACCGGATGAAAAGATTCTCATGGAACAACTAGACATTGAATATCCCAGTTATTCAAAATATTGGTAGGTAAATGTTATGTTTTTTAAGTGGTAGAAGATAGGCATATTAAATAAAAATATTTTTCACTGCTGGCTTGAAAAGTTTAAACAAAATATACAATACTTTTAGGTTACCTTTAGCTTGGGCAGCGAATGTGACAACGAGAGCTAGGCATGAAGGTATAATCAAAGATGATTTCTCAGTTAAGGGACTTCTAGAAGAATTGAATGCCTTTCGAAGCAAGTGTGGTGGAATGCTCGACTACGATTGGATTAGTGTACCTTTGGTATATACACAGGTAAAGCTGCACATTCTACAGACTAAAAAATTTAATTATAACCTTAATAATAATCAAGGCACAGAATTCTTCGGCGATAACCGGGACGGTCTCATGATGCATTAAATAAAGTACAATTATTGAGAGAACTGTTTTGAAAATAAAAGAACTGTATCTGCACATTTACAGACTTATAATTTTTGTCAAGATGTTGATAATAATATTTTGATATAGCATTTTAGAGTTTATAATGTACAAATAGTATATTTCATGTAAAGGAAATGCTAACCCTAGCATTTATTATTAGAAAAATATGGATATCTGTAAATTGGCAGGCAGTCATCACTCTTAATTCTATTCTCACATATAGTGTATTGGTCTGGGGAAACTCAGCACATACTCATTTGGAAAAAATGTTCATTATTAAAAAAATTGCAATAACAGCTATTGCTAATATTAGATGGGATGAAAGCAGTTGCCGACCCTCTTTCAAATCGCTTAGAATGATGACCCTTTATCTATGATCATTTATCAGAATTTATTAAATGTAAAAAAATGTCAGAAATTATAAAATAAATAATGATAATCACGAACATAATACTAGGTTCAAAGAGGATCTTGTCATTCTCCAACACAGATTAGAAAGAACCAAAACAAACCACTGTAAGGAATCACTACTTCCACATCCAGATTTTTATTCCAAGTCTCTCACAACAAAAATATTTTTGACTATACCTACTACAGGGACCGAAATCGAAATTTATTTCAGTTCTGTTTCGTTTACGGTTAACTGACGTACACCATTTTCGGTTTTCAGAGCAGCGTTAATTTGGTTTTCGGTTTTGGTTTTCAAAGCAGCATCGATTTGGTTTTCGGTTACGGTTTCGGTTTTTCAGAATCTCACATTCCGGTTTTCGGTTTCGGTTTACCAGACACTTTCATTCTGGTTTTCGGTTTCGGTTACAGTTAGGAAAAATTCGTAATTATGGTGCGGTTTTCAGTTAAAATTAAATTAATGCTTACAGAGACCGAAAACGAAATTTATTTCGGATCGGTTTCTGTTACGGTTACCTAATTACGGTTACTCAGAGCAGTGTTAATTTGGTTTTCGGTTTTGGTGTTCAAAGCAGCGTCAATCTGGTTTTTGGTTTTCTAGAATCTCTCATTTCGGTTTTCGGTTTACCAGAAGCTCTTATTCCGGTTTTCGGTTACGGTTAGAAAAAAAATCGTAATTATGATGCGGTTTTCGGTTCGGTTACGGTCTCTGATACTACTAGACTATATTTGCACTCCACTATGTGGAAACAATTGTTTATGGAACTTTAATAACATAATATTTGAAAACCCATAAAATGATATGCCACTTCGGTAGTAGGAGTGGAGGTGATGGGCAGTATACTATTTATTGAAAAATTAAATGTTAAGTTAGACTCTATTAATGCTAAAAAATGCCGTGCCTTTATAATAACTTATGGTCTGAATTCAAGTACACCAAGTAATGCACCAATTAATTTTAGGTAGTTACATTGGCAGTTTATAGTTATTTCTTAGTAACCGTTATTGGATACCAATTTATAGACCAAAACGACAACACTGTTGGGGAAAAAATAGTCTTTAGTTTCCCATTTATGCCAGTTGTGGAATTTTTCTTCTACATGGGATGGTTGAAAGTTGCCGAAACGCTTATAAACCCTTTTGGAGAAGATGATGATGATTTTGAAGTCGTGTGGATGATTGACAGGCATATACAGGTAATATTATTCTTGCACTGATCACCTAATAATCGAGGTAGGGACGCAGTTGATTTTCTTAATAATTTACAGAAACCTCCGTGCTCATTTTTTCTCCAACCCATGACTCCTCAGGAAATATTAAATGTAGTCTTATCCTTAAAAAATTCTTCTCTGGATTTCTTTGGAATAAACAGCTCTATGTTATTGTTGTGCCACTGTGTAATGTTTTTAACGCCTGAATTCTATGGAATAAGAGACATTCCTTTTGACCTACTTAAGCCTTCTCTATCAAATAGATTTCAGTATGTATCTGTAAATAATATTCTAGTTATAAAAGTATCAAACATGGAGTACCTCAGGGATCTGTGTTGGGACCTCTTTTATTCTTAATATATATTAACGACTTCCCTAACTGCATATGCAATCTTAAACTTTGTTCAAGAATACTCCACTATCTGCACCAATGCAAATTTATCTCTCTTCAACTTATGTATAGTCTCACTCTATCTTGTTCTATTATCTGCACTAGTGCAGAGAGTGCAGGATTTTTGAACAAACCTTTAGCAAGGCTTTCGATTGTGTGTCACATTAGATAGTGGAGCGTAAGCTTGAATTCTATGGAATAAGAGGCATTCCTTTTGATCTACTTAGGTCTTATCTATCAAATAGATTTCAGTATGTATCTGTAAATAATATGGATTCTAGTTATGAAAGTATCAAACATGGAGTACTTCAGGGAACTGTGTTGGGACCCCTTTTATTCTTAATATGTATTAACGACTTCCCTAACTGCATAAGTCATACCAAAAGTATGTTGTTTGCAGATGCCCCAACTTTAATTTGCTCTGATGAAAGTTTGTTAAATCTAGCACAAAAAAACTGCTCTAGTTGAGAATACTGCTGAGATTTGGTTCTCTATAAATAAATTATGCTTAAATCGAGACAAAACGCAAAAATTAACATTTACATCTGGCAGAAGTGTGACAGGCAAGTTTTAAATCCTTGGGTCTCATTATCGATGATTGTCGTAGATGGGACAAACATGTTGTTCAACTGTGCAAAAAGCTCTGTGTAGTTCTATCTTTCTTTTAAGGAAACTTAGCACTCTTTTAAGTAACAAGGCACTGCTTTTTGTTTATTTTGCTCTGATTCATTCACACCTTAAGTATGGCGTTGCTCTTTGGGGAAATTCCAGTAGCTCCCAAAAGGTATTTGTAATGCAGAAGCGTGCAGTCAGTTTTATGTAATGTTAGCGTTATAGATTAGGAGCCTTGGTATACTGTCTTTACCTAGCATGTATATTTTTATTTGTTTAATAGACATACACAGAAACAAAGAACAGTTTCTGACTCATTCAGATGCAGCGGCGGCTGGTGAAATTTCAATATTTTTTTTCTCGTTTATGGCGTATGGGACCCATACGAAATTTGGGAAATAACATCTAGAGAAGCACTTTTCTAATGACCCCTAAAAAATTTTGAAAAAGCAGTTTGCGAAAAAATGTTTGAAAATTCGTTAGCCTCCCCTGGGTCTAGGAGCTCCTGTTTATTTTTATTTTTTTTTGTCATATGCATTTGACATTTCATAAAAATACAACAGATTTTGAAGTTTATGAAAATATTTTCATTACTAACTGAAATACAATGAACTGAAATTTTGTAATTTACAATTTAACAAATTACAATATTTCAATTCGTTGTATCTCAGTTAGTAATGAAAATATTTTCATAAACTTCAAAATCTGTTGTTGTATTTTTATGAATAGTCAAATGCATATGACAAAAAAAAATAAAAATAAACAGGAGCTCCTAGACCCAGGGGAGGCTAACGAATTTTCAAAATTTTTTTCGCAAACTGCTTTTTCAAAATTTTTTAGGGGTCATTAGAGAAGTGCTTCTCTAGATGTTATTTCCCAAATTTCGTATGGGTCCCGTGCGCCATAGACGAGAAAAAAAATATTGAAATTTCACCAGCCGCCATTGTTCAGATGTACACTCAAAGAAATAGTATGGGTAAATTCAACAAAAAAAAATGGTTAACTAACAATATCGTTAATTTTGTTAAACTAAATTATATTGATGGTATTTTTAAACAAGAGGTGATTGTTATTTTAATTAATAAAAAGTTGTCGTACAACAAAACAAACATTAACTTAAAAAATAGATGAATAAGACTATTATTTTGTTCGTCTGACTATTATTTTGTTGAATTTTGTCAAATTAAACTAAATAATAGTATATTTTATTTTTTAACTATTATCGAATTGTAATTCTAACCCAGTATTAGTTCGCTGTATTATTGTACTTGGTAGACAAACCAATATTATTGTCGTCTTCTAGAAGTTCTAAAAGAATTACTATAAAATTTGCTTGCTTACCACGTAGTCTATTACAGAAATTATTCCCAGATGACGCCACATACAAATCACTGACAATAATCAATCATGCATTATCTTATACTCTTATGAATTTATAGAAAATTAATAACATGATTGCAATGTTCAAATTCTCTCAGGGATCATCGATATATTTGGATGGATCTTATAAAGGATCTCTAATCTTTGGTTTGGGTGGTCTGATGTCTCAATACTGAGATTTTGGCTAACCAAGAAAAACTTCATCATACAATAAAGTGTAGATCAACCTAAAAATTAGTTGGTGAACAAGAAACAAAGTCGTTGTACTATTTAATTGTAGACCAAATTGAAAATGGTTAGTGAACATAAAAAAATGTCATTGTACTATTTAATTTGTTACAAGAAGATATGATTATTAAACTACTATTTGTTTACGAAAACAAATAAAGTTGTATGACTATTCTTTTCGGATTGATTTAACTATGAAACTAGATGGGCGTGATTTCATATGATCTTTTTGGTTGAATTTACCTATCATTTTCTTTGAGTGTACACTCTCACAACACCAGAGGCAAAGATAAACTGATTGTTATTAGTTATTTACTATATCTATATATTTTTTCTTCATGTATTTATTTTTTGACTTGCCACAGATGCAATAAAGATCTATCTATCTATCTACCTACTAACAGTAATTCCTTTTTGTTGATATACCAGAACAAAAAAAAAATAGTCGACAAATTTTCAGGTGTGTTTTCTTCTGGTTGACAAAATCCATCAAGAACACCCAAAACTAGGTAAGGATGCCTACTGGGAAGAAACTGCTCCTAATTTCTTACCATATACTGTTGCTTCCCAGGATTATATGATGGAATATCCAGAGTGCTCCACAGAAAATATGAAAGTTAACGGTTCCGATCAAGATTTTCTTATGCCCGAGTTTGTGCCACAGGTGACTATTTTGAAGAAAATGCCTAAAAATTTATATCAGCAATATTTTTTTCAGACGGACACACCAAGTAAAGGAAAGGGTATGTATCCTTCATTTATAAGGCACACGTAGAGAAAAATTAAATGCTGAAAATTTTGTAAAAATCTTCAACTGTTATTTTTGGATATCAGCAGGAGTCATATTTGTTCTGACATTTTACTTTGCGAAACTTTCAAAAACTTTACAAACTGTTATTGTGTTTAGGTGCAGGGCTGTGGAAGACAGTTAATGGTATGTTTATAAGAAAAAGAAAGGGTATTCGGGGAGTGGCATTAAAGAAAGTTACTACGCATAGAATGGTTCCTACCGATAATGACGAGGTAAAGATTCTAGATATTGTATATAATTATTATTTGCGGCATATTAGTTTCTTACTATTTATTGGGTATTTTGCTATCTCTGCAAAAATATTTAAAAATCGAATGACAGAAACCTCTGCACCAAGTGGATCAGACAGATTGGGTTTTTTAATACTACTGATTACTATAAAATATATAAACTAAAACAAAATTGTTAAATGAATTATTAAGAGGAGACAACGCCAATCACAAAATTTCATCGGTAAAGCTAAAGCTGAAGTGGGGCGAAGGGTAGGCAGTGTGGCTATTATAGGGCATCTGCACGTGACGTCACAGATAACCTCAATAATATGTGTTTCTTAAGATTTAAGAGTATTACGCAGCTGTTATTAAAATTTCTGCCTGGTTCCCGTATTTTCAACTAAAATCTAGTTCAGTGTAATGTTTATGAAGTTCTAAATACTTTGTCCTAATAAAATAGGACTCTTTTTGTGGGTTGGAATTAGAGATGGGCGCGTGAGTCGATTTTGACTCACGCTCACGACTTTAAACCTTTAGCTCACGCACACTCACGCACGACTGATATATGTTAAGGCAAACTCACGCACGCTCACTCACGGGATCTTTTGACTCACGCACACTCACGAAATCTTCCGTGATTTGGTACCTTAAATGTACACGCTCACGCCGTGACACAGTGAAATTCACGTCACGTGCCCATCTCTGGATCAGAGTGACCAGACCAGGCCAGGAGGGCTAGGCGACTGGCGAATGCAGTAAAGAGAGATTGCAATTAGGCAGTTTGATTTGAATGTTGCGTCATTCATCCTGTCTCCTGTCCTTTTCCCTCCCTTCTCGCGCTCGTGTTCCGTCTTCCGTCTATCGCTTCGCATCTTATTTTTGTCACGACACGACAGGTTGAAATTTTAAAGCAGAGATGAGGCGTCGTGTCACGGCGTGAATATTATCTTACGCACGCTCACGCACGGGATCTTTTGACTCACGCACACTCACGAAATCTTCCGTGATTTGGTACCTTAAATGTACACGCTCACGCCGTGACACGGTGAAATTCACGTCACGTGCCCATCTCTAGTTGGAATACTAACCTGTAATTAGCAGTCTATTTTAAATAATAATAATAAAAGTGCTTTATTGAATTGACATATACAATTCAACAGGGCCACTGACCGAGATCCTTCAGCCTAAATCTATTTTTATTAATCAACAATATTGAAAAATTATTTACGTAAATTTTTAAATATTTGCTTGGAGCAGTACGGCTCCAAGCTAAAAATGCGTATACAAACATTAAAAATGAGAATAAACTTGAAAAACTGAAAATTTAAGGTTACGTTGGGTACATGATGCAGATGCCCTATAGACCATTTTAGGATGACGTCACGATAAGTCGGCCATATTACCTGAGGGACAACCAAACTTTTTATTCCATTGTAAACAAAGAAGTAATCTCAGTTTTAAACGTGAAATAAAAATAAAATGTAATCCTTTTGTGAAATAAGGTTTATTTTGAATGTAAAAAAAAGCTTAGGAGAAAGGTAAAGAAATCACTTTCTGGCAGAATTATTGAATACTACATACGCATAATATAACATGCTTATCACTGAAATCTAGCACTTAATTATTTAAATATAAACTTGCCTTGTCCATAACAATGAATACATTTGAGTTTATTTCTTGCACAAATCCAGCCTCATAATATTTATATGGTTGTAAAAATTTGTATGCCTTTAACTGCTGGCCTGTGTAGAAGCTGAGTCAACACTAAGTAATTAACCATATCAATTACGGATACACAAGGGTAAAATAGACAAATCTGCAGAAAGGTCTCCAGGTCTCCAAGGGTGTATGGGTCAATATTGTCTATTATTTTGATTTTCTCATCATAGCAACACTTTACATCACCCATAAGGGTTGAATAATATTCACTACATGACATTATTACGAAAACATAGTTTCTCAAGAAAAACTAGAATAAAAAAATATAAAACTACGCAAACTGCGTTTGGTCGTCCCTCAAGCAAAATAGCCGACTTGCCAAAACCACGTAACCTAAAATGGTCTATTGAAGAGCTGTAGGTGGCATCATCTATTAAAAAGCACTATACTAAAAATCTTGACTGGGAAAAAGCAATTTTTAGCCAAACGGCTGGCGTTATTAAACTGAAAAGAAGATATTCCTGTAAGAAAATGAATACTACACTTCTTGAAGAAAGTTTTTAGCTAAAATTTGTTTATTATGAAGATCTCTTCACATTGGCTCATTGCCGCCTACTCCCCTCTGATTTGATCGCCTTGCTCTCTCTTAAATGATTAAAAATATTTTAAAAGCTGTCACTCTCCGTTTTCAAAACTTTGAAGGGCTTTTTAATGAAAAGCCGCTATCTTGTAAGAATAGATAACTAAATTAGGCATTAAGGAAATATTTAATAATGAACAATGCAACATGATGTCATAAACATACAAATTATTAAATAAACCACATGTAAACACAGATTATAATTGTATATACAGAGCCGTGTACGAATCTAGCCCTAGAGAGCTCTGTGAAACATGACTTAAAACCCTTTCTAAATAAGTATAGACATACTTATTTATCATATTAGGATTAAGTAGGAAAAGTAATGCTAAGTTATTGTATTTTTATTTTCTAGACCAATACATATGAAGAAACAGGTCCAAATAAAATCAACATCCCCTCTTTAAATCGACCGTCACAACACGTCGAGGAATTTGAAAAGCTGCGTGCAGAAAGACTGAGAAAACACAAAGAAAAATTGCTGAAATGTTTGAAACTGTTGAAATCCAATGGCAAAGATGATAAGTCACTTATAGATGACCTTATTCAGTGATACAATAAAACATACCAGTTTAATAATAGTAAATCATTATTTCCGTTTATTCATTTCATAATATATAACCTAAATCAGCTGCGGTTCCTTTATATAAAAATTTAAAATATATCACATATGCAGTTTTATGCAGAGGAAATTAACTCTACTTCTTTTCCAGTTTTTTTTATAACTTCCAAAATTTGATCAGCTGTTAAAGTTGTTTTCACTTTTACTCTTTTTTCTTCCAAGTTTATGTCAACATCCTCAACCCCTTTATCTGGAAAAAAAAAAAGTTTTTAACCACTTCATCATCAAAATTCAATTGTTTTTCTTGGTTAATGATAATCAAGATTTGTAGAGTATAAGGTTCTCTCGTATTCAGCTTTTAGGCGAGAAGTGAGTGAGGCAATGAAAAGTCAGACTATCCTTGTTTTTCGAACGCGTAGTAGTGACGCAGTTATTTCTTTCTAGAAGGACGGTCCGTACTGGCCCGAAATATGGTCAGAAGTATACTAAGATCTGTAGTGTTATTTATATTCTACAAATTATCCCGATTACCACCATGCAAAATGGTGACTCATAATATGAGGTAATTACCCCCTACCTCAGGCGCGTCATTGTGAGCTCATTCCAGCTACGAGTTCTTTGCTTAATTATTAACACGTTGACAGCCATCTCGGTCTATATGACCAAGGTTTTTATTGTCTATGAGGCCAACTCGGTCCATAAGACCGAGTACTTATATTTGCCCTGTGGGCCGACTCGGTCTATAAGACCGAGTCATGTTTTTGGGATCTCTGGATCTTCTGGATCTTTTCGGGATCTCGGAATCTCCCAGCGCACTTCTATCGTTATAAGTAGACCGAGCTGGCGTAGTAAAGGACCAAGACCTTTTTTGGCAGTTTTTTTTTTTTCAAAATATTGTGTGTCAATTCATAGTGTATTAGCCGATAATAGTCATGGCCTGGGGGGATATTTTATTTGGTTAAACCGTTGCTACCGGTTGGTGCCTTATGAGAAATTTGTCTTAACCCGTATGGCAGTCAAATTGGTAACATTACACAAATTCTTACAATATTTTGAATCAGGCTCTGCATCTGGTGTGATTTTACACCAGCTGCTCATTGACTAATGACATTTTTTGGTGGGGATCGAGAGTTACGAGTTAACCTTATACTCTAAAAATCTTGAATGATAATAAGCTCGGGGTGTCCAGTGAATATGTGATGAATGAAAAAAAAAAACAAGTTAATTTGAGAGTAAAGTTTTTACACAATATTTTAGAAATCACACATGCAAACTCACGTAGAGAAGACGCTAGTTATAATTTACATGTTCATAAGCGGCTCAGACGAAGAAATGTATATTAATGCAAAGAAACTGTATTTTTGTAAGTTTATTTTACTGTCATATCTGGAGCCATAAACCGCGTAATGCTGAGTTGACACTAAAGAATTCTGATACCCGTATAACCAAGTGATACAGGTTTTTTTTCGTCGATAAATCATCAAGAATATATTCTAATCTCTACCAACAATACATTTATCAAATTTTTCAAACCCATAACATATTATTTATTCAATCTAAACAGATATAATCTGTATAGAACTCCGATTAAAGAACTTCTACCTAGATACACAATGTGTATTGGTTTGTTTGTTGCTGAGATATTCACAGTCTAAGGCACTTCAGTTGCAAACATCCCATAAGTTCTTGATTCGCTAGTCGTTCTATTCGTGGCCATTTCAGACAAGATCGGTTCGGTTCGATTATCATAATCTCAGTTTTGACGTGTCCGCCATTAATGTTAATAAATGTTTTTTATGTTTTCCGATCAAAAAGTGGTGAAGAAGTCATATTTGCACAGTTTAGCGACAATATATTTAGTGCAAAATGGTGAAGTGCTGTGCCACTTGCAGAAAGCAGTTTGGAAAATCGATCGTTTTATAAGTATAAACTTCATAGTCGTAACATGATGGGTTCAAGTTACAGTTGTAATAAGGTGAATAGCAATTGAATTTTAATATCCTTTCAATACATGTTTCTCTTGAATAAAACAACTCTACCTATTATATTTTTTAAATCCGCGGTTATGTTCCTAGAGGATACGAAAATTTAACCAACAATTACCACATAAAATAGATTCAATATTGTCGTCATTTCAATAAATACATATTTATTTTCTTGGATAAACTTCAATGCATGGAAATTATACAAAAACAAAAATGTGTTTATCACATAACACATTGTGTGCCCACTATGTTAATTTCATTACTATTAAATGTAATTTTTATGAATGTTGAGACATTTTATAGATTTGTAACAATAGATATATTTATTTTATTTATTTTTACATACACTGTTCAACAGGTACAGGTACCCAATTACAGAATAGGAATTAGCAGAAAAACAAAACATACTAACTAATAAGAAAAACAAAAGTAGGTAACAGAACAACCAAGTAATTCAATATTTTAGATCTTATATCCTTCAGGCGACAGTTAAAAATATCAAGGTCGCTGGACAATTTATTTGAATTGTTACAGATGGTAAACAAAGTCGAGTTTTTTAATATGTTGCACAGTGGGTCATTTTTAGAGATTTCTGGCCAAAACTCAAATGAACCAAATTTCACCAACTTCCGAAAAATGAGTAACAAACATGCTCTTTGGTAAGGGTGGACGTTATTCTTGGGAAACAAAAGGCCTTGATCCCTATACCTGCCGCATTTGCATTCTACAGCTCGAGAAGGAAACACGTGTTCAAGTTTAAAATCGTGCAGTAAAAATTTAGCGTTTACACGACTGTGAATTTTTGGTATTTTTGCCTTCAATTGAACGAAACGGCCATGCCTGGCATAGAACAAGGCAAGAGCTTTATTGTAGGCAGTCAGTTGACTTTATTTGTTATTTGGTGTCCGAATTATAGCCTTTTAGCGAGTGAGCGGTTTCAGCCGCAAATTTTGATTAAAACGAAACTTTTCATTTTTGTTACACTTCACTTTCGCAAGCTTTACCTTTATAACTTTTTTTATAATATTGAATATATTGTTCTCTATATAACCTGTGAATTGCAGCTGCCCTTAGTTGCCGTTTTTTGAGTTAAGGCGTTTTGAATACGTTAATGCAGGTTAAAAATACCCAATTTTAGGAGTAAAATAATTAGTGATATTGTAATTACTGATTTATTTCAACTCATGAAATCGTTCAATGGAATTTTTTTACCATTTTTTATCGAATTTGGAGGCAATATTCTAGTCGAACCCAAAGTTTCACAATTTTATCTAATTATTTCAATTTCCACCCCATGAAACCCAGCCTTATATATCGGTGGAATTTTTTAACCATTTTTCCTAAAATTTGGAGGCAATATTCTATTCGAATCCAAACTTTCACAATTTTATTCAATTATTTTAATTTCCACCCCTGAAACCCACCCCCATTTATCGATGGGATTTTTTTCATTATTTTTCCTCTCAGCGCCAGTTGATTTTGGGGTGTTTCCAGGAGTTTCAGAGTTTTGGCCAAAAAATGTTAAACCTGACCCATTGTGTGTTGATATGGGCATGTAGAAAACTTGGGCATTGCGAGAAGTCAATCTAGGGACTTGAAAATTTAATTTCTTGATTACTTCAGGTGCGTCAAAATCACTGTGTAACACTTTAAATAAGGATACTTGAGAGAGGTAGATTCACCTGTCTTCAAGAGTAGACATGGAAAACCTTTCAAGCAGATCTTTCTGCGGAAAACCAATAATACATCAGATTTGAGCCAGAGTAATTTGACAAATCTACCCTGCACTGCTTCCAGGTTGTTTTTATGTACATCATAGCTAGGACACCAAATAAGTGATGCATACTCGAGTTTCGATCTGACAAATGATTGGTACAGAATTTTCAATGTATCATTAGTGAATTCACGACTAGTGCGAACTATGAATCCAAGGCTCTTAAAGGCTTCAGAGATAATGGTGTCGATGTGAGGAATAAAAGATGGCTTTTTGTCAAAAATCACGCCGAGGTCACGAAACACTGTGGGTCTCTGAAGTATGACATTATCCAAGTGGTAGTCAAAAGCAATTGGTATATATTTCAAAGTTTAGAATAATTACATCTGTTTGGCCAATGACCTAGGTAGACTATATGGATTTGTTGATAGAATGGTTTTATACAAAACAGTGAGATGTTGCCAAGTTGAAATTCCTTCTCTAGTTCTAGTAACGATATTTGAAAAAAACAGGAGTATAAAGCTTAGTTATTAAATCAATTTTAATATATTTATCCACGAAATTTAATTTTGTGATGTAAAATAATAATGGGCGTGAATTATTAAATATTTTAAATAATTGTTAATGCCGTTTAGATTTTTAAAAACATATTTAGCAATATATGGCAACAATGTCAACGGATAGTCAAATGATGACAGATGTGTTTTAACGGGTCGTGTTGATTTGAAGCATTTCAATTTCTTTTATCGAGGTATTTGCTGTTATTTACAAATAATAAATAATGTCGTCGAAAAGATGTTTTATAAAAAGTTGTGGAAACACAAGTATAAGTGCATCAGAAAAATTTTTTGTAACTGTTGCATTTTCACATTTTCACGTTTGCTGACAAAAAAATCCAAATTTTCTTTATAGAAAGAATCTATCATGTCGTAATCAACTTTGGGCAGATTGGATGAATCTCCTTTCACAAAATTCAACTCCATCTTAATAATTTATTGATAAAATATATAATAACGAAATCAAACGTCACATAAACAAACAACATTCACTTGTATTATGACAAGAATTGACAACTGGCAACAAGCAAGCAAAATTGAAAGTTGGAAGAGAGCCGTTTTTATACAATGTTGCAACATAGTTCGATATTTTCAAGATAACTTCTAAATAATAAATATAAATACCTTTTAATTCCTTCTAAATACATGTATATAATATTTACTGATTTTCAAGATAGTGAGCAAAATAGAAGTGTTATAGGTAAAATAATGTAAAGAAAATACACAATTTGGCATTCATATAAAATAGTTACAGTCTAAGCGAAAGTTGTCTGTTATTGGTTAAATTATTTCCCGCCAAATACAATAATTTGAAATCTGCGTCTAGACGCAAGAAATTATTGTTTTGGTTTAAGCTGATTATGCAGTAATTGCTAAAATAATAACATTACTTGATATATATCACCAAAACTGAATTAAAAAAAAAATGGAAAATACACCATTTGTAAACAAGTAAGTAAAATGAATATAATAATTTTAAACATTATAATTTGCAGACAACCCTTGTGAGGGATTCGTTGGAGCATATGGAATATAACATAAATAGATACGTTAATGTAGATATAGGTGGATGCTAACCAGGGTGCCCAACTAAAACTGCTTTTCAATTACTCTGACTTTTCACTGATTTGCCTGCCTAATTTTTATAACTCAAAAGCCAATTTCAACTATTTTTATATTTTATTAATAAAAATCGTGACCGAACATAAAAATTAGCCAATATTGGCCAGTTGTGCAATTTTTCTTGGGAAATAACTTCAATCGACTCACATAATAGTTTCAACGGCTTGACAGACCGCCTACAATAAAGGCGTGTACCAGTGCTCTAGTAGAGGGAGCAAATAATGACGCGCCATCAAGAAAACACATACATCATTGCTATTAAAAATTTCAGTACCATTTATTCAAAGGAAGGATGTGGTTGGCTCTGTTCGGTATAGGTAATATTATTACTTGCTTTAATAACTGAAATTATTTAACCCGTTTTACTTTCAAAACGAGTCAAATAATTCTTTACATTTCCCGCAGTAACTGCCCCCGCACGTGGTGGGGAAAGCAGGTGGCACGAGTAGGATGTGTTATACTATAAAAAAGAATAGCCTAGTTGCTTTGCTCTCGCTTGCTCATTGCCGACCCAAATGAAACATTTTTTGACACTGTATATATTAAAATACATGCGTTTTTCCCTGATTTTACATTCAACTTTTACTTTTCCCGGCTTCCAGAAAAATGACCACTCTGAACATCTCTACATTCTATATTTACAGAATATTAGGATCAATCTTTGCATAATGGACAATATCAATCCCACTGTCTTAAAAGTTGGCATAAATAACTTGAAAGCTACTAAATCTGGATCAGTGGTCATCAAATGTAAAAGTAAAAAAGAAGCTGAGGTTCTTGAGAAAATGGCTAAAGATAAATTGAAGGATTCTTACAATATAGAAACAGCAAAAATGAGGAAACCAAGAATTAAGATAACAAACTTTAATCAAGACCTAACAAAAGAAGAAATTGTTGAGTCTTTATTACAACAAAACGATAAGGTAGAAGACTTTAATGTAACATTTATAAAAAAAGGAAGAAATGGAAATAACACTATATTTGGAGAATGTTCGGCATCTACTTTCAAACAATTAATGCATGTAAAGAAGGTATTTATTGGTTGGGAACGGTGCCCGATTTTTGAAGATTTATCAGTGCCACGTTGTTTTAAATGCCAAGGTTTTTATCATAAAAAGCAAAATTGCCATAATAAACTAGTGTGTCCTCTTTGTAGTGAAGAACATGAACAAAAAGACTGTACCAAACAAAAGAAAGTTTGCATAAATTGTATCAACTCAAATATTAAATATGAATTAAAGAATGATATCAATCATCATTCAACTGATCAAAAGTGTCCCACGTTACAATTTCACATTAAGATGTTAAAAAATAAAATTGATTATTGCACTTAATGGTAATAATCGATCAAGACTTGGTCCTAGAAAATTTAAGTCAGCTAGAACAAGATCATCGTGGAGACTACATTAATCCAGAGAATTATAAATCTCTTATAAATATTCACAATCTTTTTAAAGTAATGCATTTTAATATACGGAGTGCAAACAAAAACTTTGATGAACTCCTGGCACTTATTGAAACATATAAATTAACTACCTGTGATGTTTTTATTTTAAGTGAATGTTTTCAGTGCTCAAATATAGACAATCTCCAGATCCCTGGATATGAAACATTACATAATGGAGGCAACTTCAATAAAAATGATGGTGTTTTAATACTCATTAAATCTGATCTAAATTATAATATTACGAATCATAAACTCATTATAAGTGGTGTATCTTTAAGTATTATAAATATAACAATTAACAATGTATGCTTCAGAATAATTGCATTATATAGGCCAAACCCAAGTAACTTGATCTCTTTTATCGATGAACTTGATGCACATTTAGACCAGAATCAAGAAAATAACAAAATTCAATTATTTATTGGTGACATCAATATTAATTTAATGAATGAAAATGATATAAATGTAAACAAATACCTTTCTGTACTTGCTAAATATGGATTTGTGCCATATATACTAAATCCAACCCGTGTTACACACGAAACTGAAACATGCTTAGATCACATCTTTTTAAAATATCCAGCTAATAGTAAGCCAAAACTAACTTTTAACTCTTACATCCTTAAGTGCCATATTACCGACCACTATCCAGTTCTTTTAAACATAAATTCCAAAGCAAGAAATAATATAGATTTGAAAACTAATAATAATGTTATCACGAAAATTAACTTTGAAGAATTAGAAAATTATTTAAAAACTGAAAATTGGAATGATATTTTAAATTCAAATGATCCTCAGACTGCTGCTGATCTTTTCCTGTGTAAAATTAATAATTATATACAAATGTCAAAAACTTCTAAAATTAGGAAGAAAAAAATGACAAGAATAAAACCTTGGATAACCGAGGGCTTAATGGCATCAATAAAAAATAGAGACAAACTCAAGAAACGGTTAAACAAGCATTATACGCCAGAATTAGAACACGAATATAAAATATATAGAAACGCTTTGAATAGATTATTAAAAAAATCAAAAAATGACTACTATCTTAGACAACTCGAGGACAACAAAAATAATTTAAAAAAAGTGTATCAGTTAATATCTGAAGCTACCAATGAAAAATCAAACCGAAAAAATACGTATGAAATTGTTAATGATGATGGAACTACCTTTAACAATCATAAGCAAATGGCAAACTATTGCAACAATTACTTCATCAATATTGGTTTAAATATGACCAAAGACATTGATGATGTAACATCCTACAAAGAAAATATACCAGTAAATCCCAATACCATGTTTCTTAATCCAGTAACGGAAAATGAATTAATAGAACATATATCCACACTAAAAAATAACAGTTCACCTGGTATTGATGGAATAACTGTTGACATTATTAAGAAAACACATCAATATATTTTAGAACCGCTTAGATATATAATTAATTTAATTTTTACAAAAAGTATTGTCCCAACTCAATTTAAAACTTCCATAGTTACCCCCATTTTTAAAGCAGGAGATAAAACAAAAATATGTAATTACAGGCCTATTAGTGTCATTAATAATTTTGGAAAGATTTTTGAGAAATGTTTGAAATCTCGATTGGTTAACTTTTTCGACCAAAATAATATTATACATGAACTACAGTTTGGTTTCCGTACAAATAAAACAACTAGTGATGCCATGTGTACGGTTATCAAGGATATTATAGAGGGTTTAGATACAAATAAAAAATGCATCGCGATTTTCTTGGATCTTGCGAAAGCATTTGACACTGTGAACCATGAGAAACTCTTAAACATATTGGAACGCTATGGTATCCGTGGTACAGTGTTAGATGTCTTACGCAGTTATTTATTTAATAGAGCACAATTTGTGAAACTAAATGAAACTCTTAGTGAAACAGAGACTGTGAAAATAGGGGACAGTCCTTGGTCCGATACTCTTCCTGGTTTATATAAATTCTCTATTGTCCTTAAAAACCCAAGCAAAAATTGTATCCTATGCAGATGATACAGTTGCTATCTTTTGTGAGAATTCATGGCCTGAAACTAAAACAGCTGTACAGTTAGGTATAGAGAGAATTAAAAATTGGCTAAATGCGAATCTTTATCATTAAATGCAAATAAGACTCGTTACCTGGCCCTTACATTAACTGAAACTAATAGACCAGACTTTACTAGTATAAAAATCACAGGTATGAAAGAATTAAGGAGACAAATGAGATCAAGTATTTGGGTATAATTATTGATAAACATCTAAAATGGAGTAATCATGTAGATTATTTGACGAATAAGATAAGGAAACTTATTTATAAATTCTACCAATTGCGAGAATTTCTTTCACGAAAACTATTGTTAATCATCTATAAGTCCCTTGTCGAATCTCTTATCCGCTATGGTATTTTAGTATGGGGAGGAATGTATAGAAACTCATTACAGAAACTAAATATAATCCAGAGTTATATATTAAAGATTATATATAGGAAACATAGACAGTATCATACAAATTTACTCTATACTGAAGATATTTGTAACATTCGATCTCTATACTTCCACCGTCTATGTATATATGCATTTAAAAATAAAACATTCCAGAATCATATATCTTCAACATACCACACTCGTAGCACTGTTAATGAAGCTCTATCCACCCCAAGATTCAATAAAAATATTTGTCACAGATTTCTAATATACACACTGCCAAAAGCGTATAATCTTTTGCCAATAGAGATCAAACATACTAAAAATTTTAAAAAATTTTCAACCTTGTCAAAAAAATTTATTTTTCAAAATTACTTTGATTTTATAAAAATTTTAGATAACAGTATAGTGTAAATGCTCATTGTAATATATACACTTGTTCCTTGGTAACATTATATAGATATAGCTCACTATTCCGTAAACTTCCTATGTTTGACTAGCAATATAAATATTTCTACTAGTTAAATCACACACCTCTTACAGCACAACACAAGTGTTTAATCACTTAGGTGCTTTTATACACACTTTGCAACACTTATATCTAAACAATTACGTCACATGTACCATTCTTTGTAATTTTTACTCCTCGGAATATATTTATCCGAGGAAGAAGTATCTGTATATATCTATTTTTTCCTTGTTTGTTTTTAATCTCTTCTATTGTAATTCGCAAGTTTGTATTTTTATAATAAATAAAAATAAATAAATAAATAATCTTGATCTAAGCGATACACAAATGTTTCTTCGCCGATAATAAAACTTTACTTAATCGATTCTGTTGTTTAGTTAGACATACATTGTACTAGATTAGTACGTATACCTTATTGTTGCTGTATGCATAGGATAAAGTTAATCTATATCGAAGTAAAGGTTGTACCTGTTGTACAACTATAGACTTTATACAGAATCGTAAAGTCCTACGTTTGACATTGCGCTATTAACCGACCACCCACAATAAAGTCGTCTACCAGTACCCTAGCAGAGGCAAACAGTGATACGCCCCTATTACTTGCTTCGCTTTCGCTTGCTCTTATTGCCGTACCAAATCAAACACTTTCCGATACTCGATACTGTATATAATCTGTACTGCGTGGGTATATAGAACTGATGTACTTACCTTTTAATTTCCCTAAAACTTTCTCTACAGCTCCTGAACAACCCTCACAGGTCATATTAACATTGAATTCAAATATTTTACTCTAAAACACAAAGTAATCTTGATAAAAGATCCAAATTTATATGAAATACAACTTACGCTGGACTCGGTAGACATTGTCGATTTTTAGAAAATAATTGAGTAGGTCCTGTAACAATAGTAAGCAGGTATATAATAAAATGTACGACACTGTTGCAGTTCCTAAAAAGGATTTTAAACAATGCAGGTGTTAGTCAGCAAAACATGAATTTCAAATAGAGATAACAGCTGATTCAATTACAAATAATGATTACTGTTGACGTTGCTTACGCACATTTGTTTTGCTGCTAAATTGACTGTTGACTGCCAAGCCAAGCCAACTCGTTCAACTTACCTGGAACACCTCGCTTGTGCCACGAATTACGAATCGAATCAGCCCAATAAAATTTTAATAGACATATCTATAGCTTTGTTCAAAAATCCTCCAATCTCTACACAAGTGCAAATTTATCTCTCTTCAACTTATGCAGAGTCTCACTCTATCTCCTTCTATTATGTGCACTAGTGCAACTGGTGTACGGTATTTGAACACACCTAAAGATTAGATTCACTTGAATGGTCTAAGGATTTTCTAATCTTTGAGAGCAAGATAGTCAAGATACATGTAAAAAGAGATACTCCGCCACCTACTACCGAGTTTCAACGAACAGATGCCTTATCTAAAATCTTTGAGGTCATAATTGTCATTAAATTATTATCAGGAAAGGGTCACAAGTCAATCTTTGTATATAAGATTATATACACATAGTATAAACATTATACATTTAAATTAAGGTTTTAATATTACAAATTTAACACTAATTATTTAAATAGCATGAGTTACTGGGTGTTTACTAAAAAGGAAAAGAGAATAGTTACGCATATTTTTTATAATAGGTCTATTCCTTTGCACAAGAAGTGTGACACTAATTTTGAGTGACAGAGATGGCATCAACGCGGATATCATAAGTTAAAGAGAGACAATCTTACACCAGTGCAAATCGTGCTACACTTTTAGTGTAAATGATTAGACTTACATAAAGACTAGTATCAGGGCACAGAAAAGAGAACTACCAGAAACGACACTTGAGCTACCCGCCAAAATTCCATTGCCGCCATTTTGTTGTTAGTACATCCGTCAGTTCATTTATTGTTTTAGGTTAAAACAATAAAGTGCGGTAAATGACAGTCTGTGACATAATACCGAAATAAATTCTTAAAAGGTTTTAGTATTATTGTGCTGTGTTAATAGTAATTTTTATTAGCGATATGAGTAAACGAGGTGGAACCGTTTGCGCTGTTAAGGAATGTACAAGTAGTACGACAGGAAAAGACATTAGTTTATTTGGGTTTCCTAAGGATTCCCAAAGGTATTTTATTATTGATGTAAATTATAAGATATTTCCAAGTAGTTGTGAACCTTTCTTCTTTTAAGGTCCGTATTGTGGTTGGAAGCATGCGATCGTGGGGATTTAGCAAGTAAAAGTTCAACCGAACTTTATAACAATTTTAAGTTGTGCGCACGACAAATATGTATCAGAATAGATTGTTACCAATAGCACTTACCTACTATTTTTCCTCAATTTGGTAGTTTAAACAGAAAAAAAATTAATATTTCCTCGGAACAACCTCCCAGTAAGAAATTACAGATTTTCTCGAGATATTGTATTGATTTTAATACATTTTGTGACTTTATTTATATTAAGAATACAATTGTTCGTAGAGACAAATTTATCCAGTTTACTTTAATAGCTTTAATGTCCATTATAAGTAGAATTCTTCGAATAAGGTGATTGTATTCAGCTTGTGTAAAGTTTGTTTATAAACATGCTGTTTAAATTTCCCGCCAAAATTACTAACAACAAAATGGCGAAGGTCACAAAAAAACATCAAAGGCGGTGCTGAGAGTGCCGCTTCTGGTAGTTCCTTCTTCTGTGATCAGGGCGTGTATGGACCGTGCATGGTAAATAATAATAATTTCATTGCCAGTAGATGCGGAAGATGTAAAATAAAACTGTATAATACTATACTCTGTATTATACGTATTTTATGCTTGGTATGAAATGTTTTAATATCACCATTATAAAGTTGTTTGAATTGTCTTGAATTAAAATAAATATTATACGAGTTTTTATACACCAAAAAATAAATTTTTACACCTCTAGACATGACCGCGACATTTAAATTCTAGATTAAAAAATACTATCTGTCATTTGTCATTTCAAGAAGTAGAATTATGTGGGAACTGGGCACCGTGGGAACTGGGAACCACTCTAGCAATTCCAAACAGCAATTTGTAGGAAAAAACTGTTCATCTTCTTCTAAAAGTATTAGTGCAATAAGAAGCGGTAGAATTTAGTGCGAACTACTACAACCGTGCCAAATTCTGATAGAAGAAGGAGAAGAATCTAGTGGGCACTACTAACCATTAGAACGTGTTGGAGAAACAAGAAGAAGTAGAATTTTGCGCCAACAGTGTCAAATCCTGATAGAAGAAGAATCAAGTGAGAACAAACTAACCATCCCAAAGTGTCAGGGAAATAGGAGGAAGTAGAATTCGGTGCGAACTACTATTACCGTGCCAAATTCACACAGAAGAATAAAGTGGGAACTATTTAACTCTTGCCGAACAAATCTCCAGTTTAATGTATCAATTGACAAATTTAAGCTGACGATTGACAGATTCAATACGTCAATTGACAGATTGAATCAGTTAATTATCACATGGCAACTGTTAAAAGTAATTATTTTCCTTTACCGTGAATTATATACTCCGTTGTTTACTAACACTAGAGACATTCATATGAAATTTTATAATATTTATATTACAAGATATCTGTCTACATTTTATATTTAAATATCTTTAGCTGTCATCAGTGGTAGTTCTAATGCTCCATAGTTAATTTCAATCATTTACTTACAAAGAAATGACAACTTTACTGTCAAAATATTTTGCTAAAGGGAACGGAAATTTTATAGTGAATTTTAATTTCTTTCTAAATGCCGTTGGATTAAAATAAATGGTAATTACTACCTTAATTTTATTAATTGCGTTTCATTCGTGAAAATCGCGAAAGTCCGAAATATGACAGGTACCAATGCATATTTCATATTTATGATTATTTCGTCTTTGTTTATGCATCGAAAATAAATCATTTTTGTAAATAAAGATATCCAAATAGACAAATAATGGAAGCTGTTAAGGAAAAATCACACAATAAGGTATAAACATGTTATATTATCAATTAATCAAACATCTAATAATTTTTATAACAGAAAAAGAAAGATAGAATTAAGTTGAAAATTGATCAAATAGAGGGTGAAGCATCTCAAGACCTTCCTAACAAAGAAAAAAATCATGAACCAGACGACTCATCAGTTAAAAATAAAGAAATAACAACCAATGAAAGTATACCCGAAGAAATCGTAAGAGATGATCAAAGCAACCCAGAATTAAACATTGATGCCATAGTGGAAGAAAGAAGTAAACCAGGTAATGTATTAATTGTTTTATGCTTTAAGTAGGTAGTAGTAAATGTCTAATATAGTATCTATTAAAGCTGAAGAAGCAGGGAGCACGGAAAGTACATCTGAAGATATAAACATTGTAAATGATAAGCAAAGCAATATTGAATTGAATATTGATACCTTAATAGAAGACCAAAGTGCATCAGGTAATATATGTTACGTTTTATATATTTTATATTAAACATTACAGTTTTGTTCTTCACTGATTAATTTCAGCAGTTAAAGAAGATTCACCCGATAAAATAAGCAGCGACTACACAAAACTATTAAATATTAATAAAGAAATAGTAAATACGATGAAAATTGAAGACATAAACAAAACTGAATTCAAGTTACCCGTAACTGAAAATAAAGAAAATGATCCAGTTCTAACATCAATAAAATCATACACTGAATCTCAGCTGAGTGCTTTATATCATAATGATGAACTAGAAATGTTAGAGGCGTTTAATATACAATATGTAGAAGCTGAATTAAAAGGTAGATGTGTATTTTACATTTTTTAATTTATAAATATGATTTAGACAAAAAAATTACCCAAGTCTTTATTATTATTACATTTAAATCTACATGTTTTGAAAGGTTTGGCTATCAAGCAACATGCTCTTTACGAGTTACTGTTGAACTACTTAAGGGTGTGTGAAAAAATTACCGGAAATACATTAGAACTAGAACAGATTCGAAAGGAATACAAGGTTCTGCAAAATGAGCTATGGAGTATCGTAACAGCTACAATAGCTGGCCGAGGAGAGTGTCAAGATGGAACTATAGTGACGGCGTCACACAATTACAACAAGAGTATATTTCATAGATCTGTTTTTCAGAGTATAGTTAGGATATTGGGAAATGTACAAAAGCTGACCTACGAAAACCACATTCTCTATTCGTATTCTGCAGGGGAACTGAAACTTCAGGTAAAAAGTTAAATATCAACCACTTAATTTTAATCAGTTTATCAAGTAAAAAAGGCAAAGCCCGTACCTATCTCAACTAGCAATTTGATATTTTATAAAAGCTGCAGAAATATTTGACAAAAATTTTATAAAACATTACTCTCACAAACACTTTTAAAACATTTTTACAACAGCTATAAATGTAAAATTAGCACGATCTTGTAAAATACTTTAGTATCTGTTAATATTGGAACCACTACAAAAAAATTATATAAACATTTTCGCGTTTTCGGTACTGGCACTATAAAACTGTTTTCTAAAAGTTGCAAGAAATGTTTTTGATTTTAAGAGGGAGCAAGGCGATCAAATCAGAGGGGAGCAGGCGGCAATGAGCCAGTGTGAAGAAAGATCTTCATAATAAACAAATTTTAGCTAAAAACTTTCTTCAATAGAAGTGTAGCATTCATTTACTTACAAGAATATCTTTTTTTCAATTTAATAACGCCAGCCGTTTGGCTAAAAACTGCTTTTTCCCAGTCAAGGATTTTAGAACAGTGCTTTTTAATAGATGGTGCCACCTACAGCACTACAATAGACCATTTTAGGATGACGTCACGATAAGTTGGCTATATTGCCTGAGGGACAACCAAACTTTTTATTCAATTGTAAACAAAGAAGTAATCTCAGTTTTAAACGTGAAATAAAAATAAAATGCCATCCTTTTTGCGATAAGGTGCGATTGTGAGATAAGGTTTATTTTGAATGTAAAAAAAAGCTTAGGGGAAAGGTAAAGAAATCACTTTCTGGCAGAGTCTATTGAATACTACATGCGCATAATATAACATGTTTATCACTGAAATCTAGCACTTAGCAGTTATTTAAATGTAAACTTGCCTTGCCCATAACAATGAATACATTTGAGTTTATCTTTCTTGCACTAAGTAATTTACCATATCAATTACGGATACACAAGTTAAAATAGACAATTCTGCAGAAAGGTTCCCAGTCTCCACCCCAAGGGTGTATGGGTCAATATTGTCGATTATTTTGATTTTCTCATCTCATTTTACATCACCCATGAAGTTGAATAATATTCACTACATGACATTATTACAAAAACACACACAGTTTCTTAGAAAAACTAGAAAAAAAGTATATAAAACCACGCAAACTGCGTTTGGTTGTCCCTCAAGCAAAATAGCCGACTTGTCAAAACCACGTGACCTAAAATGGTCTATAGAGCATCTGCATCGTGTAACCAACATAACCTTAAATTTTAAGTTTTTCATGTTTATTCTCATTTTTAATGTTTGTATACGCATTTTTAGCTTGGAGCCCTATTGGCTCCAAGCAAATATTTAAAAATTCACGTAAATAATTTGAGAACAATTAAGACACCTAGGAGATATTTCCGTTTCACAGTACTTTATTCACTAACTAGTACACTATACAACTAACAACAACACATTACAACTTTTGGCTATATACAGTTAAATTTGCCACTTATAACAGGGTAAAAGCGTGTGTAGAGTGTTACAATATATTTCTTACTGACCTATTCTATTTCTATTGATTTAAGAGGCTAGAGTCACAGGGACAGACGGTCACATATGGGGATGCTTATGTATACAAAATGCAAATATGATAGTACGGGGGTTGTGCTAAATTTATAGACCGAACTTCACAACAATAATGTTGATTAATAAAAATAGTCTGCTAATTACAGGTTAGATCTCCAATCTACAAAAAGGGTCCTATTTTATTAGGACAAAGTATTTAGAACTTCATAAACATTACACTGAACTAGATTTTAGTTGAAAATACGGGAACCAGGCAGAAATTTTAATAATAGCTGCGTAATACTCTTAAACCTTAAGAAACACATATTTTTGAGGTTAGCTGTGACGTCACGTGCAGATGCCCATTAATAGCCACACTGCCTACCCTCCGCCCCACTTCAGCTTTGGCTTTACCAATTAAACTTTGTGATTGGTGTTGTCTCCTCTTAACATTTTAGAAATACTAATAAAATAACGGTGAAACAAAATAATGGTAAAACATTGAAATTACAAAACAAATTTGCTAGTTGGGATATATCTTATGTGTTTTTTCTTTTAGATCGAGCTCTTCCTTCAAACTGTGATTAACAACTGTATTAGCGTAACCCAACTGAATAAAGATGCCCCCGTCGCCTTAGTCTTACAAAGTGAACCAATGCATATAAAACCGTATTTGAGTGAAATTAGACTGTGCATATCCATATTATTTGCCTTTCAAAGAAAACTGATAAGAGAAGCGCAGTTCATGAAAGAGACTAGGAAATGGTTGACTCAACTAATAGCTGTCCTTTTACGGCTAGCGAATTTTCAGGATCATTTATTTATTTTGAATCACATTTTACGGTAAGTTTACTAAAGGTTACTCAAAATCTTGTGTTTATTCATTTCAGACTGAAATTATCTTTTCAACTGTTGTAAATATTGAAAATATCATTATTAGTGGGCGTTCCATGAGGATCTGTTTTAGGGCTTTTACTTTATATCACGCATTTAAACAGTCTGCTGTGCATTTCGGACTTGTCCGGTTCTGTCAAATGATCTCTTAGGTTACTTATTGTTATTATTGCAGATGTCCAGCTGGAGTCGGATCTTGGGCTTCCTGTTTTGTTCAGATGCCTTTAGATATTAATCTGAAAACGTCACCCTTTGCAAATTTCCAAGTAAACCATATTCTTGCAATCCTGGCCACAATATTGACTCCAGTCAAGGAGAGGGAAAAGTTTTTGGAAGATATAGCGCAGAACAAAGACACAGCCAGGGAAGCACTGTGGGTCATGGTAGACTCCGATGGGGAAGAGGATGAAGAGTCTTCCGGCACTTCTTTGAGAGAAAACGATTTGGTGGCTCTTCTCAACCAGTTGCCGTTAGACAATTTGTTTCGAGATCTGCTGTTAATACACAGGAGAAACTTTCAGGTGAGTTGAAATTTTTGGGTGTACACATATTATAGTATCGTTCATTTCATTTTTAAAATACTGCCGACCGAGATAATATATAGGAAGAGCGCTAGCATACTTTATTTTTCTACACCATATTAAATAATGAATATAATGTATTACTTAAAATGAGAGAATAAATGGAAACACTCCTCTTTTATTTAAGATTTCTACCTCTTGTGATATTGTTATGTTAGTAGAAAGGTACATGCTTCGCAGTTTTTATTGCTCTTTCTCCTGCGTTATTATTTTTGTGAACACTAAAAATGGAATGAACTATACTTTACGTAATAAGCCCAGAAAAACATCCTTACCGGACGCATAGACAAATCTCAAGCCATTGCTGAAGGCGGGCCCTCAAAGCCTACAAGTCGTACTCACGTCCAACTCATGTTTATGGAGAGGTTTGTTTTATAATGGAGAAGACAAAAAACGAAACTTTTTGAAATGGGCGGAATATTTAAGGAAACCCAAAAATCTATTCATTTATTAATATGAGTATTTATATGGTTGAAAATATTTATGATGCAAAACTACTTTATTTCTCAATGAGAAAATGTCATATAATATACGAATATTTATTCTGTGCTTTGTTTCCAAAAGTAAATATCACTATCTTTTCAACTTATAGCTATTTATTCATAACAACTGTAGCTACTTATGTTGATGGCATTTTCAGTTATCTTTTCCTCAAGTATTGATAAGGCAAAATAAGTGAAGAATGCAGCATAGTTGATGTCCTTTACTCTGTGGTTCTGATAAAATTGTAATCATAACAAATCACCTCATTATTTGGCTTTGTGCTTTATGTTATCTTAATTATGATTCATACCTAAGTGCACTATACTTAGATTATTTTAAAGAGTTCTGTCTATTTATTATTTCACGTTAAATTACTGTGGATAATGGGAATTAAATCTTTATTTTTGTTATATCTATTTAATAATGAATAATAAAATAAAAATATACTGTCTTTAGATCATATTACTAAATTTTAATTCCACATCCACATAGTGGAAGTATACAGTGTCAGCAAATGTTTCATTTGGGTCGGCAATGAGAGCAAGCGAGAGCGAAGCAACTAGGCTATTCTTTTTTATCGTGTAACACATCCTAATCGTGCCACCTGCTTTCCCCACCACATGTGTGTGGGCAGCTACTGTGGGAAATGTAAAGAATTATTTGACTTGTTTTGAAAGTAAAATGGGTTAAATAACAGGGTTCGAAAATATCGTGATATTTATTATAAATATCAATATATATATATATATATATATATATATATATATATATATATATATATATATATATATATATATATATATCAAATATATATCAATAATTGATATATATCGGATATTTAAATAAAATATTTTTAAAAATACTTTTATTTAAATGTACCAAATAGTAATTTATATTCATACATCCAGAAAATAAAATCTTTGCGTGCGGTCAATTGAGCAAAGTAACTATGCAATAGTGTTATATGACCGCCAGCAATGCTTTATTTTCCAGATGTATGATTTTGAAAAATCTTTTTTTTTACTTTTTAGTACATTTTTGAAATAAAAGCTTTTTTAAATTTATTTTATATAATTTTATTTTTGTACTATTTAGTCATCAGACCAGCAATGTTCAATGATAATATAATATACCATTGTCTCTTTTAAACTACATGTACTTATAAGTAAAATTTCAGGTTATTTCGATAACAAGAACTTGTTCAAAATTGACATTTTCTACAATTTTTAGTCTTAATTTTGCAAGAAAAATTATTCCACACAGGATGTTGGTCTCTCGGCATGTTGCTTAATAGTTAATATATTGTCTATATTTAAACGATTAAAACAGGCACTTCTCAGCTTATTGTAGAACAGACACTTTATGCCAGCATATAAAATGTAGGTTAGGTATTGGTTTGCAGGCGGGAAGTTCCTTCTTTGCTAATAGCAGCAGCAGTAGTTGACATAATCAAAGCAGTGCTGTCATATTCTCACAATTTTAAGCGTTTTTGCAGAAATTTGATATATATCAAAAAAGTGATATTTATTTCACTATAAATATCATGATATATATCGTGATATATATCAATATATCACTGGGATCGAGCCCTGTTAAATAATTTCAGTTATTAAAGCACGTAATAATATTACCTATACTGAACAGAGCCAACTACATCCTTCCTTTGAATAAATGGTACTGAAATTTTTAATAGCAATGATGTACGTGTTTTCTTGATAGCGCGTCATTATTTGCTCCCTCTACTAGAGCACTGGTACACGCCTTTATTGTAGGCGGTCTGTCAAGCCGTTGAAACTATGCTGCCACCCAAATCCAAAATCTTCCGATACTGTAGTAACAGTAAAAAAAATGATTTTTTTTGTTCAAATACACTTAGAATGTCATGAAACTTTGAGATTTTAAGTTTGAGCAAGAAATGCTCTGTCTGTCTGTAATTCTTTTTGTGCTCACAATTACTTGGGAACGGTTTATGATATTGACTTCAAAGGTCACCTACATATTATAACGAGATTTGAAATTAGATTATATTTTGATCCAGAGATGGGTAAAGGAAACTTGTCAATAAACGTTTCCAGGAAATTTTCGGGAGTTTCCAGAACGAAGTTTTGATAAAAAATCACAGATGGGTAAAGGAAATTTTCCATATGAAAGATTTCAGAACGAAATTTTGATAAAAATGAAAGTTTTCAGTAAAATATTTGAATACTTCGAAATTTCCCAAAGGAAACTTTCCCGGAATTTTGGAAACTTTCCAGTATTCCAATATTTTATTGAAAACTTTCATTTTTATCACAATTTCATTCCGGAAACTTTCAAATGGATCTCTGCTTTGATCTTATTCCGTTTATTCCTATTTATCCCACAGATCGAAAGTAAAGCAAGCATAAAATTGGGATTTAGTGTATGTACGAAAAGCCAATGCCTCAAAAATTTTTGGCACCAGTCACCCGCACTAACACACAAGCAATCACTACCGCTGTGGCATATCATTTTATGGGTTTTATCTACCCGACTAGTTCAAATAATGTATTATTAAAATTCTACGAACTATAATTTCCACATAGTGGAGTGCAAATACAGTATTAAATTTTTTTCGTTGTAAGAGACTTGGATAGGAAATCTGGATGTGGAAGTAGTGATTTCTTAGGCAGCGGTTTTTTAAAATACTTTCCTACTTTTGTATCTATAATGTCTCACATTGATTTAGCTAATAATCATTGTAGGAACCTGAGATGCACTATATAACTGTATTTGCCGCTAGTACAAAATAAAATTCAATTCAATTCTGTTTTATTTAGGATGTTTACGATGATTCCGTTTTAACAGAACACCACATTCTGAGATTTTTGGCGTTTTCCACAGTGTTGTTGAGGATATTATACAAGGGTATGCAAACCTACAATCAGCCAAGATACAACCAGTTTTCTAAAAGACTGAGTCGTTTCATACGTCATGTGGCTCAATATGCCACGGATCAGTGGGAACAGTTTCTCAAGGTAAGTGAGCACGAGCAGTAAGACAACTGTTATAGAATGTGGTATTGTTACGATCATTTTGGTGTAAAGAATACATATACATTTATTTTTGGCATTGGTTGGCAAGAACGAAGAGTATATTGCATTTGATCGGCACATTTCTAGAACCAGAAATATCGCTCATAGAGAACAAATTTTCATATCATTGTGTTGGTGAACGAATTCTGAATAAATTTCATAATGTCCGTCTGTCCGTTCGTCACGTTTCTTGTAAGCAAGATAACTTAAGAAAGAAAAGTCTGATTGTATTGAAATTTGGAAAGTAAGTTAGTGTTAGCTAGAGGAAGAACCATATTTGAAGAAAATCAATCAGTAAATAAGAAAGTTATTAATCATTTAATTTAAAAAAAATTATTTTCTTAATTTTTGTCGCTTGTACTTAAATAGAAATCTTGCGAAATGTTATCTATATATCTATATATTACAGACATTTAATTTTCGTAGTAATGTGTGTTGGTACAGTGACTAAAGTTTTGTGTTCAAATCGCAGACAGGTTGGATGTTTTCTTTTTCAATTTTTTTTCATATATTTTTTTTTCACAACAAAGTTGGTATCACAAAATTTAGGATGTCCAAAAACTAACATTATTTACAAGAAAACTGTGAAGAGTATCCTATAGAATGCGTAACAATTAAATAAAAGGCTCAGTAAATTGGCGAAGAGTATGTTTTTAGCTTGTTTAATGTTACTAATGATAGATAATAGCACCCGATGGTCAACAAGTAAATGGTATGCTAATAAAAAGTGTGGTGTTATTATTTTTCTACCCATCTAGTCTTATTTTTCTATGCTTTTGAGTCCTCTTAATCAATCTTTTATTTTCTAAAAGGTTCAAAATATGGAAGATAAAGCCATGTTGGAGCGTCTCCAAGTAGAATACGATGCATTCTTCTTGCGGGCAATCTACTACTTATATTCTTCGCAAAAGCTAGGCGCCTGGCAGTTTCTCGCTGTTGTGCCCTATAACATGGTCACGCTGAAAACCTTATGGAAGGTTTTCTACTTCCTGCATAACTCTGACAACCATGCTAAACACATTCTAGATCCTTTAGATGCCGAGGATCACAGCAAGAAATTGTGGGACAGGGAATTAAGGTTACAGTTTGAGGAAAAACTAGGAGTTCTGGAAGATGCTGAGGTGTATTATTTATTGAATACGTTTGCCAACATGGCGTTAGCTAGGGAAGATGAGGATATCGACTTCATTTATGCTGCTACTATAGATTTATTAAAGGTATGTAGGTACACTGAATATTTGTCGCATTTGTTTATTTATCTGATTTTTTTTTTTACCTCTGCAAAGGTTGGGTTTATAACTGAAAGTACAAAGGAGAGTTGTTCAAAGTCTGCCAGGATTCTCCTTACACATTTAACTTCAAAGCATCCACATTTGCTGTCCAATATTTTGAAGGAGGTCAAAGAAAATATCGACAAAATAGGCTCTTTGGTTTTATATCTGTATGAAGAACTGCCGTTGTCGATTTGGAAAATTACTGACGGTGACTTGGAAGTGATTACAAGGTATTACATCTCAGTTTTTATAATTTCAAACGAATAAGCAAATATATTTACCAAACTTACAATAACAATAGTTGATATGTGCAATATTTTTTTAATGGGATTATCTGATTGTAAAGATTCGGCATTTTTCCTTTTTCTTTTGCTTTGGTAGTTTAAAAGAATTTTAACTATGACATGAATAATTGTCAGAAGTTAGCTTGTTTCTTTTTTCATCTCATAGTATAATAAAAATGTTTAATTTCAGGTTATTATTAAAAAATTCAATAACGACAAACAATAGCAAATTAGCCAGGATGATCCTGTCAAGGCTTAATTGGGATTCCCTTCCACATGAGATGCATTGTGACGTTGCAATTTTGGTTGTACATGCTGCCGACCAAGAACCTGGTATTATACCATGGGCATGGCAAACGATTTTGCGGTTGAAGCTGCATATAAGCGATAAAGCTTTCAGGGAACTTGGAAGGGTTGCAGAATTGGAACAATACGACATCCTAATGAAAGGTTATTCTTTTTTTTTTTTTATTACGAAAAATGTTTTAATTTAGTTTGCTTCTCCCCGAGTTGGGTCTGTTTGATGCCAAAATAACCTTTATTATGATTGCATAAGGAACAGGTGCCAAAGAGCTTGTTTTAAGGCGCGGTGAACCACGATATGCAGCATCAATTTTTCAACAACAAAAATTTCACAGTAGATAATGAAATAATGGATCAACTGTAAATACATTGAAGCAAAGTGCAGACGATGGTGATGATGAAAAGCACCCTAGAAGACCACTTAATTAAAAAAGTATCTCCAGGAACAAGACATTTTTCATTAGATTTAATTTAAATAAGAATTTTCTAAAAACGAATCCTGCAAATTGACCAAATAATGATTTCCAAATAGAATTTTGGACATTATGTAAGCTTAACGTCATGAATAATACTGCAGAGAGAAGGTGTCACATTGATAGAACCATATTAGTGTGGTGGCTTAGAACAAATACTAGCCAGAATCGTGACCTGCTGGATTAAAGCGCCAAAGCAAGTTCTTATATATCCTCAGTACTATCAATTCAAGGGGGGGGTGCCCGATTTCAGTGTCCTCCATCTTGAAATACGACGCTATCTTTGTTTTCTTTGGACTGTAACTGTAAATTTTCTACTTTTATCTCCCCAACTTCTGGGTTTGTAGCAAAAAGGATTTAATTTAATCTAAATTTGCTACAATTTGAGACCAGAGCTGCTTTTGTAACTTTAATATTTTGCGAGATACAAGCTTCCAAAGTTTTGAACTTTTTTCAGGTTATTACGAAAATCGGTTGGGTTTATAGCAACACTATTCAAATCAATTGTAATCTAGACTAAATTTGCCACAACTTTAGACTAGATCTGCTTTTGTAACTTTAATATTTTGCGAAGTACAAGCATCCAGACTTTCTAAATATGACGCGATCATTTATCTTCCAGTGTTTATGACAGAGGTATTTTTTTTTTTTTTCATTAGGATTGCCTACGAATTGATGTTGTATGGGACATATACAAGCCAGATAGTCTGAAGGAAACTACACGTGTGGAGAAAGGAGAAAGTCGCAAGGGAAACCACACTGCGTAAAAACTTTGTTACATTCCTGAAGAATCCAGATAACAAGACAGAACTGTTTACCCTACTAAGTGATGCAGTCAGTAATGCAAAATTTCAAATTTCATTTTGAAAGTTTCAATTTCAATTTGAAATTTCTGAAAGTTTCACCGCACCCTCATAAATTTCTGAAATATCTGAGTTTTATGAAAGTTTCAGATTAATCTGAAAATTACAATGTTTTTGAAACTTTCATGAAAGTTTCAGCCACAAAATCTGTATTTCCGTTGCGTTAAACGAAATTTGAATTTCGCGCGCATTTTTAGCTTGTTTTCAACCAATGAGGTTAGGTTATAGGTTAGTTTAAAGTCGCGGGAAAGCGAAGAAACGCAGTTAAAAGTGTTAAAGTTAAAACCCATAAGTCAACAAAATGAAATCAAAAAATGTTACCCGGAAATATTTTGCGTTTTCCCAAAATATTAACAATGTGACTTAAAGATTTTGTAATAAGTAAAACGTTTGTCAAAAATGCGTCGCGCATGAAACACCACCTAAACTGTTGTAATAAAATTTCAGCTACCATAATAGCAAATATTAGAAATTAATTCTCTAATCTTTGATAATAGAATGCAATAAACTCTATCATCTGCATCCAGAGCTGCCGAATCCCCATCCACATCTACCACGTCTGCGTCATTTCCGCCTGTATGTCCTACACCTACAGCAAAAATGAAGCAAGGACAACAGACTAAACCCACTGTAGTTTCAAAAGTGGGATTTATTTGTCATTATCCCTCGGAAGTTTAAAAAATTAAGTTTCATCATTTCATGAAATATTTCAATGATATTTCACCTAACTTTCATAATATTAGGGAATTATTCAATTAAATTTCATAAAATGAAAGTTTCATTGAAATTTCACGATATTTATGTTTAATTTTATATTTCAGAAATTTCAGATGAATTTCGAAACTCACAAAAATGTCACAAATTTTAAGTGTCATGAAATTTTCATCATTTCATGAAATATTTCAATGAAATTTCACATAACTTTCATAATATTACAGAATTATTCAATTAAATTTCATAAAATGAAAGTTTCATTGAAATTTCACGAAAGTTTCACGATACTTATGTTCAATTTTATATTTCAGAAATTTCATAAATTTCAGATGAATTTCGAAACTTTCATAAAAATGTCATTGAAATTTCACAAATTTTAAGTTTCATGAAATTTTGCATCACTGGATGCAGTCGCAGCTTATGACTTGCAAGAAGGTAAAGAAATATACATCTGTTATTTCAAAAAATAGCAGTGCACCGATGTCCCAAACTGACCAAGAAGAAGCTGATACCAGAATGTGTCTTCATATATTGGATGCATTATAAAAGGGTGCAACCAACATCCTCATAAGTACAGTTGACACAGATATTATTGTGGTACTAGTAGGCATCTTTTTCGAGCTACAAACTTACAAACCTAATATTCAACTTTGGATTGCATTTGATAAGGGTAAACACGTCCGATATTATCATATCAACGCCATCTGCCAAGAGCTCGGAGTTGCTAACCATTATCTCTTAAATAAAAGTACCGTTATGAGTATGAAGAAAAGGTAAGAGGAGGAAGATATCATAAAGAGAAAAAACGGTTCAGGCCGACCGAGAAGTTCAAATCTCGCTCAAGATGAAGCGCTCCTTGGCTATTTGAGGGAAAATCCGTTTCAAACAGCAGTAGATACTGTGTACCGTGTATAAAAATCCACTATGGGTAAATTCTCTGAAGTACCTTTCACAAAATTAGGTTCCATTATAAACGAATATTAAACACACAATGTAAACGTAAACAACAAATTAACAGAGCACTACCATCAATATGATAAATGAAAATATGAAAATTCTCTAGAATGGAATTCTCATTATATACCGCCTTTTTATTTTCAAAACCAATTTGTTTTTGCATGTGATGATTAGAACTTTTTTTAATATGATATATGCAATGTATATTTAATATGCTTTTTTGTAAATTTTGTTGAAGGAAACGATCCTATTGCGTCAATCTTTGATAAGAATTATTATTTCATAAAATAAAGACATTCTGGCGAGAGCACTTTAAAAAATTTTGAGGTTGCAAAATAAACACCACACTGATATACATACGGTAGGGTTGGAAAATATAGATCATTTAAAGTTATGTTGACACTGTATATTAAGTTTTTAAATTTCAAAAATTAGTTTTTTTTTTACTTACATTCAAATTTGTGAATATTTTATTATTTACCAACAAATACCTAGGAATCAACAATCTCAATGAGAAAAAAAATATGTTTTAGGAATAAGGGAGCAAAAACCTTTAGCATCCTTCGTTACAATCCTGATGACAACCTGGGGCCACCTAATACCCCTAATCTGCACCAAAGGCTTATCTCAACTCTTGTTGCTTCAATCGCAGCAGAAACATGAGGCGGTTCTATTTGCGCTCTACCAGATTGTTCCGTTGTTCATAAACGACCAGGAGTGCATAATAAACTGCGAGAAATTCCAAGTGATACTAGCCAATCTATTGAACGCCGACAGAGGTTATATTTCGATGGCGAAGAGCTTGGTATACACCCAGAACACGGTGTTGCAACAATTTGGCAACATGATCGAGACGCAGATTGTTAACTTTGCTTATTACGACCTTGAAAGTCCGAGATGTTTGGTGAGGCTGTGGATGAATTCATTGGTTTCCGTGCCCGGTTGGAATAAGGATGACGGAATAATATATCTGTTGGATGTCATCGTAAGGACAGGTTTTTTCCATACCGATGCTTTGGAGGTTGTTTATAATATTTTGCGGGACCTACATCAAGTAAGTAATTATAAGGTGTTTTCATCCCCTCCCCTCGCTTTCTTATGCACTCTCCCTTTGTTTTTCCTTCTCTTTAAAGGAAATTTCATAAGATTTTAAGCAAAAATAGTTTAAATGTAAAACCTTAGATTTTAAAGATAAATATTGAATATGAAATTCATGATCATTCGATAATTTGTAACTAAATATATCAGGAGCTCAAAGTGTGTTTTTGTGTTTTAATTCAGTTTATTTTCTTTTAAAAATGAAAATGTTTTTACGCAGAACAGAAATATTGAATATTGAAGAAGTATTTTATTTATTTACACTCGATTTTAAAAAACAGCCTCAGAAACTTTTCTTTTATATGCAGCTATACCTCCTAGAACTTCGAATTTTGTATATGAAATTCTTGTCTAGTGAACTCGAACACCTATAAGGCTTTAAGTACAATCTTTAAATCACTATTATATTTTTTTATAGATTTTGCACGATTCCCTTTAAATCCACAATTTTAAATATAAAACTAGTATTCAGCGACCTCAAAAGACTAACTATAATGTTTAAACTACTTTTAAATTTTTTTCAATGAGTTTTGCATGATTCTTCCATTTGTTGGTCATATGTAATCCGTCATTTTGAATTTATTTAGATATCATATTTGTATTTAGCGACCTAAAAAACCACCAAGTATAAATTATTTGCTGCAAAATTTACCCAAATCCTTTATGATATCATATTCAAGATATTTTTGAAGAGATTTTTTTTTTCTGAAAGATCCAAAAAAGAGCAAAGAGTGTTTCTAATAGGTTAACTTTGAACCATTTTGTGCTTAAAGATATCATAAAAGATTCCAGGTAAATACATTGACAGAATTTATTTGGAAATAATTCATATAGGCTTGTAAATCCTGTATAGTTACAAGATTTTGTATTTGTTCCTTATGTACGAGTGAATTTATATTTTTTCGGTATTCTCGATCTGAATTTAATAAGAATTTGGCCGCAGCAAAATTGAACTTTCATCATTTACGTTTTTTTAGTGTGGAACACCACAAGAACAGACTGGAACAATAAGCTCTCTCTTCAAGTGGGTATCCAGTTCGAACCCAAATGGTAGCCTCATACCCAATTCTCTGTCCAATTATACCTGGCTGGCTTACATATTGCTTGCTGTTGAACATCAAGAGAGGGAAGTGCACTCTGGATTATGGAATGAGCTTTTAATTCAGCTCAGCAAACAGAAGGGGAAAGTAAACGTTGATCAAGCTATTAAGGTGAGACAATCTTCATTCTTAAAACATTTAAAATTTTTAACAGTAACATGTTAGTGGACCTGCAAGACAGTAGCGGCTTGTTCCATGAGGCAGATTAGGCATTGCCTCACCAGTAAATTTGCAGTAAATCTGTACCTAATTCGTAATTTTATATACTGTATTATTTTATATAACTTTAAATTGGAATTAATAAATTTTCGTTTTAAACAGCGCTCCACAGTCTGTGCGACACACCGTGCTATCTTCACGTACCTACTGCAGAACTGACGCACATTCAAATATGCCTCTTTCGCTTGCTAAAATCGAGCTGTTAGTCCAGTGTTTGACGGTAAAAATAGGGTATTACCTCTGAATTCTTTCGGACAACATCGATTTTTATGACAATTTTTTATTAAGCTTATCTAACCCTCCTCTTCAAAAGTTATATGTACCTGATATGTGCTTTTTGTTTTTCTTAACAAACCTAACCAGATACTATACCTATGTGAGTATCTAGAGTTCTGCCTTATCAACTTGTTATGTCATGAACCACTGCAGTAAAAGACCAGTGCATAAAAACACACTTAGATTAGAGTGCCTCGAAACAATCAAAAGAACATTAATATAGATATAAAAGATGAAATCATTTCATTATTTGTACTGTATCTAAGTGAAAACTATTTTTAGTTCGACAACACCTTTTACTTACAAAAACAAGGTCTAGCAAAGAGTTCCCCATTGAGTCCTCTTAGGGGCCATTAAAAATTTACGTCATGCAAATTTTTATCACCCCCCCCTTTCCCATGTTGTCATGTTTGAAGATACCTCCCCTAAATTAGAACAATGTTTTAACATTTTAACATAACAAGCCCCTTTTTTAAAAGGGGCTTTTTTGACCCATCCGTGGTAAAGTGTGGAAGCCATCTTTTTTTTTTTTTTTTTTTTTTTACTAATTTTGGGGTCCTGAATTTAGAATTTTTGCTTCTTTTTCTACTTACCCAACGAAACTGAGCATTTTGAAAGAATTTCCTGCGCTAAAGAATAACTTTTTGTTGCAAGTTCTAATATCAATTTCAATGCCACCCCCCAAAAGGTTGTTTTTTACTGTCTTCCCGATGTTTTTAGTCAATTTTGATGACAAATTCGTATTCAGCACCGCAAAATTAGTAAAAAAAGATGGTTTCCACACTTTACTACGGATGGGCCAAAAAAGCCCTTTTTTGTAAATAACTAGATAGCAGTCATAGTAACTTCTATAGTACCTGGTGAGGGAATGGAGAGGAGGGTTGAAGGGATCAATTTGGTTTTTTTACTTCTTTTTCTACTTAGTTATCGAAACTTAGTATTTAGACTAATATCAATTCCAATGTCACTCCCAAATAAGGGTTGTTTTTTAATGTGTTCCCGAGATTTTTCGCCAAAACGCATGACTGATTCGTTTTCAGCACCCCAAAATTAGTAAAAAAAAAAAGAGACGTTACCATGGATGGCAGAAAGGCCTCTTTTTTAACATTGTTATTTCGCATGAGGCAAATCTTTTGATAAATTCGAATTCTATTGTATATAAAAAAAAATAATGTACATTGTGTTTCAGAAAGCAGCAAATATCGTCAAAGCCCCCGTCTTCACATCTGCTTCGCTCTGCATATACCGCTGGGCCCAACAGGCGCTAGACACACCTCTCGACCATCCTCTACTTCCCTTATTGTGGCAACATTTTTTCACACTGTACTTAGCTCGAATTCCATCTACCACTGTGGTGGATAGATCGTGTGTCGGCGATAAGTTCTTTGACGGCATAGTAAATTTCGCCTTTCTGAAGAAACTCAAGAGAAGATTGCAAGAAAGTGTGGATTACTTTCAATGCAAACTAGACATTAAAGATGAAGAGAACGACGAATTATGTAAGAAACAGTTTTATCAGACTTGTCATAAGGTATTTCGTGCTTTCTCGTTATGGCTAGAGGAGCCGAGACTACAAGAGAACAACGTTTTGTTGAAAAACCTGCCTGCTCAGTACGAGCCGGCTTTACTGACGCTTATTATGCAAGGAACCCCGGTATGTATAATATAGTCTAATAAAATTTAAAAGGTGTTACTTCTGAAAATGGATGAAAAAGTTTTTCGTGGGAAATCTGTTTAAAAGTGTTGGCTTTACCATATCAAAATGCATACAGAAAAAAACGGTCTTTCCAGGGGGTCAAATGTTGGCCCCCAACAGGGTTGGGTAACTATTTTTGTAGAACTTTTAGGCAGAACAAGTTTTGTGATATTTACAGTGTGGATGAACATTCAGTGGCCGATGTCTCAAAAACTATTAGTGGACTAAGAGCCAGCAACGGATTTATTTACGTTATGAGCTACTGACCATTCATTTTGATGCAACCTTTTTTGAAATAGATTCCAGGTGAAAAACTTTTTGATTTATTTATGTGGAAGCTGGTCTGCCTATTTTACTATTATTATTAAATTTACTAAGAGCCAGCTACCAAGTTTAACGTTCAATGACTTGTAGTTTGTTTGCATAAATGAATGACACTACGTTTTCACTTTTAGGCTCCTTGGTATGAATATCTGGACTACGAGCAATTGAAAATAGAACAGCAGTTGTGCATTCGAACATGGCGGGTCGCAAATTTCCGCGAGAAGACTAACGTCAACAAGCCACTGTTGAACCCAGGTGGCAGAGTGGAGAGTTCGGATCCTAAAGAAAGAATACTTAGAAGACTTACCTCGTACGATAGTCCCAAAGAGCCTCCTTCCATAACCATCGCTGCGCCAGCGGTACCAAAAATTGACTATAGTAGCAAAGACGACATGTTTAGATCACTCGAACAGTGTTTCAAGGTATTGACGCAGTTCGCGCATAATCACACTTTGAAGCTGTCCGAGCACAAGGCGCTGGACTGTTCTTACCAGGAATTAATCCCGCAACTGTACAGGTCTGTTTTGAATAAGGTTAAGAAGAAGGTGCCCTGTAAAGGGAGGAACCAGGCTGTGCACTGTTCTGGAGGAGCTGTCATAATGTTGGAGATGCAGGTCAGTAGTTGAAATTGTTAACTCGATGTTAAGAACTAGAACTAACAATACGTTTTCAAATTCTCAGTTGCAAAGTTATTTTTTCATCAAACAAAAGATTTTATAAAGAGTATCTGAGAACACTGTAGAGTTTGTCCATGAATAGAATAATTTATTTTTGAGATCTAAAACTTACAGTTAGGCATCAGTTTTACAATAATGTATAACATATGTACCAAAAGTGGGTTCTTTACCTAAGTTTTTACGCATTTTAACAGACAGAGAGCAAAATCTTAAATCAACAGGCAACTTATTACAAATTTTTATGTTGCGGTATAAAAAAGATTTCTATACTTTTAAAAGTCCATATTGAGAGTCGTTATTTCCTGTATTGTATTGGTGTACATCACCCTGTCTCATAGTTTAATTCTTGTCTAATAAAAAGTTGTTACTCTAAAATAAAGCAGGAAGATGTCATAATTCCAAAACTTTACAAGGATCTGCAATGTTCCGAATAACCAGTTTGTGCAATAATTTGAGCTGCTCATTTTTGTAGAAGATATATCCTTTGAGCATGGCATTATCCTCCCCAAAGGAGAATTGGGTAGGACATGATGCTGTGAAGCAAGTCAAAATACACCATTTTTACATAGGTTGTGGAACTGTATTATTTAACTGTCTCAAAACAAATTGATATGGCCAACCATCAGTCAAGAAGTTTATATGAGGTAGCCAGTTTAATACACTAAATATATACCTAGTGTACACCTAGTACTTGAACAGAAGAGTTTCAGATACAATAGCGCCTTTCAACTTGACTATGAGAGCGATACCATCTTCTTAGCATGTAGAATATACATTTTTATTTAAGCAGAGTGGTATCATTTAAGTAGATTATAAAGAGAAGTCCTAATACCGAGCCTTGAGGTACTCCATAGAAAACTGAATGTAATCGGGTGATGCCATCATTTCATTTAGTTATTTGATTCCTCTCATCTAGATATGACCTAACATGTTCAAGATTATTGTCTCGTATGCCATAACGGTCAAGTTTAATCAAACTCTCGATCCAATCCCTTGTACACAGTGCCACAGTTTGCACAGCAGTTAAAGTATTTCTCGTATTTGGTAACTCAGCATTATACATTTCTTAACTGTTTTTTCTTTAAAACAGTAACCGCAAATTGATTTTTGTTGTAGGAAGCTAGAATAAATGAGAGAATAGAACATCAAGTGCAAACGAATCGTAACGCATATGAGTCTCTCTTGGCCAAATCACTGCAGTCTCCCCCATTAAGTTTATGCACAGCTTCGGTGGCAATTCAACAAACAATCAGGTAAGTAAGCAACAATCTCCTATCGGTTTATCGAATTATTTTTTTTTTTTTTTCTAAATGTTTCAATATGCAAAATGTACCAACCTCCATTTTTATTGTTTGTAGAATTTTGCAAGGTCAACTTAAATGCAATCCGGCTACAGCAGAGTTAGGAGTGGAGCTGTTCTACCACATATTATCGCTTTTAAATGAAGAAAACAACTCCTATCTTCCCACAAGGAGTTTATTTTCTACTTGCATTGAAAAGTTGGGGCAGGTAATTGTATTTGTTAAAATTGTATGTATTTTCTTCGCGGTCTTAGACCATGTAACTTTTAGACATTGCTTGTAATTTTTACTGTCAGTACAATTATTTTTATTTATTTATGTTGAGCAGCAGATGTCATAAGTGTTCATCAAGAACCAACTTCTTGACTCTGATTCATCAGAGCTGCTCATTATAGATAAGGACAGCCCTGTTGCCCGGCCATACCATGGGAAGTGATCAGAGTTTCATAATGATTTTTGATCATCTTCGTTTAAAATATCAACCCTGGCCATAAAACTTGAGTTAAAGATTTGAGTATCATGTACCATATTTTCCAATAAAACTTACTCCTTTTCATCATTCTTCAAAATTACAAAAATCTTAATAATAAATAAATAAATAAATTATCGCTCATTAGGTGAGATGTTAATTATTGTACATGAAAAATAGTCACATTTTTCAAAACACCTAAAGCCGATTCTTGTTTTGACCTCATGATGACCGGAAATCCACTGCCTTTTAGCGATACTTGGACTGATAGTGGCAAAGACATAATTACTTTTACATTAATGATTTTCATTTACTATTATATTTCAGTCGCACATATGCGGAGTCGAGTATGAAATGCCTAGATTACTCCAGAAAATCCTTAAAGAACCCAATCTGGGTATTTATCTTGCCCCTCATTTTGCCCCAAGCAATGTAGGAACTGCCAACTTGCTGTTGATGTATTCCACTATTTGCAAAGAGATTGGCCAGAAATATGACATTACGTTTGCTCTTCTATCAAAGGTAAGATTTACTATCTTATAATTTTCGTGAAGTTTTCAAGTGATGTTGATTCAAATAGTCATAGATCTAGCAATCGTTGAACTACCGGTCTCTCGAATAGTACTGCTATGTCAATGATGTAAAAGTAACAGAAACCTGTATCACTTTTGCTAATTGGACAGACCAGTAATACAAAGCGTTGCAGTTTTAGTCACCATTATGAATTAACTTGACTATTTTGATAATATGGTAGCCCGTGACTGATCAAAACAGGGAATGGTTTTAAAAAATATATGTTTCAGTTTGAGGTAGATAACTGGCTTGAAGCCAAGCAACCGAAACTCAGTCAAAGGTCCCAGTTTATCCAGATGGTCATCAAAGCACTCAGCTCGTTAGGCTTTGAGCCTGTAGTCGAAGCTCTAATGCTCCACGGTCTTTATCGAAGACATTTATTGACCGTTTTCGAATATCAATTTCCCGAACACTATGGGGAGGTTTTAATGCATCTTCTGAAGGCCAGCAGTGGGAATCCCGAGACCAATCTACTTTCCATATCGGTTTGGTTGGATATTTTGAATTCATTGTCACAGCCAGTCGTGATAAATCTGAAATTGCCGCTAAGGTTAGTTTAACAAGAGTGCTTAAATCTAGATAAAAGAGCAAATCATACATGTAAAGATCTATTGGGAATAGGGTATTCAAAGTATCGTTTGTTACATAAGGTGAATTTTCCTTTAATTTCAGTTTCAGTCGGGTCGTTAATATACAACCGAAATAAGATTGGGCCAAGAACAGAACCTCGAGGCACCCTATGACTCATAATAATAATAATAATTTATTCATGTCAATACAAGCAAATGTTTACACAAGTCAACTGGTACAAGAGATAGATTAAAAACAGACAAATAGATTAAAATCGATTAATTTCTCGGAATAAATTTAACTAGTAACTACTTGGCGACAGTTTGACAAGTAAAACCGAAACCACTTCAAAGTAATGCTTCCGTAACCATAGTATCCAAGCTTCTGTAACAATATTTCATGCTAGACTCGATCAAAGGCTTGTGATTTATTAAAAACCTTTGACCATGTCCATCATAAAATATGGTTATATAAGCTTGAACACTGTGGTTTCAGAAGCATTACCTTAAACTTATTGTAGTCTTATTTGTTAAACCATAGCCAAGTAGTTCAACTTAGAGAATATAATTTAGGTATTAAGCAAATGACAACTTGCACACTTTTTCCAACAAATTAAATATAGAGTGTCTCAAGTTTATGTTCTCTACTTTTGTCATACAGGATAGTTGGTACATCGATAGAAAGTTGTAAGGGGATGGTAGAGACGGTCATTTAGAACCTATATGGCCATATATGTACCATTATATAAAGTATTACAGATTTGTTGTCTTCTGGACAATAAAATATATTTTGATTTGATTTGATTGTTTCTATATAAGGGACCAACTAAGGCAGTATGCCCAACACCAAAGGATGCTGCAACACCAAGAACTACTGCAGACGTCTGAACTACTATCGAGACATTTCACTCAGGAAAGGCTTCAGTATGGCCTCTATGGGCTTTATCCAAAGTGCCGTAATTACATGGACGTGTTTGTCATATTAATGGGAATGACAGGTCATGGTATCATTGTCAGTATGCTCAACACACATCAAGGTATGCCAACTTCAGTTGTAGCACAATAATAATTATAAAATGTGTGAACTGTTAATATTTTATCCTAATTGAAATAAATTTGTTGCGAACTCTATACTATAAATGAACAAATGAATGAATTATTAGCAAATACAAGCTATTTGCAATCCTCCCTAGACAAACAATCATTATATTATAAATATACGTACAGTAATATTCGGATAATAGTTATCATATGTTTCCAACTAAAAAATTTATTACAGGCTTATTGGGTGATAAATTATGCGAGAAAATTTGGCCTTACATTCGGGACATGTTTGCTCCTTGGTTGGTGCCATATTCAATGCAGAATTTAAAGGAGAACTTGGCATCGTGGATACAACAGTTGGCTGATGACAGATCCATATTGTTGCCTTGGATCCCTGCTGATGGAGGTTTTGCGCAAAAGATTATAAATGTCTTCGTCGAGTGTGTGATGTTTGTAATTCATACATTACCTGGTAAGTTCACTTCTAATCTGTCACTTCCAAATGTAGGGGCGAAATTTTTCCTAATTCAGTTTTTATAAATATGGAGATCTGACAGAGGGTATTAGTTCTCTAAAAGTGCACCAGCTTGCAGAAGCATATTAATGGAGAATGGAGTTTGGAGGACTTTCTCCTGTACTTAAGAAAGGATTATGTTGCTCTTTATCAAACTTTTTAAATTTGTTGTTGACAAACATTGAAGTAACAGTTTCACTTGTCACTTTGCAATTTTTCTTTGATGTTTCCATATAAAGTGATATGTCCTGCATTCATAATTATTTTTCCTGCTATAAAACTTTTTAACGAAGGACTTGATAGCACAATCTAATTCCTAGAATAATCATGGATTTTATGTTTGGAAGATTTGATGATTCCTAAAATAATTTTTAAACATTCCAGATATTACGGGAATATTCTTCTAATCTTGAATCATCAGCTTTATGAACACTTTTTCATTGTTCTTTAATCATCATCTTCAGAGCCCTTTGATTCTCTTCTCCATTAATACGTTTTTACCCTAACCTGGTTTAAAAAAAGCCAAAAATCGTCTGGTACACAAATGGCTTTTATTTGCATAGTTTTTAATTTTAAGGGAACATTTTTCTACCATATTGATCATGTTATACATAAGCCCCTCCCACATCTCAGATCTCAATATAGGAAAACAAATTTGATGTAGTTAAACAATAAAGGATGTTAACTAAACCAGTTAAGAAGATATGTTATTCCTGTTGTAGCATCTAGCAGCATATTAAGTTACATATGGCAGTGGTATGTTACAAGTTATGCACATACATCTGTTAAAGATCATATTTTGTTCCCCATACATCAAACATTCTTAAGTTTTCCTTGGCACAACTTTTGGCCGTCCGTTATCGACGTCGAATTTATGTTAAGGGTAAGTTTTTTTTTAATCGAACATTTTCTCAACTATTTTGTAATTTTTTGTAAAAAAAAACAACTTAATTCATGATACAAATGTTAATAAAAGTGAATGTGAATATTTTCGTGTAATAATAAAAATAAGTATTTCTCCTCAGGTTGTGGACCAATACCTACCAGAATGTCACTCATTCTTGGGCCACATCTTCATGTCGGTGCCATGGCCGAATTGGTTGAATAATTTCACAAATACGCCTCCTCAGGTGAAAGGTCGTGTCTATCAGTGTTTCCTCAATTTGATAGTGAAACTGTCTAACGAACCCAACGTGAGGAAAAATTATGCCGAAAAAACCAAAACCCTTTTGGTACAGGCTGAGAATTTTGACTGGACAATACTCGATCCTGCTATTTACCAGCACGTGATGGATTGGGTGGTGATGAGCTGTGATTCTTCTGTTATTTTTAAAACTGATCCTTTAGATTTAGATTATAGAGTTTTACAGTAAGTATTGTAACCCCCGAGATATTTTGAACTTACCTTAATAGGTTAAATCGATCGTCGGTTATTCAGTGTTCAACGAAACCAAAAATAAATAGAACAAAAGCACTTACTTTTTGTTTGATTTATTTTTGGTTTCGTTGAAATCGGTAAAATTAAAAAAAAATTTTCTTCCTCATCTCAAAATTGGTGAGCAAGGGGGGTAAAACCCAAAACAAAATTTTTTCATGGCGCCATGAGCCTAATATACTTAATATACTTTTTTTTTTTTCGAGTACAATTTGAGGATTTTACTCAAAAAAAAAAGTATATTAAGCTTGTGGTGCCCCTTATATTAGGCTCATGGCGCCTTCATGCAGGGCACGATCGTGCCTCCTCCAAAGACCGGCCCTGATGCTCCTAGAGGTATATTAGAAAATACTCTTAGTCTGCATTTGATACTCGTTTATTCAATAAATGATTATAACTTAACTAGCATGAATAAATTATCGAAAAGTTTATTAATAGATGATTGGTAAAGCATATGCCTCGAGCATTTTTTAATTTTTTTACTATTTTGTTCAAATTGGATAACATTTATTTTATTTCAGCTTTCTGAAAACTGTTTCTAATTATAATAAACCACTGACAGAACCGTCATCGGAGCTATCATATAAAAGACTGATCTATGTAAAAACGTACATAAAATTCCTATCCGTATACGTAAGCAGAAACAAAAACAATCTAGCACACAAGGAACAAGAAATCTATCTCGTGATATCTCGCCAACTTAACGACTTAGAATGCATGGTTACTTCCGAGGAAGAAATGCTGATTCTGTTGAAGGAGTTACTGTGTATTTTAAATATCGATAAGATCACCAATGCATCAGTGAAGGCATTCAGCAAGTGGATCGAAAATAAAGCGGGGAAGGGGATTGTCGTTAAATGTTTACTTAAGACATTGGGTGTGGCTGTGAGCGACTTGGAAATTCTCGCCGACCTTTTTGAGATAACGTTGAACAGTTATTTTTGTAATGCTGGTAAGTCAACCACGGCAGTGGTGTTTATAGACAGAATTTACATAGAGCAGAGCAGTTCCAGGCAGCACCTTGGGTCAGAATTATCTAATGTAGACCTCATTTTGATCTTGTTCGCATGTATAACCGAATTGACTTCAAATTTTCGTAAAATCCGGCTCGAAGGACCAAATGTTTGGTAGTTGCTAAAATTCTATTGTTAAGTAGGCTAAATTCTAAGTATCTAAAGATGTAAAATTAATACTAAATACTCACCAATTTGTATTCAAGTATTTTACGTTTTTAAATTTTTTTTTAGCTTGAAAGTGTTTTTAAAATATTTCTAAAAGACCTATAAAATTGCGTTACGACTTTCCTAGCGCATAAAATACAATAATATTGTAGTTGGTATCTGTTGAATAACCATGTATTAATGATTTTTTCAATTAATCATTCGTCAAATTTCATTATAAAATGGTCACTTAGAGTCGGTCGAAAAGTATTGGAAACATACCACTTCAAAGTATTCTTTCCCAATATTTTAGATCTCGCTAATATTTTTTTTTTCAGTGAAAGTCATTAAAACTTGTATTATTGACTTTAAAGTTACATGGGACCTATTTAGGTTTAAATAATTTTGTAGTCTTAAAAACTGCAGTCTATTTTGGCTTTGAAGTTAATTTAGAACTATTTCCCTGATCAAATTTTCAGATTCATTCAGAATAAAATATACTGTTTGGGAGAAATGCTTGTTTTTTTCTATCTGTACTCTCAAGACTACAAATAAAGAAAACTTACGTTAAAAATGCGGAGTATCACACTCCACATTCATGGCTTTGCATTTTTATGGGTACACGTTTGTGTGTGAGGTGACAAAATAATGATGAAACTCCGCATTTCCTCATGCTTGACCTATTGTTCCTATTTATACTTTATACGTAATACTTTTATAGATATGTGATTTTAATATCATTTGTCCAATTTTAGTATCCGAAGATTTCCAGCCATCGTGGAGAGAAGTTGGTGAACTTCTAAACATATTAGTATCTAAACAGACTGAATTCGAACAAATCATTTTGAGTAAAGGTTGTCTGCTTACCCTAAATGCCATACTTGTGCAGAGAATCTCCAGATGTAGTGATACAGAGGCTTTACTGAATCTCTGTTTAGACTGGATGATCAACATCAAAATCAAGTAAGATTAATGTTAGTATTTGGGAGTATTTCATTAGGTGTTTACGATATATTATATCTTAACAAACAGTAAATGTTTACATTATATTATTATTGGTACACAAAAACTGAGTCCAGTTGAATAGTTGGGCAGACAGGCAGATGCTCTATTATGGAGAAATATGAATGTCATTTTTTTACGAACTGTCATTATTTAGGATAAGTACATGTGGAATGACCCTATTCTTATAATAGTAATAATTTTTATTGGCTTGATCTAAAGAATGTTTAAGCATTTATTATACTTATTGTAGCGAATTGACTGAACCCAAAATGCCTCTTTTATGGTGTGGATTTCTAATGTTGGCGTTTCAGTATTCAGACAAGAATGACACAGCTTGGTTTATTTTACACAAATTTGGTCAAATCTTGCTGCAAATTTCAGAGGACAAGGGAAGCTCCAGTTGGGGAAGAGGGTTACTAAGCGCTATAGGCCTTAGTAGGCAGGGAAACCTCACACTGCACTTCAGGTTTCTTTGTCGAGCTTTAGCAGGTGGGTTAAATATTTTATCAAAGGTGGCTTTTGCTTGTTCCTCGTTATATTTGTTGATTTTTTCTTAGGGTACGTTTTGGCGCAGCTTCCAGAAATGAAAGGTATGCCCCAGAGAATTAGGACAAAACCCAATGCATTCATGAAAGTTGGGCAACCGGGGGGTAACAGTGAGTGCGTTAAAGTACTGCTAGTTTTGGATTTTGGTCAGTCACAAGGCAAAATTAAAGATTGTGCTGAGTTAGCTCTCAGACAGGTAAGTATTAAGATGTAGTTTTTAGATTGCATTACCAGTTTATTTTTCATTTACAGATTCAAGATCCAGAAAACTCTCTACATAACGCAAGGAAATTTGTTCTTCTACTCGTCAAGCAATTTTATACGAAACCTTATTTAAAAGATATCGGTTAGGTATGATACCATTACCTACATAAATTTTTCAAATGCCTTTCAAAGTGTATCACTATAGTTAGTAGTTAGTTTGTTATTTTTAGTGTTATAAGAAGATATATATACGTTATTTTTGAGATTCAAACAAAACATGCAATTGAATATCTGCAGACAGATATTTAAATCTATCTTTCAATTAATATTTTTCTTTAAACAACCAGAGTATTTTTTTATAGTTTAGGGGTAAATAGAAGAGTACGTTTATTAGACGTATTTTCTTTAGTTTGCATATTTTTAGAAAATCATCATGGAAGTTGACTTTTTTCTATGAATTTCTTTATTCAATACCATGATTTATTTCAAAATTGTGTTTTTTTCTTTAGCAATGTGAATGAGTACCCGAAGATTTGTGTTTGCAAGATCTTGGAGTTTTGTTCATATGGTGGGCTAATTATTTATAGTACAGCTACCAAAGGCAGATTTGCTTAGATTTCTCATTGCTTATATTTCCAAAAATACCAAACATTGGTAAGAATGGCTCACAGCAAATGGAAAAAAATTATACATACAAAATTTAAAAAATGTTATCTAATTTTGTGTGCCCAAATTATCTATAGAAACAATTAGCTTTTGATTGCGTTTTACTCAAAAACCGTTGCATTTACGGAAAACAAAGTAACAGCTTAATTGGTGTAGAATTTCCTCCTTTTTCATTTGGTGTCAACCATTTATAAGGATTTTTCGTATTTTTGAATATTTGAGCAAAAAATCGTTTTTTTACCAATCCAATTTTTTAAAATATCTATATTATGGTACACACCAAACGTTTTTCTTTTTATTTGCTTTCTTTCACTTACAGTGAAGTTAAAAGCCCTTGGACACTAGGCTGTTAGATAACATCTGACACGAATGACAAAACTAATTGTTGATAATTAAAATCTAACAGTATATGAACAAAAAGCTGAGGAGTTTGTAGTTTTAAATAAATTCTTTGGTTAGAAGTAGTTTTATTAAAAATGACGAAGAATTTGAAAAATATTATGAGCAGTCTTTTATCCTGATTACATTTTAGATAGTAAGAAAATAACATTTTCTCAAATTGTGTAGCTGGAGAGCCATATGCTGTGTAGCTGGAGAGCCATATTTTTGTAATATAAAATTGTATTATAAATCTCTAATACTTTACGAGGATCAACTTGGATATAGTTTGTTGTGTAGAATATATTAAATTTCATAATAACGAGGATCAATATATAAATGTTGAAGTAATGGGCATATATGCACATTAAATTTTTATCGATTTTTTTTTAGCTTAACTGTGTAAAAAATAGAGTGAAATTTTAGGCCTATGATGTCATCTCACTAATTCACTCAAATATCGTGTCGTTATCTGTTGATAAACACTGTTTTGAGTTCTGTATGTATTTGTAATTTGTTTCTGTTTACCTACTTATGTAATATTTACGTATTTTTTTAATTATATTTTTTAACAGTAAATAATAAAACTGTCGAATACTTAGACCATGCAGAGAATGGGTAGTTTAACAAAGGTTTCACTTTTAAATGGTCTAAGGTCAACTACGAATACAAATAAAAGAAATATAACTGTTTTGGCTGCTAAAGAGCATAATTTTTTCTCTAGTTGTTTAACTGGCGGCAAATTTAAACTATGCATAAACTAAAAAATTGTTTTTGTGGTTTTGGAAATTTTTGAAAATCAACAAATTATGGATAATGGTTACGTATATATTGTAGAATCATGACAAAAATCCATCTTTTAATGTAATGAGACATCCCCATTATTAGGTAAGCACATCTGGAGGTAGTCATTACACTATTTGGGAAACAGCAAATTCGTTGCCTAAAGATGTATAAAACAACAGCTAGTGGTAGCAACAAGTTAGGTCATGTGTGCTGACTTATGTTCAAATTATGCTCGAAATGCAGGTGGCAGCTCACTTTTATTTAATATGTTAATATTTAGATTTTAAATAAGAATATTGGCATTTTGCACACACACATTGTGAAATATTTTACCCGTGGATACGACAAATCTGCAAGGTGTTAATGATGACTCAAATGAATATAAAAAAAGTTATGGGCCTCCACTACCAAGGAGTAGCGAGTATGCGAGAAATATGTATTGCGATTCTTGACTATCACATTGGCCACACATGCCTAGAATGCTCTTTCGACTTAATTACATGGTACTTTTTACTTCATTCTGCAGAAGTTTCATTTCTGGCCCAGTGATAGGCCGATCTTTTGTGTTTGTTGGGATCTACTCAATTTTTGTCTTATGTTACCGGTACCCTCCATTGTGCTTGTGTATCAGTTGTGCTTGCCATCACCTATCTGTTGTGCAGTACAAATCTTTCTTTCCCTTAAATGGCTATTAGCATTGACAAACCTGACCTAAATATTTTGTTTAAATCTCAAATTACCACCGTTACCGTTAATTATAAACATAATAAGTTTGTATGCAATGTGAATTTTTTTTGTTGCGTTGTGATAACGATGCCAATGAAATATAGCATTATTCTTTTTAAACGTGTTATTATTTTTAGTTGGTAGGAAATCGATCTCAACTGTTTAATTTACAGTCGGTGATTTTATACCTTCCGTTTATTGGGTATTAGATTAATAATTTGACTTTATCTCGTCAAAGTAATCATGATTTATGTCCAGCTAAAGATCAAGAATATGCTTAAATATAAACCATCCTGACAATCAGGATAATAAAGGATGCGCCTAAAATCCCCAATAACTTAATTCTGGAAACATCATTATCATTTGAATATAATGTGTCATCAGTGTTGTTTCAAAATTGTGACTTTCATAGTAAAATGGGGGGGTACTGACTGACAACACTTACTTCCTAGACACGACATTAAAGAAACTGCAGTAATGCTGCATCTGTGTCCTGTAGTGCATAATACATAATGTTAAAACAAGAATACCGCAGCTGCTTTTAAAAATGGCTTTTTTCATAAATAATTGCCAGTTGGTACCATTTTACTATGGCGAGTCGCAGTTTGTCTCTTAATCATATTAAACATTACCGTGTCCAACAGTTCAGCTACAATTATTCCTGGCCACGGGAAATAATTTGGGGTGTTGTTTGTTACGTGTTTACCTTTACCCCTTATGGTGCGGGAGCTAAGTGGCTTTTTCGGACACTCATCGTTACAAACATTTTCTATGCGCTGATTAATTCTATCGAACTTAAATAACGACAAAATAGACTTCTGGCATATGTCAGCCCGTCGAGTTGGCCATGGTTCAAGATATAAAAATCAGTGAAATTATATCATCGTTACAAAGCCAATTTTTTTGTACACATTTTATGTTTAGAATGAATAAAATAAGATCGCCAGAAAGTGTGGGCCATCAGGGGCGCAACCAGAAAGGTCAAAGAGGTAAAAAAACGGAGTTATATAACATGATCGTTACAAACTTTTTAAGGTTGAGCATGTTTATTTAAATGTTTTGAACACAGAAAAAAATTCCCAGAAAAAAACTCCCGTCAGTAAGGCTAGCCAGAAAGAAAATGTTGAGGATTTTTGAAGAAAATTCGCATATTTCATCTCAGAACTCTAAACTCATCGTTACAAGTTCTGGCTCCACATGTATTAATAATGTGAAAAATTTTCAGCTATTTGAGTTCTTTAGTAATAGACTCTGAAACAATTTGTAATTTTAATGCGTAACACTTGGTTTTTATTATAAATAATATAAGCCCCTTCAACAATAGAATAGCCTCCTCGTAAAGTTCTTAGTGTCAACAAAAGTACCATAGACTCTTAAATATACAGGAATTTAACACTTTCAGCTGACTCTGTACCGTGCCTCAGATGTATTGTGTCATTATTACCTTTCTGGCTGCGCCTCCTGACGGCCCACACTTTCTGGCGATCTTATTTTATTCATTCTAAACATAAAATGTGTCACACACAAAAAATGAGCCTTGTAACGATGACATGATTTCGCTGATTTTTAAACAGTGTTCGTGATGCTCCTGACAGGAGGTGCCCCACCAGAAGTCGATTTTATGAATCATTATCATCCATTAAACCATAAAAATATCTCAAAGTTCATAAAACGATGAGCTGCCGAAAAGGCCACCTAGTAAACACCTTGTATTGTGGGTTCCGAAGTTATAACACTAAACACTAATTAAAACAGATATTATTTCACTAATATTACACTAAGTACTATAATTCAGTCACTTTTGATCACTTTGCTTACTTTTTCTTTTGTCTTTCTGAACTCACTATCTGAACTGAACTGAACTGCGCAATGACTCGCTCTCTATTTATACTCCTGAGGCGCAATTCTCGAATCTCTATTAGTAAAAGTCACGTTCGACTTTGGGAGAATATCTACGGAAATTTGCAAGACTACAAATTTTTTACCCATTCGTAGAACATTCTGCTGAAAACTGTAGAATGTGACATTCGATATTGCATATTTTTTAGAGTCGTGCAAATTTCGCTAGATATTTTCCCAAAGTCGAATCCGACTTTAGAGATTCAACAATTGAGCCAGGGGGTAATTGATTCTGGATCTTTCTACCACATTCCACAATGTTGCAGATGGATGTCAGTAGCTTCTAGATGTCGACCCCGCGCGCCATCTCTGGATGATTGCCGAACTAACTAACTTAGTTTTCTGTTACTTATACATAGAACTTGGAGGGAATTTTTACAAAGCTTGTCACATTATGGTTATTACAATAAAACAACCATTTTACAAGCTTTATGCATTCCTTGGTCCTGTAAAGCTTCATAACATCTTCCTAGGTCTTTCCTGCTTAACTGTAACAGCAGAACTGACAGAAATGCGAAAACAAAAACATATATATGAGTCGAATTCGGAATACTTTTTGAAAATTTTATGAAGTTGTTTAAAAATGATGAGGCATCTAGTGCTATTTAAATGAAAAAGCTATTAACCCTTTGACTGCTGATGATGTCTGGAGGCGTTATCTCCTTACTACCTCTCAGTGCTCATGACTCCTTCAGGCTTCATTCGTATAATTCGTATAACCTAGTTTTAAGTTTTTTCTTTTTTGTTAATTTTTGGCTTCCATTTGTTTTAAAAAGATTATATTTTTGGCAATATCTTGCCAAAACCAGTACACGTGCAACAGAAAAACAAATTTGATTAGGTTAGCCACCAGGTCGTACAGGCCATATTACGTCAGCAGTCAAAGGGTTAATAAGAAGGAACTAGTTTATTTGTGTTTACAAGGAGGGTTTACTTAGAGATTAACTTAAAAGCAAAAAGATATTTGTTTGAGTGCCCTGATGCTAAGTGAGTTCAGATGGAATTATAGTTTACAAATTTGTTGAATGGTAATTAAATTAATGGTATGTTAAGGATCATTACAAATAAAAGTATCTTCCTAAAAGATCAACATTAAGATGTGCAAGGAGTTTACTTGATATCGTGGGAAACATATTTGATAAACCTCACCTTGTTCCAACCACAGAATGGCACATCATTGATAAGTTAACCTAAAAAATGAAAAGTATGAGCATTAAAAAAAAAATTAGTTTTAAAGGTAAGTAATTTCAGTTATTATTGTTTTAGAAAACCTCAAACATCGTTAATAATTTTTAGACAGTGAAATATAATTTTTACAAATGGTACACTCTTTGCGCATTTCGCTAATCAATCGAAACAATGTACTTTTTCAAATGTTTTTAATAAAAACGTCACCATTTTGTTAATGTAAGTAGTCAGCAATTCAAAAAATATATTCCCATAAACTTATTTTCGTTAATATACCGGGTGAGTCACGAATTGCGCTCGCCCCGATATCTCCTAAAATATTTGGAATAGAAAATTGAAATGTGGAGGGCTTATTACACGACTAAAATGCCATCTTTTCAATAAAAAAATCAAGTTTGGTGCACATCCGGTTTGACCGGAAATGCCCACAACTTTCGATTTTTAAACGGAACACCCTATATATTTTTACATTTTTGGAATCTAGAGGAAATTTTGAATACAATACATCCATTTTGGTCACTTTTTGATAAACATTAAAAAGTTTATTAAAAAATCTATTTCTGAATCCAGAGTGCTGTGGTGCCCAAAACATATTTTAGTTTGTGTGCTACGTTACTATAAAAATACAAAGAGCAATATGATTGCATTACTTAATTGTCTAGAGGCGTTTAAAATTTTCAAATGTGATTTTTACCCACTAACTCGGTTTTTTTTAATGGGAAGTTAATCGTTCACCAACAATTTTAAATACCTCATTTTCATACGAATCTAATGATACCAAAATTTTGAAAATTCGCTCAGAAATATTTGAGATTTCAGCCAAAATACAATGCAACCAAGCTTTCAGAAACATGCGGCTAATAGATAATAGATTAGTGGGCTTTGGAAACAAATGACACATTTCTGTGTAAATCTGGTAACCTAATAACATTGGAAACATCATAGTAGCCATTGAATGTAATAAAACAATATCAGCTGCCAGACAGACTCTGAAAACCGTACTGATGGGTAAAAATCATATTTGAAAATTTTAAACGCCTCTAGACAATTAAGTAATGCAATCATATTGCTCTTTGTATTTTTATAGTAACGTAACACACAAACTAAAATATGTTTTGGGCACCACAGCACTCTGGATTCAGAAATAGATAAATAGACAAATAAACTTTTTAATGTTTATCAAAAAGTGACCAAAATGGATGTATTGTATTCAAAATTTCCTCTAGATTCCAAAAATGTAAAAATATATAGGGTGTTCCATTTGAAAATCGAAAGTTGTGGGCATTTCCGGTCAAACCGGATGTGCACCAAACTTGATTTTTTATTGAAAAGATGGCCATTTTAGTCGTGTAATAAGCCCTCCACATTTCAATTTTCTATTCCAAATATTTTAGGAGAGCGCAATTCGTGACTCACCCGGTATACTAAATATGACCTAGACACTCAAATTTTTTCGTCCGCTTACAGCGCTTGCTTTAGAAAAAAGATTGCATTTTAAACTGTAAAGGAATTTTAGAAAAAAACGTAACATTTTTGTTTCTCTGCAAATATCTCAGTGATTATTAGTTTTAGAGAAAACATAGTGGACATCGAAAATGAAGCTTATAAACTGAGAATGAATTTGTATATTTGTGTAGGGTTGATAGTTTCAGAGATATTTAATTTTATAGATGGCATCCGACCGTTTTTAGGATTAAGTATTTTTAACTGTGACACTTCCATAAAAAATTCAAAGGAATGAAATTAAAGATAATTAATCAATCTTCAAAATGATTTTCTATTTGTTTCTACATCACAAAAAATAAAGAAGTTATGGCAGATTTAATGTGCGTTTTCACAGTTTTTTTAACAAAATGTTACTATTTTGTTATTTTAATTGCTCAGTAATTAATTTGTCTTCCAAAAATGCTGTTTTTTGTTAATATATAACATCACCTAGATGCTCAATTTATGTTGTCCGTTTAAAACTTGTTTTAGAAAAAAAATTCCACCCGCCTTATTAGAGCCGCCATTTTGAATTTTTTAATTTTGACATCAGATTCGGAATCGGCGATCCCAAAAACATAACTCCTACGTTTCAATAATAAATTAGTAACACTTTCAAATATTCAGTATTCAAATTTGGGGGTGGTTTTCACCCTTTGAAGGTAAGAGCAAGTATCCGGACCATATAGGAACTGAAGACGATACCTTTTACTATAATAATAACCCATGAAGAAAAATTATCATTACATATGAAATTATTCCGAAATTTTACATATTTTTTATCTCTAGGTGCTGTTAATATGTATGTTTTCATTTATTTCTTCGACTCTTGCCATGTAGACTTATGGCTTGGCTTTTCTACTTAAATACCTACTATTTTAATAAACCTAAATACATTCCTAAATATGGGACTTCCAGTTTCTGTGCCTACTAGACCATCCGAAGCGTTTGAACTAAACTATGTCACAACCAAAGAGGGTTAGATAGAGTGGAAGGTCTCATTGGGACACATGTAAGTACAGTACAAATGCATCCGACCCGACAGATGGCGCTGTTGCCTGTATCCCAAATTTTCATTCTACCAAATCTAACAACCAACGGGTCGCAGTCAAAATGAGGATGAACCGAGAAAATCAAGATGTTCCCATTCGAAAATAAAACTTATGTGCTTTTGGTTCCTATATAGTTGTATCTAAAATGTTTTTAATGAATATTAAAAACATTAAATATTTAATATTTTCCGATTTCCTCAAAGTACGTGATATTTTCAAATAAAAAAAATGTCTCTGAAGTTAAGTTAATATAGTACTGAAGCCGCTGACGGTTTTATTGCGTTCTCATTAATCAACAGAATAAAAAACCGTTGCCCAAGGAATCACTACTTCCACATCCAGATTTTCTATCCAAATCTCTCATAACGAAAAAATTTTGTATGTGGAAATAATTGTTTACGGAACTTTAATAATATAGTATTTGAAATCGTCTACCCCAAAAACCAATAAAACGATATCCGACATCGGTAGTAGGGTGGGGGTGGTGATAGGGAGGTGGAAGTAAAAAAAATATTTTGAGGTTTTTGGTTCTTGTACACACACTAAAACATTTTTTTTTCTATTTAATAATGGGGTGGGGATGGTAATGCGGGTGGCTAATGCCAAATAATTTTTTGAGACCTTATAGCTTCTCTCGTGTCCCACTTAAAACTCCCGGCGCCATCTACTAGAATATATAAATGACTTCAGTTTTGAGTAAAAATGGTTATTTTACATTGAGGTATAGATTTCGTTGCGATGCAAAGAAATTTTTCGATCCTAGGAACGATGAAATGAGTTGCATGAGATGGAGAATTATATTCTAAGTAACTTTTATGATACGAGAAATTTTCGAAAAGTCACTGGTTCTCGAGATATTTGAACTTCAATATAATTTTTTGAATATAAAAATCGTCATAGCTTTTTTAAAATACATTTTAGACAATAAGTCCTTTAGGACATTTTTCATAATGAATCAGGCTGATTTAGATGGTAATGAAACATTTATTTCAAAACAAAAAATATTCTTTTTTTCAAGTAAAACAGAGGTGGGGCTGCAACTGCTATTTGGAAATTAAAAATTTTGCAATTTTTGTTTATTGAGTATTGTCTAATTTTTGCGCCATGTTTATGTATGTTCTACTAAATTTTACACTATAAATTGTAGACATATGGGAAAAAAAATGGGATTTTTGTTTTTTTTGAAAAATTACATTGAAGTTCAAATATCTCGAAAACCAGTGATTTTTTGAAAATTGTTCATATTAAAAAAGTTGCTTATTAGAATATAATTCTCCATCTCATATGCAACTTATTTCATCGTTCCTAGGATCGAAAAATTTCGCAGCACCATCTATACCTCAATGTGTAAAATAACCATTTTTACTCAAAACTGAAGTCATTTATATATTCTATAGTAGATATCTTTTACAGAATTCAAATATCGCTTTTGGTTATCGAGAAAATGGCGCCGGGAGTTTTAAGTGGAACACCCTGTATGCTAAATTCCAATTTTACAGACTCTTACCTGCTTGATTTACCTATTTACCCCCCACTTACCTCTCAACCCTTCAACAGAATAAAATGAAAATATAGTCTATAGTTCCAGATCCCGTTAAAGTATACACGTGTACTTACCTTTCAAGTCAGTATCTTAAACGGTTCCAGAGTAATCGTGCGCACAAAAGTTACAGACAGACCGACAGACAGAAAATATTTTGTCGCTGAAACCTAAAGTCTCGATGTTTTTATGACATTCTAAGCCTATTTGAACAATACAAAATTTATACTTCCACTCGATGTGGAAGTAATTTAATTCTAAACATTTCTTTCTCTTGGAAAAATATCACGCTACTAACTGTTTTCGAAATAAAAAACAAAAATGCGTCCATATAATTCATTTTATTTCAATCATCATACTGAACGAAAATATTTTAAGCCCCTTATTTGGCCCCAGCTGAGCACAAGCCATTGCCACTTTGATTCTTAACATATGTCAAAGATTTTACGTTTTCACACTCATATTTAAAAATCTTTGCCGTACTCTCTTGCGCTCAGTGTAAAACAACCAACCAAAAGCACAAAAAAATGGTGATTTTGACGTATTTTTGGATCTTTATATCAATGGTAAAAAATTGAACTACGTAAAATGTATATTGTTAGTCGTATCTTCAAATGTTGAAGTTTGAGAAAATAGTATTTTTTTTATTTTGCCTCGAATTTAAAAAAAAGTGTTGTTGTTGGGGCCAAATAAGGGGTTTATGGACACCCCTCCTTTTTAATAAGCTGTCTTCAAGTTTCAATTTGACAGTAATATACTGTTTTGTTCAATCTGGGAGGTGAGTGTTCCTTGGAGATTAAGTTTTAATTTTGAAAAACGTGTTTTTGACTCGTTTTTATTAATAACTCTCAATCAAGCCAAACAAAAAATCAAAATGTTTACAAAAAAAAAATGAATAAAACTGCCAAATCCGATCTGCCATTTTGTTTTTTTGCAGAAAAATAAAAAATTGACAATATTTCTAATTTTACATAAATCGAAATTACTAAAGAAATAATTAATCTCTTAATGAAATTATAGGTTCTATGGATGTAAACTATTGAGGAAAATTACGAATAAAAGTATTTATTATTTTTCTTAAAAAATGAGTTTTTAATAAAATTTTGAAATTTCATAAAAAACTGCCATTTGATGTTTTTCTTAAATTGTAGCTTTTTAAACGTGTTTTACAATGGTGGTAAAAATAATTTTTTTGTATTATTTAAGTTACATTTCATGCATTTTTTAAGGCATTTTTTTATCGAAAAAAATGTATGCAGCCAAATTTTTCCGTCATATGTTAAAAGTGCTTCAAAAAACGAACAATTAAAAAAATTTTAAGTACCCTTCTTAATTAGAAGCTGATGAGGTATCATGTCTTTTGCATTTCATGCATTTATTTCTGTACCTATATACCCTAATAGCACAACATTATCCTATGGATATCTGAAGGACGTCCTCGACAGACATAAAGGACATCAGAGGGACGTTCAAATGTCACAATCTTGAACAATATTTGTACATCCCTGAGGGATATCATGAAAAAAAAACGAAATGACTAGGAATCGAACCGCCCAAATTTGTAAGTCAACCATTAACCATTATTAAAAGAACTCGATACCTGCACAAACAAGCTGCAGGATCTTAGACTAATATAGCTATTTATTTCAAAATGTAGAAAGTATTTGGATGTTTAATAAATGTTTAGTATCAAATAATATCATTAATAATTTACAAAAAAGGTTAAAATTAAACAAAAACATTGTAAAATTGAAGAAACAGTTTCGTTAACGTTTTTTTGTTTTTGTTGGGTAATACTAACATTGACATCGTAATTATGACGTTTTAAATCAACGGACACGAAATGGACGTCCATCTCCTGTCCCTATAAGGACATGAAATGTACATGCTTCCCGTACATATCAAAACCGCAACTGCCATGACAAGAATATTTCCCCCACTTCCGAAGTAAAACGCGCTTCGTGAAACATCAGAAAATTTAATTTTTTGTACGTTCCTGCTGGATCTAATTTTCGATTTGGAGTTTGCAGTTTACGATGAGGTTAAAACGCCATTCGTGCTCTTTCGATATCGATAGCGTGTACGGCCTTCCCACTCATGTATTAAGATCTGATCGTTTAAAAATGTCTTGTTTTGGTTTTCCTAATCATAATTCATCGAATCCGCAAATGTTTCGCGGTTAATATAGCTCAGTAATTAAAGTGAGGATTCCTAAGCGGAAATCCGCGGTTCAAATCCTGCAAACATATTTTTTTAATTTTTAAAATAACATTAAATAATTTATATTTATCATCGTTGTAAAATATGTTCAAAAGGCTACAATTTAAGAAAGAAATAGTTATTTATGCAACAAGTGTATAGAGTGATAATTTTTTCGAGGCACTTTACATACGAATTTCATACAATATTTTTTCTAATACCGAAATCGTTACCAAAAAATATATGTTCACATTAAAATATAAACAATCTACTTTACACCTCAGTGCGTGAAGCGTGAAGTGTTTTACTTTACGTAGTAGTGAATAAAGTGAAATAATAAAAGAGCAAAGTAGTTGTTTAATAGTTATTTATTGACCAAGGGTCGTAAGGGCACTTTTGCAATCCGAAACCGAAAAATCGGACTGTACGACCCTCGGTGCATAGGTATTATATAGGTATATTATAGGTATTATTTCGTCATCCTATGAATCATTCAACTAGAAAAAAACTTGAGAAAAACTATAATTATTTGAGTAAGATTTCATATTTGCTAAGCAAATAGTAAAGGTAGCGATGCTTGGAATATAATATAAAATATGTACTTTACCTACAGTAGTAGAAAAAGTTTTAATGTGCCCAAAGCTAAATTTTAAAAATATCTCATTCTTTAGTGAAAATAATAAATATTTTTCGTTGTAATTTTCTATAAGTTTACACCTACATGAGATCTATAATTTCACAGTTTCATAAAAAAATATTATTTATTTTTTTTTAGTAATTTCGGTTTATGCGAGGGTTTATGTAAAATTTGAAATCTTCTTAGTTTTTTTTGCAAAAAACGAAATGGCAGATCGGATTTGGACGTATGGAGTTTTATTTATAATTTATTTACAAACATTTTAATGTTTTGTTTGGTCTGATCGGATGAACAGAGCCGGAGATATTAAAAAAAACCGCTGCCCAAGGAATCACTACTTCCACATCCAGATTTTCTATCCAAGTCACTCACAACGAAACATTTTGTATGTGGAAATAATTGTTTATGGAACTTTAATAACATAATATTTGAAATCCTCTACCCCAAAAACCCATAAAACGATACCCCACATCGGTATAGTAAGGTGGGGGTGGTGATAGGGGGTTGTAGTGAGGGTGGATAAAATAAAAAAATATTTTGAGGTTTCTGGTTCTTGTACACACACTACACACACTTACCTGCTTGATTTACCTATTTACCCCAAATTTACTCCAATTTACCCCCCAACCCTTCGACGGAACAAGATGAAAATGTAATCTAGTTCTAGATCTCGTTAAAGTACATATGTGTACCAAATTTCAAGTCAATATCTCAAACGGTTCCAGAGTAAACGTGCGCACAAAAAAAGTTACAGACCGACAGACAGACAGAAATTTTTTTTTCCACTCAAACTTAAAATCTCGACGTTTCATGACATTCTAAGCCTATCTGAACAATAAAAATTTTTAGAAATTTTTTTGTCGTTACTATACTTCCACTGGATGTGGAAGTAAAACGAGGCAAAAACACATTTTTCAAAACTAAAACTTAATTTCCAAAACACTCAGCTCCCAGATTGGACAAAATTTTACTAACTTCCTGATAATATACAGATTGCATTTCCACAAAAAAATACGAATAAATCAAATTCAAACGTGTAGGTACTTATTAAAAAAACATTATTGCCGTATCAAAATTTTAACTAATACAATATAGATATTACTAATATTTTATAGATACGGCATTTCTTGCATTATGTTACTAGTCGATTGCAAAAAGCGATAAGTATTTGGAAAGCGAATAAATACAATGGGAGGCTTTATATTCTCCTAGGGCATCAACCTTTTTCCCTGCCCATCAGACGAAGATTCAGATGACTTAATTACTATACACATTAAAGATCCAAATGACTAAATTACAAAGCTTTGCGTGCAAAGGCATATGTTTTGCTATTTTACGATCTATTAAATTTTAATACCTACTCAGTGAACCAGAATTTGTACTGTGTTGACTTTAATGAAATGTAAAAGCATATTAGTTGACATGCGTTCTAGCTAATTATAATATAATAGGTAATTAAAAAACGGGCGCATTTAGTTCGTTTTTGCAAAATGAAAGATGTTTAGTACTCTGTTGCTGAATTAGGGCCAGTTTTACAATATCGGATTAAACCGCGGAGTGCGGATTAAACTACGGCCGTGAAAAAACATCTGTTTTAGAATGTCGTTAATTTTGTTTTTATATGTAATATGATGGATATAATCGACATATTTGATTAGTTATTATTTATTCATTATTATTTACTGTCTAATGACGACGAAGAAATTATATTAATGTAATAGAAGGTGTTCGAAGTTCTAAGTTTAAACTGCACAGTTTAGGGCCGTTACTTTCGATCCCGATTAAACGTTAACGGTGGGTTAAACCAATTTAGTTACCATGGAAACAATTGTACTTTCAATGATTTGGCCGACGAATCCGCAGCCAAAAATATAGGTTACCCAGGTAGTTTTTTAGTAAAACGCAAAAACATCCCCTAAAATAGTGATACGGTAAAGCTTTATAATGAAACGCAACAATTGGTAAATACTTTGAGATAATAAAGATAGATTTAAGTTGGTAACTATTGCGGAAATTGATTTATAAGTAATTATTCTGATTAGAACGGAAACAGATGCCCAAAATGTCGACTAGATATAATATGTTTCCGCAGGATATCTAAAATGTGGCGCGAAAAATTTTTTTTATATAATTTTTACCAAATAGGCGTCTACGGAGAATTGTGATCAGCGACTCCAAAAACCACAGAGTAAGAAAGAAGTTTCAGTCATAATCTTCAAATTTTGAATGCTTTTCCGATTTTTACATCCGCCACCTTTTATTCAGGAATTTTCGGATTCGGACTTCAGATTCGTAATCAGCGACTCCAAAATCCCGCGGTAACAAAATTTAGACCAAACCATTGATTAGAAAAATATGTGACTCAAAGGGGTAAGAAATACCTAAGTCTGCAGAGGTGGTTTCAAGGCCCTTAAAAATAAGATTATATTATATTTTTTAGGTATATTGTCTGTCAACCTACATTTGTGTATTTGGAATTACAAACTACGAAGGCTATGGCTTTTCACAATGTTTTGCACCATAACATTCGTTTATTTGATAGGATAGGGGGTGGAATTAACCCCCTCGTAGGGGTGGGTATGGATTTAATCTGCATATATTTCTTTCTAATGCTCAAAATCTTATTTTAAAATGTTTTCTCAAAGTATTTACAAATTGTTGCATTTCATTATAAAGCTTTACCGTATCACTCTATTTTAGGGGATGTTTTTGCGTTTTACTAAAAAACTACCTGAGTAACCCATATTTTTGGCTGGGGATTCGGATTCAGCATAAAAAAATACACAAAATCTATGTATTCACGTCTCTGGTATAGAACTTTTTTTTTGTGGGGCTGTGTTATTTTTGAAGTTACGATGTCGTTTAACTGTTTAACCCATACAGCACACAAATATTCTAAGAATGTGCACAGAATGTTTGCTCGGAACATTTCAATATTCTGAGAATGTTCTCACAACATGAAAATCATTATCATAGAATGTGCAATGCACATTACAAAGTAGAGTCTTTTAAATGTTCCTAGAACATCTCAGGTATGTTTTCCCAGGTAGCAAAGGCACGTGAAAATGACGTCACTAGTTAGTAGTCTCCTTGATAAAAATGAAGTAATTAATGCATAAATAAGTATTGTCCTATGAATTTGTTTGTTAGCCATCCGTATATTTTATTTACATTAACATATCTAATATTGTTTACATCACTCCAATTTTTTCTCACAAGGGTTGCCTGCAAATTATAATGTGTATTAAGTTATTAAATTCATTTTTACTTACCTTTACCAATTGCGGTCGGTAGGGATCGAACCTGCATGTCTCTGTTGTCCTTATTACAGTACTGACTCTTCTACCAACTGAGCTATCTTAGTGACCGTTAATTTGGATGCTAAAAGCAGTATTTATGGTGATGTGTATGAAGTCTTTATTATGTGATATTGAATTTTTAGCCTTATTTAAAATATATGAAAATCTTTCAGGTTCTATTTTTTTATGTGTTCCTAAACCTGAATTTTTCGAGTTATAATTATTAAGAAGAGCTTATTCAATTTAATTAAACTGTCACCAGTGTCACCTGAGAAGTACGAGTAGTTGTTGAACAATATAATTATTATTAATTCAGTGGAGGTTCGTTAAAAAAAATGTTTTCCCCAGATCTCGAAATTGAAGAGCAGAGAGAGAAATCCGAAAAAAAAATTTTCCTTATCTCAAATTTGATGAGCGGGGGGGGAGGAGTCAGGTGTCAACTATTTTAAGAATTAAAGTTTTAAGTTGAGGTACTTATACAAACCTGGGAAACGTGTTGGAGAAGAAACGGTAAAGGTATAATATCATCATCTACAACATAAATAGAATCTTTAATGGTCTAAAATAGACGTAAAACTGAAAAAAGTACGTTCGTACATCGGTTTTATAAGCAATTATTACCTTAAAAAAAAACAACTAAAATTTCTTTCGCAATTATTTTAACAAAAAAAAAAAAACGGAATGAGCAGAGGTCGAACCACCGACCTCATGACTTGCAAGACGACAACAAAACAAAAAACAACACAGATTTTATTCTTAAGTTTAGTACAACTATGTGCCTTGCCGGATCCTGGCCCGGAGCCAACCAAACAACCACGGCACGTGGTGCTGTGGTGAATGTAAGGTGGGACCAGGTCCGGTGCGACTTAACGGATAACGGGGGGGGGTTAGCTCTAAAAACTAATAATAATATTAAAAATTGCTGTCTACGCAGAGACCTAAAGTAATTAAAAATAACACAACACTTGGCAAAGCACTTACAAAATTTGGGTTGTTGTCTCGGGTAAAAAGCAAGACGACGCCTTAACCCACTCGACCACTAACTTCTCTGAGATTTCTTATTTAAAGACTTTATTGTTGGAACACGCAACGGCTATATTTTGCTTTTTAATACATTTTAATCTAATTACTTCCACATCCAGTGGAAGTATAGTAACGACAAAAAAAATTTTTTAAAATTTTTATTGTTCAAATGGGCTTAGAATGTCATGAAACGTCGAGATTTCAAGTTTGAGCGAAAAAAAAATTTCTGTCTGTCGGTCTGTAACTTTTTTTGTGCGCACGTTTACTCTGGAACCGTTTGAGATATTGACTTGAAATTTGGTACACATATGTACTTTAACGAGATCTAGAACTAGATTATATTTTCATCTTGTTTCGTCGAAGGGTTGGGGGGTAAATTGGGGTAAATTTGGAGTAAATAGGTAAATCAAGCAGATAAGAGTTCATAAAATTGATATTTAGTATAGACAAGAGAAGCTAAGGTCTCAAAAGAAAAATTGGCATTAGCCACCCCCATTACCACCCCCACCCCATTATTAAAGGGGATGAAAAAAAAATGTGATTTAGTGTGTGTACAAGAACCAGAAACCTCAAATTTTATTTTTTTACTTTTTCCACCCCCCACTCCCACCCCCTGTCACCACTCCCGCCCCACTACCGATGTGGGGTATCGTTTTATGGGTTTTTGGGGTAGAGGATTTCAAATATTATATTATTAAAGTTCCATAAACAAGTATTTCCAGATAAAAAATTTTTTCGTTGTGTGACTTGGATAGAAAATCCGCATGTGAAAGTAGTGATTCCTTGGGCAGCGGTTTTTTATTATTAATACCTACACAAATAAACTGTCGAATCTTTGCAAACTCTTTGGAATATAAATTATTTTGGATATAATTAGTAGTGTATTAGTCATTATTCTTTTCGTAGTTGTTCATGATCCTCGTCGTAGAAGTTTTTTATTACAAAAAAAAGACATATAAATTAAGATATCATTGTTTCTGAGAAACAAATAGGTACTTAAATAAATATTTGTATTTAGTATACCAAACTAATTATAATAATAGTTAAAAATAATAACCACTGTTATATAGGTATCGCATCAAAATTTTGCAGTACAATATTTTTTTGTGGAAGGTACCACGAACATTCTTTTAAAATATTACAGAAATATTTGATCAAAAATGTTTCATGAATATTCCAAACTCGATAAAAATATTTATGGAGGTTCTAGGAATATTTCAGGTAAATATTCTGTTTACAAAATATTGTCACTTAATGAAAATATTCTGAAAATATTCTGTGCTGAAGCTTAAGCTTATTAATTACAATTTGCTCTAAAACCAACTGTTTTAGATCAAAATAATATTGAAATAAATGCAGTTTGGTAAAAATAATTTAGTACCTACCTACTCAGTATTGGTTTGTTGGTGATTTTAAATGACGTATATTACTCTTCAAACTGACCTAGTTAATTCCTGGTCGTGGTAATCTATGTGATTATAATACCAGGAATCAAATCATATTATACTGTTCAGTTTTAAGTTGAATAGATACAAAAAAAGGACAATTTTATCTTTGTGGTATATGTATATAGGGTGTCCCCAACATGCACATATTTTCTGGTCCGATTTAAAAAAATTTAAACTCATTTTCGTGTTGAGCATGTGTCGCTCCCACCTTGAAAATATACTTGTATTTACTGTTGAATGGTACATGAATAAATACATAAAAAAGATTTATTTGAAAAAAATTACAGAAATATCGAAAACTAGAGGATTCAAGATGAGATGAGAGTTGGATGGTTTAAGTGTTCTTTATTCTTTTCAGATTTAGTGAAATCCAAAATCAAGTTAGTTATAAACTGTTATACAAATAAACATTTCATCTACAACTATTAAAAAACTGTATTTTTGTTATTAATTTTTTGGGCGTAAAATATATATTTTCCCATGACTATTAAAATAACTGTACTTTTTTGCATTATTTTTAGTGCGTAAAACATATGTTATGGTAATAGTGAAAAAAAGTAAAAGGCGTGAAACATTATTTCACTCTTATGTATAGCAAGATCCACGAGTGTATTGAAAACAATTGAAGTTGTCTTTCGATCTTCGTTGTAAAAACGTCAAATTATGAATTTATTTTGACATTTAAGGTAATTTTGAAATTCATTTGTCTAGATATGAAAATTGGAGGACTGTCGTAGAAAAATTTCGTATGAAATTCAAGCATAATGGACTTTTTTCTCACTCTTGGGATTGCCGCACTCTCATTCGTGAAAAAAAGTACCACTTTATGCACTTGTTGCATAAATTACTATTTTCTACAACTGCCAAAAAAGGCTATGTTTACGCATTAACGTCAGTGTCTAAAATGAGACATTTTTTCATTGTCATTTTTTTTGCGTTACCATAACATCGTGCGCAAAATATTTTGCGCATTAGGGTGCAATAGTTATTTATGTACCAAGGGTCGTAAGTTCACTTTTTTTGTTCGAGAATACAGTTTTCGAGACCAAGATATCGCACTGTACGACCCGCGTAGCATATTATATTTTTCGTCATATAATATGCACCGCGGGTCGTACAGTTTTTTTCTAGTTTATTGATTCATGGGTATTTTTCATGAATCAATGGACTAGAAAAATACTAGTGGAAAACTATAATTATTTGAATATCCATCGCAACCGTCAGTAAATAAATTTAGGACGCGACTTCTATTCAAATGACAACTACTGTCAAGATAAATTAAATCATATATTATTATAACTCGGAACATTTTTGAGAATAATGTTGGATATATAAGTAGTAGCAAAGCTTGTCTGGATTTACTTCCCAAAAAGTTAAAACATTTAATTTAATACTGATATATAAAAGAGAAAATTTTCCCAAATTTACTTTATTTCCTAGGGACGCGGACGTTATGAAAAATAACGACCCGTTGCCAATGGCAACAAGTATTTGGTACATAAAGCGTCACTTACGATCGATAAAACAATGAAATTAGAGTAATATTGTAAAATATATATTTTTAAAATTTGTAAAAAATAAACTCAGATCAAAACTCATTACTAAAGTGTTTCATTTTGTTACTTTTGACATAATCTCAAAATTAGTAAAAATATAGTGACTTTTATAATTTTTTATGATATAAAGTTATTAAATCTTTCATTTGCTCATTTGCTTCTTTTCCCATAACATGTCAACAATTGGCAAAAATCTACTTAGAAAAATTTGAAAAAAAGAAAAAAAAAATTTAACTTACACAATCTCCAAATTACAAAACATATAGGGACTTTTATTATTTTTTATGGTTACAAAATGAAGTTATTAAATGAATGTATTTCATATCTGATTCTATTTTTTATAATATGTTAACAATTGGCAAATATATATTCAAAAAATTCGGGAAGAAATCAATTTTTACTAACTTGGCTTCTAGTATATACACCAAATCCCAAGTTTCTGTACTCGTACCAGTTTGCTTTACTTATTTTCCCCTATTTTTAACTCCCAACCCTTCAACGGAATCATCTCAAAATATGATCTAGTTCCAGATGTCGTTATAATATATACGTATACCAAGCTTCAAGTGAATATTTTAATTTAATTCTATCAACCCCTTTAATAATGGAGGGTAGGTGGTGGGGAGGCTGGAAAATATTATAAAAAAAACTGAGGCCTTGGGTTCTAGTATATACATCAAATCTGAAGTTTCTGTGCTCTTACCAGCTTGCTTTACTCATTTCCTCCTATTTACCTCTACTTGCCTCCCACTCCTTCAACGGAATCATCTCAAAATATAATCTAGTTCCATATATATGTCGTTATAATACATACTTTTTTTTCTACCTGAGAAATATACTATAATTTTAAATGGTATGATCAAATAATATGAAGTCTTACCTTTATTTTTAGATCGGGTACATTCAAAAATATTAAAATTAGATTAATTTAAAAAAAAATCCAAAAAAGGCTGCATATTCAATTTTTTGATATTTTTTAATGCAATTTTTTAACTATTAAATGATTAGAAACAATAGTTATATGATATATAAATTGAAAAAAAAAAATTTTGAGCTAAATTTTCAAGTTGTTTGGGTCTTTTTTTTATTTTTAGGAAGCAATAAAAAATTGGCCAAAATTTGGCTAACTCAACATGCTGGTAAATTTGTAAATGTGAATATTTTTATTCTTAACTTTTCTGCATTGAAGTACTACCTTGAACCAAAAGATAATGCATTTATAACTTATATTAAAGTCAGTTATTTTTTATGGGCCTGTGAATAGTTAGAAGCGCAAAAAATCAAGAGATAACTATATTATATTGTTATTTTTATACACTAATTAATATCAATAGCCATCAAACATGGCAACACAAGACAGTATTCAATTTTTTCTATAGGCCGCGCGCAAAAAATTTCAAATAACGAAAATTCGCACGCGTTAAAAATACAACTTTTGCAATTTTTTTCAATATCGATTTTCTCGAAAACCATGGCATATACAAGAAAATTACAACAGAACTTTTTTTTATTAAATTTAGGAAAAGCTTTCTTTTTTATGATGAGCAATTTTTTTATATCTTCAACGGTTAACGAGTTATCAGTAAAATAAGGCTTTTTTCACCGAAGGGGTGGTGATTGGGGGAGTTGCGCGGCACCCCCAGAACTGATTTTTGTGGTTTTGTGTTATATAACTCCTCCACTAACAGTTACTGAAGGAAAGTCTCAGATATAATTTTTTGTGATGGAAATTTTTATAATTACTGCATTACTGGACTATAATATCTTTCGGTACCTAGTAGAAAAACCGCTGCCCAAGGAATCACTACTTCCACATCCAGATTCTCTGTCCAAGTCTCTCACAACGAAAAAATGTTGTATATGGAAATAATTGCTTATGGAACTTTAATAATATAATATTTGAAACCGTCTACCCCAAAAACCCATAAAACGATATCCCACATCGGTAGTGGGGTGGGGGTGGTGATAGGGGGTGGTAGTGGGGGTGGATGAAGTAAAAAAATATTTTGAGGTTTTTGGTTCTTGCATAAACTAAATTACATTTTTTTTTCATTCCCTTAAATAATGGGGTGTGGGTGGTAATGGGAGTGGCTAATGCTAAAATTTTTTTTGAGACCTTAGCTTCTCTTGTATATATTAAATACCAATTTTATGGACCCTTACCTGCTTGATTTACCTATTTACCCCCCATTTACCCCAATTTACCCCCAACCCTTCGACGGAATAAGATAAAAATATAATCTAGTTCCAGATCCCGTTAAAGTACATATGTGTATCAAATTTCAAGTCAATATCTTTAACGGTTCCAGAGTAATCATGCGCACAAAAAGTTACAGACAGACCGACAGACAGACATAATTTTTTTTCGCTCAAACTTAAAATCTCGACGTTTCATGACATTCTAAGCCTATTTGAACGATACAAATTTTCAAAACTTTTTTTGTCGTTACTATACTTCTACTGGATGTGGAAGTAAAAATATAATACATTACACATGCGAAAGCCCTTTTAGGTGTTCGGTGTTTTTTGAAAGGTCTCGGCTCCGCCTCGACCATTCAAAAATCACCTCACACCTAAAAGTAAACTTTCGCATCTAGTAATGTAAATCACTATTGAGGCCTTCGGTTCTTGTACACACACTAAATCACATTTTTTTTCCACCCCCTTTTATAATGGGGTGGAGATAGTAATGAGGGTGGCTAATGCTAAATTTTTTTTTGAGACATTAGCTTCTCTGGTATATATTAAATACCAATTTCATGGACTTTCCTGCTTCATTTACTTATTTAACCCCCATTTACCCAAATTTACCCCCCAATCCTTCAATGGAATAAGATGAAAATATAATCTAGTTCCAGATCTCGTCAAAATATATACACGTGTGCCAAATTTCAAGTCAATATCTTAAACGGTTCCAGAATAATCGTGCGCACAAAAGAAGTTACAGAGACGGTCAGACAGAAATTTTTTTTTTGCACAAACTTAAAATCTCTACGTTTCAAGACATTCTAAGCCTATTTGAACAATAAAAATTTTTTAAAATTTTTTTGTCCACTAGATGTGGAAATAAAATTTAGCACCCTGTATTTTTTTCTGTACAACTTCACGTAACTACACCTTAACATACTTAATACTTAACGGTATTGCATACTTTTCTGCAATGCATACGGACAAGCGGAGGTTTATGATCCACCGTGTAACGATGATATAAATAAAGATCAAATACCGCGACTGGACCATTAACTCTTTATAAATGTGTTGCGCCTCAGCCAGCAAAGATCTTCAATTCCATGAGCACAGACACCTATTGAAAGACAGGCGCCTATCTTGTTCTTAAGTCAACTTAATTATTCATTCATTGTACAGATAAGAAAATATGTGGCAACAATCGTTATTATATATTTTAAACTGACCTGTGACCCGCAAGATACTCTTTCTTCCTGATAAGTTCATCAAGTTTCAGTTCAGTTCAAGCTTACGGTTTAACCCTCAGACTAAAATGAGGTTAATATTTTGGTGCTTCTTGTGCCTGAAGTTTGTGGACATTTATGCCATACCTGTCTCGCTACTTTATGACTATAAGGTTCCGGAGGCGGTACGCTTGCCAAGAGACGACGATGTTTCTAGTGAAGAAATAAAGCTGAGAGAGCCGATAGTGTTTTTTGGAGTCACTTTCGACACGATTTTTGTAAGTAGTTTCCAATTTTTAACAAGCATGCTTGGGGGAGTTAGTTAACCATTGTTTGTTCTTGTGGATTTTACCTCAGATAACTAGGTAACTACACAGATTATTAAGCAACACATTTTTTTGTTCAGATAGAGTCCACTGAATTCAAATGTCGAAAAGAAATTTATCTGTCCTATATCACGAATGTAGATAGAATGTTTCAAACGTAACGCTCGTGGTATTTAAAATCAAATCGACAAGTAAAGATTACCGAGCGACAGAAGATCTGGAGTATGTCTGTTAACGACATATTTGTTAAATAATCGGCAACTCTACAGTTAATTCAAAAATTAGGTAACGCCCTTTGTATGACTGCTTGGTTGAGAGGCATGTACATTTGGCTTGGCTCTTATGCTGGAGTCCCGGGTTCGAGTCCCGATTAAAGCTCTGGATTCTTTCCAGGAAAAAAGTTAATCCTATTGTACTCAGATATTGGGTGTGCGTCCCTTGTCTTAAAATGAATCACTTCACGCCTTCAGGGACAAAAGGGAGTGAATTACCTGTGCTGTTTAATTGGTGGTGTGGTGTTATTAATTTTTCAAATTTGTCACTGTCACGTGGAAACATGTCAACATTCGTTAAAGTCACAGATGTGTGAATACGAGGAATTATTCCGTCATGTTGATCTCTTGGTTCGGTATGAATCTACAATTTAATACGTTCCTAGCAAAAGAAGTCCTGGATAAAGTAAATAAAAACCGCTGCCCATGGGAATCACTACTTGCACATCCAGATTTTCTATCTAAGTTTCTCACGACGAAAAAAATTTGTATGTGGGAATAATTGATTATGGAACTTTAATATTTGAAATCGTCAACCCCAAAAACCCATAAAACGATATGCCACATCGGTACTGAGGATGGGGGTGGTGGAAGAGGTACTGGGCGTGGATAAAGTAAAAAAAATTGTTGAGGCCTTTGGTTCTTGTACACATTCTAAATGACAATTTTATTTTTTCACCCCCTTTAATAATGGGGTGGGGGTGGTAATGAGGGTGGCTAATGCCAAAAATATTTTTGACACCTTGGCTTTTCTTATACCTATATACTAAATACCAATTTTATGGACTCTTACTTGCTTGATTTACCTATTTATCTCAATTTACCTCCAACCCTTCAACGGAATAAGATCAAAGTATAATCTAGTTTGAGATCGCGTTAAAATACATGTGTACCAAATTTCAAGTCAATATCTTATACGGTTCCAGAGTAAACGTGCGCACAAAAAAAGTTACAGACAGACAGAATGTTTTTTGCTCAAACTTAAAATCTCGACGTTCTATGACATTTTAAACCTATTTGAACATTAAAAATGTTCAAAAAATTTTTTTGCGTTATTATACTTTCACTGGATGTGGAAGTAATTGAGGCCTTTGGTTCTTGTACGCACACTAAATCACAATTTTGTTTTTTAACCCCCTTTAATAGTGGGGTGGGGATGGTAGTGGGTGTGACTAATGCCAAAAAATGAGCTTCTCTTATAAATACTAAATATCAGTTTTATGGGCTCTTACTTGCTTGATTTACCTATTTACCCACATTTACCCTAATTTACCCCCCAACGGAATAAGATCAAAATATAATCTAGTTCCAGATTTCGTTAAAGTACAGACGTGTACCAAATTTCAAGTCAATATCTTAAACTGTTCCAGAGAGTAATCGTGCACACAATAAAAGTTACAGACAGACGGACCGACAGACATATCTTTTTTGCTCAAACTTAAGATAATCAAGTAATAAAATTTTTCAAAATCTTTTTTCCGTTTCTATATCTCCACTGGATGTGGAAGTAAAATTGACTTTCTTGCTTAAGTGTAATTGGTGATTATAATTTTTGAATTTCGATTATCATTATCAGTAAACTATAATTTCTGGATTTTTCCGAGACATATGAATGATGACATATTGTAGCCTTTTTGGAAAAAATCCCAATTTTAGATTTAAGGAAATACGAAAAAAAAACCTCTCTAAGTTTAAAATTTGTTTCCCATTCGTTCAACGGATGTCAGCCAGAGAGACTGATACGTTTAATTTCATCGAAATCTCGAATTTTCGCCGTTGCGAAATCTTATATCTATACTTTAGCCGTAAAAGGTGGATAGTAATAAATATACGTCATCAGCGCGTGCAACGTCCAATCCTATTGGCTTTTGAATTTTGAGGGGATGCAATTCAAAACAAGCTAAAAACATACTCTGCGCAGTTTTCTTGTAAATAATGTTAGTTTTTAGACATTTTAAATTTTGTGATACCAACTTTGTTGGTGAAACACTCGTTAGTATATAAAAATGTATAAAAAAACAGTTAAAGAAAAATATCCAACCTGTCTAGGACTTGAACACACGACCCCTTGGATTGCTTTGCTTTTGCTTTTACACTTTTATTGAGAATTCAGATATAGTAATGTGCCTTGCCGGAACCTGGCTGGGTCCCAGTCAGACAACCACGACACATAGCGCCGTGGTGATTGTGGGGCTGGACGGGGCAGGTCTGATTTGGCTTAGCAACACTTAGTTAGTCGAGTTCGTACTCCTATTTATAATATAAATTTAATACTAACAGACTTGAAAATAATTAAGACTTAAAAACTATCACTTTTGCACTATCACAAATACAAAGAAATTTTGATTGTTGACACGGAAAAAAGCTGAACGAAAAAATCCGTTCGAGACAACTGCCACCAGGAAAATATGGTGGTTAATTATTAAGATTTAAACAGTTTGAATTTTTAAGAATTTTTCGACCTAGAGACAATTTAGAAGAACAAAAATGGGACAAATAGGACAAAAAGGATAAAAACAGGAACAAAGTAGACAAACAGATAGAAGAGAAGAGGGGATTAAAGATATAAGGTTGAGGATTGCAAGGCAAAATTTCAGCAACTGGACCATCATACGTTACTATAAAAATTGAATGTCTCTAATATATATCATTGGCAAGAATGTATAAATAAAGAAAAAATAATGATAGGAAGTAACATTTCGCAAGATTTTTATTTAAGTACAAGCGACAAAAATTAAGAAAAAATATATATTTTTTTAAATGATTAATAACTTTCTTATTTACTGATTGATTTTCTTCAAAAATCAATCAACCAATTAATCAATAGGGTTCTTCATCTAGCTAACACTAACTTACTGTCAAAATTTCAATAGAATCGGACTTTTCTTTCTTAAGTTATCGTGCTTACAAGAAACGTGACGGACGGGCGGACATTTTGAAAGTTGTCTAGAATTCGTTCACTAACACAATGATGTGAAATTTTTTTGTCTGTGAACAATATTTACTGTTTTAGAAACGTGTCGATCAAATGCAATACCTATACTCTTCGTTTTTGCGAAGAGTATAATAAGCGTTACAAAGGCTTATCGAACCATCGTCGCTTTGTTCCGTGTGCCGCTTGACGCTACTGACAGTTCAGTTCATCGTCATCCTCCTTTTCCGGCTAAGGTATACTATTAAGATTCTTGAAAACATTTTTTTAGTTTTATTTTTTATATATTTTTTAAGAATATAATTTTGGAAATAGCGCTATTATAAAGCTATAATGATTCTGAAAATTCGTTAATTTCGTTAAAAACCGAGTTATAAAAGGTGAAATTACAACAAAAATTAATGAAATGCAGAGAATACAAAGAAACAAAGAAATTAAAATGATCTACTTATATTAATTAACTGTGGTTCCCCGGAACGATGATATGCATCTGCAAGTCGAGCGTTTATTATTTTATCGGTTTACGTACTAGGCGATACCAACTTGACGGCACGTAGCCGGTTTTCTCGGGAAGACTAAATTAAAACGCAATTATTCTGAAGCACTTTTTATTGTTTATAATTTATTATTTGTGGCATATTCATGATTTCTTAGTTTGTTGGGTATTTTGCCACTGTAAAAATATTTAAAAATTTTGATGAAATAAACCTCTGCGCCAAAAGGATCAGACAGAGGTTGGTTTTTATACTTCTATTACAAAATGTCTCACACCTAAAAATATATAAACTGAAACAAAATTGTTAAATGATAAATTGAAAAATTAAAACGAAGGCAGTTGACGTTTCGGAAAATAGTTCTTTTTCCGTTATCAAAACTTTCACTTTTGAGAATGTCAAACCAGACAGTTTGTTTATTTCATCAAAATTTTTAAATATTTTTACAGTGGCAAAATACCCAACAAACTAAGAAATCACTTTTTATTGCACTCGTTTTTTATTATTTTTTTAAATTTCGTCTTTTTGAAATTGAGACCATTTAATATCAATTAATTTAAATAAATTGTTCATTATATAGAAGTAACTAGGTATATAAACTAAATAAAAGTGAAAGAACAAGCCTTTAATAGAATCTCTACTATAAGGTTGAACTTCGCCTTTTATTCCCAATCCATTATAATAGTTACCCCCTTAAAATGTAAATTCAAAGGAAATAATAAAGACTTTTATTATTATTAAAATAAAGAAAAATTTATGAATTTTTTTATGTTCAAGATATAGAAATATAAGTTGGACTACTATGCCTTAGCCGCGAAAGGAGGGTGTGATGATGAGTTGAGCTGTCAATAGTGTCAAGCGGCATATGTCACTGAGCGACGTTGATTTGATAAGCATTATTTGTAAAAATTGTTTTAAATTACACCCCCTCCAAATTTAACCGCCAATAGTCGCCAGTAATCGCATGGCAAAAAAACTTTTTGATAATTTGTTAATTTTTTGACAATTTAAGAAATATAAGGTAATAATGCGAAAATGTAAATGTAATGCAAAAATAACGAAAGTTGGTGAAACTATGAAACTAAACCTTCCAGTCAAATTTTAGCGCAAAATGTTTGTGCAATTAAAAATGAAATTGAAAGTGAAAATATTAAATTTAATCGTTTGAGTGGTGTTATGAAATTATTTTCTAACAATGGTTAACGATTTTATACACTAATGACCAAAATGAATTAAAGTTAAAAGAAAATAGTCTTTCTTTATTTGATTGGTCGCAACTTGAATTTTATTTAAAATGTAATAGAGAATGTTTATTGTTTGATACCTTTTAGCAAGCGCGGTCCTACGGGGGAGGTAATGGGAGTAATTACCCCCCCCCTACCGCCCAGAAAGGACACAGAAGGAAGAAAATATTTAGTTTTTTATAACTTTAATGTACTACAAGTCTGTTATTTTAAAATAACCACCCTATTTTGAGATACATTAAATGAAAAATAACGCCCTAGGGCGTTATGAATATCTATAACGCCCTAGGGCATTATAAAATTATAATACAACCTAAAACAAGCAAATTATGATAGCGTTATTGACAAACAAAATGCGTTGCTATGCAACGGCAGCGTTTACAAACAATTTTGATTTTTACTCTCTTTTAAATCAAATCGTTCTGAACATAATAGATGTCAAATTAATAAATCGTAAATGTAAAAAAAATATTCGAATTAAATAACAGACTTGCAGGACATTAAACGTTGAAGGCACCACGGGTGTTATAGGATAATGACGCCCTCGGTCGACGTACATTCCCTCGGGCCAGAGGCCCTCGGGATTGTACACTGCCGACCTCGGTGCATTATTATCCTTATAACACCCTTGGTACCTTAATAACTATATTAATTCTATACAACAAAAACGAACAAAAAATACGAACTTATTAAAAATTACCCTCCCTCCCCAGAATAACAATCCAGGACCGCCCTTGCCTTTTAATATAAAAAAGGCGTCCAAAATTCAGTTTTTGTCCATTTTTTGGGAAATTGTTAATTGTACAGAAAAATACCTTCAACCGAATTATGTAAGATTTTTGTCATTGCAATTTTTTTATCTGGCCAACCTTGCAGGCACAAACTGAATCAAACTTTTTGTTCAATGCATTGTGGGTTTGGTACCTATGTTGATAGTGATTTGAAAAATTTATGAGGACACGATAAAAGTGTGGGCAAAATAAAATTCTTTTATTCTAAAAAAACATATGGACAGATAAAAGTTAGAGGCCATCTTGCGCTTCCTCTCTTATTCACAATGTCTTGCTAGACATTTTGTGTTCCATCCATTATTCTAGCTGGCCTCCATCTGCTGTAATGCACGTCTGACAGAATCACGCCGTCCATTTCCTGCTAGGTGTACACATCACCATATAGTCATACGACAACAGAAACGTACAGGGTGGAGCAAATTAAATGAGATTTGGGGTTTTCTCTAAAACTATGGCAGATAGACAAAAACCAATATAAGTGTCCTGAGTTCAGTTTTCGAGAAACGAACAATGGCCAAACCGCGATCGTCTATTTTTTTCGACTACCTAGCTACAGAGGATTTTTGGAAAATTGGCATTTTTGGATGACCTTTGTATCTCAATTACTAAGTGTCGAATCGAAAATCGAGTAAGATATTCTTAAGGCACTTTTTTGAGTAGAAACCGTTGCTGATAAGAAGAAAATTATGCATACCTCAGTTTTCGCGAGATATAGACATAACTTGTGTTTTTTTAAATGGAACACCCTGTAAATTATTTCATTATTCGACCACAACTTAAATTAGGTATCCAGCGATATACCATATGTCCTATTTATAAAAGTGGTTAATTTTCCTTACAGTATTTCTTGCATTTCCAATCAGGAGTTATTGTTCGAAACGCAGCTATTATGCATATTTATCGCATTTCTAATATTCCATTAAAAAAAACAAAAGTTATGTCTATATCTCGAAAACTGAGGCATGCATAACTTTCTTCTTATTAGCAACGGATTCCACTTAAAAAAGTGCCTTAAGAATGTGTTACTCGATTTTCGATTCGACCCTTGGTAATTGAGATATAGAGGTCATCCAAAAATGCCAATTTTCCAAAAACGTTCTGTAGCTCGGTAGTCGAAAATGATAGACGGTCGCGGTTTACGCCATTGTTTGTGTCTCGAAAATCGAGCTCAGGACACCTACATTGGTTTTTGTCTATCTGCCATAGTTTTAGAGGAAACCCCAAATCCCATCCATCTAGTGAAATAACTACTTATAAAACTACAAAAAATTATATTTTATTTGTTACTTGAAGTTAATTTCAATTATCGAAAGAGATATATGTACTCTTTATCATTTATCAATGAATTACATGACTAAGGATATAAAAGGTTGTTGATCTTCTCATTCAGCGTAATTCATAAGAATCTAGGACATTTAAATTATGCCATGTAATTATAAAATAGACTATTATACATAAAAATTTTAGGATTTAAATATAGAGGAATAAAAATAACATAACTCAAATGCTATTGATAAATTATCTTGTGTTTCGATATCAAGCATTTCTGTTTGTAAACATTGTTCGGATTATATATTTATATTCATTTCATTATTAATTACAATGTAATTTATATTGTACATGGAGTACCAGAATAATTAAAACTAATAAGGCATGCAGTAAATAAATATAACGAGCGTTAACAGAACGTCAAGTAGCTCATACAAATGAAAACTTGTTGACTTGTTTTTAAACCGGCACTGTTAAATGGTGTGTTTAGAATTTTGTAATGGTGTTTTCTTAAGAGCATAGATTTTCATGTTCGAGTCATACTATCGCAGTTGACGAAATAGTTGAATAAAACTAAGAGTATAAATCACTTACCTACAAAGAAATTGTCTCACTGTTTTTTCCCAAGTTTAATCAAAATCGGGTCGCGAAGTCGATTTGTGATTTTCTAATAAATGGCGGAGGTTCCGGTTCTTTCGATAACTCTTTTAAAACATTTATTCCTCATTCCTGCCTACCCCTTTACAGTGCACAGAGACGAACCCACGGGGGGTTATGGGGGGGTACGCTCCCCCCCCAATGGTGATTGAGTTGGGAAAATCACCAAAAATGTAAAAAAATCTTTATTGGGTATAATTGCAAAACAACGAATAATGAGTTGATAAGAATTAAATGACACTGTCACTATGACCATTTTTTATAAATAATTTTAATTGATATTATTTATGACTAGATGCGACTGATGTGAGAGCCACCGAATAGTCGACGGACAACGCACAACGCCGACGGGCCTACGCGACGGGCAAACAAAATAAACTCGTCAACTCGCGGAAATTCGACGTTCGACCCAGTAGACGGCACGGCCAGAGCATACAATTCACAAAGACTGTCTTACATTAGAAATATTAGAATATTACTCCTTTTTGCCTTTATCAATACAATGCTTTGTCCTAGCTATAAAGTCGTTGGTTGTTGGTTTGTACTGAGTATCACTAATATCAGTTACCAACCTCATAACGAGAGATAATAATAATAATAACAAATTGTTGTTGGTCAGAAATTGTTAAAATATTGAATTCTTAGAGGACACTGAATTAGAATCTGGGGCTATCGATCCAGCTGCTGGGACCCGACATTGTTGGTACGCTTTGAAGATAATTGGAATTCCAGCGGACCAGTTCACTTTTACGAATGAGTTCAAAGCATGCCGACAAGGCTGGCTCCCTGCCGCTGGATCGTGTGTAGACCCCTTAATGCTACCTATTGCGTATCACAATGTGAAGTGGGAAGTGGCCGGTAGCCGTACTAGCGCGGACGTTCACGAGCTTGCGCCCCGACTTGCGCGTAATCCTATTGTATCTTGTTTTTCTCCACGGTCATTAAACTATAATGGTTACCTCATTAGTGATGGGCGATATCGTGATTTTTCAATCACAACGTAAATCGTTACTGTGATTTTCTTATATCAGTGAATTTAAAACGTGATGTGATCACGACTTTCATAATACGACGTACGGGAGAAATTGTTAATTATTATATTGGTCTTGGTTGAACCACGGCAAGGGAACGAAATACGGGAGGAAAGTCGTGATCACGTCACGCTTTTCTGCCAACTTTACTAACAGTTGTTACCTGTGATTTCTTAATATCAGTGATTAAATCACAGTTCGTGATATATCGCTCATCACTATACCTCATCCAGTAGCTTCTAGACGAAGGAGAGCGCGGGGTCAACTTAGGTCTAACGCCTACATCATGTAGTTTAGTTAAACTTCTTTTGCATAATATTTGTATCGCTAGGCTACTTATAGATTAAGTCTGAAATAAAAAAAAACATAAGGAAATATAAGTTGTAAAAAAAATGGGCAGTTGGCAAATTAGTTGTAGCTTTCCCCCCCCCCTCCAAAAAAAAATTGCTGGGTTCGTCTCTGACAGTGCAACCCAGTATATCGTTATACACAAGCATACATACACGCATGCAGATATGCGAATATATGGGCAAACACACACCGGACTAAGAACTTCCTTTTTTGAAGTCGGTTGAAAAATAAAACCACTTCAAATTTTCCAAAATGATAATTCTGAAAATGTCTTAATTTTTCTGATTTTCTACCACATGTATTTCTTTCTAAAAATAATGTCTACAAAATAATACAACTATCCAGTGTATTACTGGAAAATTACCTCTACGTCCGCCCGTGACTTTTACGCAAAAGGAACAGTTAGGGGATATTTCTTAGTAGAAAATTCAAGAGTAAACTTCCGTCACGTTTCTTGTAAGCACGATAACTTAAGAAAGAAAAGTCCGATTGTATTGAAATTTGGAAAGTAAGTTAGCGTTAGCTAGAGGAAGAACCCTATTGTTTTTGAAAAAAATTAATCAGTAAATAAAAAAGTAGCAATCTTGCGAAATTTTATTCCCTATATTTTTTTTGTTCATACATTTTACTAATGTAATATTTTATAACAATATATCTAATTCGTTGAAATATAATACTCGAATGATATATACTGCCCTCCTAAACCAAAAAGACGTATCTCAAGGTTTCACTGTTTTGAGATATAGGCATGTTTTGAATTTTCGAAATCGCGTCAATATTTTCAAATATTTACTAATATTTTTTTTGTAGTTGTACTAATGTAGAGGTTAATAGTGGTGTAGTTATGAATTTATATTAATTGGGTTACTAGTTTTTTTTTTACAATGAGATACGTCTAATTGGCCTATTTTTTTAGATACGTCAAACTTTGTTAGCACTTTAAAAATACTTAACGATTGAAATACGATTTCGCTATGGAAATATATAGAAAATAGCTCCAGCTTTCCTAAGGTATAAAAATTTGCATTTCGGCCAAAACTTGAGATACGTCTTTTTGGCTTAGGACGGGCAGTATACTAGACATTCAATTTTCGTAGTGATGTCTGATGGTCGAATGGCGAGAAGAGCACTGTCATGGTGCTCCTCGGTATTGAGAAAGCCTCCGATACCGTATGGATCCCGGGGTTACTCTACAAACTAAACTCATTGGACTTCCCAACGCACATCACGAAACTTATTCACTCCTTCCTGTCTGTAGATCGTTACAGGTCAAAGTGAATAATAAACTATCAACTCGGCGGGACATTCGCGCGGGCGCGGGCGTCCCCCAGGGGTCGTGCCTATCTCCAAAGTTGTACAATTTGTACGTCTCCGACTTCCCGGAGTTCCCAAATTCGAACCTTGCCAAGTACGCCGACGACACAGCCATGTACGTGCATTCGCATATCACGCAGACGGCTAATATGCTGCTGAAAGCACACATCCCAGGCAACACGGTCACGTCATTTTGACGTCATTTTTTGGGAACTATTCGTCGGCGACGTCATGTTACGAAAATGTGACGTCTTAATGACGTCTGCATTTGTACGTCATAATACCGTACATTAAATTCGTCATTATTACGTTTTTATTTAGTGATTTTAAACACTAGTGACGTCTTAAAGACGTCTGCATTTGTACGGCATTATGACGTAGATTAAATTCGTCATTATTACGTTTTTATTTAGTGATATTAAACACCAGACAAAAAAACATTAGTTTTACAAAATTGCCACCCCAATAATTATTTACAGAATCTATAAAAATACAATAATAATAAGTGGATTTTTAGCATTAATTACATGGTAATAATAAACGTCTAATTAAGTCGAAATAATTACAATTATATTTTTTTGGCTGCACATTAATATCATCAACATCAACGTATAGGATTTTTTTCGATCTAGGGTTCATCGGCCAATAGCAATTAGCCAGTGTCATATATTGGTTTTGTCAAAAAGTGATCTAAATTTATCCCAGGCCGCAGACTGACTTCATTTTGGTCGACGACGTCACGTGACGAAAAAATGACGTCTCAGTAACGTCATATTGTGACTAAATTATGACGTCATATTGAGACGTCGATGCAACGTTTGGTGACGTACTTTTTTCATTGCAGAAATTATTTCTAGTTGGCGCCACATGCAAACTATGCATTATCACGTTGTTTGTTGCATTAATTATTTCTAGATGGCGCCACATACAAACCACTGAAAATAATCAGTCCTTCTTTATACCTTATACTCTAATGAATTTATAGAAAATAAATAAAAATATAAATTGCAATGTTCAAATACATTCAGGAAACGTTGATTGATTTGGATGGATCCTACAGTGCGTGTAATTGAGGACTGGGCGTGTACTTCCACGTAGCGCGAGAGATATGACAACCCAGGTAACAGCAAACTCGCCCGTCGACGGCATAGATTAAAGAGTCGGCGCTAGACCATTGAAGCATCCCCGTTCTCAGTTATTTCATTTCAGTCAGCTGGCACACGCGATGTTGCAATTCTTACTCCCAATGCCCAGTCCGCCACTACACACACTGTATAATGGTCAGGTTAAAGATCATTATTATGTGGCTGGGCCGAGATAGCATAAAAACCAGTGAGTGCTTCACCTATTAATTGTCCATTCATCCACATCGTACATGGCAGATTATCCTGTAATGCATATCATACATCGGAAAATGGAAAAATCCTAGAGCCCTTAAGATTTACATGCCATATTGCACCAAATTGGCTTATTTATTATATTTCTCATATGTACATTTATTAATTAATCAAAAATAGCTTACATATGTAAGCCCATCGACGTCATTTAAGGGACGTCTGTTGACGTCATTTAAATGACGTCAATGGGCTGTGACATTTTGCCGTCATATTTCACGTCATATTTTACGTCGCATTGGTGATTAAGGTGCCGAAAAAATAACGTCAAAATGACGTGTTGCCTGGGATGGCCCGTGCCACGGCATATTACGACAAGTGGAAAATTCGGATCAACGCCGAGAAGTCAGAATCGATTCTCTTCACGCGCCGCTTCACAGAAAACCGGATTCTTTTGCCACTTTCGATCGGGGGTAGAGAAATTCAAATTAAGCGATGCGTGAAGTATTTGGGGGTGAACCTAGACAAAAGACTGACGTTTAATACACAATTTAATGAGACGATACGCAAGATCTACTCCATGTCCAGGAGTCTACATTCGCTCCTGGCACGAAGTAGCGGACTCAACAGGACTAATAAAAAGTTGTTGTAGACGATGGTAATCAGGCCGGCCATCACATACGCGGCGCCGGTGTGGTGCAGCATCCCGGCCATGACAATGCGGAAGTTGAGAGTATTAAAACACAAATTTATGCGCCTCATTTCAGACTCTAGTAGGTACACCTCCCTCAGAGATCCCTCTATGCACGTTGCCACGACATAACGCCACTAGCGGACTATACGTACAAGAAACATCGTAAAAATTCTATCAGTTCAAACTGGACGGTAGTCCGCTAACCCGCAACATTACCCGAATCAGACAGCATAACGCAATACTTTTCGATATAAGACACACCCTACCATACCAGGCGTTGCCTATCTTCCGGCAACCTCCCTAGCCGTAGCCACACGCCACACCTTCCCTCTACCATAACCTATCTCTACCCTACCTTTTATCTTTCATATCTGTAACCCCTTTCCCCTCTTTTGTATGTCTGTACAATTTTGTTCCTTTATCCTTTTTGTTCTTTTGTCCTCTTTTTGTCTTTCCAAATCCCCTCTAGGCCGATAACATCCTATAAATCTAAACTTTTTAAATCACATAAGTTTTAACCTACTCTACCTTCCTCGTTTGACTCTGTTTTGACTCTGTTTTCCCGTATCAACCCAGCAAACATAAATATATAGCATATACGTAAATGCTACGTAAACTAAGTTTCGCAGAAGTAACGTGCTATGTAAAATGTGACGCATAATCATATGTGCATACTCTGCGAAATGTCAGCAACATGTGCATATGATTTTTACATAGTGAAGAGGTAACACTGTGACCTCACGGTATGGAACAAATGACGTAGCGTATATGTATATTCAACCACTTGCTACGTAAAGCATACGTAACTAATTTTATCTCTTTATGATGTAGCATGTATATATTTTATCTACCTACCGTATGTTCAAAATAGCATATCCCAACACTTTTTAAATATTGATACTACACAATTGGATTTTTAAAGTTAGATATATGAATAAAGTTCCTTATAAGTTATACAGAAAAATATATTTCTTTAGAAAATTACCGAAGTTGACACCAAGTTTTATTTTTAAGTCGGATACCTTATTTAGAGAGCCGAGTAGTTTTATATTTTGAATGAAATTTTTTTTGTAAAAAATGGTTATATTTAAAATATAAAACTATCTAACTTTCTAAAAATGTTCAGAGGTATTCTACTTAAAAATAAAAGTTGATGTCTCCTCCAGTTATTTCCTAAAGAATATCAATTTTTCTGGACAATTCATGAGGAATTTATATTCATATATTTAACTCCAAGAATCCAGTTCTCTAGTATCAATATTTAAGAAGTACTATAGGGTGCTATTTTGAACATTATGGTAGGTATATAAAACAAATACATGCTACATTAAAAAGAGATAAAAAGTATATAATGCAAGATATGGTTGTCTGATTTGTCAACATATATTAGCTTAGGAAAGATTCTCGAATTGAATGACAGTTTAAACTAAGTTAATTAGTATCAACAAAGTTTCAATTCCATCTTAATCTCTGCATATCCCAGTAGGTAAACCAGGCATTAGGCTTTGTCCTCGACGTTGTTATCTATATGTTCTTTAGAAAGCAGCTATACAATATTTTTTCTTCTTCAATGATGTATACCCACCTACCTACCTTGCCTTGCATTCCTAGTAAAGCTCAAATTTCATTTAATTTATTTTATTAACTGTTGATTTAGGAGAGATTAATACTAGTGTCTTTTGTGTAACTAATCTATATTCAAGTTAACTAAGTATCTACAATAAGTGTTAAGCATTTCTCGAGTCGTTTCTGATTGTACTCGTTCTTTGGTCAGCCTTCGTCACTCTGACATTTGCTACTTGAACATCAGTTACACAACCTGTGAAAATAATTGAAATATTAGTCTATTTCATATACGGGGTGCACCATTTAAAACTCCCCAGGCTTGTAATTTTCTTATTTTTTAAGGCACATCAAATTGTAAATATTTTTAAAGAATTTAAAAAAAACATTTTTTTGAAAACATTGTTAAGAAAGAAATCTTAATTTCCTTGAATATTTTTTTACGTCACCCTGTACATGAACTGCGTTAATATTTTCTTATAAAGGTTTTAATTAGCTTCAATTTATATTATTACGTCATATTTGAAATTTTTTTTGGTTTTAGAGAAAGGAATTAAAAATACTCCAAACTGATTTTTTTTTTAATTACTTTGAAAGGAATGTAAATAATAATTTTATGCTTTATCTGTAAAAGACATATCACAAACGATATATAATAGCAGGAAATTGCAAATTTTTTGTTTTTTAAGTTTTTTATTTTAATAACATAAATTGAAGCTAATTAAAACCTTTATAAGAAAACAATAACACAGTCCATGTACAGGGTGAGGTAAAAAAATATTCAAAGAAATTAAGTTTCCTTTCTTAACCATTCAAAAAAAAAAAAAAAATTAATCACTCTGTATGGATATTTAAAGGCTTTAAAAATGTCTACAAGTTGATGTGCCCAACATGGTCATCGCTTCGAAAATAAAAAAGATACAAGTCTGGGGAGTTTTAAGTGGCGCACCCTGTATAGTGTAGTAAATCTGGTTATATAGCTCGTCTCCCTTTACTAAATTGTGAAGAAAACTAGATGCAAACTATTTTGATCAATTTGTTAAGTTATTAAACAATTTATAATAATGTATATATTTTAACAAAACTTTACGAAAACACGCTTCCAATGGAATGGAAAATTTGAGGTCGATCCGATAAGTTTCAGAAGTATACTGCTTTAAACATGAACCGATGTGCTCAAAGTGCTGTCATTCAATCCGAAAGTCTGCCTCAAAGTTGAGTTTACACTGTTAAAACCCAGCTTATTTAAAATCAGATTTGTCTAATCTGCCAGAGATGGTGATTTGGGGACTATTGGAGTATTTCAACATAAGAGTATGCAGCATATAACTGCCGAAAAAAAGGGGAATGAAAATGCAACTAGAAGTGAACTCGGAAGTGAATGACTTCACGCAGCGTCTATATTCTTGATTAATTTTAAAGCCTATAGAGATCTTAGAATATCCTGGTTTTTTGAATTTCGCTCTAAAATTAAGAGATTTTTTTGCAAAATGTAATAAAAAAAAATATGCTAAAAAAGCCCATTAAATCATCACACCAAATTTCAAGTGGAAATGTTTATAACAACACCAAAAAAACAATAACAAAGTCGAAAATTGAACCGTTGACTGTTTCAGTGCATCAAGTCATAGAACAATTTGTTTTAGAATGTAGATTTTTCTCCTACTCTTCAGTGGTGTTAACACAATTTTTTAAAACTATTTAAAATCATTTTAAATTTTTTATAAAGAATTTTTTTTCTCAGAATTAAACAATTAAAAATTATTAGAATGCTTCAAAAGATCACAAAAAAAGAAACAATTTAAAAAACGGGGTTTTCTACGCCAATTGGGACCCGTGAAGCGTGAAAAAAATGCATTTGTTAAATAATTGCCAAAAAATTGTTTTAAATAATTTTAAAATACCTACTTATTTATGCAACAGGTGTGTAAAGCAGTACTTTTTTCATGCATAAGTTGTAGACGACATCAATCTTGTGAGAATCCCATGATAAAAGTAGTTTCTTTAACAGTCATTTTTTTGTATAAATATTAAATCATATTATACTATTACATTCACCGAGAGCCATTTGATATAAGAAAATGTGCGGGGTCCTTTACCAAGATGATTTAATTCTACCAGAAGCATATTTTTAATAATGACAAATCTTAATTGTCTTAATTTATTGGAACAAAATTAACCATAAAGGTTCAGACAATTCTAGTTTTCTTCGTAGTTTTATAATGATCAAATTCATTTTTTTAATGGCGATACAAGCAATATCATTAATTACAAGACAACAAAAAAAAGGGCTGCGCTTGTTTTTTAACATGTTGAAACCGATTCTGATATTAAAAAAAAAAATTATCAGTTTTCAGTTACCACCTCTTTTATCCCCTAAAAGGGGCAATGGTTTTGTCCTAAGGTTCTGATTTAATTTTTCTGAAGTATTTTGACGTGCTGAAGCCAATTTTGGACAAAAGAAAAATTGCAGGAAAATATTAGCCTACTTTACACATACAAAACCTTGAAATATATGTACAATACAATAACGAACACAAAGTAGGTGCTATAAGGTGTCGGTAAACAATAACCATACCTATGCATAGTACTTCGCAAAAGCTTTTGGTCACTATTCAGATCTGGGTTTCCTTGAATTACAACTTCTTACGCTGGATTCAGTTGAACTAAATAGTGTGGGAACAGCACCAACATACAGCTTTTGAATAACAAAATCCATGTAATGATATAATTGTCAGTCGAGAATAACGATTGCCCGTGAAATAATTCTGACCTATAAAAAAATTAAGTTTCATTTAAATAAATATCTTTATAAAAACGGTACAACACAAACTTACTTTTGGGTCATTCACTGGAAAATGGTGCACCAACATAGGTATGTACACCAAATTCGCAAACAAGAGGGCATGTTTATGTTTGCACCTAACCTCTACACTAATAAAACGTCCAAATAAAATAATATTTAAAAAAGTCACAACGCTTTATGGTTCACAGTTCTGCATTAAAGTTATTAAAAGACATCATCCACAATTTTTCACAAAAATGATCAAAAAACACAAACGTTAAATTTTACATCATTTTACACTGGCGTGGTGCGTGAGCCTGACACCGACGCATTCCATGACTTCAATGTCGTAAAATGAAGTAGGTAAACATTTTTAAGTAAAATTATGTAGCAAATATGTAAACTTGTGTATAAGTAATTAAGTTAATATGTTGACTTAAATATGATATTATTTTACGTATATGCTATGTAAAATTATGTAAAATATTTTATATAAAAATGTTCTATTAATCTTACCTCTCAGAGAGGTAAAGTTATATTAATGTTTACTGGGAACAATCAAAATTTTCCAAAAGTGCGTTTGCCTAGTGAGTTTTTAGTTATTTATAGTGTGTTTTAATTAGTTTTAGGCCCATGTGGGCACGTTTTTAATTTTTAATTAGTTCTTAAGTCTGCCTGCGGCAGACAGGAGTTCCTAGCATCCAAATTTAATTACCGTTAAGCCGAACCCGATTCACCCCGCCCAGCCCCACATTTACCTCGACGCTGCACGCCGTGATTGTCGGCCTGCCTCCGGACCGGGATCCGGCGAGGCGCATTCTTGTATCGTTAAATACTAAATAAATTTGTTTTGTTGTTGTTGTATGGCAATCCAGAGGTCTTGTGTTCGAATCCAGGACAGGGTTATTTTTTTAAATTTTTGTTGGTATCACAAAATTTAAAATGTCCAAAAACTAACTTTATTTACAAGAAAACTGCGAAGAGTATCCTATAGAATGTGTAACAATTATATAAAAAGTTCAGTTAATCGGCGAAGAGTATAATGCTTCCACTAGTTTGAAAATTGTATTAATGTCCTACAAGTCTGTTATTTTACAATAACCACCCTATTTTGAGATACATTAAACGCCCTAGGGCGTTATGAATATCTATAACGCCCTAGGGCATTATAAAATTATAATACAACCCAAAACAAGCAAATTATGATAGCGTTATTGACAAACAAAATGCGCTGCTATGCAACGGCGGCGTTTACAAACAATTTTGATTTTTACCCTCTTTTAAATCAAATCGTTCTGAACATAATAGATGTCAAATTAATAAATCGTAAATGTCAAAAAAAAAAATTCGAATTAAATAACAGACTTGCAGGACATTAAACGTTGAAGGCACCACGGGTGTTATAGGATAATGACGCCCTCGGTCGACGTACACTCCCTCGGGCCAAAGGCCCTCGGGATTGTACACTGCCGACCTCGGTGCGTTATTATCCTTATAACACCCTTGGTACCTTAATAACTATAATGTCCTACAAGTTTGTTATTTTACAATAACTACCCTATTTTGAGACACATTAAATGAAAAATAACGCCCTAGGGCGTTATGAATATCTATAACGCCCTAGGGCATTATAAAATTATAACACAACCCAAAACAAGTAAATTATGATAGCGTTATTGACAAACAAAATGCGTTGCTATTTGCTATGCAACGGCGGCTTTTACAAGCAATTTTGATTTTTACTCTCTTTTAAATCAAATCGTTCTGAACATAATAGATGTCAAAGTAATAAATCGTAAATGTCAAAAAAAAATTCGAATTAAATAACAAACTTGTAGGACATTAAACGTTGAAGGCACAACGGGTGTTATAGGATAATGACGCCCTCGGTCGACGTACATTCCCTCGGGCCAGAGGCCCTCGAAAAGTACACTGCCGACCTCGGTGCGTTATTATCCTTATAACACCCTTGATACCTTAATAACTATAACTGCATGAGAAATATTATCGTCCACATTTAAAAAAAAATTATTTGACCACCCCGTATATATTTCTTTTTAAATTTTACTTCTTCGACAGTTGTGTTAACTACATGCGAAATATTATCGTCCTTCTTCACTTTGTTCTTCGTCGACAGTTGTGTTAACTGCATACTAAATATTATCGTACTAAGCCACATTTCTTTAAATTTTGTTAGGGCGACCACCCTGTATATTTTTTCATGTTTTTCTTCTTTGAAAATTGTATTAACTGCATACGAAATATTATCGTCCACCGTCGCATAAAAAAAAATTGTTTGACTACCCCTTGAAGCGATGACCATGTTGGGCACATCAAATTGTAGACATTTTTAAAGTCTTTAAACATGCATGCAGAGACGTTTAAAAAAAATTTTTTGAAAGAATTGTTAAGAAAGGAAACTTAATTTCTTTGAATATTTTTTTATCTCAAAATAAAAATTTTGCAATTTCCTATTTAGTACATTTTAATAGAAGTTCGTTTTTAAAAATATTTATTTCTTTTGTTTCTTGTAGCTGTTTTGTACGTTGAATATTGTTTGTGATATGTCTTTTACAAATAAATCATAAAATTGTTATTTACATTCTTTTCAAAGTTCTTTTAAAAAAATCAGTTTGGAATTGGAAAGAATGTTTATAATTTTTTTCTCTAAAACCAAAAAGAATTTCTAATATGACGTAATAACATAAATTGAAGCTAATTAAATCCTTTATAAGAACACATTAACGCAGTTCATGCACAGGGTGAGGTAAAAAAATATTCAACGAAATTAATAAGTTTGCTTTCTTAACAATTTTTCAAAATGTTTTTTTAAATCACTCTGTACACATATTTAAATGCCTTAAAAATATCTACAATTTGATGTGGGTACATCCATATTGGGTAATATGGTCGTCGCTTAAAAAATAAGAAAGTTACAAGCCCGGGGAATTTTAAGTGGCGCACCCTGTATATTTCTTTTTATATTTTCCTTCTTCGACAGTTGTGTTAACTACATGCGAAATATTATCGTCCTTCTTCACTTTGTTAGGGTGACCACCCTGTATATTTTTGTCATATTTTACTTCCACATCCAGTGGAAGTACAGTAACGACAAAAAAATTTTTATTGTTCAAATAGGGTTAGAATGTCACCGAAACGTCGAGATTTTAGGTTTGTGAGAAAAAATTTTCTGTCGGTCTGTCTGTAACTTTTTTTGTGCGCACGTTTACTCTGGAACCGTTTGAGATATTGACTTGAAATTTTGTACACATAAGTACTTTAACGAGATGTAGAACTCGACTATAGTTCCATCTTGTTCCGTCGAAGGGTTGGGGGGTAAATTGGGATACATTTGGGGAAAATAGGTAAATCAAGCAGGTAAGAGTTCATAAAATTGGTATTTAGTATATACAAGAGAAGCTAAGGTCTCAAAAAAAATTTTGGCATTAGCCACCCACATTACCACCACCACCCCAGTATTAAAGGGGATGAAAAAAAAAATGTAATTTAGTGTGTGTACAAGAACCAGAAACCTCAAAATGTTTTTTTACTTCATCCACCCCCACAACCACCCCCTATCACCACCCCCACCCCGCTACCGATATGGGGTATTGTTTTATGGGTTTTTGGGGTAGAGGATTTCAAATATTACATTATTAAAGTTCCATAAACAATTATTTCCACATACAAAATTTTTTCGTTGTGAGTGACGTGGATAAAAAATCTGGATGTGGAAGTAGTGATTCCTTGGGCAGCGGTTTTCCTTCAACAGTTGTATTAACTGCATGCGAAATATTATCGTCCTCCGTCGCATTTTTTTATTTTCTTTTTTGGGGTGACCACCTTGAATATTTTTTTTTTTTTGGTGACCATCCTGTATATATTTTTTTATATTTTCTTCTTCGACAGTTGTGTTAACTGCATGCTAAATATTATCGTGCTAAGTCACATTTTTCATTTTTCTTTTGGTGACCACCCTGTATATTTTTTTTCCCTGTTTTCTTCTTTGACAGTTGAATCAACTGCTTGCGAAATATTATCGTCCTCCGTCTCATTTTAAAACAGTTTTTTTGGGGTATATTTTTATCATATTTTTCTTCTTCGACAGTTGTGTCAACTACATACGAAATATTATCGTCCTCCATCACGTTTTAAATTTTTTTTTGAATCACCACATTTTTTGTTCATATTTTCTTCCTCGACAGTGTTATTAACTACATGTCAAATATTACTGTGTTCCGTCATTTTTTTTCTCTTAACGGGTCCACCCTGTATATTTTTCAGCGGAACTCAGTTCTTCGTCGGCAGTAGCGTCAACAACCTACCAAATATTTTTATACGAATGAGTGTATCACTAATTAAGTTGACATTACAAAATTAAGAATTACCAAAACTAAAACGTTTTACAAAAACACTGCGGAGTATTCTATAGAATGTCCAACAATTAGGTATATAAAAAGTTCCATAAATCGACGAAGAGTATAATGTATACTCCAGTTTCGGTGATTGTTCAAAAATAGCCAATATTAACTGTTTTCATTTATTGCAACTTAAAAAATTGATGAAAAATTTTCGGACATATCTACTTCTCTTCGTAACGAATACTCCGGTTACTTGTTACGATACACACTATACAACTAGAGATATTTAAGAAAAACGGTGAAAACCCTCAAATTTGAAAATTCTTTTGTTCAAATAAATATCTTTCAGGACTTAAAAAAATTGCTATTACAACTTTGACTCCATTTAGTCCAGTCAACGGGGGGTTTCACCTCTAACTTGAATGCTACTGAATGGATTTTGATGAAACCTTATGCAATGTATTTAATAAAAAGTTGAAAAAAAAAATTAGAATAGGAGATGATCGGTAGAAAACACCCCTTTTATCTCGGGTTCCGTAACTTGTAGAATTAGATCAAAAAAGAAAAGAAAACAATATACTTATCTTTTTTGGCCCAAAATAAGATGTAATTATTCTTGTGAATTTTTTCGAAAAATGCTTATTTTTCGAGATATGGCCACTCGAAAATTCCTAAAAATGGGGAAGGAGAAATGTAAAAGTTGAAAAAAAAATCTGAAAAAATTCAGGTGATTGTATCATCGAAATGCAAGACTTTTTTTTATTTGCAACTTTTCTGTAAAGTGCGTTTTCACCGAGTTTTTCCGGAAAAACATGAAAAACTACCCCCATCTTTGACATTATAACGCTTTAAAAGTACATAATTTAAAAATTTTCATTTCATTTTTGACCTAATTCTACAAGTTACGGAACCCGAAATAAAAGGGTGTTTTCTACCTCTTCCGATCACTTCTTACTCTAATTTTTTTCTTCAGCTTTTTTATTAACATCATTACAAACACATTGCACAAGGTTTCATCAAAATCTATTCAGTACTCAAGTTAGAGATTTTGGTCATTTTAGCGCTCCGTTGACTGGAATTATTATTATAGCATTGGTAGATTTTCTTGTCACTAAATATTCATATTCTTACCTTGATTGAAATCTTTTAAAATATAAAAAAGTGTTGTCACAATGTCACATTTATCTGACGACAGAGATCACAGTTATCTATGATGCATTTAATTCTAATTTTATGTTTTGCCATTGTAATTCAGTCGAATTGTAATTTGACACGGCGAAAATACATAACCACGATTTTCTTTGTTTTAAGTTGATGGGTTGGACATCCAAAACAAGCCCTTATAGTTTGCCAACTGATGTCATACCGGATAAGGGGGGTGGAGGGTTGTAAAGTTGAAAAGTCATTTTTTCGCGTTTAAATAAAAGGCTAATAATCTGAGGAAAGTTCTAATGGGAAAGCTATTAATATTATTAGGTATTAAAAAAACCTATAAAATTAACACCCGAACATTAAGATAGCTTTATTAGGTCAGGAGTAAATTAATAAAAAAACGAAATTTTGAAAAAATATTTTAAATTCAGCAATATTTTAGAAAATTTTTTTAAATTTTATTAAAGTATGTGCTGTTTATGAGGGAACATCTGATAAAAATTTCAGATCGATATCTGCGTTATTTTTTGATTTATTCAATTTAAAAAAAAGGGTCTTCGAAAATTGGCTATAAGTACTTCATTTTCTGTCAGATTTTGCTATGAGAAGAAACATTCTATTCTTCGAGAGTTGTTCAATATTTACAAATTTTTTCTATATGGTCATTATTCAGAAAAAAGTGGTGAAAATTTAATTTCAAAAAATAGAAAATTTTCTTGCATAAAAAAATCCAATTAAACTTAAATATCTTTTGAATTAAATGCAGTGTTTTTCTTTTTGAGGTGAACCAAAAAAAAAACAGCTCTTCAAAATGGTAGACATGATTTTTCAACACTGAATTCCATTCAAAAGATAATTAACTTCAATTGGATTTTTTTATGCAAAAAAAATTTTCTAATTTTTCAAATTAAATTTTCACCACTTTTTTCTGAATAATGACCATATAGAAAAAAATTGTAAATATTCTCGAAGAATATAATTTTTCTTCTCATAGCAACATCTGACAGAAACTGAAGTACTTATAGCCATTTTTCGAAAACTTTTTTTCTTAAAAAAAATTGAATATATCAAGAAATAATGCAGATATCGATCTGAAATTTTTATCAGATGTTCCCTCCTATATAGCACATACTTTAGTAAAATTTCAAAAATATTTCGGTTTTTTTGAATTCACTCCTGACCTAATAAAGCTATCTTAATGTTCGGGGGCTCATTTTATAGGTTTTTTTAATACCTATAACTTTCCCATTTGAACTTTCCTTTCAGATTATTAGCCTTCTATTTAAACGCGAAAAACTGACTTTTCAACTTGACGACCCCCCCCCCCCCCCCCCCCCCCCCTCTATCCGGTATGACATCAGTTGGCAAAAATCCCCGGGGCCCGGGACTCCGACTGTATTATGTCATATACGCTAGACATTCAACTGTGCACATTTGGCAATTCTCAAAAAAAAAAAAAACAAAATTATATAGATATTCCAATTCAATAAAAATGCATAACAATTAAATACCGTGGTAGTTTTTTAATAAAGGATCCCCCACAAACTTTATGGAAATTGGCTCTCAGTCGAATTTTCTAAAATTTGGGTATGTTGTAGTTCTTGCTTTTCTGAGCAAAAGTTCTCATGGGCATAAGTCTCGATTATGCTTTTCAAGTTATGAGGGCCTGAATGTCACAATAAGCATACCAATTTGGAGGAGTGAAGATAGCAATCTTTTTAGCAGTCCTCCAAATTCTTCTTTCTTTTAAGTCGTATAAATTATTTTGAGTGGAAAAACAGCTTTATACATATATTTCAGGAAAACAGAACAAAATTCCATATAGATAGGAGCTGAAGGGGTAGCAATCCACAAAAAGTAAAAATATTCTTTTTGTAACTTTTTTTCCCACCGAAAATGGTTAATGTACAAACGATATTAAAAAAGTTACAAAAAGTATATTTTAGTTTGATGGTTTGATGAGTAAAAATTTTTGTCCTGTTTTAATGTACCTATCTGATTAAATCAAATCAAACCTTTTTTATTATCTTCAGACAAATCACCAAAATTTATTCATAAACTTCGAATGAATTTCAACCCATTGACACCAACCAAATATATCTTTTAGTACAGTAAGTCAGTAAGTGAAGCTTTTAAATCCCAACCCGAAAACGATGTAATGAATTTTCAAATTTTTTTCTACAACATATTTCATAAAGTATGCACATAAGAATCTATAATGTCATTTCTCCCGCTTTTTGGTTAGGGTGGCTCCTATCCCTCCTTGGGGTTGTCGCAAAAAAAATACACATAATCTGATACAGAATCAAATTATAAGAGAGAAAGGTCTTATACAATGTTTTGCTAAAATGCATATTTTTCGAGATATTGCGAACTGAAAATTGTAATTTTCACCCCCTAAAATCAGTATTCCTAGACGTTCTTTTTTAAATTACTCGAAAAATGTGGAGTTTAATAAAAAAATGCGAGGGTACAAAATTAAAGCTTTTACGAAAGCAAATCGTTCAGTTTTTGGAAATATGGCATTTTCAAAATGGCGCCGAAACGTGCAAAAAAAATATACGACGTTAAAATATAAAATTACTCAAAAACTACAACTATGAGAAAAAATTTTATTCTTGTAAAAATTAAAGGTATTAAAATTTTCTTTTGATTGAGATGTATTACGTCCTTTTATAAAGAAAACTAAAATAGTTACAAACAAAAAAGCAGCGCATTAAAAAATTTAGGCGCCATTTTTTTATAGTCTTATTTGCTCTAATTTCTTATTAATTCAAATTTTTTAAAAAATCCTTCTAGATGTTGTTAATGCATATTATTACGAACATGCTCAAATTTTTTAGGGTTTTTAAGATAATTATTTTTCATTCTGTACCCATTTTCAATAATGAAAGTTTTCATAATTTTTTTGAAAAAAATCGGATTTTTGGAAATTGCTCGGATAACATTTTTTTATAAAAAATGGTAAGAGTACAAAAATGAAGCTTATGTAAAAACTAATAGTTAAGTTTTTTTTATTTTCCTACGACAAACTGTTCCAAAGAGAGATATAAAGGTTTAAAGATGAGGCTTGGTCGCATACGCAAGAAAATTATGTATTTAAAATTGAAATATCTCAAAAACTATAAGATTGATAAAAACACGATATAACAATGAAATGAAGCTTATAAAATAACGAAGAGTTTGGGTTTTTATTTTTTTCCTACTACGAACTGTTCCAGAGTTTGAAATAATGTTGTTTTCAGTTTGTAAGCACATTTTAAATATATAGTGGACAGACAAAAGAGCAATAGCCGCCTATTTTTTCGAAGAATACGCAGAAAAAAGCGGGTTAAATTGCACTTTAGCATGTTTAGAGTGCAGATTAAAAATATTATTTAATTAGTTTACTTAATTGTATTAATTTGATTTATTTATAACAATCCCTATTTTTAATAAAATTAAACATATTTCTATACTCTTTTGTGACCATTTTTAATCCACCATTTTTTTTTATTATAAATTTAGACATCATAATCATATTCAGCGACCTAAAAAACATAAGTATATGGATTTTCGTGAATTTATTTGTATCATTAGAATTATTAATTTTTCAGTATTTAAGGGTGGTTTCAACCCTTAATATTTTCGTCTTTCCTATGTTTTGACCTCATAATCATATTCAGCGACCTCAAAGATATAACCCAGTAAACACACTAACGTGAATAACACGTGGGAAATTATACCAGATGCGACGTTTAATCAACGCAAAAATGTCGCCGGTTTCAACCGTAATTTCAACGTTTCACGTTAATTAACCGTAAATTAACGTTGACAAAACGTGTAGTTGAATATTAAACCGAGTATTAAACGTGTAAAAATCAACAAAAATCAACCGTCAACCAATCAGTATTTAAGGGTGATTTCAACCTTTAATATTTTCGACTCATAAGTTTTGACCTCATATTCATATTCAGCGACTTCAAAAACATGAGTGTATGGATTTTCGTTAATTTATTCGTAAAATTAGAAGAGTTATCAATTTTTCGGGTTAAAAATAAAAAGCAGGTAATGCGACAATATAAATTTTGATGTACGTATTTATTTTATAAAGCATATTGCAAAAAAAATAAGTAAATTCCTTTCATCGTTTTCGGGCCGGGAATTTTACCATTTTTATCGCTTCGCTTACTGTACTATTTTACTCGTCTATAAGCTTCTTCTTAACCAGTCTATTTTTTTTCAGGTTAATTCAAATGGATTTTTATCCTTTCAAACAGAAATACCACAGTTTATCAACATACAATTCCCCCTGGACTATCCGATGATAGCACCGTTTTACTCGAATGTCGACACGAGGAGAGCAGGAACGATTTCCTACTATGAGACCGACAACCCAGCACTGTTAGACAGGGCTACTGAAAATGTCCACGATTCGTTTATTAATTTTGCTGACTTCCAGGCTACGAGTTTATTTATCGCCACATGGGAAGGTAAGAATTAAACAATTAGTTTGTAGTGAATATTTGATGTTCTGTTACTATTTTAATGCAAAATGATTCTGATTGGAGCCGCTATTTTGAATTTTCTGGGAATTGGGAAGGTACTATCTACCTCGATCCTTGCCAAATTCAAGTTCCTAGCTCATTTGAAAGTACTCAAATTATTCACCATACAAATGAGTGTGGAAATGCAAAATTTTAAAGATCTGTCCCATCCATAAAAAATGAAGCAAATCAGAGATTGAAAATTATCGCTATACAACAGTATTAAATACCTTTAGCAAACTATTTGAAATTGTCAAATACGACTATATTTATTAAATGAATAAATAAATAAATAAATATAGTTAAAAACATATAGTTGAAGGGGTTGAAGGGCAATAAAGAACGCCTATATCTGTTTCGCATGATTTGTTTGGACATTTTCAGTCACGCTAAGAACTGCTTGTGGCTGATGTAAAAAAAATGAGGCATTTGGGCCTTTCTACACCCTAAATTACAATTTTAATTCTTACCCCCTTTAATAATGGTGAGGGTGGTAATGTGGGTGATAGTGGGGATGGTTCCCAGACAGCACAAGATGTCTTTAAGACGTCCATATCATGTCTTATTTAGGTCTGAAAGTCTTAATTTCGTCTTTCCTCAGAAGTCTTTAAGATGTCTGATTTTTACATCTTAAAGAGGTTTTAAAGACGTCATAATTACGATGTTAATGTTAGTATTTCCCAACAAAAACAGAACTATTTTTTTCAATTTTTAATTTTACAATGTTTTTGTTTATATTTGACCATTTCTGTAAAATGTGTAGGTAGTGTATTTTTAATAGTAATTTGTAATTTGTTATTAATAATCTAATTTTAATATTTTTTGTAAATTATTAATGATATTAGATTTAAATGAAAGATTAATGATAATATAATAAATTACAACCAAGCTGACCAGCAAAATCTAGACGTTGCAGTTTCCAAACTATACGTCTTTAAGTAAATAATAACATAACCTTTCAGTACACCCTTAATTTTAATAAACTTGTTATTGCTTGCTTGTTTACTTACAATTCAAGAGGTCTATGGTTCGACTTTTTTTCGTTAAAATAATTGCGAAAAAAGTTGTATGTAGTTGGTTTTTATAAAGGTAACAGTTGCTTGTAACACCAATATAGAAATGTACTTTTTTTCAATTTTAGGTCTGTTTTATTTAGACTGACAATGGACCTTGAAAAGACGTCTGTAAGACATCAGGATTTTTAACATAAGACCTAAATTAAGTTAGTTTTTAAGACGTAAATGGACGTCCTTAAGACGTATTGAAAGTCTTAAGACATCTTAAAGACATCTGTGTGCTATCTGGGTTGATGCTAAAAGAATGTTTTAAGATCTTGGATTTTCGTGCATATTCTAAATCCAAATTTTATGGACATTTGCTTGCTTTGCCTATTTACCCCCATTTACCCCCCTTCAACGGAATAAGATAAAAATATAAACTATTTCCAGATCTCGCTATAATACATATACATGTACCAAATTTCAAGCTAATATCTTAAACCGTTCCAGAGTAATAATCTTGCTCACAAAAAAAAGTTATAGTCCGAGGGACATGACAGACAGACAGGCAGAAATTTTTTTGATTCAAACTTAAAATCTCGATCCTTGGGAACAATATTTTTCATATAGATTAAAGCCTAAGGAACAATTTTAAAAATGGCGTCCATGTTAAAAAAAAAATTGCAAATATTGTTTTCGTCATTTAACACAAAAACTAAAAAAGATGGAGAAAAGTGAGGTGAGGTATGGTTTCAGTGACGAGACCTCGATCGGCGAAGTTAAGCGCGCCGGGCGAGTCCGTCACCTGAATGGGTGGCCGTATCTCGTCTCACTGTCCTGGTTAAGTGGTAGAGTAGCATTAGCTAAACTTGGGCAGGACGTTAATATAAAATAAGGCATTAAAAAGAAAACAAAAACTTTCTGCACAAAAAGAAAGTGCATAAAATTTTCTACAATTTTGTTCCTATACAATATTTGGATACGTGATTAAATTCTTCAGTGTTGTGCAGTGAAAAAAGCTGACAGATGTATTCGACGAAGGGACGGACCAGAAAGGGAACCATAAATCAAGCTAAGTGTCCAATTACCACTTATAAACCAGTCACATTTTGTAGACAACTTAAAGAATTTCATAAACAGGTGGGGCAATAAATTAGATAAGTCAACAAACAATTTCTCTTTCAGCTATACATATATGACTAAACCTCAGGGGCGTACCATCAGAGTAACAGTACATCGCGCCTAATTAAATTAATTCAAAAATAACAAAAATTTTGGATAAAACTGTTGACCATTCTTGATTTCAGAGCTATTAAAATCTAGAAAATTCTCATGCATGCTTTAAAAACGTACTGACTGTTAACACTCCACGTCTGGTACGGCTCTGGTAAGGCTAAGGAATTTTATTTTATTAAAAAGTTTAGGTCAAGAATAAGCAAAAGTAAGCAAGAAATAACAACTCTCCAGAAAACACAAAAACAATGTATCCACTACAGAACGTAAGAACGAAGACACATCAATTACTGGTACAAAAAATTGACGGCGACAGAAACTGTCTAGAAAACCAACAGACAGGAGAAGAATTAGACTGGACATCAATGGGCGCATAAATAAAAATTGCAGCAAGAAAAACGTTAAAAAGGGACAGATCACCTATGAGCCCGACAAGAAAGGAAAAAAATAACAAGTACGAACAGCTAAAAAAGATGAAGGCCACAGGCGAACAACAGCCGACGGGGAATATAAACGAAAAACTAAAAGAAGCACTGAGGGAAAAAAGAGAGGCGGAGAGAAACCACGACGAGGAAAAATGCAAATCATTCTTCGAAAACATAGAAGTACTTCCAACAGGACAACGACTAAACCAAACCATCAGATATCTGAATAAATATAGAAGAAACAACAGTACCCACAGGAGAAGATACATACCAATACAACATTGGACCAAGAAGCTGGAGGAAGAAGAGAAAGCAACTAAAGAACGAAAAAAAACTAATGAAAGAAACAGACCACTGGCCCTTGGACAAGCCACCATCAAAAAACTAACTGCTAGAAATAATAGCCAGAGCTAGAAGAAACACCGCACCTGGAGTAGATAAAATAAACAACGAGTTAATACACTACGGCACGGAAAAACTAAAGGAGCAAACCCTAGAAATCATCACTAGGGTATGGACAGAAAACACGCCTCTGCCTACGGAATGGACCAAGACTATCCAAATACCTCGCCACAGACCATAGAAGACTACAGAAGAATAACACTCTGCAGCATAGGATACAAATACTACGCACAATTCCTGCTCGAGCAACTAGAGATGTACATTGGAAGACCGCCAGACTACCAGACAGCATTCATCAAAGGCAAATCAATGGACGACCACATGTACACCACCAGAAGAATACTGGAAGAAAATGGAGAGAAGGGACAAAACTGCACATAGCCGCTATAGATATCCAAAAGGCATTCGATACCATCAGTCACGAAGCCATAGTCAACACCCTCTATAACAAAGGAGTGCCACACTATCTAATAAACAAGATAATAAAGGCCTGCCTTCATGAAACAACTGCCATACAATGGTTCGGACAAATGACGGAAACTAGACAAAAGAACAGAGGAGTCAAACAAAGATGCCCCCTATCTCCCCGACTATTCACCACGGTCCTAGACCAAGCGATACAAAACACAATAAGGGAAACACCAAATTAACGAAGATACAGAAACACTGAGAACCCCAATCGAATTAGCTTACGCCGATGACCTAATCGTCGCAGAAGAAGAGCAACAAATTCTCAACTTCCTAGAAAACATGAAACCGCATTTGGACACATCTGGGCTGAAAATAAATTTCAAGAAAAGTCTAATAATGGAGCGAGACAACATCAACAAAAGAGAGTCGGATCAGTGGAAAAGAATACAAAATAGGTGACTACTCCCTAAGAACAACGAACAAACTGAAATACCTAGGAACATATCTGACGAACCAACTGAAAAGAGAGAAACAAATAAAGGAGAGAATAAAAACAGCATACAGTCACGAGAGCAATTATACCGTTCATTGAGAAAAACAGACTATCATGGGGCCTGGCTGTACATAGCCATCATACTGCCAACAATGACATATGGAGTTAAAAACGCGGCAACAACAAAAGCCAACAGAAGAAGTTTGAGAAGAGCTGAACGAGACATCATCCAATTACACAGAAAAACAACAGGGCAAAAACAACAACATAAAACATCAACACTACTAGAAGGGAAGACAATCACAAAAAGCACAGAAATGTACGCAATGAAGTACTGGGGACACGTCCAAAGAAGGGAACCAACACACCTACTGAAGAAAGCACTAACACTGAACAGCAGCAAACTGAAAATTGGGAGACCATGTTACACGTGGAAAACAATCGAGAGGATCATGAACAAACTGGGAAAGGACCAAACATACTGGGAAAAAAAGCGAGGGGAAAAAATGATTTCCACAAAGAAATCGGAGCGATATATACTCTACCAGAATCAGAAACGGAGGAATCAGAAGCCTCAGAAGAAGAAGAAGACTTGTAGAAACAGAAGTACAAAAATAGGAGCACAGATAGCAGTGCCACAACGCGGCAACATATCTCACAAGAAGACCCAGAATAGGCAGAAGCCCAGAACCAAAAATACAAAAAAAAAGGGGGCTTAAACGCTCCCTCACGACACAATGCGGTAACGCATCTCACAAATACCTACACCTCCCATCCCATATTCCTTTACCATGCGCCATGTGGCTCTCGCTGCTGGCAACAAGCATGACCTTAGTCCAACCCAGCGTGGACGTAGCAGGCCCAGCTGTATAACTTGGGAGTGGCAGCAATGCCTACCGCACGCTGGTAAATCAATCAATCAATCAATACAATATTTGGATAGGAGGACCATTTTCCAGATAAGTGATTCAGCTCTTAAAATAGAATATAAAATTCAATATAAGGCGTAAGTAACACCTCATTCGATTTCAGATTCATTATCGCTGTCTCCCGATACTCGAATATTTCTTCCAAGTCTTCTTCCTATATTGCTTCATTTATCGTTATCATCCTCACTTTCGTCTATTATGATTTGATTTGGAATCATCTCCTGAAGAATTTCAGGAAGCGATTGAGGCAGTATTTTATCTGCTGAACACCAAAGAGGTTCTCCATTTTCTTGCCAACCATAATCATTCCAAGGCTTTGGAATATTGTGAATACTTTCGTCGGCTAATCTCCAAATACGCGTTTGGTAAACACTCCTTTTAATATGCTCGATAAGACAAGCTCTTGATGGTGGAATTGAAGAAAAATCAACTTCAGTGTCAACTGATAAAGATCCCATGAAACAATGTATTTCTTATAGATTAAAGCCTAAGAAACACTTTTATACATGTTCCCAAAAAAAAAACTAGCTGCATTTACAAAATTGATATCATATTTTAAAAAAAAATTACAATAATATAATATCCGTCTCTTAACACAAAAACTAAAAAAGATGGAGAAAAACTTTCTGCACAAAAAATATTTTGAATAAAATTGCCTACAATTTTGCTTTCGAGATAAATGTCTGCAAATTATAATAGTATTATTATTATTATTAATTTTTTTCAGTTTATTTTATTTTTTGTTATGTTAATAATATAAAGTTATATTATATGCCTTACAATAATTCACAGTTATTTCCTCTGTATAGGTACAAAAGTGTAGAAAATTTTATGCACGTTGTTTTTTGTGAAAAAGTATTTGTCCATCTTTTTTTAGTTTTTGTGTTAAATGACAAAAATAACATTGGCAACAGTTTTCTTTTAACATGCCGCCATTTTGAAAGTACAACCAGTTTTTTTTTTGAGACATGTCTAAAATTGTTCCTTAGGCTTTAATCTTTATGAAAAACATTGTCCTTAGGGTGGGGGGGCACGTACAGCTAGGGTGGGCTCCCCGACTACTATTTGAAAGAACGAAAATTTCTAATTTTTTTACCACGATGTGGAATTAATAGACATTTTTGTAATACTGTTTAGTTGATTTTTACAAAAAAAAAAAAGAGAGAGAGAGAATACCCTGACCAAGGATTCTTTTCGAAGTATTCAACCTGCATACCATTAAATTATGTTTTTAATCGTTTAGGTGTTGGCTACTATAAAGAAGGAGCAGATAAAGTTAATACGTACCAAGTGGCAATAATCACCGATGGAGTTGATAGTTTCGTTGAATTTTTGTACCCTGTAAATGGCATTCAATGGATACAGGGAACCGGAGATGAATCTGGATTACCAGATGCCAGAGCTCAAGCTGGAATCATCTCCCCTGATGGTAAACTATTCACATTGCCTGGGTCAGGAACCGAGCAAGTTAGAAACTTAGAGAGGTACGTGGTTTTAATTTAATTGTACTTAGTTTTCTACCGGAGCCTATTGAGGCCACAATGAAAAAAAAACAGTTGAAATTAGAACTTAACAAGCCAAGTGGGCATAGCCGGATAAGTATAGTGAAAAAAGCCAAATTCGATTGACTGACTGATGAGTTAAAAAATAAAGGAAATATAAATTGAAATATAGAGCTAGTACCCTGCTTTGTCACTCAGAATATTTGCATATTCGATTTCCTCATCTAAATCTGAATAGAAATATCTATACTTGTCGAATATGAATAATTTAGAAGATTCTACACTATTAATAGAAAACGAATGAGATTCTACTAAGATATTAATATTAAAGTAGGTTGTATACTACCAAATTATAGTCGCGCTGCCTCTATCAGTTGCAAATTATAAAAAGAGTAGATTGAGAGTTTGATTTTCAAAGAGGGATCAATTAAATTCCATCATAACTTGTATTTCGACTTATTTTTATTTTTTAAGTATAGAATATGCAGATGAATGTGCACATATTTTGGATACACCTTATATAGCGCAGATAGCTACTTGTTAAGTTGAAATTTTGACATGTTGAAATTTCGATATGTTACGATTTAATTTCAACTTTTTTTCCCTTCTTCAATCTAAATACGTTTTCGTAGTTTAGTTTTCCTAAAATTTGCTTAAATCTTAACTGCAATACTAACTGGGTTTTAGGTGGTCAAATATAGCATTAGAGGGACAATTTATATATAAAGTGGACGGCCCCGAAGTATTTGAACCTGATAGTAATTATGGTAAGAATATTGAAGTATAGAACTTCATCCTAATAAATTTCTTTTTACCCAACTGCAGGAAATAACCGATCTGGAGCTCCTGTTTCTTGCGCCGATTCACCGACATATTGCCATGTTCAGGCTAAGTGTATTGACTATGAAGAGGGCTTCTGCTGCCAGTGTGATTCAAAGTATTATGGGAATGGTAGATACTGCGTGAAAAAAGGTAATTTATGTTGTTTAGTGGTCTAATCATGCAAAAATATCCCTCGTAGATTTAATATCATAAAATGTTTTGCCTTTAATTTGTCTCATTTTCTCTAACAAAAAAATCGTCAGTCAATTATAATTTCATTTGTCATTAAAGTAAGACAGCTGTGTCAAGTAGGCGCGAAACTAAGTACAAAACAATTATCTTACGCAATCCAGGTTCATATAACTTCATACAGTTTTATTGATCTTATAAAAAAACATTATTCTCGCTCTCAGTAACATATATTTGTTTTAAATCGTGCAACTAACACTTGGCGTCCCACATGACCAAATTTAGGTGCACTGTTATTCCCCTATTATAACATACATTCACAATTTTCAATTTTCACATAATTTGTTCTATTAATCGTGTACCAAATAAAATATATTATTGTGTACCAAATAAAATATATTATATTTATAGATGTACCCCTCCGAGTCAACGGGAAAATTAATGGAAAAATAAATGGAGAAAGGCTAGAAGGGCTGGACCTGCAGTCATATATCGTTACAACAGATGGACGAGCATACACTGCTGTGTCGAAAATACCAGAGTCGATAGGGTTCGATAGTCAGTCGTTACAAATTTTGGGAGGCGTATTAGGATATCTATTTGCCAAACCTGTAAGGAACGCACTGAATGGGTAAGAATTGTGAATTTTAAACTCATATCACAATTTAAATTACATTTTTGAAAATATACTTGCACGGCAAGCAAAAAATCACTAGCTCTGTCAAACAGGTTCAAGTAAATAATTTGTTGTATTTCTTAAAATAGCTGAAGAATCAAATCTAATAAGTTCTTTCTTGTTCCAGATATCAACTAACTGGGGGTGTTTTTAACCATACTGCCACAATTACTTTTTTAAACACAAGCCAAGTTGTCAATATTAAACAAAAGTTCTTGGGATTAGACGTATTTGACCAACTACGTCTAGAAGCTGATATTCAAGGAGAAATACCAAATTTACCAGACGATTCTAAGGTAACGAAAAACTCGTACCTTGACTCCTAGATGGCACAATCTAATTTCTAGAATAATCATAGATTATATGTTTGGAAGATTTGATTAGTCATAAAATAATTTTTGAACATTCCAGATATTACAGGAATATTCCTATTTATGCAAATGCCACAGTCTATAAATATTCTACGATTATCCAAAACGCATATTACAGGAATAATCAAGTTATTCTAGGAATATTTTAAAAATATTATCATATATTTTTCCCTGAATAGAATATTCCTGGATTATTATTCTTCTCTTTCACGAATATTATGAGTATAAGCTTATATTATTCTTACATACAGATTAATTATTATTTTATTGGATTTTTGATGTTGAATTACATAAAATGTAATAATAAATCAATGAATAATAACCAATTTTAAACTAAATGACATTTACCATTTATATGATTATCTTCTTGACTTATCATTGCTTAATATACGAGAACATACCAGAATGGAACGAAACTACAATAAGAGACCCGATAATTGCTTACAGCTATCAATTTCTAACTGTTGGTTATTGTCAGAATTATCAGTGCAGCGCATATTGCATGTAAGATTCTGACTCAATTAACACACCGGAGAATTTATATGTTAGATTGCCAATACGAATTATCAGATGAATACTCATAGACCAGTAGTAGGACTAAGTTGGCGACTTGTAACCAAATTTATTAACCAAAATCTATTGCAAACTGGGAAAGGCTTTGAAATGAGTCAATTAGCAATAAATAAGCGATAAATTCTTGATAAATGTGACTTTTAACAGTTAATTGCCTTCGCTGTAGCGACATTATTACATAATTGGAATTTGATGCCATCTCTTACCTATAGTTCCAACCGACGTTTGTGTGTTTAATGGAAATATTTCTGTATTTTTTTTCCTGGAATATTATTGTTTTCTTCTCAAAAATAAGAATATTAGGCTATTGTTCAAAAAGAATATTCTTTTATTATTCTGATGAAATATTCCAAGATCAAAATGTTAAATTGTATATATTCTTAGAATAATATTTCGAACATATACATTCCTCAGAGGACATTTACAAATCATTCTTAGAATATCTTGTGCTATCTGGGAATGGAACTGACGCCGCCTCTGAAGTAATTTTCACAAACTCTGAAACACTTGAACACTACATTCGAATACTCTCACTCGACGTGCAGTTTAATCATCTCCACATGATGCCAAAACATGGTTGGCGAAACGTGCATCGAGTGTAGCGGTTTATGGAAAGTACTTCAGAGGTAACTTGTATGTTTTTCAAAAATCCGTGTGCGGATGTAAAACAATCAGTTGTCTTTAAGGTAAACATTGAAGAATATCAAGAACAGTACACGCTCACCAACCCAGGCGTTCTGCAGATGACATCACACAGGATCTTTAAGTATAACGCGTTAAACGGAGAAGAGGTGGTCCATCACTATAAGGTGGATCAAACATTTTTGTTCGATTATTGCAAGTTTGGAAATAAAACTGCCGGCGAAACTTGGAAGTTAAAAGTCGGAAAGAATTTTATCAGCTACGAAAGTAGAGAACAAATTATCAGATATGGACTGAGTAACAAAATTACACCACTAGGAGGTGAGTAGATTATGTAAAATTTCTGCTGTTTACATAGCATAAATGAAAGTCTCTTCTTGTTTCTCCTAGGCTACGAACTCTTATTTGACTAAGCAGAACATAATCTAGAAGGGTCAAGTCTGGTGATCGAGGTGACCGTCCACCTTTACACTAATCAACTTTTAATACTCAAATGTTAATTTATGAGACCATTCATGGCTCATTATATTTTGATTTGAAAAGACCAACTGGCCTATTTAAATATGGACGGATTTATAACAAGGTCGATTATAATAGGTTTTATCAATATTGTCAAGAGATAAACTGGGGGCACATGTTTAGATCCTCAGATTCATTCAATTTGCTTCATATAACCCTAATTGTAGCCTTCAGCCTTCATGTCCCTTCAAAGAAAATGAAAATAAAAATAGCAAACATGGATCACTAAAAGAACTAAAACAAGAATTTACGTTCCTTGCATCACATATGAAAAAAAATATATCAAACAGAACATTTTTTTTTGCTCAAACTTAAAATCTCGACGTTTCATGACATTCTAAGCCCATTTGAACAATAAAAATTTTCAATAAATACCGAAATACCTATAGGAAGGTGATCAGAGTTGCAAAAGAAAAACTAGACCTGATAAGCCCAGACTCGCCAAGGCAGTTAATAGGTCAATTGAGAGCTGGACCCTTATTGATGACCTAAGAGGTAGAAACAGTCGAACTCCACTACAATTTAAACTAGATCCTAACTTGACTAATACCTACTACTGTACTATTGGAAAAAGTTAACAAACAAATGATCTTTCAATTTGTCTTGAGGATATTAGTGTTCCCACAAGTTATTACTTATCATCTACAGATACAGTAGAACTAAGAGAAATTATTTTTGAAATAAGAAATCCTCTGGTGTAGGCGATCTATTTATTAAAGGTTTGAAAACATGCCTGATAGCATGTTAAATATTTAAATTCATCTTGTAAATCAGTTCTTTGAAACCAAATGTATTCCCTTCCTGCCTAAGAACTTCCGTTGTTATTACAATTTACAAAGAAAGAATTATAGTTTACAATTAAAAATGTACACTTTCTAAAATAATCGAAGTCACTTAGAAAAGAATATTAGCTTTCTTAAATTTACATAAAATACTTCATAATAACCACAGTTTGAGTTTCATACCAATAAAAGCACCCGCTGTTCGCTTCTTTAGAAGAGATTTACCATAATAAAATTGAGGCTGAGACTGCTGCGGCTGTACACCTCATTTGCCTGGATTCAGTCCTATCTTAAGGACCATACTAAAATGATAAAATCGTCAGGGAAATACTCTAATAAAGTCAGGTTGTGAAGTTCCACAAGGGTCTGTTCTCGTCCCAGTTCTCTTTTTGCTGCATTTAAATGACTTGACATTCTTGACAACTATTAATCTAAAAAAGTGATGCGATCAACTCTTCTGACATTTAAAATTGCTAACTAATGTAATGGTGATACAGTACATTTCTATTTAAAAAAATTATAGAAAATAAATAGCAGCATATCTTAATAAAAAAGTAACATATAGAACAGATATATAACTTGTGTGTAAGGTATATATGTACCTATATGCATAGATATGTGTGGCTTAAGATGAAAAACAAGTAATGACTTTCGTTTTTTTTTCAATATATGTTAATGTTATCCTCATTTGTAGAAAATTGTAATCTATTTAACTGTTTATAGGAAAATAAAGATCATGTATTATTATTATTGTAGACTTAAAAGCTGCACACTTTCTCAGCCGCGGCTGGAAACTGAACCAACCAATCTCTTGCGCGTAACTGAGATTCGGTGCTGTTGGAGCCCGCTCCAGGTTTTTGGGTCCTTCAGGCGATGGTGGTGATGTCCGCTCCAACAGCTCCAGACCCTAACAAGTGATCACAGAGACTTCTCCAAGACTTTCCTTAAAATATGCGCCGTTCCCAAAAGTGTGATCTTCTGCACTTCTTGTCGTTCGGTTGACCAGGAAGTTGTAAACTTCGGTCTTATTGACAGCTCCAAGGGCTCCTACAATTACTGGCACGACTGTGTTCTTTGCATTCCACATTCTGCTAACTTTTATTTGGAGGCCTTTGTGCTTGCTCAACTTCTCCGTTTCTTTGAGCATCATGTTGGTGTCATTTGGGATAAATACATCAATTAATTAGCAAATAGGATTTCCCCATTTTATTATCTACCAACAATGTCTGATCGATTTGCATTAATTTTTCTGTCAGTTATAATCGGCAAGTCCCACCTAATTGTGACGTCGTTGATAATTACAACCTTCTCGGAAGTATATTCATGATATTCTGGTGGTACTGGTATATCGAAGTACTTGCAATGACTCAGTGGAGATATCTGGCCATTCTGTTGTGTCACTGAGTATATTCCGATGGTGCCAGCGTCTCGCCCCACGTGACTGACATGTTCTTCTGCTAGGCCGCATATCCTACACTTGCTGCCAACAGGTTGTTTCAAGATCATTCTCAGGTGGTATCTGGTGTTTAGTACTTGGTCCTGTGCTGCTATTATTAAACTTTCCGTTTCCCCCTTCAGGTCCGAGCCGTTCAACCACTGCATAGACGCCTTTTTGTCTACTACTGGTCTGTTGAGATTGCGAAAGAATTTTCCATGCATCGACTTTGCACAGAATATTTCTATTTTCATCTTGGCGTCCTCGTCGGTGGTTTCAGCTCCCAGATATTCCTTCTGGTTTCTCGTGTTTACTTCTTGTCCTTTTACCACCCTCTTTAACTAGCCGTGTGAATCGTATGATTTAGACCTTCCCCTGTCGAATATACACGCTCAGTCCCACGATGGATAAATTATTATTATTATTATGTATTTTCCTATCCAGACTTTGACCCTTGCGAGGAGGGACGCTCGCAATGTACCCACAACAGTGCCTGTGTAGTAGAAAACGAATCATTCCGATGTGTTTGTAACCCCGGCTACCAAGAATATTACAATGGAAATGAAGCTACTTGCGCAGACATTAATGAATGCCAAACAGGCCAACACGAGTGTGACTACAATGCCCAGTGCATCAATGTCGTCGGTAGTTATTCCTGCCAATGCTATCCTGGATTTGAGGGTAACGGCCACATCTGCGAAAACGCTCGTTCTTGTTACAACGTCACGTGTAACGAAAATGCCGAGTGCGTCGAGAACAACGATGTGGCGTCATGCAGATGTTTGGGCGGATTTAGCGGTAAGTTTCAGTATGTTTAGTTATTTAGTTAAGACAGAACTTTAATTAAGACAGAACTATAGGTGCGGTAACATGTGGTACAGGGTTTAGGGAGGCTCTGAGATAACAACATACAAAGTGTGTTTTATGTCATTAAAAATGAGGGGCGACCAGACAAAAGAAAACTTTACATAACATATAAAGCCCATAGCTTTGGAGAAAGAACAAAACTGGTTGAGAACTTGTGACCAGATACTACGTATAATATTGACTAAGTTAGTAACAGCTGTCAAACTAAACCAAGTTCAAGACCTTTCTGCGCTCTGCATCTCCTAATTTGAAAGCTGTCACCATCTTTTATGTATAAGAGTTTCTTACTTAGTTATAAAACAGGCGTAAAAATCACAGACTTTTGTTCTTGTCACTGTGCTATATTATATCTGTCGACCTAATTGTTTTGTCCTAACGCCAAAAACACGGTATTTTGACCAGCACACTTTAGCTTAACATTCTGTGCCAATTAAGGGAATGTAAACTCCCATACGTTTCTTTAAAACTATACGTCCATTGACCCACAGAGGTTCTCAAACTTTTCGTATGTAATAGTGTACGAATTATTGATCTAGGTCAGTTTTTTCTTAAAGTGTCCCTAGAGGAAAAAGTTATATAGATTTTTTGTTTGATCGTTCTCCATTACCAGTTTTTTTAATGACATAAAAATAATTACATTCTGTATACGATTTAAGAATACCACGGTACACAGTGGTTACGTGAATATTAGAACCTTATTTAACCTCGTTATTTTTGGAGTTATGTAAAAAAGTTAAGTATAAAAAATTACATATATTATTTTGTAAAAATCATGTCCGAAAAACCGTTGAAAGTCACGTTGCAGAGATATGAAATATACTTTTTTTTTTTTACACCATCTAAAAGGAAATAAAGAAAGTTTTTTAACGTTATACAGATTTGGAAAGTGTTTGTTTTGGTATTGCACTAGTTTCAACAATTTAACCGACCACCCACAATAAAGGCATCTACCAGTACTCTAGCAGAGGTAAAGAGTGACACGCCCCATCAAGAGAATTTATACATGATTGCTTGCTTCGCTCTCGCTTGCCGCTCTCGCTTGCTCTTTCTAGGTCTATTCCTTTGCACTAAAAGTGTAGCGCTGAGCTGCACTGGTGTAATATTGTCTCTTTTTAACTTATGATATCCGCATTGATGCCATTTCTATCACTCAAAATTGGTAACACACTTCTTGTGCAAAGGAAAGGACCTATTGCCATACCAAAACTAACACTTTCCAATTCTGTATAAAACAGTATTTATCTTAAAAATTGCTGCCTAAGGAATGATTATTTCCACATCCAGTCTCCTGCAACGGAAAAATGGTACTATATGCCACATCGGTGATGATGGGGCTAAGAAAAAATTGAGAACTTTGGTTCTTGTACGCGCCAAATCACAATTTAATTCTTTTACTCCCTTTATTAATGGGGTGGAGGTGGTAAAAGGTGGGGGGCGATTGATGCCAAAAAAATGTTGAGACTTTTTGGCTTCTGATGTATATACTAAATCCCAATTTTACGGACTCTTACTTTCTTGCGTTGCCTATCTATCCCCTATTTATTCCCCAACCCTTCAACGGAATAAGATCAAAATATAACCTAGTTCCAGATCTGATTATATACAAATTCGGAACAATTTCAAGTCAATATCGTAAACCATTCCAGGGTAATCGTGTGCACTAGAATAGTTACAGAGCGACAGACAGACAGAATTTTTTTTGCCAGCACACTTTAAAATCTCCACGTTTCATGACATTCTAAATCTATTTGAACAAAGAAAAACTATTTTTTTACAATATTATAATTCCACTCCCCTACGTGGATGTGGAGGTAAAACTTTTTGTCTAATTTACTTTACATTTACAATTGATCAAACTCACCATGGAAAACAAAAGTATGTAATTTAAAGTAAACTATTTTTTTACATCATGAAGTAAACAATACATTAGTTCTGTCACGATATTTGTTGGTAATTAATTTCAATTCATTTTAAATCAAATAGAAAATTCCAATGACTGATATATATTTTTCGAACTACCATCACTTATTGGTAACAAAATATAAAATTTAATATCTGGTATAGTTCTTAACATAAATATTATGTTTTATATATTATTGAAAAGCTTTTTAATGGCCTTTCAGGTGGTGTAACAATATACGGGGCGGGGCGTTCCATTACAAAAATCCAAGAAAAGTTCATATCTACGAAATGCGACTTTCAATTGTTTTTCCAACATAATTTTTGGAAAATAAAAATGTTCGCGCGATCACCATGTATGTACTTACTTAAATTAATTTTTAATTTTTTAAGTTGGGCCATTTGAACAGACATCTAAATTTTCCATAACACAATCTGTCTTGTGCAGACAGATTTTCGAGAATTATGCATTATATTAAGGCCCGTCTTGATCAAAGCAACTTAGTTGTCTACATTATAAGCAACATTTTTTTTAAACGTTTTCGACTCATATTTGTATGTGTACTGTACCATGGATATTTCAAATTGGCATTTACTACAGCTTGTTCAAAGCCATCACAACCTCTCATGAAAACTGAAATATTTCAGTGAAAATTTCAATTTTGCACCTCTGGAAACAGGTCACTGAAAATTTAAAGTAAAATGTTCGCAATGTCTGTTATGATGTATCCAATTTTTAGGAGATGGGCAATCTTGCAAACCCACAGTGGGGCACAGTTGTCATGAGGCCAACAATTGCTCTCCATTTGGCTATTGCTACATTAATCCAGACACCAATACTTACCACTGTGCTTGCCTTCCTGGTTATGCTGGAGATGGATACATTTGCACGCAAGTGGAGACAACGACAAGCACATACCAGGAGTTCACAACAACTATAACAGAAGGTATACAAAATAACACACTTGTGTGTGTATCTTTATTAATATGATTATATATTAAGAGGTTTTATTAATAGTGGACTGCACTTAGCTTAGATTTTGATTTGGAAATATATTCTACCTGAAAGATTGCAGACACTTTTCACGATACACACAATAGGTGGCAGAACAATGGGCCATTAGATTTGACTGGTGAAGCACTGGCAACTTTTGTCAATACCCAAAAAGTGTATACAAAGAATTGTTTAATATTGTATCTTTTGTGTTTTAACAGTAAATCGATGGTATTATGTGTTTAATACGCCCTGTTGTTATTGCATTCTTGAAATTATTTCGCCATTGCTAGTACCCAACTAGCAATTTGGTATTTTATTTTACTGGATAATGGATATAAGAACTTACTTAATAATTATTTTAGAGACATGCTAACCCATACAGCTTGCAATTTTTAATGTGAAGGAAATTTTACTGTAAATTATGCCTTGTGTTTTTGGTGAATTTTAAGTGGCTCTCTCGTGTATACTGAAGGTTTCTAATAATTTTTGGAATTTTATAAAAATGTATGTCGCCCCAGGGTCCCATGTAGCCTAGCTATGCCTCTGTGAAAAATGCTAATTTTGTAAATGTAGGTCATTAAACCTTAATCAAAGCTGATAAAACCATCTTGAATTTTCTTGAACTCGCTTTTTTCGTCTAAGAGCAGTCCACTATATTAAGTGCTTGAACGATATTTACAGTAAATGACTTCATACTCTACAATTAATTTTTTAGGTACTGATTACAGGCCGACTAAGCAATGTGTGCTGGGAACTTGTTGGTGTCCTGAAGGGTATAGAGCAGAAAGGGATAGCGAGTACTGTTTGTTAGTTGAAGAAGTAACGTATCCGGTAGAAGTATCAACACAACCAACTGAAGGTACATCTAGTCTTTTTTCCAAACGACAATAAATCTTTCCTACGGATGGGTATTGAGGCCACACAGAAAAAAATTAATTGAAATTTCAACTTAACAAGTTGAGAGGAGAATGTTATAAAGTGACTAATTTTGGCCTAAGCTGAATAACGGAAAGTGAACATGGTTTTTGATAGCATTTTTCCCGTAGAATGCGATGATGTATTCGGTTTTGCGAAAATATGGCGGGAAAATGTGGAGAAGTTAAGAAAAGGCTTGAGAATTTACAAAGCCCTTAAACTTTTAAGATTCATTATATTTTACTTTAGAGTATGGTGGTTTTTTTAGTATCTTTCTCGTAGCATATGATTCTCTACTTCGCCTTGCCGAAAAATGTCAGGAAAATGCGGAAAAATTTAGAGAATACCCAAATATTTACAAATTCGAGTCTGTGATATTCAAAATTTAAAATTTTTAAGATCCATAGCTTATTATGAGGGATTCAGGTGGTTTCTTGTAGTATTTTTTCCGTAGGACACGAGGGTCAACTCTTTCTTGCGGGAAAATGTTGGGAAAAGGCGTAAAAATTAAAAAGATGCTTGAAAACTCACAAAATCTAGCCTAAGATAGTCATAATTTCAATCTTTTAAGATGCAGAGTATATAACTAAAAATTGAGGTGGTTTTTCATAGTATTTTCCCTTTGGAATACGATGGTTTACTCTATTAAAAAAAAATGAAAAATATTAGGAAACAACGTTAATAACTTGAGATTATAGTGGTTTCTCGTACTTATTCAGTGAAAATAGAAGGTTAACATGGCTATGTGGGAAAATTCGGAAAAATTAAAAAAGTTCATAACTTACAATATTTAGCCTGTAACAACCACAAGTTAAACCCATTAAGATCCAGAGTATCTAACCTAATTTCAAATTAGATAAAACCACTATAATCTCAGGCTAATAATGTTGGTTCTTAATATATTTCACTTGGGAATGACGCAGACTAGATTTTGAAAGCTTTCAAACGTTTTCTTCATTTTTTCACATTTTCCTAACATTTTCTTGCAAAAGAGAGTAGACCTTCATATCCCACGGGAAAATACTACAAGAAACCACCTGAATTTCGCGTAATAAGCTCTGAATCTTAAAAAGTTTACATTTTGAATATTACGGGCTCGAATTTGTGAATTTTTAAACATTTTCTTAATATTTCCGAATTTTCTCGATATTTTTCGGCAATGCGAATCTGTCAAAAAATCTAATTTCTAACTTATAGATAATTATAAATTTTTTATGGGTAATCATAAGAGCCTATCTGGTTTATAAGGTTTTATACAGTCCATTAATTTTGCCATATAGAATAAGTATCTAAAGGAGTCTTAATTGAGTTGGAATACCCATGTTGTTATTGGTATGTGTCCATAAGTTTTTATATGGCATTACAACTTTAATTTGATAAGTTCTCATGGGATCTGAATAGTGTTGAAACTGAACAGGTTTCATCAGAAAAATCAAATACGAGTTCTGTAATCTTTTATAAGAAACAATTAGTATATGGTTTTTGTAAGATCTGAGGGGTTGTTATCAGTTTTAGTTTTTATAATAATTTAATGAGGATTTATAAGGATACATATTAAAAAATATTAATAAGGAATTACATCAAATAATTTTGTGACTTTTTTTGGGATCTGAAGAGTAATGAAATTGAAAAGATATACTAAGGAGTTCCTAGTAGACATTTTATACATTTTTATAAGGATATATTTGTACTTATTTTTATAAGACTTCATGGGTACATATCAGTTCAGTTTATATAAGAATTTAATGGAAATGTGTAAAGACGCATGTTAAAAAGTATGAATAAGGTATTATCGAATACTTTTGTGAGTTTTTTTTTTTGGAATCTGAAGAGTAATGAAATTGAAAAGATATACCAAGGAGTTCCTAGTAGGCATTTTATACATTTTTATAAGGATATATTTGTACTTATTTTTATAAGACTTTATCGGTCCATATCAGTTTAGTTTATACCGTGCGTGTAATTTCCCATTAGGCATGTACATTCACGTAGCGCGAGAAATATAACAACACCGGCAGCCGTAAATTCGTCCGTCGGTGAACTGGTGGAGCATCCCATAGCTCTGTTATTTCATTTCAGCCAGCTGGCACACGCGATGTTGTAATTCTTACTCCCCATGCCTAGCCCGTGACTACACACACACGGTATAAGAATTTAATGAGGATTTATAGGGACATCTATTAAAAAGTATTAATAATGATTTACAACTATTAATTTGATAAGTGTTCATGGGGTTCCAATAGTGGTAAACCTAATAATATTTCATCAAGAAACCAGGGATGAATTTTATAACGTTTAATAAGAAATAATTAGTATATGGTTTTTATAAGATTTGAAGAGGGTTATTATTAGTTTAGTTTTATATAAGAATTTAATAAGGATTTCTCAGTGCATCCATTGAAAAGTATTATTTACAACTATAAATTTGAAAAGTTTTCATGGGATTTCAATAGTAGTCAACCTAAAAAAGTTACAATACTTACTAAACTAAACTTACTAATACAATAGATTTCATATAATTTACATTAAAATCCATTGTAAGTATATACACACTGTATTTTAGAAAACCCTCTTATTCCCATAAAAGCATAAAAGTTTTACAGTCAAGCGAGGAATATACATTAAAAACTCACAGAATCTATAAAATTTTCGTGTTTCAAATGCCATAAAAACTTATAAATACTTATAGGCCTCGTACTGAGAATTTACATTAATATCTTTCAAATTCATATAAAAACCTATAAAATTTAATTACCATAAATACTTATAAATATGCTGATAGACTTCATTCAGGGAATTTACTTTAAAACCCCATTGCATATCCTCGTAGAATTTCATAAAAACTTCGTGTTTATTATTAAAACGTGCAAGTGTTGATAGACTTCAGGCAAGGAATTTACATTCAAAACACATTTCAAATACTTTAAAAACTTAGACACATCTGAACCTATAAAATCTTTGTATTTCAAACACCATATAAGAACTTACAAATACTGATAGGCCTCGTATGGAGAATTTTCATTAAAAATACTTTTCAAATACATATATAAAATATCTATAACACTTCATATTTTAATTACCGTGAAAACGTATAACTACTGTGATAGACTTCATATAGGGAATTTACATTAAAAACCCATTGCACGCAGCAAATCTTTTAAGAACTTCGTATTTCCTATTAATATATGCAAATGCTGATAGACCTCAGGCAAGGAATTTACATTAAAAACACATCTCAAATAGCCACATCAAACCACATTCAGAACTTATAAAAAACTTTGTATTTCAAATACTATAAAAACTTAAATATACTAATACATATAACTACTGATAGACTCCATATAGGTAATTTACATTAAAAACCCATTGTATGCAACAAATATTATAAAAACTTCGCATTTCCTATTAATATATGCAAATGCTGATAGACCTCAGGCAAGGAATTTACATTAAAAACACATTTCAAATAGCCGCACATCAGACCACATTTAAAACTTATAAAAAAAACTTTGTATTTCAAATACTATAAAAACTTACGTATACTAATAAATTTCATACGAGGAATGTACATTTAAAACACACACAAACATAATTAAAACTTATGAAAGTTTAGTGTTACATACTCCAGCCTCCAGTAGATGGAGCTGTTATACATGTCGCTAAGGCATATCTAATCTAATGTGACCTTGCGTGGGCTTGTTAAATTAAAAGTAAAGCAGTCTGCTTTACTGCTAAGTCATTAACTGCTTTTCAGCTAGAACGCTAGAGGAAATGAGGACTTTTGCAGTATTTAGTGTTTACCACTATATTACTATTGATATTTGAAATATTAATAGTAAGTAAATAATATTTACTTACCTATGTAAGTTTATGGGATTTGGCTAGTGATGGGCATAACCGATTAATTTCAATAACCGAATACTAGGTATTCAAGTGATTTCAATAACCGGATAATCATTCGAGTGATGGTCACTTGAATGCCATGCATAACTTACTATTTAATAATTTTTGTTCAAATTCCGATTCATACAATTTTTTTCAATATTTCCATGGGAAAATCATTATATTGGGAAAAGTGTGTACAGGATAAAATGGTTCTTTATAAAATTGCACACAGTTTGATTATTTTTGACATAATAAATATAAATAGTATACCTAAATAAAATAAATATAAATAATACATATGGATACTGATTACTACATCAATCGGTTCGAATTCATATACCTAATATTTATTTTAGAAACGTAGGTTTTAGTAATGAGGTTCACTCGTTTATTATACGATACGAGTTAGCATTTAATTTATTTGTGAGAGTGATGAGTGATATGACTACTTCAATAAGTGTTTAGCATTCGGTTATTTTTCACTCGAATACTCGTTGACAATAACCGAGTAATGCAGGTTATTTCAATAACCGGATAACCGGTTATTTGTCACTCGAGTGATCCCATCACTAGATTTGGCGTTAAAAATATATTTCAAATACACAACCAAAATCTGTAAAGAAACCTATCAATACTAATAGAATTTCTATGGGAAATTTACATTCAGAACACTATACAAACCTATAAAAACCTATAGAAAGAAACTCATCAATACTAATAGATATCATATGGTAATTTACATTCAAAACACTATAAAAACCTATAAAAACTTTTAATTACATATACTATAAAAACTCATCAATACTGGTAGATACCATATGAGAATTTACAATTAAAACACATTTTAAATACACACATCAAAAATTATAAAAATTTATACATTTTTTTTTTATAATTTTTTATAAGGATTTTTTGACAGGGGAAGTAGAGCATCATATTCTATGAGAAAAATAGTAAAAGAAACCACCATAATCCAGAATAAAATATTTAAAGATCTTAGCTGTGGATATCTCAAAGTCTTGGATTCTCAATTCTCAAGTGTTTTCTTAACTTTCCCACATTTTCTCGCCGCTTCTTCGTAAAACCGAACACATCATCGCATTCTACGGGAAACCGTGTTCATTTTCTGTTGTTCAACTTAGCCCAAAATTGGCCACTTTTTAACATCCTCCTTTCATAACCGAACCAGAACCGATTTTTGAGTTGAAACTAGCATCGTTATTTCAGATTTATTTAAAGATGGAACCGTTATATTATTTTTCTCCAGGTATCTGTTTTGACAGAGAATTTTATTCTCTATGTGGAGTCATGTTAAAAAATTGTAAATTTTTAATCTTGGAATTTCAAGGCAAAACAATACCTATTGGAAAAAAGACTATTATAGTAGTATATCTAAAATCAATATAAACTCCTCACAGTGAAGTTTTTACTTCGCGTGTCGTTAATGGAATAAATGACATTTGATAGTGTTGTTGAGTAGGAGCTACAGTCGACCAGATGTGTTAAACTTTGGTGGCACAATGAGCCTCTGATAATGATAACTAATACTTGCAATGACCTATACACCTACTCTCTATCCACCCTAGACTCAATCGTTATCATGGTTCAGTTTAATACGTACATCATTTTTATCATAAAATCACATTCTCATTTCAGCATAAACATATTAATGATTTAATATATTGTTTTAGTCGATCCCAGCTATCCCGAGGTGCAGTGCTATAACTCTTCGATATGTTTCTGTCCGCTAGGATACAAACATATCCGAGAAAACAACACTTGCGTTATTCTATCCAAAGACAGTCCGATTGAAACTATGGGTCCTTCAAATATTAAACGTAATTACTTACAGGTGTTTAATTTTTTCTTTGACAGCCGAAAATCCCGACACTTTTTTTAAAATTGTGATACCTTTAAAAGCCATAAACAAAAATAAAAAAAACTGTAGAAGTTTAATGATATTTTTTTTTGATAATCGTGGAAAAATCGATAATATCTACGGTATCAATAAATCAATATCATGTTTTTAAAATGTGTAAAAATAACTCCTACGCCATATGCAATACCTTTGTACTGAAATATGAATAAATTGAAACAGAAAACTTCAAATCGCAAACTGAGTAAGTACCCCAGACAGCAGACTATGTTACACTGATGTTACACTGACGTACTTTTTAGATGACTTAGCCAACAATATCTAGGATGAATAAATGACGTCTCTAATGTTACATTTTTTAAAATATTTTGACGTATGTTTGGTCAATGAGACGTACTTGTAATGTCACTATAGAAGTTATTTCTAGATGACGCCACTTATAAACCGTTGACAATAAGTAGTCGCTCTTTGTCTTATATTTCATTAAATTTACACTGAATAATTTATTGCAAACTTATTCATTTTGAAAACATCAAAGAGTGATATTCTTGGAACTAATGGTCAAATTAAAGGTCAGTATTCTGTAATCGGGCCGAGTGCTGTAATTTCTAAATCATCCAATTATTTGGCAGCTCACAGTATGTGATCAAATATCTCCTGATAGTGAGGTGGCTTATTGAAATTACCATTACCTGGCGGGTAAAAGCACCAAATTTGTATGAAGGTATGAAGGTACATTAGGGTACACTAATAAATATTATCCTAGCCTAGCCCCCGGAATTTCTAAAAATTTTCATGTACAGGTACAACACTAAAATCCAAGATGGTTGACAAATACGTCAAAATATCACAAGGAATTTTAGTTTTTGACCCGGAATTAATTATTGTAAAGCTGGAAATTTGCAGGATTGTAAGTTTTAGTCCAGGATAATACGTACCAAAAAGTCCCCTACTTTCCCCCGTCTGCTTCGCTGTTTTTGCGGAGCAACAAGGGCCTAAGTCACAGAAATTGCAGAGCTGGCTATAAAGTGCAGCAGAAATATTGTTACTGATCCGATTTGGGTCGAAATGATCATAAAAACTTGGGAGAAGTATATCCGTTCGTATTTCAGATGTTTCCATGCATATTTTCTTCATAACTTTCCGTTCTAGTGTTGTCAAAATTTCAAAAATTGAAAAAATTTTAGCAGCGAAACTAGCAGCGAAAAAAAAAATTTGTTTTGATTGCATTTTTGAATACATATATTCGTAGGTAATGATAATATCAACATTTTTACCTACAAATTATGACCCAAGAGTTAATAAATTCTCAAAATAATTTTGACGACCAAAACTCAGGTAAAACTCGTATTAAAAGACCTTTTCGGACCGATTTTAATCGAAAGGTGGGCTCTTAACCTTTAATTTAAAAAAAAATTAAGTCCGTAGTACATCTAATATAGAGGTTAGCCGCGAAACAAATTTGGTGTAGTGATATGGAATGAAATTTTCAATTATATGATGTAAAGAACCAAAATGGCTAACTTCCGGTTTCCATGTAATTGATACGAAAACCAAATTTTTAAATGGGACAATCTGCATTTTTTTGCATATTTGGATCCTGCTGGCTAATTTTTAATAATAGAAGGCAACGATTTTACTAAAATTGTTAAAAATTGATCTGTAAACACCTTTAAAATATTATCACTTCAGATTCATTCTTCATTAAGTTCAACGATATGGGTTTTTCAACTAAAACTATTTTTTTTAAATGGAACCCCCATGGGACAACCTGTTATTTAATTAGACCTTTAAATTACGAAGAAAATGATATGTCTAATGTCTACCTTCTCTTTGTACTAAATTTATAATTAAAAAAAAAAAAAGTTTTGATATATTCTTTTTAATATTTTAAATTTTAGTGTTCTACATCAAAATTTTTAGCAATTCCAGAGGGCTCCCAGGCTAACATTTGAAGAGCTAAGTGGTGGTGTTATGACACAAAAACACAAAAACACGTTATTGAGTAATTTAACTCGAAAGTTTTTAGGCCAGAACTTTTTTGTTATAATGACTATATAGCTTGCATTTTGTGATGATATTGACATTTGATGTACTTTTCAGAGACAAATAACTAAAGTTGTCAGTTGTCATTATTTTCGAAAATTTTAAAAAATTAATGTACATAACACCTTTATCCGTTCATAAGTTTCTCTGAAATGAATAAGGAATTAGTGAATAAAAGTGTTGAGAAATTAAACATATTTTATTATTATTAAAACATGGTACAATTTTTAGGTAGTCGAACAGTTCTACGGTTTTGAGCCACAGTTTGGTCATTTCCAAGTATGTTGCGATAATACGGCCTTACCATTCATTTATGAATGGTAATTGTTCTTTAAGATTGGCCAGTTTTTCTACACTTAGGCTGCCCTTGTTTTCATTAAACACCGTTAGAGCAATACCGTCGGAATTTATCTTATGCATATTCCTTTTCTTTAAAATATCGACTTTGTAAAATGGAGTCATTTCATCTAGTGATGTAATAGTAGCACCCATAGGTGCCATTTTATACCGTCGCGAAAATAAACCTTTTCATTGTTCAAGTTTTTCTTCCTGTTGTACAAATTGGGTTTTGAGGCAATTCCATCAATATCCTTGAAATGATTCTTCATATCTATGACAACGTCGTCTTTGGGAGTTCTTCAAATTTCTCGATACTGGTCCGAAACGTAGATGTTTTGATGTTTCCTTAAAATTTTCTCGACTCTGCCAAAGTCTCTGTCTGAATCTACATATGAATGTCCCACCTCCGAAAATTTATGGTCGATAACTTTAAATTCTCTCTTTAAAATCAACAATTGGTAAAGTGTAATGATATTGAAGTTTTTATTTTGTCCACCACAGAAGTCGGGCCATATTATAATGTGATCGATCTTTTCTTGGAAATATTCATTGTAAATTTGTGAAAAGGTATGTAAGCAACTAGCAATTTCTAGGCTTTCACGGCTGGCCATATCTTCAGTCCATGTGAAAAAGAACGTTGTTTTTTTTTCAGTATTCCTCAATGTATGTATGCCAGGGTTGTAAAATCACATTTGACGAAGGTAAAATGCTTTCGATGTACTTAATTTTGGCAGCGGCATGGTTTGCTGAAGATCTAAAGTAAGAAAGCAAATCGTTCTATCTACTGTAACTTTTGCTCCGTCACGCTTTTGTTGTTCGAAAGCTAGTTTGTAATTTTCTCCGTATTCTTTAGTATTATATCCAGCATCACATTTGGGAAAAAATGTGAGTCATTTCATGATCTCAATTAAACAATTTTGAATACCATGGACGTAATTTCAGCATTTTTATTGGGTAGGCAGGGATTTTTCACAGATAACCCAATAGATGTAAGCATAGCAAACCCTGTAATTCTTAAACGACAACCTTACAAACCCAAATGACCTTTGACTTGATTTGCGTAATTATCATACTTATTATTTTTTCCGCAAGAATTTCGGAATTCGCCAGATTTGCCTTAAACAATTTAATGCTCTTTCAAAATATTGGGTGGGCAGAACAAGGGCGGATCTAGAAATTTCAATAATTTTTTTCTCGTCTGTGGCGCATAGGACCCATACGAAATATGGGAAATAACATCTAGAGAAGCACTCCTCTAACGGCCCCTAAAAAGTTTTGAAAAAGCAGTTTGCGAAAAATTTTTTCAAAACTTTTTAGGAGTCGTTAGAGGAGTGCTTCTCTAGATGTTATTTCCCATATTTCGTATGGGTCCCATGCGCCACAGATGAGAAAAAAATTATTGAAATTTCTAGATCCACCCTTGGGGCAGAAGCCATACCAGATATCAGTTTTGCTCTTGTCATAAAAATTTCTACGGTCCAGCTCTCTTCTACTTGTCAGTATAAAAATGTTAGTACAAAAATCAACACCGCAAAGCGCCACTTTCCAATATTTCTGATTTACAGACTAATTTGCTAGAATACTTTGGTAAATTCGTATTTTATTACTGCATTTTATATTGATAATGTTTTGTTTTTAAAACATTATTTAAACTTGCCTGGGAAGAAATTGCCACTATGTGACTGATTTCTGCTGAATTGTCAAAAGGTATAAATGTGTTTACAGCAATTAGATACTCAAGTACCATCTCGACTCTTGTACCATCTCATACCATTTCGAAATTGAACGAAATGAATATATGGATTAAAACACTATAAGCACTATTTCCAAATATCAGCCAATTTATAAACATCTTACATAATTCATGAAATCGTTTATTCATTGCCATTTGTAATATCAGTTTACTACGACTGGCCATTTTCACTATAATAGTAAGAAACACTTAACACAACTTGTCACATTAATGTCAATATAACATAACTTTAAAAGCAAAGTGTTTTGGATTAAAACAATTTAATATCGCACAGTAATGGATAAAGGTGGTATGTGATCATGACACCTTTATCCATTAAATTATATAAAAACCATATGTACATAACACCTGTATCAAACATTAAAACGCATTCAGGAAAGGTTTATTTTATTATCCCAAAAACTTATTGAAATGATAGATTATAAGTTAAAATAGTTGTCTGTGTAGAAATCTCAAAATTTTCAAAAATGTCACATAACACCTTTATCCACTTAGCTCTTCATTTATTAATATACCCTAAGGTACCTTCATACCAAATTTGATGCTTTTATCCGCCAAGTAACGGTAATCTTGAAATACAGCTTTAACCGACCCCACTATGAGTTCTTTAGGATCAGATGTCAGTTTGAAATATACAGAGTGGCTCACTTAAGATGAAGATATCTTTATAACTTCTTTATTTTTTTTTCCAATTTGAATCTAATTTTACTAACGTATAGAACAAATTAGTATCTACCTATGAAAATAAAAAACATTCGCCTCCTACAAATTCAAAGCCACCTGCGGTACCAAAATAAGCCAAAAAAATAAATAAATCGTCTTAGGTATTTTTATCGGAAATATTTATTGATTAAATTTGTTCAGAAATATCCAAAATTTAATCAAAATTTAAGAAATACTGAAATTTAGTTTAAAATATAATAGTGCCCAAGTCCAAAAATATAAGTTTAATGAGTTTTTCTATTTAAACAAATCATGACAATTTTGTTTAAAGCTAAACCCAAGCTGTCAGGTAGTTTTCAAGTAATTTGTGGTATTTTTTAATACTTTTTAAATTTATCAATTTTAAGGTTTTTGGATTTTTTCGTTAATAAAATTTTCCCATAAAAAGAATGCCTAATATGATTTATTGAATATAGTATTAGTTTTCAAGTCCGTCTCTGTCATGACATCCACAAATCCTACGTTTGGTGATAAAAGTGAAATAAAATTTACGTTAAAATAACGTCACAATGTTGCCTGGGACTTGTTTACTCTTTGCATCGTTTCATTTTTACCGAAAACAGTAATACTGGAGCAGTTTTGTCGCACGCAAAGCTAAACTGAGCGAAGTTTTCGCCAACCATGTTGGTATCATCTGGAGATACTAAAGTTTTTATTAACTCAGAATTTCGAAGGACTGTACAGCTCATGATTCTGATGTTTTAGATACCTGTGACTTGGTGAACAACTGCCACAGGTATGCTTCTTGCCTCTATTCTGACGAATTGCGTTCATACGCTTGCGTTTGCAACACTGGTTTTGAAGGCGATGGTTATAATTGTGAAGTAGAATTTGTTTCCTGTACTAAGGTGAACAATTGTGATCTGCATGCGACTTGTACATATGACGAATATTTAGGAAAATCGAAATGCATATGTAATCCTGGCTTCGAGGGTGATGGTTACCAATGTAATGTGACAGGTGAGGTAATACCGTAACAAGCTACGTATAGTATATTGGAAGTAATACTGTTACAGCTCATTGCACCACTAACGATGACTGCACGTTCACGGAGGTTTGCGCATATACTAGTTCCAACCGCTACGAATGCGTCTGCAGAGAAGGTAAGTCTAGAGAATCGTCCGAAAAAAATTCTGAATCCCGTCGGATTTTAATCGAAAAGAACCGTTTCCTGTCAGAAAATCTTATTTCAAACTTATAAATAATTATAAATTTTTTATTAGTAATCATAAGAACTGCTTATACCCTTTCACATGGTGCATTTATTTTACCATATAGAAATTATATCAGGATAAGTTCTCCACGTCCATATACCTAGTCGAATGAAAAAATTGCAAAGAAAGCTGACACTCCACCTCTAGCTCTGCTCGAGAGGCAATTGGAGCAATTATATTAAATATTGACAATTGTATTTAGTAAAAACCAAAGCCAGCCTTGCCTTTCCTTCTCGACTCTCACGATTAGGCAGAATGTCGCATCTTTGCATGATTTCTTTAGCCGACTATATGGAGATTGGAGAACTATACATCAAAATTATAAAGCTAAAAAATTTTTATAAGAATTCTTTGGGGATTTTCTTACTTTAAAATAATTTAGTAATCAAGAAGTACAATTTGCACAAGGAAAATTTTAATTGTTTATTCATATGTTCAGGCTACGTCCGAGATTCGCAGCACCAGTGCGTAGTCATAACAGGATCGTGCGGGGGAGGAACATGCGTCGAAAATGCCGAATGTCTTTTTGACGATGAGGAACAGACGTATTACTGCACCTGCAAACCTGGATACGTCGGTGATGGCATCACCGAATGCAGAGTTAAGATTGTTGGTTGCGATACTTTGAATAATTGTGGTGTTCATGCCACTTGTCAGTATAATGACGAGATCTTAACATACAAATGTGTTTGCAATGAGGGATTCTTCGGAGACGGCCACAGCTGTTACGCGGAAAGGAACTGCCACACGGATCCCAACATGTGCGATCTCAATGCGGCTTGTCTTACAGGTAAGTCCCTCCTTATTAAGGAGCGAGACAGAGTCGTGTTAACAAAATATTACCCTAACTGTGGTAATACATGAAATAATAAATTTTATTTTTATTTCTGCCAGTCACAGGTGAAAATAATTTATTTTTGTTGTTACTTCTCACAACATATCAAATCATTAACATATTTGAGGCATAGCACTGGCTTTAGCATGGATCCCTGTGGAATCACGTATTTGATTATCATCTCACTGCAAAGTTTATTTCAAATGGAGTCCTGTAAAACATTAGTCCTGTTTATTTTCAGTTATAATAATAATAATAATTACTTTATTGTCGTAAGATCTTATAAAAGATATTGCCAACGTCAATTGATTAATTGTAATTATACACATAGGAAAATATAAATAAAAAAACAATAAAAAAACAGTAGTGAGTCACACAAAGAATTTGAAGACAAAGTACACAACTTCAAATATTTATAAAGGGTATAATAGTTAAAATTAATTACAGCAGTAATATTCCTGGAAAGAGTAGAAGCAATTTTCTAGAAGGTAGCGCTTAATGTGACTTTTGAACTTGTTTATTGGATTAATATCTTTGAGAGAGTTGGGCAAATGATTAAAAATATGACTGCAAAAACAGTAAGGACTCTTTCTATACGTTGACAAGTTGAAGTTTGAGATGTAAATATTGGTATTAGACTTGGTATCATGTGCATGCACTGAATTATATTGTGGGAAATTTCCTTGATTTGTTTTAACGAAAATCAGTGCCACATAAATAACTATACAGGGAAGCGGTAGAATATGATGCTTTTTAAAGATGGGCCTACAGGACTCCATTGGGTTAAGAGAAAAATTTTTTCGCATTATTCCTTTTTGTATAACGAAAATGCGGCTGAGTTCAGTTGTTTGACCCCAGTAAATTGACATATAGCTTAAATGCGAGTAGGCCAAAGCATAATAGACATTCATTAAGTTCTTGGTATCAAGAATATTTTTCAGATTAACGATTGCAAAATATGTTGAATTTATCCAACTGGTCACAAAGCCAACATGTGTATCCCACGTTAGCTGGTGGTCCATATGCAATTATCTCACCTTTCCAACATGGTGTCGTTAAGTTTTAATTGAAATTCTGGTATTTTATGTCTTGGAGAAAATTATGTAGTGAGTTTTATTGTATTAATCATAAGATAAATCTCACGTGGAAGGGTAATATTTTGTATGTAGGTACCTATTTTATTTTCTGAACTCCATCATTGCCACAAGAGAATTTATTTACCTATTCTTACTTTATATATATTTTTTAGATGCTAATAGAAGATACATTTGTCAATGCAACACAGGCTATGTGGGTAATGGAACAATTTGTCGTGAAATTTCCCGCCACGAAGGTAACTTCCTGCTCGTCAACCAAGGAATGGCCACGCTGCGGATACCTTTAGAGCCAACGAGGACCAATACGAAAAAACCAATCCAAATAAAGAATTTTCAGACAGCCGTCGGGCTAGATGTTGACTGCATGGAAGGCAGAGTTTACTGGAGTGATATTAGCGGGAGAGCTATAAGGAGTTCTTTGTTCAATGGTAGCAGTAAAGCTGATTTTATTAAAGATGGTAAGTTTCCCTAAGTTACATATTGTCGCAGTCTTGTATATACGAATACTAAGACATTGCACACTACTTTGGCGCAAGTTTCGCTAACCAAGTAGACATCATCAGATTTAGATAAAGTTTTCAGGTAGTAGCATCAGAGTAGTGGATAATCTAAAGAGAAAATTCTTCGATTACCAAAAAATTTTGCTCTGCGGTGAATAAAATTTTGTATCATTTGCTGACTTGAAACCGATCAGTACGCTCTTTGTTTAAGCGAAAATTTTAGAGAAAATAATATATTTGCAGATGTTTTCTTGACGAAAACGATTAAAAATGATATACGGTATATATACTATGTATATATCACTCAAGTTTTAGATCTGCACATAGCACTGCCTCTACGCTTTGTCAAGTTACAGACGATATTATCAGAGTTGGTAGGTATGATGCTTTGGATTTATTAGATTAGTCTAGAACATTTGTTAAAATCAATCGTGACTTATGTAGCAAGGTAAAATTATATCGTTTTGATGAAATTGCGGTTAACTTGGTTGCCATTCTTTGTCAACTTTGTTAAGTCATATTTGCATAATAGGCGACAGATAGTTGAGTAGGCGAATAACTGGTGTTCCACAGGGTTCAACCTCATGTCCCTTAGTTTTTGTGTTGTATGCAATCGAAATTTTTAATAGAATTAAGCCGTCATATCATACGTATGTAGATGATACTCAATTATATCATATAGTTTCCAAAAAGACAACTAACTATCTTCTTGCATAGTATATGACAAATAGAATTTTAGAAACAATGTATAATATGTGTCTATATCAGGCAGAAATGATGAATAGATGTAATAAGTCAAATGCAAATAAAAATAAATGAGGAAACTCTGTCCATAGATACATCTGCAAAAAGTTGGGATGTAGTATTGACAACTGATTAAAGTTAAAGCACATATAACAGTCCAAAAGTAAAAAAAAGGTAGGGTACCAGAGAATAATTTTTACAAGGATTTGTTAAAATATAGTGTATTAGATAATGTAGGGGCTAAGGGGGTAATGTTGACGGTGTTTCCAGTTGCGAAAATAATGAATTAATATGTTTTCCGCAAAAATATCGTTCCCGCTACAGCCGCCATGTTGAAAAAATGGCGGCCAAAATTGATTTTTTTTTTTTCGATTATCTCCTTTCCTTGTTAGTTATCTCTAAAATTAAATATTATTAATATTGCAGGGACTAAAAAGAGCTAAAATGTTTATTCCAATAATTTTTCTCTATTGTTAATACTTTATGATTCATAGTCGCCAGTATGGTGAACATTTGTGTTTATTGCAGATTTTTGCAATTATTTTTGTCCCCGTTGTTTCCAGTAGCGTAACTAGGAGGGGCTAGGGGGCACTGCGCCCCCTGCTCTCTTGATGTGGCGCCCCTGCTGCAGGGTTCATAGCGACCTATAGAATCGAGAACACCTGGAAAAATCAGGGAATTTCAAGTTGTCTAAAAATGTGAAGACATTTGGAAAATGTATTGAAAAAAACAGGGAATTTTAGTAATTTTTATAAAAAGTCAGGGAATGTGAAAATTGTTAAATTATTAATTTCAGAAGACGCCGCTTCCTATTTTGCGCCCCCCCCTCATCAAAAAAATTTTAATTTTTGTTTCCATTTTCCGCCCGTTCATCACAAAAACGTTTTTCCTCATTTTGCACCTCCCGCTTATGACAATTTTCCCTCTGTGGGTCCAAACTTCGATCTGTATAGTATTTTTTTTTTTTGGCATTACGACTTGCGTCGTTTAATATATTCTTACTGACTTATACTGACGTGTGTTTACTGTTACCTAATAAAAATCCTACAACTAACCTACACCATGTGTCATGACTGGATGCTGGGATTAAAGAAGGGGGACACTATCTTTTCGCACAGAGGTCTATCAGGGCATTATGTAAAGACTAACATAAATAGTACGACCACGGAATGAAAGGAACATGTAACAATAGGACTAAAATAAAGGAAGGAATATCTAACCTATTCTAAATATCGACTTTAAACCTTTGAGAAATTCTAGTATTACCTCGTAGATATATTTTCTCTTAATACAGGCGTTTATAATTATTATTATTGATTCACATGTTTTTGTAGCTATTGGCTCTCCTGAAGGACTTGCCGTTGACTGGGTCTCCCGTAACATCTACTGGACCGATTCGACAAACGACACCATCGAAGTGGCCAATTTGGACTCTAAACGTCGTCGTACGCTCTTCGACACGGATTTGGTGAATCCTCGAGGAATAGCGGTGCATCCTCAGAGGGGTAAGATATTCTGGACCGATTGGGATAGGGAGAATCCGAAAATAGAGTGGGCGAATGCTGATGGCACTGACAGACAGATTTTTTTGAAGGGGGAATCGGTGAAACTCCCTAATTCGTTGACGATTGACTACGATACGGAAGAATTGTGTTATGCCGATGCTGGGACAAAGAAGATCGAATGTGTACATATCGATAACAGAAATCAACAGACGATAGCAGTGAATTGTACTTATCCATTTGGAATTTCTACAACTGATAAGCATATATACTGGTCCGACTGGATTTCGTAAGTATTTTTTGCCTCTCATTTTGTCAAAAATTGATGTAGGTTGGGGCCGTAGTTCTAAATAAATAAAATAGGTGAAGTTTGTTGCTAAAAAACATCGAGTTAGTCATCAAATACTCGTGTAGGAATACTGAGAATTTGATTCTATTTTGGATGTCCAAAAAGACCAGTCCAGTTCAAACTTGGAAGTTTGCATGAATCCTACCTCGATCGGGAATGCAGAAAAAGTGTTTTGAAAAAGAAGCAAAAAATTATATAACCCCGATTATTTGGTTCAACTTCAGCCTACGTTTAAATAAGTTAAGGAAAGCTGCTAAAATTCTGAGTAGCAAGAAGAAAAATAATGTTCTATTCCTCATATTATCTAAAATACGCCTTTCCAAAAAACTCAAATTGGATTTTAATCTATTACTGAGGCTGAATCTATTAAATAAAGAGAATTATTAATAACAGGAAAATATTTAAAAATATAGTCCAGGAACTAAGAGTAAAAAAGTGAAACATTTTTATTTTTAAAATAGAACAACCAAATTTGATAACTTCGCATTATAAGAAACTTCTTTAAATAACATTCTTCGATATCTTCAAAAATAAAGGTAGTTTACTCTTGAGACAATTTTTAAAAACATTTTCCAACCTCAGCGCCAGGACTAACACACATTTGTGTGAGAACATGCACTAACTTATCAAACATAAAATTTTTCAGAAAGTCAATAACAATGGAGTTCAGCGGCGGCTGGTGAAATTTCAATATTTTTTTTCTCGTCTGTGGCGCATGGGACCCATACGAAATTTGGGAAATAACATCTAGAGAAGCACTTCTCTAATGACCCCTAAAAAATTTTGAAAAAGCAGTTTGCGAAAAAAATTTTGAAAATTCGCTAGCCTCCCCTGGGTCTAGGGACCCCTGTTTAATTTTATTTTTTTTTGTCATATGCATTTGACTTTTCATAAAAATGCATCGACAGATTTTGGAGTTTGTGAAAATATTTTCATTACTAACTGAAATACAATGAACTGAAATTTTGTAATTTTCAATTTAACAAATTACAATATTTCAATTCGTTGTATCTCAGTTAGTAATGAAAATATTTTCACAAACTCCAAAATCTGTCGATGCATTTTTATGAAAAGTCAAATGCATATGACAAAAAAAAATAAAAGTAAACAGGGGTCCCTAGACCCAGGGGAGGCTAGCGAATTTTCAAAAATTTTTTCGCAAACTGCTTTTTCAAAATTTTTTAGGGGTCATTAGAGAAGTGCTTCTCTAGATGTTATTTCCCAAGTTTCGTATGGGTCCCATGCGCCACAGACGAGAAAAAAAATATTGAAATTTCACCAGCCTCCACTGATGGAGTTTACCATATGGTGCAAACTTTTTGGCGGACACTGTATATCATCTTTTTAAAGTCTCTGCGACGGCCAACAATATATATTTTTGGTAGCAGATTAAACACCGCTCATAATTTTCTTAATGCGAGAGAACCAAAGTATAGCCAAAAATGTGTTGTGTCGATCAATTAAAGAGACAAACATCCTAACTTTGAAAATGTTACAATACAGTTGATCTTCGATCTATCATTTGACTCATGAAAAAATTCCTGCAAGAATTTTTTTTATGCATATAGTGTGATTTTTGTGGAAAACTTTAGTTAATAATTGTAGCGACCCTGCACCGCAACATTATCCCAGCAATCATTTAGGTACCTATTATTTGACGTCAACATTACCTAAATTATGTATAATAAATTTAGTCGCAAAGTAATTCTAACCATGTTTTGGTAAAATTTACGTTGACGCTACGTGGAATCAACATAAATTGGAAAATGGCACCAAGAGGAAAAAATAAGATTTTTTATGCTTATTTGGTATTTTTCTCTAAAGGTAGTTGGAATATTGTTGTCAGTCATCTACAAAGAAGAGATACCTAATGTACAAGAATACAAGATAAATGTCGGTAACTAAAATAAATCCAATTTATAAGTAAAGTATTTGCAGTTCTCGCTTGTTGAAATCTTTTTTTTTTCCAATAGTTGGCTTTAAGCTGTGCCCATCCAGCCACGAAAATTGATTATTGTACCCTATCTAACACAAGACCAAAAAAAAAAAAACAATAACAAAGATAATAGACAGGGACACATACTTCACACCAAGGTGCCGTTCAAGGCGACTCCTTTGTTGAAATCAATGCGGCCAATTTTTTTGTGCATAAAAAAATTAAGGTAATAGTTTGAGCCGAAAGTATGCAATACTTGTCAAATATGAGTTCACAGGTATAATTACGTATTTTTTTTTTACCTTTTCGTCACTTAGTTCCAGGTAGATAAGCTAGGTAGAATTTATCAACTTTGTCGACCTAATATTACTTCAAAGGAGTATAATAAAAGTGACCAAATAGGTTGCTATTTAGATATACATTCGTAGAATTTCTAACAAAATCTACCTAGTAAGATATTCGACTATTAGGAATATTTTTAGTCGCTAAAAAGGTAAATACTACCTAATTATATTACCTATTTCGGTCTTATTGGAAATTTATCCTTGAGGTAATTTTTGGTAGATTTTTTAAGTACTTTCTCACTCGCTGCTTTCGATAAATTTACTTTCAAAGAAAATTGTGTTTGAATGAATGCTTTATTCAGCCTGAAGCTGTTTACCTTACAAATACCTAAATGTACAATATTAAAAACAAAACAAAAAAAAGAGGTAGATTAATTGGTATTATTTACCTAAACTGAAATCTAAATTAAAATCAGTTGGTATATTTTTGTCATATTTCTTTCAGTCAATTTTGTGTCATAAATTCCTCTTTTACCAAGTCAAGTTGGAGCTAATTTTAACAAAAATGTTTGCTGGGGTACTATATAAATATTGTAGGAAGTATTCTGTACTCTACCGATTGATTACTTGTCGGACCTTGAAAAGTGAGACGATTTTAACCATTTGTCAATGGTAAAATTATAAGAGTTTGATAAAAAATGACGCGTCAATAAATCTATCAATTAATACCTCCTAGAGAAGAACTAGCATCCCCTGCATTTGTCCTTTTAGATGGCATACAAATTGTCAACAACTCACCATTCTGTGCATTTCAGGAAGAAAATCGAAAGAGTCGAAAAGTACAGCTTGAAACGTCTACCACCTCTCCAAGTTCCACTGGGAGGCAGCGGCAATAAACTTTTCGGCTTGGTAGCCGTTGCGAACAGTTGCCCGCAGCTAACCAACGTTTGCCAGTACTACAGAAACCAGTGCCCTGCGGAACACATCTGTTTGCCGAATGGTCAGGGTAGCAGGAGATGCCTGTGCGCCTATAGATCCGACGCTTTGGATGAAAGGCCTTCTTGCAACCTATAAATTTTGATTTACCTATTTTATAAGCATGATAAAAGTTTAATGCTAAGAACGTGTGTTGAGTTACATTTTTGGTTCCATGAATCGTTTCTATTATGCAATCAGGGCCATCTTTACATACAAAGGGGTTGAAGTTCAAGGTGCTCAATTTTGGGGAGAACGCGCGCGGTCGTAATTTTGGCCACTATGTATCCACCAGAGTACACCGATTTTTAAATTTTTAGTAATTGCTATTATTACTCTTTTAGAAATTGCAATAGTTGAAATAATACTAGTTTAATTATTGTTAAAACTAATACATTTAATGACCGGGCGCCTAATGAACCAATAAAAAAATACTTTCGCTTTTAGCAGAAAATGTGACAAAATGAACGGTGTTGCGAGAATTCATAAAAAAGTGAACGTTCTCACATCAAAATTTCTTATTGAATAATAGCTACATTTAATATTTTAGGTTCGTTTTTTCATGGCAAACTAATGAGCAGAATATTTTTTAAAAAAGTATAATTTTTCTTCTTAAATATTTTCCATTTAATTCAAGGGGCAGGGGCTCACAATGAATGTGCGTTTAAGGGGGTTGCATAAATGTTACATAGTATTACAAGAGGGTGGGATCCCATTTTTGCGAGCGTATTTTTTGAACATAACTGAATATGGTGTTGAATTCGTTGGTTAGTCGGTAAGGGGATACCAAGCAGTCATTAGTCCGTGGGCGAGTTTTTCAAAAGATGGCCCTGTATTTAATTGTTAAGTTTTGTGGGGTTAATTATTTTGTTGTATAGTATATGTAAGAGATTCATTAGCATTAAACAGTCAGTCTTGAGTTCTCTTAGCTTAATTTTCATGCAAACAAATTACTATACTGTATTAAAAGTTTTTAATAAATAAGAATGGTGAATAAGTTTGTTGTTTTAATGTAACACAGGTACACAAAATAAAAAATTCAGATTAGATTTGTTGGTGTATGAGCTATATTACTATATACGCCATTTTTGCCTTAAGGAACTTCTATCTGATTAAATTGTAAGAGCCATGTACTTTGAACCGCTGAACACTAATACAATGCGTCGTAATTTATCATTGCAGTAGGTGCTCTTAGGAATGCACCTCTCCTATTTTAATGGCTTTTATATGCCAATAGCCACAGAAGAAAATAGATTAAATGACATCGAGATGAGATGCTTCTTTAATTAAATAGAAATCGCTGGATGCCTCATAGGCATACTTAAAATAGGTGATTTATCTTCTCTTGGTCCAAGGTAGGCATCCTATAAATCCAGAAGAACTACCTCTTCTTAAATACCTCGGCTATCCCCAGACAACACATGATATTCTAAGCATGATTTGTAAATGTCCTCCGAGGAATGTATATATTCGAAATATTATTCTATTATTCTAAGAATATATACAATTTAACAAGTTGATCCTGGAATATTTCATAAGAATAATAAAATAATATTCTTTTTGAACAATAGCCTAATATTCTTAGAAGATATATGATTTTTGAGAAAAAAACAATAATATTCCAGGAAAAAAAAAATACAGTAATATTCCCATTAAAGACACAAATGTCTGTTGGATAGATAAGAGAAGGCATCAAATTGCCAATTATGTAATAATGTCGCTGCAGCGAAGGCAATTTAATTGTTATAAGTCAAGTTTATCTAAAATTAATTGCCTATTTATTGGTGTTTGACTCATTTTGAAGCCTTTCCAGTCTGTAATAGATTTTGGTAGATAAATTTGGTTAGTCCTACTACTAGTCTATGAGTATTCAACTGATAATTCGTATTGGCAATGTAACGTATAAATTATCCGGTGTGATACTTTGAGACAGAATCTTACATGCAATATGCGCTGCACTGATGATTCTGACGATAACCAACAGTTAGAAATCGATAGTTGTAAGCAATTATAGTGTCTCTTGTTGTAGTTTCGTTCCATTCTGGTATCCTTCTCATATATAAAGCAATGATAAGTCAAGAAGATAATCGTATAACTGGTAAATGTCATTTCAGTTTAAAATTGGTTATTATTCATCGATTTATTATTACATTTTATGTAATGCCAACGTCAAAAATCCAATAAAATAGGAATTAATCTGTATGTAAGAATAATATAATATTCGTGAAAGAGTGGAATAATAATCCAGGAATATTCTATTGGGGGAAAATATTATGATATTTTTAAAATATTTCTAGAGTAACTTGATTATTCCTGTAATATCTGGAATGTTTAAAAATTATTTTAGAAATAAGATTGTGCTATCTGGGTCAATTAAATAGTGTTCTTCCACATGTAATGATAATAATAATACAATTGTTTTCTTCCTAGATAGTGTAAACATCGTATAAGACTTTAAATTTTACCTACTTTTGCTCAAGTTACAATTCACTTACTGAACAACATCTGAGCTACGGGTTGCTTGGGGTATAATTTTCTGGTCTCCAATATTATATGAAGAAAACTCTACCATAGTAAAAGTAAAAAACGCTGGGTCCGACAAAATGTATAGTTGGCAAAGGCATCAGACAGGACTGTTTAGCCGCCATTTCTCTTTAACATCTGTACACACATTTTACCACAGTGTGAAAGACAACAAGAATTTATACACTGATGACGCCAGTCGTGCTTACTGCAACATTTGGCAATGTCCTTCCACTCTCAGGGTGATTCGTTAGAGTTCATAAAAGATTACTTAGAATTTTTATGACAAGAAAGATAAAAATTCTCTACGTACCATAGATTGCTTCTCTGTGACTCCCCAATGTCTCTGCCTTCATTGACGTGATGCACTTTATTTATATATATCTTAATTCTAAACAAATCTCAACTACATTCAATGGCGAGAGTGATGAATCAACCGACTGGAACAAGAATATTCATAATTTTCTAAAAGATGTGTTTAACAATTTTAATTTTGGGGCCTGAAAGGATTGGGATTGAGGGTAATATATTATGAAAAATTTTGGATCATTTGTGGTTATGAGTGATTTTATAATTCGTCAGGACTAAACAGTTTGAAATGTTTTTTAAGGCAATATTGTAGAATGCATATTGCTGCTTCATAAATTAAATCATAATTCAGCTCAAACATGGAAAGACCGCTGAGATTTCAAATATTATTCCTTAATTTTCTTTATATACACACACACGACTTTATGCAACCCGTCACAATTAAGTGTACTCAAAGTAGCTTATGTTCTACCTTAGCATTAAGAAAGAAGAAAGGGAAAACACGCGAAGTGGAAAGCATCCTGCGTATAGATGAACAGAGTAAAATCTCCGTTACATAATTGTTGCTATAATTTATGTGTTAAACTACTTGTGTCGAGAAATATGGTAATTTTCACCAAGACTATAAAGTGCCTAACTTGTTACATTATTTATTAATTAGTGATGGGTCACCATTAATCGGATTCGGTAAGAATAAAATTTATTGCTTACAATGATAACATTTCTAATGTTAATCTTTCATTATATTATAGTTGTTTTACCACCGACATCAACATCCTAGGAGTTGATACTCCCTCTACGTGAATTATGAAGCAGGCCTTTTAAATTTTTCATCTCCGGTTTAACGTGTAATCTATAAAGAAATAATTTTTGTAATTCAAATTTGGCAACGGCCATTTTGTAGCAACCATTCTATATGCTTCATTTCGTGTCAGGGTTCTAGATACGGATTTTTAAAGTGGGACGTTATTTCACATTTAAAATCTGCACTGTAAGTAAAATGGGAATTCTAAATATTGGATTTTAATTTTCGTATTTACCTTTTAAGTTAATTCCATTACATAGTGGGGTCATTTTTCCTTTCATTCACGTATTTGGATACGAGATGTACATATTAGGATAGGACTACTTTTTTGTTGGAGGCCATAGACGGTGATATGGTAGAATAAATGTAAATTTTCTTCATGGAAGTTCTGGAAGTGGCGAATACAGTACCAGGAACTCCTAAGCTTGATATTGGTCACATCTAGAACTCTGTGATTGCACCAGAGTGGGTTGGACTTCACCATATTCATCCCTCACTTAGATTCACCATATAAATCCCTTGAGAAATTCAGCTAAGTGTCACAAATAAAAATTTTTATCTTATGGTTTATATATCTCGTATAATAAGAAATGTATATTTAATCATTAACTTTTGGCGTTCTATCAATATCAAATTGCAAAATGTTTTTTTTTTATTGAGAAATTATTCCAATCTTTAATATTTACCTTTAATATGTTTTTGACAAACAACTCGTAACATTCAATTATTATTTGTGTATATCATATTTGCGTAGCGTCCAATTGGAAACAAATATATGAAACGACCTGTAAAGACATTGTGATCACAATTTCTACGAAACGTTTATATTTAAATACTTAATTATTAATTTTAAAACACCATACTGTCGGTTTCATGTTTAAGATAGTATTTTAAATAATTACTAAGTAACATATTATCGTCCATTCGTCTCCTCCTATGTATATAAATTTATTTAATTTTAAGGCTTGAGTTTAGTCGTTTTCTAACAAAAACACCCAGTTTTATTGGTTTATAATAAAATCAATTTTATATTTAATTTGTTCACTTATTTCAGGTATTTTGATACAAACTATTCAGACAATACCTTCCAAACTAAATAATTAACCTTTCATGTAAAAGAAATATGATACAGTTTAGGAATATTTGCAGGTATTAATCTAATTTCGATTTTCACTAAATTTAATACACCTTTTCATAGTCAACAATTTGTAATTTCACCATAATTTGATTAGTTTATCTTTCTTATAATTAAACTCTACTCTTAGTGTAAACTTCGAATATAGAAAGATTGGCCCCTGGCCATCTCTAGGAAAATTATCAGCTATAATATCCCTAGGACATTGATAATGTACAAGATAATTTTATGACAATCGAAAGCATGTTGCTTGGTAATTACCAAGCAACGTGTATCACCAAAAAGCAATCAGAAATCAAAGTATGAAATTTAACGGTATAAATTAAAAACGTGTCGGTCCCAAAACTGAGCCTTGAGGAACCCCCACGTTATTTTGATATTTCTTTTTATAGAAATAAACATTTTTGATAATAATGTTCCAGAAAATTCCTATTAATTGAATCAGATTATTCTAGATTTTTATAAGGAAGTTTTAAAAACCTACCAACATTTCTATAACAGGTAGTACATTAAAAAATAAACGGAGCAACAATTGATGACTGGATTCTTTTATTTTCCATTAACAAACGAATTAAATATTTAATCGTAAGGCCAGAAATTACACGACTAACAAACATGCATTTTGATGACAAATAAAACCAAATTAATAGAAAATAGAAAGAAATTCAGTCATCGCTTGTTCTCATTAAGTATGATTTACCATTTGTATGCTATGTCACAGCTTTTGACGAGAATATCTTGTTTTCGTATAAAATTTAAAAAAAACTCTGTTTTGCAAAAACCTAACCTAGTTTTCTAAGTGGCGCCCTCTAAGAAAGACGAGAATAAGAATTAATATAGTATTAATCTTATTTGTTAACCTCTAAAACGTAACCATACCTAACTAATTTCAATACAATCTCTTTTAGTATAAAACTGTGTTAAAAAAATTAAATTCAACACTCAATACATCGAAAACTGTTCATATTCGGACATATTTTATTAAGCAAACTCCGCTTGTTTTTTAATATACTACCTGCCCTAGAAATATTTGTACTGTATAAGCACGCCTGGAAATATAACTTGGACTCTTCGCGACATTTGATATTGGGGATAGGAAAAAGGTGCAACAAAAACAAAACTCACTCTAATGTTTTATAACTTTTACTATATTCAGTCACTGTTAGAAAATTAATCAAAGTTAATACAGCTCTTTTTACAAAATTAAAGATGGATTAAAAAATACAATTAATATGATGCTTCTAATAAATTAATTTTATTTAAAAATACTATTTTCTCATCTCTACATTTTTTAATTTAAATACATACAGAAACAATGACAATTTTTTGGGACCCATTTACGTACCTATATTAGACAATTACTTGTATTAATTTATTTATATACTAGAATACGTTAAAACTGGTAAAATTTTGTACACCACTATGTACTACTTAAAGTAAACATTAAATGTAAGAATTTTATCACAAAAAATATTTACCTAAAATGATTGTCCTGGGTAAATTATTGTACAGAAAACTTTTAACATAAAAATATTGATGATTGCAAGATTTTGATGGTTTATTCATTTTACAATTTCATATTTGCCATTACATCAGGTAAATTATACGAAAACCAGTAAAAATTTCAAGTTCCAGTTTAGACATATCTACTGGACTCCTGGAGGCAGGATTATTCAGTTTCGTTCCATATGTCATGCACGCGCAAGGATCACAAATAGACTAAGTTTTATCTATATGATGCAAAATGCAAACGTGATTAGCGAAACTTGAGTCGAGTCTAGTGTTTAGTGTTTTGATGCTTGTGAAAATTATTTCAGTAATCTGTATTAGTGGAATCACCTTAGGACAAAAAAATTCGCAATTGAATTGTCTGGTCAGGGCAGTTTTTTTGTTTTAACGTGTTCAGGTTTATTTAAACAATTTAATTTTTCAGATCGTGTTTTCCATCGGTTTTCTTTGAATATCTCGAAATCTATAAGACCTATGGAAAACAACAAAAGGAAGGAAAATGTTCGCTATGAGCTATGTACAATAAAAGTACATAAATTATAATTCATTCCAATTGTTATTATTATTTAAAAAAAAATTGAATATTGCAAAATTATGCGTTTCTACACAAATCACTGTTTCTTCGAAAATAATGGATAATATTCAATGAAATTTTGGAGAAATATAGCCCTTATAAAGTACAATCACCATTTAAAATTTCAAATCAAAATGATTATTAAAACGGCACAAATATACAATTAAGAAGTTTCCATTTTTCTCATTTTCTCGTAATAAATAGTCGTAAAAATCTAAAAAATATCTGTAATTTTTTTTTAATTATATCTATAAATAAAAAAGTTAGCGCTGATCTGGGCTAAGGCTCAATGACGTCACAGTATATGATTCCGTCAACAGCAAGCGGGCGTGGGCACCGGAAGTTTAGTTCATTCAGTGTTATTCTTACCGGACACAGCGTAAGACATTTTTCTAGTTGGGCTTGTTTAACGTTTTAATCGTTTGAAGAAGTAATTATGCCTAAAATAACAGCGAGTTGTGTACTGTGACTGCGTCTAGCACGAATTATTCAAATAAGGAATTAAATAAGTTCGTGAGTTTTTCAGATATTGAGATGATTTTTTTTTTGTTTGACTAGTTACCTGAAAGACTACTAAATGAGATTGAATGTGCATGATATTTCTAAAATAGGAAACTTCCTAATTATTGCTAAAACTTTGCACCTTTGTGAAATCCTGCCATCAAAACCAAGAAATGTGTACGATGGCTCAAATTGTAGCTTTTTATGTTCTATTTGCATTTGGAGCTAAGATACGTTAGTTTTTATGTCTATGTCACTTATAAATAAACAAATCGATATTTCTTATTGAAATTTGGACTGGTAATTCTCCAATGTTTATTATTTTGTCTCTGTTACTTGAAAATAACCCAAAGTTACAACTGTTAAAAGATACTGTACAGGGCCCCATAAGTGGGTCTTTAGCGATCCGAAAATCACCAATTATGTCCAAATGTTATATTATGTTTTTACAAACCGAACTTCAGTCGCTAGATAGCTCAGTGGGTAAGGCGACTAGCACTTTTTATTGAGGTGCGGACGTCTCGGGTTCAAATCCTGTTCGCAAAATATTTTTTTTTATTGTATCAGTAATAATAAAAGCTGTATACATGAACATAACGGTAACTGTTCAAGTTAGGTTGGTTTACCATATTGTGTTGACAAAAATTAAAAACGTTAAAAACATGCATGATGTTCTCAAAGCTGCTTTATTCGAAGTTTTCCTAACAACTGTAGCTTTGGATTATTTTCAAATAGCGGAAACAAAATAATAAGCATTGGAGAATAACCAGCTCATATTTCAAGAAGATATATCGATTTGTTTATTTATAAGTGACCTAAACATAAAAACTAACGTATGTCAGTTCCAAATGCAAGTAGAGCATTAATTTTTTTTTCAAAAGTTGGCCTTTTTAATCTACTTATTAAGTGATATAGCTAATGCTTAATTAACATGGGCCACCACAGAACATATGGAGTTAAAAACGCGGCAACAACAAAAGCCAACAGAAGAAGTTTGAGAAGAGCCGAAAGAGACATCATCCAACTACTCAAAACAACAACAGGACAAAAACAGCGACATAAAACATCAACACTACTAGAAGGGAAGACAATCACAAAAAGGACAAAAGGACGCAATGAAGTACTGAGGACACGTCCAAAGGAGGGAACCAACACATCTACTGAAGAAAGCACTAACACTGAACAGCAGCAAACTAAAAATAGGAAGTCCATGTTACACGTGGAAAACAACAATCGAGAAAATCATGAACAAACGGGGAAAGGACCAAACATACTGGGAAAGAAAAGCGAGGGGAAAAAATGAATACCACAAAAAAATCGAAGCGATATATACTCTATCAGAATCAGAAACGGAGGAATCAGAAGGCTCAGAAGGAGAAGAAAATTTGTAGAAGCAGAAAAACAAAGATAGGAGCACAAACAGCAGCGACACAACGCGGCAGCATATATCACAAGAAGACTCAGAAGAAGCAAAAGTCCAGAACCAAAAATTAAAAAAAAGGGAGCTTGAAAGCTCCCTAACGACACATGTGGTAACGCATCTCACAAATACCTACACCTCCCATCCCACATTCCTTTACCATGCGCCATGTGGCACTCGCTGCTGGCAACAAGCATGACCCTAGTCCAACCCAGCGTGGCCCAGCTGTATAATCCTTGGGAGTGACAGAAATGCCTACCGCACGCTGGTAAATCAATCAATCAAAAAGTCGGCTTTTTTAATCTACTTTCATTACTTGTTCACAGTTTTTGATTTAATAAAAAAAAAAAACAGAGAGTTACTAGAATTTGTTTCTAACTGAAATTTCGAAAACTACAAACAACTGCAATAAAACTGGTTTAAATTTTGAAAAAAAAAAATGTTTTTCTCGTGATCTTAAAGTACTTATAGAATGCTACAATTTGAGCCATAGTACACATTTCTTGGTCTTGATGACAGGATTTCACAAGGCAAAGTTTTAGCAACAATTGTATATCTGAGCCGTTTTAGTAATCATTTTAATTTGAAACTTTAAGTGGTGATTGTACTTTATAAGAGATATATTTTTTCAAAATTTCATTGATTATCCATTATTTTTGAAAGAACAGTGATCTGTTTAAAAACGCATAATTTTGCATTAATTTTTTTTTTAAATAACAATTGAAATGAACTTTTATTGTACAACTCAAAACGAACATTTTTCTTCTTTTTATTGTTTTCCATAGGACTTGTAGATTTCGAGATATTCAAAGAAAACCGATGGAAAACACGGCTTAAAAAATTAAATTGTTTAAATAAACAATACGCCGACCTCTCAAAAACTGCAAAACTGAGCTGTGAACTTAAGTTGACCCCCTGAACACGTTAAAACAGAAAACTGCCATGACCAGACAATTCACATTAAAATCCTAATTTGACTCCACTATATGTGACGACCGACTACTGTACTTGATTTTATTATTATTATTAATATTATTATTCCAAAATGGCGAGACGCAAGGACTTCCTGACGCTATGCAAGGCGGCCGTGCATTAAAACAGGTACTTCTTTAACCAGGACAATATTTATTTGGAACAAAAAAATCATAAATAAAAATTACATATTCTACAACACAGTCACATACTTGAATCACCTACAAATAAGTATTTTATTTTTTAATTAGGCATTCAACACACACTTACATAAAATGTCTTTCTAGCTGTTGGACAAAGAATAATTATGCAAATGTATTAAGAACATGGATGTGGAATACGGCCAGGATGTACACAAATTACTAGGTTACATTTAAATCTGAAAAAAATAATGTTAAAGTTAATGAAAAACGAGCTTTCGATTTTTAGTGGGTTCAGCACTCACTCTGCACATTCACACATTCATTACCTTATAGTACAATACCAATCCGGTGATTTTAGCTTTAAAATAACGATTTTTTGGAAAGTTTTGGGACTAGCCAAAAATTAGTCAACCCCCTACAGAATTTCCTCAGGAAAACGAAAAAAATAGTGTTGACCACTTAAAACGGCGGCTTTAATCGTTATTTAACTTTTTGTAAACAAAATGAATTTTGCAACTTAGGTTTTTTGCTTATATCTTCGCTTCTAAAGGTCATAGAAAAACGTTCGACCCGTCAATGTCTTCGTCATGGGTATAGTAAAAAATTGAATTTTTCGATCCTCGAACTTTGAAGTAATGTAGAAACAAATACCGTGCGTGTAGCGGAACGCTAGGCATAGGGAGTAAAATTACATCGCGCGTGCCAGCTGGCTGAAATGAAATAACAGAGCTCAGTGCTCCGCTCGACGGAATTTACGGCAGCTGTGTTGTTATATCTATCGCGCTACGTGAATGTACATGCCTAATGGGAAATTACACGCACGGTATTATAAAATCTGTGTTCACAATATTATAAGAAATAGTACATATTTTTACCCTTAATAAAATGCACTTTGTCGCGTTGCAAAATATTAATTATTTTTTTTGGCAATTAATTTATACAAAAAAAAATTCAAACTGTTATATTAAAATATTAAATTGATATTTTATAGTTCTGTTTCGGTGAATATATTGTATTTGACGTTGTACATTTACATAATCAAAAAGAATATTGCAACTTAAACAAATGTGGATTTTGCATAAAATTTATTGCAACCAACAGCATTTCAATTGTTATAAAAAAACACGAATTAATAAAAAAAAAAAAATTGTGCTCCGATGCAAAATTTAACTGAATATTTCTCAGTGTGTTATCACTTACAAAAAGTGCCATGTCTATACAGGGTGATCTACCATGATGTGCGGAAAATTTTACAGTAGGTTGTCCCCACCGAAAAGAGTTAAAAAAATGAAAAATAAAAAAATATGACCAAAAAATTAACTTATTTTTTTTGTAGAAATGCGCCACCAAAGACTTTAACCAATCTGACATAACGCGGTACAACCATATCACTTTATCAGACTTGGGATTGACACTATTGACAGCAAAGCTGGAGAGGGTAGAAGTGACTTTTTAGTTTTAATCAAATCACACTACAAAAATAGCGAAATAAATCGATGCTAGTGACCTCTAGAACAAGTAGATATAAGAGATATTTACTTAAACCCGTCAATGACACAAAAACACCAACTTCGGCGGTGCTTTGTACCTGCCGGTGTCCTGATTGTTCGACCGAAAGCAAAAAACGCGGCACTTTGACCGCAACCGCCAGCTTAACTTTTTATGCCAATTAAGAAAATGTAAAAATCTCCGATATGTTCTTTCACAAGTAAGTTCATCGCCCTATTACTGACCCTAAACACGTAACGTATTGATGAATATACAAAATGAAGTTTATTTTTCTGTCCTCATTTTTTTTTGGGTGATTTCCAAAGACGCAATTTTCTCAATTTTTTTTTTCATGGCCCATTTATATATATAGAATAGCACTTTTTGTAAATGATAACACACACTGAGAAATATTCAGTTAAATTTTCAAGTAAAAATATTTTCAAATTTCGCCGTAATCGCAAAAAACGTGAATTCTTCATATCTCGGCTCCAAAGTATCGGAGCGCATTTTTTTTTCTTAAATTCGTGTTTTTTTTATGACAATTTTTGGTTGCATAAATTTTATGCAAAATCCACTGGGATATTTACGTTTGTTTAAGTTGCAAAATTGATTTTTTGCGTAAAAAAGTCGCAAATTAAAATTTTTTGCAATTAAATATTCTTTTTGATTATGTAAACGTACGTCAAATGCAATGTATTTACCGAAACAGAACTGTAAAATATTAATGATCTTTTAATATAACAGTTCGAATTTTTTTTTTATATACAGTGTGTCCCAGGATAGATGTAACAAGAGGTGTAATGGACCAAAAATTTTGGAATTTTGGAATGGTATTTGGGGATTGAGTCCTGCTTGTTGTAAAACTAAAGTATACCAAAAATGACTTGATTCGGTATTCTACAGGGTGTTTAATAAGCAAAGTTGTAAAAATCACCACTAATAAAGTACCTTTATTTTTCAAAATATGAAAAAATTCCACTAAGAAAAGTTATTTAGAATGCAATTTTATACCTCTATACCAAATTTCAGGAATATAAAATTATTTTTTTGAAACTTCCCATTTTTTCAATAAATTAGTATTTTATTTTGAACCATTCAAAACTGTATAGAAATTATTTTTTGTGAATTAATATTTAAAGTTATGTAGAAGCTTAAATTAGGCTATGAGAAAAGCCGTGGATATACATTTATCATTTATTAATGACATTGACATTACTGACGTTTGATCAATTACATTACGTTTGACAGATATGTCAAACGTAGTTAATATTATCCTTAATTTATGTTCCAAATTTACGAACCAAGCATAAAAAATTAAGTGAAAATGGTACTCACAGTGCGTGAAAAAATTTATATTGTGCAATGCTACGGAATTGGCGGTGAAAACTCGCTAAGAGAAGTGGTAAGCCAATTTAATTTGAAATTTCCAAACACTGCTTTGTCACGTACTCAGGCTAAGAATAATTAAAAAGTTTCTGGCTACTGGTAGTGTTCTTAACATGAAAAGAAAAATAAAAGCATATGATGAAGACAATGTTGGGGCTATTATAGCTCATGCCTCTGTTATAGAAAATCCTAGGATGCCACTAAGAGAGAGATCAGCTCTTATTAATATTAACAAGTCTGAACTCCAAAGAATTTAAAAGGCAAAGAAAATTAGGGCATATAAAGCAAATTATAAACATACGCTTGAAGAGGGAGATGACGGCCGTAGGTTGGATTTTTGTTTGACCATTGGAGAAAAAATCATGGAAGAGAGATTTTTTCATCATTTCATAATTTTCTCAGATGAATCCACATTCACAACCAATGGTGTTGTTTTATCTCAGAATTGTCGGTTTTGGGCCTCTGAAAATCCAAATTTTAGAATTCACTGTAGAAGACAATATTATAAAAAAGTGTTTCTTATAAGGTTGGAGTTATTGGACCTTATTTCATTGAGGGAAGGTTAAACCAGCTCACTTATTTACAGCTTCTTGAAAGATTTTCTGAAGAACATTTAAATATTTTAAGAGATATGCCTTTAGTTCATTTTCAACATGATGGCTACAGAAATGGTTAATCGGTGGTTGAATTTAAATTTTGGAGAAAATTGGATTGCCAGGAATGGACCGATCAAGTGGCCGGCGAGATCCCCAGACCTATCAATAGGCAGCCTCAAGCAGTTGGTTTACGCTGAACCACTTCCTAACGATGTAGCAGTATTGAAGCAGAGAATTACAGACGCCGTAAACTCCATACCGTTAGATCATATTCGAAACAGTTTTAAGGACTTCAGGCGAAGGATCGAAATGTGTGTGGATGTGGGTGGTAGCTACGTCGAATAATAAAAAAATTGTAAACATTATTTTGTATTGGTCAATAATTAATTTGTTTGTGAATCTGTTATGTTTTTGACATTTATTACTTGTTATAATTTTTAAACCTCATTAATCTTCTGTTAGTAATTGTTTCTTGTTTTACAATTATGTAGTTCGATTAACATTATACCTTCTTACATCTCATATATTCAATTTTTTATTTACCAATAGCCTACTTTTTGAGATGATTAACATTTGCTCCTACACAATTTTAAATATGAAAAGTTTCAAAAAAATAATTTTATATTCCTGAAATTTGCTATAGAGGTATAAAATTGTATTCTAAATAACTTTTCTTAGTGGAATTTTTTCATATTTTGAAAAATAAAGGTACTTTATTAGTGGTGATTTTTACAACTTTGCTTATAAAACACCCTGTAGAACACCAAATCAAGTCATTTTTGGTATACTTTAGTTTTACAACAAGCAGGACTCAATCCCCAAATACCATTCCAAAATTTTTGGTCCGTTACATCTACCCTGGGACACACTGTATATATATAAATTAATTGCAAAAAAAAACAATTAATATTTTGCAACAGGACAAAGTGCATTTTTTTTTTAACTGTTTAACGTCGGCCTATTTCCGCTACCAGGGCCTATCACCGACGCCAGGAGACGCTACCCCCCAACCTGGAAATTTTGCCGAACCTCTTCCCTTAAGAAGAGTAGGGATCTTTTACTTGCCTAACATTTAATAGACAAGGGACCGCCTGCTTTACATCCCCTCCGAAGGATGGTATATCCACTACGCAATCCTCGTCTGAAATTACGTAACTTCCGAGTATACACTGATATACAAGCCTCTAGAAGGTGGGACGAGAACGCTGTATTTCCTTCCCAAGATTGGGAGCCCATCTAAGTACTAACCGCGCTCGACGTTGCTTCAACGGAATATCGACTGATATTCTCATTGAAGTCGCCTCTACGCTCGCCCCTAAGTGCATTTTATTAAGGGTAAAAATATGTACTATTTCTCATATCGTTAACATACAGATTTTATATATGTTTCTACAGTACTTCAAAGTTCGAGGGCCGAAAAATTCAATTTTTTCAGTATTTTGCCATAAAATGTGAGGCGGAAAGCAAAAAGGGACCTCTTGTCGGCGATGTTAATTTTTCAGTACAGTTGAAATTAGTGGTTAGTGAAATATTATCAATTTTCGGATTTTGTCCTTTACAAGTTGTAATCGATTACAAAACCGATATAATTGAATGAAACACTTAAAATAATCGATAAAGCAGTCAATGTTCAGTATTGTTCAGCCCTGGAAAAGGTACCTCCTGTCACTTATGGAGAAATAACATGGGACCGACAAGAGGTCCCTCTTCATAAACGCACTAGTAACTTAAACAAAAAAATCATAGAGACATGATTTTTGCACCAAATCGTTCAGAATTAGAGCTTAATTCATTTAATATCAATAACTAAAAATCGGAAATTGCCGACAAGAGGTCCCTTTTTGCTTTCCGCCTCACAAATGTTAACAATCAAAGATTCGTTCTTTGCGTATATCTACCTTATAGGGGAGCTCATGACGAAGAAATTGACGTGTCGAACGTTTTTCTATGACCTTTAGAAGCGAAGATTTAAGCAAAAAACTAAGTTGCAAAATTCATTTTGTTTACAAAAAGTTAAATAACAATTAAAGCCGCCATTTTGAGTGGTTAACACTATTTTTTTCGGATTCATGAGGAAATTCTGTAGCCATATTTGGCTAGTCCCAAAATTTCCCGAAAAATCGTTATTTTTGAAGCTAAAATCACCGAATTATAAATCCAGTCAAATCAGAAGTGGGATTAATACTTACAGTACTGCCTATCCTAAACTAGAGGCATTCGAGGAACTACTTGGCCTTCGTGCGACAGGCGGCGGAGGTGCGGGCCGGAAATTCATTGAACTGGCCGACATGTAAAACTCATCCCCATCCACGTCCTCACCGGAGGAGGGGGTTGGTGACGGCGAAGGCGGCGACAACACTCTGTCCTCTTGGTCCTGCAGGATTTGCCTGAAGTCCTGGATGGACTCGTTGAGGGACCACAGTTGGGAGAGTAAGGAGAGGTCTAGTTGGCGTAGACTGTACTGTAAAAAAAAACTTGGAATTAGGACATATTACATAAATATAAATGGCGAAGGCATAATCCAAAAATTATACACTAATCAACTAAATTATCTCCTTGTCCAAAATTTGTCATGATTTTGAAGTTGATTGATTTTTGACCGTTTGTCCGACACGAATGATATTTTTGTTGTTTTGTAGGTTAACTCTTCTGAAATGAAAAGTCCTGCTGATTATAAGTAAAAATTATTTTTTCTTCAAACGGTTAAATACAGAGGGTAACAATAAAGCTGTTTTCTTAATTCAAGACACCATGTGGGAATCACCAGCAGCAAAGTTAAAATCCCATTTAGGTTCAATTATTGTAGCCTCAACTATTCTTAACATTTTCGTTTTCGATACACTTTTTTATGTTTGCTGTTAAGAGAGATCTACCGGGTGGCAAAAAATACAAAGAAAAATGTTAAAAAGGGGGCCTTTTGACCATCCGTGGTAAAGTGTGGAAGCCATCTTTTTTTTTTTACTAATTTTGGGGAGCTGAAAACGAATCCGTCATCCGCTTTGGCGGAAAATCTCGGGAACACTATAGATATTACATTTTTTTAAATGTTATCAATTAGTAAAATAAATATTATTCCATTGGTAATATTTGTAAATATTTAAAATGATGTTTTACATTTTGTTAAGAAATACATATGATCTTGTTTTTTGTTATTTTTATATTCTTGGTTACTGGTGAGCTAAGTAAGTGAGCTGCCACAAACACATTAAAAAACAACCCTTATTTGGAGTTGTTTGGAATTGATATTAGTCTAAATACTAAGTTTCGATAACTAAGTAGAAAAAGAAGTAAAAAAAACAAATTCACCCCTTCAACCCTCCTCGCCATTCCCTCTAGGGAAGGTACTAGAGAAGCTACTATAACTGCTATTTAGTTATTTACAAAAAAGGGGCTTTTTTGGCCCATCCGTGGTGAAGTGTGGAAACAATTTTATTTTTACTAATTTTGGGGTGCTGAATACGAATCTGTCATCAAAATTGGCTAAAAACATCGAGAAAACAGTTAAAAACAACCCTTTGTAAGGGTGCCATTTAAATTGATATTAGAACTTGCAACAAATAGTTATTCTTTAGTGTAGGAAATTCTTTCAAAATACTCAGTTTCGTTAGGTAAGTAAAAAAAGAAGCAAAAATTCTAAATTCACCCCCCCCCCCCCGTTTCCCTCACCCTTCATCGCCCATAAGGTTATTTATTTATTTAAAAAAACAAACAAAAATGGCTATTATCAGATCATAACATAATGTCATTACTTCTGAATACTCTTACAATCATCCCCACCAATTAAGGTGATGGATTTTATCTTCTAGAGTTCTTATTGGTTTTAATTGCAAAAGAAATCCCTAATCACCCAGTCTGATGTTTTTTTATCATAATAAGGTGATTTAGTCGATTCAGATGAATATTTGAATTGGGGTTGGGGTGTACGGTGTGCATATCACTACCCAGAAAATATTACTTGTTTTTTATATTAAAAAATTCTTTAATTATTTAAAAAACTAAATAATTTTTTACTATAAAAATCAAGCAACATTTTTTAAAGGGGATATTGACACCCTCCCTAGAGGGGTAAGAAATATTCAGGAGTGATCTGAATTGGCCAAGTCTCCGTAATATGATAAAAAAATATCCAACTGAGTATTAGGATTTTTTTTGTAATTAAAACCGATCAAGGTGAGACCCACTCCTGTCAGGGGTGAGGAGGCATATGAGTGACTCAGAAATAATCAGATTATTATATTCTGATAGAAACCACTTAATGAGGTGATCTGTTTTTTTTTAATATGTAAATAACTATATAGTAGTAGTAGCTTACAACCTTCTTAGGGATGGTGAGGGAATGACGAGGAGGGTTGAAGGGGTGAACTTGGATTTTTTACTTCTATTTCTACTTAGTTTTCGAAACTTAGTATTTAGACTAGTATTAATTCCAAATGAGGGTTGTTTTTTAATGTGTTCCCGACACTTTTCGCCAAAACGGATGACAGATTCGTATTCAGCGCCCCAAAATTAGGAAAAAAGATGGTTTCCAGACTTTACCACAGATAGGCTAAAAAAGCCCTTTTTTTGTAAATAACTATATAGTAGGTACCTTTTTAGGATGGTGAGGGAATGGCGAGGAGGGTTGAAGGTGTGAATTTGGATTTTTTACTTCTTTTTCTACTTAGTTATCGAAACTTAGTATTTAGACTAATATCAATTCCAATGTCACCCCCAAATAAGGGTTGTTTTTTAATCTGTTTCCGAGATTTTTCGTCAAAACGGATGACGGATTGGTTTTCAACACATACGTACTAGTTACAACAAATAATTACTAATGTAACACTGAGTACTATGATTCATTAATCCAGTCACTTTATATATCACTTTACTTCTTCTTGATCTGTTCTCACTGACCATCTGAACGAACTGAACTGTACTGTGCGGTCAGTAGCCTTCTATTTATAAGTGGCTCTGGAATATGCTGCATTTATCTAGTAGAGGTCAGCAGCTTCTGGATGGTTTCTAGATGCCGACACCGCGCGTCATCTCTGGGACGATTGGCAAAACTAACTAACTAACTTAATTTTCTGTTATATGGAACTCGGGGGGAATTCTTATAGGTGTCTATAGGGGTATAAAGCTGCAATAATATATTTTATAGAAAAGTCAGGATATTTGGACAACGCGAGCTGAGATACCCTATCTAAAAGGTGTGAAGAATTTTAATTTTTTTTAGTATCTATATTTTTTAATCCAGGAACGTCTAGTTGACGTTGAGGAATATAAATAATCTTTGTAACTCAAAACCTTTCGTGTCGTTAGCAGCCAGCCCAACCCTAGTCTTAAAAATCATTAATCTATCGCGGATCTCGAAATGCTCCGTTGTATGTCAAGATCTTTCGCAACGTAACCGCTCCAATTAATTTGCATGGAAGAGGGCACGTTGTTTTACGGGCGGTGACCGGTTTTAAAGTAATCTCAGAGTAAACAAAGCCATTTAACGTCCTACTGAGCAGCATTTCAACGGCATAACTTCCGCGTTTTAAACCTGAACCTGCCACAAAAATGATCTGGAACTACATTTCAACGACTGACACCCACAATCTCTCGCAATCATCGACGTAAATAAACGTGTTAACGATCTATGTTTAATAAGTTGGCTTGTACGATGACAGGACCGCGAGTACTGTTAGTTTAAGATGTTCTTTTTGTTGATAGATGGAGTGCTTCTGGTGTGGATTATGTTGCAACGAAAATATACAAACAGCTAGGGAGCTGGTGGCAATACGGGTATATGATTTCATTGTAATTAAGAATAATATGGAATGAAGGTATTGTTATAGTAGATCGATTAGAGAAGCTACTGAGTTTGATTGTTGCTGATTTTTTTAACACCCGTGTTATAAGTTTGACTCGTATGTTTGTTTGTCTGTTTGTCTGTCTGTCTGTTTGTGGTTTTATATCTCTTCAACGGGATTTTGATGCAGTTTTTTTTATTTGAAAGAGTATTTTGTCGAGAAGGTTTTTAGTAAGGTTTCATCTCGGGAGATCTTCAGGGAGCGGCACATCCTCTATATATATATGATTATAAGAGGATACCCTGATTGATTTTTTTTTTAACCACCGACCCAAAAAGAGGGATGTTATAAGTTTGACTCGTATGTTTGTAGGTTTGTTTGTCTGCCTGTCTATCTGTCTGTCTGTGGTTTTATATCTCTTCAATGGGAGATCCAATTTTGATGCAGTTTTTTTTATCTGACTGACTAATCTATCAACTCACAGCTCAAACCGCTGGGCCTAGAAACTTGAATTTTTGTATAGATGTTTCTCAAATGACGTAGGCAACCACCAAGATTTTTTTAAAATTTGGGCTCTCAGGGGATGAAAAAGGGGGTTGAAATATTAGGCCTTTTCTGAAACGATTACATCTAGAAGCATAAAATTTGGTCGAAATACTCTTTTTCTTTTCTTTTTAACCCCCGACCCAAAAAGAGGTTATAAGTTTAACTCGTATATTTGTATGCCTGTCTGTCTGTGGCTTTATATCTCTTCAACGGGAGATCCGATTTTGATGCAGTTTTTTACTATTATTATTATTTATTTTTTTCTTAAAATTATATAAAAATTGCATACAAAAATACAATTTTTTTTATTAAAATTAAATAAAACACAAATATATTTATAATAGAACCGGTCTTGTAGACCGTGTGCGACTAGTAGAAAACAAAATTAGACCGCGTCGGCTTAAAGGTTGAAAAGTTCTGTGTGGGACTCGTGATATAATAATACGCTATGTTGTATGTATATGTTTAGCTTAAAAAGTATAAAATGAAATTAAATTACAAATTTTAAAAAAACACAAAGACACAAAAATATCGACTAAATAACTAATATAAAAAAAATAAATTAACACAACTTTAAAAATTATGAAATAATATGGAATATTATAATTTTAAGAAAAATTTGGGCTCATTTAATCAGTTCAATATAATTAATTTTGATTCCATATACGAACTCTTATGATTTTAATCTAGCTTACATTTTCTTTATGTCCTCGAGATTTGCTTTCTTATACGCATGAATATGTCGGGGCTGCTGTAAAGACGAACTACTAAATAGTTATATTCAAAACAGCAGCTCCCGATATATTCATGAGTATAAGAAAGCAAATCTCGAGGACATAAAGAAAATGTAAGCTGGATTTAAATCATAAGAGTTCGTATATGGAATCAAAATTAATTATACTGAACTGATTAAATGAACCCAAATTTTTCTCAAAATTATAATATTCCATATTATTTCATAATTTTTAAAGTTGTGTTAATTAAATTTTTTATTTTAGTTATTTAGTCGATAATTTTGGTGTCGGGGTTTTTTAAATTTAATTTTATAAATAAATGAATTCCAAATTTGCAAAAAAAAAACGCTCCTATATTATTTTATTGTTTCAGTCATTGCTATAAAATTGTTCATGTATCAAAAATATAAATATAAAAACGGTTGGCTGAAATCCATGGCCGATTTGTTTATAAAACTAATTGTTAATTTGTAAAAAAGCGCTTAATTTGTTAGTTTTTATATCCTTAAGTAGAGAAAAACATTGGCTGCGTGTACGTTGCCGATTTTCAGAAATAATTCCAATTTTCTCCAAAAAATATCAAAGTATGAAAATAGTCCAAAGGGGGAATTTTGCCCTGCATAAAGTGGAGTAGTAATGATTTTGATATATGTTGTTTAAGTCAAGGCCAATACAAGTTTTCGATCTGGGGGGGGGGGGTGGGTGGTGTAGGCGGGAGCCGCCATCTTGAAATAAAGGTTCAAGACAAAATTGAAGAGGACAAAATTTCCTAGGATGATGGATTTACGAATTTTTTTTTATTAAATAATGTACGCTTACAACACAGTATATTACGGGACACCCTGTATACACATACAAGCAAAGGAAAAAGAAAATAATTGTAAAAAACCATTTCTTACTTTGGTTCAGTGTTATAGATTTCACATTTTTAATATGGAAATAGAGTCACTTTCGATATAATTTTCCACTAAAAAATGTATAAACTGATTCACTCGACTGTCTTGTGGTTTTTCGCTCATAAAATTTTCGTTAGTTTGTTTGTTAGTTATTCCTTAATTTTTCTGTATCCCAATAAGAAACACAGAAAAATTAAGAAAATGCCACAACCAACATTTAGGCAATATCTAGTTATTCCTACTTTTAGTACATGGGAGCAGTGAGCGCAGTTCAGTATGGGAATAAAGTACCTGATTTTAATGTGAGCGCAATTCGAGTGTCCCTATCTAGATAGCGATAAAAGCTTTGTAAAAATAACACAGGCCGACAAAAAAAGGGGGGGCTATTATTTTGATCAGAACCTATGTTTTTTGGCATGCTAAAACCGATTTTGTTATTTAAAGAAATCTACCTGCATCAGTTTTTATCTACCACCCCTTTCATCCCCTATAAAGGGCAAAAAAGGTCTTGTCCTTAGACTCTGATACAATTTTTCTGAAGTATTTTGATGTGCTGAAGCTAATTTTGGACAAAAAAATTTTCTATCGTGTTAGTTTTCCTCTGTCACCCCTAGGAGATAAGATATAACGATAATAGAAAAATAATAATTTTATTAAATAATTTAATAATAATTTTAATAGTGATCGCGCTGGCCACATGACTGGTTCATTAGTTCAAAAACTCGTCAGTTCCATTTTTCAGAAAACTTAAATATCTCTCTCCAGTCAGTGAGTGGGTCATCAAAAAAGATGTTACTCATAATGCCTGCCCAAACATTAAAACCAAACCGTTCTTGAAAATTGCCTTGCCTTAAGTCTTGGATTTTCTTCCGGCCAGTACCTCAATTATTTCTATTGAACATACCGATGTTTGTGAAACGAGATTCGTCAGAAAATAATATAGTATAGCGAAAGTTTGGAGATCTAATTTCATTGTCTAAAAGCCATCTGCAACACTGAAACCTCCGCATAAAACCGTTTTGATATAATGCTTGGTGAAGCTAGTATTATAACTAATTTGTTTTTTACAAATTTTTGTTACACTTTCTCTTCCTATGTCTAATTCACTTGCAATTTCTCATATTGAGATACTAGGATTGATTTCCACTGACAATAATTGGCATTTGGGGTTCTTGAGCTGCTCTCTCTTGTCTCAGCTTCCTTTACTCTAAGAAAATAATGTCTGCCAGGATGATTTCTTAGTGGATAGCGCTCTACATATAAATCGCAGGATGCCCGGCTATTTCTGCGACATTCTCAGTATAAACCATGATTTTTTAATAATGTCATAATTGTATTTTTGATCATTTATCGAAGCAAAATAAAACGTTTTTTTTTTTTGGGGTCACGGAGGCCTAGATGAAAAATTAAATTTGCTCATAAAAATGTCAGTCATCAATATTTTTATCTGAATATGCCATAGATATATTAGTCCATACGAAACTTGCAAAAAAAAGTCTAAAACCCCAAAAGTGCAAGGGTAGCGACAAAATATATCTACTCCCCCTCTCGAACTACCTCTAAACGCAAAAAAACCACCCCTTCTCTTCCATTTTTTGTTGTTAGACATGCGAGGACTTGTTGGATCGGTTTCTTTTGAGGAAACTCCCCCGGGGGGTCGTTAGGATGTCTGGTTGCGAAATTTTACAGGACATATTGAGTTTCCTCAAAAAAAACCGATCCACAAGTCCTCGCATGCCTAACAACGAAAAATGGAAGAAAAGGAAATAGAAATAAATAGAAATAAACTTTATTGCTGTAGATCTTGCAAAGAGAAAGACATTAGCATTGTCAAAATAATCAAATATTAAAATAAAAACTTACAATAAAATAACATATATGAAACATTAAAATATGTGAAATGTATAAAAAAGGAGAGCTGAAACATTAAAATATGTGAAATGTATAAAAAAGGAGAGCTGCAAAAGGAATAAAACAACATACAACTAAAATTTGCCTAAAACTAAAAATGTAAAAGTGTAGATACGGTTAATATAATTAACAAATAATAAATTTTTTTATGTATTTAAAAAATCACTAAAAGAATAAAATGCATTTTCAAATAAATACAATTTAAGTTGTTTTTTAAATAAATTAATATTATTTATCGATTTTAATTCGCTTGGCAGGACATTGTAAGCCTTAACAGCGTTATAATGTGGACCTTTTTCATAAAAACTGTGGTGATGAATTGGTATTCTGAGATCAGGCCCATGCCTTGTTGTCATTACTTGATATATATCGTTATTTCTTCTAGACTCAGTTGGATTTTGTTTGACGAACAAGACTAATTTGTATATATACAGGGAAGGGATGGTAAGTATTTTCAATTCTTTAAATAAAGGTTTACAAGAATCTCTGTAAGAAGCATTCATCATGCATCTAATTATGCGTTTTTGGTTAATAAATACTTTCTGCCATACTTTCAGAATATTATTGCATATTCTAAAATACTTTGCACACATGAAAAATAAAATATTCTTAGACTGTCTATTGAAAGCTGGTTTCTCATAAAACGTATTAGATAACAGGACGAATTTAATCTTGATATCAATGTATTAGTATAAGATTCCCAGTTTAACCTACTATCTAGCGTTATGCCAAGAAACTTCGCATTGTCCGTTTGTTTAATGGATGAACCATTTAATTGGACGTACAAAGAATAATCAAGGTTAGTACTTGGAGAAAATACAACAAGGGTAGTTTTACTTCCATTTAGGTTCAAGCCATTCGAGTCACAATACTTCGTCATGCTTGAAGATATTATATTAAGTCTGTTTGCACAAGCCACTACGGATTCTTCAGCCACCATACAGGAATTATCATCAGCATATTGATATAAAGTATCTATGTTAATATGATCTTTTAAGTCATTTGTATACAGAATAAACAATAGAGGCCCAAGTATAGATCTTTGAGGCACTCCTTGTAATACATGAACTTTATCTGAAAAAAATATTTGAAGTGTTCCATTCTTAAAAGTTGTTACAGCAGTGACTTGAAATCTATCAGTAAGATATGACTGAAGTAGTTTGTTACATGTGCCACGTATACCATAACAGTTTAACTTGTCTAACAAAATTGCATAATTAATGGTATCGAAAGCTCTTGACATATCGAAGTAGAGGCAGGCTACCTTTAAATTTAAATCAAGTGCTGTAATAGTTTTTGATAATGAGTGATAAATAGCCTGTTCCGTTGAGCAATGAGGCACAAAGCCGAATTGACAATCTTTAATTATTTTATGTTTAGTAAAAAATGAAATCATTCTATTATAAATGGTCTTTTCAATAATCTTAGAGAAACACGGTGGAATTGATATATTTCAACATTTTCCTTATCGCCTTTTTTATATATGGGAATGGTTTTATTAATTTTTACTTTACTTGGAAATATTCCTTCAGAAAGTGGTTCAGAGATTTCTACGATTACTTTTTTTATTAAATAAATGGGTACTTCGTCTAAACCAGTTGATTTCTTACTTGGCATTGCAAGAACAATATTGATGATTTCTTGAGCATTAGTAGGATTTAAAAACAAATTTGATTGATTTTGATTAATTATATTTGTTCTCTCCCCGACAAGTTGTGTTGGAGAAAGAGAGAAATGTTCACTGAATAAACGTACCAAAGTTTCCGGGTCGGTTATTTTATTATTGTTTAGCTGGTCCTTAATAATTAATTCCTTTTGGTGTTGTTTATTCTTGTTACTAATACATTTATTAAGTAGCTTTTGATTTGAAAAGGGGTGGTTTTATGCATTTAGGGGTAGTTGGTTGAGGGGTGGGAAGCTAAATAATATCAGCATCATGTTCCTCGCCCTTGAAAACGTGTAAAAAATATTTTCGGTGCGTTTGGATGTTTTTTGCATATTCCGGTATTGAGGGAGGGGGTTGCTTCAACCCCCGGGAGTCGTTAGGATATCTGGTTGTGAAATTTTACAGGACATAATTGAGTTTCCTCAAAAAAAGCCGATCCAACAAGTCCTCGCATGTCTAACAACGAAAAATTGAAGAAAAGTGGTGGTTTTTTGCGATTAGGGGTAGTTCGAGAGAGGTAGGGATCGCGCGAGTATCACCATCGTGTTGGCCGTGCTGGAAAACGGAGGAGTAGACATATTTTGTAAAATGACCTCCTGAATCAAGAAATGTAAAAATATACAGGGTATTCAATTTAAAAATCCAAAGTTAGCATTATTTCCGGTGAAATCGGAAGCGACAGAAAATTATAAATCAGTCGAATTAATGCATATTTAGTCGTTATTTGACGTGCCCAAATTTGAAATTCATATACTGCAAGATCAAGATATAGGGGTGAGTGTAATTTTGTGGTCGCCTGGTAGAGATTCCATATAAAATTCTGCGTCGATTGACATACGTTTGAAGCGCTGTGATAAATGACGCAGAATGCGCCGGATGCACAATAACTACGTATAATAAGACTTAAAAAAATATTAAAATCCTATTTTTAAAACTCAGCTTGAAAAATAAACTTTTAATAGGTAGTATCCCAGATAATCGATTTGGCAAGAATGAACTTTCACAGTTTTAGCCAAATTAAATTTAACATCCGCCTATGGAAAAGTCTACCGTCAGCACTGACAGAAACGTACACTCAGAACGAGATACGACAACCGACAACCGCACTTTTATCAAACGGTACACGGTCGGTTGACTTCACTTTATTTTTTTTGCAAGCATTCATTCCTTTTGTTTCGTTTCGCATACTATTTACGACACTTTTAACGTTAATTTATCTAGAATATAACTTTACATGTATTTTACATACGCTTATCTTGTCTATAAACCACAGTTAAATTTTGTTTAAATCGTGTTTTCTCAGCAAATTCTTTAAGTTACATTCCAAATCAGTAAAATAAGAAAAAACAGACCAAAATATCTTTGATATGGGATCGAAACTACCCGAAAATTGAAGCGGACCACCCTTAAAAACGGGACAATTTCCAAGCATTGATAACTGAGGATTTCAACCAACATTGGAATTTTCCAGAACCAAAATATATCACATTCTAATAAAATCTGTGTACAAGTCAATAAATGTACTTCTCAAGATCTTCAGATGACGTAACTAAAGAAAATGATTTCGTAATTCGACAATTTCTCCTCTACCTGAACCGATTGAAAAAAATCTTTGATAGGCTTTTAGAGAAAACTTGATAGAATGATACCAGACTATTGAAATCAACAAATTTTTTTTTTTTGATTTTCGCACGAGAAAAAATGTTTCCTTAAGTTTTCAATAGCCTACACGGAAAAAATCCTAAACTGTCTCCAAGAGTAGTCCTATTCTTGTAATTTGAAATTTGATACAAGTGTAAAAGTATAAAAACTAAATACTTCAGATCGTAACTTTAATTGGCATTTTTCAGACGAAGTTATGCTCCTCGCTCTATAATGCGCCGCCCCTGTTATCTAGGTAGGTAGGCATAGTTATTAAAAGTTTCTGTATTAAACTCGCATTTATGTATTAATTTATACGCAGGTAATTATTCATTTTAATAATAACTTTCTTTATCAGTATTTGTAGTAAAACTAAAATAGAAAGTTCCGACGATCATAAGTATTGAATGGCATATTATGATTATTATTTATATACCTGCAATTATTGTATTTTAAAATTAGTTCGCTTAATACGTTGATGGAGTAAAATTTGCTGTAATTATGACGGGATAAGTATGTGGCCTGTATGTGTATCAGATCGAGTCATTGTATAGACTATCTGCAAAAAACTAAAAATGAAAAATCATACTATCTGCAGGGGGAAGTGGCTACAATGAAGATGACTGCGACCGCTGCGGGTGGCGAAACGAAAGAACTTTATGTCAGTTATTTAACAGTTGACAGTTAAAAATCGACAAAATAAGAATAGAATGCCCAGGTAATTACTGATGTGTAATTGGTTGTACTTATAAGATGCTTCATAAGTACTTCAATGTAGGAATAGTAGTTTGTGCAACTAGAGTGAATATGATATCCATATCGCACGATAAAGAAGTTTGAGCACGACGCCGTAGGCGGAGTGCTTCAAATCTTTTGAGTGTGATATGGATAATCCACTCGAGTTGTACAGTACACTTTTTCTACGACCAGCTTAAAAAACTACAAAATTTATTAAACATTAATATATTACACAAATACACACTGACAATACACACTGACAGTTATTTTGACAGCTTACGCACTAATATGATTTTAAAATGAATAGTTGTCTTATGTACTTAATACACGAACTGTGATTGGTCTGATTCATTTCATATCCATCCTAGAACTGATATGAAATATATTCGTTCAGTTAACTGGAATTGCCTACTTATCCATTCTACAGACTGTACAGAAAACAGCAAATTTACATAAGGGAGTAGAAAAAATATATGAAAATATATGACGAACCAACTGATAAGGATAGAAACTGAAAATGATCGAAATAAAACAGGATACACAGTTATAAGGACAATTCTACCTTTCATCAAGAAAAATAAATTACCATGTAGTCGGGAAGCCCACCCTAGCTGTGCGTGCACCCCCACTCCTAGGGGACAATGTTTTTCATAAATATTAAAACCTAAGGAACAATTTTAGACATGCCCCAAAAAAAAATTAGCTGTACTTTCAAATGGGCAAAAACTTTTTTCACAAAAAACACCGTGCATAAAATTTTCTACAATTTTGTTCCTATACAATATTTTGATAGGAGTTACCATTTTCCAGATAAATGAGTCCAAAATTAAGAAAACATGGAAATTCATATATCGGTAAATCATTTAGAGGAAATAACTGTGACAATTATTGTAAGGTGTATAATATAACCTATCTTATTAACATAACAAAAAATAAAATAAACTGAAAAAAATTAATAATAATAATAATATTATGATTTGCAGACATTTATCTTGAAAACGGTAACTTCTATCAAAACATTTCCTTAAAGGGAAACGGGAAAGATAAAACCCTAAAAATGTTACGTTCTCCCAAATATACCAAATATATTCGAACATTTCAAGATTTGGGGAGCAGCAGGAATATTGATGATAAATTAGTCGCATCATTAGAGGAATTTACATGTGCTATACAGGGTGATTCTTTTAAGGCGGCCATTAGAATATTTCCCACTTGCAGATGAGATAGCCATTTGAAATTTGGTATCCTACCATAGTCGACCATTGCGAGTCCGAAAATAATAATTTCAAAATGGCGGCACTTCCGGAAATACCGGAAGTCGATACCAACTTGCTTATTTTAAATGGAACACCCTATATATTTTCGACTTTTCGAAATTATCATAAAATGATTAATGTCAGTCATTCTCTTTTGATAAAAAATGCCAGCACATTTAAATTACACCCACGAAGACTTTTAGATTTGTTTATTATTTATGGAGAATGTGATAAAGTAATAATACCAAGAACATGTAACACATTTGCTAGTCGATACCCACTTCATTGTTTCAATTGCTTCATAGGCTTCTACGTTTTTTTGGATAAATTATAATTTTCAACAAAAACTTGCGAATAATTCAAAAAGTACATGTGTTAGATATAGGACATGCCGATATAAGTCCACCTCAAATTTAATTCTACATTCTACATTAATGATTGTTTCTAATCATGAGTAAGTTGATGACAATTTTTACTAAAAATTCTTGGACATTTAAGAAAATCGCCAATATTTCGAAAAGTTGTAACTTTAACCTCTACAATGCTTTTACTAGAAAAAAAGGAAATTTAATTTAGCATAATTTGATGTAAAAAAAACATGGTGTTCCATTTGAAATAAAAAAGTTTTTGAGGATTGAATTTGACAAAATGTAATGTGAAAAATAAAACTCTTGGTATACTATTTTGGAATCTAGTTTTTTTGTAAAGAGTAGCTCATCCTGTGTTCTTTCTACGTACCAAAGAGCAAATAAGGATCTCCTATACGAAGAAAGTTATAACGGTTCTTGCAAACCGTTCCACCAGTCAATTTTTTTATAGAATGTCTAATATCTCCGAAACTGCTCGGTTTAGGTATAGGGTGTGTACATGTCTTGACTCAGAATTGTATGGTCATTTCGAAAAGTCGAAAATATATAGGGTGTTCCATTTAAAATAAGCAAGTTGGTATCGTCTTCCGGTATTTCCGGAAGTACCGCCATTTTGAAATTATTATTTTCGCACGCACAATGGTCGACAATGGTAGGGTACCAAATCTCAAATGTCTATCTCATCTGCAAGTGGGAAATATTCTAATGGCCGCCTTAAAAGAATCACCCTGTATATGTATCAAAGAAATGCGCTAGCATGGACAAGCTTCGCCTAATTGCCATTAGACAGAAATGTGGAGACAAAGATTTGCCTTTATCAATTGATTGACTAAAATTCTTCAGGAGATGTTTCTAAATCAAATCATAATAGACGAAAGTGAGGATGGTAACGACATCATAAATGAAGCAATAGAGGAAGAAGAGAAATATTCGCTGTATGTTTTTTGTGTTTTTCTCCATCTTTTTTAATTTTTGTGTTAAATGACAAAAACAACATTTGCAAAAAAAATTTTTATAAACATGGACGCCATTTTGAAACTACAGCCAGTTTTTTTGGGGGGGACATATCTAAAATTGTTCCTTAGGCTTTAATCTTTAAGAAAAACATTGTCCCCAAGGATCGGCGGGTGCACATACAGTTAAGGTGGGCTCCCGTAGTAATGGGACCTGATCAAGATCACAAAACTTTTCGTAAAGGTACGCTTTTGGACTTGCTACCGTTTTTAAGTAATTCGCGGCACTGATTCAACCTAATGGTCTCACCTTTTCCCACTATACTTACATGTATTTTTTAGTTTTGCTTTAAATATTTTATACTGTTTTTGATTTCAGATGGCACTGATCCATACAGTTTTGGCGCAAAAAGCTAGAACAACGTTGCCTTACAAGGGACACCACGTAAAAAAAACGCGTCAATTACTTTACCTCTGGGGTGGCGTGTCAACAAGTACAATATACAATATTCGAGATTCTTTAAAAATTGCGATATTTTTTATAGGTGAGAGGGTGGAAGCGCCACATTTATTATATTTTTAAGTGGAGTTTAATGCTACTGCTTTAGTGTTAAGCATTTAACTTTAAAGTAGATTATAGTAAAGATTGCAATTTATTGTGTTAACTGGAATCAACCCTTAATGTGTGCGCCGTATTTCCCACGGTACTATTAATTTTAGGAAAAAAATTGTAGAGGCGTTTTTATAGAGAATTTTATAAGGAACAATTTTGTACATAGGTGTTTTTATCAGAAAGTACACCATTCCCGAGATAATCTAGAAAACCTCAAAATGGAGGTGGAAGCGACCTCCTAGGGGATGAAGCACACTATTTAGGGGTGGGAACTTTTCGGTTTAGTAATTCTTATGCTATCCTTAACATTTCTACCGATTTTCAAAACTGTATGAATTTTGTCCGATATAATTCGTTATATTACAGAACTAATATTAGATTTGATTTATATAATTAATTTGTCTGCCCCACCTTAAATGTTCATTCATATAAAGCCCTAAGCATAGACTTGTTTTGTAGATTTTAGCGTACACGTGTCTTCTTCACTATTAAATGACACTTCTGAAAAGTGAGGTAAACTGGGTCAAAGCAAATGGTAGGTACACTGTATTTTTAACATTTATGATACAGAGCTTATAATCGAACTAATCTTTCAGGACCCTTAAATCACCAATTATCATAGATTTCACTTGATCTCAGAAATTGCCTTTATAATTGCTTATACAATGAAAAGTAATGAACCTAAAACTGTACCTTTCGGTACCCCGTACTCGGTATTTCCTGTTTAACTAAATACATCACCTATTTTAACACGTTCGATTTGACAAATAGCTTTTGAATACCTGTAGCACTAAATTTCTTATGCCAATTTTCTCCAATATTTCTAGTTAGTATTTATGGTTGACAGTGTCAAAACCTTTGCCAAATCGATAAAAAGACAACGAATAAATTTCCGTTACTGAACGCATTGTAGACATACCTAATCAGTTACTGAGAGAATTACATCTTGTGTAGGTTTATTTTGTTGAAAGTCGTATTGTTTTTCTGAAATCTAGATATATTTGTTAAGGTAGCCTTTTTTAAATGGTTTTCCCATGAACATTTGCGAAGTTGGTAATAAACGAAATAGGTCTATAGTTCTTTATACTTCTTTCCAAAATGTGTCCCCTCAAAGAACTCAACATTTTTAAATATTTTTAGTCCGAAAAATGTTATTTTCAAATTTCTTAGTCACCCTGAAAAAATGTAGGCAATGTGCCACTGCGTGCCACTTACATTTAACAATGCTTAAGAGACGAAATCAAATTTCCGTTTCGACATACGGCCGCGAGGTATTTGTCAAGTGGAATTTTACCTTCGCTTTGTTGTACTCCAGTAAATAATTCCCACAAAATATGAATTATATTATTCCACGTTCAGCAACCGGAAAATTATACAGCCAGCGTTTTGACTATTACAGCATAATAAGGTCGGTCATCCTTCCAGTTGAAAATAATAATTTTCTATTCAACCCATGTCGCTTAATTTAAGTGACAGAAAATTGATCGTCCTTTATTTCGAATTCGAAAGGCATCGTTCACATCTTCATTAGAATAAAATAATGTCAGAACGGACTATGTATGTACACTGTATATTAGTGTATATATGTGGTGTCTTCAGTAAACAAACTATTTCACAAAAAGTTATGCAAATGAAATACCGATAATGACTTTTCTCGTGTTACATACAAGGAATGACAGAAATTAAAGAATTTATTTATCTAAATATTCCAGTCGGTAAAGTAAAAAAAACCGCTGCCCAAGGAATCACTACTTCCACATCCAGATTCTCTATCCAAGTCACTCACAATGAAAAAACTTTGTATATGAAAATAATTGTTTATGGAACTTTAATAATATAATATTTGAAATCCTCTACCCCAAAAACCCATAGAACGATACCCCAGATCGGTAGTGGGGTGGGGGGGTGATAGTGGGGGGTGGATGAAGTAAAAAAATATTTTGAGGTTTCAGGTTCCTGTACATACACAAAATCACTTTTTTTTTTCATTCCCTTTAATAAGGGGGTGGGGGTGGTAATGGGGGTGGCTAATGCCAAACATTTTTTTGAGACCTTAGCTTCTCTTGTATATACTAAATACCAATTTTATGGACTCTTACCTGCTTGATTGACCTATTTACCCCAAATATACCCCAATTTACCCCCGAACCCTTCGACGGAACAAGATGAAAATATAATCTAGTTCTAGATCTCGTTAAAGTACATATGTGTACCAAATTTCAAGTCAATATCTTAAACGGTTCCACAAAAAAAAGTTACAGACAGACCGACAGACAGACCGACAGACAGACATTTTTTTTTCGCTCAAAGTTAAAATCTCGACGTTTCATGACATTTTAAGCTTATTTGGACAATAAAAATTTTTAAAAATTTTGTTGTTACTATACTTCCACTGGACGTGGAAGTAATACACCAGAAGCTCGCAAAAAATGTTATCTGAGATTTTCCTTCAGTGGAGAGGTTATACATCATAAAACTACAAAAACCTTCGGTGAAAAAAGCCTTATTTTACTGATAACTCGTTAACCGTTGAAGATATAAAAAAATTGCTCATCATAAAAAAGAAAGCTTGACTAATTTCCTAAAAAAAGTCCTATTGTAATTTTGTTGTATATGCCATGATTTTTGAGAAAATCGATATTGAAAAAAATTCAAAAATTTGTATTTTTAATGCGCGCGAATTTTCGTTTATTCGAAATTTATTGCGCGCGGCCTATAGACAAAATTGAATTGCTCGAAAACCATACAAGAAAAATCAAAATGTGTTTTGAAGGGGGTATAAAATACTCTCTTGTGTTGCCATTTTTGATGCTATTGATATTTATTAGTATATAAAAATAACAATATAATATAGTTATCTCTTAATTTTTTGCGTCTCTAACTATTCACAGGCCCATACAAAATAACTGACTTTAATATAAGTTATAAATGCATTATCTTTTAGTTCAAGGTAGTACTTCAATGCAGAAAAAATTAGGAATAAAAATAATCACATTTACAAATTTACCAGCAAAATTTTGACAATTTTTCATTTTCTTTTTGATTTTGCCAATATAGGCTATTGTCTATGTACAAAAAAAAAGAGGGTTGAAAGGAACTAAAACGTTAAAGGGTTTTTATTGTTTATTATGTTCAATTGACCCCAAGATATGAAAAAACCGCGGAGTGCTACCATTTACAGTGGTGCGTTTTTGAGATCGAAGTAAAAAGGTCCACTTTTCATATTTTTTTTTGCTCGAAAACTATGAATTTTTTCTATAAACACGTCAATAGAAAAGAGAGAGAGAGAATTAAATTTCCAATCGAAATGGCACTTTCAGAAGTCAAAATTTTTTTTTTTTTTTACAAAAATACGTCCAAAAAACAAAACAAAAAAAAAAGAAAAGCAATTTTTTATTTTTTTTTTATTTTAGCCTGTAACTATTTTTCGGGTACATTTAGGCATAGACATTGCTGCATAACAAAAAAAGCTGGCGTTTTACCCGTTAAAATGAGATTTTGTAAACAGTTTTACGATTAATAGTGACCGAGATATAGCGTTTCAAAGTTTACAACTTTTAACTTTTTTTGCAAATTTTTACTATTTTTTTTCAAATTTCGTCCTGTAACTTTTTTCTGAGTGAATTTAGGTGTAGACATTATTATATTAAAGTGAAAGCTGACTTTACGCCCGTTGAAATGGTGGCTGGTAAAAGTCTCTACGACAAGTAGAAACTAGATACAGCGTTTCGAAGAGTGTTACTTTTATTAACTTTCTTCCAAGAGGATGCTGACGTACTAATTGTAAATACTGCAAAAGATAAGGCATCCCAATCAGAAAATGTTGTTATAGTTGGTCAAGATGTCGATCTTCTTATTATCCTATCATTATTACCAGAAGAAAATGAAAATATATATTTTTTTAAACCTAGTATTATAGGAAATGTAACTGCCAAATTATATAACCATAATAGTTTCAAATTTAATCATCTACAAAAATACCTTGGCTTCGTCCATGCATTCAGTGGCTGTGATACAACCTCTTCCTTTTTTGGTATTAGTAAAAAGAAATTCTTGAGTTTCATTAATAAGAATATTTTGCTTTTGGAAAAGTATTTAAATGAATTTTTGTGTGAAAATGCAAGTCCAGCAGCCATCGGTTCTGCTTCTGAATGTATTGTAACATTACTATACGGTATGAAAATTGATGGCCAAAGCACCTGTCGCTATAAGTTATTTCAGAAGTATTCAACAGGTGCGAAGTTCTCATTGTCCCAATTGCCTCCAACAACTGATGCTGCTAAACATCATGGTTTAAGAACTTATTTGCAAATGCAACATTGGAAAGGAAATGTTGTAAATCCTCTCATCTGGGGTTGGAAAACTTCAGAAAATGGACTAGTACCAATTTTGACAAATAAACCTCCCGCACCACAAGTTTTGCTGGAAAAAATAGCCTGTAAATGGACCAAAGGATGCAGAGGAAACTGTGGTTGCAGGAAATTGGGAATGAATTGCTCCATTTTTGCAAAGAATATATGGGAATGAACTGTGAAAACGCTGATGTACCTCAAATAACGGAAGACGATGTTTACATAGATGCCGATGAAGAAATCGACTTTGATTTTGACAATATGTTAAATCCAGCATTTGAATAATTTCATAATGTAAGTTATTAATCTAAGTTATTTGAACAAAAAAAAAACAGAAGTGGAAAAATGTAAAAAGTTATTTTTTAAGTACAATAATCTACTATATCTAGACTGTATCTTGGTTACTATTGATCACATAAACTTCTATTGCAGACCATTTAAACAAGAATGCTGCGAGTACATTCCATGTAGCAATATCTGTATTTGACAAATAAGTTATAGGCCGAAATTTAAAACAGAACGTAAAAATTGGAAGAAAGTTAATAAAAGTAACACTCTTCGAAACGCTGATCTAGGTTTCTATTTGTCGTAGAGACTTTTACCAGCCACCTTTTCAACGGGCGTAAAGTCAGCTTTCACTTTAATATAATAATGTCTACACCCAAATTCACTCAGAAAAAAGTTACAGGACGAAATTTGAAAAAAAATAGTAAAAATTAGCAAAAAAATTAAAAGTTGCAAACTTTGAAACGCTATATCTCGGTCACTATTAATCGTAAAACTGTTTACAAAATCTCATTTTAACGGGTAAAACGCCAGCTTATTTTGTTATGCAGCAATGTCTATGCCTAAATGTACCCGAAAAATAGTTACAGGCTAAAATAAAAAAAAATTAAAAATTGCATTTTTTCGTTTTTTTTTGTTTTGTTTTTTGGACGTATTTTTGTGCCATTTCGATTGGAAATTTAAATCTCTACACACTTTTCAATTGACGTGTTTATAGAAAAAATTCATAGTTTTCGAGCAAAAAAAATTTGAAAATTGGACCTTTTTACTTCGATCTCAAAAACGCACCACGTTAAATGGTAGCACTCCGCGGTTTTTTCATATTGTGGGGTCAATTGAACATAAGAAACAATAAAAACCCTTTAACGTTTTAGTTCCTTTCTACAGTACATGGACAATAGACTAATATAACCATTTTCACATAGGTAATCCAAAGTTTGGCCGTTTTTCCCCCTCTCTTTTCAATTTCCTCCATTTTATTGAATAATTTTTTGAACTAAATTTTCAAGATGTTTGGGTCTTTTTTTTTATTTTTAGAAAGCAATAAAAAATTGGCCAAAATTTGGCTAACTTCAACATGCTCGTAAAGGACCCCGGAACAAAACCCATGAAAATGTTGATTCGGTGGAATCGGCTGAAATTTTGGTATTTTGTAATTTAAGTCATACTGATCAAATGTTCTTATCACATCAAGCCAATCCTATGGACAGTTTTTGAGATACAGCTTGTCAAAGTTAGGTAATTTGCGTCATTTTAGACACTCAAGAACTTTTTACTTTTAAACTATTAACTTTAGCAAAAAATTTCAAGGGTCAAAATATTTTTGTTCAAGTCCAATAAAGCTCAAGAAATTTTTTCAGATTTCTTTTATCAATTTTTAGGTTAGGTAAAATATATATATATGTCATATTTCGGCATGATTCGGTGGGATTGGCTGAAACTTTGCTATTTTGTAGTTAAAGTCATGCTGATCAAAAATTCCTATTGCACTGAGTCTATCCTATGAGTGGTTTTCGCTCCAGGTGTGCTTAAAAATGTCCCAACAACGAGGTAACGGGTAATCTATATGTACGTGTTTATGAATGGCTTCCAGCGTGTTTGTGTACTGCGTGCATGCGTTTGTGTGTATGTATGTGCCAGTGTATACAGAGAACTTGTTCCTGAAAATCCTATGGATGTTCTCATTAAAAAAAAATATTAAAAAATAACAATAAGTAAAAAAAAACACATAGAAAGTGAAATTAAAAAAATGGGATCATCCTGGTTGGCAATGAGAACGCTTTCATAAGAAACATAGTGCGGGTAAGAGCAGGTTCTTTGATAAAAATAATCACACACACACACACACACGTACGTACACAAACACGCTGAAAGCCATTCATAAACACGTACATGTAGATTACCCGTTACCTCGTTGTTAGGACTTTCAAGCACTCCTGGAGCGAAAACCACTCATAGGATAGACTCAGTGCAATAGGAATTTTTGATCAGCATGACTTTAACTACAAAATAGCAAAGTTTCAGCCAATCCCACCGAAGCATTCCTAAATATGACATATATATATTTTACCTAACCTAAAAATTGATACAAAAATTCTGAAAAAAATTCCTGAGCTTTATTGGACTTGAACAAAAATATTTCGACTCTTGCAATTTTTTGCTGAAGTTAATAGTTTAAGAGTAAAAAGTTCTTGAATGTCTAAAATGACGCAAATTACCTAACTTTGACAAGCTGTATCTCAAAAACTGTCCATAGGATTGGCTCGATGTGATAAGAACTTTTGCTCAGCATGACTTAAACTACAAAATACCAAAATTTCAGCCGATTCCACAGAATCAACATTTTCATGGGTTTTGTTCCGGGGTCCTTTGTAAATGTGAATATTTTTATTCCTAACTTCAATGGTTAACGAGTTATCAGTCAAATAAGGCTTATTTCACCGAAGGGGTGGTTTTTTGAACGGATTTTTGGGGTTTCGTGATGTATAACACCTCCACTAACAGTTACTGAAGGAAAATCTCAGATAACATTTTTTGTGATGGAAATTTTTATAATTATTGGACTAAAACAATAACAACATTTATTTTTCAGATAATTGATTACAAACTTCATCGGTCACTTTGTTAAAGCTGAAAATAATTTGACTTCGATATTTTTAATTTTATGTCAGTTTTTTTGACATTTTTTTGAAATCTTTGTCTTGCGCATAAAAATAAAATGAGAAATTATTTTCACTGACCAAAATAAAATACTGAACAATAAACGTTTTATTATGGCTTAACAAAACTTGTTAAAAATGCCATATAATAGACTATAGTCGGGAAGCCCTCCCTAGCTGTACGTGCACCCCCCCCACCGATCCTTGGGGACAATCTTTTTCATAAAGATTAAAGCCTAAGGAACAATTTATGGCGGCCATATATTAAAAAAAACTGTTGCCAATGTTGTTTTTGTCATTTAATACAAAAACTAAAAAAGATGGACAAAAACTTTTTTCACAAAAAACAACGTGCATAAAATTTTCTACAATTTTGTTCCTATACAATATTTTGATAGGAGCTACCATTTTCCAGATAAATGAGTCCAAAATTAAGAAAACATGGAAATTCATATATAGATAAATCACTTAGAGCAAATAACTGTGACAATTATTGTATTATCAACATAACAAAAAATAAAATAAACTGAAAAAAATTAATAATAATAATATTATAATTTGCGGACAGTTATCTCGAAAACGGCAACAATGGTATCTGGAAAATGGTAACTCCATCCAAATATTGTATAGGAACAAAATTGTAGGAAATTTTATGCACTTTGTTTTTTGTGCAGAAAGTTTTTCTCCATCTATTTTAGTTTTTGTGTTAAATGACAAAAACAATATTTGAAATTTTTGTTAACGGACGCCATTTTTTTTGACATGTCCCAAATTGTTCCTTAGGCTTTAATCTTTAAAAGATAAAGACTTATTTCTGCCATATTAGTCCACAGTTATTGATTAACTCTTCAAAAATCTCATTACCTCTGTATTATATTTTTCCTCGACATCCTTTATTGACCTTTCAATGGATACAGATATCTCATTTTCACGAGTGAAATTTATGTAGTGGAAATGTTTCTAGAGCTTCTAAAGCTTTATGAATCTTTTTGTGTTATTCTTATTTTCTTATTTTTCTGTTATTCAACTTTGATTCATTTACTCGACCTTGCAATGTACGGCTTTAGTTGATGCGTTTAAATTTCTACATAATCAGCCTGACAGGATAGGCCACTCAATTGTTATTCTAGACTATTACCAGTAATGATGTATGCATATGTTTCTCTTACGGTATACAAGTACGCGGTCGTAATCTCAATTTTTATTTATATTCGGCACCTCAAAAATAAATAAAGGAGTGTATTATTGAATATTACCAAAACATTATCATACCGATCGTTCTGTCCAGAATTTTATGCTTAATTATTTACTAAGGCTCGATATAACATTGTGTTTAACGATATTTTTCTAGTAGCCCAATCATTTTATCATTTCTTTTTATAACATTATGTCTTAAAATGCAGCAATCAATAAGATGTGTTCTCAATGAACCAGCTGAGGTAGAAATGCATATTAATGATATTAATCTTACACAAAAAAAGCAAACCAATACATATGATTTTTTTTAGGAAAATAATTAAGAAATATGTACCCACATATTTTTCTTGTGCAAAAAGAAATAAAAAGTGAGTTACCGAAAATAATCAGACCAAACGCCTAAGTCATGTAGACCCATGACCTGTCCTCTCTTCTATTTAAAACATTGAAAACACTACTGGACAGGCACATTAGAGACGAAATACTAAGGGAAAACCCCCTCGGTGAGCGTCAATATGCCGGGGAAAGTCAACAGACCTCGCGCTGGATGATTTACAATATTCTACTGTCAAAGTCATTAGATGGCAAAGAAATGGCAGTGGCAACATTTCTAGATATAGAAGGAGCGTTCAATAACGCAACAACTCAATCTCTAACGAATGCTTTGTTAAATAGAGGAGTTCCAACAGTACTCTCCGAGTGAATTAAAGCCAAACAGGATAATAATACTCAATCTAGTTAAGTAAAGGTGAGTACAGGCTGCTTTCAAGGACTACTATCTCCACTGCTGTGGTCAACCCTCGTTGACGAACTCCTACTAAGAATCAATTGAGTGGAAATTCAATTTGCCAGCGAGGTTAAATACCTAGGAGTCATTTTCGACTAAAAGAAAACAGAAAGAAAACCTTATTTTCGTCGAATTCTACGTTTTAGTGACAAATTTCTAATTTCCCTGGAACTGAAAAATATTTTATACGGAAAACTTTTGCTACACGCGTTTAGACATTAATGAGTCAAAAAAAAATTTCAAATGTCAATTTAAAAAATGTTAAAAATCGAAAAACCGCTGCCCAAGGAATCACTACTTCCACATCCAGATTCTCTATCCAAGTCGCTCACAACGAAAAAACTGTGTATGTGGAAATAATTGTTTATGGAACTTTAATAATATAATATTTGAAATCCTCTACCCCAAAAACCCATAAAACGATACCCCACATCGGTAGTGGGGTAGGGGTGGTGATAGGGGGGTGGTAGTGGGTAGTGGGGGTGGATGAAGTAAAAAAATATTTTGAGGTTTCTGGTTCTTGTACATACACTAAATCACATTTTTTTTTTCATCCCCTTTAATAAGGGAGTGGGGGTGGTAATGGGAGGGGCTAAAATTTTTTTGAGACCTTAGCTTCTCTTGTATATACTAAATACCAATTTTATGGACTCCTACCTGCTTGATTTATCCATTTACCCCAAATTTACCCCAATTTACCCCCCAACCCTTCGTCGGAACAACATGAAAATATAATCTAGTTCCAGATCTCGTTAAAGTACATACATGTACCAAATTTCAAGTCAATATCTTAAACGGTTCCAGAGTAAACGTGCGCACAAAAAAAAGTTACAGACAGACAGACCGACAGACAGAAATTTACTTACCTTAAGTTTGGAGTACATGGGTTCTAAGATGGCGCTTAAGATGGCCGGCGAATCTTTGTTGTATTTACGTTTCAAATGTGTTGAGCTCTCACTTTAATTGCAAATATTTCAAAAATGAAGTGTCGGAAAAAACTAAAAATAAGATGTGTTCATTTTATGTCTTTTGTAAACTACTCACTGAATTTGAATAACTTGAGTTTAAACATTATGAAGATTATTTAATTTTTACCACTAAATGTACTCATTTTTAACAAGGGACTTTCGTAAAATTAAATTTTAGATGGTCATTTTTCGAAATTCACTAATTATTGTGATGTAAAATTTTGTCGTGGTATGAAGGAATATCCTATTTGTATGTGGTAATTTTATTATTTTTTTTGTCCAAATCCTTCGTTGTTATTTACAAAAATGTGTCATCATGTCTTCAGTTATAATAGGCGAAAATGGGACATTTTTCAATATAACTTCATCAACGTAAGTTATTCAAGACTGGTTTGCAATAGGCACACAATGGAAACGTAATTTAAAAAAAATCCGCTACTTCCACACACCATTGGACGAAAATAGCTGTATCTTTCTTATTTTTAGAGGTAATCGGGTGGGCAAAACGAGATTTTGTAGCTAAAATGTGGGACTACAACTTATATTAAACAAATATTTAAAAAAACCGCTGCCCAAGGAATCACTACTTCCACATCCAAATTTTGTACGTGGAAATAATTGCTTATGGAACTTTAATAATATAATATTTAAAATCCTCTACCCCAAAAACCTATAAAACGATACCCCACATCGGTAGTGAGGTGGGGGTGGTGATAGGGGGTGGTAGTGGGGGTGGATGAAGTAAAAAAATATTTTGAAGTTTCTGGTTCTTGTACACACACTAAATCGCATTTTTTTTTCATCCCCTTTAATAATGGTGGTGAGGTGGGGGTGGTAATGGGGGTGGCTAATGCCAAAATTTTTTTTGAGACCTTAGCTTCTCTTTAATATACTAAATACCAATTTTCTGGACTTTTACCTGCTTAATTTACCTGTTTACCCCAAATTTATCCCAATTTACCCCCAACCCTTCGATGGAACAAGATGAAAATATAATCTAGTTCCAGATCACGTTAAAATACATACGTGTACCAAGTCAATATCTTAAACGGTTCCAGAGTAAACGTGCGCACAAAAAAAAGTTACAGACCGACAGACAGAAATTTTTTTTTCGCTCAAACTTAAAATCTCGACGTTTCATGACATTCTAAGCCTATTTGGACAATAAAAATTTTTAAAAATTTTTTTGTCGTTACTATACTTCCACTGGATGTGGAAGTAATATATAGAATGAGAAAAGGTGGACGGTTGTGAAATTTTAATTGTGAATTTTTACTTCTTTTTATATTAGTTTTAACTCCGAGATCTTAAAAGATACGAAAAAATTCATAAAAGCTTTTATCTTTCAGCGTAAAATTTGTAGTTGAACTAAAAAAAGAAAATTAAAATCGGATCAGCGGTTGCGGAGATAGAGTGCACATCCGGTTTGGCATAAAAACCAATATGGCGGACTTCCTCCCTCTTTCCGGGATGTCCACCTCATGGATTCCGACCTCATCAATTATCAAACAGCCTGCCTTGTCCACTGCTGAACATAGGCCTCTCTCAACATTTTCCATTTATTTCGATCCTGGGCATACTGGATCCAATTCGTTGTGACTCGTTTTATGTCGTCTGTTGGTGGACGCCCTCTATTCCTAAACGCATCTTGCCTGGGTCGCCACTCCACAATCCGTTTTGTCCATTTAACATTGGGCATCCTTGCTACGTGTCCAGCCCAATTCCACTTCAGAGAGATCATGCGTTCTATTGCATCACTGACCCTAGTTCTTTGTCGCATTGTAATTCCTAACATGGAGCATTCCATGGCTCGTTGAGCTACTCTTACTCCATTAGCTGATTTCTGTGATCCATAAGTCAACACAGGTAAAACACATTGGTCGAATACTTTACGCTTGAGGCATATGGGGATCTCGAATCTAAAGACGTCTTTAAGTTTTCCATACGCGGCTCAGGTCAGCCCAATTCCTCGATAGATCTCACAAGTCTGATTATCCCTGCCGATTTCAATTTCATGGCCTAGATATTTGTAGGATGTAACTTGGAAAATATCTTTTCCTTCTACTAAGATATTTCGGCTGGGGACTAGATTTTTCATAAATTGGGTTTTAGATGTGTTTATTTTGAGCCCGACTTTATGTGAAGCAGATGTTAATAGTGTCAGCATTGCCTTTGCCTTGTCTAATCTATCCGAAATCAGTACAACATCGTCAGCGAACCGGAGGTGGTTAAGGTTTTCACCGTTGATATTTATACCCCAAGATTCTAATCGGACATTCTTAAACATGTATTCTAAAAGGGTTGTAAATAGTTTAGGAGAGATTGTATCACCTTGCCGGACACCACGTTCCACTCTAAAACGGTCCCCGTCTGCTCGTGCACTCTTACAAATGCAACACATTTCTGTATATATTCTGCAATACAGCAGAATATCTGTGGTCTATTCGGCAATCAGCAAGCGCTTTGAACATCTCGCTGTGCTTAATAGAATCGAAAGTATTTTCGTAATCCACAAATACTAGCACGAGTGGCTTATTGTATTCGACGGTTTTCTCGATCAGAGTTTTAATGACTTGTAGATGGTTATTAGTCCCATATCCAGTCCCATATCCAGAGCGAAAGCCGGCCTGTTCTGAGTTTAAGTGTGAGACGTTTGGTTAGGATTTTAGTGAATAATTTATAGAGGTGCGAGAGCAAGCTAATTGGTCTGTAGTTTTTCAGATCGGCAATATTACCTTTTTTGTGCATAATTACGATGACTGCATTATTCCAAACTGTAGGTGTTGTTGCTTCTATAAGGCACTTGTTAAATAAAGTTGTTAATGTGTCCAATAGCTCTTTCCGACCTACTTATGTCCCAAATTAAGATTCTGAAGTCAAAGTTCGTACATACCACGAGTCAATGAAATCCTTGTCAGGGGAAGGACTATTGCAACGAACTTAGTTTATAACGAACCCTTTTCCCGGTCCCTTGAGGTTTGTTATAAGCGAACATTACTGTATTTATAATAAATATTTCTTTATTTTTTAAATGAGGTGCAGAAAATATTTTCCGCTGATGTCATACATTTCTGATTTTATCTCAGAAACTGGTGACCCATTTTTTTTTGTGGAAGTAAGAATACTCTATGTTCTTTAAAATGACGTGTCATTCGAGATACAATTTGAAATTTCAAAGTTGGGATGACCGGAGGTGAAAGAGTGGAACATAAAATTGAATCTCCCTCGAAAACTGAATCGATAAGTTTATTCCCAAAATCGTTTCCACTTCAGATCCATAGTTATTCGGTGGCTAGTTTTGAAATAAACACTATAATCACTTTGCTTTCAAATCTCAATTCTCATTCAATTTCAAGAGGTGTACGAGGTTATACAATATTTATTATGTTTACTAATTGAAAAATTAATATTAAATTATAAAATATTGTTTAATTTTATAACACCTTACGAAACTCATAAATATGTTAACTATTTGCATAATAATTTTGTACGATGTGTTTTAATATCCATACAATTTTAATAAACCTAGATTTCTATTCATACGGGAAATAACAAAAATCATTGTGTGGCTAATTATTAACTAATGTTCATTATTTTTATTTGTCACGTGGTAATAAATGTATTGGAAACATGCAGTTATTTATTCTACTGATGATATAAACGAGTATTAAAATTTAATGGATGTTGCATGTAAGATGTTTATTTTTGATGCGATCTAATGGCAGCTTCCCGTTGAGTAACGTTGAAAATAGAGAATAAGTAACCAAATTAGATAACTGGTTCTTCAAAAGAGGTGAGATATTATGCAAAAAAATCGTAAAAAATTGATCTGTCGTGTGTCTGTCTGTTAGCGTTGGCGTCACATTTAAAAACCTATTTGATGGATAAAAATAATATTTGACAGGTAGTTCAAGCTAATGCCAAGAAACAGATCTGACTCTTTATAAAAAATATACAGGTTGAATAGGTACTTTAAAGAAATAAAACGACAGGAAAATAATATCTGGAATGTGGTTGACAAGGATGAAAATCTGATACAATTTCGAACCAAACAATGGTGCAAACCGCGATCGTCTCTTTTTCGACTACCGAGCTACAGAGCGTTTTTGGAAAATTGGCATTTTTGGATCACCTCTATATCTCAATTACCAAGTGTCAAATCGAAAATCAAGTAACACATTCTTAAGGCATTTTTTTGAGTAGAATTCGTTGCTGATAAGAACATTATACGTGTCTCAGTTTTCGAGACATAATTTGTGTTTTTTTTTTAAATGGAACACCCTGTAAATTATTTCATTATTCGATCACAACTTAAATTAGCTATCCAACGATATATCATATGTCATATTTATTTCTAGAAAAATGTAATATGTTTGTGAGGAGGCCATGGAAAACTATTACAACAATAACATTTCTTATAATATAAAATAATTTTGCCAAAAATAGGAAAAACTAAACTAAAAGAAATGTTCGAATGGGCCTTTCCCACGTGATGGAACTTGATGATTATTTTGTCATAAATCATTTATTAACACCTAATAAATATTGTATATACACGTCATATCATATAATATTTTAATTTTAAATGGATATTTTAAAAATAAAAATATTGTTTCATTTACTCCATATTTCAAACAAGTAAACGCGCTCAAATTACGTCATGGGCGGAACTCCAATAAAAATTAAACAATTTCCGGATTCATAGAGCATCTGCACGTGACGTCACAGTTAACCTCAAAAATATGTGTTTCTTAAGATTTAAGAGTATTACCCAGCTATTATTAAAATTTCTGCCTGGTTCCCGTATTTTCAACTAAAGTCTAGTTCAGTGTAATGTTTATGAAGTTCTAAATACCTTGTCCTAATAAAATAGGAATTTTTTTGTAGGTTGGAAATCTAACCTGTAATTAGCAGTCTATTTCTATTAATCAACAATATTGAAAAATTATTTACGTAAATTTTTAAATGTTTGCTTGGAGCCACTACGGCTCCAAACTAAAAATGTGTATACAAACATTAAAAATAAGAATAAACTTGAAAAACATAAAATTTAAGTTATGATGCAAATGCCGTATACGAACATTAACCGAACCTCTTGACGTTTCTGAATTTTACAACTCATCTGGAAACCTGCCGATGAGACTATTTCCATGTTGCCTAATGTATATGAATGTTTAACGTTAGAGGAAATGCTTTAATTATTTCACTAAAGAATGTCTACTTTTTATCTCCGCTTTTGAAAATAATGAATTTCCATTGAATAATACCACTTCCTATAATAGGAATGATAATAATTAACAGAAGAAACACACTTTCAACATGTCGGCTCCCAACAAATAACTGACACTTGGCAACAATGATGGAAATAAAATAAATAGATAGGTTATGTTCTCTTATTTATGATTTACGTTGTGATCGTACGGATCTAATATTTTGACTTCATAACTGTGTTTCTTATTAATTATTCAAAAGTGTGTGTGTGTGTACTGTGTAGACATTACAAAATGGAGACATTTGTATACTACAAAAGTGAAATGAATCATATTTTAACGTTTTTATTCAGTTTTTGTACATACCTATTTAGTTTTATAAATTCAGCAGGTATGAAATATCTGTAACTATAAATGTATTATTATATATTAGTACAGTAACTAGACGTTTTAACTTTGGAATAATGTCATATGATTTAGATTTCATTCATTTTTGGCAACTTAATTGTTAATGCCTCAAAGAAAAGTTTCTGTAATTTCACACGTCACTAGGCTAGAACTAAACTAAGCTTGATGATATGTCTGTCAATTCGGTAAAGGTAGAAAGAGACAAACACTTATACGTACAATCTACTCATATGTAGCCTCTACCAAGGGTGCTAGAGTATACTGATTGGTCATTCAGCCCATTTCGTCATCAGTGCAGAAATATTGCCGCCAATTTTAAATTCATATAACAATAATTTTTTCTGTAGAAAAGAAGCAAATTTCACAAAATTTAAAAGAGTTTGGATCATTTGTAAAACCTCGAGCAAAAATATATAATAAAGCAGGTAGAGAAGCCGTAGAAAATATTGTTTTAGAAACTGTAAGAGAAAATCCTAATATATCTTCTCGCGAAATATAGGAAAATTTAGGAATCCCAAAAACAACTGCATTGCGTTGCAAAAAAAAAATTCAAACCCTACAAAATTAGGATTAGTCACCATCGATACCCAAACGACATTCAAAGGCGTCTCGATTTTTGCCAGTGGTTTTTGCGTCAGTGCAATGAAGTGCCAGGATTAGAAGGAACAATTATATGGACAGACGAGGCCCATATAAGCAGTGCCGGAATTTTTATTCGGCATAATAACCACCAATAGGCCCATGAAAATCCGCATATAACCGCTACAGTTAATCGTCAAGGACGATTTGGATTTGGTGTATGGTGTGGTTTTATTGGATACGAAATAATAGGTCCTCATTTTTTTCACGGTAATTTGAATACCGAACATTTTATTAACATTCCACGACAAGAAACAGAGCCCTTTATAGACAATATGCCTGTAAGACAATTTCAAAGATTAATTTACCAACACTATGGCGTTCCAGGTCATACGTCAAATGAAACACGAAATTATTTAAATGCTCAATTTAGGGAGGATTGGATAGGTATCTATATACCACTTGGGATTAGTTTATCAATGTCTAGTTAGCTAAGTTAACTAAATTGATAACTAACAATTAATTTAGCTAACAAGACATTAATAAACAACAAAGTAATTTAGATATTGTGTAATTTTTAGGAAATAATGGTCCTATTTTGTGGCCAGATAGATCTCCCGATATAACCCCTTCAGACTTTTGGCTTTGGGGTTATTTAAAAAATATTATATATAGAGAACGTTCTAATGACATAGAAATATTGGAAAACAAAACATTAGCTGCGTTTCGGACAATGACTCCTGTCGTGATTGCAAATACAACAAATGCTGTAAGGAGAAGGTGTCAAAAATGCATAGATGTCAGCGAAAAACAAATCGAGCTCAAGTATTTGTCTATCTGCCATAATTTTAGAGAAAACCCCAAATCTCATCTAATTTGGTCCACCCTGTATATAGAGTAGACTGTATTTATGTCTTTATGAACTACTCTAGCACAAAGTGAGATCATTAGGTTCAAACAGGGCGGCGAATTTCTCTAAAATGTGAGTGGTGGTAGTAAGTTGAAAGGTGTGCCCCCAAAGAATAATTTCTAGAATACACACTTTTAAACATCCCCATTCTGTCGAATTTTGACGAGCTCAGTTAGTGTATCTTTTTCAGTTTCATAATATTTTGTTACGTGAGGAGAAAAGATTTACACCTTGTTATTTCCCATCGATAAGGAAAGGAATAATACATCACAGAATCGTGCAAACAATTCAATGAAATGTTTAAACTATAGTTCCGGAGTTATATTTCCCTAATTACTTTTGCCTTAACGCTTTAACATTAATTCGTGTGAAACATTCATTGTATCATTCGTAATTGTAAAACAAAGAAAGTTGCAATCAATGTTTAATTGAAAAAACCATAAATTTGAATTACATATTGTTGATTGTTAGTGTAAATGATTAAAATAGTTTTTATATTTGTTTAGTGACTTCGGATAAATCAATTCAGTCCTCTCAAGGCAAAATCAATTATTTTGTCTAAGTATTTATCAAAGCGTATGTGATCTTTAATCACAGTAATTTCATTGTAATAAATTGGCTTTATGGGTATAAGGTACATATTATAAAAATAGCCTTTCCCAATGTACTAGAAAAGTGGACAAAAAAATAATTTAATTTGATGGGATGCAATTTTTGATTGATTGCTATACTATAGTTCATCTCAAACTTATAGCAACATGAGGACCAGTGTTTCAATGCAAAGTTAAGCATTTTATCCTACAAATAAATTAGCTAGAAGTTTAGAATATGCTTTTATTAAACACTTTAATATTGCAACTTCATATTCTTATCTTCTAGCTAATTTATTTGTAGGATAAAGTGCTTAACTTTGCATTGAAACACTGGGCCTCATGTTGCTATAAGTTTGAGATGAACTGTAGTGTACGGGGCATTGCTGCAACTCCCGGGAAACATAGCGGCCGGGACAAGTTTGTGACGCTTTTTCCTCCAGGTGCTTTGTGCACCAAATAAGTGGAGGCGTTGTTGGAGATTAAGTTATGCAAATGAAACGTATTTTAATTGTGTAACAGAAATCTTTTATTAGAAAAGGTTATGATTCTAATATACCGGAAAGTCTTTTCTCTATGCAGCTTTCTGTAAGACTGACTCATATTTTAACATACCTAATATGTGCGTAATATCTTATGTGTAAGGTGATTTATAACTACTATTACAGACTAGTTCATAGGTTCAAAGCCGTGTTAATGCTTGATAAAGCTCGTCAAAATATGAGTAAGGGCTCATTGGATTCGGAATGTGCAAAGGTTTCAAACCCGCACATAAACAATTGCAAAAGTTACAAACAAATGAAGATTGAAAAAATAACGAGTTTTGTTTTTTGCAAATAACTCGAAAACTATTAACATTTAAGAAATTTTAAAGAAAGATTCTCAAAGAGGAAGAAATTTCCAATAAAAAAGTCCGGACTCCCGAAATTCTGTCTCTATTATTAATAATTTGAATTCAATATTGAAAATATAGCTCCGCGCGGCGAACAATACGCCGTTACGATGCTCTGAAACGGGCCGTAATAAATAAAAATATTTTTTTTATGTTATCAAATATTAATTTAAAAATTTTAAAAAATTATGGTATTACTTAGACACTTAAAGGAAGAATATCCCATTGGAAAAAATGTTTTCACTGATTTTTCATAAAATGAGCCTATTGTTAATTAACAAATTTTTTAGAGTTTGCAGATAATTGTTAAACAAAAGCCACTAAAATTATTTGGCTTCGTGGAGACCTTACGACAACTATACTTTATGGATTATGACATTGCGATGTTTTTAATTGTTACAGTCTATTAGTTATTAATTATTTAACCTAACAAAAAACTAAAAAATGAAAAAGAGAGGTTGAAAAATTTTTTTTTATTAATTTTAATTATTATTTCTGTTTTCATATTCAAAAATGCTACAAGATTACATAAACTTTAAATTTTTATTGCTATTTGTTTAAATAAATTTTATAAACAGATAAATTACCAATTTTTGAAAAAAAAAATTGCCATTTTATTTGTTACTTATAAAATATTATGATTAAAAAAAATTTCTTAAAATGTTTTTTTAATTTTCGATAATTTTTTTCCTTTTTTCATTATTTAAACAAATTATTAAGAAGAAAATGTTATTCTTAAAATTCATTATTTGCAATTCTCTACAAGATGAAAAAAAGAAAAATTTTTGTTGTTGTTAATTTATTTGTTTATTTAATAAACAATTTGTTATTAACAATCGCCGAATGTGTTGATATTTTTTTTTAGATAGAAAGAAAAATAACAAAAACAACCGTATATATAAACATGTCAAAAAAATTTTTTTAATATTTTTTATAGAATTTTAAATTTAATTTCTTTTTGACATGTTTATGTAAACGGTTATTTTTGTTATTTTTTTTTCTATCTAAAAAAAAATATAAACACATTCGGCGATTGTTAATAACAAATTGTTTATTAATAAACAAATAAATTAACAACAACAAAAAATTCTTTTTTCCACCTTGTAGAGAATTGCAAATAATAAATTTTAAGAATAAATTTTTTTCTTAATAATTCGTTTAAATAATGAAAAAAGGGAACAAAAAATGATTATTAACAATTAAAACAAATTTTTTTTACTCATTTTATAACATAAAATAGCAAAAAATTTTTTTTCAAAAATCCGTAATTTACCTATTTGTTTATAACATTTGTTTAAAAAATAACAATAAAAATTTAAAGTTTATGTAATCTTATAGTATTGAATATAAAAACAGTAATAATAATTAAAATTACTTAATTAAAAAACAATTTCAACCTCTTTTTCATTTTTTAGTTTTTTGTTAGCTTAAATAATTATTAATAACTAATAGACTGTAACAGGCTTGGATACCCAGTCACTCTTTAGAGCCGCCCAGAACCGCCAGATGTTCGCTGAGATTGTTGCCAACCTCTAATATAGAGACGGTACTATAAGAAGAAGAAGACTGTAACAATTAAAAACATTGCAATGTCATAATCCCATAAAGTATAGTTGACATAACGTCTCCACGAAGCGAAATAATTTTAGTGACTTTTGTTTAACAATTAAGTATCCGACTTAAAATATAAACGCAAACTCGCAAAATTTGTTAATTAACAACAAGCTCATTTTATGAAAAATCGGTGAAAGTGAAAACATTTTTTTCCAACGGGATTGTTCCTTTAAGTGTTTAAATAATACCATAATTTTTTAAAAATTTTAAATTAATATTTATAACAAAAAAATATTTTTACTTATTACGGCTCGTTTCAGGGCATTGTAACGGCTTGTTCCCCGCGCGAATTTTCAACATTAAATTAAAATTATTAATAATAGAAATAGAATTTCGGCAGTTGGGACTTTTTTATTGGAAATTTCTTCCTCTTTAAGAACCTTTCTTTAAAATTTCTTAAATATTAATAGTTTTCGAGTTATTTGTAAAAAACGAAACTCGTTATTTTTTCAATCTTCATTTGTTTATAACTTTTGCAATTGTTTATGTGCGGGTTTGAAACTTTTGTACATTTTTCTGGACGTCATTCCGAATCCAATGAGCCCTCACTCATATTTTTACGAGCTTTATCAAGAATTAACACGGCTTTGAACTTGTGAACAAGTCTATTATAAATAAGTTTATATAAACAAATAACGGGTGACGTCATATAACAGACCTCAGCAACAGCGCTGGCGTATGTTTTAAATGAATTCCATTCATGGAAAAAATCTCTCCGTTCTAGAGAAAAAAAATCAGCGTAGAACCAGGCCAGACCTCATAGTTTCTATAAACAACGTGAACTATTCTACATAAGAAATGGCTATATACGATATTTTTTTGTGGTACAGATGTTTTTTCTTTCGAAAAAACTTGAGAAATTGATTGATTCGTGTGTTTTAACATTTACACTGCCATATCTTCAAATTTAATTGAGCTATCGGTTTGATTTTTTTTTTAAATTCAAGTGCACAAATAAGCGCTTCCAATGGTCTTTTTGTTTTTATCAATAATTGTTTATTATTTTCTTTAAATAACAATGAACTTATTACTCGACTATTACTTTGCAAAAAATGTACTCATATTTTGACTAAGCGACAAACTTTTTTATTTTTGAAAATTTTTATATACATGCAGCTAGGCGATTGAAGCCACGATACAGGAGAAGTTTTTTAAATAAAAATCAGATCGATAGCTCAATTAGATTTCAAGATATGGCGATGTAAATTTAAGAAAACGTGAATCTTCTAAACTGTCAATTTCTGAAGTTTTTTCGAAATAATAAAGTTTTGTACCACATAAGAATATCGCAATTGTCCATTACAGATCCCAGATAACCTACTCTACAAGATCTACAAGGTCTCCTCTGGTTCTACACAAAAGAAAAAATAAAAAATAAACGGCACATTCCTAGGTCGACTTCGCTCCACTGTATGTCCGAACCATTGCACTCGCAGAGATACACTGTTATCACTGTTTTCTATTATATGACGTCAAGTCCAATATGAGTGTCTTCTACGATTTGCCCCTTCTGCCGGATATTAGTCAGTGATTTAAATACTTTCCAGTTAGAAATTATGAAAACAGATTTGATAATTGCTAATGTTTAGTAACACTATATTAATACATATAAATTAATTTAAAATATACGGCACATGCACATGCACAAGCCTATTTATTCTCTTCTAGCATCAGATTCGGCTTCAGCGCATCAAAATGACATGACACTTTGTTTTGTGCGCCTGTGTTATAATGTCGTACAGAAGGATCCGTATGGACTGTAACAATTGCTTTTTATCTAAAATCGACATTTTTCGAATGTCTCAAATTAAAATACACGAAGGACAACAGCCTGAATATTAAATAGTTTCTTTATTGCTAGAAAGTGCTTATTATTCGCCTCATTAATCTTCCCACCGTTCGCGTCTCGCCTCGTTTTAAGATTTTTCCTCATTTCCTATACTATTTTGTCTAGAGGCCGCCCACTACCGCACCATTACCTTTAAAGTCGCATTGAAAAGTGCATTCGTTAGAGCAGGTTAACGTTTAAATGTCAAACAAAACTGATGACTTTCACTACGCCACAATAGTTGGCAACAGGTTGCTGTAGGTAATGGAGCATAGAACACATATTTCGATGTAAATATAGTTATTTTAATACCTGCATGATTTGAGCGCGCGATGGAAGATTTAAAATTTCGACATTTACTATTCTGACACTTTAAGCGAATATACAGGGTGTTTGGTAAGGTAAGTAAACATACCTATATGAAAAATTCTACGGTTGTTTTTATAATGCCGATTTTGTACTATTTAAAGAAATCTCCGTTTTCATCAGTTATTTAAGTATTACGTACTAAATTTAACTTTTGATATTCTGAATTTTTTTTTCTTTATCCGAAATACATAAACTTCCAACAAAAAAAAAATAATAAAAGTTTCTGTCGCCCACAAAAAAAAATTATTAGAAGAAAATTATAATGGTAATTAAAAGTGTCGATTTTCGAAGTCTTACACAATTTTTAAAAAAAGTCATCTAGATATTATTACTTTAATTACTTTTAAAACTTCTCTATTGTATCCACTTTAAGTGGCAATATCAAGTTTTACCAGTCACTAAAAATAGACAAAAGACTATCAATCGGCAATAATTTTTCATTTAATCAAAAACAAAGCTATCATTTCAAAAAACTTTATTTAAAACAAAAATTATTATTTGAATACGAATTTATTATTTTTGGTGTTCAAAATGAGTCCCATTATTTCTAATACATTTCCTTGCCCATCTTCTAATTTCAACAGTACTAGTCAACCATCCTAAGTTGGTAAGTAGCCGGCACAGAGAGAAGAAGAAGAAACAGACCACTCTTTTTATTTTGTGTGCCTGTGTTACTTATACGAGGATACAGGTGGCAAGCAAGATCTCGAGGCCTTTGACCTTTTTGATTACATAAATGAAATCAAATTCTGAATAAATTTCACTTAATTTAAATGTAATCTAAACAATATTATTTATTTAGTGCGGAGAATAGAATATTTTACATAGAAAAAAATGCTAATTTGCATGCATAATTACAAGATTTGAACATCACCAGTTAGGAGTGGGCACAATATGATGACAGAGTAATCATTACTACCAAGGATCATATACAGCGTATGCAAAAAATATCACTAAAAAAATTGTGGAATATTTCACCGTCGTCGCGTTATCGGCAGCCCCCCCCCCCCAGCAAATCATGCACCCCGGTACCAAATTTACTGGTGGGCCCCCGCGTCTAATAATTGATGAGCGGGAGAAAATTTTTTTGTCAAAATCTCTGGCGGGCATCCGCTATACGGGCCCCTCGGAAGCCAACGCCCCCCCCCGCGCTTAATAATTGATGAGCGGAGAGGAGAAATATTTAAAAAAATGTTTGTCAAAATCTCTGGCGGGCTCCCGCTACGGGCCCCTCGGAAGCCCGGACCCCTAAACTCAGTACCCAATAGACCCCGAGAATTTTACCTAGAAAAATTCATGGTAGTTCTGGAAATAGGCTTACTTTATGTTTTTTGGCGCTGAATCCGAATTTTTAACTTCCCACCAAAAATTCCCTCCGGAACCCCCTCAAATTTATAGAAAAAAAGCCAAAAAAATCGTTTTTTTTTAATCTTTTTTTCTTCGTCTCAGGAAAAAGATACCTCGGAAAGTAGACAAAATTTGCAACAAAAAAGGTCCTTTGATATTTTAACGTTGAACGAACGGGGAAGCGCTAGCATGCCTCGAAACATGAGCCTCGGCGCATGTTTCGGGACCCACTCGCTACCCTCCCGTTCGTCGTACGTCAAAATGTTAAAGGACCTTTTTTGTTGTAAATTTTGTTTGCTTTCTGAATATCTGGGTATTTTTAATCTAAAACGAAAAGAAATATATTAAAAAAATTAAAAACCAATTTTTTGAGTTTTCTTCTCCAAATTTGAGGGGGTTGCGGGGTGAATTTTTGGTGGGAAGTTAAAAATTTGGATTCAGCGAGCCAAAAAACAAAGTAAGTCTATTTCCAGAACTACCATAAATTTTCCTAGGTAAAATTCTCTAATGCCTGGAGTATATTTCATGACATTGGTCAAAATGATATTCAACCAGAGGCTTACAAAATGCCAAATTTTTTGGTTCCCTTTTTGGTACCAGAATATGGTTACTCGATCAAATTTACGCAAAAAATCCTCGTTGTTTAACACAGGTTATAGAAACTGGTTTAAAATTGTTGCAGTAGCATCGTTCCAAGGTCATTTGTCCCCTGATTTAAATTGATAATCGATTTTCTTCAATGACATTTGAGTTGAAATTAAAGTCAAAACGTACATTATTCATTGAAATCCAGGGTCACTCAATAACTCCAACAATTATTTTAAACCAGTTTTTATAAAATTACCTAAGCCAACGACAGGAAATTCGGAACACTCTGTATATGATTTTTGTTAGGTACTTCACTTATCCGGTGAATTTATAATTATGAAAGGTACATTAATATTATATTTATTACATTCACATTATATTATAAAACTATATAAAGATAAGCACATAAACTTGTGAAAGGATTATAAAAATACTTCATGGCTTCTTTATTTGTTAATCGATATGGATACGTGGTCGAGCACGGGGTGGTTGACACTGGATAATCGTCGCCAAAGGAAGTACATATACATCGATATCGGTAAAATATGGGGAATTTAAAAACATTCCACGCTAACTAGGTTGAAAATATGAGCGTTTGTTTTGGTTTCTCTTATGGACGTTACTATTTATTCGTGTACCATTAAAATGGGGAAACAATGTGCAAAAGTGCGAATGTTTTCAATCACATTAGAAACATTTAGGGCCCGTTTATCACAGTGTGCTTGAAGGTGGAAAAATTATGATGAAAATGAGTCCAAAATCGGTTTGCGCAGGCTGATTCTACATTAAAAGTAGATTCAAAATTTATGAAATTTAAAATCGTAGCTGATCCCTTTCGCGTTTTATCCACATTTTTGGATTTTAACCCTTCGCAATACAGTAACTCGTATACATCAACTTTTTCTTCGAGCACTTAGCACTTTTAGAAATAAAACTATCGTAAATAAGTTTATTATATCTTGTAAATACAGTTCTTTAATTAAAAAAAACTTACTCGACAATATTCCATTACTAAAAATTAAATTTCATTTGTTGTAAAACACTTGGAAATAACCAAGAAATAAAAACGTTTAATTAAAATTTAATTATCTTTTTACTTGTAAGTGTTTTAATGTCTATACATTTTTTCATTACTGACAAATTAATTTATTTGGATTACACTCTTTGCCGCTAGGTTGCTACTCGTATTTTGTTTCCAAACATAAAGTGTAAATCTCAAAAGTATATAGTATATTTTTTTCCAGAACCGAAAAATAAAAAAAAATTTCATTGGTTAAAAGTCTGTCAAATTATAACGATTTCAAATGAGCCATGGAAATAAATCCTCTCACGAGGATAATCGAAAAAAGGTATGTGCTCCATGTGGAAAAAAATTATATTTGGGAAAAATGTTGGCGATGTCTGAATTCCCCGCGGTTCAAGACACACGCAATTTTGGTAAATGAGTGTATTATGATAGTTAGTATGTATGAATACTACTTAGTGTAATATAATTTTTTGATTGATGTAATCTGTCACTAATATTCTAACTGTATTTTCAATTATAAAATAAACACTCAGATGATTATAAATATCGTGTCTTCCAGTTAATTCTATCAGGTTATGTGGCCCAGAACGATTATAATACTGAGTTGTGAATTTTTGCGTTTATAATCTGTGAATCAATAGACTTGTAAAATGGCATCGAGTGCATCAAATTCTGCTCGAATTGAATCTCTGTCCAAGGACAATTGTGAAACTTGGAAGATGCAAGTGGAAGCACTGTTGACCAAGAATGATCTCTGGGAATATGTTAGTGGAGAGAAACCGCTTCCGAAGGAAGAAACTGAAACTGACGCTACAGCAGCCGCAAGTGTTCGAGCAAAGACAGAATGGACCAAGGCGGATAAGAAGGCAAAATCAGATTTGATCCTGTCTATACATCCAACAGAGTTGCAGCATGTACGAGGATGCACGTCACGTGAGGTTTGGCTGAAACTTGAATCTATTTATGCATCAAAAGAACCTGCTAGAAAAGCAACGCTACTCAAGCAGCTGATGCTTCAAAAGTTAAGTGAAGGTGGTGATATTAGAGACCACATGAATAGATTCTTCAATGCAGTAGACCGACTGGCCGCCATGGATGTACAGGTACATAAAGATTTATTGGCAATAATGCTGCTTTATAGTCTTCCAGCTAGTTACGAGAACTTCAGATGTGCAATCGAGTCTCGAGATGAGCTACCATCTGTAGATGCTCTCAAAGTAAAAATACTAGAAGAGACTGATGTAAGAAAGCAATCTAATGTAGTTGAGATGACCGGAGCTCTTGCAGCTGGCAGTAATGGAAATCGACGACGTCAATGGCACAGTAAAAAGAATGAGAAAAGTACGCCTGTGGGTACCTTCAAGGGAAAATGCTACAAGTGCGGTATGCAAGGTCATAAGTCGCCGGACTGTCCAGCTAGGAATGATAAGAAAACTCTTGAAAAAGGCAAGCAGTGTGCAAAGGCCACAGATGAGACGTTTGCAGCGTATTATAGTAAACGTCAAGTCTCAGCTGAAGTTACAACTCGACCATGGATCCTTGATAGCGGTTGTACAACGCATTTGTGTGGAGATAAGAAGTCATTTAACTGTCTAGATGTGTCCACGTATGGAAAAATTAACCTGGCTAATCAAGCATCCAGTGAGATCAAAGGAAAAGGTACTGTAGGTTTATCAGTAGTCAATGAAAAAGATTCTAGGTGGATACAATTCCTTGATACTTTATTTGTACCAGAACTTCGATCAAATTTAATTTCAGTTGCTAAAATCACCGACAAGGATCATAATGTGTTGTTTAGACGTGATTCAGCTATTGTTTTTGATAAACAAGGACAAGTAAAATTAACAGCTGAACGTCAAGGTGATCTGTATTATGTTAAGGAGGAAAATAGCATGGCTGGTATGACAGAGACGAGAGAACAAGTTGAAGTGAAAAGATGGCACCAACGTTTGGGACATCTGAATTCAAGAGATCTTGTGAAGGTCATTAGTCAAGTAACCAAAAGGAAAATCACCATAAAGGATGTGGGATGTTTATCGCAGTGTGACGTATGCTTAAGAAGTAAAATGACGGCACTACCGTTTCCTACTAGCGAACGTCAAAGTAATGAAGTTCTGCAGATAGTCCATTCAGATGTTGTGGGACCATTCAGAACACAAGCTGCAAATGGCGCTAAATATTTTGTCACGTTTGTTGATGATTATTCCAGATGGTGTGAAATATATTTCTTAAAGCATAAAAGTGGAGTATTGGAGGCATTCAAATTGTATCAAGCACACATTGAGAGGCAGACTGGGAAGAAGATTAAGTGTGTTCAATCCGACAACGGGAAAGAATATTGTAATAATGAACTTAATTCACTCCTAGATAGTCAAGGTATTGAACATCGACTGACAGTTGTGAGGACACCACAACAAAATGGCGTCGCTGAGCGCATGAACAGAACACTGTTAGATATGGCGCGCTGTCTGTTAATCCAATCAAGATTACCACTGATTTTTTGGGCTGAAGCAATTGCAACTGCAAGTCACATCAGAAATAGATGTCCATCTAGTAGCCTGAATGGAGGGATACCTTACCAAAAGTGGACAGGTAGGAAGACGACATGGAGCTATTTGAGGACATTTGGATCAACTGTTTATGTCTTAGATAAAGATCCATCGAAAGGAAAGCTCGCTGAGCGATCTATTAAAGGAGTGTTTGTTGGATACCCACGTGAGACAAAAGGCTATAGGGTATGGTTACCAGAAGCCAGAAAATTTATTGTCGCAAGGGATGTCAAATTCCAAGAGGAAAACACTGACGGATCTCAAGACAACCAAGAGGAAATTGTGTTGATCGACGATGACATTAATAGAACTGAAAATGATAATCAAATCGAAATAATGATAAATAATAGTACATCTTTAAGAGAGTCATTGGGACAAGAGAGATCTCCACAGACTACACCAGCGTCGCATCATGAATTCATACAAGAGAATCGAAGAGGACGGGGAAGACCAAAGATACTTCGTATTGGATCCAGAGGTCGTCCTAGGAAATTATTTTCATCAGTTCGAGAAAGTGATCGAGAAGGTGAAAATTCAACGATTCAAATTAATGATGATGAGAACGATGAGATGTTTGCTGGAGTTGTAGAAGTAAATATAAAGAATGCAATGATGTCTCCTGAAAGTGACGAATGGAAAGGAGCTATTCAGTCAGAAGTTGAGAGTCTGGTAAAAAATAATACTTGGGAAATTGTTGAAAAACCGCAAGATCAAAATGTGGTTGGTAGTCGCATTGTGTTGACCAAGTATAAACCAGATGGAACTATAGAGAGAAGAAAAGCTCGGAAGTCGCAAAAGGATACAGTCAGCAATATGGGGTTGATTATAACCAAACTTTCGCCCCAGTAGCAAGATTGGAGTCAATACGACTCATGTTGGCTCTTGCAGTAGAATTTGGCATGACAATTCGACAGTTTGATGTGGTAACGGCGTATCTAAATGGATATTTGGAAGAAAAAGTATTCATGGAAATTCCAGATATGTTACCAGAAATGCTCGAGAGGATAGCCAAAGACAAACGAGCAGTTCAAGAAGTGAAGAAACGAGCTGCAGAAATGCTGAAAAAATTAGAGCAAGGAGCAAATGCTTGTCGATTGCAAAAAGCCCTTTATGGATTACGCCAAGCAGGTCGGCAGTGGCATGCTCGTCTTTCAGAAAAATTAACTAGTATTGGATTAATACCAACGAAGGGAGAACCTTGCTTGTATCACGCAGAACGCAGTGGAGTTATGTTGTTACTAATCATTTATGTAGATGATATATTGGTGGCATCGACGGACCTTGAATGGATAGATGAAATCAAATCGAAATTATTAAAAGAATTTGAAATCAAGAACCTAGGCCGAGCAAAATACTGTTTGGGGTTGGAGATTAACCAAGAAAAGGACTTCATCACGATAAAACAAACGCGATATGTCCTAGATATACTAGAGAAGTATGGAATGAGTCAGTGTAATCCAGTGGCAACACCGTCTGAGCTTCAAAGTAAGAAAGTGGTTAAACCCACAGAGGAGACCAAACATGGTAATTTTCCTTATCGGGAGCTAATAGGAGCTCTAATGTACCTTGCTGTAGGAACCAGGCCAGATATTGCAAATACCGTATCAAGACTAGCTCAATTTACTAATGAACCTAGTAATCAACACTGGGCAGCAGGTAAAAGAGTTTTAAGGTATTTGGCTGGAACCAAAGACATAGGATTAATGTATACCAGTACAAATGAGCCTTTGTTCGGATATTCTGATGCCGACTGGGGAGGCTGTGTGATTGACCGACGATCTTTTACCGGTTATGCTTTCATCCTAGGAGGAGCAGCAATAACTTGGAAGTCGCAAAAGCAACGAACGGTTGCATTATCCTCGACAGAAGCGGAATATGTCAGCATGTCTGAAGCCACGAAAGAAGCGTTGCATCTGCGCAGTCTATGATGTGAAATAGGACTTGAAGGTATGTCTAATGTAAAATTGTACCTTGACAACCGTGGAGCGCAGCACTTGGCGTCAAATTCAATATATCATTCAAGAACGAAGCACATCGATATTCGCCATCATTTTGTTCGAGAATCTGTTGAGAGAGGACTAGTTACTCTGGAACATATTCCAACCTACCAAATGTTAGCGGATGTTCTCACTAAACCATTGTCAAAGGCACCACATTGGAGATGCGTGCATGATCTTGGACTTATCACTCTGGAGGAGTCTCCACAGCGTGCATCTTGAGGGGGCGTGTTAGCGATGTCTGAATTCCCCGCGGTTCAAGACACACGCAATTTTGGTAGATGAGTGTATTATGATAGTTAGTATGTATGAATACTACTTAGTGTAATATAATTTTTTGATTGATGTAATCTGTCACTAATATTCTAACTGTATTTTCAATTATAAAATAAACACTCAGATGATTATAAATATCGTGTCTTCCAGTTAATTCTATAAAAAAAAAAACAGAAAAATTTTTCATAACTGAAAACACTGAAAAATTGATTAAAAAATTTATAGTTGAGGACTTTGATCTAAAAAATGAAAAGTATCCTTAAAGTATATGTACAACTTGTTCTCTCACACTACTTGATGCTAACAAGGGTACATTTCAAAGACCATTTCAGAAAATGCCTAATTATACAGATGTCATATTACCAAAGGATACTCGTACATCACAAAATAACATGCAACTGTTATATATGTTTGACTGGTCGTTTCAAAGGCCACGTTAAAATTGATAAAGGTAAAGGACATAAAAGAGATTTAGAAAACAAAATTGATGTTTCTACGGGACTTTATGGGCGCTCAGCAATAGATAGCCTGCTGATTTCATCTTCTATAGAAGAGAGTAAAGATACTAGAAATTTGTTGTGTGGTGATTGTTTTCAAGAGATTGGAAGGGGTAAAAGTCACATTTGCAAAAATAGCAAAGAAAATGTATTAAAAATTGTAGAAAAGCTCACTTAAAAAAATCAAAATCAAATTCTAAGTACTATTATAAAAAAAAAGGTTCAATCTAGATGGAATTGATAATAATTTGCATTAAAACATTGAATAAAATATTAATGTTGTGCAGACTATAAATTTAACACTCAAGTTCTTGGGTCCAAATCCCACCGAACGCAAGACTTTCTTTTCTGTTTTAATATGAAAAAATATTTCAACTTAATAAATACAATTAAATGAGATTGTTCATATTTTTTTAGTGCTCTTTTCGGCTTCAAAGATCCACCGGATGGGGAGGTTTCAGCCGCTTCCAGTAGCTGCTGGTTTTTCAATTTAAAAATTATACTGAGCCTTTAAAAATGGTATAACTATATAGGTCATATTTTTTTATAATAATATATATAAATCACGCTCATTTTTCGAATTTTTATGTATTTTTTAATGTGCAAAAAATGTAGTACATTTTATCATGAAAACTGCCTGTAACTCGGAAAATTAGCAAGCTATCATTTAATGATAGCTATTAAGCACATGAGCCGTAGGCGAATGTCATAATGAATGCGAGTGTCTTAATTGCCATTAAATGTGAGTTGCATCACTATTTTTTCTACGACCAGTCATAATGAAATAGAAAATTAACACTTTATTTCCGAAATTGCTAGGTAAACATGACATGACAAATGATAAATTTCAGATCTGTCAGATGTTCAAGGCAATAGTTGATATTGACAGAATATTGCTGACTGTCGCGTTTCTATTGGTTATAAACTTGAATCTCAATGGAAAATCTGTATCTTAATGAATCTCATTAAAGTACAGGTAGGGAATGTGTAATAAACGAATTAAAGCCTGGGAGTAGAAAAAATAGGGTTATGGGTTTCTTATGTTATATAATTATTATTTTAATGGTTGTATTTAGTATAATTAACTATGGTTGAAGTTTAAAATCTTAGTATACATACAGAAGCAATTTTACAATCCATTTTAAATTGTAATAAAAATAGAAATATACACTCAAAGAAATAGTATGGGTAAATTCAACAAAAAAAAATGGTTAACTAACAATATCGTTAATTTTGTTAAACCAAACTATATTGATGGTATTTTTAAACAAGAGGTGATTGTTATTTTAATTAATAAAAAGTTGTCGTACAACAAAACAAACATTAACTTAAAAAATAGATGAACAAGACTATTATTTTGTTCGTCTGACTATTATTTTGTTGAATTCTGTCAAATTAAACTAGATAATAGTATATTTTATTTTTAACTATTATAATTTATAGAAAATTAATAACATGATTGCAGTGTTCAAATTCTCTCAGGGATCATCGATATATTTGGATGGATCTTATAAACGATCTCTAATCTTTGGTTTGGGTGGTCTGATGTCTCAATACTGAGATTTTGGCTAACCAAAAAAAACTTCATCATACAATAAAGTGTAGATCAACCTAAAAATTAGTTGGTGAACAAAAAACAAAGTCGTTGTACTATTTAATTGTAGGCCAAATAGAAAATGGTTAGTGAACAAGATATGATTATTGAACTACTATTTGTTTACGAAAACAAATACAGTTGTATGACTATTCTTTACTGATTGATTTAACTATGAAACTAGATAGGCGCGATTTCATATGCTCTTTTTGGTTGAATTTACCTATCATTTTCTTTGAATGTAGAAAATTGCACAGTTTTTGGTGGTAATGTTTGCAGTTGGCGCCTGAACTCAATCAAAATGATGTTTCTTTGACAAATATTTATGATCTGCTCTAAGTGATACGTAAGTGATTTGAAACTGATACTCAATTCGCCAAAGAAATACGGCTATTAATAAACCCGTCTACTCGTTTAATTAAATTGATTAACCCAAAACAAAGACAGCTACCAAGTGACGCTCAAAACACCTACATATGTATCTATCTATCGATGATCGAGACACATTAACAATAATTGCTTCCCGATTAAAACCTACGTCGATCTGCCAGACCCGCTTACAATAAATTATTGGGCACAGTACCGATTCACAATCTCGATCGAAGAAGACGTAACTAGGCCGAGCGCGGCCCATGCAGCTCACTTCTTGCAGAGTTCAAATGTTCAGATCGGCCAAGTATAGAAGTTAACTGTATTTCGCTGCTCCGGTGGGAGGAAGTCGAGGTCTCCAGGGCATCGAATCGCGCCGTTTTATATTAAGCCAGATTAATACACTTACTCGACTTATATTAGGGATAAACAAAAATTATCGGTTGTGTGTGTGAGAGGAAACTGCCTGTTTTCTAGTATGCGTTGTTCGTGTAGGAGTTAGGTTAGAATAACAAACATGGAAAATGAATGCAGAATGAATACAGAATACAAGTGAAATTGAATATTTTTATTAATCACCATGTCCTAAAATTATCTCGTAATATACTAGCATACAGGGCCGGGCTTAGTTCCTCTAGCGCCGTCGTGCGAAATTTTGAAAGGCGCCCCTTTTGGGATATAAATTTACAAAACACTTTGTGCTCTGTTAAAGCTTTTCTTTTAAACAGAACTTTTTTTTGCTCAAACTTAAAATCTCGACGTTTCATGACATTCTAAGCCTATTTGAACAATAAAAATGTTCAAAAATTTTGTTTGCGTTAGATAAAATTAAAATAAATAAGTTTTATTTGTTCAGATCCGAGTTTTATCCATTTGTTCCAATGGGATAAAAAGAGAGAGATTCTACAGTACGGCGGGTTGCATAGTTATGAAATTGGTCTCACTATTCACCAACATGTCGATGTTTCGGTATTTTTTAACAAATATCCCGCAATAACTTAAAAACGGTGCATTGAATCAAGAAATGTAAAATAAAAAAATTGTTTAGAATTAAATTTTCTATAGAAGTACAGCATAAGAAATTCCATTTTTCCTAATCCAAATAAAATTTCCAATTTTAGGAAATTTGTAGCTAAACATTTTTGGTCAACACAACTTTTCCGACAAAACCACCATTTTCGAGATAAAAGCATTTTTTAAGGAAATTGTATAAATCAAGGGCGGATCAAGAAAGGTTACTCGCTCGCCTCGAAATCTAAAAAAAATTTATCTGATTCGGAAAAGCGGTTGGAAAAATGGAATTTCTTATACTGTACTCCTGTAGAAAATGTAATTCTGAGTATAGGTAAAGCAAGCAAGAGTTCATAAAATTGGGATTTAGTGTATGTCGAGAAGCCAAAAAATTTTTTTCACTTCCCTCCACCCCATTATTAAAGACTATGAAAAAATAAAATTGTAATTTGGTATGTGCACATGAACCAAAGCACCAGCAACTACCACTACCGATTTGGCATATCGGTTTATGATTTTTTGGACGATTTTAAATATTACATTATTAAGTTCTATGAACAATTATTTCCACATAGTGGAGTGCAAATATAGTATCAACATTTTTTTCATTGCAAGAGAGTCGAATAGGAAATTTGGGTGTGGAAGTAGTGATTCCTTAGGCAACGGTCGCAGTGGTTGTTTTATCGTAGAGCGTTGTACTAAGAACCAAATCATAGGAAATTATGTACATTACCTTTCAAGTTTATAATTAATATTTTTGCAGTCCCTTGTAGACTACAAGCCCATCGTAATTTCTGAAGGTCAAGTGACCCAGCATGAATTATATTCAGTACGATGCTGGTATATGAAACCATAACTTTAGGCTATGCCGTCACTTTTGGGCGGTACAGGTGAGTACCAGGTAAATTGAATTTTCCATCAGAAAATGCACTCTTCAGACAAAATATTCTTGTACGGCATTTCTCATGTTGATAGTTCTTAAAAAAAAATAATCACCTAGAACTTACTGCCGTACAAAAATAATGTGACTGGAAGCCAGAAGAATTTTTGCTTTTCCGAAAATTTTTCCCGGCATATAGGTAATTTAATACTGTACCGCGTTTGTTCAATTAGATTTGTATGCTTTCATAGATTGATTATTCAGCAACGCCGTGCATATTTGGTGGTTACATGTTGAGAAATCCCGGGCGCAACCTCTTCTCTAGACCCGTAGGGTGCAAGATCATTGCAACATGTACGGCATCGATTCTAAAATATTATTCAACACTTACAATAATTTTACTTCCACATCCAGTGGAAGTATAGTAATGACAAAACATTTTTTTTAAATTTTTATTGTTCAAATAGGCTAGAATGTCATGAAACGTCGAGATTTTAAGTTTGAGCGGAAAAATTTTTCTGTTTGTCTGTCTGTCGCTCTGTCTGTATCTTTTTTTGTGCGCACGTTTACTCTTGAACCGTTTGAGATATTGACTTGAAATTTAGTACATATATGTACTTTAACGAGATCTAGAACTAGATTATATTATATTTTCATCTTGTTCCGTCGAAGGGTAGGGGGTAAATTGAGGTAAATTTGGGGTAAATAGGTAAATCAAGCAGGTAAGAGTCCATAAAATTGGTATTTAGTATATACAAGAGAAGCTAAGGTCTCAAAAAAATTTTGGCATTAGCCACCCCCATTACCACCCCCACCCTATTATTAAAAAGGATGAAAAAAAAAATGTGATTTAGTGTGTGTACAAGAACCAGAAACCTCAAAATATTTTTTTTACTTCATCCCCCCCCACTACCACCCACTACTGATGTGGGGTATCATTATATGGGTTTTCAAATATTATATTATTAAAGTTCCATAAACAATTATTTCCACATACAAAATTTTTTCGTTGTGAGTGACTGGAGTGACTGGGAAGAAAATCTGGATGTGGAACCAGTGGAAGTAGTGATTCCTTGGGCAGCGGTTTTAACAATTGTGTCGTCTAAAAATTATGGTAACTATAAATATAAATAAACAATTACCTGCGTTTGGGGGTTGAATCTCATTTTTTGGCAATAAGATCATAAACTCCTGTACGGCAATTGATTTTTTGACATGACGTAACTAAATATTATCGTTGTAAATTATAGCCGGTTATAATTAATGAAACCAAATGAAAATATGAATTAAAAAAAAATAAATAAAAGTTTCAAAATTTAAAAGAATTTCAAAATACGCTGTATTAATAAAAGGAGTAATATTTCTAAAATTATTGCTGTTTTGAATCCTTTAAAGATGGAAATATAAAGAAAAATAGATGCCGTACATTTTGACTTTTAGGATTTTCCACACCTGATGAGATTTTCCATAACCGGCCTTTAAGGTCATTAATTACTGTACGGCATTTACAAAATGTCGACTATATCAAATAGTAATTGAAAATTGTGATGCCGTTCATATTAGTCCATTCAATGTGGCAGCCATATTGACTAATTGTTAGCTTGAACGGGGCAAATATATTAATCATTGAATGTGAGAGACAGTGTATCTTTCATAAACAGAGCTCGGGAATTTTATCTCGGTGACGTGAAAGTCAGTTTTAGAAAATAGTTGCAAAAATAAAATAAAATCTACCTTTCCAGCCATCTGGCACCATTCTTTTTGTACAGCATTTAGTGTTTATTGATTATTGTTTTATTAAACGTAAACAAATTTTTCACCCAAAAATTGCTCTTTTCAGAGGGAAATAAATTTTTCTGACGCAGCCATGTGTTCCATGAAAAATGTACGGCATGGCAAAAAATGTCTTCGTTTCATGAAAAAGTATTAAGATCATTGAATTTGATGTTGGTTCACATTACCACTACTATGCTAGTCAGGGATAGGGGGTTGCGCCCGGGGTTTCTCTACCTGTAACCACCAAATATGTACGGCGTGGCTGAATAATGAATCTATGAAAGCATACAGATCTAATTGTACAAACGCCGTACAGTATTAAACTACTTATATGCCTGGAAAAATTTTCGGAAAATCAAAAATTCTTCTGGCTTCCGGTCCCATTATTTTTGTACGGCAGTAGGTTCTAGGTGATTATTTTTTTATGAACTATCAACATGAGGAATGCCGTACAAGAATATTTCGGCTGAAGAGCGCATGTAGTCTATTGGTTTTAGAGTTAATCAAGAAAAAGTCGTGTTGATTTTGATTTTTAAAAAGGACTGAAAAAACACTAAACCTTAAAAATTTTGGACCAAAATTCTCTCTCTCTCTCTTTCTTTCTTTCTCGTTGCTTGAGGTTTTTCAGTAAGTTTTTCCCGTTCCCTTGTACCGATCCTTTAGCAAAGCCTGCTTGACACCCTGTATAATAGAAACAGTAAAAAACCAAGATCATACTTATTTCCTAAATTACGAATTGCTTTGTAAACGGTGTATTTGACGATAAGAGAGTAATCAAATATGATTTATACTACATTGTTGTGAAAATAGAGCACTTATAAGGTGAAATCTCTTTGTTCATGGTTGCCTCGTTAAAATGCAACACTTGCGTCCCGATGTAAAACACTGGCGTGACACGAACCAACGACGTACGCGAAAATTATTAAAACACATTGTTTATGATTCACCGAGATCTGAATACGATATGTCCGGATGAATCATCTCGGACAGATTTATCTGGTCTTCTAATTTGTTGTATGAAAAACAACTGAAAAGGAAAAATTTAATACGACTGCTTAAGGTCAGCCAGACCGTTGAAATCTGATTAAGAAAATATAATTACAGAAAGGACAAACCATAATACATGCAGAATATATCCTCGATTGATTATACTGTTACTTGTGGAAGGATTTCTGATTTACGTATAGTCTTTTATGTAAATTTTGCTGGTAAATCACCGGCAAAAAAGCCGGTCACCTCAATAGTGCGAAGCATTTGTTGTTCAAAAACTTTTGTAATATTTCACTGATATTAAATATTTTTTCGTCATGATCTAACGAAATTCAACAGTATTATCTCATGCTCTTTCAATTTTGAAAAAACAATTTTTTATAGCTTTTTACACCGGGAGAACCAAAATTATGTTTTGGTGATCTAATTTCTAAACACCCTGTGGAGCAATTAGGAAACTTGTCGAGGTCCTCTTGTACTCTGTTACAAAGCCCAATCCACTCTCATAAATTTGTTTTTTTGATTAATCCCAATATCAGAATTCTTGTAGAAGATACAATTTTACAATTTAAATGAAATAAAACGATGGGTAGAAAATTAAATTTTAATAAGTGATACTTAATAATGATATTATTTCCCTCATAAATTATAGACCAATGACATTTCCTAAATTTTTATATTTCAACCAATGACAACAGTTTTTCACTGAATAAACGAAAGCTAGCTTTTGCTAAAATCTACCAGCGAATAAATTACCTCTAGCTTTTAAATGCATATAACTGGTTTAATTTACTCTCAATTGGACTAAAAACAAAATAAAACATATTACAAATTCAAGAATTATTATTTTATTTATAACTACTATGTACCAACTGTGTATTTATGCAATTTTACAAAAGTATTTTAGATATCAAACTGACATAAACTGTCAGATTTACAATCACGATCGCGTAACATAAGTCAAATAAGCATCTAGCGCGTCCGTTTCCATGGCTACGAAACAAAAGTTCTCAGATTTTTAATAACAAATAATTGTTTAATTTGGATGTAATATAATAAAATAATAATGATTGTTACTTAACTCATATAAAAAGAAGTGTATGTATCATAAACAAAAACTGAAGTATAAACGTGTAAGGAATTTGTTAATTTAATGATCTTGACATATACCCCTCGAGCTCTAAATATTATCACACAAACTGCAGGTAGATATATTTTTTGTAAAATTTTGCTTTTAAGCAAATGTTCTCGACTTACTATAATTTACCTTAAAAGCTCGAGACCGAAGGTCGATGGCTTTTTGTGTCGAATATTTTCTAAGCAAAATTTTACAAAAAAAAAGCTACCCGCAGTTTATCCAATAAAATTCGGGTCAGGATATAACCTACGAATATTAACTTGAACAATAGGTGACGTGCACTCTGGAGGTATAACTTATTTTTGACACTTTTGACATTGTTTCCATGGAAACAAACAGTATTTTAAGGTTAACTGTTAAGAGTTCAAACTGTATAAAACATTTCTATTTTAAAACTAGTGAACGCCCTAAGTACGGTACGCGTTATAATGCTAGCGCAATTATTAATTTATTTATTTGAATTTGTTTTTCATTTTTACATACGGCAATTATAATTAAAAAAAAATAAAAAAATTAGTGACAACACATCTGTGGATAGAGAACTTTGTTTTTAAAAATCGGTCCAGTGGGGCACTGGCGTCTTCGGAGAAGAAAAATACCTTGTGTTTTAAATATATAACTTACAAATTTTACTCTCCAGACGATGCCGACTTTATTTCCGAAATCTAGGTCATGTATACAGGTATAACATGCGGAAAATTTGTCAGTAGATTGTCCCCTCGGGACGAAAGGAGTTAGAAAAATGAAAAATTAAAAAATACGACAAAAAAAAATTACCTTATTTTTTGTAGAAATGCGCCACCAATGACGTTAACCATTCTGACATAACGCAGTAAAACCATATCACTTACCCTCCCCTTTTATCAGGCTTGGGATTGACAGCAAAGCTGGAGAGGGTAGAAGTGACTTTTTAAATTTAATCAAATCACACTAAAAAAAATAGCAAAATATGCCGAAAAGACATTGACCCTATGCTAGTGAACTCTACAACAAGTAGATATAAGAGATATTTACTTAAACCCGTCGATAACACAAAAACCTCGGCGGCACGCGCCAGCTTAACTTTTTATGCCAATTAAGGAAATGTAAACATCTCCGAATATGTTCTATACTGATAACAGACAACTAACAGTAGCGTATCTTTGCAAGTTTTAATGCAACAAAAATTACTAAATTACCTCGGATCACTCTAAAATTTTCCAGGGACTTTCCCACATAGAAGATTAGTACACCATTTTATTTTCAGAATGTCATGGTAAATCACCCTGTATAGTGTTCAGTGTTGCCGCAGTGACATATCAGAACTTTCAGCCCTCTGCAGGATTTAGGCGTTACGATCTCGTCGCTTTCGCTTTCAATTCATGTGACCAACTATTGATTTAGGTTGAGACAGCATGAAATTACTAATTGCTTCTAAAATTTTCAGAACAATCGAAGAGTCCTTTCAATTACCATTTTGCGAAAACGCATATTTCGATCAAGGCGACAGACGATATGAATTTAAATACCGCCTAGCGCAATAGAAACTGAGCTAAATCGATGGAAATGAAATTCCGAGAAAATTAAGTGCTCCACATTCAACGTAAACAAATCACATTTTTATTAGTTATTTATATCTGTTGTAAATTGATATCGAACCACATTGTGGTCGTTATTTACTTTCACATCTAAAAAGCTGTAAAATAAAGAAAACACGGCGCAAGAGAAATTATCGGGTGTCGTATTTTATTTTATACCTACTAATTATTACTAAATTATGAGGTTGGCTATTAATTTACTATTGCTTTTAAAGGTAGTATGCACTCTCGTATCTAGCTGATAACATGCAAGGTGTGTATGTAAAGTCGTTTTCAGAAAGGTGATGAGATGATACACTCACTAATCGGTTTTTAAATATCACTTGACAAAAAACACTCGTAAAATAAACTGATTAATGAAAAAATAATAAATAATCACTGGTAAAACCAAAAGTGCACAACTTGCCTTTACCCAATGGGTAATGTCCCTGGCTTCTACAAAAAAATTACTGGAATTTTAGTACGACGCAGTGGGGCAGGAGACCCGAAAATCTGGCTAACAATCTGAAACTTGGCTAATGATCCAAAAGTAGGTTCAAGTTTATAGAAAAATTATTTAATAAAATTATTTCTGAAACGGGGGTGGGCTATAGGGGATGGAAAAATCATATAAGCAGAAAATTTCGAAATTTTGTATTTTTATGTATTCTATAATACTAGTGATGGGAAAAATATTTTACAAAATCTAACTTGGCATAAATTTCAAACGTAATAATATATTTATTTAATAAATAAAGAATACACCCATTTTAAAAAAAATGTCTTGGTCGCACTTGGAAGCAAACTAAATGTTTCATTATTACTAAGAATAATTAACATTTTACATTGACGACTTTAAATTGGCATTTACAAAAATATTACTGCTTATCACAAAATTATAAGTACTAGAAAATGTAATACACATCTGAACTTGAAGCCTCCATAGGAAGAAACTCGAATTTTAATACAGTAATAAACAAATAAACGACCACAAAGATCTAATAAAACTTTAAAATTCACAACGCACTATCTGCACTACTCGGTTTTGACTGATGTGCGATTCATTTTATTATCTGTAAAGGTGTTGGCTACACATAGCTCAAAAGCGCGATCGTGTTAACTCTACTAAATATTTTGATTTTTGGCCACGTTTTTAGCTCTGTTGCCCCACTGTGCGACGTAAAAATAAATTAAAAAAAACTTCTTAACAATTTTTATTAAAAAATTTACATGTACCTGAAGTTTCGAACGTTTACTTGAACGATTTTCTTCTTCAGGAATGTGTTGAGGGTAGTTAGGAGGTAAACATACTAAAAGTCCCCGCCCCTAGCCCCGCTGCTTCGAGGGGGGTGAAAAGGTGCGTTCTACTCCTAGTAATATAATATACTATTATTTTACAACACTCGATGTACAGGGTGACAATCGGGAATCGGATGTTTTTGGAACGCATAGTACGGAGTACAGAGCGGTTAGAGGAGGACAAATGAGATGTTACTATCTTTGTAATGTTGTGCCATTTCAGTAACAATCAGTGGCGGATCTAAGGTAAAAGGTCCAGGTGGCAAACGCTTTGAAGGACCCATTTTTTCGGATGATAACCACGCAAGCGACGGATTCATTGTCTTCGAGGGCCCTTTTGCACAGGGGCCCAGGTGGCATTTGCTCATTGGCCGCCCGGTTAGATCCGCCACTGGTAACAATGGTGCAGTGGGCAGAAGAGCATCGAATATTTGCATACAACACGTTTATCCAAAATGGCGAGTCAGTGATAATTACGCAGCGGCTTTTTCGCATTCACTTTTTTAATATTGGTCAACGGGACCTGTTCCGTCTCGCAACACCATCATAAGATGGGTCAATAATCTGAGAACAACTGGCAGTATAATGAATAAAAAGTCACAAGGTCCACAACGTACCGTAAGAACCCCTAAAGCATGGAGCAAGTGAGAGAGGCGCTCACCAGAAGTCCTTCACGATCCGCCCGAAAACATTCAATTGAGTTGAACATGAATCGGTTAGGAAAAGAGATAAATCCAAGGAATGTGTGGCTTCAGCAAGATGGTGCCACGGCACATACTGCCTACGCATCAATGAATGTTGTCTGCAACGTGTTCCCAGGAAAACTCATTTCATGTTTTGGAGATGTGCCGTGGCCCCAAGGTCTCCAGCCTGTCAATTTGTGATTTTTTTCCGTGGGGGCATTTGAAGAGTCTTGTATATGCTAACAAGCCCCGTAATTTGGCCGACTTGAAGAATGCCATTCATCAGGAAATCATGACTATTGAAGAAGAGGGTCGAAAACTGCATGCAACGTGTCGGACACCATCTCGATGACATTATCTTCCATACTTGATACACATCGTAAATGGCATTGTGTAAGCTTCATTCTGGTGTTAATAAAACCTTATTATCTTGCAAACTCTTTGTGTAACATTTATTTCAAAATCGTCCGGTTCCCAATTGTCACCTTGTATTTACTAACGTAATATTTTGTCGAAATCTATACATTTCTTAATTATACAGTATGAGACTCACTTAAAATGAAGACACCCTTATAACTTTTTTATTTTGTTTCCTATTTGAATCAAATTTTACTGTATATAGAACAAGTTAAGATCTACTTCAATCAACATCAATAAGCAAATCAAATTCTGGTATATGTACGTTTTTGGCGCCGATCCGATGCATTTTTCTAGAATTTTTAATATTCAAAATGTTTTTATTTTTCCGCATATTTTGGTACCGCAAGTGGCTTTGCCTTTGTAGCAGGCGAATGTTTCTCTGGTCATAAGTAGATCCTAATTTGTTCTACACTTCAGTCAAATTTGATTCAAATCGGAAAAAAAAAATTAAAAAGTTACAAGGGTGCCTTCATTTTAAGTAAGTCACACTCTGTATATTTAACGAAATGTATAGATTTCGACAAAATATTACGTTAGTAAATACGTCGAGTGTTGTAAAATAAATATTGTTTTGTGACTGTGATTTATTAGGGGACCAATTTAATTATGTTTAATTTTGCATAGAATATTTTTTTCCATATGACGCATCGTTTCCAAGTTATAAGCAAAAAATCGAAAATGGGGAACCCCCGAAGCGGCAGAGCTAGTGGCGGGGACTTTTAATACTTCCTAACTACCCCCAACACATTCCCGAAGAGGAGAATTCAACCCCCCCCCCCCCCATGTCCTCTACCACTCCTTCGTTGACTGGACTATTAGGTAATAAGAGTTCATTAACTGGGAGGTGGTAAAATTTTATTACATAATTTTTAGCAACCTTTTTTGAAAGATAGTTCAATTTTTTTATAATACATGTTTAAATTATTTAGATTATCAATGAAACCTTGATATTTTTAATTATAGTTTCAATAATATTAACACAAGAGAAAGATAAACGAAAGAACTGAATTTCAAGTACAACAGTTAGTAATCGCGCATACTGACTCACCGGAAAAAGTGTAAATTAAATAACAAAAATTGCGTTAATTTATATATTTTTATTAATTTTAACCCGTACCTACACGCCTACACATAATACAAATGATTCACTTATATCTGATGGTCATAATTTCTAAAACTCATCGGGATTTTGTAAACAAAACAAGAGTTAACAAACATTCAGTAATCCTGCGGCAGTCAATTTTTAAATATTTCTTTATATTTGGTGACGGAGCAAGTGAATACAAAAATAAGTTTATTTTCTAAAAATACGCTTTTACCCCACAGGCACAGTAGTATTTATAAAAATATCAAGCACAGGTGCGGAAAGAGTAACTTTGGCAATTAAAACGTCATTAAGCAATATAACAAGCTATTATCGGTTTTATTTATAATTAGAACCTCTGTGGGATAAATACTGATATACGTTATTCACTATTCACATGAAGAAATGAAACTATTTTAACAGAAAATGGGCGATTCAATTAATACTAAATAATAGCGATTACATTTTTTTAAATCTTCTGTTATAAAGCATGACCTAAATGCCCAGTACTTTTTTACCCCTTTACACCAGGGTGACCATACGTACGGAATTTCGCTGTATTTTCCGGTATTTTTTTAATGGCATGTAGTACAGCATGCTTGGATGTACAACAAAACGTACAGCATTAAGTTTGCCTGGCATCATATCATTTTTAATTTGGAAAGGCCCCACTTCACTTCACAATCCATGTGTACAGCATTCAAAAACTACAAATATCTGGTCACCCTACTTTACATTTGCTTTAGAAAATATTGTACTTTTGAACTATAATGCTATTTTCGTAAATATTTTTGTTTTTTTTTTGTTTTAGTGAAATAATGGTGAAAACAAAAAATAAAGCTTATGCTGCTGTAATTTTAAAACAGTTCGCCGTTGAAGAAAACCGTTTAAACAAAAGTTTTGAGAAATTTTATAATCTACAATATTGACAACGACTAAATTACCACTAGTGGGGCCATAATTAAGCCAAAATTTTTTGAAATGGATGTAGCTGAAAGAAGCGATTTTTGTTGAAATCATTAGTTGGGCCCCATGGGTTACGAAAATGCTATTCATTGTAGTAGGCCAGTCAAATAGTACACTAGAAATCGCTAAAATCGCAAAGTAACGGCTAGTTCTGATTTTTTAATGTTGTTAGGACCACTGCCAGTAGTGTATATCCAAGTCTGCAGCTTCGAAAGATCTGTGCTAACTTCGTAGCACTCGAAAAACCGCGAAATTTTCGCACTTGTTTCGATTTTTTCACTATATCTCCTAAACTATGCGTTTTTTCATAAAACATGTTATTCACGTTTTTAAATTTGCTACAATTTGAGACCAGAACCAGCTCTGTAAGTCCAATAGTTACCAAGATACAGCCCTCCAAAAATTGGCAATTTTTTCCATAAAAGTGAAATTTTAAGATTTGGTCTACTTTCGTCCCCTTCCTTTTCTGGTATGGGAAGAACAAACTGTGGAGCGTCATCCAGAAATACCCTCAACTCATCACCACAGCTTCCAACCTACTTCAACCCATCAAGCCATCGCAGATGCCGGAGCGAAGTGCCTAGTAGCTCTGTCTGGAGGAGACTACAATGAGGATACCCTCCAGAGCCTGCGCTATAAATTTTTTTTGAAAACAGCCGCCTCCGCTTGCCTTGTTAACCTCGTCCGTTTGCCTCCAACGGAAGATGGTGCAACATTCCACGCCTACCGAACTTACCACCAAGTACAGAAGTGGTTGGGGGTGGAAAAAGATGCCACTCAGAGGCTCATTCCAACAACAATGATGAGCGAAGTGCCCCCCCCACTTTATGAAATTACTATCATGCGGGTGCAAGAAAGGCTGTAGCGGAGGCGGCTGTACCTGCCTAAAAGCGAACAACATATTAAAAAATCAGAACTAGCCGTTAGTTTGCGATTTTAATGTATTATATGACTGGCCTATAGTTGGAAGTCGCCGATCAACTGTCTAGGGCCACTTTTTGAATTTCTTTTTAAATGGCAACAAAACTAAAGGAGTTGGAAAGTTCAAAAGCTTAACATAACCTCAAAAAGACAACAAACATGTGTTAACGAGTCATTTTTCAACTTTCTTCTATTACTCGGGTTCTAGTAGACCGACTTTGAAGAAATTTGGAGAGAAGGCACCTCTTATCAGTAAAGTGTACCTAATTTCAAAGCGGTGTATGTCAAGGAGCAGAAAATACGTAACGTTAAAGGTTCTGCATGTAACTTTGACAGACTGTCCAGGGCCGGCCTTTGGGGGGCGCCGTACCCCAGGAGGCGCCATGAGCTTAATATAAGGGAGCCACGAGCTGAATATAGTTTATTTTTAGATTTTACCCTCTGCTCATCAATTTTGAGATGAGGGCGAAAAAAATTTTTTTATAACTTCACCAGAAAAAGAGGCGCCTTCTAAAATTTCGCACGAGGGCGCTTGAGGAACTAAGGCCGGCCCTGATACTGTCGTTTTGGTTCTAGATGAGATATCGACAATTGTTTTTATCTTAAGTTTCGTTTTTTTTATCTTCTTTCAAACTAGTCATTACAAAATGGCGGCTATTTTCCTGGAAAAGTACCCGTTTTCTTATTTTTTAAACAACTTCTATGTAATTTTAATTTAGAAAATTATTGAATGTTTAATATTATTTGCAAGCATATAACGTAACGAGGAATTCATCCATAACCTAAAAAAAATATTTTTAACCGTTACATGCTTTAAGTTTCTGTCACAAAAAATGTACACATATTTTATGTATTTAGTACAGTTAATCTGTCATTTGACCCGCGAATAATTCCTACAAGAGATTTTCTTTTCCTTTACTATAGAGGGACTTACCCCAAACTAATTAACATTTTCTACAAAAATATCGTGTCCGCTACGACCGCCATGTTGAAAAAATGACAGTCAAAATATGTTTTTCTTAATTATCTCCTTTTATTTAAACTATTTTTTTTTATTATTAATATTTTACGATTCACAACCTTTAGAATGGTGAAAATGTGTGCTTCGCTGCATATTTTTGCAATTATCTCTGTTAGCCCCGTCAATGAACGTTCAATAAGGAGGTTTAGAGGGAAATGCCGAGATCCCAATTTTTGATTTGATTAATTACAATTTGGAAAATATGTAAAACAGCATAGTACAATAATCCCTATTGAAATTGGGCCATATCTGTAATACATGGTGATAATCAGAGGTCTACAAACTGGTTTGAACCTAACATACACCCGGTATATTGCGGTTTATAAATCTTATACATCCTCATATTTTTGTATGTTAATCAAAAACGTAACATTTTGCTCTGAAATTAAAATAAAACCTATTTTACGTAAGAATGAGAGTTTGTAGGCCTCTGGTTATCACCATGTATTACAGATATTGTTCAATTTCAATAGGGATTATTGTACTGTGCTGTTTTACATACGTTCCAAATTGTAATTGAATATTTTAAGTCTAACAGAAGTTATCGTGTTTACAAGAAATGGTATACACACACACATACATATACACGGGCACACACACACACTTACAGACCCAAACACATTTTTTATTCGATATTTGTGTTCAGTCTGCTATGAAGCGGATATCCGTACAAAAAATTTTTTTTCTACGATGATTATTGAAATTCTTTTTCAATTTATAATAGATTTATAATAAAGTTAAAATACAGTTAAAAGATATACAATCCATTACTGTACCATAACAGATACGAAAAAAATTAATAGAAACATTATTGTAGAAAATTTAGTCAGATTTAATTCTGCATATAGCCACTTTTTGATTAGGGCTAACCGTTTTCGAGATATGAGCGAAAAACCAAAAACCGGGACCTACTTCGTGTCCCCTGCACCCCCTATGTTCGGGGACTTTTGGTGTGTTTACCTCCAAAATAGACCAAAATATGGATTTCGGCATTTCCCTCTAGAAACCATTCATTGACAGGACTATGTCCTCATTGCTTCCATGTAGTAATTGGGCTATTATCAATATTGTAGATCATAAAATTTCCCAAATGTTTTGTTTAAACAATTTTCTTCCATGGTGAACTGTTTTAAAGTTACAGCAGCTCGAATTTTAAAAAATTATTATTTAAAAAACAGGTACTTTTCCATTTTGTAATGACTAGCTTTAGATTCATCTCATTTGAAAGTAGAAAATAAACAAGCGAAACTTGATATCTAATATTACGCCAATATTTGATTGGAATATTGGGCGTCTATTTTTTCCAAATCTGTCTCTCAGTATATTGGTCCAATATGTTGGTGCATATATTGGCCTCGGCCGAATCAACTTGTGCTACAGGGGCACCTTTTATTATCATTATTATACTTTTCGCAAAAACGAAGAGTATAATGCATTTGATCGGCACATTTCTAAAACAGTAAATATCGCTCGTAGAGCGTTAGTGAACGAATTCTGAACAACTTTCAAAATGTCCGTCAGTCCGTCAGTCCGTCACGTTTCTTGTAAGTACGATAACTTAAGAAAGAAAAGTCCGATTGTACTGAAATTTGGAAAGTAAGTTGGCGTTAGCTAGAGGAAGAACTATTGTTTTGTGTTGTCTGACTGGCTTCGGGTTGGGATTCGAAAAGGCAGAGATCTGTACCTACCTTAAAAATAATAAAATATTGTTGAATTGAATTGAAAATTGAATTGAATTGAAAATTTAATTGACTTGCAATCCAAAGGTCGTGTGTTCGAATCCCTCAGAGAGGGTGGCAAGAAAACTGCGAAGAGTATCCTATATAATGTGTAACAATTACATAAAAAGCTCAGTAAATCGGCGAAGAGTATAATGCTTCCACTAGTTACACATTCTTTTTTAAAGTCAATATTTTCAAATCGCCATATTTTAAATTTTAACCTAATAAAAACATTGTTGAAGCACTCTGTTGTTTCGTTTTCATTATTTTGATTTTGTTTTTGGTTTTTGTCTTGATAAAATTGTTAAAATTCGCATTCAAAAGTCCAGAGTATATCTATATCTCTAATAAAATTAAGGAATGTAAATGGCTCAATACAAATTCATTGTACATTGCCTATGTATAAGTAGCCTGTGATTAAATATCTAAGCCTTGGATTCTTGCCAACTACAGCTAATTTCGCTAATTACTTTGGCCCATTGGAGGAAGCCGGCATAAATAACCTACAGTTACATAAGAAGACAGAATAAAGTCTCTAGCATGCAACTACAAGCCTGTTGATTTTGCGAGATATCCGCTTTCCTGCTACTGCACCTGGTGCAATTCAATTTTTCTGCTTTTATTGCTCATCTGGATGCCCGGTGTATCATTAAACATTTAATCCATTTGCCGGCAGCATTTTATCGTGACTTAAACGCACTTAGCTAATGGCCTAGGAAATAATAAATGCGGATATTTTTACGTTACACCAGAGTATGACATTTTAAAATAAGAGTATACAAACAACTGCATGCAGATTTATTCTCTATCTGGATTTGTTCAGGTAATTATAAAAATAAGCAAATGTGTATGTAATTCCTGAGGTACCTCGTCATGCATCACTCTATTTTTAATCACATAAAAAAATCATTACCCCTTTAGCTGTGGTAACTAAAACTAAAAAAGATGCAACTTTTATGGAATAATGTCATATGTCATAATGGTCCACTCAAATTAGGAAAAAGTTTCTCCGCATAGGAAGTAAGTATTCAACTTTTAGAACAAGGTTATGCTTATGCGCAGAAAAAAAAGAAATGATTTTTGATATACAGGGTGTCCCGAATTGCATAGGCCAAAGTTCACTAAGTAATACAACTTTTCAAAATAAGAAAAAAAGTTCCTATAAACATGGGTCGGGAAGTGCTTAGTTTCCGAGATACAGGGTGCTTAAGTAATTCTCCTGAAAATGTTTTTTTATGAGTATTTTCGAAACGTCTAAAGATAAACAAATGATAATTTACACAGGAATTTAACTTTTTATGCTTTTTAAGACAAAATGACAACTATGTACGAAAATCATTCAGGAGCGGGTGAAACTGGGGGGGCCTAGGTATAATTTAGCCCCAACTTTATTGTGTGACACTTACATTAATTTATGAGCAGAACTTACAAATTTGAAGTTTTCTACACAAAGAAGTCTCTTGTGTTTCTTCTCTAAAATTATCAGTTTTTGAGTAAATCTTATCTGAACTTTATTAATTAGTAACCATTATTAGCAGCATTTCTGGTATGCAGGAGTGTGCCATGATTGTAATGTTTGTAACAAATGAAAAATAATCTAGCATGCAATGCCAGAATGACAATAATGACATTGTTTTTTGGGTTTTCTGTAGTTCATTGTTCTGTAGTTTTATTTGGAAAAAGTGTTCTATTGAAAAGTAAAAAATGGTCATGTTTAGTAATGTGGAGTACGCGGATATTCATTTTATTTATGGTTATTGTAATGGAAACGCGAATGCCGCGGTACGCGAATATCGCAGAAGATTTCCTAATAGAAGGAAACCATCTAAAAATGTTTTTATTCGAACCCACCTAGAATTTAGAAATGTTGGACTTAAAACAGGTCCAAGAAATGAAAAACAGCGAAATGGGCGATTTAAAAACATAATTTTGGCCAAATTTAACAATAATAATAAATTAAGTATCAGAAGAGCGGTCCAACAGCTGCGTGCGCAAGCTGTGCATGTTTGAAATTTTATAAAAAATTTGACAGGTGCAACGGTTTGCAAGAATCGTTATAACTTTCTCCGTATTTGCTCTTTGGTACGTAGAAAGAACACAAGATCAGCTACTCTCTACAAAAAAAAAAATAGATTCCAAAATAGTATACCAAGTGTTTTATTTTTCACGTCACATTTTGCCAAATTCAAACCTCAAAAACTTTTTTATTTCAAATGGAACACCCTGTATTTTTTTACATCAAATTATGTTAAATTAAATTCCCTTTTATTCTAGTATAAGCATTGTAGTACAACTTTTCGAAATATTGGCAGTTTTCTTAATGTCCAAGAATTTTTAGTAAAAATTGCGATCAACTTACCCATGATTAGAAACAATCATTAATGTCAGTCATTCTTTTATGTTAAAAAACGCCAACACGTTTAAATTACACCCACGAAGACTTTTAGATTTGTTTATTATTTATGGAGGATGTGATAAAGTAATACCAAGAACATGTAACAAATTTACTACTCGATACCCACAAGATCAGAAACCATCCACCATACACTCTAAAACGAATATTGGATAATTTTAGAATATTTGGCTCTGTCAAATGGCACGTGCCAAATTTTAATATGGCAATCGATGTGGAATTAAATTTGAGGTGGACTTATATCAGCATGTCGTATATCTAACACATGTACTTTTTGAATTATTTGCAAGATTTCGTTGAAAATTACAATTTATCCAAAAAAAAAAACGTAGAAGCCTATGAAACAATTGAAACAATAAAATGAGTATCGAGCAGCAAATGTGTTACATGTTCTTGGTATTATTACTTTATCACATTTTCCATAAATAATAAACAAATCTAAAAGTCTTCGTGTGTGTGATTTAAACGTGTTGGCATTTTTTAACAAAAGAGAATGACTGACATTAATGATTGTCTCTAATCATGGGTAGGTTGATCGCAATTTTTACTAAAAATTCTTGGACATTTAAGAAAATCGCCAATATTTCGAAAAGTTGTAACTTTAACCCCTTCATGCTTATGCTAGAAAAAAAGGGAATTTAATTTAACATAATTTGATGTAAAAAAATACAGGGTGTTCCATTTGAAATAAAAAAGTTTTTGAGGTTTGAATTTGGCAAAATGTAACGTGAAAAATAAAACACTTGGTATACTATTTTGGAATCTATTTTTTTTTTGTAGAGAGTAGCTCATCTTGTGTTCTTTCTACGTACCAAAGAGCAAATAAGGATCTTTTACACGGAGAAAGTTATAGATTCTGCAAACCGTTGCACTTGTCAAATTTTTTATAAAATGTCAAATATCTCATAAACTGCTCGGTTTAGGTATAGGGTGTACTATATGTTTTCACTCAGAATTTTATGATCATTTCGAAGAGTCGAAAATATATAGGGTGTTCCATTTAAAATAAGCAAGTTGGTATCGACTTCCGGTATTTCCAGAAGTGCCGCCATTTTGAAATTATTATTTTCTGACTCGCAATGGTCGACTAGGGTAGGGTACCAGATCTCAAATGGTTATATCATCTGCAAGTGGGAAATATTCTAATGGCCGCCTTAAAAGAATCACCCTGTATATTCATTTGGGCTTCGCCTTTTTCAATAAAATACACCTAATCTATTGCCATATCTTGTACATGGTGTGCGTCGTAATGTAAATTCCAGAATTATTACCAAAAAAATTCCTACTTGCAGAAAAATATCAATCAAATCAGTGTAGCAGGAAGATTACCATAGATCGAGAGCTAATAATTTATGGTGATTAATAACAGAGTATATATTGATGAATTTTCCAGTTTACTATATGCATTTATAGCACAATGTACGTGCATATTTATGATGATTTGAGGAAGAACATTTTGTATAGACCATAAAATTTACGACATAATGAACGGACACTTATAAAGATATTGTTAAGTTGGTAATTGGAACCCACATCGCGTTTTAAAAAAGGTTACGAAGCAACAAATCAGGCATAAATTATGATTTCTTTCTATTCCTTGGAAGATAACAAGCCCTATTTAAGTACGTACTTATCAATTTTGAATTAAAATAAAAAGACGATACTAGCCAGTTCTACTACATACAAAATTGTAATTTGCTATTGCAGGAAAATTTATGAATGTTTATAACTGCTTATTAGTAGGTAATCAGTAGCCATTCTATTTAAAATATTACAATCAATTTTTTTTATCAAATCGACCCATCACAATCGCTATTATTAATTTTTTATATTACAGTACAGACGGATAAAGGACATAGTGGAGTCAATAGAGGCTGAAAATATGCCAAGGTGTATTATCAATTCACAATTTTGAACCCTGACTTTTCCAGGTTTTCTAGGACGTTTCGATAAAAATTCCAGAAATTTTTTCTGCTCGAAAATGAAAATTGATGAGCGAGAGAGAGGAAATGGAAAACACTTTTTTGACGAGCCGGGGAGCCAGTATGGGAACAACTTTAGATATAAACAGTTTTAATAAATTTTCCCTGGTTTTTTTTAATAAATTTATAAATTCCCTGACTTTTCCCTGACGAAAATCAAATTTCCTGACTTTTACAGGTTTTCCCCGTTTTCCAGAAAGTATAGACCCTGATATGCATTATTTCGGAATAATTACGGGAAGCTTCGATTTTCCTAAAACCTTTTGATATCACTTTTACATAGCTTAAAATAAAAAATTATAAACATATAATCGTGAGGAAATTGTTTATCAATTATTTAAACAAAAAGAAATTTTCTTTTAACAAAATTATTACGAGTTAAAAAATTTTAAAGCAATTTACTTAAAATTTTCGAGGTCGCTGAAACAGATTATGATGTAAAAAAAGATAATTCAAAATGGCTGATACAATATGGTCGAGTTCCATCAAGCAATAAAATAATTCAAAACACTATTCAATTAAAAACACAATTTAAATATTCACATAAAAACTTAAAAAGAAGCTGAGAAAACGTGATATTGTACATAGCATTACAAGATGATCTGTGAAAAAGTGCCCAAACTACTTTTACAATGCTTTGCGGACACACACACACTAGTGATGGGCGATATCGTGATTTTTCAATCACAACGTAAATCGTTACAGTGATTTTCTTATATCAGTGAATTTAAAACGTGATGTGATCACGACTTTCATAATACGACGTACGGGAGAAATTGTTAATTATTATAATATAGGTCTTGGTTGAACCACGGCAAGGGAACGAAATAGGGAAGGAAAGTCGTGATCACGTCACGCTTTTCTGCCAACTTTACTAACAATCGTTACCTGTGATTTCTTAATATCAGTCATTAAATCACAGTTCGTGATATATCGCCCATCACTAACACACACAGCGCAGCGTGCGGGGCAGGTGATGCGTACTGCTTGCCGCGATGTTTTACTTTCAATCTCTTTCTATTATTCAAGCATTATAATTTGACTCATGGCTTTATACTGCGTGAACATTTTTAATATGTTTTCGATATTTTAAACAGGATAAAAATTGTAGAAACAATCAACATTGAATCGATTTACCGAAAAAACTTGATTTTTTCAATATTTCGTGAAAAGTTTAGGTTTATATATATTCCAAAATTTTTTCATAATCAGATTTACTTATTTTGAGGTCCTACTATAAACGTATGCTGCATAGGTAGGCTAAATAATTTTTTTATAAAAGTTATTAACGCTTACTTACCCATAATTTCACGAACTTTAGAACAACATTTTTTTTTTAATTTTTGTAAAAAATTCGTTAATTTAATTTTTAAGGTATAAATCCCCTTGAAGCATCTTAAAGTACACATTTCAAATTTTAAAAATCGCACCTACAGAGATCTAATAACGCGATTTAAACCACAGAAATAGGTGGTTAAAGTTATGGTGCGGGAGCTAAGTGGCTTTTTCGGACAGTCATCGTTACAAGCATTTTCTATGCGCTGATTAATGCTATCGAACTTAAATAACGACAAAATAGACTTCTGGCATGTCAGCTCGTCGAGTTGGCCATGGTTCAAGATATAAAAATCACTGAAATTATATCATCGTTACAAAGCCAATTTTTTTTGTGTGTACACATTTTATGTTTAGAATGAATAAAATAAGATCGCCAGAAAGCGTGGGCCATCAGGGGCGAACCAGAAGGTCAAAGAGGTAAAAAAACGGAGTTATATAACATGATCGTTACAAACTTTTTTAAGGTTGAGCATGTTTATTTAAGTGTTTTGAACACAGAAAAAAATTCTCAGAAAGAAACTCCCGTCAGTAAGGCTAGCCAGAAAGAAAATGTTTAGGATTTTTAAAGAAAATTGGATGTTTTTTCGCATATTTCATCTCAGAACTCTAAACTCATCATTACAAGTTCTGGCTCCTTTTTAAAACGTAAATATAAGCTCCTTGAACAATAGCCTCCCCGTAAAGTTCTTAGTGTCGACAAAAGTACCATAGGCTCTTAAATATACAGGAATTTAACACTTTCGGCTAACTTGATTCCGTACCGTGCCTCAGATGTATTGTATCATTATTACCTTTCTGGCTGCGCCTCCTGATGGCCCACACTTTCTGGCGATCTTATTTTATTCATTCTAAACATAAAATGTGTACATACAAAAAAAAATGAGCCTTGTAACGATGACATGATTTCGCTGATTTTTAAACAGTGTTCGTGACGCTCCTGACAGGAGGTGCCCCGCCAGAAGTCGATTTTATGAAACGTTATCATCCATTAAATCATAAAAATATCTCAATGTTCATAAAACGATGAGTTGCCGAAAAAGCCACCTAGCTCCCGCTTTATTAGTTATATATATCAAATTTTATCATTTTCTCAAAATTTTGAAATTTTGGTGTACTGTCGTGACCAAAAAAAAAGGACAACTAATTTTTTCTAATGTAAATCTGTCTCTATTTGAATATGTAATATATAATTTTGACAAATAACTGACAATATTACAAAAATTAAAGTCAGATGTACACAACTAGATTTTAGCAAAAATACGTTGTCTCATTTTTTTGCGCACGACAATACATCTTCAAAAATAAATTTTTGATATTTTTTTCACTCATCGAATCTTTTTATACATTACTTTAAGAGTAAAATGTAAAAGATATGGGTCTTTATCTTAAAAATTTTAGAAATGGTAGAGCTATTAGCGATTTCATCGCAAATCTCTTTATGTTTCGACTTCATATACGTACTATTCCCAAGCGCGAAGCGTTTGCAGTACTTGCGTATCTCCGCGTTCCATTTCCGTGCGTTAAATAAGAAAAACTGGAGCCTACATTTTTGATCGTACAAAAAAACTTTATATACATATTTTATTGTGAAATTTCCCGTACTTTCGAATGGCGCAATTAGTTTTTGAAGGAAAAAAATATTTTAAGATATATTTGACAAAAACTTTTATTTTGCAACCAATCTGTTTAATAATAAATTCGCTCAAGAACTATTGTTGGTAACTTTTGGTATGTTGTTCCTCACATGTTCAGAGATGTATTCTCAAAAGTTACCGCTTCCCTATATGAATATATCTATAATTAATACACTTTGTGTTAACTTTTATTAGTCAACCACTTCAAAGGGACGCAGAGGAGTGTTGGCATCTGCTGTCAACAGCTGATGTACATTATCTATAAAACGCCCTGTATGTGTCTACATTTACAAAGTTATCACATCTTTTACGTGCAAAACACTATTCCTAATTGAACAAGTGTACGATAAATTATCTCCTTCTTCGAGTTACGTTTTTTCCGTTTATACTCACGTTTGCGCCTGTGGCAGGATACTTCACGGGTCAATAAACGACCCAAGTGAGAGTTAATTGTTAACGCAATTAGTGGGTTATATATGTTAAGTATTACGTTAACTATGTTAAAAGGTTCTATAGGGAGAGGCTGCTTGCTTGCAAATAACAACACGAGTTGCGATAAACGTACGAAAATTTGATTAGAACTTGCAGCGACTGCTAAGTTAATTTAGACTGGTAATATTAGTTAATTTAAAGCAGTCTGAGTCTATTGTTACTGTGCGTGCATGTACTTTTTGCCCGACAAACGGTAATGGAATACCGTAACAGACAAATGAAAACATAAAAACGCAATGCTGATGCAATTAAAATTCTGGAAATTGTTATAATACATCTAAACTGCTGACCTCTCAAAATTGATGTAAATTTCTAGGCAAATTTTCAAGTATACCTAATATCTTGAAAGGTATTGTTTCGCGAGATTTTCTGGCAAATTGCATCTGAAATAAGCTAGCTTAACAGTGACATTGCGGTCCCTGAAATGTAAAAAAAGTATTTTTTATGTAGGTTTTTATTTGTCATATTAGGATGATTATTAGGATGCCCGTTATCATTATATAACCAAAATTTTTTTCTCAGATTTTGGGGAGTGCCGAGCATAATTTTATTCCAATGGATCTAAAAATAAGTCTTCCAAAATTTTAGCTCGATCGAACACTGTTAACCCGTCGCGCTTGGCGTCTAACGTAATGAGAATCTATGCGCAAGTGTATTCGTAATGCTTTTCTATCGCAAAATCCACAGAACCTTCTAATCAGCTATGATTTTGTAGAATATCGAAGGAATAAAAGAGGCATACAAAATTATCAATCAAACCCGACAAATGACATCACCCGAGTAGGTAGGAGTGACTGGAGAAAACGATTACAGAATTTTCTTAGTTAAAATTGAACAAGAAATTAAAAAATGGCATCGATTATTATGTATGCATTCATGTGACTATGTATTTCTTAAAATAATTATTCCCACTTATATTCAGTAAGATTTAGACAAATAATAATCACTGTGCAAAATAATTTAATGAAATATTTGCCCCACTTACCCTCAATGCGCATTTTGGGATTTAATAGAAAAGGTACAAGAATTTAGTTTTGACACCACTGCTTCAAATACTTGTAGAATTAAAGGCGCTTGTGCGCTGTTAGAACAAAAACTTGAAAGAAATATATTATTTTTTCGTTGCCGTCACCTACCATGTTTTCGAAATTATTTTGGCAACAGTTTTTGAAAAAAGCAAATTTACTATTTCAGAACCAGATATTCCATTATCTAAAAGATTTCAAAATTATTGGTCTAGAATCAACGTTCAAAATTTCGTTCCAGTTGACGTAAACCCTGAAATTAAACAAATTGTTAGCGATCATACTGAAACTATTCTAGAAAGTATAAATGATGCGATTTCTAAAAAGTTTCCTAGAAAACTATCTGAATCTCGTAATAATATTCCTAGGAGGCTAGAGGAGAATTTAGAAAGCCGGGTGCTTACCATATGGCCAGGTGAATGGGAAAAAGCCATATATTTCTTAAAAATCGTTTTATTTCGAACAGAATTCGATTTAATAAAAGGCGAGGGAAAATCACTTTGCCAAGCAACATGCTTCATTGTAAAATACTACGTAAAATACTGGATTTATGCTTCAGAAGTAATATCTGCTTCACTAATGGATATCAAATTCTTGCGAGAATTAGATCAGTATAAAGAAATTGAAAAAATATCGCTGAAGTAGCTATTGGGAAATTTGTGAACCATTTGTATTATTTGACTGATGAATGTGTCGCTTGATGACTCGATTACAGAAAGTACAAAATTAAAGATGGCACAAAAAATTTTAGAAGACGCAGTAAATGTAGAAGATAAAAATGAAATTGAAGATGAAACAGGAGATACCTAATCTTAAGAAATTGCCAAAGAGGAAAAAAGACATTTTCGAATTCTTAAAACTCTCTGATGATGAAATTTTAATAAAATTATTTAGTAATAAGTCAATAAATTTATTTCACCGATTTAAAATAGACAATTTTTTACATTTGCATCCATCCGAATGGAAAAATTCTAATGAGTATAAACAAGGACAGCTAGTCATTGGAGAATTAAAATTAGTAAATGACTCCGTCGAACGGGAAATAAAATTAATTCAAGATTTTAACGAAAAAGTTACAAAATCCCAGGATAAAAAACAATTTTTATTGCAGGTGGGTCATTTTTTCATTGATATTTCCAAACTTTCTACAAGATTCGTTTTCTTAATGTATTTGTCCCTTTGGTTCTCTTTTTGGACTGTCCAAGATTACCGCCGTAAATATCCCCAAAAAAGTATTGCAGAAAACTTTCGAAATGTAGAACTTTAGATTATGGACTAGTTTTAAAACTTTACATTCTCGAATCAAACAATAAATAAATTAATAACTTAACATGTATATACGATTTCCAAAAAGTAAACCTTTTTAAAAGACGATGTAGGGCTAATAATAAAATAAAATCGATAAAAAATTAATTTTTGATTTTTGAAAATTTTAGGCCACGAGCGCGACGCGACGTGTTACTTATATTCCATTAAGCTAAAAATTGGTGGGGATTTTTTTTAAACATAATGGAACAAAATTCCGCCCGGCACTCCCCAAAAATTAAAACTTCAAAAATAAGGGGCACCCTAAATTGATTATGACTACATTGAGAAAAACAAGTTTAAGTCTTTCTATGATATTTCTGGGCACTTTTTTTTAATGAGCCACCTTTTGACATATTTAATACCGTCTGTGCAGCAAAAATGAAGGGATACCCGTGTATAATTTGTACAAGAATTTTTTACGTATAATGTAGGAGGGGAGCTACCAAAATCATTCATTAATTAAAGTTTCCTACAAAAATATCGCTGCCGATGTTGAAAACATTAACACAAAACGGTAAGATAAGTTTTCCTCGATTACCTCCTTTCTTGTTAGTTTTAGCCTAAAATTAGTTGTTACCAATGTTGCACAAAATAAAAAAGCTGCAACTTTTGTTTAAACATTTTTTTCTCTAGTGTTAATACTTTGCGATTTTCAGTGGCCAGAAAGGTCAAAATTTGTGCTTCACTGCCGCAGTTCTTTGCAATGATCTCTACCCTCCTCCCCCTTTGCTGTTATGTAGTAATTAGTTATTATCAATACCGTACATTATAAACATTCCTAAAATTTGAACCATTTTCTTTCTAAAAATTACAGTAGCTCGAAGTTTAAAAATTTTTTTGCAGAAAGTGCGCCAAAATCTGATTTTTGCTAGCAAAAGTCGAATTATGACGATACGTTTTTAATATCATAAACAGTGGTTTTCATCCAACAACTGAAGCCTATATTTCTATCAAAACTGTTTACCGTGGTCTGCTAATAAATCACAGTCATAAAGCAATCTTTATTTTACAATACTCGATGTACTTACTAACGTAATATTTTGTCGAAATCTATACATTTCCTTAAATATACAGCGTGAATCACTTAAAATGAAGACACCCTTATAACTTTTTTATTTTGTTTCCGATTTGAATCAAATTTTACTGAAGTATAGAACAAATTAGGATCTACTTATGACCAGAAAAACATTCACTTGCTACAAAGGCAAAGCCACCTGCGGTATAAAAATATGCGAAAAAAATTAAAAGCCATATTAGTGGGTCTTGACGAATTTCACGTATCCACCACAAATTGCGAAAAATGAGGATCTCCTTTGCCAGATGAGCTTATGTATGAGAAATGCCCCATCAATAACTAAAATAAAATTTTGGTGTAATGTAGGTTTGTGACGCCGATCCGATGCATTTTTTAGAATTTTTAACATTCAAAAATTTTAATTTTTTTCCACCTATTTCGGTACCGCAGATGACTCTGCCTTTGTAGCAGGCGAATGTTTTTCTGGTCATAAGTAGATCCTAATTTGTTCTATACTTGCGTAAAATTTGATTCAAATCGGAAACAAAATAATTTTAAGTGAGTCACACCGTATATTTAGGGAAATTTATAGATTTCGACAAAATATTACGTTACTAAATACGTCGAGTGTTGTAAAATAAAGATTGTTTTGTGACTGTGTTGTATTAGCAAACCACGGTAAACCGATTTGATAGAAATATTCAAGGTATAGGTACCTAATTAATTATCTATTTTGGCTGGCGAATCTCTCGCAAACTATAACACATAGGAAGAAAATGAAAATAAACATTCTTGTAGGAAATTTAGTTTATGTAATTTAATTTAATTATGTTTAATTGTGCATAGATTACTTTTTCCGTACGATGCATCGTTTCCGAGTTATAAGCGAAGAATTGAAAAAGGAACCTTTCCACCCCCTCAAGCGGCGGGGCTAGGGGCGGGGACTTCTAGTATGTTTACCTCCTAAATACTCCCAACACATTCTTGAAGAGGAAAATTCTCCCCCCCCTCAATGTCCTTTACAATCCCCTTTTGGGCATTCATTGATTAGACTATTACTATTTTTCTCTACTACCTATTAATATTTTATAATTTACAGGCGTCAGAATGGTGAAAAGTGCTTCGCTACAGATTTGCAACAACTTGGGCCATGAAGTGACATGAACCTCAAGGCAGTCGGAAATTGTATCTTGAAGTAATGTTTCTTGCCCCCTTTTTCTTTGTACCAAGCATTTGGCAAGTGTTTATTGAGAAAATATCTCGAAAAATATTTTAGAATTTGGACAAGTGATTGTACAAACTTCCAAATTTTTGGAAAGCAAATTCAATATATGGGCGGAACACCCGTATTTTATAATGAGGTAATCCCAGGCCTCGACAATTTTGTCCCTCACATTGTTCATGTTTGCCGCATTATCTGTGATCAAACTAGTAACTTTATTGTACCAATGGCCAAGTTTGCAAGATAATCACCAGTGTGTGGATGCCCTGATGTATATTATCTTTATTCGTATATCTGATTTTTACATAATTTACTTATATCTAGTTTTTATATTTAATTTTGACTTGTGGATCCATTTCTTGTAAATGTCTCAACACTAATAAATATCTATCTATCTATTTCCAGAAACTGAAAACTGTTTTCATTTTCTTCGTATCAAAACTGCACATATTATCGGTTCATTGTGAACATTTGACTAACCATCAAGAGACATACAAACTGATTGACCTGATTATTTCACTCATTAACGCTATAGTCAATGAGAGCCCGTTTTTTCACAACATTACACCAATCAAACGTCACTATTAGTGGTAATCCAACCTAGATCGGCTTTTGATAGTAACGACATGCAAAATTTATCGCTCTAATTTTTTGTGTCGCTGTAGCGGCAAACATTTTTTGACGTTGTGTTTCGTTAAATATTTTCGGCAAATAGGGCAACTCGAGCTTTTAAATATTATCTATAAATATCTTCTCTAGCTTATTACTAATTGTTAACGTAAATTGTAGTATTGTATAATATACTTAGTAACATAATACAATACTAAAAACACCACATAAGTTGACAACTTCCAATTTCAAAGCGAAGGCTGAACCTTTATAGGTTCGGGACACAAGTTATACACAGTTCAATGGCTTATAATACTTAACGTAATTACAAAACAATTTTCACAACTAAAATTAAATACAAATGCCTACGAAGAAAAAAAATCAATTATTTCATGTTAAATTCACAAATGTACTTACGTATGGTAATTCATCACAAAACAGGTATTCGGAAAATCAAAACTGAACTAAGTAGCACTATATGTTATAATTCTTTGTACTTAAAGTTCACTCTACTTAAACAAGCAAACCTTAACTTAAACATTAAACTTCTTAAATTAAAAACAAGCTAAAAACGTACTCTTCGCCAATTTACTGAGCTTTTTATATATAATTGTTACACATTCTATAGGATACTCTTCGCAGTTTTCTTGTAAATAATGTTAGTTTTTGGACATCCTAAATTTTGTGATACCATCTTTGTTGTGAAAAAAATTGTATGAAAAAAAAATGAAAAAAAAAATCCAACCTTCGGGATTCGAACACGGGACGTTTGGATTGCAACGCAAAGCAATCAATCAATCAAAACAAATTTATTAAAAATAATAATTTTACATCTGTCCTACCTGAAAACTCGTGTCCGGAGCCAGTCTGACATCTACCATGCGAAGCATCGCTGTAGCAATTGAAAGGCTGGACGGAGTGGGGCCGGGAAGGATTATCGAAACAATAGTAAACTGACCAACTCCTTTTACAAAAAGTAAATTAAAAGGCAATTAAAATAACAGCTTATCTAACAATGTAAATTTAAAACAATTTGTATAAATGTATATGTAATATAATTGAAGGGCATAGAAAATGTATAAAATTAGTTTTGCGGGAAAATTATTAACCAAAAAACCCGTTTTAGGAAATTGAGCAAGAGCGAGCGGCTATGTTAGACCACTTAATTTATTGTTTACGGTTTATTAAATATTATGATTATATTCAAAAACTTAGTTAAGAAGTACAAAATTTCGAATTAAGAGAATTGTTTTTTTTTTTAATTAAATAATTAATAACTTTTTTATTTACTGATCGATTTTCTTCAAAAACAATAGGGTTCTTCCTCTAGGTGACACTAAATTACTTTCTAAATTTCAATACAATCGGACTATTCTTTCTTAAGTTATCGTGCTTACAAGAAACGTGACGGACGGACAGACGGACATTTTGAAAGTTGTTCAGAATTCGTTCACTAACACAATGATATGAAAATTTTTTCTCTACGAGATATTTACGATTTTAGAAATGTGCCGATCAAATACAATATACTCTTCGTTTTTGCGAAGAGTATAATAAGGATTAACATATATTAATAAATATTTTAATATAATAATTCTTGAAAAATTCACTCTACACCAGTTAAGTTAAGCTGGCGTTACTGAATGGCGGTACCATTTCATGAACGTAAAAGCGAGAGATTGGTAAAATGCAATATTGTCTGGCTTTACTCGTAGTGTGATTGGTCGAAGCGTGTTACAGGACTCTGTTGGGAATACCAGTCTATAAGTTGCAATATCTATGGTTTAACGTATCTTAATTGTCACTGCCATTACATCATTTATACCTACTTTGTTTCTTATTCGACGAGTCGTTTTGGAAATGCATTTTTATGTGACGTAAATGATGAAATTGAAAAAGGTCAGTAAACCATAAAAAGTGACAAGAAAACGTCTGAAGGCAATTAATTACAAAACAAAATATCGAAGATATACTTAATGAATTATTTATTCGTGAAATATTCTCCCCAAATACCACTCGTGCTATTAAATTTTATCTAAAAATTTTTGTGCAAGCTAAGTTGCCAAAAAGGTAATATAACTCGTACAAATTGGCAGTTTATTATGAAAGATTTAGGGCCGGTTTTATAGGTACAGTTTAAACCTAAGTTTAACTAGAAGATTCTGTTGAGGTCCGAAATAAAAGTAAATAGCTTGTTTAGCAAAATGTATATTAAGCACACTCATCAAACAGGAAATTAACAAGAACCTTTTAACAAGAACTCAAAAAGACGCTTCTCACAGCAGCTTTTTTACTACAAAAATCATTCGATAATAACTCAATAACAACTATCGATACCACAGAATCTTTATTCAAATTTAATTAATACTTTCCTATTTGATGAATGTGCCTAATATACACTTTGCTAAATACGCTATTTACTTTTATTTCGGACCTCAACAGAATCTTCTAGTTAAAATTAGGTTTAAACTGTACCTATAAAACCGGCCTTAAATCCCTCCCGCTAAAGCGGTCGGGATTTAATCAGATTATTTCACTCATTAACGCTATAGCCAATGAGAGCCCGTTTTTTCACAACATTGCACCAATCAGATGTCATTATTAGTGGTAATTCAAGCTAGATCGGCTTTTGACAGTACCAACATGCAAAATTTATCGCTCTAATTTTTTATGTCGCTGCAGCGGCAAATACTGCGGTAATTTTTTGACGTTTTGTTTCGTGAAATATTTTCGGCAAATAGGGCAACTCGCTCTTTTAAATTTTATCTATAAATATCTTATCTAGCTTATTACTAATTGTTAACTTACCTACCTTGTAATATTGTAGGTATTATGTACTAGCAAATATAAACACACCACATATATAGTAAACATCAATCGTCAGTTCCAAAGAGAAGCCTGCCTGAAATATATATGTAGGCTATAACCCTTGCCTATCTGTAAAACTATTTCAATTTGCCTACTTTTCAATCAGGTAACAATAATATACAAAGATTGTACTTAATATACCTAGCACATAATACAGGAACAAGTCAAGCACAGTTTTCAATAGCTCAATAACGTAGTTACAAAATTAAGCAAATCATTTATTATAAATGTCAAGTAAACACATTCGCTCTGGAAACAAACTAAAAATATAATTGCAATTTGTTGTATTTAAAATTCACTCTGCCTAACGACGTAAACCTTAACATAATTTGTAAACTTCGTAAATTAAAAATAAGGATTAAATACGTAAATATGAATCAATGAACAATTATTATGGAATATAACTCTAGTAGCAGTAGCGCTAGATGGCGCTCTCTATGTCAATCTCGGAACCATGAGTGTATAGTAATAAATAGGCGGGACATCGGGAATAATGTAGTGCTCTCTCTATCGTTCCTCGTCATATTGCACTTCAGAAACGCCTGAAAGGTGTTAAGCCAGTCTATGTATTGTAATATCTAAGGTTTCAACTCGTTTTATTTACTGGTTGCCATAGAAACGTCACTAGATTATTTTAAAATATAGCGATTCTCCGTTGATTCTACTGCGTTTGTTTCAGATTTGCTGTTTTGAGATTATGAGTCGGTTTGGAAATATTTTTGTATATCAAATTAATGATGAAATTGAAAATAAAGGTCAGTAAACTCTAAAAAGTAACAAGGAAACGTCTGAAGGCAATTAATTACTGAACATAATATTGAAGATGTACTTAATGAATTATTTATTCGTGAAATATTCTCTTCAAATACTCGTGCTTTAAATTTTATCTAAAAATTTTTTCTCAAGCTAAGTTGCCCCTAGTTAATATAACTCGTGCAAATTGGCAGTTTATTATCAAAGATTAAATCCCTCCCGCTAAAGCGGTCGGGATTTAATCAGATAATAAACTGCCAATTTGCACTCTTTATATTACCAGGCAATAACGCTTTCGAAAAAATTTTCGATAAAATTTTAAGCACTAGTGATATTACATACGATAATAAACTGCCAATTTGCACTCTTTATATTACCAGACAACGCTTTCGAAAAAATTTTCGATCAAATTTTAAGCACTAGTGATATTACATACGATAAATTTTCAAAGCTCTTTGATTTTTTTTCTTCAAATATTTCATTTGATGGTAACTGAAACCTAGGTACATATCAACCGCTTTCCGAACTTCTCTTTCCGAACTTCAATGGATTTAAAAGAACAATTTGTTGCAAAAATGGCTCTGGCTACCTGTTTCTCTTGACATGAACAAAGGAGCTTAAACTAGTGCTAGTGGTACTGCAACTACTACCACACAAATTCCTGCTGTTCGTTAGGAATTTTCACTTTGGCTTATGCTGGCTTGGCACTTGTTAATTTTTTCACCTTCACTTGACTGATTTTTAACAGGTTTCCAGTGGTTTTTAAGCCAGTCGACAAGCCCTTGAATTTCCTTATCACATTTTTTACACATTGCACGGCATCCAAGTTTGCCCATAACTTCTTTTTTGACAAAATGCTGCCAAATACAGTTCTTTCCCTCCTCGACTAGACATTTATTTTTAGTATACGTCGCGAGTTCAGTCAATAAACTAAGTAAATATACCATGTTATTTAAGCGAATTAAAAAAATCAAATCAGCCATTTTTTTTTAAATCATGATTTTTATCAACATTTGTAAAACACGTATTTTCAAAAAACCATATCTTTGGATTCATCTAGCAACATTATAGAAGCGTCATTTTAATGGCTAGTTTTCTGACTATTACTTTGTGTTCGTTTTTAATGGCAGGTAGATCCAGCGGCGGCTGGTGAAATTTCAATATTTTTTTTCTCGTCTGTGGCGCATGGGACCCATACGAAATTTGGGAAATAACATCTAGAGAAGCACTTCTCTAATGACCCCTAAAAAATTTTGAAAAAGCAGTTTGCGAAAAAATTTTTGAAAATTTGCTAGCCTCCCCTGGGTCTAGGGACCCCTGTTTACTTTTATTTTTTTTTGTCATATGCATTTGACTTTTCATAAAAATGCATCGACAGATTTTAGAGTTTGTGAAAATATTTTCATTACTAACTGAAATACAATGAACTGAAATTTTGTAATTTACAATTTAACAAATTACAATATTTCAATTCGTTGTATCTCAGTTAGTAATGAAAATATTTTCACAAACTCCAAAATCTGTCGATGCATTTTTATGAAAAGTCAAATGCATATGACAAAAAAAAATAAAAGTAAACAGGGGTCCCTAGACCCAGGGGAGGCTAGCGAATTTTCAAAAATTTTTTCGCAAACTGCTTTTTCAAAATTTTTTAGGGGTCATTAGAGAAGTGCTTCTCTAGATGTTATTTCCCAAGTTTCGTATGGGTCCCATGCGCCACAGACGAGAAAAAAAATATTGAAATTTCACCAGCCGCCACTGGGTAGATCCATGTTTATCAGCATAAAAATAATTACCTAGTTTTTGTTCGACAAACAGGTGTAACTCGAGCTGCGATCAAACGTTAATAATCAAGTTTTCGGCCTTGAAATTGTAACACTAATATTAATAATTGTAAATAAAGTGTTTTAACAAATGTCCAAGAACGAAAATCAAGTCATAAATCATAATAAACGTAACATTACGATAACCTACTTGTGTTTTTTAAATGTCACCTGGGACTGGAAAAATATTCCGCGGTATTCAACATTTCGACGTATGCAATGAACATTGTGTTACTGTAGTTATGATTTCTAATTACTGTAATTCTAAAATCTATCATAACACACATAAAGATCTCGGCAAATATAAACAAATAAATTACTGCGCGTTGCGTCACGCGGCAGTTTTTCTCGTCAAGCGAGCATAAGACATTTTTCTGCTAAGGTCGCATTGGAAAAGTAGTTTTATTTTATCCTTTTAAACAATGTTGCCCTTGTACGTTATCCTTACAAGGAACAGCCACAATTCATCGTGATCGGCGTGGAACTGTAAATTTTAACCATAAACGGCGCTACAGTGAAGTATGCGTGGAGATATTCACTTTTTTCTTATCCGAACTATATTACACAACGCATTCAATATAGACATAGATTCATAGAAGACCCGATTGAATTAAAATGGTGAATTTATTGCACAATATCCATATAATGACGTCAATTGGCCATATTAAACTTGGGGATCACGTACATATAAGCACCGACGATTATGTTTTAAAAATTTAATTATATTTTCCAAGAATAGAATAGGGGGATTATACTTCTGACTTCTGGCCATGCAATTGCAATGACAGAGGCATCAAAATTTTTTATGCGTATACAAAGTATGGTTTACACCTCATGTCATAACTTGGTAATTATAAATCTATATCTATAATACCCTGACTGACCGACTCACTGACTGATCTATCAACGCACAACTCAAACCGCTGGGTCTAGAAACTTCAAATTTTGCATATAGGTTCCTCGAATAACGTAGACAACCACTAAAAAGGGATATTTCGAAATTCGACCCCTCAGAGGGTGAAAAAAAGGGGCTTTTTCTAACTCGCTCTAGCACAAAAATAGAATAATGAATTGTTATCAAATTGTGGGTTTCCCTGAATACCATGGATGAGCAGTGGGTTTCCTTGAATGTAATGGATGTGCAGTGGGTTTCCCCGAGTACTATGGATGCCAGTAAGTTTCCTCAAGTGCTATGGATGCGCAGTGGGTTTCCTCGAGTACAGGGTGCAGTGGGTTTCCCAGAGTACTATGGATGTGCAGTGGATTTCCTCCAGTACAATGGATGTGCAGTGGGTTTCCCCGAGTACTATGGATGCCAGTAAGTTTCCTCAAGTGCTATGGATGCGCAGTGGGTTTCCTCGAGTACAGGGTGCAGTGGGTTTCCCAGAGTACTATGGATGTGCAGTGGATTTCCTCCAGTACAATGGATGTGCAGTGGGTTTCCCCGAGTACTATGGATGCCAGTAAGTTTCCTCAAGTGCTATGGATGCGCAGTGGGTTTCCTCGAGTACAGGGTGCAGTGGGTTTCCCAGAGTACTATGGATGTGCAGTGGATTTCCTCCAGTACAATGGATGTGCAGTGGGTTTTCCCGAGTACAATGAATGCGCAGTTGGTTTCTCCGAGTACTATGGATGCGCAGAAGTTTACCTTGAGTGCAATGAATGCGCAGTGGGTTCCCTCGAGTGTATTTCCTGAGTCCTATAGGAGTACTCAGTGAGTATGTAGTATTTATAGGTATAAATTAGTATGTCAATGCTCTTAATTTCACGCGCAGGAAGCCTTCCTCGCGAACGAAGTAGCGGGCATCGGCTATAAATTATAAGGCCTTTGACTGCGTTGATCATAGTATCCTATTATAACCAGACAAACCTTTTTAATATCACCTTGGAGTTTTCTTTTACAGAAATCCGTTTCACAGCACGCTGAACTCATATACCAAATAAAAAAGTGTATGTACATGTATGTGTGTATGTTTGTAGACCATTCTTGTAAATGCGATAACTTCTTTTAGACTTAAAAAGTTAGCAATCGTCAAGTATGTATGAATTGAAATTGGGCCATATCCGTCACACAGGATGATCGCAAGAGGCGTGCAAACTATCATGTTTTATGCAAACAATGCTTCGTTATAATTTTAGAGCAAAATGTTACTAAGGTTTTTGATTAAGCACACAAAAATAAGAAGATGTATTCTTATATAAACTGCAATATACAGTGTGCCTCTCAGAGTCGAACGAACTTTATGTGAGTATTCTACCTCAAAATATTATTTTTATATTTTCTAATTAGATAACTACGAAGCGAATGAAAATTGCAGTCGGGGTCTTGTATCGCAAAGGATAGAATAGAATAGAACAGAATTGAATAGAATTTTTGTCAACATTACATTACGTTCATTGTCTTGCAGGCCACCTTAAACCAAAATTAAATATTCTTGGTAGTGTTTCTCTTAACTGTACAGGGTGGACCAAATTAGATGAAATTTGGGTTTTTTTTCTAAAACTATGGCAGATAGACAAAAACCAATATAGGTGCTGAGCTCGAGTTTCGAGAAACAAACAGTGGCGGGCACCGCGATCGTCTTGTCGACTACCGAGCTACAGAGCGTTTTTGGAAAATTGGCGTTTTTTGATGGCCTCTATATCTCAATTACCAAGTGTCGAATCGAAAATCGAGCAACACTAGGAAAAACTAAAGTACAATAAATGTTCGAATTGTCTTTCATTGACATATATGCATATTTATCGCATTTCTAATATTTAATGACAAGGCCATGGTAAAAAAAAGAAAATCGAAACAATCGTAATTGTCAAAAACTAATTTGTGAGTTAATTGTGAGTGAGCATTGTTAAAAATGGTTTAATTTAGTAATGGTGAAAAATATGATATGATTAAGTGTTTAACAGAATGCGGAGAAGATTCAAATTTAGAGTCCGAGCTTTATTTTAATAAGTAAGTTATAGACAGCAAAACTTTGTGCCAAAAGTGCCGCCTAAACAACATTTTAGATATTAAAAAAAGAGACAGCCAGGCATAAAAATATTTAAAAAGGCTACAAAAAAATTTAAAAGAGTTTGGATCATTTGTAAAACCTCGAGCAAAAATATATAATAATATATAATAAACTGTAGAAAATATGTTTTTGTATATCGTCTCGTAAAATACAGGAAAATTTAAGAATCCCAAAAACAACTGCGTTGCGTTACTTAAAAAAAAATTCAAACCCTACAAAATTAGGATTAGTCACCATCTAACGACTTTCAAAGGCTTCTCGATTTTTGCCAGTGGTTTTTGCGACAGTGCAATGAAGTTCCAGGATTTGAAGGAACAATTATATGGACAGACAAGACCCATATAAGCAGTGCCGGAATTTTTAATCGTATGTAATATCACTAGTGCTTAAAATTTTATCGAAAATTTTTTCGAAAGCGTGTTGCCTGGTAATATAAAGAGTGCAAATTGGCAGTTTATTATCTGATTAAATCCCGACCGCCTTAGCGGGAGGGATTTAATCTTTGATAATAAACTGCCAATTTGCACGAGTTATATTAACTAGGGGCAACTTAGCTTGAGAAAAAATTTTTAGATAAAATTTAAAGCACGAGTGGTAATTGAGGAGAATATTTCACGAATAAATAATTCATTAAGTACATCTTCAATATTATGTTTTCTCATTAATTGCCTTCAGACGTTTTCTTGTCACTTTTTAGAGTTTACTGACCTTTATTTTCAATTTCCTCATTAATTTGATATACAGAAATATTTCCAAACCGACTCATATTGTCAAAACAGCAAATCTGAAACAAACGCAGTAGAAACAATGGAGATTCCCTATATTTTAAAATAATCTAGTGACGTTTCTATGGCAACTGGTAAATAAAACGAGTTGAAACCTTAGGTATTATAATATATAGACTGGCTTAACACCTTTCAGGCGTTTCTGAGGTGCAATATGACGAGGAACGATAGTGAGAGCACTACATCTTTAATCTGCAAGCACTACTTTATTCCCGATATCTCGCCTATTTATTACTATACACTCATGGTTCCGAGATTGACATAGAGAGCGCCATCTAGCGCTACCGCTACTAGAGTTATATTCCATAATAATTGTTCATTGATTCATATTTACGTATTTAATCCTTATTTTTAACTTACGAAGTTTACAAATTATGTTGAGGTTTGCTTCGTTAGGCAGAGTGAATTTTAAATACAACAAATTAAAATATTGCACAGCTTTGATTCAACTAGTTACTTTTTGATAGATTACCGTATGTAAGTAGGTACCTAGGTACATTTTTAGTTTGTTTCCAGAGCGAATGTGTTTACTTGACATTTATAATTAATGATTTGCTTAACTTTGTAACTACGTTATTGAGCTATTGAAAGCTGTGCTTGACTTGTTCCTGTATTATGAGCTAGGTATATTAAGTACAATCTTTGTATATTATTGTTACCTGATTGAAAAGTAGGCAAATTGAAATAGTTACAGATAGGCAAGGGTTATAGCCTATATATTTCAGACAGGCTTCTCTTTGGAACTGACGATTGTTTACTATATATGTGGTGTGTTTATGTTTGCTAGTACATAATACAATATTACAATTTACAGGATAAGTTAACAGTTAGTAATAAGCTAGAGATGATAATTATAGATAAAATTTAAAAGCGTGCGTTGCCCTATTTGCCGAAAATATTTTACGAAACAAAACGTCAAAAAATTATCTCAGTATTTGCCGCTGCAGCGACATAAAAAATTAGAGCGATAAATTTTGCATGTTGGTCCTGTCAAAAGCAGATCTAGCTTGAATTACCACTAATAATGACGTTTGATTGGTGCAATGTTGTGAAAAAACGGACTCTCATTGGCTATAGCGTTAATGAGTGAAATAATCGGCATAATAACCACGATAATTTGAATACTGAAAATTTTATTAACATTATACGACAAGAAATAGAGCCCTTTGTAGAGAATATACCTGTGAGACAATTTCAAAGATTAATTTACCAACATGATGGCGTCCCAGGTCGTACGTCAAATGAAACACGAAATTATTTAAATGCTCAATTTGGGGAGGATACTCAATTTGAGGAAGATATATAGATATATCACTCAGGACTAGTTTAGATTATTTAATTTTTAGGAAATAATGGTCACACTTGGTAATTGAGATATAGAGGTCATCCAAAAATGCTAATTTTCCAAAAACGCTCTGTAGCTCGGTAGTCGTTTGCACCATTGTTTGTTTCTCGAAAATCGAGCTCAAGACACCTATATTGGTTTTTGTCTATCCGCCATAGTTTTAGAGAAAACCTTAAATCCCTTCTAATTTGGTCCACCCTATATATCCTTATGTACTTTAGATATAGTTAACATTCATACAAGGAAAATTGGATATACAATTGTGTGCAAATATGAAAAAGATTCGTCAATAAACAACCAAGTCATCGAGTGGGAAACTAGCACTTGACAGAGAGGAGACACGCAGCACTTTGAACAAAAAGATTGTAAGTACTGCATCGTTATCGTTACCTCTATGGAAGCATACGTGGGACAAAAAGTTTGATATACTCTCTAAGAATCGCACTGTCCCGTGCTTACAATTAAAATGAAAAAGTGAAACTGCACTTTATGATTATTTCACAATTTATGGTTTCCAGTTTAGACGTCTACAGCGAGACGTGCCTAGATTCGAAGAGTTGCAAACCGAAGTCAGCCATTCGTTACATTAAATTAGATATATGAAGTGAACGAAACCGACGGTGGTCACGCTACGCCAAGAAATTGATCAGGTTACGTCCAGCCAAAGGACGAAGCCCTTTGTGCTTCACTGACTCCACGCCGAGAGACTAAACATTGCAATTGTGAATACTGGTGGAGAGTAAATGATAAGAGTTAGGAATACGAGGTGGTTTACAAAAATCTGTAAAACTTTACGGTATCAACAAAAAAATTGAATATAATATGCTAGTACAGGGTTGTGACGCCACTTTGAAAAAAAATGGCTACAGAATATATTTTTCTTGGAAACCTACGGGAGCTTTCAAAAATGTCAAGATGTTGTAAATAGTACAGGAAATAAAGTTAGAAATGGTATAATAACTTATTATTAATACACGGCTGCTTAAAAATTTGCGGTCGTATAGGTAATAACGTATGCTTTACGAAAATTTTTTGTAAGTGAATCACTCACTAGGAGGTGGAAAAATGGGATCGCAGTGCGTTTTTCTTTTTAGTAAAAATCTCTTTCAATATTAAATTTTGCAAAAAATGTAAAGAATACTTTTTTCTAGCTAATAAAATTATGTTTATTTTGCTTTTCTTCTTAAAATACATTATTTTGGGTATTTAACAGACAATTTTCGAAAAAAACATTCGTTCTTTTCATATACTATTGATTCAAGTCTGGCTGTAAGTATAAACAAGAAGTTCCCCCTACGAAACATCTTGTCAACTTCTTTCGTACAATTAATATCCATAGTTCAGTAAATAGCGTATTTTTGCTGGACAACAATGGTATAAAGCTGAATTTTGGCATGGGCTTTCAGAATTGGCCTAGAAACAAAAATCCGTCGAGTCCCCACGAATCCTCTTTGAATTTTCTCCGCCATATCAAAAAAATTTCTGTTTAAAAATTCGCTGTTTTTTAATTTAATCACAATTGTCTTGAGTACCATTAGAGATATCAAAGTTTAGTAGCATTTTATTAATAATAAAATTATGATGTATTTCCATATACAGGGTGTCCCCCCATAGTGTTATCTATATCACAACAGGGCTCTTGCATGTGCCATATTTTAAATTAATTTACATACATTAATATAGTGTTACTAAACATTAGTAATTATCAAATCTGTTTTAATAATTTCTAACTGGAAAGTATTTAAATCATCGACCGGGAGAAGGGGCATATCTGAAAACACACTCATATTGGAATTGACGTCGTCATCACTATATCACTGCTAGTGCAATGATTCGAACATATAATTCGTGCAGTATGCGGTTATTTCCTAAAATTATTTAGTTGTAATCGGTCTGTGATATTAAATTATAGTGTGTATTTAAGGGTACCATATTTAAAAGGGCTTAAATTGTTTTAAACATGAGTGAAAAAGGTTATTTTAAAGATCAATCGGATAATTTACGCCGTACACCTGCCGGGTGTATGCCATATGCTACTGCATCACAAAAATATTCATAAATAAAAAACTATAACTCCTTTTTTTTCAAAAACTCCTGTTCCTCTTCAATCGCCTCACTGAAATAATAGAAGAGTAATAAGTTCATTGTTGTTTAAAAAAAATAATAAACAATAATCGATAGAAACAAAAAGACCATTGGAAGCGCTTATTTGTGTATTTAATTTAAAATGTACGCTAACGCTGGCTATGCGTCTCCTGATGCATGACGTCACGCGTTGTTTGCGCGTCTAACGGATTTATTCAAACTTTGTTGTTGAAAACCGTTTGTAAAAGAAAAAATTCTTTACACACTGTGTTTTTTATCAAGTAAAGATTTTAAAAACACTAAATTTATATTTTATTGGACCCAAATTTCAATTTTTTGAAAAAAGTAATTCTTTATAAAATATTTTGCTTGTTAAAAAAGTATTGTGGTTTGTGTTAAGATAATTTATTTGTTTCATACAGGACACTAAAAATTCCAAAAATTTTAATTTTACCGAAGATTGAGTAAACTATCTTTGTTTTTCTTTTTTAATGAAAATTCCATTTGAAATAGTTGGTTATATTACTTTCACACACAAATCGTATTTTGTTAACAAGTAACATTTTCTATAAAGAGTGTCTGACTGTCAACATATGGCCGCCATTTTGAAAGTACAGGCAGTTTTTTTTAGATGTCTAAAATTGGTCCTTAGGCTTTAATCTTTATGAAAAACATTGTCCCCAAGGATCGGATGGTAGGGTGGGCTCCCTACTATTATACATTACCTCAAAAGTGGACAAAAAAAGCCATTTTTTAGGTACTTAACCTCAAATATTTCAAAATCCTGACGTGATGGGCCAATTCTGAGGCCAGATTCGGATTCGGCGCGAAAAATTACTTCGGAAATGGCCCCCATCTGCCCAACAACAAAACCTCGCAGACCTGTGTAATGAATAACCACACAAAAAAGAAAAAAACGTGTAAGGTTTTGATAGTTTTGATGATGCTGCTCTAAAAAACATAGCGCCCGCAGAAGAAATATGTAGTTCTAGCGGACCCCGTACAGATCAAAATTGAACGACCTCAGAAAATGTTATCTTAACAAATCGTTACTGCCTACCGCATTTACGGGAATTACAAAGAGATTTCCTTGGCGTTATCTATAATGAAAAGGAAATAAATCATTTTCGAATTAAAGGAATTACAGTTATTTGCCTTCGCCTCTCGTTACCTTACAAGCATCCTGTACTCCACGATATTAGATCACACGTATCTCATAAAAAATGTTGGTTTATCGAAGCACTTAACATTCTGTCTATGCTCTCGACAAGGGAGCTATGTAAATGCGCCTTTTTAGCATTTATTTCCAAGACCTCGCATCCGACCGATCTCGTGTTTTATCTAAATTATTTTTCTTTGTTTCACGAATAAAACTACTCGCCGTGATGGTAGTGCTGCTTACTGCGTTTGATTTACCGATCATTATCTTTACGTCGGTCTGTGTTCAACCAGCGCGACGTCACGGCGGGCAAGCAGGTGCAGTTTCTTTCTTCCCGTCGCCTTGCACGGTGTCGGTGATCATGTTACTTCGCAACCACCTGATGGCTAAATAAACGATCTCTATTAATTTACACTTTTCTTGTTTGTTACCTCTCAACGCTGAGGATGGCTCATACAAAAATTACGACAGGGACAATTGAAAATCGGTGGGATAATTAAAGATCGGTCTCGGTTTGATGGACCTTGGCAGTGTTTTTCTCGTATTTTCAGTCCGGTATAAAAAACCGCTGCCTAAGGAATCACTACTTCCACATCCAGATTTTTTATCCAAGTTACTCACAACGAAAAAATTTTGTATGTGGAAATAATTGTTTATAGAACTTTATAATGTAATATTTGAAATCATCTACCCCAAAAACCCATAGAACGATACCCCACATCGGTAGTGGGGTGGAGGTGGTGACAGGGGTGGTAGTGAGGGTGGATGAAGTAAAAAAATATTTTGAGGTTTCTGGTTCTTGTACACACACTAAATCACAATTTTTTTTTCATCCCCTTTAATAATGGGGTGGGGGTGGTAATGGGGGTGGCTAATGCCAAACATTTTTTTGAGACCTTAGCTTCTCTTGTATATACTAAATACCAATTTCGTGGACTCTTACCTGCTTGATTTACATATTTACCCCAAATTTACCCCAATTTACCCCCCAACCCTTCGATGGAACAAGATGAAAATATAATCTAGTTACAGATCTGCGTAAAAGTACATATGTGTATCAAATTTCAAGTCAAAATCTTAAACGGTTTCAGAGTAAACGTGCGCACAAAAAAAAAGTTACAGACAGACAGACAGACCGATAGATAGACCGACAGACAGACCGACAGAAAATTTTTTTTCGCTCAAACTTAAAATCTCGACGTTTCAAGACATTCTAAGCCTATTTGAACAATAAAAATTTTAAAAAAAAATTTGTCGTTACTATACTTCCACTGGATGTGGAAGTAAAAATATCAAAAAATACAACGAATCGTGGTAATTGACTGTTCCAAGTGGAAAATTGAATTTTTTTGAAATGTCGAAATTTCAGTGAATGAAGGTGGTTAAAGCCTTTTCTAATATATTCAAATTCAAATTCAATTTTATTTTTGTATTATATACATTACATAAACATGATAATTTTGAAAAACTGGCAGCTGAGTCGTGAACAACTTGTAGTCCACAGTACAGCGCCCTTTTTTTTTAATGATTAGTAACAGGCTGAATTTTCGTGAGTAGCTTCGTTTTGACGAGACGCCCAATTTTTCTCTCTGCGAAAATTCTCGGTAGTGGTAGCTAATAACTGCGCTTGGGTGTGTATATATGTCGATTGGGTGACTGTTCAAATTTTATTAGTAACAGTTAGTTAGTTTTTTAGTTAAATCTTGAGACAATTTGATAAAAAAACACGAAAAAACGTTCGTTCTACAAAATCGATGGTTTGACCGAAGCGTCCCCCACCACCAACATGTCCAAATAACGAGGTCAAAAAAATGATTAGTAACCAGCTGATTTTTTTACCATTGCTTAATAAATGTTTTTAAAATTAAATGGCCATATTGTCTTACAAATTGAATGGTATGTTTTTCCAGTCCTACGCTCGGAAATTGTCAGTTCCACGGTAGTTAGATATTGGATATGTTCCTAGTTATATATTGGATATGTTCCTTCCACTTATAAATCAGTACGATTTATAATAATTCCTAGATATTTAATTTCAGTTGTTCTTTCAACATTTTTCTGGCATGTGCAATCGTCCACGCTTTTACAACTAGATCCATGCATCTTAATAAAATTTTGATTAGGAAGAGTAGCACATGTTATAGAAAAGGTAATGAATTTTGAGAGTGAGCAGGTTACTGTTTAAGAAAATGTTTAATTTGTTAAATCCAATCTCCGCTTTCTTATATACGGATGACCAATTGTTATCTTGAAATAGAAGAACAGTGTCATCTGCATAGGATATTAACTTATAATTTAGGTCCAAAAGACATATCATTTTTGTATATAAGAAAAACGATCGGACCGAACACTGTGCCCTGGAGAATATCCATCTTGATATTTTTTTTTATCACTGAGCACATCATTATATTCCTAGCATTGATTTTCTAATTCTTCTTCTTTTCGCTGTACACCCCAGGGTGGCCCTTTGCCTCTCTGGCTAATTTCTTCCATTCTGCTCTCTCTTAAGCTTTTGTCCGCCAACCTCTAATATTCATAATTCTTAGATCATTTTCGACATCATCCAACCATATCCTGGGCCTTCGTCTTTTTCGCCTTCCAATAAGTTTCCAGTCATATATTTTCTTATTTGTTCTTGAATCGTCCATTCTGTTGACATGTCCTAGCCATGTGAATGTTTGAGTATATTTAATAATGTCCAGTTCCTTCATTCAATTGGTTCAGGCTCGTTTCCATTAGGTTCTAGATTGGCCCGTATATCTTTCGCATTACAATTATTTGAATCAAATGATATAGCATTTGATTCAAATAATGGTATTTTAGTGTATGTAATAAATGTTTAGCAAAATCCGTATCTATTTCTACTTTAATATTTATAAGACTAGTAACTTTATGTTTGAATAATAATTAAAAATGTTTAATACATTTTTTTTTACTTAGTTTCCTTAACCCTTTGACTGTTGTTGGAGGCGTCATCTCCCTACTACCTTTCAGTTCTCATGACGCCTTCAGGCGTCATTCGTATAACCTTAAGTTTTTTAGTTCAATTTTTTTTTTAATCGGAAAGAGGGTGGTATTTAGGTTTAGGGGTAGTGGATGAAGGGTAGGTCGGGAAATATTATCACCATCGTATTCCTCGCCCTCGAAAACGTTTTCCAGGTGATTTTCGCTGCTTTCGTAGCATTTAGTTATTGGGGGTGAGGGTAGTTTCAACCCCCGGGAGTGGGTTAGGTCACCTGTGGTCAATATTTACTTATTTTATTCAATCTGACCAAGAAAAACCAAATCTGGCAAGCCCTCGCAAGCGTAGCACCGGAAAATCGGAAAAAGGGGTGGTTTTTTCGATTTAGGTTGGACGATAGGTCGGAAAATATTGTCACCATCGTGTTCCCCGCCCTCGAAAACGGGGGGTACATGTCTTGAGGTCCGGTGGGGTAAAAGTTTTACCCCAAGGGACTATTGATGATGACTTAAGAGAAGTTTAAAAATCGTAACCGGAAGTGAAGTCAAAAATCCATGACGTACATGGAAGTACTAACCACTCACAAAAAGTTTTTCATGTATCTTATTCATAGGATTTTCGACGGCCGGCTCTCCGTTTATTATATGGACAGAGGCCCGTATAAGCAGTAAAGAAATTTTTTAAACAGCATAATAACCACCATTGGGCTCATGAAAATCAGACGCAACCATTACAGTTAATCGTACCAAATAATAAATCCTCATTTTTTCACGGTAATCTGAATACCGACAATTTTATTAACATTCTACGACAAGAAATAGAGCCCTTTGTAGACAATATGCCTGTAAGACAATTTCAAAGATTAATTTACCAATACGATAGCGCCCCAGGTCATACGTCAAATGAAACACGAAATTATTTAAATGCTCAATTTGGGGAGAATTGGATAGGTATCTATATATCACTGTCTAGTTAGCTAAGTTAACCAAATTGATAACTAACAATTAATTTAGCTAATATTAATAAACAACAAAGTAGTTTAGATATTGTTTAATTTTTAGGAAGTAATGGTCCTATTTTCTAGCCAGCTATATCTCCCGATATAACCCCTGCCGACTTTTGGCTTTGAGGTTATTTAAAAAATATTATATATCGAAAACGTCCTAATAACAAAGAAGAATTGGAAAACAAAACATTAACTGCGTTTCGGGCAATAACTATTCTCATGATTGGAAATGCAACAAATGCTGTAAGGATAAGGTGTCAATAATGCATAGATGTCAATGGAAGATAATTCGAACATTTATTGTGGTGCATAAGACTATAATTTATTCATCTTACTAATAATTTGTTGAATTTTGTCAAATGAAACTAGATAAATAGTAGACTTTATTTTTAAGTATTATCGAATTGTAATTCTAACCCAGTATTAGTTCGGCTGTACTATTGTACTTTGTAGACAAACCAATATTATTGTTGTCTTCTAGAAGTTCTAAAAAGGAATTACCATAAAATTTGCTTGCTACAACGGTAGTCTATTACAGAAATTATTCCCAGATGACGCCACATACAAATCACTGACAATAATCAATCATGCATTATCTTATACTCTTATGAATTTATAGAAAATTAATAACATGATTGCAATGTTCAAATTCTCTCAGGGATCATCGATATATTTGGATGGATCTTATAAACGATCTCTAATCTTTGGTTTGGGTGATCTGATGTCTCAATACTGAGATTTTGGCTAACCAAAAACAACTTCATCATACAATAAAGTGTAGATCAACCTAAAAATTAGTTGATGAACAAAAAACAAAGTCGTTGTACTATTTAATTGTAGACCAAATTGAAAATGGTTAGTGAACATAAAAAAATGTCATTATACTATTTAATTTGTTACAAGAAGATATGATTATTAAACTACTATTTGTTTACGAAAACAAATAAAGTTGTATGACTATTCTTTTCTGATTGATTTAACTATGAAACTAGATAGGCGCGATTTCATATGCTCTTTTTGGTTGAATTTACCTATAATTTTCTTTGAGTGTATCTGCCATTGTTTTAGAGAAAACCCCAAATCCCATCTAATTTGGTTTACCCTGTACATTTAACATAAGCTCCTCCGCCATATTTTGAGGAATCACAACTTTACGATCACCCTAGGCCCTAGAGAAATAATTACTATATGTATAATGTGTTTGTTGATATTTATCAGAAAATGGTTGTTATTCGATTCTATTTTTTACAGCTTCCCAAAATAGTTTGATTCATTCGAAAATTGTTTTCAGCAGTTAAATGCGGCGTTAAGTTCAAAATTTAGATCAAACGTCTAGACAGTTAATATACAATTTCCACCCTCCTACTTGATACGAGAAAAACTAATTAAGTTGTTGTCTAATCCACCCTTCAATTATTCACTTAGTTTGTTATAATCAGCTTTGGGTCTGAAGTTGACGTTATACCATAGAGATCTTGTATAAAAAATATTACCAAATATTAATTAGAGATGTTAAAGCGCCATACAATAAAAACCAGTAAGAATTATAATTAACATCCGATTTCATAACTGCTTTATTTTCACTTGCATAACAGAGTTTACTTTTCGTCGGAATAATTAATTCAAAAAGGAGTGCCAAATAGTATGAGATATTTGTATGCATGTATTCACAAATATGGTTATATAACTTCGAAATTCTAGGCAATTATCTATAAAAATTTAAGCTTAAAACCTACTAAGTTAGTTGCAGAACAAATAATACATAATAAATATATAGATAATAATAACACATAAATAATAAAACATCTAATTTGTTGATCGGAAGAGAAAGAAAATTTTCAATGGAAAATATAAAATCTACAACAGGGTCATTTTCATGTCAATGTGTCAAAAACAAAACTAAACTTGTATATTCAGATTATTGCAGTGATAGCCCCGTCATTTAAAAATGTTGTACTCAACCTAACTGTAACATACTGATGGCTGCAATATGATAAGCAGGCATTGGGGAAAATCATTTGGATACAAATTATGGGGATAGCTTTATTGGGATGTGTGGTGGAGGTAACCACCAAAACTACCAGATCCCACACCAATTAACCTCGATTTTTGGGGTACTTCAAAAAACATATATATCAACACAAGCCAGAAAATGTTGAGGAATTAAAACATCCAACATGAAATTTACACATCAAAAAAATTTACAATCAAACTTCTTTTAGGTTCCTGAACGTTTTTATTATGTATATCACACGGAAATAATTAATTAGTTCAAGAACTACTTATTAATATATTACTTCCATTGGATATTTTCTTGAGTTTAAATTTTTTTTTGCTAATTCGGCATGCTTTAAACTCTTAAACTGTAGCGTTCCACTTTTTATTCGAATGGATTGATTTTAGGCACCTCCTTTGCTAAGTTGTTTATTTCGTTTGTAGCACAATAAAAATATTAGTGCCAGATTATACTAACCAAATTCAGCATTCATCGCCTCAAGATATGGGTTACACAACATCGCAGTTGCCTTGGTCACCACAAGTTTTTGACGATGTTATGCTGTCTTACATAAATTTAAGTTCATCGTCAGAGACAGTGGCGTTGCGAGACTTTGTTCAAGGGAGGTGCAAATTGATTTCTTGTAATATTAAAAACATTTCAAATTGTTGATATAAAACAATTTGAAACATGTATAATTTGAATACAGAAACTTATAAAGCATACATAGTCCAATCAATGAATTCCCAAAAGGGGATTGTAGAGAACATTGAGAAGGGAGAATTTTCCTCTTCAGGAATGGGTTGGAGGTAGTTAGGAGGTAAACATGCTAAAAGTCCCCGCCCCTATCCCCGCCGCTTCAAGGGTGGGAAGGGGTGGAAATGTTTCTTTTTTCAATTCATCGCTTATAACTCGGAAACGATGCGTCGCACGGAAAAAGGTAATCTATGCAAAATTAAACATACAAGACTGTCACTATTCATTTTCTTCCCATGTGTTATAGTTTACGAGATACTCGCCAGTGAAAATCGATGATTAATAAAAAAAAAATCAATTATGTACCTTGAATATTTCTATCAAAGCGGTTTACCGTGATCTGCTAATAAATGACAGTCACAAAACAATCTTTATTTTACAACACTCGACGTATTTACTAACGTAATATTAAGTCGAAATCTATACATTTCCTTAAATATACAGTGTGACTCACTTAAAATGAAGACAACTTTTTTATTTTGTTTCCGATTTGAATCAAATTTTACTAAAGTATAGAACAAATTGGAATCTACTTATGACCAGAAAATCATTCGGCTGCTGCAAAGGCAAAACCACCTGCGGTACCAAAGTGAGCTGAAAAAAATAAAACATTTTGAATGTTAGAAATTCTAAAAAATACATCCGATCGGCGCCACAAACGTACATACACCAAAATTTGATTTGGTTATTGATGGGGGGATTTCTCATACATAAGCTCATCTGGCAAAGGAGGTTCTCAGTTTCCGCAATGTGTGGTGAAATTCGTTAAGACCCGTCAGTATGATTTTTAATTTTTTTCCTCACATTTTAGTACCGCAGGTGGCATTGCCTTTATAGCTGGTGAATGATTTTCTGGTCATAAGTATATCCTAATTTGTTCTATACTTGAGTACAATTTGATTCAAATCTGAAACAAAATGGAAGGGTATCTTCATTTTAAGTGAGTCACACGGTATGTTTAAGGAAATGTATAGATTTCGACAAAATATTATGGTGCGGGAGCTAAGTGGCTTTTTCGGACACTCATCGTTACGAGTATTTTTAATGCGCTGATTAATTCTATCGAACTTAAATAACGACAAAATAGACTTCTGGCATATGTCAGCCCGTCGAGTTGGCCATGGTTCAAGATATAAAAATTAGTGAAATTATATCATCGTTACAAAGCCAATTTTTTTTTGTGTGTACACATTTTATGTTTAGAATGAATAAAATAAGATCGGCAGAAAGTGTGGGCCATCAGGGGCGCAACCAGAAAGGTCAAAGATGTAAAAAAACGGAGTTATATAACATGATCGCTTTTTTAAGGTTGAGCATGTTTATTTAAATGTTTTGAACACAGAAAAAAATTCCCAGAAAGAAACTCCCGTCAGTAAGGGTAGTCAGAAAGAAAATGTTTAGGATTTTTGAAAAAAATTGGATTTTTTTTTCGCATATTTCATCTCAGAACTCTAAACTCATCGTTACAAGTTCTGGCTCCTTTTTAAAACGTAAATATAAGCTCCTTCAACAATAGAATAGCCTCCCCGTAAAGTTCTTAGTGTCAACAAAAGTACCATAGGCTCTTAAATATACAGGAATTTAACACTTTCGGCTAACTTGGCTCCGTACCGTGCCTCAGATGTATTGTATCATTATTACCTTTCTGGCTGCGCCTCCTGACGGCCCACACTTTCTGGCGATCTTATTTTATTCATTCTAAACATAAAATGTGTACACACAAAAAAAAAGAGCCTTGTAACGATGACATGATTTTACTGATTTTTAAACAGCGTTCGTGACGCTTCTGACAGGAGGTGCCCCGCCAGAAGTCGATTTTATGAATCGTTATCATCCATTAAACCATAAAAATATCTCAAAGTTCATAAAACGATGAGCTGCCGAAAAAGCCACCTAGCTCCCGCTCTATTACGTTAGTAAATAACTCGAGTGTTGTAAGATAAATATTGTTTTGTGACTGTGATTTATTAGCAGACCACGGTAAACCGCTTTGATAAAAATATTCAAGGTACATAATTGATTTTTTTTTATTAATTATCGATTTCTGCTGGCGAATATCTCGTAAACTACAACACATAGGAAGAAAATGAATATAAACATTCTTGTAAAAACGTCATATTTAGAAGTATAAAAACCAGCCTCTGTCTGATCCTTTTCCCGCAGAGGTTTATTTCATCGAAATTATTGAGCCTTTTTTCATTCCAAGGTTGAATGGGGAAGCGTATTCAAAATTGTTGCAAAATGAAATTCAAACGTTTCTTAATAATCTGCCGCAAGATGACAGAAGAGGCTTGCATTATCAACTTGATGGTGCCCCGGCTTATAACATTTAAAGGGATTGGCTAGAAGACAATTTTCCAGGTAGATGGATAGCTCTAAGAAGTTAAGTTAGGAGTTTCGCCCTAGGTCTCCGGACCTGACACCACTTGATTTCTATTTGTGGTTTAAAAAATATAGTGTATAAGAGCGGTGGATAGTGGATAAGAGCAGACCACGTAGCCAAGAAGTTATACGCCATATAAGAAAAAGGATTGAGCAATGTATTCGAATGATGGTGGTTACATAGAAACGGAAAGAATTATATCATTAAATTCACACTTGCAATAACTTTTGTTTTTCATGGCTTACTTGGGTCTTTATTGAAGATTATTTGTTAGAATAAATTAATAGTTCAAAAAACTAAGAAAACACGCTTTTATAAATACTGCACTAAAAAGCAAAAAATAATCATCGAGCCGTGCTTGTAATTAAGTATAATATTTGGATATAAAAGCGTGGGGCGTTTTTCGAACGCTATTTCGAACATATTCGATAATTAAAACGTTGAAGACATCATTAGATTAAATGAAAAGTGCCCCACGCTTTTATACTCAAATATTAATTATACTTAATTACAAACACGGCTTACACTAAGGCCTTTACGGAGTAGACAGAGAGAACAGGTTCTATAATTATTTTTTGCTTTTTAGTGCAGTATTTATAAAAGCATGTTTTTTTAGTTCTTTAAAACTATTAATTTATTTTTTTACTCTTTAGTTTTATATTTAAGGAGAGAATTTTGGCACTTTCGACATTTATGTAAATAATTCGACTAAATATTTATAATCTGCGACCTCGAAAATCCCCAGTCATCGATTTTCATACGAATCAGACTATAAATTACAAAACTTATCCGCCATTTTGACTCCACCGTTTTGAATTGTTAAATTTGGACCAGATAATTGTAATCTGCAAGCTCAATAACCCACAGATACTGATTTTTAATTGATAAAACCTATCCGCCATGCTGACACCGCCATTTTTAATTTTCAAGTTTTGATTACATATTTTTTGTTTTCTAGCCCTTTCTTTCTTTCTCTTGATACCCGACATCTACTGCCGTCATAAGTCATAAGGAAAATAGCCCATCTGTAAATTGTCGGTTGGCGAGGAAAGTAACAAAGGCGTTTGTTTTTTTCTCAACTAGTAAATATTAATTAAGAAAATCATGTAGCTGATCGGTCGGTTGTGCCTTCGAAGCGAACGGTTGGGTGCCTGAAACACTCCCATTATAAATGCAAAATTGCCGTGAAAAACTCCGTCAAATTTGATAAAAATTAGGTAAATTATAGCCCAAGAATTTACGCGCAAATTGATACCTCATATCAAAAGAACAAAGTTGAAATAGAATTAATATTTGAAAACAACTAATACAGTTTTGTGACCAGTGCTGTGTATTAAGAAACGAAAAGAGCGTAATTAAACAAACAACCCAAGACAGGCAAAAGCAAGATAAGTACCTCCTTTTTAATTTTTAAGTATCTTCCCAGACAAGTATATTTATATACAACTGAAGGGTTTAGGCCCATCACCCTTGAAGAGTCGACATTGTCGACAAGTTTATGGCAATAAATTAAAGCATGGCATGATATCCCTCTGTAAACCTGTAAATTATTTTTTAATGATTATAAAAATATTCAAATGAATTTGATCTGTCTGTAAAGTATGGTCATATAAATTTCTTTTGTTAACCTTCAAATAATCTTTTTTCATAATTATTAAAAATACTCAGGCGAATTTAATATAAACTGAACCCGTAAAAATCAAACGTATATGGTCATAATATTCTCTTAGGTAAAATATCAAGTGAGGGTTTTCAGGTCGAAATTACGCTCATTGTCAAGTGTAATAACTTAAAAATAAGTCAATAAACAATCCTTTCTAGCAAATTTACATATGAGTCTGGCCAGGGGCGTGCCCCATCGGGGTGACAGTGCACCGTGTGGAATTGAAGCAATTTAAGAATATAATGGGAATTTTGGATGGAATTGGAGGCCATTGGCTTGGTTTCGGTGCCATTGGAATTTGGAAAGCCTTATCCATGCTATGGAAACATACAAATTGTTTATGCTTCTGGTGCGGCTAGGGTGGGACTGAGAAAGTTTATTAAAAAGTTTAAAAAAGTTAGGACCGTAATAGTGACAAGCAGGGGGTAAACGGGAGGTAGTAGCTCTCCGGAAAGCACAAGAATGATGTATTTACTGCGGAGCGCGGGAGCGAGGACACATTGGCTACTGGTGCGAGGGATCGACGGCGACGGGAATTGTCTGTGTGGAGCGCTGGGCCATCGTTGGAAGGAGAAAACATAGAAAACACATTCCTTTTTGTGTGCCATCACTTGGTCTGGATACAGAGTGCGAAGGATACAGTTTTGAGTTAGGTGAGGGATGAGTGTTTGAGGGGTGATGCATACCTCGGGACGTGCGATTGACGATTTTGTGAGTGGTGATTGGTTTTGTATATGATCCAGAGCTAGGTGCAATGTTTTTGGTGTGGTGCGGTAGAGCGGATCAAAAGGAGAGGGGAATGGAGGGGAGGAGAGGTATCACAGAGAAGTGTTGTTGATCCTGACTTTTTGTTGGTGTCTAGTTTAATAGAAGTGTGCTTTGTGGTATTGCATATTTCTTGACGTTGTGGGTGTTACAATATAGTGTTGTGAATCTAATTACATATTTTTCTTAAGTAAATTATCAAATGAGGTTTTCAGGTCAAAATTACGCTCGCTGATAAGTGAAAAGTTCTACATTAAATTCTACACTAAAAACAGAGAGACCAGGTTACACGGGGAATCACAAAAAGGATAGAAATGTACGCAATGAAGTACTGGGGACACGTCCAAAGAAGGGAACCAACACATCTACTGAAGAAAGCACTAATACTGAACAGCAGCAAACTTAAAATGGGGAGACCATGTTACACGTGGAAAACAACAATCGAGAGGATCATGAACAAACTGGGAAAGGACCAAACATACTGGGAAAGAAAAGCGAGGAAAAAATGAATTTCACAAAGCAATCGGAGCTATATATACTCTACCAGAATCAGAAACGGAGGAATCAGAAGCCTCAGAAGAAGACTTGTAGAAACAGAAGTACAAAAATAGGAGCACAGATAGCAGCGACACAATGCGGCAACATATCTCACAAGAAGACCCAGAATAGGCAGAAGCCCAGAACCAAAAATCCAAAAAACGGTATAATGCGGTAACGCATCTCACAAATACCTACACCTCCCATCCCACATTCCTTTACCATGCGCCATGTGGCTCTCGCTGCTGGCAACAAGCATGACCTTAGTCCAACCCAGCGTGGACGTAGCAGGCCCAGCTGTATAACTTGGGAGTGGCAGTAATGCCTACCCCACGCTGGTAAATCAATCAATCAATCAATCCCTTTCTTTTGATACCCATATCAAGGGGGTTGTAAAGAAAATGATAATCCGCCATCTTGGGGCGGCGGCCATTTCGAACATATTATAATATTGAGTATACTATATTGTATTGTCATCAGAGCTACACACAAATGTCAAGTTTCATGATGATACAACACTTAGAAGTGGGTGAAATTCAGTTCCTTAGACTTTCTTACTTACATACATACATACATAGATAGATAGATAGATAGATAGTTACAGGTCGACCTAATAAAAGCGTGTTAAAAATGGTAGGTATATACGAATTAGAATTGTTGCCTTATTAAATAAGTTATTTTGTTGCAAAATCAATTCGCAGTAGTATAAAAATTATTCTGAACAAAAAATTTGGAATACTTCTTTTCTGACTAAAATCAAATGTGATTACGTCTAAAAACTCACTTTATAGGAATATATTCACCACCAAAATTCAGATATCAGATTAGCGAGTGAGGGTGGGACACACTGTATGTCATGTTTTATTTCGTGAAATATTCTCTAAAAAGCACGAGTGGTATTTAACAACTCGTACTTTTAGTTTTTATCTATAATTTTTTTCGAGTTAAGTTGCCAATACACTAATACAATTCCTGTAAATCGGACAGTTTATTATCAAACTTTAAATACCTCGTGCTAAAGTGCTTGGGATTTAATCAGACAATAAACTGTCAATTTACACTCTTTGTATTACTAGCCACCAACACTCTCGAAAAAAAATATCAGTGGAGAATTGTATTCATATGGGCTACTGCATTAAGAATACTTATTCCCAATTTGCTCTAAAAGGTCCTGTGTTTGTAAAATATGTTTTTCTTCTTTTTCAAAATTTAATTTGAGTACAACACATGCTACATAAATCCTTTTACAAAGAGAACATCATCAAGGTACGCTACTGTCGTCACTGATGGGTATTCAAATAAATCCGTTCATGGACCATAGTTTCTTCCTGGTGTATGAAGAGCAAAACAGTAAAATTTCACGCTCATTTAAAGTGCTGACACTTCTTCAGATCAAACTGTAGCTTTCAACACTAAATTAAATCTTTGCGGTTGTTATAGAATATTTCGTTGCATGCCGCTGTATTTTTGCTGCTCTTCCTTGTTTTTTAATTCTCGAATTCCTCAATTTTTTGCCACGATTTAGATTACTCCGCAATAGAACTTTTAGAATTGAAGGGATAGAAGGTAACTTAATACTTATTCAACAACTTACATGCCAATATAGACAATAAAAACGCTTTTTCTCATTTTTCACATTTCTAATTAGTGGGTTATAATTAGACCTCTAAAGGGTTTTACATTTAAACTATTATTTTTTTCTTAAACCTTATGAAATTTTCTTTTGTTTTTTTTTCAAATCATGATCAAAATTGACCGACTTAAACGATTAAAAGGGCTTGAATTCAAAAATATGAAAATGGTAGATTTTGCAAGGTGACTCCCCAGCTCTTACGTGGTAAAGCCAATTACATTTTTAAAATTTGGGTAGTCTCTTTCGTAGTATTTGAATTTGGGCCATTTTTCTTTATCTGTAAATGTGATATTTTACACTAATTTTACGAAACTCCTTCAGGTAGAATTATCGTAGACAAAGAAAAAAAAAAACAAATTAAAGATAATTTTATTGAGCATATTTTGTCTCTTGATATTTTTCTGTAAAACTAATAGTTTCGCAGATATTCATAAATATAGTAAGACATTTCCTTCTTTCTCGAAATTGGTAAAATACGCCGTTTTCAAAAACATGTATTTCAACAAAATAAGCGTTGTACCTACCTATATTGAATATTTCAGCTGAAGTATTGTAATTTAAGGTGTCATAGACGAAAGTATTTTTTCAACGTTTTTAAAATCCTATTTCTTGCAATGCTGACATATAAAAAGGCAAAATTTGGGTATGTTTGCACCACAATTTAAATTATTATAAAAGCTGAAAATATGAAGATAAACGGATGATTTTTGGTGCCGAGGAATCGATTAATTCTTAAAATCTATCAATAACTTTTGACACTGACAGTGTAAGATAGTTGAACTCCGCCGTTTTTTGAATTTGTGAATTTTTAAATATGTAAATTTAGAAAGTCGATTTATTATTATAATCTCATTTATTTATATATTTAATTTAAAAATCCAACAGACAAACCAAATCACAAGATGGGTGGCTACAAGACGCAATATATAAAGTATTATACAGTGCGTGTAATTGCGGACTGGGCATATACTACCACATAGCACGAGAGATATGGCAACCCAGGTAACAGCACACTCGCCCGTCGGCGCTAGACCACTAAAGCATCCCCGTTCTCAGTTATTTCATTTCAGCCAGCTGGTACACGCGATGTTGCAATTCTTACTCCCTATGCCCAGCCCGCCACTACACACACTGTATAAATAAAATCCACAGGAAGGAAGTACAAATATACATAATATACACAATATGATAACAAACAAGAGAATGACTACATATATATTATGACAAATAAATCAAATATAACACAATACAACGCAACGTAATATGTAAAAAATAATATTTAGAAATATCATGAACAAGAACAGAATTTCTAATTGCCCTCTCGGCGTTTTCAATTTTGAAACTTTAACAGCAGGCTCATTACCAAATTTTCAGTTGTACTTAAAAAAATATAGATACTACCCTACTACTTTTGTATTAACTTTTTTTAGAACTCTAAAAACAAAGAAGTTAAGAGGGGAGGGAGGGGCTGCCTAAATATAGTGAATAACCGTACATTTTGTGAAAATCCTCTAGGTGGATACACACTGTTAAATAGATACATAATTTTTAAGAACCCACGCAGAATTTTCTTCAACTATAAAATATTAAAATTGTAAATTGGGCTCCGAGATCTAACACGGAGGTGACATAAGGTAGTCAATGAGTGGCAATATTTTTAAATCCTTACGTATTACTTTCTATAGGCTTCTATGAATCCAGTAAATAAGCCGGAAACAAATGTAAAATGTGGATAAGTGGTGGAACAGCACCGATTTGAAAAATTCCTTTTTTCACGTGTTCCCTAGACCCCCAGGAACCAGGAACATTCATCAGCATTACCTCCGAAAATGAGAAAGTTGTTTGAAGTGCTCCAAAAAGTAGCTGTCATAAAAAAATTTATAAAATTAATATTTCGCCTCGGAAATGGGCTCTAGGAGGTTTTTTGGGTCGCTGATCACGAATCCGAGGATTGAGGAATTCCTTATTCCAGTATGGAATTCGTGTAATTTTCGGGCGGAAATTTAAATATGAATATTGTGCTGCGGAAGTGTGCTCTAGGGGTTTTTTTGGGTCGCTGATCACGATTCCGAGGTCCAAATTGAGCAATTCCATATTCCAGATTAGAATACGTGCCAAGAAATTTTTTTATGGATGCTAATAATAGTCCATACGAAACTTGCAAAAAAAGTGTAGAACCCCAAAAGTGCAAAGCGACCAAATATGACTACCCCCCCCGTTTTCGAGGACGGCCAACAGAGTTTAATATTCATTCCGATTGGCCAGAACAATATGGAAACGAGGAAGAATAAATTAAAATTTAATAATAATAATAATGTATGACGTATGTCTAGAATAAGAATAAAAATCATGTACATAATGTGAAAATAAATATATAATAAAGAAGTGGACTACGCACATACACGACTATATATACATGCACATGGCCCATGCTATCAAACTCCTTTTAAGCTGCAATAAAAAAATTCTCTCCCTAGAAAACCTGATCCAATGAGCGCTTGTGATCTCACTATAAGAAAAACCGATGGTTTTGGGCATGCAAGGGTATTTTTTGAGAACTAAGAGAGAAACGGACGCAACTATCGTATTCTCCACCCTTATTCTATTTGAGTGACACTTCAGGCTTCAGAGAGGGAGAGGTTTCAACCCCAGTGGGTCGTTAGGATGTCTGGTTGCGAAATTCACAAAAAATGGCACAAATTCCAGTACAGGATATGGAATTCTTGAATAGAAAATCATGATCGGCGACCCAAAAAAAAACCCTAGAACACACTTCTGCACCACAATATTCATATTTAAATTTCCGCCCGAAAAAGTGGAATTTTCATCAAAACATGGCACGAATTCCATACTGAAATATGGAATTCCTCAATTTGGACCTCGGATTCGTGATCAGCGATCCAATAAACCTCCTAGAGCCCATTTCCGAGGCGAAATATTAATTTTATAAATTTTTTTATGACAACTACTTTTTGGGGCACTTCAAACCCCCCTTAACTTTCTCATTTTCGGAGGTAATGCAGAGGTGCTGCTCCACCACTGTTCCACATTTTCCGGCTTGTTTATTGGACTATATAAGCGGAAACAGTTATCATATCTAAATATTAATTAAATGATAATTTCAGATCGAAGTAAACGCGTAGGTCTTTAATGAATTCAGTTTTTTATAAACTTATATACTGAACATGTACATGTTATTTTTTCTACCAAATGACATCCCATTACACTTGCTGTTGTTTTTGCATCAAGTATTAACGGTGTTTAGGCGATCTGGAAGGGTTACACAGTCATCAACTAAGTCGCTAAACCGTTACATTTTTAGGTCATCTCCACACAAGAAAAAATGGATGTTATTATCAAAGCCCTCCAGAATGTCGTTAATAAGCATAACGAAGAAAAGTGGGCCAAGTATGGACCGCTGTGACACATCGGATATTTGCAAGAAACTGACAGATGAGGATATTGCCGAATAAGAATCTAACTGTAATCCACATACGAACAATTGTATTGTATATTTTTTTAAAACTCTTATTTTTGTTGCATTTTTTTATCCATTCATTCATTATAACTTCCCTGCAGGCAATTTCTCATAAAAAATTTAAGCGATGTGCGCGAAATTCTAATTGATTTCTTTTTTTAATCTGTACTGTACGTATCTCGAATTTTTCATTTTGAGCACTGGACATATCTCATAAATATAAAAATAATCAAAAGTAATTCCATCCATATTTTTTTTGTGGAATATACAATAATTTATATAAAAGTATGAGCCTAAGAAATTTCAAAACGATCGCGATCCTACGAGCATTTACAAATGAACAACCTCCAAGGTCGGTGCAGCTTACGCCTTTTACCATATTAAAATGAAATTATTACAACGGATTTCCATCACGAACTGACAAAGAGCACTGCTGGAGCTCGTGTCCTTTCATCTTAGGCATTATAGCCAGCGATATCGCATTCATTATTCCCATTTTAATATTTGCTGACTCCGACGAAAGCTTTGACTTTGACGGTCTTTATCGACTCAGTGGCCTTTAATGCGGCGTGTCGCAGAACGTTCAATAGGCGAATTTTAGATAGTTAATATTTAAGGTATTAAGCTAATGATCTGCAAAAGTTTTAAAAATTGCCTTCATACTTATTACTATAAAAAAAAACAATAAAAATACGCTGTTTTATTACACTACGATGCCAATCCTGGGAGGCTTAAAATTGAATGAAATGGGAAATATTTGGTAATCTAGAATTTCTCTGCAAAAGCCATGTATGTCATAGATGCATTGTTACAAGAACACGCTCATCATCCACTAATATTTCCCACATTACCACTGATTTGTGCCAGAGTGTTTGGTGCCTTCATAGTTTGTTTGTTCATGATCCTATCAATTGTTATTTACGTGTAGCATGGTATTTCTATTATTTGTTCCTATTCAGTATTAGCGCTTTCTTCGGTAGATATGAGTTCCTTCTTAGCATGTGTGTGTTTCTACCCTTTTTGTTATTGTCTTCCCCTCCTCTTAATATTGACGTTTCCTGTCCTTCGTTTGGACTTGTCATGTTTCTTTTAGCTATTCTTTTCAGACTTTTTCTCTTGGCTTTTTGTAGTGTACATATGTTTATCCATTTATTTGCCTTTGATGAATGTTACTTGACAGTCTAGTGGTTTCCAGATACATTTCGCTGGTTGTTGGAGCAGGCATTGTGCGTGTTCCATTCCACAGGAAGACGTGTAATTCTCATTCATACTCTGATGATAATTTGCTCTTTTAGCCTTTTTGGTCCATAGTGCATTAATTCGTTGTTGATTTTGTCAATTCCAGATGCAGCAGTTCTTGTAACTCTAGCAGTTGATTCTTTTATGGTGGCATGTCCAAGTGGTCCGTTTCTTGCTATATTCTTTCCTTGCGTTCCCTTCTTCCTCCAGTTTCTTGTTGTAGATATATCTTCTAATTTGCACATTGTTTTTCTTCCATATTTTATAGATGTCTGAAGGTTTGGTTTAGTCGAGCTACTAGGGTTTTTATGTTTTCGACATTTTCTTCATTTTTCTTCTCGAGGATTCTCTCTTTTTTCTTTCGATGTCTCTTTTAATCTTTTGTCTATGTCCCGCATCCGATGTTATCTGTCTGTGGCCATCATCTCTTTTAGCTATTCATATTTGTCATTTGTTTTCTTTCTTGTTGAGCTCATAGTATTAACGTTTACCCTGACATAATTTTTATTTTTGAGATCATTGATGTCCACTCTATTTCTTCTCCCATTAGTTGTTTTCCTATTTTCTCGCGGTATTTATTCGGATGTTCTTCGTACTGCAGTAGGGAAATGTTCCAGGTATTGTTTGATGTTTTGATATTTCTTCACGTCTTTTCTCTTGCCTTCCCAGTTTCCCCGAGTATTTTGTAGTCGGTATTGATCTCTGCTGCCCTTTTATGCTGTAATGTTTTTGACTCGTTCTCTTATCTTCTTGCCCACCAGGATATGATCTGAACGTCTTTTTCTATGTGTACATTAAGGTCTGCTAACATTATGATGGGCATGTTATTCGTCTAGTTTTTTCTGGTGTCCTGAGTTAGCTGCCTGAATAACCTAATTATCTGAAATAATTTGTTTTTGTTGTTGTTGTTTAGTGGTTTAGTAAATTGACCAGTCTGCATCAGCAAAATAGTAAAGTAAAATAGCGTATAAAACTGTTTTCGATATTTGGCCACTTTAGGCTCGATATTCCCCCTTTTGCGTTATATTATAATAACCATTCATTAACTTAAAACATTTTAAAAATGCTTTCTTCATTCTCGCTTCAATTTAAATTATACATAAAATATCGTTAATATAATTCAACAGAGTTGGTGTGGGGTGTTTATTTAAACAATATTATGATCTGCCTGTTGGCGAAATTAGCTTCGGAGACAAGTAAGTTTTGTAGATATGGTAAAAAACATTGGACCAAATTATTATACATATTTGGGACAACTGTGTGAGGCACACAGATGAAATTGTGAAGAAAAATTGTGAACCTGAAGAACATTATAATGAGGTGGAACTATTATTAGTAATTGAGTGAGAGCTCTGATGATGAAGACGATGAAATTTTAGAACTTCTTAATAATCAAATAGCCCCTTACTTAAATAAACGTTTAAGATTTAATTCATAGATTAGTTATTATTAAATAAATACACAAAAAATCTATTATACATAGCTGTGGACCATTTAACGTAGCGATTACACGATAGATAGTGTCACCAAGCGTGCTTGTCAGCAACATACTTTAACTCACTGCGATACCTCGCCGGTAATTGTTGAGAACTGCCGTATACAGCTCGTACGATATTTATATAGCAGTCATATCAAAAGAGTTGAAAATAACTACATCACAACTTTTTTATTTTGAATGATACAAAATAAAATTGGGTAACGGTAATATTAATTATAATGACTTACCATTTCTCGCCTGAGGATGGCCAGCTGAGTATCCAAACCGGTCGACTTCCTGCCAGACGTACCGCCGAGTTGGGGAATGTTTATATCTGGTCCGCCACCGTTGACTTTGGGATGGGGAGGGTACACCAAATGGCCGGGGGGGATTTGTTGCCCCGCCGACCTTATGGAGCTACTTCTCATCGGCGTGGGGGGACTGGTTACACCACTTTGATGAGTATGGTTGTCCAGCAAATTGAAACCGCTGAGGCTTTTAGGCAGAGGGGGCAGGCCGTGGAGAGACGACATTTTTGATATTCTGAAAAATTTAAGAAATGTTTAGCAATAAAAATTCAAGGTTAGAGAATATTATTTAGGTATTAAATAAAAAATAATTAACTGTAAAAAAAATACAAGGTTTCTACACAAGGCAAATAGTAAAATATATTAGTGGAGGTGTTAATTTCGTTACATATTTGATTGAAAAAGAAACCAGAAACGAAACATATTTTAAAAAATTATTATCAAACTTCGACTATTTGAATGTGCCAAAAACGGCAGTGACGTCTGGATTCTGGATTTTTTGGACGGGGGTGAGCTAAGTGGAGTTGAATGCCTGATAATTTGTGTATTTCCATATTTGGTAGTTTCCTTTTCTTGGTGAATAGAACTACTTAGGTGTTTTCTACACGATAGATAGTGTCAGTGAGAAGGAGTGTTCTATGTACTAATTATAAACTAACTAACTAAACTAACTTAAGGGATGCTTGCATAAGCTGACGTAACGGCCCTCGAAGTTCCCGTTTAGCAAGATGGTAATGTTCTAGATAGCCTATTGTGAAAAAGCCAGTCATTGAGGCGGTGTAGGAGGCTGTCGGCGATCATAACTCACAGAGGTGATAGGATGCCACTTTGTGGACAGCCTCTATTGACTATGCCACTATTTCTATGTTCTATGTTCCCCACGTAAATTCGAACGGCTTTAAGCATGTGTGTTATCCATTCACTCCCTGAGGAGCGTTGCGTATGCCCTCAAAGGTTGCTTTATCAAAAGCATCTTCGATATCAAGAAATGTCAACCATTTTCATGTGGCAGTGACGTCATATGAATAGTTAGTTGTGAACTTGTAGGCAGAACAGAAGAAGAAGAACAAGTTGACAACAAACAAAGTAACCTCATTCGTCAAAAATTAAACAGACACTTATCTAGCAGTGTCGTGCAAGGGGAGTAGAGAGAACGCTGTACTTAAAGATGTCCGTAAAAGTAAAAGAAAGACCTACTTCCACTTTTACGAAAACAGTCAAACTACAACGTGCTTTTTTCTATTCTCCATGGTGTTATGATTAACTTCTCTGCAGACTACCGTTGTGATGTTATCGGCGCGGCGTTCGACTACCCACACCCCCCTTATCTTATAACGACTTTATAAACATACAGTTATATAATGAAACTACAAGGATTATTATTTATTTTTATCACAAAAAGATGTTTTTTATAAAGTAAAACTGCTATTGAATTAGTCCAAGTTACTGTACTACTGGTCTATTTGTAACACAAATATCGATAGTTTTTAGTTTTTGGTCGACCATGTATTGTAAACATTTTGTTTCCCATCAAAAGGTTCGTGTGAGAAACAATTTGTCTTATCTAATAAAAATAATTCTGATTTACTTCCTAAAAGACCTATCGTGGGAAACGTATACAATTCTCAATGGCTGATTACAGTTTGTAACAACAAATAAGAAAAATAGGCTGATCACGCTGGGCATGAAAAAATACAATTGGCGATAAAATCGATTCATGCACGTTGGTGTACATAAATGAAACACCATTCTTCAGCAATATTGCCAGGATATGAGGTATCATTTTTCTCTACACTTAATCCGCAAAGTCACTTTGTATCTAGTTTGCTGTTATTGTAAATCGAGGTAAAAAGTAAAGGCCGTGGCGATGGTAAATTGATCTCGCATTAGTAAGCAAATGTAATGTTGTATGTGAATCATACACGGGTGACCATCGAACCCGAGATCAAATGGTAGACATATATATGTGCAGTATATTGTCAGACACGAAACTGATAATGCAATTGCATAAATTATACGTCTGCCTATGAATAAGTAAATTAATAGTTTAAAAAACTTAAAAAACACGCTTTTATAAATACTGCACTGAAAAGCAAAAAATAATCATCGAACCTGTTCTCCCTGTCTACCCCGTGCCTTAGTGTAAGCCGTGTTTGTAAAATTTGAGTATAAAAGCGTGGGGCGTTTTCGAACGCTATTTCGAACAGGTTATAATAATTAAAACGCTGAAGACATCATTAGATTAAATTAAAATCGCCCTACGCTTTTATACTCAAATATTATACTTAATTACAAACACGGCTGTTCTCTCTGTCTGCCCCTTACGCGGTAGACAGAGAGAACAGGTTCGATGATTATAGGGTGGCCCATCTCTATAGGGGGTGAATTTTTTTTGCGTATTTTTTAAGTCTCACCCCACGAAAATATACTATTATACTAGGAATAATTTATGTCAAAGTTTCAGATAATTCGGTGAACGGTAACCCGTGCCGCATTCAGGTAGAAATTTGTAGATAAGATTTTATTACGGTAACCCGTGCCGCATTTAGGTAGAAATTTGTAGATAAGATTTTATTTCCGTAATACACTTAAATTTTACTTAAAATACAAATATCTTTTTTCATAATGTTTTATTGGTGTAATTATTTCCTAGAAATTATTTGTTTTGGAAGTTTGGAAATATAATGCACCTACGGTAGGTTTTTATGTCAGTTTGCAATTGTGTTTTACAGTGGTGACATTATAAGTTCTAGCATACGTTCCTTTTTGAAAAAACATTTAATGATGGCTGATGTTAGATCCTTACGAAAGGATACTTTCATTTACTTAGTTGGACACTATTCGTCACAAATCATTGGCAATAAATTGCCGTCTAATAGACAAGTATTACAAGTGCTCTTTTATAACATTCGTGAAGTGAAGCTAAGTGTACATGAAAGTGCTAAATTAACAATAAAAGAGGTGTCAGTTTTTTGGAATAAAGCTCGCATTCCGACACGTCAGGATTTTCATTGTATTAAACAACTAGATAAACTTTATGCAGAGTGGAGGAACTTACAAAAATCGGCTAAAAGGGCCAGTGCGGGAGGTAAAGAAAAAAAATTCGTTGAAAAATTGGACGATCTTTTTGACATTTCTCATGCAAATGCATTGGAGTTGATGAAAATAGATGAAGATAAGCAGTTTTTAATTAACCAAAGAAAAAAGGGACGTCCTGGATTTATGCATGGTATTGATTACCAACTTGCTTCTTAAGAAAAATCAGCTGAGGAGAAATTACAGAAATTATCCGAACGAATGCAACGAAGTCAACAAGAAAAAGCTAGATTAGAGGAAACAGTCACCTGTCCATCATCAAGTAGTAATTCAGCCGACTCCACCGAAAATGAAGATGAAATAATCGAAGCCCAAGAAGAGTTGTTACAAGATCAGCCTGGCACGTCACAGCCAAAAAAGAGGAGATTGTATGGAACATGTAACATCATCACACCAAAAATAGCCGCTGCATTTGATGCTTGCAAAATAAGCGACAGGTATGGAGTCCATATTTTGACGGCAGTAGCAGAAGCACTAGGACATGACACCACATCTTTGTCCATCAGCAGAACCACACTTCAGCGCTCTAGACAACGCATCCGCGAAGAAAGAGCTGAAATATTAAAAACTGCCTTCGGTAATTCTGAATTGCCGGCCCCAGTCATCCATTGGGATGGAAAACTTTTACCTTCTCTCACTGGAATGGGAAATATCGATAGACTTGCTATCTTAGTTACTAGTGGAGATATTGAACAACTACTTGGAGTACCAGCTTTGCCCAATTCAACTGGAAGAGAACAGACTGAAGCAGTTTATGATGTGCTTTGTGAATGGAATTTGGACGAAAAGGTAATAGCTTTGTGTTGTGATACAACAGCATCAAATATGGGTTATATAAATGGGGCAGCCACACTATTGCAACAAAAATTAGAAAGAGATATTCTATATTTTCCTTGTAGACATCATATTTTTGAAGTGGTTTTGAGAAGTGAGTTTGACACAAAAATGCCTTCCTCATCTGGTTCAAATGTGCCACTATTTAAACGTTTTAGGGAATTTTGGCCTAAAATAGATCAAAATAAACTAAAAACTGGATTTCAGGTATCAAAAATTAAACACATTTTACAACCAGTTAAAGCCGAAATTGTAAAGTTTCTAAATGCAGCTTTAACTTTGCAACAGCCTTGTGATGATTATAAAGAATTTTTAATGCTTTCTAAACTTTTTGTTGAAGAAGAGCCCACTCACACGACATTCAATCAACCAGGGGCATTTCATCATGCACGTTGGATGGCCAAAGCCATTTACTGTCTAAAAATATTTTTTTTCCAAGATCAGTTGCAACTTACTAAAAAAGAAAAAATAGGTATTGAAGAATGTCTCTTTATTGTAAAGGTTTATGTAAAGGCCTGGTTTACAGCGTCATTTGCTAGTAAAGCACCGCTTCATGACTTAGACTTTTGTAAAGAACTCATTAATTATCAAAATATTGACAAAGAAATATCTCAAGCCGCAAGTAGGAACATAGTGAACCATTTGTGGTACCTTAATTCAGTAAATGTTGGCTTATCTTTCTTTGATGACGATATTTCAGTTACCACTAAAAGAGAAATGGTTAAAGCTTTGAATAGGAAAGCACCAAATCAAGAGGGTATTAAACGACTTATGATTAGTAACATTACTGACGTTGAAAACAAGGAAATTCAGGACTTCATATGCTAGAATACTAAACAGTTTTTTCAAAAATTAGGTTTGTCTATGGAATTTTTGGAAAATGATCCAACAACATGGAGGGAAAATGAAAGTTATACCCGATGTTTCAATATTGTAAACAAAATTAAAGTTGTAAATGATGCCGCTGAGAGAGGAATCAAACTTATTACTGACTATAATGACATTTTAACAAAAAATAAAGACCAAAAACAGTTTTTACTCCAAGTTGTAAATGATTATAAATCACAGTTTCCAAATGTAAAAAAAGAAACCCTGTCGCATGCTTTGGCCTAGTGCAAAAAATATTGTTTTTATTACTATATGTCTTGTAGATTTAGGATAATATTTGGTTCTATGTATGAAAAAAACGTTTCATAATAAAATACACAAAGATAAAACGAGAGTTTTATTTCAAAAACTTCTAGTCTAGTTTTCTTAGACTACGAATTTACAGTAGTATGACACATGTCATAGTCACAACAGATAATGTCTTTGATATTTGTATGACTTGATTAGTCATTCTAAAGATAAATGTTGCTGATTAAAAAAAAAGACAATGATCAACCAAAGAATGTAAATAATTCCATTTACTTTTATTATTGCATAATAATGCATTCTGCGGCACCCCTTGCCTTCAATTTGCCTCAATAATATTTTTTCTTCAAATGGAACCATTTGCAGGGGTGAGAAATAAAAAATTTCGTTTTCGAAAAAGATGGGCCACCCTAATACCCAATCATTGTGCGTGATATAGTATTTCAATTTTATACGGGTTTTCGTTTTCGAACGCGCTTATCTTAAAATGACCTGTATAAGGGGTTTCTTCATCGTTTCGTTCCTTTTAGTTTAACTTCTCTTTGTAGCATCCAGCAGTAATCAACTAACATGTTGACATCTCATTTACCCTGAAATCGACGTTCAAAGTCTTTTATTTTTTGACGTGTCCACAAAATTTCTCGGTAATACCAAAGATCCAGACTACAGAAACATTGTATCAAAAATGATAAAGAATTACGAAAAGTTAAGTTGTATGATGCGTTCGAAATTACACTTTCTCGGTTCACACCTGGATGAGTTTTCAAAAAATAACGGCGACTTCAGCGAAGAGCAAGGAGAAAGATTCCACCAAGATTTAAAAGACTTTGAACGTCGACTCAAGATAAATGTGATATCAACATGTTAGCAGATTACTGCTGGATGCTACAAAGAGAAGTGAAACCAAAAGGAACGAAACGACGAAGAAACCTCTTACACACAGATCGTTTGAAGATAAGCGCGTTCGAAAACGAAAACCCATATAAAATTGAAATACGTTATATCACGCACAGTGATTTGGTATCCTGAAAAAAAAACAGATTTTTGAGTTTTTTTTATTTTTCTCAGTGTTTTCATCACTGACCTCAAAATTTGACTCCAGATTCGTGATCGGAAAAATTACTCGATAAAGGTATATGCAGACCATTGGAACACACTATGCGTTCATGAAAAAAACGCGACTTCCATGAAAAAAAAAACGATTTTTGACAGTTTTTTTGATTTTTCTCAGTATTTTCATCACTGACCTTCAAATTTGACTCAACATTTGTGATCAGCGGGAAAAATTACTCAAAAAAGGTGTATGCAGGCCATCGTAACACTCTATGTATTCATGAAAAAAACGTGATATCCGTGAAAGACGCGATTTTTCACGTTTTTTTTTTTTATTTTCCTCAACATTTTGACAATTAGCCCTGGGTTCTAACAATAGATTCGAGTCAGTGGGGCAAAAAAACATAAGATAAATACATGCACCCTAGCCGAACACGCCACATGCATATTTTACCACCCAAAAAACCATAAAAATAGTATATTATATTACCAGGAGTAGAACGCACTCTTTTTTTGTGTTGAGCCTAGGATTTGAATGAACTGGGCGAAACAAAAAAAAAAAGGCGTTCTACTCCGTGTAATATATACTATTTTTTCTTCAAGCGTATTAAAATGCAGAAGTTCATTTATTTATCATAAATGTACAAATATTCAAATTACAGTATTACATGTTGACACAATATGACAAGTGGCTAGTGGATAGCGCGCCACCGGTGGCTTTCGGTATTAACATTATGTTACTAGTAAAACAATACCCACTGCGGTGGCGCTTTCGGAACTAACATTATGTTACTAGTAAAACAATGTCGACTACGGTGGCGTTCGGTACTAACATTTTGTTACTAGTAAAACAATGTCCTACTTCTACTTCTGTTTTTGGTGACATAATTTAAAAATTTTAATACGCTTGAAGAAAAACGCATTTTTTTACAGTTTTTCGGAGTTTTCTCTGTAATATGCGCATTAACCCCCCATTCTGACTTTTTCGTTGTCTGGATAGCCGTCAAATATGAGGCCTCTACTGGTTAATATCAACATTAAAAAAAATAATTATAAGGAAATACCGCTGTAGAGATTTTTATTAAGTACGTAACCCAAAAAAAATCGCCCCAAAATAATGAGACCACCCCTATTGCGCTAAACCCCCAAGGGATTGGAATGCGATTTTTTGGTTGGAGTCTCAGGAGACAGTTTTCAATCAACCCTGCAAAAACCAGCTATTCAGCCTTTTGTCTGTATATTTCCTGAACCATAATAAATAAATATGGTGAATATTTTCCCATATAATGGGCGCTGGCCCGTCAAAAATCAAAGTTACCAAAAAATTTTATTAGGCAAAGTTGTAGAGAATATTATTATGTACAAGCTGGAAAAAGAAAAATCAGCTTGCCGGGACTTATTTGTGAGCACCCCCTACAGAGCAGGTCGACTTTTACTCTACTATAAGAGTATATTATGGTCATGTAGAGGGGCGAGCGTAGAGGCGACTTCAATGTGAATATCAGTACATAACGCCACTAGCGGACTACGTCCAAGACATCTCCCAAAAATTCTATCAATTCAAGCTGGGCGATAGTCCGCTAACCCGCAACATAACACGAATCAGACAGCATAATGCGATCCTTTTCGATATCCGACACCCTCTACCATACCAGGCGTTGCCTATCTTTCGGCAACCTCTCTAACCACACTTTCTTCTACGACAACTTCTCCTTTCCCCACCTTTAATCCTCACCAAAACCTACATTTTCTCTATTCAATCTATTTGTTTTTATCTTTTTTATTCCTTGCCCATTTTTTGTCTCTAAATTCAGTCTCGACCAATAAATTCTTATCAAACAACAATTTCACATAACATTACACACTTTTAACTATCCATGACACTTTCCTAGCGTCAGGAAGACTACCAGGGTGGAATTGTCTCAAACGGGTTTTTTCCCCGAGTTTTGTTTTCCCGTGCCAGCAATCAAAATTTGTAAGTGTTCGCGTTTGCGCGAAATCGATAGTTTTACAGTTTTAATTTTAATTATTTTTAAGTGCCCTCATGTACTACGTTGCACGATACTGTTAAATTTAAGCCTTTCCCCATTAGGCAGGAGTTTTAACTTACAATTAATTTTCGTCACCGCCAAACCGGACCCTCCCCGCCCAACCTCACACCCACATCGGCGATGTTCGCCGTGGTTGTTTGGCTGGCTCCGGGCCGGACTCTGGAATGACGCATTATTGTATGTGAATATTAATAAATGCTTGTTGTTGTTGTGAATATCAGTCGATATTCCGTTGAAGCAACGTCGAGCGCGGTTAGTACTAGGATGGGCTCCCATCTTGGGAAATACAGCGTTCTCGTCCCACCTTCTAGAGGCTTGTATATCAGTGTATACTCGGAAGTTACGTAATTTCAGACGAGGATTACGTAGTGGATATACCATCCTTCGGAGGGGATGTAAAGCAGGCGGTCCCTTGTCTATTAAATGTTAGGCAAGTAAAAGATCCCTACTCTTCTTAAGGGAAGAGGTTCGGCAAAATTTCCAGGTTGGAGGTAGCTCGTCTCCTGGCGTCGGTGATAGCGGATAGCTGGTAGCGGAAATAGGCCGACGTTAAACAGTTAAAAAAAAATTATGGTCATGTAATGGGAAAGTATACCTACTGAATTTTGGTCAAGGGCAAAAATACATTATACTTTTTCAAAAGTCGCCAAAGTTATATTTTTATTGACAAGGAGAAGCAGATAATATACTTTTTAAGAAGTACGCTAAAAGTGTACTTTGAAAATATTTTTGAATATTTTCAACTTTCGCTTCACGAAACATGACGAAAATGGAGATACAGTCATTGTGGAAATTTTGACGAGGCGACGTACTGAAAGTTTACTTTGAATTTTTTTTGTGGCTGTGTGATCAAAGTACGGGAAAGATTCTTTAGTTGCCTATAAAGATTATGAAAAAAAGCAAATTTTTCGCGATTTTAGACAATTTAGGAAAAATTATGAAATTAAGAAATTTGGAGATTCATATTTCGCTCGTCAACATACATAGAAAAATGATCTGATTTCTGGCACAGAAGTACGGTAAATTTTTTGTGATTGTGCAGTCATAGGTGCAAAAAAATATTACCAAAAGTCAGAGGTCCATTTTCCTATGTATTTTGACATAATAAAAACGAATTTGATGTCCAAATTAGTTGATTTCGTCTCAATTTTCCTTGAATCGCGAAAAATGTCGTTGTTTCGTCGGCTTGTTATAATTTCAAAAGCTTGAAGCTTCAAACTGAAACGCAATCAAGAAAGTTGGACATCGAATTCGTTTTTAGTATGTCAACATACATAGGGATTTCGGGTACCAGGTTTTTTTTTCTTTTTGTGTGGCTGTTTTATTAAACCACCATCCTCACAAACACAGTTAATGATTTTAAAAATCTACCGATAGTAAACAAATTATACTTACATTCTTTCTCTCGTCCTTGTCGATATTTACGGTTTTTATGATAAACTTTCAACAATAGGTGCTAGGAAATTCATTATTTATTGCGTTTCGGAACAACCGCACAATTTGCTAAAACCGTGCGATAATAATTTCAACAAACAAAAGAAAAAGGTCGTTTATTTGAATGGCTACCTCGTGGGCAAGGTGTAACATTTATCTGAACGAAATCAGTATTACAGTTAACAGTGAATGGAATTCTGGACGATTGTCGAGTCGCCTTGTAACTTAAAAAATATTTAATACATGCAAGTGGAATATTTTATTGTTCATGGATACATTATAATAATAATTATTTAGAAATAGTAAATACTTCTGTGTAATATTGCATAAGAAATTGTCATGAACAAAAACACACAATGCACAAAATATCCGAGAATTTACTATGTAATTAACAATTGAAGGATTTTGTAGCAGAGCAACAAAAAAAAACAATATGTTGGCAGCAGTATGACGTTATTTAGAGATATGTTTCTGAAGAGGAGATTTGGAAAAACAATGAAAATATTCTCGTTTGTTTTGACAGTATTGTACCATCGGTTCGAGACACAAGGGCGGATCCAGAAAGGTTACGGGGGGGGGGGCAAAATTGAAAAGAAAAAATTTTTAGTCCGAAAAAGATTGAAGAAATTTTTGAAGAGCGGGGGGGAGAAATCCAAAAAAAACCTTCTTAGTACAGAAAAAATTTTGAAGAGCGAGGAGAAATTCAAGAAAAACTTTTTTGATCCGAAAAAATTTTTGGACAGCGGGGGCTATGAGGCCTAATCACAAAACCGGCCCTGACCGTACCCGTACCTTCGTAGGGTGTAGAGTGGGAGTGTATGCAATCTATTATAGGTATGTGACGGCAGTGTTGTGATTGTAATGATGTAATGTAATCAATAATTATATATTTTCAATATTCAATAATAAATTCCTATTCAATCGCCCTTGGAGCCCCCCCCCCCTGGATTCGCCCTTGTCGAGACGAAACCAATCCACGAATGGAGGAAATTTTCTCCTCAGAATTTTCTTTTTGTTCGGGAGCCGTCTAACTTTTGTTTCCGGAATCACTGCGACCTCTTGGACTTATTGTGATATTTTCCAATTTGATTTATGATACCCAATCCAGTACTCTGGTTGCTTGCACTAGCTTGTGGTGTGTGGTTTGGTTTCATATTCTTCTAGACTCAGTCTTGGTTGTCTTCTGTAATCCAGAGCCTCACAGTCGCACGGGATGCGGTAGGGTGTCTCCGTTGCTCTATTGCATTGTCTGCATCTAGGCCCCCGTTGAACATTCCCATTTTGCGTAGGCGTCCTGTTAGAAAGCCAGTAATTCTGCGGAGCTGATTCCTGCTTAGTGACAGCAGTTCTTCAGGCTTTTTTCGGGATGGTCCTCTGATAAAGGTTTTTCCATGTTGTTGCCCGGTTGCTTTATCCCAGTATCCTTTGCGCTCATTCTTGGCCAAGTCCTTCACTTGGCCCCGTACTGCGGCACTCCCAGGGCAGGTTCTGGGCCAATATATGGAGCTGACGATCCCTTCCTTGGTAGCTCGTCAGCATTCTCGTTGCCTTCGATTCCTGAGTGTCCCGACACCCACTGAAGGGTTACCTTATTGTGGTCCGCTAGGGCTCTTAGTTCTTCTTGTCATTCTCACACCAGCTTGGATGTCACCTTGGGGTTTGACAGTGCCCCTAGAGCCGCCTGGCTGTCTGTTAGAATATTGATCTGCCTATTTTTATAGGCTCTCCTATTGTTTTCTACAGCGCAAACTAGAATTGTGTATATTTCTGTCTGAAAGACAAAGGTGTATTTTCCTAGTGATGTGCTAAACTGTGAGTTCCTCATATCACTATATATGTTGGCACCAGTACCTTCCTCGGTCCTTGATCCGTCTGTATACCAGACAAGATCCCGTGGTATGATGCTGTTGTCGGCTGCTGTCCATTCAATTCGATCTCCTATTTTTTCGACGATTGTTTAATTATATTTTAAAATATTTGAATTATTACAACTTCCATAATCTCTTTAATTACTTCCACATCCAGTGGAAGTATAGTAACAACAAAATTTTAAAAAAGTTTTATTGTTCAAATAGGCTTAGAATGTCATGAAACGTCGAGATTTCAAGTTTGAGCGAAAAAAAATTTCTGTCTGTCGGTCTGTAACTTTTTTTGTGCGCACGTTTACTCTGGAACCGTTTGAGATATTGACTTGAAATTTGGTACACGTATGTACTTTAACGAGATCTAGAACTAGATATTTTCATCTAGTTCCGTCGAAGGGTTGGGGGGATAAATTTGGGGAAAATAGGTAAATCAAGCAGGTAAGAGTCCATTAAATTGGTATTTAGTACATACAAGAGAAGCTAAGGTCTCAAAAAAAAATTTGGCATTGGCCACCCCCATTACCACCCCTACCCCAATATTAAAGGGGATGAAAAAAAATGTGATTTAGTGTGTGTACAAGAACCAGAAACCTCAAAATATTTTTTTACTTTATCCACCCCCCACTTCCACCCCGTCACCACCCCCACCCCACTACCGATGTGGGGTATCGTTTTATGGGTTTTTGGGCTAGAGGATTTCAAATATTATATTATTAAAGTTCCATAAACAATTACTTCCAGATACAAAATTTTTTCGTTGTGTGACTTGGATAGAAAATCCGGATGTGGAAGTAGTGATTCCTTGGGCAGCGGTTTTTTGTTATTGTGATAAATTCAATAAAAATTCATAAAAATCGCAGCTGTTGCGTGTTGACATATGTCAATAGTCACCGTAATAATCAAAGTTTGACAAGTTAGAAAAATTCTTGCGAGTTTTGAAAAAATATTTATTCAAAATTGTACCAATATTATTGTTACTTAATGTTAAAAATTCTTTGTTAATTTTTGTTGGAAATTTTCTATAATTGTGTTTCTTAGTAAATGTCACTTGCCAACAAATGTCAAATATTTAGTTGCCATTCCCAAGTAGCAATTTAAATTCAAGTATTTATCGGGTTTTATCACAGATTTAAGAAGGTAAATAAACCGAACTGGGTTTTATTATTTCTTTTGTGCATACCAATTTATCTGCAGATAATATGTACTTAAAAAAGGGCTTCAAGTTATCTTTAAAGCAATTTGTCAAACCTCTTTGCTCTTTAAGACCTATTGGTTTTATAGCCACTTAATTGCTGCATTATTCAAAACCACAATAAACTCATTAAGTTTTATGGCAGTTTTAAAATATGGTCTTTATGATCAAGCAATAAAACTAATAACTCTTAAGTAGTCTTACCCTTAATATATGTTATCATAAATACTATTTGCTTTTAACGATAATTGGTAAAGGTTCCTTAAAACCGAATCGTTTTTTGGTAGCTTTATTAAGTTACGTTAAAACTTTTTGATTTGTATAAAGCACTTATAAATCCTTTAGTTCCCCCACTTACGCCTTTAAACTTTGAGAGAGGCATAGTAAACGCCATTCTGTGATTGCAGATTCTAGTGCTTAAACAGTGCAGTGCGACGAAACTGTTTAAAATCTACTTACTTGTAGTTTTTCACTGTTTCTTGCTCAATTAACGCTATAATTACAGAAATAACGAGAAATTAATGATCGCACACTCAAAAACACACAAAATAAATAATATTTTTTTAGGTTATGTTATCTAAGCATTTGGATTAGAGATTGTCAGAGACAAATCTTGAGGGTTTTAAAGAAGAGTAGTAAGGCTGGGTAAAGTCTTACAAGCTTTAAAATAGTAATAAAGTGGAGCAATTGGAATTTAACAAAACTTTTTGTTTTATAAAAATATTTCCTAAAGCCACAAACTCTTAATAGGGTATTCTATTAAAATAAACGGTTTTATTAATTTTTCAGCCATGTTTTTTTCTGTTAACTATGGCAAACATGTTTGAACAAAGTTAGGGCAACAGTGTTTAGTTATATTTTTCTTATTCTGTTTACATTTAGCCTGCAACTATCTAAAATGTGTTAATATATCATATAAACCCAAAAATAGTAACAAACTAGGGTTACTATTTTTTATTTGCAAATAATAATTAATAAGCTGACAAATGAAAGGCGCGTGATTTTTTTAAAATTTTTTTATCAATAAAGTGGTCTGCGTTGACAACTTTTTGATACTAGATTGTTTATTAATACCAAATTTTACAACGTTAGCACATGCAGATATTTCAATCGAGGCAGACATATTTTATTACTTGGCGACATTTTCTGATTTAGACAGTTTAAGTGCAACGAGTTTTCGACAAAGAATTATTAAAGACACAATTATTTATGATGTTCTCAAAGCAGGCTTAAAATTTGATTGCAAGTACTAACGGTTTTAAGAAGATTTTATAAAAGGTTTTATGGTAGACTTGAAACAATCTTGCAGATTTGGGTTCTAAAGTACTGTTGGTTTTATTGATAGTTTTAAGGAAGATATTTATAAGCTTTATAAAAGGTCTTTTTTGGTTTTATGCCGGGTTTATTGTAGCTTTTAAGAGGTTATCTAGTATAAACAGTTTTACGATCAGGTTTATTATATATACTTAATAACCTCTTGTAGATTGTGATAAAACTTAAAAGTTGCGATCAATGATTGTGCCTGCCTAGGATGGAAAGTGAGTACTTTCCAGCCTAGGCAGGAAAAGTGACACTTTGCTGATTGAAATTAGTCAGCAAAATTAGTATTTGCTGTCAAACGGCGAAAATAGTATATTGTTTTATAAGGAGTAAAAGTGCTACTTTTAGACGAGTCTGTAGGTTTGCCGGACGAACGAAGTGAGCCCGGCAATAACAGACAAGTGGCTTTTACTCAGAATAAAACATGCTATTTTTTCTTCAAACGTCGATTCGTTATAAAAAAAAATAAAAACAAAAAATCTCGAATTTCATTTCATAATTTTTAGTCACATTTTTTGAAGGCCGTCCAATTTCTTTTCAATTTTTGTTATGTTTAGTTCGACTACTATTTGTATATTTTTTTCCCAAATATTTCATTTGGTGAGTATTTTGAATTTGCACCTAGACTTCGTTAAGGGGTCTACACACGATCCAGCGGCAGGGACCGACATTGTCGGTACGCTTTCAAGATAATTGGAATTCCAGCGGACCAGTTCACTTTTACGAATGAGTTCAAAGCATGCCGACATGACTGGATCGTGTGACCTCGAAAATATGTATGCTGGCAGGTATTTTCTGTAACGACTTAAATAAATATTACAACGAATCAAAACAACTTTTTTCCTATGTGAGTGATGAGAAGAAAATAATGGCAAGAGCTAATTATTCTTTGTATTACTAACTAGTGCCATAATTACCAGTCTCTTCTTAAAAAGTGAAAAGACAACATTAATTACATAACTTAACAACAACATTTAAAATGTTATGGAGTCGACCGTTCCATGCGAACGAATTTTGTAACTTAATATACAGGCAGGTGCACTAATGATAATCATTAGTGCATTCAATGCTTTGAAAAAATGGAAATAGTTGTGTGTATTTCCCATACATAAAATGAGTAAGTGATTAATAATTCATACATGAGAATATGTCAAGTACAACTAACAATATACGTGTTATTCAACGTTTCTTGAAAAAACATATAGTAATTTGTTTTTATCTGGTTGAGAAAAGTGACGTAGATTTGCTCCTTTCATTAGCACTTATTAGAACCGAGTCGTTTATCGCCTAACTGCTAATTATTGTACGCACATAGGCACCTACATCTACAATACACGATTTACAATGCATTTTTGTGTGTCATTATAAAGGCTCTAATTTATTATATATTTTATTTTAATAGTCCAGTCAACGGAGCGCTAAATTGACCAAAATCTCTAATTTTAGTGCTAATTTAGATGAAACCAATGTGTTTGTAATGACGTTAATAAAAAAGTGGAAAAAAATATAGTAGGAAATCATCGGAAGAAAACCCCTTTTATCACGGGTTCCGTAACTTGTAGAATTAGGTCAAAAAATGAAAAAAAAAAAACAAAACAATACATTTAATCCAGTCAATGAGTGCCCAAAAGGGTGTAGAGTACATGGAATATGCGAGACTTTTTGACTTCAGGACTTCGTTAGGAGTAGTTAGTAGGTAAACATACTAAAAGTCCCCTCCCCTGGGAGGTGAGCTTATGGCGCACAGTGGGGCAAATAGCTCATTTTTTGGACAAGCGATAATTCCCAAGCCTGGAATTAATGAAATTTAAATTTTTTTTTTAAACTCTTCGTTATAAAATTGCCTTTAATTCTATCGAGCCCGAATTTTGAAATTTCAAAATTAAAGGACTTAAATTTTGAAAGTAAATTAAAATTTTATCAAAAGATTGTTTAAAGTTATAAAAAATTGTTACTTGGGGGGGTTTTTTGGTTTCTAATCTCATTTCTGATCCCCGAATTTTGCGATTCAAAAAACCAAGATAGCGGATCCAACATGGCGGCCATAATACTTTTTTAAATGAAATGTACATGCACAAACTGTTAAAAATTATTACTTAGGACTTTTAAGGGTTTCTAATCGAGAATCTGAAATCTAAATTACGTAATATCGTAATTCAAAATGGCGAATCCAATATGGAGGCCATAGTATTTTTTTAATTGACATGTAAATGCGCAAATTGTTAAAAATTATTACTTGGTTTTAGAGATTGCTGATCATGAATCTGAAGTCCAAATTACGTAATATCGAAATCCAAGATGTCGGATCCAATATGGCGGCCATAATATTTTTTTAAATGAGATGTACATGCGCAAATTGATAAAAAATGTTACTCAGGGTTTTTAAGGGTTTCTGACCATGAATATGAAGTCTAAATTATGTAATATCGTAATCCAAGATGGCGGATTCAATATGGCGGATCCAATAGGCGGCCACAATATTTTTTAAAATGAAATGTACATACGCAAATTATTAAAAATTGTTATTTAGGAGTTTTAGGGTCTGCTGAACATGAATCTGAAGTCTAAATTACGTAATATCGAAATTCAAGATGGCGGATCCAATATGGTGTCCGTAAGTTAAAATAGAATGATAAATCAAGAAAGAAATTGCTAAAATTTTTTACTCAGGGGCTTAATTCGCTAATTTTGTTTCGGATATTTTAGTTTCGTCACTTTGGAAACCATAATATCGGATTCAATATAGCTGTTATAAATTTAAAAAAAAATAAGACGTAGATGCAAAAATCATTAAAAATTAGTTCCTAGAGGTTTCTAATTCCGCAGTTAAAATTTCGTAATTTTGAATTCTAGGGTTGCATTTCCAGTATGTGCTAAAATGAAATAATTAATATTTCCTCTTTTCTTATGAGATATTTAAATCTGGATATGCACTAAAAATATATCACATTGCTCACATTTGTAAAGTTACTCTCAGTGTAACTTCAAAACGAAAAACAAATTTTAACAGTTTCCTTCTTGATTTGTCATTCTTTTTTAACTTACGGACACCATATTGGATCCGCCATCTTCAATTTCGATATTACGTAATTTGGACTTCAGATTCATGATCAGCAATCTCTAAAACCCCCAAGTAACAATTTTTAACAATTTGCGCATTTACATGTCAATTAAAAAAAATATTATGGCCGCCATTCAGAAAAGTCCTAAGTAACAATTTTTAACAGTTTGTGCATGTACATTTCATTTAAAAAAATATTATGGCCGCCATATTGGATCCGCTATCTTGGTTTTTTGAATCGCAAAATTCGGGGATTAGAAATGAGATTAGAAACCAAAAAAACCCCCCAAGTAACAATTTTTTATAATTTTAAACAATTTTTTGATAAAATTTTAATTTACTTTCAAAATTTAAGTCCTTTAATTTTGAAATTTCAAAATTCGGGCTCGATAGAATTAAAGGCAATTTTATAACTAACAGTTTAAAAAAAAAAAAAATTTAAATTTCATTAATTCCAGGCTTGGGAATTATCGCTTGTCCAAAAAATGAGCTATTTGCCCCACTGTGCGGCGGGAGGGGAGGGTCCAATTTTTGGGTTTTCAATAACGTATATCTCGAAAACCGTTGGAAATTCGACAAACATGTATGGAAACAATTTTATAGGAAATTTAATTAGCTTTCATTTTTATTTAGAACATATTTTTTATAGAGTCCACCGTTTCCGAGATATAATCGAAAAACCCAAAAATGGGACCTTCCCCCTCCCCTCCCACAGTAAGCTCACCTCCCAGGGGCGGGGACTTTTAGTATGTTTATCTACTAACTAGTCCCGAAGTCAAAAAGTCTCGCATATTCCATGCATTCTACAATATATTCATTGACCAGACTAGTTTGCCTTTTTTGGCACAAAAAAAGATGTTTTTACTTTTGTGAATTTTTCGAAAATTGCATATTTTTCGAGATATGCCCACCTGAAAATTTCCAAAAGCGGTGGAGGGTTAAAGTAAAAGTTGAAAAAAAAAAATCTGAAAAAATCCAGGTGAATGTATCATCGAAATACAAGACTTTTTTTATTTGCAGCTTTTCTGTAAAGTGCGTTTTCACCGAGTTTTTCCGGAAAAACATGAAAAACTACCCCTTTCTTTAAAAATATGCAATTTAAAAATGTTTTAAAATTCAGGCGCATGCATTGAGGCCTTCTAAACATTTTTTTTCTCTTGGAATTTTTTTGTAACTTGCTAATTTTTCTAGTTACAGCAGTTTTTCACGATAAATAATGCACTACACGTATTTTTCACATTAAAAAATACATGAAATTCGAAAAATGAGCGTGATTTATATATATTATTAAGTATAAAAAAATATGCAACCTATATACTTAGTTATACCATTTTTAAAGGTTCAATATAATTTTCAAATTGAAAATATGAAAAAGTTTTCCGGACAAATTTATTTTATTTATCGTGAAAAACTGCCTGTAACTCGGAAAATTAGCAAGTTACAAAAAAATTACAAGAGACAAAAAAATGTTTAGAAGGCCTCAATGCATACGTCTGGATTTTTTCAAATTTTTAAATTATATATTTTTAAAGCGCTGCAATTTCGAATAAAGGGCTAGTTTTTCGTGTTTTTCCGAAAAAATTCGGTGAAAACGCACTTTACAGAAAAATTGCAAATAGAAAAAAGTCTTATATTTCGATGACACAGTCACTTGAATTTTTTCAGATTTTTTATTCAACTTTTACATTTCCCCTCCCCCACTTTTAGAAATTTTCGAGTGGCCGTATCTCGAAAAATTGGCATTTTTCGAAAAAATTCACAAGAGAAAAATATCTTATTTTGAGCAAAAAACGTAAATATACATATTTTTTTAATTTTTGACGTAATTCTACAAGTTACGGAACCTTTTTTTTTTCAACTTTTTTATTAACGTCATTACAAATACATTGCACAAGGTGTCATCAAATTCCATTCATTAGCACTCAAATCAGAGGTGAAACCCCCCGTTGATTGGACTATAATAATAAACTCGTTTTAACAAACATCACTAAAGTAAAATGACTAAAAAAGTTTCTAAAACAATGGAGAATATACCCCAGAAATTTCATAAAAATGGCTAAATAAGGATCGATTATTGGATTATCGTTTTTAAATTAATAACACAGAAACATCCCTTTTATTAGCACGCCTATGTCGTTGGATAATGCTTTGACAGGAACATCCTCACTTTTTCTCAACCTCACGCATACATCAATGGTGGTTTAAAAGTAACAGGTTTCGTTAAAACTTGTTATCTGAGCTCAAGCGTTCCTTTGCGTATTCACTGAGAATTTTTTTAAAGTTCATTTAAAGAGCGCACATAAGCATTTAAAACAATTGAGAGAGAACTATTTTTGACAAAGAGATTTGACAAAGAGAATGTATTTGGATAATAGACTATTTATTATGCATAATAGTGTAGATTTCAGTGGTAGTAACATGAATAAAACTCTTACTGCTACAGACCTTATCGAGCCCAGAACTGTGCGAACTGTTAGACACTAAGTACTTTGGAGTCGATTTTGATGTAATGGACTGCCCTCCTTGAGTCCCCGATCTGAATCCCATTGAATAGATGAGATTAAGATAGGAGAATTGGAGAGTTAAAGCTCGGCTAAATCGATCACAAACTCCAAAACAGCTCTCAGCAGTTTGCTGAACTGGAGAATAATCCTGTAAGCTATGAAACTAATGAACACGATACAATATCTTTTGTCAAAATAGAAAAACACCCACTTTCTTGTTCTTGTACATTTTGAAATACCTGGTATTTGTAGAGATTTAAAACAGGTTTGATCTTGAAACTGGATATATTAAATTCATTACAATTCCGATTTCTAGTATCCTAGAAGCTAATTGTTTTAATTGCTCATGTAAAGAGTATATGTATCTTCACATTGTTCTAATACCTCTGTGAATCAGGTTGCGCTGGTTGTAGAGCTATAAAATTACTGCTGCCTACGCACAGCAATGAGGCATACGAACTAAAATGTAAAAAAAATACTGAATTTACGTAACACCGACATTATTTTACTTTATGGATAAATTAAATCAAAATTAGAATTAAACGCGACCTTGAGCATTGGTGACTCATCGAACGTCACATTATAAATTATTTTGGGATAAATGATGCAGCGTCGATGTTTATTGTATTGTTTACCAGCCAAGTGAAAATATTTATCTAAGATACGAGATTTTGTTGTTCTCGTATATTATTATCATTAAATTCAAGTTCAGGCTTACAAAAATTTGACAACATTAATAATTGAGAACGTTTACAATACAAATAATGGATAGAGGAATATTATACTATTATATCCTTGGTAAAATTGACTTATTTGTCAATAACAAATATGTTGAAAAATAACAGCAATATATACAGGGTGATTCTTTTAAGGCGGCCATTAGAATATTTCCCACTTGCAGATGGGAGAGATTTGGTACCCTATTGTAGTCGACCATTGCGAGTCCGAAAATAATAATTTCAAAATGGTGGCACTTCCGGAAATACCGGAAGTCGATACCAACTTTCTTATTTTAATTTAAATAAAAAAATTTACATATTTTCGACTTTTCGAAATGATCATAAAATTCTGAGTCAAAACATGTAGCACACCCTATACCTAAACCGAGCAGTTTCGGAGATATTTGACATTTTATAAGAAATTTGACAGGTGCAACGGTTTGCAAGAACCGTTATAACTTTCTTCGTGTAGGAGATCCTTATTTGCTCTCTGGCACGTAGAAAGTACAATAAAAATAAATTCCATAATAGTATACCAAGTATTTTATTTTTCATGTTACATTTTGTCAAATTCAAACCTCAAAAACTTTTTTATTTCAAATGGAACACCCTGTATTTTTTTACATCAAATTATGTTAAATTAAATTCCCCTTTTTCTAGTATCAGCACTATAGGGGTTAAAGTTACAACTTTTTGAAATATTGGCGATTTTCTTAAATGTCCAAGAATTTTTAGTAAAAATTGCCATTAACTTACCCATGATTAGGAATAATCATTAATGTCAGTCATTCTATTATGCTAAAAAATGCCAGCACATTTAAATTGCACCCACAAAGACTTTTAGATTTGTTTATTATTTATGGAGAATGTGATAAAGTAATACCAAGAACATGTAACACATTTTCTACTCGATACCCATAAGAACAGAAACCATCCACTATACACTGTAAAACGCATATTGTCAAATGGCACGTGCCAAATTTTATTATGGCAATCGATGTAGAATTAAATTTGAGGTGCACATGTACTTATTTAATTTCTCGCAGGTTTTTGTTGAAAATTATAATTTATCCAAAAAAAAAACATAGTAGCTTATGAGACAATTGAAACAATAGAGACAAAAGAACACAAAATAACAAATAAATTTAGTGGACGAGAACCGGTGCTTTACAACGTGGTATGGCCGTTGCCTAAATAAACTTAGATAAGTGTATAAAACAACATACTATGTAGATATCTACCTACATAATTCAATTTGCTAATATTTTGGAAATACTTGATCTAGCGTAAAATGACTACTAACTACGTATAATACAGAAGATGTTTGACACGTGCACCGTTTCGGGTCAAACACTCAATAATCCAACGCTGGACGGCTGTGGTAGCATTTCTGATTTCATTTCCACCAATCTCAGTCATGGCTTGTGTTATTTTTAATCTGAAGTCTTCCTTAGTCGCTGGTGCAGTTTGATAAACCAGATCCTTCACTTGCCCCCATAAATAATAATCTAATGGCGTCAGATCCGGTGATCTTGGGGGGCAAAGAAATGGACCTCTATTGCCCCACTATATGACTTGAAACAATTATCTCAGTCTTAAGTCTACAGCATTTGTTGAATGTGCTGGTGCTCTATCTATTTGATACCATGAATGGACGGCAATAATAAACAAATCTAAAAGTCTTCGTGGGTGTAATTTAAATGTGCTGGCATTTTTTAACATAAGAGAATGACTGACATTAACGATTGTTTCTAATCATGGGTAAGTTGTTGGCAATTTTTACTAAAAATTCTTGGACATTTAAGAAAATCGCCAATATTTCAAAAAGTTGTAACTTTAACCCCTATAATGCTTATACTAGAAAAAAGGGAATTTAATTTAACATAATTTGATGTAAAAAAATACAGGGTGTTCCATTTGAAATAAAAAAGTTTTTGTGGTTTGAATTTGACAAAATGTAACGTGAAAAATAAAATGCTTAGTATACAATTATGGAAATTATTTTTACTGTAGAGAGTAGCTCATCTTATGTACTTGCTACGTGCCAAAGAGCAAATAAGGATCTCCTACACGAAGAAAGTTATAGCGGTTCTTGCAAACCGTTGCACTGTCAAATTTTTTATAAAATGTCAAATATCTCCGAAACTGCTCGGTTTAGGTATAGGGTGTGCGACATGTTTTGACTCAGAATTTTATGATGATTTCGAAAAGTCGAAAATATATAGTTCCATTTAAAATAAGGAAGTTGGTATTGACTTCCGGTATTTCCGGAAGTGCCGCCATTTTGAAATTATCATTTTCGGACTCGCAATGGTCGACTATGGTAGGGCACCAAATCTCAAATGTCTACCTCATCTGCAAGTGGGAAATATTCTAATGGCCGCCTTAAAAAAATCACCCTGTATACATATGCACTTTTTGAGGCGCTTTCACGGATTTTCTACTTATCTGTTTAATATATCTTGTACTAGTAATCGAATGGGAATTTTAAAAATACTAGCTTATTTGAAATAAAATTCTTAAAAAATATAGACCTGTTCGATATGTATAGGTCAATCCGCCAACTTGGAAGAAAATAGAAAACACCAAAAATGGCCGAAAAAATCAAAATTTAATATATTTTCGATAAGAAAGTGTAATTTCATTAAAGTTGGCAAAAATAAAACTCATCTATGGTCAAATAAAATGCATCAAACCCGGACGCTGTAAGTCAGATAGAACCTCGGATAGAACGCTCAAATAACGAAACAATTTTTTTTAATTTTGGAAAACAATGAATTCTTATTAATTTCAAATCTGAGTGTATCACTGGCAATCCCTCAAATGAGTTTGTAAAAAAATAGCTACTTTTTTTTATTTTTCCCGAAAGGCAAAAAACCTTATGGAAATGCCTCTCAGCTGAATTTCCTGAAATTTGGATAGCAACAGTTCTCATGGGCACAAGCCTCGGCTATGACTGCTTTTCAAGTTATGAGGGCTTGAACGTCACAATAAGCATAAAAATTTGGCGGAGTGAAGATAGCAATCTTTTTAGCAATCCTCCATGTTTTTCTTTCTTTTACGTCGTATAAATTATTTTCAGTGGAAAAATAGCTTTATACATATATTTCAAGAAAACAGAACAAAATCCGATATAGATAGGGGCTGACGAGGTAGCAATCCACAAAAAGTAAAATATCCTTTTTGTAACCTATTTTTAATATCGTTTGTGTTTGTGAAAAGCCACTGTCCACTGTCGAAAGCCTTTGATAAGTCCAGGAATACACAACGTGTAGATTTTCCCTTTTCAAACGCTTTATTTAATATGATAGTGGAGTAAAAAACAGGGGAAAAGTCGCTTCCTTCTCGAGTTTTTTTTTTTAATCTTAGAACAAACCTAGATATACACCATTTCGTTAAATAGGTCGATGTTCATTAGAAATCATGAAATACGACATTTTTTAGTGGTCACGGACATTGTTATTTTTAAAAAGGTGTGAATTTTTTTTTTTTAAATCATGTTTTTTTGAACATCTAATGCCATAACTTAAAAACGAATGGAGCTATCCACATGAACTTTTTTTTGTTATAAAACACACACTTAAGCGCTTCTATCTGTGTATAGTATTGTTAACTAAAACATTTTTAAGTTTGTTAAAAACTTAGATAACCTTGAAAGTTCAGAAAATACGCAGTCAAATTTTCACTAAGCTACAAACTTTTTTGTTTTTGGAAATTTTGTATAACATGCTGCGAAGAAAATAAAGCCAAAAGACCAAAAAAGTTTTTGATAGCATAAATTTTATTGTGTCTTTTACAGTTTAGGTACAGTGATTTTTTTTTAGAGCGCGCGAATTGCAGAAATTGAATATTAATACGTCCGCGTCCACTAAAACTAACTAGTCTCAGGGCGGTGTACTATTAACGTTATTCGTTTTCGTCGAAGGTCAAATTATAAAACCGCTGCCCAAGGAATTACTACTTCCACATCCAGATCTTCTATCCAAGTCTCTCAGAACGAAAAAAATTTGAATGTGGAAATCATTTTTTATGGAACTTTAATAATATAATATTTGAAATCGTCTACCCCAAAAACCTATAAAACGATATACCACATCGGTAGTGAGGCTGAGGGTGGTGGAATAAAGTAAGTAGTAGTGGTGGATAAAGTAAAAAAAAATTGAGGCCTTTGGTTCTTCACTAAATGACAATTTTATTTTTTTCGCCCCCTTGAATAATGGGGTGGGAGTTGGTAATGTGGGTGGTTAGTGCCAAAAAAAAATTTTGAGAGCTTAGCTTCTCTTATATATACTAAATACCAGTTTTATGGACTCTTACTTGCTTGATTTGTCTATTTACCTCCATTTAACCCCAACTCTTTTACGGAATAATCTAGTTCCAGATCTCGTTAAAATACATGGTACGTGTACCAAATTTCAAGTCAATAACTTAAACGGTTCCAGAGTAATCGTGCGCACAAAAAAGTTACAGACAGACCGACAGACAGAATTTTTTTTGCTCAAACTTAAAATCTCGACGTTTCATGACATTCTAAGCCTATTTGGATAATACAAATTTTCAAAAATATTTTTGTCCATACTATATTTCCACTGAATGTGGAAGTAAAATGTGTAACGATATTCTTTCTCTTATTACCACTTGTATTATATTGTAGAACGTATGGTCATTGTGCGAATTGTGCGTGGATTATCTACTTAAAAAATATTTAAGATAAATAAGCAATCTAAGTTTCATTGTAAAATGGAATGAATTTTATGTGGCGTAGTAATAGAGGAAAACGACAAACTTGTGCACAAGCCATGGAAACAGAGTTTAGAGACTATAATTAGGAAATTAAAAAAGACTTAATTTAGGATGTTTTTTTCTTTTTTGTTACCTAATTTAGGCGAAAATAACACGTTTACTCAATTCACAGGTCTACAAAAAAAAAAAAAATTCTTCTCCGAGGACTAAACCTATCATGCCTTAAGTATTTTTGTGTGCTGAATCCGAATTTTCAATTATAAAAATTTTCTACCGCGTAGATTTCGAGTAAATTCCGGTTTTTATTGTCAAAAAAACCGTATTTTGACGATAAAAACCGGGATTTACTCGAAATCTACGCGGTAAAAATTTTTTTTAATTGAAAATTCGGATTCAGCATACAAAAATACATAAGAAATGATAGATTTAGTCATTGGAACAGAATTTCTTTTTTTGTAGACCTGTGTACAAAGTGCACCTGTGCCACAGATCTACAAGAAAAAAGTTCTGTTCCAAGGGCTAAACTTATCATTCCTTATGTATTTTTGTGTGCTGAATTCGAATTTTCAATTTAAAATTTTTTTTACCGCGTAGATTTCGAGTAAATCCCGGTTTTTATCGTCAAAATACGATGTTTTGATAATGTTTGACGTTTGCTCGAAATCTAAGTGGAAAATTCGGATTCAGCATACAAAAATACTTAAGGCATGATAGATTTAGTCCTTGGAGTAGATTTCTTTTTTGTCGACCTGTGTTATTGTGTGGATCTAGGGTAAAAATGCAATGCATGGGAGTTTCGGATAGGGACTCTGACAGAGGAAATGTCGGATGCAAATATTAAGATTGCCACGTGCTTTAAGAAACTGTCTTTTTTATTTTGCTTCAATAATAACGCAAAAAAAGGAAAACTCGATAGTTTACTTTTTATCAAAACACTCAAAAATTGTTACTTTTCCTAAACTTCTGTTTATGGGATTTTATTAACCCCCTAGTTGCGCAACATTTTTTCCATTTTACTATAATATTATTTTTCACCGTTTCCAAGATCCCAATGCAATGCATACTCCATTTAAGATTTTTAATTCCTTTTTGCCTTCAACCTTAGTCCTTAATGTGTCACTGGAAAAAATAAGTTATCCTTTCAGATCCTAAAACGTGGTAAAACAGCCCTAAACATAAAAAAATAATAATGAAAAGTTCCGTTACATACAATACATAATCATTATTATTCTAAGTACGGCGCGCGTACGCTTCGACAATTCCTCCATACTAAAAAATTCGTAACTAGCAAACTATTGCTAATAATGAAAATATTTTTTTTCTAAAAACTTTTTTAGTCTATTGACTTCATTTTCTTCACAGCATGTTACACAAAATTTTCAAAAACAAAAAATTTCCTCGCTTAGTGAAAATTTGATAGCGTATTCTCTAAACTTTCAGGGTCATCTACGTTTTTGGCATGTTTACATTTTTTTTTATTAGCAATTCTATGAATAGAGAGAAGCGCTTAAGTGTGTGTTTTATAACAAAAAAAAGTTCACATCGATAGCTCAATTCATTTTTGAGATATGGCAATGAATGTACAAAAAAACATGATTTAAAAAAAAATTAAATTTTACACTTTTTTTAAATAAGAATATCTGTGACCACTAAAAAATGTCGTATTTTGTGTTTTTATATGTAAAATGATGTTGTTGGTAATACCCACTGAGTCTGATCTTGTTCTAAGCTCATAAAAAAAACGACACAATTTTACCTCTTTTTCGCTCCACTATGAGTCAATTTATCAATCGTCATTGTCGTAGTACGTTTGCTTCTAAAGCCAAGTTAATTAGGATTAGACACATTGTTTACTTCAAGATAATGTTATTTGGGTTTTAATATGATTCCTAAGGTATAGCACATATCGGTCTATGAGTGAAGAGTTTACCTATATCATTATTCGTATATACTGGCACAATAGTATTCGCTTCAGTAGTAAAATTTTCCAAATTATTTACAAAAACAAATTACAGATCAAATAAGTTACCACAAACCTCTCGTAATCCAGATTCAGCTCCTTCTTCGCCTCCTTTTCGCCCACGTCGTCGATCGTAATTTGGCAAGTACTAATTTTCACTTCTCGCCCCCCACTACCCACGTCCAGCCAATCCGGCCGCCGGACATTCGACGCGTTATCACTATTTGACACTACACTGTTTTCGTAAATGTTCATCGACGGTTTTCTTTGACGTTTCAGTATCTTATCCTGGTCCTGCTTCATGCATTGCAACTCGTTGATCAGCAGTTCGTGGTTGATTTGATCCTTGAACTTCACCTGTTCGATAATTGTTGGTTTCTTATGTATTTTTTAAAAGATTTTAACACCTTTGGGCTGGTTTGCATAAATTTTTTAGTCGGAACAGTAATGAAGTTACGTATGAAGAAGGAAAGGAAGTGTACACTGTAAGAAATGAGGGTAAATTTACTGTCGTTGCGCGCAAAATTTCCATGTAATTTTACCCGCAAAGAGACAGGAAAATTCCATTTACCAAGGAGGATTACCCAAAATATAAGGTAAATAGAAATTTTCCACTCTATTTGCCGGTAAAATTCCATTACAATTGGTGGTAATTTTACACGCAACGACGGTAAATTTACTACGGAAAGAAAATCCTGTCAGGATAAGGGGCGATTTTGTTACTGTAACAAAATTACCCCTTCCAGACAGGATTTTTTTCCATAGTAAAGTTACCGTCGTTGCGTGTAAAATTATCCCCAATTGTAATATAATTTTACCCGCAGAGAGTGGAAAATTTCTATTTACTTTATATTTTATTTATACCTGGTAAATGGAATTTTCCTGTCTCTTTGCGGGTAAAATTACATGAAAATTTTACACGCAACGACGGTAAATTTACCCTAATTTTTTACAGTGTAGCTACACATTGATATAGACAGGGCCGTAGCCAAGATGAGGGGGGGTAAGTTTGTCAGACTTGGCAAAAGTTAGAAACGACCTCTCACAAATCTTATGGGAAATTGGCCCAAATTTGGATGTTTTTCTACTAATCCAGTAGATCAACAGTCTCAATGGGTACGAGTCCCAAAACACACCCTTCTATCTTTTTTTTGCCCTCTGTTAGGGTGAAAAGCGCTCGTATACATTTAACAACTACATTTCTCTAAAAAAATATTTGTATCTTTCAGCGCGGTAAAAAACCTCAGTCGTAGGATCTGACTTACATTTAGATCCATCCCTTCCAGGGGGTGAAAATCGCTTTCACGGCCGCACAGCGGTATCTTTGTTCCAAAAAAAATATGAAACTGCTCGGTTGCACACTGAACCTTAAAAGACGGTGCAAAAATCACTTTGACTCACTTTTTTCCACCCCTTACGGGGGGTGAAAATCGCTTTCACAGCTGCACAGCGGTATCTTTGTTCCAAAAAAAATATGAAACTGTTCAGTTGAACACAGAACCTTAAAAGACGGTGCAAAAATCACTTTGAAGTACCCTCTAACGCTTTTCCACCCCTTCCGGGGGGCGATTCTCAATAAAGCGGCTGCACAGCAATAGCACATCTCAAAACAGGTACAGCAATGACTCTGAGCCAATCTCTAACTAATTTCCAACCCCTCCAAGGGCTGAAAATTACTTTCACTGCACAGTGGTATACTTTTACCCCCGTGAGGGCAGAAAATGGTTAGGGGCAGGGTAATTGCTACCTTTTTTTGAGATGTAGTAACTCATCTGAGTGGTTCCATGACTTTTTTGCCAGAAAGATACCGCCGCGTAGAGATGAAAGCCATTTTAATCCCCCCGTAAGGGGTGGAAAAGCGTTAGGAGGTATTTCAAAGTGATTTTTGCACCGTCTTTTAAGGTTCTGTGTTCAACTGAGCAGTTTCATATTTTTTGGAACAAAGATATCGCTGTGCAGCCGTGAAAGCGATTTTCACCGCCCGGAAGGATCTAAATTAAGTCAGATCCTACGACTGAGGTTTTTTACCGCACTGAAAGATACAAATATTTTTTTAGAGAAATGTAGTGGTTAAATAATAATAAATAAAGGCATTAAAAAAATGTATACGAGCGCTTTTTACCCCAATAGAGGGTAAAAAAAAAAAGGTAGAAGGGTGTGTTTTTGGGACTCGTGCCCATTGAGACTTTTGATCTTCTGGTAGAACAACATATCAAAATTTGGGCCAATTTCCCATAAGATTTGAGTTGGCAAGGCAAGGAATATTTTTTTTAGATTTTCTCCGCTCGCTCATCAGTTTTCATTTGGAATTTTTTTTTTTAGATTTTCTCCCCCCTCTCATCAATTTTTTGAAGGAATTAGTATTTTACTATTTACAGAGTTGGTTTCTGAAATTTATAAAGTTGGCAAATTTGAAAAATAACCCCCCCAAAAAAGTTGTCTGGCTACGGCTCTGAATGAGGAGATATTTTACGAAGTTTTTCTTTTCATCCTGGGCTCTTCCAAAGATTACACAAAAAATTATATCGCAAAGAGAAGCCTGTTCGCAACCTACAGTATAATAAATCGATTTCTTTTGTTATTACAAGACGGGAGACCTGCAGCACTTTGTAAATTATCTCAAGTTTGTTTTACAAACCGCAGTGTGACAATTATCTGGTGCAAGGTCAACATTTCAGGGTCTCATATAATCGACTGTGTTTCATTTCAGAGACTCTCCCTTATTGATTTTAGGTGACAAGTACAATTGACAATATAAAAAGTGTCGCAAGATGTTACCGAACGTTTCAAGTGAATTCTTAAGGACTTCAAGTAATTTAGACCTCGATCTGAACAAATCAACAGTTTTATCAGTCGTTACTTGAATCAAGATTAGAGATCGACTGTTCTTTTATAGCTTGTAATATCATTCACCAAATCTACAATCTGACCCTGATTTTGTTACGGCGACCTCGGAATATTAAATGTGGTAGGTAGACAAATAAAAGTATATTCTCTCGCAAATTTCACAAAATATACTATTCGTTGGCTTAAGAGGGATATCGTGAGAACGGCAAAGCAGTCGAGATAAATCAAAATCACATATTTATGATTTTTTTTATAGTCTATATAATTACGTATTCATTTTTTCACGGTCAACTAGAGCTGCTTGTTTTCGCGACTACCAAAGTTCAATATTCTTTTAGCATATTTTAGTAGATACTTAAAAAAGGCAAGAGATCTGAGTAAATAGTGCTCCAAGGCCAATGTGGAAGGAAAAAAGGTATTATTTAATTTAAATTACAACAGTCACACCGAGATTTAGACACCGAGTTGAGAAATCAAAACTGAATGCAGAATTTTCAAGAGTTGGGTTCCTTTTATAATAAAAGGTCAATCGGTGGAAAAATTTTGTACATACTTCAAGTAGGTACGTACCTATTTTACAGTGTTTCAAATATTTAATTCCTCATTTAGGTATGTGAAGTTTTCAAAATACATCTTTGTACAGTCGTGGTTACAATAAAGGCTTCCAACCTATATATGTTGTTGCAAACGTTTTTCCTGTTTGAATCAAGCTACTTTCGATTATTTATTTTTTCCCGCCTACTAGCACAGATTGATGTACGTGGCCTCGTTTACTAATTTTTGCAAGGGCTTTGTGACAGCAAACAATGCATTACCAGTAATTTATTTTAAATACCATAACTTTATAAGCAGACGTAGGGTAATTTTTTAACTTTGTATCTTCTAAGATACTATTATATGAAGTACTAGCAAAAGTCTATTCCACTTTAGAATTTACTGTTAGAATAATATAGAAATGCATCCGCAAAGGTATTTACACTCTTTGTAAGCGGTGGAAAAGGGTAGGAAGGTGGAAGGGTGTCAAAATATAAATTAAATTCTTTGACTGAATTTTTCGTTAACTATTGAAAGTATAAAATATTATTGTAGGAATATCGTTTACTCCAACGCTTTTTACACCTTTAGAGAGTGAAAAAGGGTAGAAGGGTGTGTTTTTGGGACTCAGGCCTATGGAGACTTTTGATCTCATCTGCCAGTAGAGCAACATATCAAAATTTGGGCGAATTTAACCGATGCCGGATTTCCACTTGTGGTGTGCGAGGTCCTTTAAATTTGTTTTACATATTGATTTACTAGCTGACCCAGCAAACGTTGTTTTGCCATATAAATTATACATTTTTGTCAAAAAAATAAAAAGAAAATTTCTTATCACCTAGGGGTATAAAAAATAGCCTACGACCTATTCTCAGACCTATCAAATATACACCAAAAATTTCATAAAAATCGGTCAAGCCGTTTCGGAGGAGTTCGATAACAAACACTGTGACACGAGATTTTTATATATTAGATTCGGACATATTTAATTGGGTATCCAATTTAATATTACGTGTAACATTCATAGGTCCAGGTCCAATTCAGGGAATGAAATTGAAAGAAACAATGGGTCCTAAGTAAATTAGCTGAGATTTTAAATTAAGGTATATTGGACAACCGAAATGTCGAATTAAAACTAGATTTAAGAAGCATGGTGGTCCTCTTATACCTATCTAGAAAAACTGAAGAGGCTAGTGTCGCCCAACATTCATTTCAGAACAATCGTGAAACATACACTGATAATAATAATTATAATTAAAGCAAAAATGACAGAAAACTTAATACGAATGATATTGAATGCAACAATATAATATTTCATAAATATCTGATAAATACTTTCATAAGTTTCCAGAACACCTTAGCTGCTATTAAATATGTCAATATTAGTATATTAGTATAGTATAGGTAAAGTTATCCTGAATGGAAGATAATTTTAAAACATTTTGCATATTGCAGGATGGTAAAATAGATTATTGTCACGAGAACTTGTTCTGGGGATGTAAAACCAAATTTAATTTAGAGACATATTCTTGTGCATCAATATTATTATTAATTGAAAGATGCTTAGGATATTAAAATTGTATTTATCAAGCAGATCTTGCTGTGGAAAGTCAACTTTAGGATAACTACCCTTGGATCTAAAATACAGGAATTTCATAAATTTGCGTTGAGCTGATTTTATATTGTTAACTAGCTGACCCAGCAAACGTTGTTTTGCCATATAAATTATAAATTTTTGTCCAAAAAATAAAAATAAAATTTCTGGATAGGACCACCCTTATCACCTAGGGGTATAAAAAATAGCCTACGACCTATTCTCAGACCTACCAAATATACACCAAAAATTTCATAAAAATCGGTCAAGCCGTTTTGGAGGAGTTCGATAACAAACACTGTGACACGAGATTTTTATATATTAGATTTTATGTTATAGGCACAGCACTTACTGGATAAACAACTTGCGAGTTACTAAAACTAATAATTTTGTTTTATTACGATCTGTAAAAATTATTATTATCATCCCTTGCTTCCTTTCGACACAGTGGCGGATCTACAGGGGTTCCGTGGAACCCGGGCCCGGGAGCTTTAGGGGCCCGGAACGGACCAGTCCAGTACTTCAACACCTCACACTTCACAAAACGAACTGATATTAAATAAATACCATTGACAAGTGTATTTTTGTTCAAATCTAAAGTTCCATAAAATACATATACTTAGTAGTCAAACAAGCAAAAAACGTTTTACAGGGGGCTCCTCAAAAGGCCCGCAAGAAAAGTTTGATTGGGGGCCCGCGGAAAACCATTCGAACACAGGCCCGTGACAGCAACGCTCCGCCATCATATCATTATTATTGGTCTAGTACTGTACACAGATATCTTGACTAGTACCTAATATCATAAATGAAATAATATAATTAACACCAAATCGTTTATTGTATTAATTCATATCTTTATAAAAACTGTCAGCGCACTCAAACTTCGGCATACGGTAGAATCACGATTATCCGAAACAATGTGGATCCAAGTGATTTTCAACACTCGAAATTTCGGTTTTGGGAACTAATAACACGTTTATAATTGGTTAGAAGGAAAATAATATTATAACATGTTATGTATTTGGAGAAATTTCTGAATTCAAAACAAATATTACATCCAAACATTTGGTCACACTCACCTAGGAAGAATTTCTAAAATAAGCTGTTCGGATTGAAAACTTTACTATGACCACGACTGTACAAGATATTTTTTATTGCACGACAGCTAACTCCTTAGTCGCTGTTGATGAGTTTTTGTTTGTTTATTAACTAATAAGCCCAGACAAAATTCGATGCAAACCAGTCAAAGAGGTATTAACTAGCGTCCAAGTTTGATGGAAACTATCGAAAAATAGTTTTATACCGAATTAGTGCATTTTTTCTATTATGGTACGTATGCACAAAAGATATATCTTTATACAGATCAGGCCATCAAAATGCGAACATAGATGCAATATATCCAGTTAACTCTCGTCCACTGGCCGGAGTCGTATCAAGATACATTTCCTACGCTCGACGATTAACAAGCTTGTGTTCAATGCCGTGCCTCGGGATTTCTGTTGTACCTATACATCCCTCTCTAAACCTATAATCCACTACACATAGCAATAATACTCTTTAATAGGTGAACGTCAATTGGTATGATTTCTTCACACGTGAAATATTCACAATGTTCGCATTACGATAGATCGATCTGTATAAAAATCTGTCATATCTATGCACCATATTGCCAAATATCAGCCTTCTATTCGGTTTAGCATGTTGCGTTTACCACCAAACTAAGGAGCATTGTACAATGTACAAACGCCAAATATAATTTTTAAAATCACCTGTTTGGCCCTCTCCACCGAGTTACTGCTGGAGTTGGTGCTATCGGTATCTTTTTTACTTTCTCTTTGGTCGTCCATGTCAGAGGAATCACTTTTTATCACAATAACTGTTTTCGGTACATTATTTTCTTCCGGTTTGCCATTATCGTGACCGATAACATTCACGCTATTATCGATTTTGATATTTTCACGGTCGGCTTCCACTGGATTGTTTATTATTATCTTGGTTGTATCTTGCGATAAGCCGTTCGTCTGGATCGGGACAGTTTCGTTAGGCAGTGCGCTATTCTCATCGCCGAAGTGAACTTCTAAAACGCTGGCGAACATCTCGTCGATCAAAGTATTGACGTGGTTTCTGTCGTTCAGCATTTTGTCCCAGTTCTTCTTGTCCAAGCTACTGTGGGTGCTACTGCTCTCGGTGTTTATCTCTGATGAGTTGCAGGATTTTTCCAGAGTGCTGGCGTTCGATTTACATTTCTCGTCATTCGCCTCTGTAAGGGTTGAAATCTTTGTTATTTTGTACAATATACCGGACCAAACAGTTAAACATACCATACGTATTAGCAATACTAACTACTTATATATATATAAAAGAATACCCTGACTGACTCACTGAGTAGGACTGATCTATCAACGCACAGCTCAAACCGCTGGGTCTAGAAACTTCAAATGTTGCATACAGGTTCCTCGAATGACGCAGGCAACCACTAAGGGATTTTTCGAAATTCGACCACTAAGAGGGTGAAAAAGGGGGTTGAAATTTTAGGCTTTTTCGGAAACGGTTAGATTTAGATGCGTGAAATTTGGCAGAATTATTTTTTGTTGAAATCTATTAGATACGTGTAAGACGAAATTTCGATTTTCACTTTTTGAAGGGGTGGTAGATGGCTTAAAGCGCACCCGTATTTTTGAAATCGCGTAAGTCAGAAACGTGACTATTCGTGCGATGGACTCTTCTGAGGAAATAAGAAGACATGTATTCGGCGGTTTTGAAAAAGATATTCTTGAATGGGTGAACGGGGAGGGGGAGGTTTTTAAGCTTCTCGGAAACGGTTAGACCTAAAAGCATGAAATTTGGCAGAAATTCTCTTTATTGGAATCGATTAGACACGAGTAAGACGAAACTTCGATTTTCACTTTTTGAAGGAATGAATACGGGGGTGGTAGATGGTCTAAAGGGTACCCGCATCTCTGAAATCGTGTAAGTCAGAAACCTGATATTCCACCGACGGGCTCTTCTGAGGAAATAAGGAGACACGTATTCGACGGTTTTCAAAAAGAGACGCCCCTCCGAACTGGTGAACAGAGAGAGGGATATTTTTAAGAATGAAATTTGACACATACCCGCCCATGTGCTAGATTAAAATAAAAAAATATTTTTTTCGTTTAACTCGCTCTGACATAAAAATATAATAATGAATTGTTATCAAATTGTGATGCGTAGTGGGTTTCCTTGAATGCAATGGATGCGCAGTGTACTCGAGTGTGTACCCGAGTACTCTGCTTTAGTGAAAGTAGACAACACTAACTACGACAAAGTAAAGTTGACAAAGATGACAGACTGGACTGTGTTCTGTCACTAATCCGCTTTAACATCTACAGTGAACACACGATGCAATGTGTGCTGAGGGCTGACAGGGTGGAGTAGCTGTAGATGGTTCACAAGATGTCTGAATATACACGGCGAGCCAAGACAATTCTACATTGACATGCATATTGAAAAAATCACTACGTCACAATTATGGACTTTAAGAAGAAATATGTTAATATCAGTTATGAAACATATTTGTGATTTTTCGTAACTGGATAGGTATAACGTAGTTGATATCACTGCCGGAAAAAATTGAAATTTTCACACAAAAATTAATACCTACGGTATGATAGCTTCAAACTGTTTGGTCTGCTGTAGGGTGGTCCGTTTAGAAAAAAATCGTCTTACAGTTCATTGCAGATATACAACAAATATAAACGTCAGTGGGCAATACAATGTTCTTTATATTATTTAGGGGATCGGTAGCTCAGTTAGTTAGCGCGTCTAGCTTGTACTCTTAGTATACCAAGCGAGGTGGGTTCGAGCTCCACACAGCGAAAAAATTTTTCATAGTAATTTTTCTCAAGAAGTGGTTTGGATTCCACTACAAACTGTAAGTCCCTGTCTCCTTTATCACAAATCTAGATCTCCTAGACTTAAGAGGGTCATTGATGTGACACGGAAGGCGGTTAAAGCACATGTAAACAGATTATATGAAAATAAACAGTATAAAATATGTAGTTCCATTTAAAAAACAATCATGCTTGTATAATTTACTTTTAACCCAAACAATTTTTTCATGCAGGTTCAAAATACTACCCATATGCAAAAATTCACGCGGTCTGTAATTGATTTAGGGCCGGTTTTATAGGTATAGTTTAAACCAAAGTTTAACTAGAAGATTCTGTAACAAGCATATTTAGCAAAGTATATATTAAGCACATTCATCAAATAGGAAATTATTAATAAATTTGAATAAAGATTCTGTGGTATTGATAGTTGTTATGGACAGTTATTATCGATAGTTATCGAATGATTTTTGTAGTAGCGTCTTTTTGAGTTCTTAAAAGGTTCTTGTTAATTTCCTGTTTGATAAATTAATATACACTTTGCTAAATACGCTATTTACTTTTATTTCGGACCTCCACAGAATCTTCTAGTTAAACTTTGGTTTAAACTGTACCTATAAAACCGGCCCTAAATCTTTAAATGCAAACCTTTGAGAGCTGTACTATACGATGGTTTCTATATTACTTGTACTTTTGCAAAGAACTACCTATACACAGAAAACCTCGTCTTGTAAGCCGGCGTGGTGTTCTCTGAATATTTTTATGATTCAATATCCATTACATTTATCAAATATACACATTCTAATAAAATTATAACAAAACTAAAAATCTTGTTTGCAACTATACCCCCCCAATAAACTAACCTTAACGACAGTATAAACATGGAACTATGTAAATATCGCATAAAAAATTCCTCTGTGTATTTTAATTTATGCACATGTCCAAGTAAACAGGTTTATCATTTTGCTTAAACAAAACTGGAAACTTGAAACCTCTAAAAAAAATTTTACTCTCTGATTTTTAAGTGGATACGTGGATAGTGCATACACTGATGGTGATGACAAACTGCAGCATTATAGGTTTGCGTTAGAATCGCTTAGTGCTGCTAAATGCCTTCTAATTAACGTTTACGTTATGAAATAGTTAAATTTTATAAACCATTTAAAATCGTAGACCAACAAAAACTATAAAAATTACGAACGAAAACATAAGATGAAATTCTGATATAGGATATATTCTCGGATATATTATAAAAAGTTTGAAAAAAGAAAGTATGATGAAAAGGGAAATTCTATCAATAAATCAGCTGAATTAAGACAGTTTGAGGGATAAATACCAGAATATCAGGGTGATTTACCACATGCGGAAAATTTATCAGTAGGATGTCCCCACCGACCAAAAAAATTACCTTATTTTTTTTTTTTTGGAGAAATCCGCCGCCAATGACATCAACCAATCTGACGTAACGCGGTACAACTATATCGCTTCCCCTCACCCTTTATCAAACTTGGGATTGACACTATTGACAGCAAAATTGGAGAGGGTGGAAGTGACTTTTTGGTTTTAATCAAATCACACTACAAAAATAGCAAAATAAGTCGAAAAGACATTTACCCTATGTTAGTGAACTCTACAACAACAAGAAGATACAAGAGATATTTACTTAAACCTGTCGATAACATAAAAATACCAAATATCAGCGGTACTTTGTACCTGCCGGTGTCCTGATTATTCGACCGAAAGCAAAAAACGCGGCACTTTGACCGCACGCGCCAGCTTAACTTTTTATGCGAGTTTTTATGCCAACTAAGGAAATGTAAACATCTTCGATATGTTCTTTCCCAAGTAAGTTCATTGCCCTATCATACTGACCACAGACAAGTAACAGCATCGGATCTTTGCAAGTTTTAATGCAACAAAAATTACCAAATTACCTCGGATCACTCTAAAATTTTGCAGGGACTTTCCCACATAGAAGACTAGTACACCGTTTTATTTTCCGCATGTCGTGGTAAATCACCCTGTATAAAGCCCATAAATAATGAGCTATAGAGCATCAGTGGATTCCTGACATCAAAATATTGCCATGTGACTATTGCTTTATAGCCCATTACTTATGGACCAGTCTGTAGAACGAGCAGTAGAATTATTTACGATACCTAATTATATTCTAAGTTATAATTTGTCTCGTAATTTGTCTATGCAGGGTTGCCACAAAACTTTCAATTTCAATTTCCCTGACCAATTTTCAAAAATGACCCTGACTTTCGCCTTAAAAAGGTACCAGGAAAAAAATTAAATGTTTTTTTTTAAAACGGCCTCCACCATCCTCACAGCCGTCCTTACGCGTTCTTTTTAAGTATTTTTATTTTTTTTATTTCAAAATTAGTACATAAAAGTACATAAAAATCAAAACTACTAAGTAACTTAAAGAACAACATCCTATACACGGTGGACCATTAATAATAGGCCATAGTTCAAGGGCAAATCAAAATATGAAGATGTAACCAAGCATGCTTTAGTACATTGTTGCTGTGGAAAAAGAAAAATTGTCAATTTTTTTTTCTTTTTTTTTTGCAATAAGCTCGGCAATAAGTATCTCAGCTATAAAAAATAAAAAAGTGTGTAAGTTACGATTTGCTTAATACCTAAACAATATTCTTTAATCTCAACTATCTCTTTACCGATCTTCTCCTAATTTAGTAAGGAAGCATTTTTTAAGCTAAGAAACAATAATTTATGTATCACATCACGCTAGCCCATGGAGGGCGCCTCATGAGCCATACCTGATGATGAATATTTTTTTTCTTTTTTTTACGAAACGTAGTGTCACTTTTGACTAGAAAATCTCTACGTAAAAAAAGTACACTTGATAGAACTTGATAATTCCAACCATTTTCGAGTAAACTGCCGCATACATCTCAAGAATTCTTTGAAAACAAACTCAATTTGAAAAGGACAAATTGTATTTATTGAAGAGTGTGCTTTGGTGACGTCTTAGTTCTGTCAAAATGTCAAACTAATGAAATTCTACGTAAATGACAGAACTAAGACGTCACCAAAGCACGATTTGTCAAGTAGTTGAGATATTGCAAAAAAAAGAACAAAAATTACAATTTTGACACCCTGTATCTTTTTCCATAGCAACAATTTACTAAAGCATGTTTGGTTATATCCTCATATTTTGGTCCAAAGAATGTATCCTTGAATTATGGCCTATTATTAATGGTCCACCCTGAATATAGTACTATATAGAACTAAATGCCAAAACTGAAAAATACAAGTTATTAATTTAAATTTTAATAAAGGAACAAAATACCAAACTTCCAATCAACACTGATTTGCTGTAGCACGATATATCAATAAGTAAAATGTTTTGATTGAACTTCAAAAAATTTAAATACATACTTCCCTTAATTGTTTTCAGAAAAAAGTTGTTCATTGTAAAGAACTAAGTGCAACAAATTAACTTCTTCAAAACTAAAAAAAAAAAAATAATCTTCGACTACCACAGTTGCACAACTTTTTATTGCGCGTGGATGTCTCTAAAATAATTTTTCCCCGACTTTCTTAAATTTTTTGCTGTTTTCCCTGACTCTCAGCCTAAATCTCAAGTCTACCCTGACTTTCCCTGACCAAAACTAAATTCCCGGACTTTCCTTGACTTCCCCTCAATTTCCAGGTCTGTGGCAACCCTGCTATTATTCAAAATAAATATTAATATAAGGTGGAGTGGGGCAAGTGGGGATCTGGGGCAAGTGGGTATTTTTATTATAATTTGTGAGAAAAATCCTACTTGTAAATTTAACTCACAGTAGATTGTTCTTCAGATCTCCATGCAGCTGCAACGTATTGGGTACAGATTTTGGAACATTTTTAAAGGCATTAATTTGTTCATTTGGAAATTGTGTACATTTGATCGAGATTTTCAAGTTGTCTTCAAAAAATTCAAAATTTTTTATCTATGAAAGCAGACTATAATATGTCAAACTTTCAAGACTGCTGATGTTGTATGTCACTAATGTTACTTCTTGCAATTTTAAAAAAATTTTATTACTCTGTTTCCCAAGTTTAGCCCCATAGTTCCCACTTGCCCCGCTATTTTTGTTGGCGGGGCAAGAGGGGACTAGTCCTTAAGGGAAAGTGGGGATTAGTCCCCACTTGCCCCTTTTCCAATTTTTTATTTTTATTTTGTTATAAAATGGATACGTTTAGGGTACGCAACGGTTCCCTAAACGATAATGCTTAAAATGTGCTAATCGTCAACTGTTGAGTGTTTTATGCCACAACAAAAATTCACGCTAAGTTTAGTCATCGGTGAGACTTAACTCACTTGCAGTGACATTTATTATAAACTTGCTTTACATCGTTTAGCAAACTCACAACAATTGACTTGAATCAAAAAGTAATCATAGTCCACAGTACATCGCCCTTTTTTTGATTTCAGTGATTAGTAACAGGCTGAATTTTCGTGAGTAGCTTCGTTTTGACGAGACGCCCAACTTTTCTCTCTGCGAAAATTCTCGGTAGTGGTAGCTAATAGCAAAAATTATTTTTTCTATTGAATGAACTTTTTCTTTGTACAAAACTTTAATTTAAATCATTTCGTTCTGTTTTTGCAATGAAATAGTTTAATAGCATTTTACTATTTTACTCCAGAAAAATACCTTAACTTAAGTTCTAAACTCCCATAATTTTGGGAATATTAAACGTTTTGTAGCTAAAATCGTGCAGATTAATCCACTTGCCCCAATTGAGAATATAACTATTCATATGAAAAGTAGAGATGAAAAACCCACTTGCCCCAGTCACCAGTGGGTACTACAGGTGAACTTACAGAACTGATTTTTTTTTTTTAGAACACCGTTGAATTAATAAAAATAATATATGGGTATTTTGTGAATATAACATACTATTTCTTGTTCAAAGCACACCAATGTATCTCAATTTTCCATAAAGTTAGGTGACTTCAAAGTCAACATTTTAAATTTTTAGTTCCCACTTACCCCACTCCACCTTATTTTTTTAGCTGAATCCAAGTAATAAACTAAATGGTGAAGTTACAAAAATTCTCGATTTACTAGGACTGGTGGATATCAGATCAGATATTTGGTTTACGCCTCGATTCGTCGTCGCATTTTACAAGAAATGCAACAAGTTCGATTGGACGAAGTGCCAGGTAGAACGGCTACCTCCTTCGCCTGAACTGAATTCTTCATATTTATTTGAATGAAGTGATTTGATAAACAGAGTTAGTTCAACTAAAGCAAGGGGGCAATCACTTGAAATTATGTGTCCCACAATTGCAATATTGCACACATATTGCATACATATTGCACGATATTGCACACCATTGCACATATACCTGTCCCACATATTGCATAAGTGATTACTCCCTCGAACGATAGTAAATAAACAGTCGTGAACTTAGCTAAGCCTTCAGCTGAGCCAAGTAGGACGGCCACCTCCCTCGCCTGAACTGAATTCCTCAGACTTATTTGTACGAGATGATTTGAAAAACATAGTTGATTCAAACAGAGTCAACAGTCATGAACAGCAAGCCTTTAGTTTCTGCTTTTTCGCTTCGCTAACAAAGTGTTGAAGACATCCAGGGTAGGGTAGCAATATATTATGGATGTATTAAAACTAGATTCCCGAGAATCAATCTCGTGTTCAAATATTAGAAGTAGAGAAATATCCAAGGACGTTTAAAAGTTTCCGCTAGACGACTGCTACATTATTGTAAGAGGTAAACCGCAAAAATGTCTATCTCAATTTTTATTCTAAACATGGACCACCCTATCGTAACTGAGCATATGCTAAGAAATTTACCATTCTGTACACAATTTTTTTCCAGTATTTCTCTTCGAGTACCTTCAACCTCGACATATTTCTCACACTTATCCCCACACAAACTATCACGTTTAACAGAGTCCTTCCTAGATACCAACACGCGACTCCTGCAATCGTCGATTTTTTTCACTGAATCCTTCCTAACAACTTGCACACAGTCTTTATTGCGAAAACTCTCCACTCTATTCACAATTTTCACATCACTGTCTTTCCTCGTGATTTGTACTTTATTATTGTTATTAGCAACACACTTCACATTGGATGACTGATAAATCACCGGCCTGGAATTGTTTTTAACTTCCTCGGAGATGGACCTTTCGTAAACCGCAGGTTTCTTCAGCATGACATTGACAGAAAAACTCGATTTGGACTTGACGACGTCGTTAACAGCTGAAATCGGAGGAGGCGGCGCCTGTCTAGTCGGGGATTTGGTCTTCGCAGCCTCCCTGATGACATCCACTTTGTTGTTGTGACGCGATTTGGCCAAGGCCTCCGCGACGACACTTTTCGAGGGTCTCGGCGGCACGGGCGGGGGTGGTTTCCCCACTTTTTGCGTTGAATTGGAGCGAATCATAATCATTTTATGTCTCACGGCTGTCGGGGATAGGGAAACCGTCACTTTTCACGGGTTAATTTGAACGCGGCCGCGTGATTCATGATTTTATATTTGTTGCGTGTTTGGCGCGGTGACAGTCGACGATCACTCACAGCCTGTTTCAACGTAATGTACACGGCGCACTAAGAGAGGATTTCCGACGAAGGTAATCAACAGCTGCTCGCTCAGGACAACAGGTAGAACTTTAATGAAGTGGGGGAGCGCTAGGGAAAGTACCGGGCAGCCGGCGTTTTAAGGGTTTTAACCTAGGACCTATGCCTAATATTTTTTTCTGTGAGTTTGGAAATATACACCACATGATTTTATTTTGCATAGGTAGGTTTTGCAAACAAATTCTAGAAAATAGAAAATAAGAAAATGTTATAAATTCGCCTATTGCTATTACCAAATTAACTTTTTTATTAAATGGTACATTATACATATATTACTTCCACATCCAGTGGAAGTATAGTAACGACAAAACAATTTAAAAAAATTTTTATTGTTCAAATAGGCTTAGAATGTCATGAAACGTCGAGATTTTAAGTTTGAGCGAAAAAAAATTTGTCTGTCAGCCTGTCTGTCGGTCTGTCTGTAACTTTTTTTGTGCGTACGATTACTCTGGAACCGTTGAAGATATTGGCTTGAAATTTGGTAGGTACATATGTGTACTTTAACGGGATCTGAAACTAGATTGTATTTTCATCTTATTCCGTCGAAGGGTTGGGGGGTAAATTGGGGTAAATGGGAGGTAAGTAGGTAAATCAAGCAGGTAAGTGTCTATAATATTGGCATTTAGTATATACAAGGGAAACTAAGGTCTCAAAAAAATTTTTGGCATTAGCCACCCCCACCCCATGATTTAAGGGGATGAAAACAAATTGTGGTAATTGTTTAGGATACAGCCTTCTGGTTTTTTGACGGTTTTTTATAGCTACATGTAGTAGACACTATTAGAAGCGATTTATGTATAATGAAATGTTGGGCAAATTAATATTGCGTAGAGGGGTGTGGGGTGGGGATGATAATGGGGGTGGCTAGTGCCCAAAAAAATTCTTGAGCCAGTAAAAAAAGTTTGAGGCCTTTGGTTCTTGTACACACATTAAATTACAATTTTATTTTTTTTACCCCCTTTGAGACCTTAGATTCCCTTATATATTTATACCTATACTAAATACCAATTTTGCGGACTCTTACTTGACGGTTTATCCTTCATTACTTGCTTGATTTACCCACATTTACCTCAGTTTACCCCAACTCTTCAACGGAATAATATCAAAATATAATCTAGTTCCAAATTTCGTTAAAATACATACGTGTACCAAGTTTCAAGTTAATATCTTAAACGGTTCCAATGTAATCGTTGTAATCGTGTGCACAAAAAAAGTTAGAGCCAGAAATTTTTTTTGCTCAAACTTAAAATCTTGATCAATTTTTTTTTGTCGTTACTGTACTTCCACTGGATGTGGAAGTAAAAAGAAGATTTTCACTATTAACCATGAGTCGAGAAAAATGTCCAAAAAAAGTAAATGTTATGATCTAATCTACATTTTATTACACCCCAAGGAATAACCTTTCTAAAAAACTATTATTTATATGGTGCAACTGAGTGCAATTTTCTAAAACTCTACATAAACATCGTTGTGTCAAAATTAATGTATCATATTAATATTTAAAGTCGTAGCAAACATTATTTCAAGAAAAAATATTTCATAAAAAAGGATAATAAAATACTTAACTATATCAAACTAATAGCAACAAAAAAGTTTCTTTAAAACTTTACCTTATATTATGATCATGAACCTAAACAAGTGGATGCAGTTACCTGAGTATTGTTTTTTTTTCCATTGTGTCCGAACTATTTCTAATTTTAATTTAATTTTTTAAACTTTGAAACTACCTATATTATCCCTTATACAATATTAGATTTTTATTAGTTATTTATTTTAAATCTCACCTCCCCAAAGAGTACGATTTTTTTAAATATATTTTACATTAGTTCCTACATAAAAATAAATGGTATCGAAAGTTTCTGGCCCACTATGCAATGGAACGATAACAACCAAATCAATAAGACAGTTCTGGATATTCTGGAAGTCTCTAATCTTAAACAGTTTAAAATCAGGAACACACAGATCACGCAGTAAAAGTACATAATTACTGCGTAAGTGTTCAGTTTTTAAATGACACTTCGAAGCAGGCAAAAAAAAATTGTTTTATTCTTGCCAAGCTGTTGTGAACAATGTACTCTCACACTACAACACGTACGACCGTACGAACCTGAGAAATTCGAGAAATTAAAAAGTCATTTTTGCAGTTACAACTTCTGTTTACATCATTAAACCTCTTGTTTTTGTAGCAGAGCAATATAATGATAATCACTGCTATAAATATCACGTTAACATTAACTACATCCTAATGACGATTTCTAAGGAAATGCCACTGGTATTATTTACAGTATGTATCTGAGTGTCGACTAGTTATTATAACAGAACCAAGCCTTTTGTTATTAAGGTATTCCAAACGAAAATTTGGCTCTCAAGTGATTACAGAACATCCTGCATCAGTTTTGTTTGCACTAATAGACCTGGCAAATTATATCAAAACCAGTCAGAATTTTCGAGTTATTATAGGAAGGATGTTATCCAATCAATGAATGCTCAAAAGAGGATTGTAGAGGACATGGAGGGAGGAGAATTTTCCTATTCAGGAATGTGTTGGGGGGGTAGTTAGGAGGTAAACATACTAAAAGTCCCCGCCCCTAGCTCTGCCGCTTCAGGGGGGAGGGGGGTGGAAAGGTCCCTTTTTTCGATTCTTGGCTTATAACTAGGAAACGATGCGTCGCGTCGTACGGAAAAACTATTCTATGCAAAATTAACTCATAATTAAATTTCCTACAAGAATGCCTATATTCATTTTCTTCCTATGTGTTATACTTTCCAGCGAAAATCGATAATTAATAAATAAATCAATTAGGTATCTGACATATCTCTATCAAAACGGTTTACCGTGGTCTGCTAACACGATCCAGCGGCAGGGAGCCAGCCGTGTCGGCATGCTTTGAACTCATTCGTAAAAGTGAACTGGTCCGCTGGAATTCCAATTATCTTCAAAGTATGCCGACAAAGGCTGGCTCCCTGCCGCTGGATCGTGTGTAGACCCCTTAATAAATCACAGTCACAGAATAATCTTTATTTTACAACACTCGATGTATTTACTAACGTAATATTTTGTCGAAATCTATATATTTCCTTAAATATACAGTGTGACTCACTTAAAATGAAGACACCCTCATAACTTTTTGGTTCTCTGGCATTTCCGATGCTGCCGCCCAGTGTTTCTACTCTGCCTGTATAACTGTAAAGTTTTTCGCAAAATATGTAGCAAAATGAAGGAGGAATAAACATTTCAAAAGAGTTTTAATAATCACCTGCGGCTTCACCATTTCCTAGAATAAAACTACCCAGCTACAAAAAAAAAATCTTATTTGGATGAAACTTCCACGAGGTTTATCTTAATATTTAGTGGGAGGATTTATGTGTACACGTCAAGATTAATCGTCCAAAACTTCGACTTTTCTTAATGAATCTTGAAGAGAAGCTTAATCGTCGCACATTAGAAATGCGAGTAGACGAAAGTCCTATGTTCGTATTATATATTATATATATTCTAGCTCATTCTGTGTATTCACATTTTGCGATTTTACTGAATTATTCACGATTATATCCTGAGTGAATTTTATCGGATAAACTGCGGGTAGCTTTTTTTGTAAAATTTTGCTTAGAAAATGTTCGAGACTTAATAATTTACCTTAAAAGCCCGAGACCGAAGGTCGAGAGCTTTTTGTGTAAATTATTAAGTCGAGAACATTTACTTAAAAGCAAAATTTTACAAAAAATATAGCTACCCGCAGTTTGTGTGATAAGATTTAGAGCTCGAGATATATGTCAAGATTATTTAACAAATGAACAAATCCCTTACGTACTTTTTTCTTTGTTAATTTTAACAAATTCTATCTTCTCAAAACGAGTCAATAAACCGTGTTCTTTGGTCTTCAACACGAAATACTGCTAAAACGACACCAAATAAAGAAAAATTGCACAGGGCTGTTTTTGCAGAGCAGTAAATTTCCTACAAAAAAATTCCTGGCAGTACACCAATATAACAGTCAACCGTTAGTTGTGGCATTAACTTAAAATGATCCCTTATTCTTATTAAAAATAAAGCCTTTCCATACGCTATTGTTTTTTTTCCAAAACCTACTTAATTTTTTACTAGAAAATTAAAATGCATTATTTACAACTTTGACTGTCCCAATAAAATAAATACCCTCTTTGGCGCATTTAAATGAAATTCGGTACAAAGACGTTTCAAAACAATATCCTGATTAACCCTATGGAGTAAGATTTTAAAAAATTGGTAGATTGTGCACCGACGTCTAAAACATGATAACGTGGCCTAAAAATGCGACTTTCGGTGCTCTAATAGTAGGTACAGTGTCAGAAAGTCCTTCGTTTGGCATTGCGCTATTAACCGACCGCCCACAATAACGACGTCTACCAATACTCTAGCAGAGGTAAAGAGTGGACACACCCATCAAGACGCATGTACACGATTGCATGCTTCGCTCTCTCTCTGCTCTTATTGCCAACTCAATACGTACACTTTCCGATACTGTATATTAGTATATAGTACAAGAAAACTTTAATTCGAAACAAATTTGTGCAAACCTTAAACTTTGGTTATAGGTTCAAAATAGACCAAAGTTCACGAAGCAAAAAAGTTTATGAGTTTTACGGATCCGCGGGAACCTATAGGGGGTGAAAAGTATTTTTAATTAAAAAATCGATTTTTCTCTATTTTCTCGGGAAATGTGGCATTTACAAAAAAATAGTTCAAATAAAAGTTGTTTCTAACAAAATTATCTTTAATTTGATGTTTTTCAATTAAATTTTATAGCAATAATTAACCGAAATACTAGAGGTTTTAACTTCGGGGCAGCCATGAATGACGTCACGCCAATTTTTGAGATTTTAGACCCCCCCCCATTGTCACGCTGACTTAGACCCCCCCCAAAAAAAATTACGTCACGCTTATAGAGACCCCCTTATGTTTTTTTCGATTCCGTTATTTATTATTCACGATATTTTTCGCCCCATGGGGGGGGGGGGTTGCTAGTAAAATCCAAAAAAAAATTTACCTCCTCATGGGGGGAGGGTGCTAGTAGAAATCCAAAAGAAAATTTTTCCACCTCATGGGGGGAGGGTTCTAGTAAAAATACAAAAAAAAACTTTTACCACCTCATGAGGGGGGGGGTGCTAGTAGATGTCCAAAAAAAAATTTTTACCGCCTCGTGAGCGCAATGCTGCTAAAAATCAAAAAAAAAAAATTTACAATATTTTTCTTTTCTTGATTCGTTCACCATTCATTACGTTACACTGAGTCAGACCCCCCCCCCCCTATCACACTTAGTCACGTAATTACAACCCCCCCCCTGGAGCGTGACGTCGTTTATAGATGGCCCCAGGGTTGATTGTTTCGGAGATATTTAATTTTATAGATGGCATCCGATCGTTGTTAGGATGAAGTATTTAGTTTAAAAATATTGAATACCTTAGAAACTGTGACACTTTCTTCAAAAATTCTAAGAAACAAATTTAATGTGCGTTTTCACATTTTTGTTACCAAAATGTCGGCATTTTGTTATTGTAATTGCTCAGTAATTAATTTTTCTTTAAAAAAGGCTGTTTTTCGTTAATATATAGCATCACCTAGATGCTCAATTTATGTTGTCCCTTCAAAACACTTGTTTTAGAAAAAAAATTCTATCTCAAGGCAGACTTGAAAAAGCATAATTAGTTGCCAGATACATGCGAACTCCTCTGATCTGGCATTATCTTATCGATTTCTAATACGAACCACACTGCGCGACCTTGCTATAAAATGACATCAAAACGAGGAGGTGTAAAATTTATTGAATAATAATTATTTATAATGCACTTGTTTATCTGTACTTGAACCGGTGGAATGTACACAAGAATTATACCAACTACTTGACATTTTAAATTCCACCGTTAGAACCGGCATTTTTCAAACGTAATAATAATTAATAATTTGCATTTTATGTAACCGGATCAAAATAGCTATTAGTGTCAGATATTTTTATTGCAGAAAAAAACGTTAGGTAAATTGCCTATAATCGCGTTCTTGGCAAATTTTGGGATTGCTACGCGCAGGACCTGTGTTAAAAACAATAGTGATAGACTTTTAAATTTCAATTTTTTTCTCGAATACGTCCATCTGCAAGAACGAAAGTGACTTAAAATACAATAGGTATTTTCGAAATATTTTATAATGGTTTTCATTACTGAGAAAATATTTTCAATATAACTGGAGTCAATAGAAAAATTCCGGGAAGCGGTAACTTTTGAGAATACATCTCTGAACATGTCAGGGACAACATACCAACAGTTATCAACAATAGTCCTTGAGGGGAATTTTCTATTAAACAAATTAGTTGTAAGATACCAGTTCTGTCAAATATATCTTAAAATATGTTTTTCTTTCAAATTGCACCATTCGAAAGTACGGGAAATTTCAATCAAAAAGGCATATTTTTTTGTACGATCAAAAATGTAGGCTCCAGATTTTTTTGTTTAACGCACGAAAATAGAACGCAGCGACACGTAAGTACGGCGCGCGAGCATTTCTGTTGTGCCTTTTGAACTAATTAATGAAATTGACCTCACAAAAGCTTAAACGAAAGAAGAAACATGTAGCTATTGGATTAATATATTTTCAAATATAAAAATGAATGTATGTAGGAATAGTACATATATTTACAGAGATTTGCGATGAAATCGGTAAAAGCTGTACCATTTCTAAAATTTTTGAGATAAAGACCTGGGTCTTTAACATTTTACTCTTGAAGTAATGTATAAAAAGATCTGATGAGTGAAAAAATCTCAAAAAATTTATTTATGAAGATGTACTGTCGTGAGCAAAAAAAATAGGACAACTATTTTTTTCTAATGTAAATCGGTCTCTATTTGCACATTTGCAATGAATTTTGACAAATAACTGACAATGTCACAAAAATTAAAGTAAGATGTACACAACTAGATTTTAGCAAAAATACCTTATAAGACATGTCTCATTTTTTTTGCGCATGACAGTGTACCTAAAATTTCAAAATTTTGAGAAAGTGATCATATTTGAAATACAGTGTGTCCCACTTTTCACGGTAACACCTTTGTAGCTCAGTTATTAGTCACCCAATTTTAACCAAGTTTGGACGAGTATCAAAGACCTTTATTATACCTTTTTTTAAGTAAGACAAAACTTATTTCAGTCATTGGCGTGCATTTTTATTAAGAAAAAAATTGTCGATTTTTCGAGAAATCACATTAGGAATTTTTTTATTGAAAAACTAATGCAATATTATTGATCAGCATGCTGTAGAACCCCTATATTCAGAATTTAACATTTTGATTTTGGGTTTTCGAATTACGGCCCACTTAAAATTGCCTATTTTAAACATTAAATAATCAATAAATTGGTAACGAATCTTTTTTCGCAAGAAAGTCATTCTTTATTTTCTCTTTAAATTCATTTTTTCTACCACCTCATATTATAGATACTTTCAAATTCGGTAATCCTTAATGCATGAATAATTTACAGGTCTGATGAGCCAAAATTTTCCAATGAAAATTCTTGGCCTTCGAAATTTGAAAGTTTCGATGATATGGGATGGTAGAATAAGAGAAAATGAAGAATGACTTTTTTTCGAAAAAAATTCGTTACCAATTTATTGACTATTTAATGTTTAAAATAGGTAATTTTAAGGGGGCCGTAATTCGAAAACCAAAATGTTGTTATATTCTGGATATAGTGGTTCTATAGCATGCTGATCAATAATATTGCATTAGTTTTTCAACAAAAAATGCCTAATATGATTTCTCGAAAAATCGATCCTTTTTTTCTTAATAAAAATGCACGCCAATGACTGAAATAAATTTTGATTTACTCAAAAAAGATATAATAAAGGTCTTTGATACCGGTCTAAACTTGACTGAAATTGGATGACTAATAACTGATCTACGAAGGTCTTACTGTGACATGTGGGACACACTGTATATAACTAACTATAACCACCTATTACTCTGGTTTAAATCGCGTTATTAGATCTCGGTGCGATTTTTAAAGCTTGAAATGTGTACTTTAAAATGCTTCAAGGAGATTTACCTTAAAATTTAAATTAAACCTCTTTTGTTTACGAAAATTAAAAAAAAAAATTGCTAGAAAATTCGTGAAATTATGGGTAAAATAAACGTTAATAACTTTTATAAATAAATTTATTTAGCCTACTTATCCAGCATACATTCATAGTAGGACTTCAAAATAAGTAAATCTGATGTAAAAAAAATACAGTGTGACCCACTTAAGATCGCAACACCCCTGTATACCAGTTAATTGATGCTTGATTAACTTCAAATTTTGGTGGTAAGAAAAGATCGATAAGGTGATTCTTTGAACTTGGTAATATGTGATATATGTCAGTAGCGTGCGATTTTAAGGGGGTTTCAAAAGCCGATTTTTCGAAAAAAGTATTAGGGATTTTTTTAGAAAAAAAATACTAAGGTATTCTTAATCAGCACCTTTAGAAACCCCTTTGTACAAGATTGCATCGTAGTGGGTACAAAGGTGTTTGAGATAGTGGCTGTCAAAAATACAATTTTTTCAACCAAAACTAATTTTTATTTGTAAAACGGATTCCCAAATCAAAAAAATCTATTCTTCATTTTTTGTTCAGAATAATGCATTGTACTAGACTGAATTGATTTTATTAACAGAATAAGAAAAAAAAGTATACAGTGTGACCCACTTAAGATCGCAACACCGAAGAATGAAAGTAGGAACACGAGCGCAGCGAGTGTTCCTATCATACGAGTTTTGCAATGAAGCTTGCCACATGTGCGTTACATACTATTTTTTCTACGGTTGTGAAGTTATTTCCCTTTTTTAAAGTCTTTCCAAAATTTTAAATTTGCTGCCTGTCAGATTTTATTTAAATTGATATTTCCCGCAGTTATTCTGAAGTTAGATAATTTGACTTTGTAATTGCAATTCATGTGTAATTAATGTACATTTATAGAATTTCATTGTTATTACCCGTAAGTAATATAAAATTCTTATTCCGGTGTGTCAAGATGTAATCAAGGCGTGTGGCAAAATGATACTTTCTGCAGTCATTTTGAAGTTAGAAACTTTGACTTTCAGCACAATCGTAGAAATTTTTTTTTTATTTTGCGTAAACAGTGGTGGTGATATGATAAGTGGGTATAAGCAAAGCTTAGGGGCCCCGGATAGTACTTGGAATGAGTCGGAAGTTTTGTCCTGTGCCGTATCCGGTCGATCAATTCAATGTTTGGTTAGGGGCCCAAGGTGCTCTTGCACCACCACTGTGCGTAAACCATTTTTACTTTTTATATCAAGATATATTATTTTTTTGAGACCTCACCAATACCATATTGAATATGTTAATCCGAGCGAAATTTGTTTCATCATCATTAATGAAATTTTTACCAAAAAGTCGGCCATGTTGGATCAGCCATATTGAATTATTACTTTTTGATGTCATAATCTATTTCAGCGACCTAAAAAACCCCCACAATGTCAATCCGAGTGTTCGTTTAGGTACAAGTAATGGTCATTCACCTTTTATGCGTATCGTCCGTTTGCGTGTCGTTTTAAGTTTATATATTGAGAATAATTTAACAAAAATTAGTGAATAAGTAAAATAATATATGTAGAATGGGTTGTGATAATTACAATTGTGCTGCACATTTGCACTAGGATAATATTTAGTATCTAACTTGACATAACCTCTAAGTATGCACACTTTTATAATAATAAGTATGTTTATCTATCAGTTATTCGCAAAAGAAAAGTCACTTCTGATAAATTATTACTGACTTTTCCTTATGTTATTTTGTTTTTACAAAAAAAAATAATAAAAATAAAAAAATAAACTGGCATGTATTTCAAAGAATATTTTTAAAATGTAACTGCCTAGTGAGATACTGGTTGATACAAAGAAATGCTCAAAAAAAAATACTGCATAGACTTTTTTACATTACGTTTCCAGTTTTACTATATTAAGACATAAATAATCACATTTCTGTGTAAAAACACGGACATTTTCATTAATCATAATCTGCCCTATAAAGGGTTAAACAAAAACAGGCTGTCTTTGTCCTGAAATATCCCAATTCGATAAAAATTGTGCGAATAGCATAATATCCCAGGCCAATTTGTGTTTTTGAAAATTTAATTTGTTGCGAACACTCAATCCAAGACTTTGTATGTTTTGGCGACATAGTGAGAAGATTTGAATTCACCATTTTTTTACTACAGAGATATTGGAATAAATTTCCTCATGTAATATCCTCAAATTTTTATTATGCCTCAAAATGGTGATGTCATTCATCCGCAAAAAGCGCAAATCTCCCCGATATATTGATAGTTGACAAGTCATCTATGTGTAGCAAAAAGAGACCTGGGCCAAGAATCGACCCTTGTGGAACTCCACAATTTGTCTTATCTTTATTAGAGTGTTTCCCTAAAGATTTTGTCATTTGAGTGCAATCCCGTCAAATGAGGCACCTCTAAATCAGTGACATTGAAGTTTTTGTAGCAATCTTTCACAGTTTACGTCGTCAAATTTTTTCGAACAAAATAGTTTCAGCAGCTTCAGCCTCATTTTTCTTACGATAAACCTCTTCTAAAATAGCGTCGCAGTGCTTTTATGGGCTTGAAACCCAAACTAGTTATTATTAAGTATTTTATGTAAATTTAAGAAAGATAACATCACTTTTCTATTATTTTGGAAAGTGTACATATTAAAAAAATTGGAAGACAAAAACATGAGGGTTCATTAGTACTTCCCCCATTGTACATCGGAATAATAACGGAAGTTTCTAGGCAGGAAGGGAATGTACTGGTTTTAAAGGACTGATTTATGAGATGAACAATATTTAATATGCTATCTGGCATGCTTTCAAAAACTGTAATAGCTAGATCTACACCAGAGTATTTTTTATTTATTTTTTCCAACACGTATTTTAATGTATTTGTAAGTGATGAGTTAAAACTTGTGGGAATTCTAATTTCACTAAGATAAATTAAAAGGTCATTTGGTGCAACAATATTGTTTGTTAATTTTTCTACGACAGTGCAGTAGTTATTAGTCGCGATAGTCCAGTGGCCCTCAAGGCCTTTGTACCAGTCTGTACCAAGTCAATACTGGTTCAAAACTGTAAACAGGCTCTCTGTGAACTTGGCTCTTCCAACTGGGTCAAGCTTCTCTGGATGTCTGGGCACAGTAACATCGAGGTTAAGGAGCGGGCAGATGCTCTGGTCAGAGGGGGCTCTCAGAGGCCCCTACTGGGTCCAGAGCCAACTCTCGACTACCCTAGATCAAATTCAAAGAAGTCAATAGAAAACTGGACTTGTTCTCAGTTCGTTGACTTCTGGGCCTCCTACCCAGGATTCCGGCAAGCAAAGCTTATCTCAGGGCCCTTGCCAAAGCGAGCATAACATATCCTGCGACAAGCAGGAAACATGTCAGAATCGTGGCAGGTCTTTTGACTGGACACGGCTTTTTCAGAAAACACCTGCACACTATAGGACTGGTGGACAACCTCAACTGCAGGTTCTGCGTGGACGAGGAGGAAACTCCCACCCATGTCCTAACTTCCTGCATTAATTAGTCTTATGAACTAGAGGCACAAACACTTCGGCATTGGTCTTCCGGTGCTGGAGGAAATAAAGAATGTCCACATAGCACTATGGTTTCTACAGAAAATTTTTATGGCCAAAATCGAATTTTTTAAGTACCGTAAATAAATAATTGGCCCTATAATGATGAAAGTAGATACCCTAAAGCTGTTGATTCTGGACCTGTCACCTGAATGGGTGCACGTTTCTACCTGCACGGAGGTCCGATATCTTAACAATTTAGTAAATGTCTCAGTTGCGCCTTGTACGTACACAAATAAATATCCAGTTTGAAAGTGTGTCATCAGGGTAATATTGAAAATTTTTGTTTTGTATAATTTTTTGCATTATCATTCAGGTATGTATATATTATATTTCTAATGAAAATCTTTACATACTATCTGTAAAATCGGTATCGCAATAAGAATGGAATCGATGCATTTCTCTGGAAAAAAAAAATACTCACATTTAAGAAGGCATACAAAAAATTGCAAAAACTTTGCAATTTGCAAATACTTGCAAAATATCTACAAATACACATATCTAACATCGTTCTAAACCTAATATGGCGGATGCCCCAAGATGGCGGCTTACCTTCTTCTTCACAACCCTCTTGACATGGGTATCAAATGAAAGGGTTTTTTAGTCTTAATTAAAAAAAAAGGATAAATAATTTTTTTTGGTTGCTTTATTTAAAAAAAATTCGACTAAAAATTAGAAAATAATTTATTTTCACTGATTATAAGCTGGTCTAAATAATTTTCAACTTTGTAAATATAAAACCATTGGGCGCTCATAAAATATTACTTCGTCTAATCATTTTGATTTACGTTTACATTTTATGAGTGGCCAATGGTTTTATATTTATAGAGTTGAAAATTATTGTATATTTATTGTAACAAATTTCAAAGTTTTAATAACGAAAAACAAGACGACCTTGTATCGTCCGGTATAACTCCCATCTAATAACTTTCAATTTCTTACCACCAAATATAAAGTGCATTTACATTAACAGATTTTACGATTAGAACGAAAATTTAATTTTGGCCAAGAAAAGTGGTCTCAGAAACCACTGTGCGTAGGAAGGATTTTGACATTTGGGTTATAATCCAGCCTGAATGGAGGAATTCACTAATTTCGTAACAGTAGCACAATGGGCCGCAAGGCCTGAGTGCGGCGACCTTTCGTCGCCCCGCGAAGAAGAAAAATAGTTATTGGTCAAGTTAGGATATAGTTTAAATTGTGGTGGAGTTTGACTGTTTCTATCTTTTAAGTCATTAATAAGCTTTCCCTTGACTTATTAACTGCCCTGGTGAGTCTAGTCTTATAATAACATTCTATTGCAACTCTTGCTCACCTTTCTATAGGTATTTCTGTATTTATTAAGATATTTATGAAATCATTTGTTGGTTGTGTATTTTCTTGTGATGCAAGGAACGTAAATTTTTTCCAGATGTTTTAATGCCTCTAGTAATCCATGGCTTGCTATTTTTTATTTTTATTTTCTTTAAAGGGAAAGTAAGTCTGAAGGCTTCAATTAGGCCACATGAAACGAATTTTGGTTGATTTTTTGTTGTTTCCGTACCATATTCTAAGAGTACAGGTATTACTTCCCAGGGATTTTCCACAGCGCGCGAACTTCTGTCGATGGTACCTTCAGAATGTTACACTAAATCCGCAGTTTGAGTCACAAATTATCTTCACAGACGAAGCAATTTTTTCTAGGAATGCTATTCAAAATTTCTATAATAATCATGTGTGGGCGGATGAAAACCCCCATGCCATGTCACCAGTGCAGCGGCTTAGACGTAACATGGCCGCCTGTCACTCTGTGTGACACATTATGCATTTAGGTTATGTTCATTTTGATTTAAGGTTAAGACACCACAGCTGTAGTGTTGTTGTATCCATCACTGCAACCACTTACAAACAGTTTAAAACAGTAAGAAAAGTAGGTCTTTTGTACAATTCAATTGGTTGTATGGAAAAATACATTGCTAGAAAAATTATCGGAATATATTCCGGAAAGATTATTTAACTTACATTTTATATGTATGTTTTACTTATCCTTCCATATGTAAACATTTTTATCTGTTTTCTTTTTATTGATGTGCCAAATGCACAGAATTTGTATCCGCTATTGGTAAATAAATGTCTATTCCATTTCTATTCTATTCTATTCATATTATAATCTAAGCAAAAAAAATATGATTATTGTTTATCAGATGTTTACATAAGATATATTAATTCGCTGACATAATAATATGCAACCTATAAGCATCAGCATCTAAACAATGTTAACATGTCCCAGTCACACACTTGAATCAACGAATAAAAAAAAATTTGAATTTTATTGCGCACGGGAATAGTTTGCTAAGGCTTTGAACTTATCAAAAAAATTTAATTTGTAAAATCTTTATAACTTCGCTCTGCATTTCACTTACCTTTTATTTATTGTTGAATTTCCACTCCTGTCTACACATAGGACACTGTTGATTAACTGGTTGCGACTGTAACCACTTTACAATACAGTGCATATGAAAACAATGAGAACACTGTCCCCAAACTAACGGGCAATCGTCACCAGGTAGTTTACAATCAGGGCAACATCCATCGAAAGGCATACGACAAATTCCACAGTTGTCATCGTTTGCAACCCATCTCCAAGTAGCTACGCCGGTCCAATCTACAATTAAAGCACGGTAATAACCCATCAAAAGAAAACAATCTAAGCTATTACAAAAGTAAACATTCATTCGTAAAAGTTAGGTTATGTGAAGTTTACTTACTTTTAATTCGCACTTTCATACTTCCATCAGAAAACTTGAAACAAATGAACCAAAAGTAACAAGTACCTATCAAATTTTGACTTTAATCGGAAAATGAGCGAGAAAAATGGTAATCCACATCGGAGAAATTCAGAAGACGTTAAATCAAGGGCAACAACGATAACAGCAACAACGATAACAACAACGGGTGGCAGCGGTAGTAAACTGAAAGTAGGTGAAAAGAACAATAGCAGAGTAAGCTCGATATATGAACCGTTTATTGAAAATATAGAAAATAACGATAAAAACGGTAGTTCAAGTTCAGAAAAAACTTCAAGCTATAATGGAAGTATGTATATATTCCGTATTCGTCTCTGGAATTAAATAAATTGGTAGATCAAACGTGTATTAGATTAAATGTTTTCATCAATTTCTTTGAAATCATGAAATCGTACAACGGTAGTTCTTTCGTAACAATTCAAAATTTTTGTGTTTTGACAGTTATTTATGCTTCTTTCTCTAAATTTTTGTAATATAATATAAAAAAAACACCGTTATTTAGGTCAGGAAAAGGAAATTAATCAAACTACAGTTTTGACTGAACAAGAAATTGCCGCAGAAGTGTGTAATATAGCTGGAAATCCCACTTATTGCAAACTAATTAAGGTAAGAGAATTTTAGGGTTAAGGTTTCATTATACATGAAGTATTAAAAGTAAATGTAACGAGGTATTTTTATGAAAAAGATATATTTTAAAAATATTTAAACTTAAAACAGATTCTTAAATATTAACCGAGAAAAATTATTATAACTGAAAATATTCCATGCGATTCAATTCCTGTAGTTTGGTATTAATGCTATCATGAAATGATCGACCAAATAGTGCAGTGATGATTCTGATAAGTGGTTAACTTTTTACAGGCCGCTCTAAAGATGGAAAATCAAGAAAATATCCCGAAGAAATCCCGAGTTGATCTATCTTCATTACCTACAAGACAATACCTCGATCAGACCGTGGTGCCCATTTTGATGAACGCTCTTTCCTATCTCGCCAAGGAAAGACCACCAGAACCAATCTCTGCATTAGCAGCATATTTATTAAAAAATAAATCGACTTATGAGGCTGGACCCGAAAGTTCACCACATGGTGAAGGTAACAACATGGAAGAAAAGGCATAGACAATTTTAACAATTTTTTAAGACTTATAATTTAAATATTTATTTGTAATTGCCATGAATTTTTTAAGAAAATATATATTGCTTATAATATTTGTATCCACCCTGTTTGTTTTACCAGCTCGGTAGTAATAAGTTTTCTGAGGACACCTGAAGTAGGTATTTAGTTCAAATGTTGAATATCCCAAGAAGATATCTTTTACTGCAAAAATCACCAACTGAAAAAATTCACTTAGCTCATAGTCCAATAAATAAGCCGGAAAATGTGGAAAAGTGGTGGAACAGCATCAATTTGAAAGATTTCTTTTTTCACGTGTTCTCTAGACGACCAGGAATATTCATCAGCATTGACCTCCGAAAATGAGAAAGTTAGTCATAAAAAAATTTATAAAATTAATATTTCGCCTCGAAAATGAGCTCTAGGGGGTTTTTGGGTTGCTGATCACGAATCCAAATTGAGCAATTCCATATTCCAGACTGGAATACATGCCATGAAAAATTCAATTTTTTCAAAAAAATTTTAAATTTTAAATTTTATATATCAAAATTGAGGAATTCCATATTCCAGCATGGAATTTGTGCGATTTTTTGATGAAAATTCCACTTTTTCGGGCGGAAATTTAAATATGAATATTATTGTGCTGCAGAAGTGTGCTTTACCCAGCAAACACTCATAATTGGCACATAAATGGTCATACGCACCGTCGCCAGCACTATCATAATTGGCACTTTTATGGGGAGCCACAAGCGGACCACTGGCGAAATGTCCCACCGGCCAGCAGCTGGCCATCCTTCAATTTGCCAACAGTGTACAATAATATTTATACATCCATAAAGTACGATGTATGGAGATTCTACTTTTTTTTCTATAGATACATTATTCATGGCGCTTTTTACGAAAAAGTACAGCTTTGACATGTAAGTATTTTACTTGATAAAAATGAAGTAACTATTAATGCATAAATACAGAGCTGCCTAGTAGTTAACTACAATTGTAGTTAAACTACATTTTAACTACTAACTACGAGTACTTATGGTAGTTGTGAATACATTAGTGTTGTATTGAGTACTCACTACTCAAACTACTTTTTAAAAGTAGTTAAAACTACTAATGTAATTTTAATTACTAAAGTAGTTGCAACTCCTGTTTACGTGTTTTCATAGAATCTGTTTTTTTATGTTTTTCTCATAAATGTGCTTAATAAATATCCAGCCCAGTTGCTCAGTGACAAAAACAGTTCCAGATATATCCCCAATAATAAACTTAATAATATTAAATATTTATTAAAGAAATTAAAAAGGTTGCAAATGGCAACAATGGAACAACATGTAAGTAAACTGTAGGGTAGGTTGTCGGGCGTTACGTAGGTACCATAGGTACACTTTGCTTGCACACAGACGTAGAATAGTATATTATATTACTAGGAGTAGAACGCACTCTTTTTTTGTGTTGAGCCCAGGATTTGCGGCTGAGGCGAAGCCGAAGCCGCAAACTGGGCGAAACACAAAAAAAGGCGTTCTACTCCGTGTAATATATACTATTTTTTCTTCAAGCGTATTAAAATGCAAAAATTCATTTATTTATCATAAATGTACAAATATTCAAACTACAGTCTTACATGTTGACACAATATGACAAGTGGCTAGTGGATAGCGCGCCACCGGTGGCTTTCGGTATTAACATTATGTTACTAGTAATACAATACCCACTGCGGTGGCGCTTTCGGAACTAACATTATGTTACTAGTAAAACAATGTCCACTACGGTGGCGTTCGGTACTAACATTTTGTTACTAGTAAAACAATGTCCTACTTCTACTTCTGTTTTTGGTGACATAATTTAAACATTTTAATACGCTTGAAGAAAAAAGCATTTTGTGACTTTGTCGCATATTGGCACAATCATTTTACAAATTATATAAGTATATTAGACTTTCCCGTTATGACATATGTGACAAAGAAAGGTTTCAGTGTCTTAAGTACACAGTTTAGTGACCTAATTTCTTTCATCATGAAAAAAAATTCATGCTGTGTAAATCTAAAGTGTACCCACAAAAGTAGTTGTAAATGTAATTGAAGACACGTAGTTAAACTACTCTTTCAAAATTAAAGTACTCGAGTACTTTTCAACTACAATGCAGTTTTAATAAGTACTCTGTAGTTAGTAGTTAACTACTTTTTCAAAAGTAGTTTGGCAGCTCTGCATAAATATTGTAATATGAATTTGTTTGTTATCATCCATATATTTTATTTACATATTTAATATTGTTTACCATAGCTCCAATTTATTCTCACAAGGGTTGCCTGCAAATTATAATGTTTATTAAGTTATTAAATTAATTTTTACTTACCTGTACCAATTGCGGTCGGTGGGGTTCGAACCTGCATGTCTCCAATGTCCGTATTACAGTACTGACTCTTCTACCAACTGAGCTATCTTAATAACCGTTATTACGGATGCGAAAAGCAGTATTTATGGTGATGTGTATGAAGTCTTTATTATATTATGTGAATATGTAGCTATTTATTTCAAAATGTAGAAAGTATTTGAATGTTTAATAAAAGTTTACGAGTAGTCTCAAATAATATCATTAATAATAATTTACAAGAAACGTTACAATTAAGTTATTAATGACAAATTACAAATTACTTATACTAACGGTCAGATTAAGTCAGATTACACAAATTTTAATAACCCACAGGCCAAGCATAGAACGAAAATGCAAATGGCGGATGCTATGCTCGGTGAAGCCTTGAGAGATTTTTCACAATGCGCATGCGTGTAATCATAAAAATATTAGCTTGCATATTACCATAAAAGTACCATCAACGTATAAACCGAAGCAGCATTTTTTATGGTTGCACAATAATTGACCATGTCTGGTTATTATGTGGCAATTCATAACAACATGAAGCTATGGTACGCCTGCATATAATTTATTATGGACCACAAAAGGTTAGCCTATGCCATAAGAAAGCCATTGATCGCTACAATGGCCCATTTAAGGGCCACAATTTTTGTGTTTGCTGGGTAGGTGGTTTTTTGGGTCGCTGATCATGAGTTTGAGGTCCAAATTCCATACTGTGTACTGGAATTTGTGCCATTTTTCGTGTCGAATTTCACTTTGAAGAAAAAAATTATGTATGAATACTACGAGTATTTCAAAATAATTTTTCAAGTCAATTTTACTTCTAAGAAAAAAAGTTATGTATGAATATTACGAGCATATGAAATTAATATACATGGCAATTTTATAAACACTGCAGGAATGCATGCAAATTTGTTTCTACTTTCAAGTGAGGTAAGTGTTTAAAAGATAACAATTTTTATAAAAATATAGCATTTATTGTGTTGGTTCAAACGGTGGTATTCTGTGTGATAAAATAGTTATTAATTTATCATTATTTTTTTATATAATTTACACCATTTACATCAATCACAATCCGAATCATATTCGAGAACTGGTAATTCAGGATTTGTTGGTTCTCTTAGGTCACTTTCATCTTCCTGTTCATCTGATATTTCAGCCGGACAAATCGATTTATTTTCCATTACGTCTGCAGCTCCAACTGCCTCGCAATGAATGCAGTTGTTTCCATGACAAAATTTACAAATCTGAGAGCAATATACGCCATTCTTGTGAAAACCACAAGCTGCTCCGCGTCCAATTTGGCAGCCACACAATATAGCATCCATAATGTCCACTACGGTGGCGTTCGGTACTAACATTTTGTTACTAGTAAAACAATGTCCTACTTCTACTTCTGTTTTTGGTGACATAATTTAAACATTTTAATACGCTTGAAGAAAAAAGCATTTTGTGACTTTGTCGCATATTGGCACAATCATTTTACAAATTATATAAGTATATTAGACTTTCCCGTTATGACATATGTGACAAAGAAAGGTTTCAGTGTCTTAAGTACACAGTTTAGTGACCTAATTTCTTTCATCATGAAAAAAAATTCATGCTGTGTAAATCTAAAGTGTACCCACAAAAGTAGTTGTAAATGTAATTGAAGACACGTAGTTAAACTACTCTTTCAAAATTAAAGTACTCGAGTACTTTTCAACTACAATGCAGTTTTAATAAGTACTCTGTAGTTAGTAGTTAACTACTTTTTCAAAAGTAGTTTGGCAGCTCTGCATAAATATTGTAATATGAATTTGTTTGTTATCATCCATATATTTTATTTACATATTTAATATTGTTTACCATAGCTCCAATTTATTCTCACAAGGGTTGCCTGCAAATTATAATGTTTATTAAGTTATTAAATTAATTTTTACTTACCTGTACCAATTGCGGTCGGTGGGGTTCGAACCTGCATGTCTCCAATGTCCGTATTACAGTACTGACTCTTCTACCAACTGAGCTATCTTAATAACCGTTATTACGGATGCGAAAAGCAGTATTTATGGTGATGTGTATGAAGTCTTTATTATATTATGTGAATATGTAGCTATTTATTTCAAAATGTAGAAAGTATTTGAATGTTTAATAAAAGTTTACGAGTAGTCTCAAATAATATCATTAATAATAATTTACAAGAAACGTTACAATTAAGTTATTAATGACAAATTACAAATTACTTATACTAACGGTCAGATTAAGTCAGATTACACAAATTTTAATAACCCACAGGCCAAGCATAGAACGAAAATGCAAATGGCGGATGCTATGCTCGGTGAAGCCTTGAGAGATTTTTCACAATGCGCATGCGTGTAATCATAAAAATATTAGCTTGCATATTACCATAAAAGTACCATCAACGTATAAACCGAAGCAGCATTTTTTATGGTTGCACAATAATTGACCATGTCTGGTTATTATGTGGCAATTCATAACAACATGAAGCTATGGTACGCCTGCATATAATTTATTATGGACCACAAAAGGTTAGCCTATGCCATAAGAAAGCCATTGATCGCTACAATGGCCCATTTAAGGGCCACAATTTTTGTGTTTGCTGGGTAGGTGGTTTTTTGGGTCGCTGATCATGAGTTTGAGGTCCAAATTCCATACTGTGTACTGGAATTTGTGCCATTTTTCGTGTCGAATTTCACTTTGAAGAAAAAAATTATGTATGAATACTATGAGTATTTCAAAATAATTTTTCAAGTCAATTTTACTTCTAAGAAAAAAAGTTATGTATGAATATTACGAGCATATGAAATTAATATACATGGCAATTTTATAAACACTGCAGGAATGCATGCAAATTTGTTTCTACTTTCAAGTGAGGTAAGTGATTAAAAGATAACAATTTTTATAAAAATATAGCATTTATTGTGTTGGTTCAAACGGTGGTATTCTGTGTGATAAAATAGTTATTAATTTATCATTATTTTTTTATATAATTTACACCATTTACATCAATCACAATCCGAATCATATTCGAGAACTGGTAATTCAGGATTTGTTGGTTCTCTTAGGTCACTTTCATCTTCCTGTTCATCTGATATTTCAGCCGGACAAATCGATTTATTTTCCATTACGTCTGCAGCTCCAACTGCCTCGCAATGAATGCAGTTGTTTCCATGACAAAATTTACAAATCTGAGAGCAATATACGCCATTCTTGTGAAAACCACAAGCTGCTCCGCGTCCAATTTGGCAGCCACACAATATAGCATCCATAATCTTTTTTGGTGTGTGCGGTTCGGTCATCCTTACGGGATGCAAGACACTGTCGATCAATTTCCCCCAATCAGTTGGATTCAATGGTGTGGTTCTGTTATGATGAGAATCTGTTAAGAAGCCGATCCAAGATTGCATTTGGTAGTACACCCGTTTAAGATGTTCTCTGAAACCATCCACGGCGGGCGGCAACCGTATTCTTCTTCATTGATTTCATATTTTGTGTATTTTTCTTCAAGAAAGTATTACATCTGGCCCTGCGCAGTTTTTGCTTCGCAGTCGAATTCAAATCCGATTTATTTATTTTATAATTGTATAACTCTAACAAGCCTTCTATTCCACCATCTAATACTTGATTGGTGTCCTCAATGTGCTCTTTAAATGAATCTGGAATGGAATTTTCCATGGCACATATTCCAGTCTGGAATAAGGAATTCTTAAATTTGGACCTCAAAATCATGATCAGCAACCAGAAAAACCCCCTAGAGCACATTTTCGTGGAAAAACGTTTATATTTAAATTTTTTCTGAAAAAAATGGAATTTTCCATAGCAAGTATTCCAGTCTGGAGTGTGGAATTGCTCAATTTGTACCTCGGAATCGTGATCAGCAACCCAAAAAACCTCCTAGAGCACACTTCCGCAGCACAATATTCATGTTTAAATTTCCGCATAAAAAAGTGGAATTTTCATAAAAAAATGGCACGAATTCCATACTGGAATATGGAATTCCTCAGATTCGTGATCAGCGACCCAGAAAACCTACTAGAGCCCCTATCGGCTGAGCCACCCACTATAGCTGACCAATATCAGTGCAACTCGAATGATATTATACAGTAAATAAGCCAGAAAAATAGTGTAAAATGTGGAAAAGTGGTGGAACAGCACCGATTTGAAAAATTCCTTTTTTCATGTGTTCCCCAGACCCCCAGGAACATTCATTAGCATTGACCTCTGCATTAACTCCAAAAATGAGAAATTTAGTCATAGAATTAAAATTTTTATAAAACTAATATTTGAAGGTCAGATCATATGTATTTTGGCCAGCAGGATCCAAATGTGCAAAAATATGCAGGTTGTTCCATTTAAAAATGGATCTTCATGTAAATTACATCGAAACCAGAAGTCTACATCAATAATTGGAAATTTCATCCCATATCACTACACCAAATTTGAAAAAAATCTATTCCCCCACTCAAAAGTTACAAGTGTCCCTATCAGCTGAGCCACCCGGTACATCAGTTAGACATCTCTGAAGTTTTAATGCTTTATTAACATTATTTCATGGAGCTTCAAGGTTAGCTGTCCTCTAAAAACTAAACAAGTTAAAGAGTTCAAAAAAAAAAAGAAAACAGAATGGGTTACCCACAAATTAAGGCAACAAAATGCAGATCTAAAAAATTTGTTTTAGACTACAGTTAATCTAAACTCTCCAGATCATACAAAAATATATGATGATGAGAAAAGGATATACAGAAAGAACATAAAACTATAGCCAAACAAAATTGATAATTTTTCAAACAAAAACAGAGAGACCTGGAAAATAGTCAATAAATTAATAGATAGAAACTAAAAACCTCTAGTGATAATCATTCTTGAAATTGATGATTGCGTCATTACCATAGTAATACTGCTGAAGTTGTTATGGCATTTGGCCATCACTTCGCTAATGTTGCATCTAAAAAAAATTATTGATCACTCTGGATCAAATCTCTTTCTGCCATGTACTACAAATTACAATGTTGTAAACTCCATGTATTTTGATTCTGTTAAACAGAAGAGGTGCACAAAATAATTAGCCAGTTAGAAAATAAAAATTCATCTAACTATGATGGGCTAACAACAAATGTCATAAAAAAATATAGAAATTAACATCCTGATACCATTTGTTTATCTGATAAATAAGTCAGTTGATGCTGGAGTTTTTCCAGATATTCTTAACTTAGCCGCTGTTATTCCTTTATTTAAAAAAGGTGATCCTACTGACACTGAAAATTATAGACAAATCTCTCTGTTAAGTTTTCTGTCTAAAATTTGAGACAGAATACTGAATTACATTGAAAATAATAAATTATTAATAGTCGCACAACATGGGTTCAGATCAAACAAATCAGTTGAAACAGCCTTTTGTCAACTCCTGAATTATGTATATCAAAGCTTGGTTGAGGGAAAGTATGTTCGACATATCCAAAGCATTTGACACTGTCAACAAAGATATTCGAAACACTAAATTAAACAGTCTCGTCATCAAAGGTAACATACTTTCATGGTTAACCTCATATATGGACAACCGAACCTTAAGAGCTAGTTTAAAATGGGAATCATCCAACATGTTTAATGTTACACTTGGAGTTCCTCAGAGCTCGGTGTCGGGCCCTTTACTGTTCATGTTGTATGTAAACGAATTACCCAACTACATTGAGCATCATAATGCCATCTATACCTCAATTTGTAAAATAACCATATTTACTCAAAATTAGTCATATATTCTGCTGGATATCGTTTACAGAATTCAAATATATCTTTCAGTTATCGAGAAAGGGGCCCCAGGAGTTTAAGGTAGGACATTCTGTATATGACATTTTTAAATTTTTTATGTTTTTGAAATATTGTTTGGGGACAAAGGAATGATCATTAATAACCAATGCATTAAAAAACACTTTATTAGATAATATGACAGCCTATTAAATAAGTACTAAAAAATTATTGCATCTTATAATAAAAAAATCTCATAAAAAAACAAACTATACAAACTAGTAACAAGATAAAATATCTTTCCTCTAGCGACAAAACCAGGAAAAATGGTTTATACATAATCGGCACAGAGTGATTATTTTAAAAGCTTCTCAGACGAGATGCATTATTATTGAGCTGGAAAAAATCAGAAATCAGATTTCGTTGCAGATTATATTTATTTCAAATACTGCAACAGAGTATTTTTTGTTCAAGCTTATTTGTTTCCAAGGTCATTTAATAAGAGATCTCAAATCAAACTACAACTTCTGTTTCACTATTTTTGCTTTGTTGAATTACACAATAAGTGAGGAAATAAAAATTATCACTCTGTGTCGTAAAAATGTCACACCGAAAGGAAATAGTCAGCTGTAACAACATTTCAATAAGAAGGCTTTATCAAATGTTATTACCAACATATTAAAAACATGGACGAGACCTTGTACAACATTGGATGGATGATGAGTATGAGTCAAAATGGCAAAGTGACCTAATAATAGTTTTTTACCACAAATAAACTTTAAAAGTAGACTCACTGAAAATAGAATTAGAGATATCGGCTCTTCTTGGACATATGGACCTCAACGTCAGTAGGTCAAGTTAATCATTTGAAATTTAGTAAGAGTCAAGTCTTGATCCTGAAGAGTACACTATTTTTTATTTTATTTAATTACACTTACTAGTTTTGAAGTTATAGGCATTAGAAAATTTATACCTTATTTCCGTAATAACATACATACCTAACACATACATAACATAATACCTACAAGGTAATAACATAATAACATAATACCTACAAGGTAGATAGGTAGATGTAGGACTATTGCTAAAATTTACTTCATTCTGCCTCGACCTTATCCCTGCCTAGCCCTTTAATTGCCACGGAGCCTTGGCTACCGGTTCTTCGACTAGATACGGAGGTGAATATTGACAAGATATTATATACTTAAATATGCAATAAATCTGATTGATTTGAGGGTGCACGTGATCGCACTTACATCATAGTACAACAGTTACTCAGCGCGGCGACAGCTGCCTACCACAATAATTAAATAAAACTCGCTTTAACTCAAAAACGGAGGAATGAATTGGTCTCATATATTTACTGTATTACTACATATTTGCAGAGATGGGTAAAGGAAAATTTCCATTTGAAAGTTTTGATAAAAATGAAAGATTCCAATAAAATATTTGAATATTTGAAAGTTTCCAAAATTCCGCGAAAATTCTTTGGAATCTTTTGGAATAATCAAATATTTTACTTTCCAAAACTTCGTTCTGGAAACTTTCATATTAAAAGTTCAACAATTCTCCTATTTTATCGTGACGTTTATATTTTTCTAAATCGTTACCAAAAGTTGTGAATCTCTGGCCCCGATGTAGCCAAAAAAGCGCAAGTGTCTCATTCTCTGATTTATGTAAAAAGTCTAAAGTTGTTTATAACTCGAAATCATGGGCAAAAGCTAGTATAATATAATAAGTAAAAATTATGTACTAAAAGTAGTTTAAGGCTGATAAATACATCAAAATTACAATGGTACATACACAGCTGTTAACTCCAACAGGATCAGCTCTCTTTTTTTAATAAGGTTTAATAATTTTTTTCGGATCTGGGCATCATCAGGAACTAGGAAAAACAGTTTTTCAGATGTTTGCATATTTGTATTAAAACATTTCTGAACAATGCATGACTTTCTTGTATTTGAACCAGCCATTTTTGTATGAATTATAGATATGAGTGTGCAAATCGTACCGGCGTGCACGAGCTCATGTTGTATTAAGATGTCATGCGAGTCACGTAGTCTGTGCTCAAACAGTTTGGTGCCTCAACTTTGAAATTTTATATCTCGTTCATTTTTCAAAATATTCAAAAATTAAAAACATTTTTTTATACTTTTCAAACTTTTTGTAGACACAAGAATGTCTATTTCTCTTCCTTAACAATAATACCTTATACAACTTTGGATGGCCGATTAATATAAGACAAAACGGCAAAGTGACCTAATAATACTCTTACAAAAAATAAACTTTAAAAGTAGGTACTCATAATTAGAAAACTGAATTAGGACATCCATTCTTCTATCTGTTACATAATTAACAATAATCAGAAAATGTATATATTTTATTAATAACTTTTGAATCGGTAAAAATGGATAAAACATTCTAAAATAAATACAATATTCTGAAGGGTACTGGAAGCTACTTTTTTCTTTAATGGCTATGGAATCGTGATTTTGCCATTTGGGTCTCTGTTTATTCAGTTCCAGTGATTAAGGTGTGACCATTTTCCCAAATGACTTCAGCTAAAAAAATGAACAGATATTTCAAAGCATTGTCAATTTGTATAAACTTTCTTCTATAACAAGCATGTCAAAGCCACTTCTTGTCGGGATATTTGAGACGACCTGTGCATTCTTTGCAAATAACAAAAACATGATTCATTCAGGAATGGCTAGTTGGCCAATAATAACATCCATCTTGTTCATCTCTATGCGACTCATTAGTATTGCTGATATTGGTTTTTAATTCAATTTTTGTTAAAATTTAGTACAACAAAATTTGTTTGGCTGTACCAGATTTAGTTATATTTTAACTCTGTTTTATCTTGTAAGTTTTTGGAAATACAAAAAAATTGAACATGGCATCCCAATTCTCGATTTCAACTTAACAAATAATACAATGCTATAGTTTCATTTTGTAAGATAGGCTAAATATTTTACATATGGTAAAATTTCAGGAAAAAATATGCGGCAACATATCCAATATGATAAAGAATCGCCATAATGTTTAAAAAAACTACTAAAAGGTCCTTTGTTTTTATAGAGCTGCTATGAATTCAACTTATTTTAGTATTACATTCAGACATCTTTGGCAATACATATTTAATTCAAGCAGTTATATACAGATGAAAACGAATATTGACAATAATATGTAAAGCAAGTACAATCATATAATATTCTATAATTACCTATAAAAATTAGTAAAAATATACTTTACCAATGATACTTTGTATGCAGTCCTTTACGTAGGAATAATCGTATTAACATGATACTATGGGGACGAAATCCCTTATAACCTCACAAGACCTTATTTTCAATTTTCGTTAATAGGTATTTATGAAAGCGTAAAAAACTTTCTCCAAGTTATGATTTAAAAAATGATTGTCAAATTAAAATCTAAATATTGTGAGATTATGGTAATAGACTACTGTTCTTGTAGAAAATTCATGTTTTATAGAAAATATTAGGATCACCGATAAAAGCAATAACTTGTCGCAGCTAGATATTTTAGAACTTTGACAAACAACACTAATCTCCCTATTGGCAGTCGATATAAATGCTTAATGGACACGGCAGAATTATCAGCAGCCAGAGCATATCGCAATTTCTATGTCTCAGAGAGGAAGGGTGAATGGGGGTGGAGGCGTCACTACCACTTCACTATAGCAAAATTCTCCTTATTGTAGTTTCCACCGTGATGTCATTTGCTGAAAGCAACTAGCAAAGCGGTCACGCCAGTCTAGAGTGGATAAAATTTTTTGAGATGTAAATTCACCTAACTTTTCAGGAGCTTTATCCCTCACTAAGATAAAAAATTATGACTCTTTTGGTTGGCCGAGACAAAAGATAGACATAAAAATGTGAAATCTGTAAAATAATTAAAACAACTTGTTCAACTCGCTCTAACTCAAAATCGGGAAAATGATTTAGTCTCAAATTTTTACTACCATTACATATTTGTTAATAAAACGAGTTAATATAAAGGTCAAATTTTAAAAAGTATAGAAAATTTAGAATTTTTCCCAATAATTTAAACGATTACGTTCTTTGGCTCATGAACATGATACTTTAATAAATGAGCGATTGTCTCGATTGTTTAAACCAGCGGTTTTCAACCTGTCCCGAGCTATTGAGAAAAAAACCAATAAAGTTAAATCATTCATTCTAAAATCTAAAAATCTAAATATTACACACATACAATTTTAATGAAACCAATTTTTAATGAGAAATACCAAAAACTATAACAAGAAATTTTAAAATTTGATTGATTTTAGATGTTATTAATAGAGATCGAGGTTGGGGGTCGCGAGAGGGTAAACTTGTTTTTTTTTACAAGGGGGTCGTGGTTCGAGAAAGGTTGAAAACTGCTGGTTTAAACAAATCACTTAACTTACAGATACCAAATATAAAAGTGCGCAGCGTCCAATTTCTTATAATCAGTTACAAAAACTTATAGAATAGAATAGAATAGAATATATTTCGTACTAGGGACAATATACAGAATTGTATTGTACAAGTCAAACAACATGAGCTTAATAAGTAAAAAGAAATCACATTAATAACATTAACATTAGACAATTACAAAATAAATAATCTAAAATACATTAATAAAATCGCAACAGTTACATACTTATTAATATAAATTAAACGTAAGAAGGACATTACATTTCTTCATTATTTGGCATCACTACAGATTAGTCATAGGAAGGTGGCATCATTAATTTCATTTAAATTGTATGGTTCAGATTGTATTAATATTTTCCTGATTGTTTTTTTAAATAGTGTTAAGGTTTTTATTTCTTTTATGTGTCTGGGCAGGCAGTTGTACCATTTCAAACATTTATAATAACAGCCCTTTTCGAGCAAAGCACTCTTGTGTATGGGATAACAAAAATTATCTTTATGCCTTGTGTCGTGTTTGTGGTCTATAATAGCCTCTTTAAAGATTTCTCTATTATTGTAAACAAAACAGAGACTTTCATATACATAAATCCCCGTCACAGTTAAAATGTTAAGTGCTCTAAATAAACCTCGACATGATTCGTTTGCTCTGCTCCCTGTCATTGTTCTGACCACACGTTTTTGTATTTTGAAAACCTCTTGACTGTGTGAACCACACCAAAATAATATTCCATACGTCAATACCGAATAAAAATTACCATAATAGGCTGTTAATAGAGTACTCTCATCTACAACCTTTTTTAATTCTTTAATGGAGTAGCAAACTTTGCCGAGTTTTCCACACAGCAACTGTACATGGACCTCCCATTTCATATACTGATCAACAGTAACACCTAGAAATTTTGTTGAATTTGCAAAGGTAACATCTACATCATTAATCTGGATTTCTGCTGGGTAAGTATTTTCATTTCTACTATGCCTGAATAGAATGCAATTGGTTTTGTCCGTATTTAGCACTAATGAATTATTTTTAAACCATTCTGAAATTTGTGTCATGTTAGCATGTGTCTTTTCTTCTATCATCGCAAAAGTTTTTTCAGAGATAAGGACGTTTGTATCATCTGCATAATTTGTTAAGATAGTTGTTTTGTCTGTGATTACCTTTGATAAGTCATTTATGTATAGGATGAATAAAATGGGTCCAAGTACACTACCTTGTGGGACTCCCATGGTTATACATTCAGGTTCTGAGTAATAATCTACGTAGTTGTCTCTAATGTTTACTTTTTGTGAACGTCCTTTAAGGTAGGACTCGAACCAGTTATAAGCTAATCCACGTATACCCATTTTTTCAAGTTTGCTTAAAAGTATGTTGTGGTTCACACAGTCAAAAGCTTTTGAGAGGTCCAGGAAGATGCCAAGCACCTGGCAACCTTCATCCATTAATTTTAAAATGTTTTCAACAAAACTGAAAATTGCAGTCGTTGTTGATTTGCCCCTTTGAAAGCCATGTTGATTCATGGCAATAATTTTGTGAAGATTAAGAAACGATAATACTCTTGAACACATGGTTATTTCAAGCACTTTGGAGAAACTCGATAGCATACTTATAGGTCGGTGATTTTCCATTTGAAGAGGATCACCTTTTTTATAGATGGGTTTAACAACTGCCACTTTCAGTCCTGCTGGAAAGACACCTTTAGATAATGACTCATTAATAATATATGTCAAGGGTTCAACTATTAGAAAACTTATTTTTTTCAATAATATATTGGATATATGATCATCGCCAGCAGAGAATTTGTTTTTTAAGTTATTTATAATTTCTAATACTTCATTTTGAGTTACTTCCGACAGGTAAATTGAGTTTACATTTACTGATATATGTGCTAAATCAGGATTTGTGGGATTATTACCAACAAGGTTAGGGGCCGCTGTAATGAAATACTTATTAAATGCATTACATGCTCCAGAGGAGAAGTAATGGTTTCATTGTTTATAACAATTCCTTGGAATTTATCATTTTTGTGACTATCTTTGTTGTTTTCTGCATTTATAATATTCCAAACAGTTTTTGTTTTATTATCTGATTCATTTATTTTTTGCCCGTAGTATTTTCTTTTCTCATTTATCAGCAAGTCAGTATAAAAATTTTTATATTCAATAAATACAGGTTTTGGTAACCTGTTATGTTGGTATAACTCCGATAAGAAATTCAAGGTCTCTTTAGCATCAAGTATATTTTTTGTTATCCATTTTTCTCTCCTTTTTGTAGCAATTTTTACTTTTTTTAAAGGAAATGAGGTATTGTAATGTTCTAACAGTATTGCAGAAAAGTTGTTGTATTTGTCATCAACAGAGATAGCTTCAAATACAGGAAGCCAAGATTCTTCATTTAAACGATTATAAAAAAGTTGATAATTTGCATCACTGAAAATACGTTTGAATTCATAAGTAGGCTTTGTGCTGGTATTTTTACCAGTATATATATCAAGCTTTTGCCCATAGTGATCAGAAATATTGGTATTTATAATTTTTGAAGTAAAATTTTGAGACTTTTTTATGAATATATTATCAAGACAAGTTGTTGTGTTCTGAGTAACTCTAGAAGGCTCCTGTGTTGTAATTTGCATATTATATGAGTTTAAGAGGTTGACTATTAAATTTAAATTTTTTACATTCTTTACATATATATACTAACATCATTTCTTTTGAATATATCCTTACACTTTCCAAGTAACACATAAAGTCGCGAGAAAGTTTCGGCGACTATAAAAGCCACGATAAAGTGGACCGCTACCATAGGCTGCCACGTCTAGCCACCACTAAAATGGGGAACAATTTTTAGTCGCCGGGTAGTGTTTCGGGTAGTCCCAGCCTCTATAGATGTGACTATGTTTAGTTACTATAAAGGATCGGAGTAGTAGCAGGTATTACTCCGCGACTCAGCGGCCTTGTAACCGCTACGTGGCTGCCTAGTAACTGCCACTATCACTTTTTAAAATGGTGTTTATCTTTTAGCTTTGTTTTTTTTTCTTTTATAATAATGCCGCAGTGAAATAATATTATACCAAAAAGAAGTACACTTTAGGCGCGTGTTTCAAGTACTTCTTTAGCCATTTTTTCAAACGCAAGTTACTTTTTTGATATAAGTTGATATATTAAATGATAAAATTTCAATTCGCCCTCAAAATAACCTTTTTTTTGTAATTTTTTGACAAAATAATTTAAAAAGGCAAGATTAAAATATTTAAATATTTATTAGGGAAACATTTGGAATACTTTCAAAATCATTTTTTGTAAAAGTTTATGATAGATATTAACATAACCATTGTCTATTTTCGATTAAAACCAATTTTTTTTCTAAAAATTTTAACAACTAATAATGGCTGATTTTAACAAAGGTACTATAAAGTTAGGCCCTCCACCATAAAGTATAGGGGACTACCCCATTTTAACTCTAAAAGATCTGCGACTTTGGTGACCCAACTATCCTGATGTGACTTTGTAGTATCAGATTCTATTTTGGAACTGTAAAGTACTAACAGGAACTATTTCACTACCCATGTTGCCACTAAAATGCCACGATACTTTAAAGTTGCAAGTGATGGTCACTGGAACTATTCTGGAACCTAGATTGCCTCTCTATGTACCCAGTTACTTTATTTAGACATCTTAGTGGCACTGGTGGGTGGCAGTAACTGATTCACTGATACTATATAGTTTTTGCCACTATAGAGTAACAATAAAATGATACTGCCCAGTTCCAGTAACTACCCAAATGTTACTTTGACTTTTTGTGTTTACAGTTCCAATAAATGGTATCAGTGTGGTTACTTTAAAAGAGCCATATAAAGTAGCCTTACCCAATAGCAAAACCAATAGCAAAACCGAAACCGAAAGGATTTGGTACCATGTGTGTTACTACAATCTAATCTGATTCTTTACCCGGATTTTGGTTTACATCAAATCATTATCTTGTTCGCTCTTGCATTCGTCTTCAATCAGGATATTAACTGTGTTGAGGGTAATTTTATTTAAAAAAAATTATCAACAAATTCAAATTCTGACAGTCATTGAAAAAATGATTTGTTTAAACAATCGGGAGCGATCACTCATTCATTAAATTATTACATTCATGAACCAAAGAAAGTATTTATGCGTTGAAGGTCTCTTAATTCAATTGTAGATCGCCTACCTTTTGCAAATGTCTAATAAATATTGCAAACTTTCGTTTAGTACTATTTTCAACTATCCAGTCTTTGACGAAGGTCAACCGTTTTAAGAAAATGCATTCCAAAAGGGTTGGCTTGGACGGTCGAGAGGATGGTGGGTGCCAATCAAATGTTTTTTGGTAGCAGAAATCCACCGCTATCGAATAGCATCAGTTTAATTTTTCTATCACAAGACCAAATAAATAATTTTTTTAATGGACCAGAAGTTGCCGCTTTTAAACAAACTTGGGCAAAAATGTCAAACAACCATTGGTGTTCTATGCATGACTGTGAACGAGCTTCGGAAATAAAGATACGAATGGTGGCAACTTTTTTATTTGAAACTTAACATTCTCTTAACAGTTTTTGAGAAAATCGTAGGTGGAAATACAGACCGTCTGCGCAGATGAAACGGCAAAGTGAACGGTTTAAAAATTAGTATTTAGGCATTTGTTTCTTTATTGTTTTAAGTTATGTGTTAAGTGTTAGGCCCCATTTAAGGCAGATTTGATCATATACATTTTGTTCATGATAAGACAAAGAACAATGACAATGAAAAAGTAAATTTTTCTTTCCATAGTAAGAAAACGAACAAAAAAGTATTAAAAATTTGTTGTGCCATAAATAATAGTGTTCTTTTTTAGTCTAACCACTGTCTTGACTAAGATAATTCTTAAGACCATTTTTATAGGCAATATCATAAAAAATATGGCTTTTCACCCTATCTTGCTTACTTTTGAAGATATTTAAGATAAACCGTGCATACATTTTAATAACCTTATTTCTGATTAAACAGCCGGTAGACTAATTCTTCCAGTTGCATTAGACGTAACTTATTCATAGTAAATTTCGATGACATGCTCATTTTTGATGCTTCACAAATTTTACGCTTTCATTTTTCAAATCTAATTATATGTAGTTTCTATAAAAAATGAATTGTCTACAGATAATTTTCATGGTGACAAACTTGAGAGCAAGTTGAAGTAATAAAGCGATGAGCGTTACTTTAAAAAAATGAAAGAAGAGCATTTCAAAAATAGTTTCCGAAATATTAGGAATAAAGACAATAAATTTGCACATCGTTTATTATTTTGACTTACTTCATAACAAAAATATTTGAAAAAATGTACTTAATCTACGTCAATATAAAGTTTAAGTTTCTAACAGACCTAATTTCACAATTGAAATTTCACAACCTGGGCTGGTACCAAATATTAGTTAAACCAGTACAAAAGATACCAAAAAAATGCTTTTGACTTTAATTGCATCTGTTAAAAACTGTATATAATTGCAATTACTCCTGGGTGTTTATTCCACAGCAAATAACGTTACATATTACACATATTTACGGCAAATAAAAAAATATTTAGATAATACCAACATTGGTTCTATCAGTTACTCCAACCAAATCATTATAATTCATACTGTTTTGGCTTTGTTTTTCAAATACGTATTACATTTTATATTTTTTTAAAACTCCTATATATTTTGAAATTTATAAAATAAGCTCTGGATTAAAATAACACAGACTAATATGGCGACTAACGATGTATCACTTAGGTTGCGTTCAAACTATGGCTGACTACAGAAGTCGTAGAAATTTATATATACACTAGCTGTTAGACACTTTTTGTTTATTTCTACAATAGTGATTAATGTACAAAATCGGAATACAAAAATCCATAGTTGGTTTTTCCCTTTCTACGATACAATCTAATGGACAGATATACGTTCAGATCTATGCAACATGTATTTTTGACGGGATTCTGAGTCAAAAAGTTTTAAAATATATGTCTTTTACTGTTTTCAAGACATTGTATGTATTGATTAAATTTTTGTGATATCGACGTTATAGACCTATACTGTAATTCAAAATAATGTTGGCAAAGGCTTATCAAATCAAGGTTGCTTAATGACATGGGCCACTTGACACTATTGACAGTTGACTTTATCACTATCCTCCTTTCCCGGCCATGGTATAAGTATTTTTTTCAGAATCAGCTGCTCATTTTTTTTTTGTCACCATCTGTCAGAAATATGCTGAAATGTCCAAAATGGTGCACATTTGAAAATTCTGAGCCAATACGAAAGGCAACATCTTCTTTTTGTGGAGTAACATTAGTAGTCTTTTATTTGCATGAGGATCAGGTCACTTCTGAGTCTGGTCACATAATTCAGCAGTTTGTCATATTTTATTTACAACTGATCTAAAGTCAGAAGTAATCAGGTCAGATCCCCCCTTCCCGATGCTGATCCACCCCGCACAGGATACTCACTTCTGAACTTGTGGTTAGTTAAGTGGTGGGGTAGAATTACTGACGTTTTTGACAGTTTTTTTCGTCGAAATTTCAACTTTAAAATATTGAAGAATGAAAACAGTCCTACAAATCAAGAATATTCCCGTTTACAAACATTATTTGTACATAGCAACGAAATTTTATACAATTCCTAAAGGTGTATCAAAGTTGTCGTAATTTTCTTCTGGGATATAAAATGAATATAATAAATTTGTCTCAGGATCTCTTAAATTAACTGGTAATTGATTCATGTTTAAAATTAGCAAAAATTAACTTTTTAAATTGTCAAAACTGTCTTATTTTATTTGCTTTAAGTCAGGTCAATTTTGACCTGGTCAGATGTGACCCAAGTGAACTAATCCTCATTCAAATAAAAGACTACTATTAGCATAGTTTCATAGTAGTGGAATACTGAACAGAAGAATGTCAGTTTTTAGACATTCTAATGTCCAAACAGAAATCTTAAAGTCTTGATGTTTGTTCTGGGAAATCAACAAATACATACGCATATTTCAGAGATATAGGGGATGTAAAATATCTCAAGAGATACTGCCAATTTAGTGGAGCGAGAAAGTGAGGCAATATAATTTCCCTCATTGTAATAAAAACAATAGCTTTAAGTGGAGCTTCATTTAAAAAATCGTTTTTTTTTCCAAAAATCATTCCTAATTGTTTAACACAAAAAGTGGTACTTGCGGATGCAGAGACAGATGCAAAGGATTCTTTTTTTTTGTTTTTTCCTAGAATTTATCATTACTATTATTTTATTTTCTTAAAGTTTAGGATTACATATTTTATAGAAATCGCTAATTTTTGTGTTGTTTGACATGAATGCAAAAATCGGATGTATAACTGAAGTGGATGTTCTGCGGACGCGGAATCGAAAGCGGAGCTCCGTTACATCCCTACAGTAGATATAAAAAATACATAAATATATACAACAATTGTTGATGATTTTATAGAATTTTTTATATTACTTATTAGTCGAGTCAATGAAGTCTAAAAATCGTCAAAACCTCTTAATTCTCAGCAACAGCTCCGATTTTGATCATTCTTTTTTAAAATGTGTCTTTTTTAATACTATTCAAAATCAGAAACATCCCAAGTGGCGCAAATAATTATTTATATTGTTTAAACAATAATAGCAATATTTCCAAAAAAATATATTAAAAAATGTTTCTCACAGTCGGAGTTGATAATTATTTATATTGTTTAAACAATAATAACAACTCTGGCTGCTGGTTTCCAGGTCTTCTTCTGCGTAGACTTGGTTGAGTGCTTGACGTTTCGACCATCTTGTCGTGGTCTCCTTCTGAAGCGAAGACCACGACAAGATGGTCAAAACGTCAAGCACTCAACCAAGTCTTCGCGGAAGAAGACCTGGAAACCAGCAGCCAGATCACCAGCTCCGCGAAAGCCTTAGCACCAAAATAATAACAACATTTACAAGAAAAAATCTATTTTCTTTATTTTTTCCCGATATTCATGAAAAAGTTAATTTAGTCCAGTGTTTGAAGATTTTTCGCTCAGAATTCTTTCGGATAAAACCGATTGATGTGAAATTTGGACAGTAATTAGGAAATGGCTCATGGAACAAAAGTCATATAGTGCCGATGGGTACTTTTACCCTGGGGGTGGATGCCACCCCTTCTCGGGGGGTGGAAATTATTATGTAAGTAAAGTAACTGCAGAAATCGATAGAGGAATGAATTCTAAGCAATAAATGTTGAATGAAATTTTTTCGATGAGTCAATATCTTTTGAGTTATTCTTGATTGAAAATGTTGATTTTTTTTAACTGTATCTCTTTGCAGCTCCGTACAGTAATATTGTGCAGTACCTACCGGTTTCTAAAATTTGTACCGTAGCATTTTTTACGTATGTTCTTTGGTCTTTGAATTATTGTGAAAAAAATGAAAATTTTTTTAAAAATTTCAAAAATCATTTTAAATTTGAATCAAACTTTTTTTCAAATATAGACATCCTAAACTGGTCAAACTTCTAGAACATATTGTTAGTACTTAAATAAAGTAAATTGTAAATGGATTACGTTAAATTTCAATTCTTACGGTGAAGCCATTAGTTTCATTGCTGATTTTTTTCTCACAAAAAAAAGAGACAACCATTTTATTTTCATTATAACCGTTAGCTTTTATGCTAACGACTTTTACCAAAGTTCATTTTAAAGGTTTTTTCAAGTACTTTTAAAAATGTTTTCCTCCAAAAATTTTCCGTTTTTCCGTTATTTAAAGTTGAAAGGATCGAATTCAGTTCTCAACGAACAAAAAGTCACCTTCAACGAGCCATAACTTGGTTCATATTGCATCTACAGAAATAAAAAAACCAATCGATTTGTTATTTTATAGGCTTCATTTCAGCTTATAATTTTTTTGGTAAAACGTAAAGTTTTCGAGTTATTAATGAAAAATCGTTCTAAAATATGCATTTTTTAGATGAAAAATCAACATTTTCAATCGAGAATAACTCAAAAAGTATTGACTCATCGAAAAATTTCATAGAATATTTATTGCTTAGAATTAATTCCTCTATCGATTTTTGTTCCTTGAGCCATTCCCTAATTACTGTCCAAATTTCACGTCAATCGATTTCATCCGAGAGAATTCTGAGTGAAAAACCTTCAAACACTGGACTAAATTAACTTTTTCATAATATTGGGGAAAAAAACAAAAAAATAGATTTTTCCTGTAAAAACTGTTATTATTGTTTAAACAATATAGAAACATTTGAGAAACATTTTTTAACTTAAATTTTCAATAAAAACAACTCAATGTTTTACAAATATCGTGAAAGAAAAATTTTTTAAATATATTTTTTTGTAAATATTGTTATTGTTTAAACAATATAAATAATTAGTTGCGCCACTCGAGATGTTTCTGATTTTGAATAATATTAAAAGACACATTTAAAAAAAGAATGATCAAAATCAGAGCTGTTGCTGAGAATTAACCAGTGACTCGACTATATACCTCTTTTTATATTTCCTATACCTTCGAAATAGACTGTATGTGTTACTTAAGATGGACATTATTTGAAGGTTTTGACTACAAAAGGGAAAAAATACATGCAACTATAGAAAATCACTTTCACCTGTAAATATTTAGTGTGATATAAGTATGGGAAATATACTGAACCATATTTATACAAGAATGCCTTTTAAATATCAGGTAAGAAGCGATGTTCCACAAAGAAGCCTGGGTACTCGTGTATGTCAGAAAATTTACCAAATATTGAATTGGTTGAAGGCTAAGTCTGTAGAATTGCCAGATGTGACACCCACTGGTTATTTCCTGTGTGAATCTACAGCCAATGAATGGATAACAGTTGGTGGGTACTTCAGTCACGTTCGAAATATTTCCAATACTCTTAAGGTCCATAACATCGATTTCACAACGAAGCTATACATTGCGAATAAGAAAAGTTGATTTATAATATAGTCCAATCAATAGGTACTTTTTTTTGCAAAAATAGCGCAAGTCAATTTTTCTTTTTTAAAGTGTTCGTGTGCCACGACAAAACTGGTAAGGACCTTTATTGTTCAGCACTAAATTTTCTATAACTATAAATACAAATTTTCGTTAAGAGGCTTATTTTCGTAAGACTAACCATTTACGAGTTACATCACGTAAAAGTTTGTAAAAAGTGGTTTTATTTTATAAACTATTGAACATTAAATTGTCAAATAGCAATCTCACAAAACACAATTCTCTACAATGTATGTGATAGACGCCATTTTGAAGGACTACTAGTTTACAGACTACAGCCCATCAAAAGTTATAAACAAATACTTTTTCAAAATATCTCCTGAACTATTCATCATACACATCGTACACAATTTTGTAAAGCACTAAATTCTCTACAATTTAGTGCTCTGCAAGTTTGCAATTACATATTTTTATATCCAATCGTTAACGAGATATTTTGAAATGACTATTTTCTTTGCCGGGCCGTAGCTCATAAATTAGTAGTTCCACAAAATGGTGTCTGTATCAGAAATTGTAGAGAAACTAACGCTCTTTAAAGTTTCTATTTGACATTTTATTGTACGTTCAACAGTTTACGAAATAATCTACAAAAACTACTTTTTGAAAACTTTGACTAGCTGTAACTCGCAAACATTTAGTTCTAAAAAAAATGAGCCTGTGAAGGGATTTGTAGGCAATTTAGTGCTGAATAAAATAGTTCCTTACCTTTCTTGTCGTATTATCAATGGTTTGTGAGATATTTGCGTTTGAAGTTTTCGCAAAGATGGCGGCTAACCACCGCCGGCCCCACCAATTTGGCAAAATACTCAGCACACTTTAAAAATCAACTTGGAAAAGTTACATCAAAGTATATTTTAAAGCTTTTCGATTTGAGCCACATCAAAAATATATAGTTTCACTATGATGAACGTTAAGTCGCAAACTGTAACATGGATGACAAATGAAGAATTTCGTTCCCTCTGGGAAGATTTGTCAATATACAACACGACAGCCGTAATACGATGAGAGTTACCTTAAGCCCTTGATGTAGCTAAGAAAAGAAAGAATACCAATATATTAGAGAAATGAAAGCGTAGAAATAATAAGCTATGGTACAGAAGCAACTAAAAAGCAAATTGTATCGAGTAACGGCTACATAATAAATTTAGTAATAGAGCTGTACACTTGTACTTGAAGTCTAGTTATCCATAGAAGCTTGAAAAATTAAAATATGCATATATCATGGTGAACAATTTTCGGTTTATTTACATTGAATAAGATTCTGGTTATGCATGCTATTTAGTTGGCTTGCTTTATGTCGTGAAATATCGTTAGAATTTGTTAAATGAAAGAGAAAATAAACTCCAATATATGTGATGTCTTGCATGCCAGAAGATTTTTAGCTGCTTTCTCGATAACAAAAACTCTGCCTTTAAGCACTGAATAATTTCAATGCAAAATGGAATGTGTTGGAGAAAATATTAACCAGGTAGAGAATCAAACTCTTTGGAAACGAAAATAAAGTGCCTAAGAGACCCCAGTCGATGGCAGACTTGTTTCAAAAAGATTATTATTGTTATTGAAAATCAGGCAGTGCTGGTTTTAGGAGATTTTGGGCCCAAAGGCAAAAATTTGGGGCTCCTCATTTGTAGTGGATGAAATTGACTGTGTACACAGAGAGGGGGGGGGGGGGGATGCGCAAAAAATGATGCCCCTGCCACCGACCACTGCGGAATGTTCAAGGTCACTGGTTGGTATAAAGGATTCCACATATTCCCAATGGAAAATTTCCTGAAATTGCAATTTTTGTTATATCTTCTTTTGAAGTGCTAGAAATCGAGCACTTCAAAAACTGTCAATTGTCTGGGGTTGTATCCGTGTCTCAAGTTATACAACATACTGCAATTCCAGGAAATTTGACCTAAACCAATTTTCCATGTTATTAACACCATTTGTAGAGTCTGAGAGGCTTATAAATATTTAATCTGAATGTTCTGGTAATGTTTCAATTTTGTTTAGAAGAACAAGGACAGGAGATTGGACTGATGTTAACCCACGACATTACGCAAATGTATTTCAATAGGCATGATTAAAATACTCAGTGATTGATGATGGCAGTAAAAGATGCATTCAGGATGGTGCGATTTCTGTTACAAGTTTAATGTGTCCATTTTGGAGCCTTCTTTGAACCAGGCCCTAAGTGTCAGCTTAGACTCGCTTAATGTATAAAACAGCACTGAATTCAGCATACTGAAAATATCTGTGTAAGTTTAAAGCCTGACACCTTTTTTTTAAATTAAGTCTGGAATATCAACGTTTATTATTGATCATAAACAATTCAAAATATGAATATCTGCTGTGGGTTTTTATTCAAATAGAATACTTCTAATAAATATTTTGTGGCATAAAAATGAACTAAAATAATGTAGAAGCACTAGCGAAAAGCATATAGTAGCTATTTAGGCAATATTATAAAATTCTTAAAAAATTTTTACAATTACCCCAGAAAAAATCTCCAAAAAATAGTCATTTTCAGTCGATTTATCACATAATTATTTAATTTTTTAGAGGTGACTGCTCACGTGCTCACTTAAAATAAAATGCAAGTTTGTATAACAAAATATCTTTATTATATGAAACTAGAAGAAATATCTATAAAGCTTTGAAGAATATAATAAATTTTCTAAGATATTTTTTTATATTTTGTCATTTTGACAATACCAGTAATGTTCCGGTAAAAAAACACTTTCAATTTACTGCAACGTTCTGTTTTGGCTCCTAATTTATTACATATATCTTTAAAATTTGACACAAATTTGATGCCCCCTTTGGCAGAGAATAGAAACTATTACTAAGCAACAAAATATCTAAAACTTGTTAACCCTAACATAGTACTGACTAATTTCTTCAGGAACAAAGCAGTTAGAACTTGCTAACTTAGTTGAGCATCGCTAATTTCCATTTATATCAAAGTGTTTGCTAGCCTTCAGCCTAAACGCAACCTAAACATCTACTTACAAAAAAAAAAGACCGCCTAACTACTGCGTACGTTTAATATTACTACAGCAGTTGGTGCAGTCAAAACAACATTGCTATCTCTTACTACTGTTCCATTGCCAACCTCTATCTACTGCCATTTGGTCTTGCAGTCGCTTCACTTCGTCCAGCAATTTTGTTTTTTCTTCTAGCAGCCGCACTACTTCATCCTGGGACGTTTTTAGGCAAGAGCGGAGGATGTCTGTCTCCTCTTTGGTTTTACGCAATAAGCGGTTCTCCTCTGATACCCTCTCGAAGGCTTGCAGGCGTCGCTTCAACTCCTCATTGTCTGCTGACAGTTGTCTGTTCACCTTGGAGGTATTTTGCTCCAACTCTTGAGCTAGGAAGAATAATTTGTAAAAAAATCAAGATTTAAAAAACAGTCCTAATAATTATTCATTTTCCATATTTTGGCAAAACCTACTATCTTTAATTTATACTCATATATATTTCTGTTTTTGGAAGCAGAGATAAAATACATAAATCTGAACCAAAAGAAGACAATTGAAAACTATAGAACAGTTCACATACAATCGGATATTCCAAAATTATTAGATTACTTAGGTAGTAATCAAAAATTTATCATGGGATTGTAAAAACATGATGGGGTATTTTCCATTTTTTTTTAAATTCAGTTTTGGTGATATATATCAAGTGACGATATTATGTTAACAATTACTGCATAATCAATTTAAACCAGAACAATAATTTCTTAAATAAAAATAAGAAACAAGAATACACCCGTCTAGACACAGATTTTAAATGATTTTATTTAGCGGAAAATAATTTAACCAATAATAGACAGCTTTCGCTTAGACTGTAACTATCTTATATGAATGCCAAATTGCGTATTTACATTACATTATTTTACCTATAACACTTTTATTTTGCTCAATATCTTAAAAATCAATAAACATTATATACATATATTTAGGAGGAATTAAAAGGTATTTATGTTTGTTATTACTTAGAAGTTATTTTAAAAATGTACACAAAACTCGCGGCGAGGATTATGTGGCAACATTGTATAAAAACGGCTCTGCCTCTTTTCCAATTTTGCTTGCATGCTGTCAATTGTCACTTCTTGTCACAATACAAGTGAAAGAGGCATATTTGATTAGATTTATTTGTTGTTTGTTTATGTGACGTTTGATTGTTATTTTATATTTTATCAATAAACTATTAAGATGGAATTGAATTTTGTGAAAGGAGATTCATCCAATTTGCGCAAAGTTGATTATGACATGATATATTCTTCTATAAACAAAATTTGGATTTTTGAAGAGATGGGATCAGAAATGTTGGAAGCTTGCCACCAAGAGCTGTTTTCTTTCGTGCTGAACAAAGTGAATACAATCAGTAAGTAACCAATAGAGATTAATATTTTATGATTATTTTTTTTAATTATTATTATTATAATTTTTACCTGCTACGAGCGACGAAGTAGAAGACACAGATGAAGTCTTATTTGGAGTAATGTGAAAAACACCATCCTCAGTCCGCGTTATGTATAGCTGAGTAATGTTTAGATCTATCGGCACGGGACCAGGTGAGGTTATGTTAACTGGAGGTCGGTCCTCGTTCAAATGAATTTGTAAGTTTTCGACGGATATCTGGAAAAAGTAACACATGACCGAACATTTCATCTTAAACTGGTCAAGAAACCTGCTAGTGTATAACCAACAGTTTCCTTTTAGTATAGTATTTCCAATGTCAGTTGGAATGCTAGAAAAACATTCGACAAACAGATTTATTCATAATAGTTCATAATTACATCCATATTTCTGTGCTATTCCACCGCAGGTAGATGTTATACTCTGGTCCTAATGCTTCAGACACTGTTCCAACTTCCAACTGACATTAGAAATACTATAACTAACAAAATTCACACACTATGTATTTATTATATTGAAGTTGTTATTCTATTCTATTTTAACATTTAAAGAAATAATCAGTTTGAATCGACAATCTGAAACATTGTGAATTCAGAAGCTTCTCGAACATTCCATTAGATCAAACCAAACGAAGTACTTTGCATACCTGCATAGGAATCGGCACTGGTATAATTTCATCTTCTGCTAAATCTGCGAGACCAGTCACGGTGCTCATGTTCAAAGTCAAGGCCAAATCTCGAACTTCTATCGTCAACATGTCCTTAAAGAGCCTCATCAAGTTCTCTCTGTTGGTAAAATCCAAGTCTATCATGGATTTAGAACTGGGAAGCATCAAGGTGTGATCCAGTCGTAACTTAACCTTGGAACTGGCCGTGACGTTTGTGGCGCTGTCAGTCCAAGCTCTAGATCTGGTACTAAATTTACTCTGTCAAACAAAAGAGAATAAAACACTTGCGATGTGAAGCTAATGCTAAATGTGTTCAACCCAAGCTGATATGTAACAAGAACCAGGTACCAGAAGTTAGCAGAAATAGGAAACAAAATGTTTCATAAGGTAGCAAAAGATAGTGAATTCTAATGCAGAAATTTTTTTGTTTGTTTATTATTATATTTCTAAGTTTTTATTCGAGTCAAACACTAATATTGTGTTAATTTTTGGGGCTTAGTTTCAGGCATTATTATTTAAAATATGATTGTCATTTGTTACTTTTTAACTATAATTTCAAACAAACAACAGCTGAACAGACTCAAGCAATCTGTTAAACTATTGTACTAGGATTACAAATTACCATAATAAGTTGTGAACTGAAAGATATGTCCTGACAAAAACGTGACAATATTAGAAGAGGAAAAATCTAAAAATTTTTGAAATTTTCCACAAATAATATATCTTTAAACAATACAATTTTCATGTAAGAAAACATATTTTTGCTGGTTCTTGTCCTTCTAAAGGTATCCTAGTATTTCACTATGAGTATTTCTAAGAAATATTGCTTCTTACATTTATTTATTTTAATATTCACCAAATATGGGTAACAATTTCCAAAGAAAGGTTCTATTGACTTAGTCTTACAACAAAAAGGTTAGTTTATTTTATGGTGACCAACAAATATGTTTAAGTGTAATATCGAACTCTATACATACCAGAATAAGAGAAAAGTAGAGTGAGATTGCAGAAACTTTAGAAAGAGAAAAATAAAATGGGGAGGAAGCTTCTGCATAGTTTTTAGCTGTACAAAAATAAAATGGTATAAGTTAAATTCTCTCGTAGACGTTCAAAACTAGTCCAGTAATTATAATTCGTCTGATCCCCACGAATCCGCTGTGAGCTTTCACTGCCATCATCTAACAAGAGTTAAAAATTTGGATGTTATATTGCCTTAAAAAGCATTTCAAAGTATTTAGTCCTGACAAAAGAAATGAGAATTTTCATGATAGTCTTAGAATTTTGAAATTCTGACTGCGTGAGATTATTCGAACTAAATAATGTATGATGTGTACCAAAATTTAGTTAATTCCAGCAACTGGTTCAAAACTTGATCCTATATATTCGTAAATGCTGGTCGAATGCTTTTTTAAATGGTCATTCGGCACTTACCAGGATTGCCCTGATCTACCATTACAGTATGTACAGTTCATAGTGGATCCTCTATTGAGTATGAGGTCAGACTACATGGTACCAAAAATTACATTTAACAAGCTGTTCACTATCACCATTGGAGATAGTAAGGACTGGATGACAGAAGCTCCTGATGCTTTATGCAAAGGCCTGACCTGGTATACTGACAGGTTCAGTATGGAAACAGAAGCTGAAGTAGGAATACATGGTGAAAAGCCAAAAGCGAGTATAAGCCTCTCTCTTGGACAGCACTCCACTGTGTTCCAGACAGAAATTATGGCTATACTCGAGTGTGTACACGAGAATGTCAAACGACGATATGTGAACCAGCACATCTCAGTTGCATCGGACCTCCGATTAAAGAACTTATATCTAGATACATAATGGCTATCTTTTCTTCATATACCTTATTTGCTCCTAACATAGTCACATTATATGTCCATTAAAATGGATAGATGAACATCACATCCCATAGGCAACAGTGGCGGGTATGTTTAGAAGGGAAAATGTACAATATTGTACATATTTTATGTAATAATTGTTGGTTAACCTCTATGAACATAACCTCGGATTTAAAAAATATAATAGGTAGAGATGTTTTATTCAAGGGAAATATGTGTTGAAAGGATATTATTTATAATATTATTATTACAACTGTAAACTGAACGCCATCATGTTACGACTATGACCTACTTACTTATGAAACGACCGATTTTCTTCTTTTCTAAACTGCCTTCTGCAAACGGTACAGCACTTCAATATGTAGCATTAAATTTTCACTAAACTGTGTAAATATGAATAGAGAATATCACTTGGGTATTAAGCAAATCACAACTTAAAATAAAATTACTTTTTCATCACTTTTTGGTCGGAGAACACGAAAAACATTTATTGACGTTAATGGCGGACACTGTCAAACTGACATTATGATAATCAAACTGAACTGATCATGTAGAAAACTGCCGCGAATAGGCCGATGGGCCAATCAGAAACTTATGGGAAGAAGTGCCTTAGATTGTGAGTCTTTCAGCAACAAATAAATCAATGCCATTATGTATCTAGATATAAGTTCTTTAATTGGAGCATCGAACCATCAGGCGGCACTAAAGGCACTGGCTTCTAAAATAGTGTGTTCCAGACTGATTTGGGGCTGCCATGAGAGTTCAACATTCTGGATGAGCAGAACAGAGTAAGACTACTCTAGGTGCCGGGACATACCAGTATAGAGGGCGATGAAAAAACTGATAAACACAAAAGGCTCAAGAGTAAATACGACCACTACTGAAGAGATATTCCAGGAAATGGTAACTCCTATCAAAATATTGTATAGGTACAAAATTGTAGAAAATTTTATGCACGTTGTTTTTTGTGACAAAAGTTTTTGTCCATCTTTTTTAGTTTTTGTGTTAAATGACAAAAACAACATTGGCAACAGTTTTTTTCAATATATGGCCGCCATTTTGAAAGTACAGCCAATTTGTTTTTTAGGACATGTCTTAAATTGTTCCTTAGGCTTTAATCCTTATGAAAAACATTGTCCCCAAGGATCGGGCGGGGGTGCACGTACAGCTAGGGAGGGCTCCCCGACTAACAGGATCCAGTTGAGAACCATAACAGGTCTTCTGATAGGGCACTTTCCTTTTAATAAGTACCTCCATTTACTCATAAAGTTTGCTGGCGACCTTAACTGCAGATTGTGCGGTAAGGTACTAGAAATTGTGGAACATATTATATACGACTGAGAGGCATTGGACCGCAGAAGTTATATTATTTACGGGCAAACACAAACAGACCCGGAAATGTATCGCCTTGTCAGTGGTACAGGGATATTAAAATGGGCAGTGTAAACTAAGACAGGGACAACACAATAAGCCCAGGAGGCTGCAGTGCCTTCGGAGTATTTTACAGACGAGCCCCAGGAGGAGGAGTTTTAGTCAGAGTCTGACACTCGACACATTCCAGCTAGGATTTGCAATACCGGTTAGCCGGTTAACCGGACAAAATACACATGATAATAATTACGGGTTATTTTAATATTTTACCAGTTATTCTGGTAAATTCTGAACTTAACGATATGTCACTATTCAACGTTTCTATTTATGTCAGTGACTAGTATTCACTATATACAGAGTGCCTGTCCCAACACAGCATTTTTAAAAATAAGTAAATAATATTATAAAAAGTAAAATCCAAACACCAAGCCCTAATAAATACAAGAGAGACATTGACAATATCTTGCGACAGGAAATTGAATATTTCACTGCCGCAAATATCCGCGGAATACATTTAGAAGTATGTTATTACCAATTCTTATTAACCTACCAATATAGATTGAGGAAGGGCATCTTCAGCTGGTGGTATTCTATCCACAAATATCAGACTAACAGATGCTTTGAAAAACTAACCGTTTTTTAAATATATTGTATTTTTAGATTAGGTATTCAGTAAATGCCCTATTTGAGTTTAAGTTTATAATTTTTGTTATTTAAGTTGATATTTTTGTTATTTACAAAATTTTATTTATCTAAATTTATTTCATTTATATTTTTTCCTTTTGATAAAAAACCTTTTGTTTCTTCTTCATTATATTAATTATACATATATAAAAATGTTTTTTGTTAAATTCAGATAATTTTGTACATAGAAAAAAAAAACAATTGCCATTTTCACCACCCTAATCATTCATTCTAAAAATTACCGGTAAATACCGGTTAACCGGTTATTTACATTTTTATTTACCAATTTACCAGTTATTAAAACTTTCGGTAAATTGCAAACCCTAATTCCAGCCATGGGGGTTTCCCCTCCTCGAAAAAAAAAATGTACAGTTCATTATTAAACACCCTGTATATAAATAAAGAACTCTTCTACCACTTCGACCAAATTACAAATTTTTATTTGGAGTCAGTCAGGATATTGACAATGTACTGAAAGATATTTATTCTCAAAAGATGAGTAAAATATTTGTGTATATAAGAAATAAACCAATCTTAACGAGTTAGATTCCTTTAAAAATATTAGTAACTATCAATTAGCCAGTATATTTTGTAGAGCTGAATTTATTCATGGTGGAACCTTGATACTAGTCAAAAACGATTTAAATTATAAACCTCTATGTCATTTAAGTAATCTCTCGTCCGAAAAAGATTGTGAAATATCAGCCATAATGGTAGAAAATTTTGATATCATTGTTGTTAACATTTATCGGTCCCCAAATGGAAGTCTCATTAGATTCTTTGATATCCTGGAAAAGTTATTGAACAAAATAGATATAAAAAAAAAGGTAATACTCTGCGGTGACTTTAACATAAGATTTAATACATCCGACTCTGCTAATTTGACTTTAACAGATTTACTAAAAATATTCGGATTAGAACAAACAATCTTTGAAAATACCCGAGTAACAAATTGCATTGATAATATCTTTACAAACTTTTCAATAGATGATTACAACGCGTTTAACCATGAACCACTATTGTCGGACCACCTAAGTCAGATTTTGGAGGTACAGATAGAAGTTAATAAAAAATTGTATGAGCACGAGAAATTAATTAGACCTATTACAGAAACAGGTAAAAATAAATTTCATGGAATTATGTCTAGCTGCTCGTGGGAGTTCATCACCGACCATACTCTCAACATCAATGAAAAATTTCAAGTATTTTTAAATACTACTCTACAGGCCTACAATATCTCTTTTCCTGAAAGGTTAGTACGCTTTGAAAACATAAACTCGTCGAAAGTTGCATGGTATACAGACGATCTAAGGCAAATGCGAAATCATTTACAATTTCTAAATGAAGTTTGCAAACGGCACAATACTGAGCAAAATAAAAAAATTAGAAATGATTTCAAACTAACATATAAAAATGCTTTAAAAAATAAACGAATCCAGTCAAATGATAGCTACATAAAGAAATCTGGAAACCCGGCAAAAACTGTATGGGAAATAATAAACTCCTCGAGGAAACAAAAAATGTCGCAATCGGAATTAACTATTAAACCGAAAGATTTCAATAACTTTTTCGTCAGTGTTGCGGGACGGGTTACTGGTGGTCTCCCGCTACTAGATATTGATCCATTACAATATGTTAAACAGATAGACACACCTGAACCTTTTGCATTTCGCGAGGTCACGTACATTGAGGTAAGACACATTTTAAATTCTCTGAAAAATAGTAACAGTAAGGATATATACGGCTTAAATATAGCTCTAATCAAAACTATAAAAAACCATATTATAATTCCATTAACAAAATTAATTAATGAAAGCTTACGGACCGGAGTATTCCCAGATTTACTCAAGATCGCGTCGGTTATCCCAGTTTTCAAAAAAGGTGATCCAGAGGACATTAATAATTATAGACCGATTTCTCTTCTCCCTATTTTTGCAAAAATTTTCGAAAAAATTATGAAAATTCAGATCACTGAATATCTAGAGAAAAATAAAATATTATATAAATTCCAATTTGGTTTCCGTAAAAATCTATCTACAACAGATGCTATCATTAAGTTTACCGATTATACCTTAGACTGCTTTGAAAAAGGATATTATTCTGCCTCCTTGTTTTGTGACCTCAGCAAAGCATTTGATTGTGTATCCCATGTCTTGCTGATCCAGAAATTAAACAAATACAACTTTAACAGGACAAGTATCCAACTTATCAAATCCTATCTAGAAAATCGTATGCAATCAGTCAGATTAAATGGAATATCTTCTGAGGTGTTACATATAAATTCGGGAGTTCCACAGGGTTCAATTTTGGGCCCAGTTTTATTCCTGATTTATATTAATGATGTGCCAAATGCCTTCGAGAATGTCAATTGCATCTTTTATGCAGATGACTCGACTTTACAAATCTCTGACCCTAACTTAGAGAACTTAATATTAAAATGTGACAATGTATTATCTAATGCAAAAAAATGGTTTACACCTAATGCTCTTGCACTTAACGAAGAGAAAACTGTAAAACTTATTTCAAGTACTCGCGATTTGAGAAATGTACCAAATAACCCCACTTGTACAAAGTTTCTAGGTGTCCTTATTGATCCATGTTTACGATGGAATGACCATGTTGATTATCTTGCTGAACAACTATCTAAAGGTATATATGCTCTTAGACAATTGTCAAATACAGTTTCGTCGGATGTATTAAAAACTGCGTATTATGCATTATGTCACTCTCGACTATCTTATGCCATTCTCGCCTGGGGGCATTCTTCTGGTAGACATAGAATTTTTGGTCTCCAGAGGAGGGCAATCAGGATTGTGGGTGGTTTGGGATACCGGGATGACACCAAACAACTCTTTATTTCACTTAAAATACTCACCTTACCTAGCATTTACGCGTTACAATGTATTACACATGTCCATGATAACTTACCTACTTTTAACACCCATGCTGACTTTCATCACTATGAAACACGTCGTAGAGATAACATAAGAACTGAGTACACAAGGCTAACTAGAGGGCAGACTGGTGTTAATTACCATGGTATTAAATTATACAACTTATTAGATGACCGTATTAGAGTTTTACCTAAACAAAAATTTAGATCCACAATAAAAGGTTTTCTGTTAAAAAATGCATTCTTCTCAAATGAAGATATAGTGAGAGAAATTGTAAATTGTAATTTTACTTAAACTTATGTTCTGTGATATGACAAACACTATATTTTTTTTTCTGTTTGATTTTATATAGCTTTTTATTCCATTTATTACAATTTCGGCCATTTTTACATAATTTTAAATCTATTGTATTGTGTTTTACCTATTTGTAAGTGTAACTGTTTGACGTGTGTACAATTTTTTATAAATTTTTAACATGAATAAATCTATCTATCTATCTATCTATCTATCTATCTATGTAATTTTTGCCCTGTGGATTCTGGTTGGCTGCAGACATGTTTGGGGTATGTGTATTACTTAACATGAATAAATTTGTTTTGATTGATTGACTGAAACATTGTTAGGGCTTATTTCGGTATGTAAAGAGTTCCTTCAATGTTGAAGCTACTGCGACATTCAGCCATGCACTAAATTCATGCACCAAGCTTTTAGTTGCATATCGATTGAATGAAAAATATAAATTTTATAAAAACCACAATATTTTTCTTTAATATGAATCGCAGTGCTTACCTTAATATTCCTGATATTCAGCATAAAATTTTACAGCTAAAAACTATATTTCAGCTTTAGTGTCAGCTTTCAGCGGTTGCATGCATAACTATTTAGGAGCTTTCAAGTTGTATAAAATGTACAATTTACTGAGTATGAAATCTTTGACCATCATAAAATGTTAGTAAAACCGATAAAATATACCTAAATAATTTAGAGCTTTATTTCTTTAAATTCTGCAAAGGTAACATGCAAGCAAAATGCACAAATGTAAAATGTAAAGTCAATACCTTTTTTGCCTGTGTGACACACAAAACATTCAGAAGCATGCAAAAAATATGAGAAAATATGTGAAAAGTACAATTTGTATACAAAAATTCAGAAATAATAAAAAAAATGTTTGTTTCTCGAGATTTTTCTTTGCTTAAACATTTAAATATATATCTTCTTGCCAGTTAATTAAAATCATTTGCGCTAATTCTCGGGTTTTCCAAATGTTTAAATAAGACTTCTCGTGTTATCAATAAGTTTTATAAAACACTAGTAACAAACTGCATAAATTTACATTGGACAATTACATAAAAATGATGACAGATTAAATGATGCAAAGAACAAAAACAATGTTATTCGTCCCTCCACAATATGACAATTAAAAACATTCAAGTATGTCACATAATTACGAAGGTAAGACACCAGATCTTGTTGCCGACTTCATTACGATTTTATTCTTTTTTAATTTCAATATTTAAGCCTGATAACTAGAAAATGAAACTAACATCCTGTATAAACTATTAGTCCAGTCAAAACAATGTTTAACCTCCTGAAAAATCCGAAAGTTTTGAAACTTCGCATACTTATTTAAAGGTACCTAAGAATGAATATACCGAAAGTCCTTATGAATATGAGGCGAGCTCTAGCGGCAATTAGCGAAAATAGGGCACTTTCTTTGGTTTTTCGTTAATATCTCGAGAACCGTTGGTCGGAGGCAAAAGTTGATTATATACATAATTAAGGCTTATCAAATTTGCTACAAAAATGATTATATACATTTTTCTCATATTCCCAATGGTTCCCGAGTTATAGGCGCTAAAAGGGAGCGTTTTGTGAAAAACCACGCTAGGGCGATACAATATGGCATTTCTAATAATATTTGACAATAATAAGTTACTAAATTAAATATAGTACTTACAATGCCTACTCCGACGAGCCGCTACTGCTATAGCCCCACCCCCCCCACTACCTTTCCTTCCTTCCACAACTAAAACGGCACGGAGCTGCAGTTAGTTCCAGTCAGGCTTCCCTGCTGCATATCGAAAAGGAAAACTTTCCTGTTTCAAGTTATTCAAGAAGCACGCTGTACTGCAAGGTATTGCTGACATATTTAACAGCCCAAGTTCATCCCATGAGGCTGTAGTTGCTGCTGGAAACAAAATATTCCTTGCATTGTACAATGCGCCCAAAAAGCAAACCTCTCTTAACATATACCGTTACAATGCTTTCACCAAATCTGTATCCAATGCTAAACCCGACCTTTCTGCTCTGCCGCTCACAGAAGGAGCAGCAAGACAGCATGTTTTTCGAGTGTACCACCAAATTCAATTTTGGCTTGGGAATGAACTTCCTCCTGTACAGTGGGGTTGGAAGGTGGAAAGCGATGTGAGAATAGATGTGGCTGTCGAAAGGCAGGAATGTCTACAAGTATTTGTCACAACTACCATGGCGAATGCTTGAATGGTGTTACTTCCAACCTCGAAGAAGACTTTGATGACCCTGATGATCCCGATGTCATAAACCTTGAAGAAGCAGATCATTCAGTGCAAATAACAAACACTGAACATTTGGTATATAAAGGTCAAAGCAATGTGCTTGCTGGAACCAGAAGTCAGGTGAGATTGCACATTTGTATTTTTTTTATTATTAATTTACCTTGCAATAGTATACATAAATCGGTTGTCATGTTCATATGTTGTTTTACTGGTCGCTTACTACTTTCTTATATTTACTTCTTCTGTTTTATTTATTTCTTATATCCTTTCTTTTACTTACATGTTTTTATTTGTATAATGGTTCTCTCACACCTTCATCTCATGCATACTTACCTATTGTTTCAGGCAGCAAGTGTAGAAGCTGGCCAAGATAATCAAATTGCAGGGCCTTCTACCAAGAAGCGATTCAGAGCTGATTGATTTTTCTGTACAAAATTTTCCTTGGAATAACTTCAGGATTTTGTTTGTTCATATATTTCATTGTTTAATATACCTACATCATGTGCCTCATCAATATACATCATAAGTAACATACATCATGTGCTTTTTATACAAAGTTGTGAAGTTATCAATTATCCTTAGTATACAAAAATGTAGGTAAACCATCTGTCAAATATTATTAGAAATGCCATATTGTACCGCCCTAGCGTGGTTTTTCACAAAACGCTCTCTTTTAGCGCCTATAACTCGGGAACCATTGGGAAAACGAGAAAAATGTATATAATCATTTTTGTAGCAAATTTGATAAGTCTTAATTATGTATATAATCAACTTTTGCCTCCGACCAACGGTTCTCGAGATATAAACGAAAAACCAAAGAAAGTGCCCTGTTTTTGCTAATTGCCGCTAGAGCTCGCCTCATATTCATAAGGACTTTCGGTATATTCATTCTTAGGTACCTCTAAATAAGTGTGCGAAGTTTCAAAACTTTCGGATTTTTCAGGAGGTTGGGTCATTTTTTGAGGTATTATAATAATAATAATAATAATAATAATAATAATAATAATAATAATAATAATAATAATAATAATAATAATAATAATAATAATAATAATAATAATATATTTTATTTCTTTCATTCAAATGTATAAAATACACTAACAAAAGAAAAAGTCAAAAAAACAAGTAAATATATAACAAAAATAAATATGTACACACAAACACACATACATGTATATACATATATATATGGACTGGACTGGATTATATATTGTAATGGAAGAAGCAATAGCACATACATAGGTCGATCAAAACAATACTTACAGAAAAGAATAAACACGCATAAATTACAACTCAACAGAACTCATTAAATATGCATTAGAAAATAACCATACCTTTTACTTCAATAATCCAAATTCACTTATTTGAATTATCTTTGATAGTGGTATAACAATCCAAAACGTTAGAAAACTCAATGATTTTATTTAAGCATTCGAAAAAACCCAAGATTAGGTCAAACGTTTTGAAAATCTATGAGACATTAGGACAGTCTCCAATTGAAATTTACGTAAATACTTGCTAAGAATATTAAACATAGTCAGGTCCGACTTTTTTTGTATTCAATAATTTGCTGATTATGTAAAAAGCCAAACTTTGCGTCGTCATTTAGCCTGTTCTATTTTTATTCTTTAGAGTAAAAAAGTGAATCGTAAAATAATTTCGGTTGAGATAACCATTAATTCAGATAGTTTAATAAAATATACTACATTTAACCTTTATACAATTTTGATATATGATTCAAAATACTAAATATGTAAAAATGTATTGTAATAAATAAATCCAAAAAAAGCAAAAAAGTAATATGCAAATTCGGTATAAAACTTAACAAAACAAAAATGACTGCCTTGTGAGAAATGTGAAAAAAAAATCAAAGAAAAATAATTTATAAAAAATCACATACCTGAAATTCATCCCAGGGAATAGACGAACAGTCCTCGGTGGATAAATTGCCAACTTGAACTTTAATCGAAGATGAATATCCCACTGATTGTTGTAGAAACTCCACCTTGTTTAATTTAAATGTTGACACAGATACCTGTAAAAGGTTGGTTAATGCCATCATTGTTTGTCACAAAAAAAGGTGTAAAATCTCATTAAATAGGTATACGATGACGTTAGCAATTATTACATTGATGTGAAGTATACAGTGTCAGAAAATTTTTCATTTGGGTCGGCAATGAGAGCAAGCGAGAGCAAAGCAACTAGGCTATTCTTTTTTATCGTATAACACATCCTACCCGTGCCACCTGCTTTCCCCACCACATGTACGTGGGCAGCTCTGTCTGAGGGAAATGTAAAGAATTATTTGACTCGTTTTGAAAGTATAACGAGTTAAATAATTTTAGTTATTAAAGCACGTAATAATATTACCTATACTGAACAGAGCCAACTACATCCTTTGAATAAATGGTACTGAAATTTTTAATAGCAATGATGTACGTGTTTTCTTAATAGCGCGTCATTATTTGCTCCCTCTACTAGAGTACTGGTACACGCCTTTATTGTAGGCGGTCTCTCAAGCCGTTGAAACTATGCCTGCCACCCAAATCCAAAATCTTCCGATACTGTATTATTGACAAAGTCATAAATTTGCCATGAAATGTTTCCTTTGGCCCTACTCGTGTATTAAAAATTATCTCTAAACGCAGATATTTTCCTGTTTTTGAAAGCACTAAGACCAAAACATAAATCTGGACCAAAAGAAAACAAAACAGTTTGCAAGCCTTGACAATGCCAATGAAATTTCGTAATATTAATAAAAATATAGGTGTGGTAAAAATTTGAAAACTATTTTTTTATCTCCATTTCCACCAATATTTTGAAATTCCATCATCGCTGCGGAGACTGAAGATGTCACTTGAATTGGCTAAAATTTTAACCACGAACTATATGCCCTAAAAGACAACTTCTAAGGGGGTATATTTTTAAATTTAAAAAATAAATGTTTTTTTTTGGCCTAACCTAACCGATACTCTCTCTTATACTAACCAAATCTTTTCTCCTGCAACTGCTCGTCGCTGAATGTTCACTGGTGGACGTAACCGTGCTCTCCTCCTCTATCACCTCAGAAGCCTCCTCAACTCTCCCGTGGTCATAGGCGAACTCGTAAACTAAGAACATTAGATCTATCCCGGGAACATCGGCATCACAGTTGATCATAACGAATTTTTCTGAATCGCTGGAAGCATCACTTCTTATCGAAATTGTATCACTGGCATCGTCTGGACTGGGTTTTAAAGCGCTATCTAGAGAAGACATTAGGTTGGTGAAGCCTTTTTTCATGGAAGTAAATCCTAGAACAAAAGTACGACGTCTTTGAGATTTCTTCAAACAATTTTGTGGAATTTTCACCAAGCCCAACTGGAATCTATGACTATCAATTAAAACAATTGACAAATGTAGGATCTTGGAGTCTATTCTCGAATCTCTATTAGCAAGAGTAGCATATTACTTTGGAAAAATGTCTACCGAAATTTGCACGAACTTAAAAATATGTATTTTTCGAACGTCACATATATTACAATTTCCAGAAGAATGTGCAAGACATTGAAGACATTCTCTCGCATGCGAATTAATGACAATAGCAAAGTTTTATAAAAAGAGCTAACTTAATGAAGCAAATATGCTTGCTGCAATTGAAAACTTAGCACATCAAGAAGATGCAGAGCAATATAGATGAAGGTATTACAAGAAATATAATCCATTTGAACTTAACGATCGGCAGTTTATAAATAGTACAGTTAACGAAGGAGTAGTAGGAGGGGGGGGGGGGGGGGGGGGGGAGCGGGTGTAAAGGTCTTTTTTTTTCGATTCTTTGCTTATAACTCGGAAACGATGCGTTGTACAGGAAAAATTATTCAATGTAAAATTAAACTTAATTAAATTTCTTACAAGAATGTCTATATTCATTTTCTTCTTATGTGTTATAATTTGCAAGGTATTTGCCAGCGAAAATCGATAATTAATAAATAAATTAATTAGGTATGATATTTTTCTATCAAAGCGGTTTACCATGGTCTACAATCTTTATTTTACAACACTCTACGTATTTACTAATGTAATATTTTGTCGAAATCTATACATTTCCTTAAATATACAGTGTGACTCACTTAAAATGAAGATACCCTTATAACTTTTTTATTTTGTTTCCGATTTGAATCAAATCTTACTCAAGTATAGAACAAATTAGGATCTACTTATGACCAGAACAACATTCGCCTGCTACAAAGGTAAAACCACCTGCTGTACCAAAATATGCGGAAAAAAATAAACACATTTTGAATGTTAATAATTCTAAAAAAATACATTGGATCGTTGCCAAAAACGTACATACACCAAAATTTGATTTGGTTATTGACAGGGAATTTCTCATACATAAGCTCATCTGGCAACGGGGATCCTCAGTTTCCGCAATTTGTGGTGGATACGTGAAAATCGTCAAGAACCACTATTATGATTTTTAATTTTTTTTCCGCATATTTTGGTATCACAGGTATATCAGGTGGCTTTGCCTTTATAACAAGCGAATGTTTTTATGGTTATAAGTAGATAAAATTTGTTCTATACTTGAGTAAAATTTGACTAAAATCGGAAACCAAATAAAAAAGTTATAAGGGCATCTTCATTTTAAATGGGTCGCACTGTATATTTAAGGAAATGTATAGATTTCGACAAAATATTACGTCAGTAAATACATTGAGTGTTGCAAAATAAGGATTGGTAGCAGACCACGGTAAACCACTTTGATAGAAAAATTTCAGATATTTAATTAATCTAGTTATTAATTATCGATGTTCGCTGGCGAATGAATATTTCGGAAACTATAACACACAGGAAAAAAATGAATATAGACATTCTTGTAGGAAATTTAGTTTTAATGTTTTAAAGTTTAATTTTTTATAGAATACTTTTTTCCGTACTCATCTTTTCCAAGTTATTAGCGAAGAATCGAAAAAGTGGCCCTTCCCCCCTCCCCCCCTGAAGCGGCTGGGTTAGTATGTTTACCTTCTAACTACCCCCGACACATTCCAGAAGAGGAAAATTCTCCCCCTCCATGCCCCCTTTTGGGTATTCATTGACTGGACTAAAGTGTTTAGGTTAAGTAAAGATTTAGAAATAAATGTAATAGAATAGGTTAGACCATTCCACACCCGTTTGGGTATATGTAAAGAACCAATAAAGACATCTATCTGTCTATCTATTTATACAAAGGTGAACGCGAGCTTCCGCACTAAGTGTAAAAATGAGGGTAAGGCTAATAAAGTATTGTAAGTTATTATGTCAAATTGGCTTACAAAATCAATCTAAATGAGGAAATCATTATTTTAGCGTTGCATCTGGGTTGCGCTGTTATTGTGGTCCATATCTAGCGTGGAGGCCTAAAACTCGTCCATTTACCCCGAATACGTAATTATTACGCAGGTCTATATATATACTCAGAAAAAGTTTTCACTCTTAAAAATGGACTTAGTTATGCAACCTCCGGTGCATACTTCAGCCCTGTGTTATTGTGGTCCATATCTAGTGAGGAGGCCTGAAATCCATTTAATTACCCTTTATACGTACTTAACACGCAGGTCTATACTGAGACTGAAAAAAAAAAAAAGTTTTCACTCTAAAAAATGGACTTAATCATGCAACTTCCGGTTCGTACTTCCGGTTTGTACTTCCGGTTCTTATTGTGGTCCATATCTAGGGAGGAAGCTAATTAGTTTGTTGGATTTCTAATTCTGAAAATTCGTGTCAAATCGAGCTGTTCTTCATCCACATCATAATTCATTCCGAATTTTATATACCACGGATAGACAACTTCAAAGTTCCATAACTTAAAAACTATAAATTTTTTGGCCTTGCTCCCATTGAGACTTTTAGGATGATTTCATAAATAACATATTTCAATTTCGACCAAATCAACCGGACATTATTATACATAAGAAACGTGTGGGGTCCTTTAATATTCGAGAATAGATCTCCTTTTAAAAAAAGAGATGGGGAGAACAAATTTAAATTTGGGGACATAAAAGCTGCATTAGAATACGATAAAGCACAGGAAATGCTCCCAAAACAGGAGGTAAGCTACTGATATCATTTCTACAAAATTACCATCACCACAAATATCCCCCAGTGGCTCTAGAAAGAAAGAATCATAAGTCAACATTTGTTTCTTACATGTTATCGGATTCAAATAAAATAACCATTGTATAAAATTTACCACATATCGATAGCATCATCAATATAAAAGCAGATAAATACATTAACAAATCGGTATAAACTACGCTCACATAGTGATTTACATCTTGGTGCCTGTACATATCAACATGCATTGTTTGTTGTTCACTCATATCCCAAAAGTATCTCCACTCAAAGTATGCTGCAGAACTTCTCATTATTCCACGAACAGAAAATTGAGGAGTAACGGAGCTGATGATGCACATTTGCCATTTTTAAAAAGCTAATAAATCTAAATTTTTATTTTTTGCAAGGATAAGTCCGTCAAGAAACTCACCTGCATTGAAATTATTCTGTAAATTGATATTCCCCAACTGTTGCTCTTGTGGCTGATTCGTACCTTTTGACGTCGGTTTAATTTCTGGATGGATTGGGGAAAAGTCCATGGAATAACTTGTGGACAGTTCTAGTGGATTTCCAGAACCATTGGCCATTGATTTTTTGGGACCGTCAATTTGCGTTATGGATAAAGTGCTGTTCTGCCAAACAGTAGCTGTCGAACCTACGCATTTTAAATATATTAGAAACCATGAAACAGTAAACTGTCTATTTTGATTATTTTTCCATGTGTTCCATAGATTTGAAATACTTACCGACCAACATGTCATCGGCGATACTAGAAGAATCAGGTACGAAAGACTCAACATCTCCACCGGATGATTCTTTACCGGGACATTGTGACGGCATTACAAAAGTCACCTCAATTTGAGGTATTAATGCACCTATCGCAATGGAACTGTTACTTTCAACCTGCAACAACAAGAAATGCAGTGCCTTCTTTTCCTAATTTATTAAACTTACATATTACAACCTTGACAAGAACAGTTTAGATCTTCTAGTCATAGTCATCTCAGATATATATCAGTATCTATATTACAACTAGGAGAAATTACAAAAAGAAAAAATCAAAATGGAGTCCCTCAAGGGTCAGCCCTCGGACCAATCCTTTTTCTTATTTATATAAATCATCTATCGACGTGAATTAAATGCAAGTTTTATACTTTTGACTGATAATACGACAATACTTGAACACCACACATCACCAAATATCACCATTTTTTTAAATTCAGTTTTGGTGATATATATCAATTAATGTTATCAATTTAACAATTACTGCATATTCAATTTTAACCAAAACGATAATTTCTTAAATAAAAATAAGAAATAAGAATACGCCCGTCTAGACACAGATTTTAAATGATTTTATTTGGAGGGAAATAATTTAACCAATAATAGACAACTTACGCTTAGACTGTAACTATCTTATATGAATGCCAAATTGTGTATATACTTTACATTATTTTACCTATAACACTTCTATCTTTCTCAATATCTTGAAAATCAATAAATATTATACACATGTATTTAGAAGGAATTCAAAGGAATTTATATTTGTTATTATTTAGGAGTTATCTTAAAAATGTAAACAAAACTCACGGCGAGTATTATGTGGCAACATTTCTTGCGTGCTGCAAGGTGTCACTTCTTGTCACAATTCAAGTGAAAGATATACTGGTTAGATTTATTTGTTGTTTGTTTATGTGGCGTTTGATTTTATTATTTTACACTTTATCAATAAACTATTAAGATGGAGTTGAATTTTGTGAAAAGAGATTCGTCCAATTTGCCCAAAGTTGATTATGACATGATAGATTCTTTCAACAACAAAATTTGAATTTTTAAGGGATGGGATCAATAATATTAGAAGCTTGTCACCAAGTTCTTCGAATACCAATTTTTTCGGAACAATTACAATTTTTTTTTATAAAATACCTTTTAAATTACATTATCTATTATTTGTAAATTACAGCATGAAAGAAACTGAAATGCTTCAAATCAACACGACGTTAGAACACATCTCTCATTTGACTAGCCGTTGATATTGTTGTCATGTTTTGCTAAATGCTTTTAAAAATCTGATCGGCATTAAAAATTATTTAAAATATTTAATAATTCATGCCTATTATTATTTTTTGCATGAGAAAATTAAATTTTGTGGATAAATATATTAAAATTGATTTAATAAATAAGCTTTATTCTCCAGTTTTCTTAAATTATCTTTATTAGAACCAGAGAAGAAATTTGATCTTGGCAACGCCACACTGTTTTGTATAAAACCATTCTATCAACAAATCAATACAGACTACCTACGTGATAGGCAGATTACTTACGTCACCAATTTAAAACACCTGTTGTGCCACTTATTTTAACTTGTTTTCTCAAAAAATTGATAATTATTTCGCGGAAATCTGTATTGGAAGGCTTGTTTATACATATTCTATATTATTTAATAAAAATAAAAATATTTTATTCAATAGAAACGATAAAAAAAAGACATTTCTGTAATGTCAAATTAAAATAATCTTATGCAGAAAATGTGGTTTCAAATCACGAAGAATATTACTAACAATGTATCCATTCTTCTTACTCTGTAAAGTTTCTAGGGTTTTGCTGGGACCCACTATTAATACGGTAAGAACATGTCAATTACCTCTAGAAACCTTTAAAAAAAAGTATCTTGTCAGAAATTTAACAAAGTCATTTTCACAAAGAATATTACTAACAACTATGCCATGCTGAAGTGGGGACACTTCCCACGTTACAGAAATTTTCAGCCTACAGCAGAAGTGTTTAAGAATAATTACAGGACTAAAATACCAAGATGACTGTGGTAAACAGTTTTAAAAAATGCACATTCTTACAGAACTTTGTGTTTATATTCTCGAGTATTCTCTCTTCTGTATTATTAACATCAATAAACATATTGTTATTATTATTATTATTACTATTATTTTTATATCACTGACCTTTAGAATCCTATCCGAGTCCATAGACAGGAATGTCGCCAGCTCCGTGGCATCTTCGGCAAGCCTCAGAAGGAACAAATATTGATAATGGTTTATTTGAACACTGACGAGATTTGAAATATGAGCCAAGGCATGGATGTCAGCGTTGATTGCATCAGGTCTATCCGAGTCACTTGGTTTTAAGGTAGAATTGGGATCCAAGTGCGTGTGGAGCCATACGGTTATCGGTACTGCATCCAGGAATGGTACCGCTTTGTTGACAGCCCTCGTACCATGGAATTCGCCCCAAACAGGATCCAGGCTGGCGCACCACACGTCTTTAGCCTCTGTCCACAACATTTCACGACTAAACTGCTCTACCTAGAAGAGGGGGGGTGCAATAGGCAAGTATACAATTTTTTTTAATAATTTTAATAACATCTGCATATAAAAACAGTTGATCACGTATACCACGTATTTTATTTTATTTAGTCGGTAAAATTATCTTGCAATTATATTTATAACATATTGGAGAGTCATACTATAATGCTATATTATTAATTTTGAAAATACTCCAGGGGAACTAAACAAAAATATGGCAAATCTGCAGAAAATTTCACAGCAAACTAATTTTTAAAAAACTCTCGTCATTTTAAGCGATGTCCCCTTGAAAAATTTTACAAAGGATCAAAGTTAAAAAAAAACAAGTTTTTGAGAAAATCTCATCATCTGTGATAAAAATAATAATTATAAAATCTGTAGTAGCCCAGTCACTTTATACATGAACCTCTAAAAAAATTCAACCTAAGATTTTTCAACGGGATTCTCTTTATTTAGGCGTCACAAACAATTTCTCAAAAGTCCATAAAGCCAACTGGACAATAGTTACAGCAGGTCAAATGTCAAGAAAATCGGTTTTTCTCAAATATCTCGTAAATCATCGGTTTTACGTTAATTTTGGTTATTATAAAATTTGTTCATGAGATAAATCTGCATAAAGAAGGTCCTATACAAAATTTACGTAGAACCAATAGTTTTTGAGATTATTGAGAAAACTCGGACATTGTGCATTCGTTTCCGCACCACCTTTGAGGTAGAATGCAAGGCGCGTTTTTTTACATGGTTTCCTCTATAGGCCTAATCCATGGGTTACAAGTTATATTATAATTTTGTTGATTATGGTTCGTCTTTGCTGACTTCTTCGTCTTCCTCTATTTCCATTTCTTCAATATTTTCAACTTCGTCAACAACCATCTAAGAGGAAAATAATGAAATGAGTTCGTCTTCATCATCGCTGAACTCAGATTCAACGGTTGTATCCTCGGACATCATATTGAGACACGACTGGCCCCGACAAGAGCCACCCACTACGGAACAAGGCAATCCTATTTTTCTGCATCCACAATTGGTGCCACAACCTTTTGTGCAATTGCAGAAAATAGAATTGAGAAGTTCATCTGGTGCAGGAGGAATCAGAGTAGTTGTTGGCTCTAATAAATTATTGTTTAAAGTCCAACCCCATCGCTGAGGGTCTAAATCTTTTCCCAGCCAAGTTTGAACCTGGTAATATACCCTGAACAGATGTTGTTGAGTAGCTGCTGCTGTGCGTGGAAGTGACGACAATTGGGTTGTTGCACTAAGTTAAAATTTCAGGAGAATCTATGTTAAACAAAAACAATTATTCATAAAAAATCATTAGAAACATGTAGAAGTTGAAAAGAAAGTCTTATAATATTATAATATTAATTACAAAAATACATGCATTTAAAACGGAGATGACATAATAACGGCAGTCTGTAGAGAAGTTAGTTATAAAACGATGAGAAACGGGTACTAATTTAGAAACTCGCTGATAGCGACGGAGAAAAAAGACAATCACGACAGTTTAATCTGACATTATATTTAACGTCAAATTCAACTGACGTTCATAGGTTATAATTCGGTATAGTTTAACAGCATCTAGTTATGGATAAATATAAGTACAGATAGTGTTTTCTGTCGTACTGTGTAAATAATACCACCAATTCACCAGAAAAACTGTTGTGTTCCAATAATAAACGCTGAACGTAATAATGAATGATTCAAAGCCACCAGAGAAGGACCAAGTCTTCTTATTGTGGAGACCATTTCAATGTCAAGTAAAGTAACAAATTACAATGTATTCTAAGCGTTTTATTTGTGGTAAGTTATATCTTAATGCAGGAATTTGATTTTTAATATGGGTTTATGTTCTAGGAAAAACGGCCACATTACAAGACTTGTGTGGCGTTCTAGCTGTTACAAATTTAAATTACCCGCCAAATTGGTGGATAAAACAGGGTGTATTACTGTATTCTTAACGGCTCTAGATTAGAATGTTATTCATGCTTTGACTTCCTAAAAGGAGGGAAATGGCTTTAATCTGCTTTTATGTATTTTATCTAGTTTATCTTGGAATAAAGTGCAGTTGTTTTTGTTAGCTATTGATTATTTATGAAGCTCCCTAGACGCCCCATAATACTAGGATGATCAGTAAATTAAGAAAGGAAATTTAAAAACTCGCCGTTGAAAAACTATATGAAACAAACTGTGAAAGTCGTCTAAAGTCGGTGAACACAATCAGTCGGAAATGGCTACGAATGCGTTGGATTGTAGTTATAAATGCCCTTTGAATTATGTTTGTTATAAATACATATCATTGTTTATTGCTTAGATAGATACTAGCATTGGGATCCTAAGCCGGGAAATCTGTGTGCACAGGAGTGGGAGTGGGCACGGATTCGTTTGGGTGAAGCTGAATGAAGTGATTATATTCAGCTGCTACTTCTCACCCAACGCCATGCTGGGAGACCTAGAAGGGGCCCTAGAAGAAATGGGGATAGGATTAGGGAGCTAACTAGGAGGACCAGGAAAGACGTAATCATAGCGGGTGATTTTAATGGCAGAGCTCCTGAATGGGGAATGGAGTCCACAGACCGCCGAGGAAATGTAATAGTAGAGTGGTCAGCCCAGATCAACCTACAGGTCATAAACGAGGGAGCGACGTTCACATTCGTGAGAGGTAATAGTGGCTCTATCCCAGACATAACGCTGGCCTCAACAGGCGCAGTGAGGAGGATTAGCAACTGGAGGGTTCTCTTGGAGGAAACATTGAGCGACCACCGATATATAGAATACGAAGTGGGTCAACGGACCGAAACACCGGTGATACGGGGAAGAGGCTGGAAGTTAGGCCGGTTGGACAGAGGTATCTTCAAGAGAGCTCTTAAAGAACAGGTGACAGGTGGTAATGCTGTAACAGAGGAAAACCTAATCAGGGCAGTTACTAGAGCCTGCGATCAAGCAATGCCGAGGAGGAGAGTTATAAGACCAAACGGCTTGGTGTATTGGTGGACCGAAGAAATCTCCGATCTCAGAGAGGAGTGTGTTGTGGCCAGAAGAAAATACGTTAGGGGAAATAGGAGACAAGGAGTACAAGAGGTGAACGCAGCCTTACAACACTACCGGGAGACAAAGAAGAGACTAAGAGACGCAATCAAGAAGTCAAAAAATGACAAATGGAAAGACTTGTGCCAAGACATAGATAGAGACGTGTGGGGGGATGGGTTCAAGATTGCGACGAGACGCATGAAAGCCCCTCCTCCGACTATACCAGCCGAAAAGATGGTGGAGATCGTGAATGCCCTATTCCCAGAAAGGGACGAAATAATATGGAGACCAACGGAGGTGGGAGAAGTTCCCCGTTTTACCGAGGAGGAAATGTCGGAGGCGTGTGGTAGGCTCAAGAGCGGAAAGGCTTCTGGACCGGATGAAATCCCCCCGGAAATAGTAAAGCTGGTGGCAGAAGAACAACCTAAGGTAATCCTATGGGTTATGAACCGCGCCCTGGAAAGGGGAAACTTCCCCGAGAGATGGAAGAAGGCAAGACTGGTGTTGATAAAGAAAGGGGACAAGCCACCAGATGAACCGTCCTCATATAGGCCGGTATGTCTACTCGATACGATGGGTAAGTTAATGGAATATCTGCTTCGGGGGAGGTTAGAGGTAGACATTGAAGAGAAGGGAGGGTTATCGGAGACCCAGTTCGGTTTTAGGAAAGGTAGATCCACGGTAGGAGCAATAAGGCGCATAACCGAGATAGCCGGGGAGGCTATGAGGGCCAAGAAGATCTGTGCGATAGTAACGCTGGATGTTCGGAATGCTTTCAACACGGCGGATTGGAGCGAGATAGTTGAGAAGTTGCGAAAATTAAGAATAGCCCCGTACCTGCTCAGGATAGTAAAGAGCTACCTCGAGAACAGGTGGACAGGGCTGGAGGTTGAGGGCACTACCCAGTGGAGAAAAATGACTTGTGGTGTTCCGCAGGGATCGGTTCTGGGCCCAACCTTGTGAAATATAATGTTCGACGATGCGTTACGCTTACCCCAACCGGAGAACGTTAAGGTGATCGGATATGCCGACGATCTGGCAGTAACAGTCACGGCCAGAACGGTGAGGGAAATCGAGGAGGCGGCGAACACGGCCATTGCAAAAATAGAGAGATGGGTAAGGGGCAAGAAGCTCGAACTTGCCCCTGGAAAAACCGAGCTGGTAATCATAACCAGAAAGAGGAATCTCCCTATCATGAGAATAAGGGTAGGGGAGCTGGAAATTGGCCCGAGCCAGGCGATAAAGTACCTGGGCATATGGCTCGATTCGAAATTGACATACGGGGTGCATGTGACGAAATTGGAAGAAAAAGCTGGGCGGGTGGCAACAGCCATAGGCAGGCTAATGCATAACACCAGTGGACCGAAGGCCAGCAAGAGGAGAGTGCTGTGTAGCGTGGTGCACTCCATTCTCCTGTACGCGGCCCCGGTATGGGTAAGTGCGATGGCAGTGGAAAGAACGCGAAGAAGACTGGCCAAGGTACAGCGATGTGCAGCACTGAGAGTCTGCAGTGCCTACAGAACGGTCTCCTACGAGGCAGTGCTGATAGTGGCAGGGATCCCTCCCATTGACCTTCTGGCAAAAGAAAGGTGGGAGATATACGAGGGAAGTGGCAGGAAGGAGGTCAATGATAGACTCTATCAGAGGTGGCAGGAAAGATGGAATATCTCGAGTAAGGGAAGATGGACGAGGAGACTCATTCTGGATATTAAAAGATGGGTGGAGAGAGGACACGGGGAGGTTGGGTTCTACCTTACCCAGGCCCTAACAGGACACGGATGTTTTGCAGAGTACGTCTACGACATCGGGAAGATTGAAGACCGAGAATGCATGTACTGCGGGGAGATAGACGACGCGGAGCATACTGTGTTCTGGTGTAGCAGGTGGAGAGAAGAAAGGCTACGAGTCATAAACAGGCTAGGCGGCCCAGTTACACCCGATGACATAGTGCTGAGGATGCTAGAATCAGAGGAAAACCGGCAACTCTTGGAGGACATGATAACATCAGTTATGAAAATCAAGGAAGTAGACGAAAGAAACTTGAACCTCTAATTGTTTCAAAAAAAAAAAAAAAAAAAAAAAAAAGATAGATACTAGCATAAAGTACTTGATATCTTCGTAAGTCTCATTCTGACTCTTCTTAGAAGTGAGTATCAATGGATAATAAATAATTTCTTTAGTAGATAAACTTATTTTGTTGTTTTCAGTTAGATACGCATGTATATAGTTAATAGGAAATAAAACAATGAAAAGGAAATATTTAATAAAATACAAAGTATAGTTAACAAATTCATCTAAATTAAATAATAAAATACATATTAGACATATTATGTAATATTAATAAGATAAGATAAAGGAAGTTCTTGCAGAAATTACAATAGTTTGTACTGTCTATAGCAGCTGTAACGTAAGTACCTTGCAGCTTTTGCACTTCCAACCATTGCAATGTCAAAACGATCGTCTCATTTTAAAAATTTGCTGACCATAAATATATCTACTGCAAGTAGAATGTCAGAATTAGCTTTTACAGATATACTGCCTTAGTCGTTTTGTAAAAAAATATTACCAATAACTGCAACCATCAATCACTGCTAGCTAAACATCAAATTTACTTTTGACATATGAGGTTATTTTCTTTCTTGTCAGCAATGTCACCTTATTCGTCTTCATCTGTTCTGCTTATAAGTTCATATCTAACTGCCGTTATGATGTCACTACCGTTTTCGCGGCACATTCAAATAGTCGAAGTTTAACAATTTTTTAAAATATGTTGCGCTAAGAATTTTTCTTCCAAATTAAATATATAACTAAATTAAGTCCTCCACTACCATATTTCACCATTTTTGAAAATTCGTCAACAACCCAATTGCACAGGTTTATTTATTAGCAAATTTTTCAAACAGTTTTCTATTTTGAATGCCGCCAATGCTTGCTGTAAATCTGGTCTTTTTTGTAATGTTTTAAATGCGTTTATTTTTCCCTTTCGAAATAAAGCAACGGAATGCTAGAAAGCTACTATTAAAAGCCCTTACTATTATTATTATTATGAAGAAGTGTCCATTTCAAGGACATCTCAGACAGAAATTATGCGGGTATATGTGCATAAACGATGTTCCTCTGTATTCATAGGTCATCTTGTTATCTATATACAACACTCTATTTTTCGAAATTCGACCTCCAAGAGGGTAAAAAAGGTTGAAATTTCAGGCCAATGAAGTCGCGGGCATCAGCTAGTAAAATATAAATGAAGTTATTGTCCCATTTCAAGCTATTAACAGGTAACATGGTAACAAAATATACCAGTCTGTAAAAGTCAGGGTGTATTAAATAGGTGGTGCGACGACAACCCTCACAGTGGCTTCAAAAGTGCTTACTTTGTACATAATGTAATAGATGGCAGGACCAATAAGTTCTCTCATTACTTACGCATAGATAGATAATTTTACAGGTTCTGTGCATACGTGCATACAGAATTGCATACATTCCCGGCCTTTTGTTTTTAGTTTAGTGAAACAAGAGTCCAGTGACATTTGACATTAAGTAGCTAAATTAAAACATTGAAAGAATATATGCAACACTACATGCAGCATTGCACGTGTCGCCACAGCTAACCTCAAAAATATACATTTCTTAAGATTTACAAGTATTACGTAGCTATTATTAAAATTTCTACCTGGTTCCTCTACTTTCAACCAAAATCAAGTTCAACGCAATGTGTATGAAGTTTTAAATAGTTTGTCACAATAAAATAAAACACTTTTTGCAGGTTAGGAATCTAACCTATAATTAGCAGTCTATTTTTATTAGTCAACAATATTGAAAAATTATTTGCGTGAATTTTTAAATATTTGCCTGGAGCCAGTATGGCTCCAAGCCAAAAATGCCTATACAAACATTAAAAATGAGAATAAACGAAAAAACCTTAAAATTTGTGGTTATGTTAGTTATACGATGCACATGCCCAGGTAATTGTAGGACCTTATTGCTCGCGCCATCTACTAAAGTAAATAGTAACCATGCACTTATGAAGCCATTATTATAATAGGAAAGTGCCGTTCATCGGACCACCTATTTAATACACCCTGGTAAAAGTTGTATGGTTTAAGTAATGATATTAAACAGACTAGATCTCTGTGTCTGGGGATTCTCAACGAGATGGAGTATTGTTGGGTATTCTGCCACTGTAAAAATATTTAAAAATTTTGATGAAATAAACCTCTGCGCCAAAAGGATCAGACAGAGGCTGGTTTTTATACTTCTATTACAAAATGTCTCACACCTAAAAATATATAAACTGAAAACAATGTATGTATGAAATATTATTAAAGCAGTGAATTGCAAATAATTTTCATATATTTGATTAAAATACTATTACAAATCTGTCAACTAGAAAAAATAAAATATTGCAGCGGCAAAGCAGCAACAGTCTCTTTTAGTTATAATTATTAAGACTTATATGGTCACGATATTGGTTGCAACACCGAAACATGATACTAATGATTTTATATTTTACTATATGTTATATATATTCTACGTATCCTTGTCACATGTAATTTATGTATGTATGCACTTTGCTCCGAAGTTTCTCAGACCAATATCTCAAAAACTATTTGTTCTACGTAAATTTTGTATAGGACCTTTTTTATGCATATTTATCTCACGAATAAATTCTATAATAGCCAAAATTAACGTAAAACCGATAATTTACGAGATATTTGAGAAAAACTGATTTTCTTGACATTTGACCTGCTGTAACTATTGTCCAGTTGGCTTTATGGACTTTTGAGAAATTATTTGTGACGCCAAAATAAAGAGAATCCCGTTGGAAAATCTTAGGTTGGATTTTTTTAGAGGTTTGGCCTTTTTTATGTATAAAGTGACTGGGTTATAGGAAATTATCTACCTACAAAACATTTACTATGACTTTTTTTACACTCCTCCACTCCGAAATTGTTATTCCTATAAAATTTTTAGTACGGTTCACATGGAGAGGGACTTTTAACTTTTTAACGAATGAATTATTCTCTTTGCTGTCTGACAAATCTGACAGCATCACGTCACATGCCGCAGTTGCCTGTTAGGCACGCAGCATATTACTTAAAACAATGAAGTAAACACCCATAAACAAATTTAGCTTGCTGGGTATTTTCCGCACAAAAACTCTAATTTCTTTGGACTAGAACATAGTTTTAAGGCGTTTCTTACCAAAGCATCTAAAGAAGAAATATCTAGCTGATTAGGCACATTACGGATATTATCACTGGTAGATATGTGATCGAGAAACTTCTGGGTAACTATATAAAAATCACTGGGCTGCGAAGGAAAGTCCGAACCAAAAAATAAAGAGCCCATATGGAAGGAGTCGACACACTTTGCAAGATCGGCTCTAGAAGACTGCTCCAGGCTTCTAACGTTCGTTATGGTAGCCCTGGTCACTTGGAAGCTCAGACACTTGGGTCTATCTCTCTGAGTGGGGTGATCAGTTATACTTTCAAAGTTGAGCTGAAAAAAGAATATTGTATATCAAATGTGTATTCCATCACAGATGTTTTTAAATTACTTTAGGCTCTATTTGTTTCTAGGGTGAATATTTTGGCAAACCTCTGATGTGATATCTTGATTGAACTGATATTTTTTTTCAAGCGATAAAAGATTGAATAATAAAGTCAATAAAATAATAAAAGTAACAATTTTGAAAGAACGTATATGTGAGAACTATAAAGCTCGGGGCTGCAGAAGAGATTATAATAAACAGAACCATGACGTTATTTTAGTTATATTTTATTTTTTTGCTCTACTTAAACAAATAACTTATATTATCTCTATCAACTGTAAAGCGTTAAAAACTTACCCTAGGTAGGATGGCTTCTACCTTCACATCAACATAAGTATAATTGGAAGCCTGCACCTCATTCTTGGAATCCATCAAAGACTGGTACAAATTCAATCCAAAAGAATTCAACCACAAACAGCTGTCTAAGTCGAAAACTATTACGATTGGATTAACTTGAACATAAAATTTTGGAGGTGGCACTAAAAAAAATAGTTTAGTTTTAATTATTGCCAGATGATTACTACTTTGTTGACGAAATACACATTCTGTGTAGTGTCTCGGTGTCTGGGAAACCTATTTCAGTATCAAAACTTTAGTTTGCAATGAATAATTAACAACTATTACTTACGTGGAAAAGGAACATCATTAGGGTAATAATAATAGATAAATTCTGCGTGTACGATGCTTGCATCCTTTGGCAATGTCATATGTCCTCTATCACCTAAAAACAATTCAATCAATGACGTATTTAAAGTGCAATCAACTCAGTTGCTATTATTTAAAACGATACTATAATCAATTTCAGGTGCAGTGGAAAAAATTTGACAGATGACATCTAGTAACTCTCGTTGGTCAGTGTTGGTGGCGCATGCTGAGTGAGGAGATGCCGAGCAGAGTGAAAAGTATTGTGCATCATAAGACATTATAGTTTCAATAGTCAGAAAATACACAACAAAAATAAAGCTTTCTGTCAAACATTACAGCCAACCAGGGATCCGGACCGAAATGAAATAACGGTTCCGGTTTTTATGAAGAAAAAAATTTCGGTTCCGGTTCTATAACTTATTTTTCGGTCCGGTTCTGCTGATTTTTTTAGGTTCTTTTCAATTTTTTCCAGTTCTTTTCGGTTCTCGCATTGTATATTCATTTCTGGTAAATACTAGTGATGGGTAAAAGAAGTTATTTTTTAATAACAGTTTAAACTGCTACTGCTATTTTGAAATAACAGTTTAAAAATAACAGATCGCTAAGAAGTACTGGCATGCGCATACCGCAGAGCGCAGTTTGCAAATGTTATTTTATACATCATGCTGCTGCTGCATCTGCTTATCTGTTAATTTCTTACCTGTTATTTTCGAACAGAAATAACAGTCTGTTAATGCTATTTACAAATAACAGTTATAAAATAACAGGTTGTTAAATAGCAACTCATCTCTAGTAAATACATGATATATGTACCTAGCTATATTGATTGGATAGGAGAAACGAGGAAGGAAGGTAATGCTAAGAGGTATTTTAACTGTTTTGTGCAAGTTTAGAGGCAAATTTCATTCCACGGGTATTACATAACCCGTAGGTATTATATTATTATTAAATTGAATACAATTTTGAATCAACATCTTTATTTGGCGTGGAGCGATAGCGATCATGTACGCATTGCATATTGCACGGCCGGCGACAAAACAAAAACAGCCAATGCCTACTCTAGAGGAGTAGGAGGGGGGATAGAGGGGTAGAGACACAGGCTGTGGTAGAGACGAAACAAAATATGTGCATAATCATAATACAAAAATAAAACATTAAATTGAAAATTGAAATTGTCCGATAGGAAAATATGATATCAGGCTCAAAACCGAAAAGAACCGTTATATAATTTTAAACGGTTTCGGTTCGGACAACCAAGTTGGCGTCTGATGAAATGAGGATTTGGGTTCGGTTCCGGTCCGGTTTTCGATCCATTAAGGGTTCGGTACGGATCCCTGCAGCCAACTGTCAATTTTTTCCACAATGCACTGAATATAGTATACTATTGCTATCTCAATAGTTTAGCCTTATCAAAGTAATTCCTATACTTATATTAAAAAGTACATAAACATTCATTAGTAGCAAGACAGGAATAATAACAAAAAAACAGAGAAAACCTGTACATCTCCACAAACAAACTATAGTAAGATTCATTTCTCACGTAGCCTCTCTTAATATAAAAAAATATGGAAACTTTACTGTGCACAAAAAAAACATATTTGTGTATAGACAAAAATAACCCACAACCATTTGATACCACAGATACCAATCACACTACTACCAAAGCTACTATAAAACTAAAATTTCCAAAAATATTGTACCTGTAGTGTAATTTTTATCTCTCCGCTTATGTTGAGCTACCAAATAAAGTTCGGTTAGTAATATGCAACTATAATCACTAGTTCAAGTACAAATAAGTGCCTGTTCAAATACATTGCACACTTTTTCGAAAACACCTTGTATAAATAAGAAAATAACTGTCTTTGCAATTATAATAATAAACATTGTATTCAAAGAGATGTTATAGTAACTTTCCTGCTATACCCATGACTAAATAAAAAAATCTATTAGTTCAGTTTTATTACAACAAATAATAATATACCAAGAGCTGGTGCATTTTTTCTGTCATATCTAATAACTTCTCCGCATCATGATTACTTCCCTTCGAAAGAGACGTGGACGTTTTGTGCACTAGAAGGCAAAGTTTTTGAAGTTGAATACAAACATTACAAAAATGCCGAAAAATCACGATTTGAACCCCAAGGTAGGAAATGGGAACAGCTGGTTCTAGGTCTTTATCTGTTTGGTATTCTGGGCAACAAGTGCGTTAGTAGCGTTTGCAACAAATTTTTAGTTTTATTGTATTCATCTGTTAATTATTTAACGGCAGCTAATTATACTCGTAATCATATTAAACTACTTTTATTTTTAACAGCATTGAAAAAATCTATTAGGAAAACTAAAATGAGTTTTTAAAAAAGTCGAATTATGTAGATTTATCCATAAATTGGAATTCTGACAAATTTTAATTACAAACAACTTTTCTTAGTGACAATTTTTCATATTGTTAAAATTGAACATAGCTTACTCTTACACAATTTTCAGATTTTTGAACACCCTGTACATGGCATGTTAACTTACTCCATGGCAATCATATTGTTAACAAACGCAAAACTTTTTATGAAGAATAAATTTTTCAAAATAAAAAAGTTTACCCTTTTATTCACTCTGTGGAAATACTGTATATACAGTAGTGCCATTGTAAAATATAAGGTAGAAGTAGTGCAAATGTAAGGTAGAAGAGAAGAGAAATGGACAAATAATATGCTGAAAAGAAACAGATTTAACCTACACTGTTGCCACTTTTCTCTTTAGCTACTTTTCGTCGTCTAAATAATCCTTCCTCTTAAAATGAATTTTTTTGTGATACATTTGCGTCAACTCATTTTGTTTCTATCATTTCTTCATAATTAGACAAAGAATATGTTTTGACGACATGGATGAAGTATGGATAAAAAAACGGCACACCCCTATTAACATGCCTCTTCAATTTAGACGCCCAAGCGGGAGGTGCGCACGTGTAGACTGTGGGAGGGGCTTCTGACCTGTTGCCGGCAAAGTATGCAGATATTTGACATTGGAGGAGATTGGGGTAACGTAAATTATTTTACGCCATGTCAAAATACGCAGTATAAATCTAAATAAATTTAACAAATCATGATGTTTCTATAAACCGCTCTTAATTAAGTTATTTTAACAAGAAGCCAGTTACAAATAAAGCCGTATTAATCAATAATTGGATTTCATCTGATATCTCATTTCCTTATTTACCCCACTTTATCCCATCACTGCAGTGGATTCGCCTAGACATTCCCATTTTTATTTTTCATAGTGTTCTTATTTTATTTATTTGAAGAATACTCATATTATGTATTTATTTAAAGAATTTTCACATTATTTATTATCAGATTTATGTTATTTGTGTACAGAATATCTACTAGTTTAATTTTCACGCCACATGGCTAAAAAATATGCAAAAATAAAATAGTATGTTTAGTTATTTGAGCATTAAAAAAACGTGTAACATCATTCTTGACAAGAGTAGTACACCCCACCTTATCTTGAATAGGTACTAGGACTAGGTAATCAATTTTTCGGAAACTTTTGTTTTCATCATAAACGTCTCAAGCTGTAGGGCGGAACTCTTAACATGTTGAAATGCCTGGCATCAGCGTTAATATTTCGCTTTCTTTCACGTACATTATTTTGCTATTTATATTTCACTCTATCTTATTATGTGGATTGACTCAAGATTTTTAGCTGTCTGTATAATAAAATAATAATTATCGTACCTAATATTTCTGTTTATCTCTCTTGATAAAGCTAGTCTGGGCAACAAGTCAGCGTATATCTTGTTTAAATTGATGCCAGAACCTGGTAAGGTATCGCTGTATGTTTAACAGGACTACGAGTATATTATGGAGCAAGAAAGTTATCAGATACGACTGAAAAAATACTCCAGCTCTTGGTATAAGTAGAAATTAACTGTTAATTTTAAGTAAGATATTTAACAATCACCATCTGAACTCTATTCAGTTGGGGTTAAACAGGAAGTTTATGACATAATTTACACATTTTATATATGAAATTAAGATGTTACACATTCTAGAAATGTTTGGAGCATTGTAAACAATAAAAAATGTTTGTTAAATCAAAGCAATTTGATATAAATTGATATACAACTTTGAACTAAATTCTGTATCAAATATTTTTCAATGAACGAAAAATTTTAACATATTAAAAACCAATTCGCATCATAATTCATGTGTTAACCTATTACTTAAGACGCTTACCACCACTAACTCACCACAAATAAATTCTTTGAGAGCCTGTTTCTTTCCTGAAGTTGTAACTTTAAACAAGGTAAAGTCCTCGATACGCATAATTACGCAAGTTGTCATTAATTTCGCCAACTGAATTTCTATTTTTCTTTTTATTTCTTTCTGACTTGCACTGAGTGGTTTCTTTGACTCCGGGCTACTTGCTGTGGATGCTGAACCTTCTTGCTGTTGCTAGGAAATCAAAAATGCCTTCACCCATGTGCAAAAAATTAATTACGACTTACCTTCGGAGCCCTGGTAAGGGGCGTGTGTTGGGTTTTATTCTTATCAATAAGGTCCATAAACTTCGATTTGAAGGAGTTCAAAGCTTGGTCTTGCCACATGGAATGCGGTACAGAGGTTGCGCTATACCTTGGCCAATGTTTTCTATTACCTGTGTAAACACGTTATTTGTAAAGTGTACTTTTAACTTTAATTAATTACCTTTTGCTAAATGATATGGATAATAGTCGACCTGAAACCGCTTCACACTTATCTGCAGTGCCCCACCATCTTTTAAGTTGGGATGGGATGATCGTCCAGCTGAAAAAAGTCTTTATTAGACAATCACACAACATACTAGCAGGTCATAATACTTTTGCTTTTATGTCGTTACAAAAAAGAGGGAAAAAGTGGCTATTTAAAAATCAGACATTTTTTGTCATACATAATCTTAATTGGTAAGTTTAACGCTTCTTAATATAATCTGTGTCCTCAAGTTAAAACCAGAAACATCTTTACCACAGATCGGGAGACAGCGATAAATTCCGGAGACGGCTTCTACACACAAATAATAATTTAATGTAAACATATGTGAAATTATTCCCGAACAGTATAAAAACAATAAAATGATAAAATATTCTTATGTATTACACAATAAATCTGCCTTTTTGTTTTATAAAAATCGAAACGAAAAATTAAAAGTTTTTGTCAGGTAACTGGATGGCAAAACAGTTTCTTCTGGTCGGCGAGTAAATAGTCAATCATTTATTGGTTTACAAACTTCTTTATGCAGATAAACGTTCAACTTAATACACACCTGTTAAAAATTGTTGCCTATCGCAATGAGTTATTGTCAAATGACTAATAGCAATGCAGATAGATATAGGCAGATCGCATAGCTATGGCTATCATGTTAGAAATGAATACACAAAAAAAAGTAGGATGTAGGTTACCAAGTCAATAGAGATTATTTTTTTATAAATATCTTGTTTAATTGTTGAACATATTTACAAGGTGACACATCTTCTAAAGCCGACCCTGGTTTTGACATTTATCACTACCTCTCAACCTCTAATCATTACTGAGAGTTTACATCATGTTTAGATCAGTTTCATTGTCAAATTTTATAGTAATAGTAATATGACTTACGTCCTGGATCATCACACAAATGTAAAACTATTTGATTAGAAAGAAAATGATATGACGTTTCGACGACATCGTATGTGGCAAACAGTCGACTAGAAGATTTGTCACTCGAATCACATTGCCTTGCTTCTTGAGCTAGCTGGGCATGGTACTCAGGCAGTTCCTAAAACATTCACAACAAATTAAATAAATAAATCAATAAAAAAAAGAAAAACAAGGTACGAAAGTGCAAAATATAATACTGTGTAATGTACTTATGTTCTTTTCAACCTTGTTAGATTTGCTCTTTATAACAACATTCTCTAAACTATGCTTTGCTGATGAGCAGCAATAACTCCGAAACCTTTACTTTCCTTTTTTCACAATAAATATTGGACAGGAGTGGGGAATGGTTCTTATTTACCTCCAATTTTCTTGCAGCTTTAGCTTTTCTAGTTATTTGAGTAGCTTTTTGAATCAGACCAGTTAAAGAGTCTAAGAAGTGGAGAGCAGCCTTAAGTTGGGAGTCTGTTAAAACCCATAATAAATCATCTAATATAATAGCCAGTCTTGAACCGAGTATAAAACAATCTACAAAATGATATTATGACAGAAAAATAATTTCTTGAGCAATGGATTTGTTACTGTAAATCAAACGCAAAGTTCAAAATTGAGACCAATGTTTAAAATTTATAACAAAACCCAGACAGCACAGGATATCCACAAGGTGTCCATTTTTTGTCCATATCATCTTTGCATGTCCAAGAACATAATATGAATGTCCTTTGGATGTCTGCTTTATATCCATACTCTATTATTTATAAAGGGATATCCACTAATGTTCATTTCTTATCCATTAACTAATATTCATATTAATCGTCCATTGACATTGGCTGCCCGTTTCTGATCCTTTTACGAAGATCTGTACATTGTCCATAGAGAGATATTCAGTATTATCCATCAACAAATATTCTACATTGTCCATTGAGGTATATCCACCGGATATCCGTCTTATCCATCAACGAATACCCATCCATTGTCCATTATTGGATATATATGTGATGCCCATTTCTGACCAATCTACGAATATCCATACATTGTCCATCGAGAGATATCCAGTGGATATCCGTTTTCATCCATCATCCATTTTTCCGGGTATACATGCATACATAAATATATTAAACACGCATTTGGATATCACAAATTCAATATTATATTATTTGTTTAGCGTTTTCAAAATTGCTTGTTCGTTCTTTGCTGGTGAAGTTTATTTGCTTATGCATTTTTACGTAGTTTGTTGAAGAAATTATTTATAGATGGCGCCCCTTATAAACCATTGACAATAAGCAATCATGCTTTATCTTATATGCTAATAAATTACCTCTGATTAAACTTTATTCTGAAAACATCACATCGATTAGTGATTTGCTTCTAAACTAATGATCATGTTAAATACAATGGACATATTCTGTAGAAGGGCCGAGATGGTACAAAACCCCCACAGTGTGGTTACTTACTAATTCATCCAATTACTTGATAGCTCATCGGTAGAGCTATTGCATTATAGAATATGCAATATGCATATTAGGTATAAGCGTTAAATATAAAACAGAGATGGGTAAACTCCCGGAGTTTTGATTACTCCGAAAGTTTCCAGGAAGCTTTCCTGGAAACTTTCCATTGGGAATATTCAGTCTATTTTATGGTGAAATCTGATTCGTAATGATCTAAGCTTCATTTTGATACCAAATAAGTGCATATAAATATATTATTTACATTACTTTTACAGACTTTTACCAAATAACCGATATTATATGACACCCGCTATATGAAGAATATGGAGCAACTGGGTGGTTACCCAGTAATTTGTTTTGTTTGAATTATTAAATAATTAAATATAAATAAAATAATTTATAAAATGTGATAAATATGTGGATTATAAAATTAGAAATGTATGTAAATAATGTCATATGTAAGTCGTAACTCCTATTTTGTGCAGAAACGGAAATATAGAAGGCAAGACAGAAATAACATCTAAATCGCATATTATTTAATTAAAATAACACTAAATGTATGAAAATTAAATAATATCTTATAATTTGTAAAAAAATAAAAGTATATTTCTTTTTAATCATTTTCGTTTTTAATGTAACAGAAAAAAATGCTAGATATTATTCATCGGGAAGCGATAGTGCGGGTATACAAATAAACGTAACTTATCATATGTCTGTCAACTCATCCTTGATCATAGCCAATAGCACGAAATTAGAGAAATTCTGTGCCAATGCCAATAGTAATAATCCGAGCAGTGACCATATGAAACCCTACGTCATCAAACATCCGATTAATTTTTGATAATTTCGAAAAAATATCAGCGTTTGAGGTTATGTTAGATCATTGTGGCGGTAATTTCAAATTTATGAGTAAATATGTGTAAATATTAGGGAGTTATCGCGAAAGATAACGTATGTACGTTAAACGTTATCTTTGACATCTACGCTTGCGCATGTTTGTTTTTGTACATGAAAACCAATATGCGCTTGCTTAGATGTCAAAAATAACGTTTAACGCAAATACGTTATCTTTTGCGATAACTCCCTAATAACTGTAAATATTCATGAAAAATTTGGAAACTTTCCCGGAGTTTTGGAAACTTCCCCGGAATTTTGGAAACTTTCGGAATATTCAAATATTTTAAAGGAAACTTTCATTTTTATCAAAACTCCGTTCCGGAAACTTCCGAAATTTTCCTGGAAACTTTCCAATGGAAAGCTTCCTTGACCCATCTCTGATATAAAACACCAATTAATTAAAAATACTAAGATACAAAGTAACAATTTAAATCCCTTTTAGATTTTTCATAGCTGGTGAACACTGGATATAGATAGATACTCATAAAGCTGCCCTATGGACATACAGTGGATATCTCTAAGGATTTACGATTGATATCTTATGGACGCCCAAAGTTGCGACAAAAGAATATCCATAGAATACCCCTTGTGGCCCATATCTGCTCCTTAAATAATATCCGCTTTATGTCCTTCATATCCAGTGCGGATATCCATAGGACGTACATAGGATATACTTGTGCTGTCTGGGATAAAGAATTTTAATACTATCATTAATCAATATTTTTTTTTTTTTTTAGTTTATTGTATACCATACCTGAGAGTCTCTTTTTTATCACTATTCTACATCTAGCTTGGTTAGTCAAAAGTCTTAATGGAGTTAAATTTTTATCTTTGGTAGATTTTGCTTCGATTCGGACAGTCTGCCATTCCAATTCCTTGAAAATTAACAGCTGACCTTTTTCAGGGTTCTTTAAACGGGTCATGCGTAAATCAGATTTAGTAAACTTTGGACTTTTTGACTCTACGACTATTCTGGATATCTGAAAGTGTAATGTAACCAATTACACACAATGATAGACAAGCTTGCAATATTATATTATAGTACAGTACTTGAAGAGTAACTGATGCAAAAATAGCATAAATCAATTTTTTTTAAGAGTTCGAGGGGGCCTCCTGAATATTTCGCCAAGTTGGCGGGGTAGATGGAGATTACTATTATTATTATTATTTTTTATTTATGTATGGGACTAAGCACATTTCCAAAATACAATTTAAGTTAATTTGAAATAAATATTGTACAGAATTTACTGCCCTACAAAATTGATAACATCATATTTGAGTGTACAATAAATAACGAGATATTTTGAACAAACTATTTTTTTTTGACAGGCTGTAGCTCATAAACTATTAGTGTTCTACAAAATACCGATTTGACATTTTAATGTAGGATCAACAACGTACGATATATTTCACAAAAACTACTTTTTGTAAATTTTGACGCACTCTAAAGAAAAAAAAATTGACTTACGCTATTTTTGCACTTTTTTTAAATTACCAATTAGACTAATATTAAAGAGAAACATTACCTGAACGGATGCCGTAAAGGCTGGACTGTTAAACAAAATATTGACGGTATTGACAGTAACAGTAATGCCATCTATGACTTTATGTATAAAACTGTATTTTCCAGGTGCGCCAGCATAAGAAGACAGACCAGCTTGTGCAGACATAGATCGAAGCTCTTCACATGTCTCCACTGTTATATTTACCTCATCTAAGCTCTAAAATATAAAAAAAAAATTAGCTTCTTTATTCAAAAATATGCACAAAACAAGTTAATAGTTAGAAAAATGACCAGAACACAAATATCGCATCATATTTCTCTTTTGATTATCTCGAGAACAATTAGAGAAAGAGAGTGCAGCTTGTTGCCTAGGAATTTAATCGAGTTTAAACAACACTCTAAGATTTTCGTTTGCTGCCTTCTTCACAAAGTACAAAAGAGTAGATACATTTTCTTTAATAAAAACCAGTTTCTTCTGCTATTATAACATTTACGTAATATTTTTAATTTATAAATTCTAATATATTTTTTGTCTACAGTCCAGAGGTGTAGCTATGCACAGGCAATTTGGACAGTTGCCCGGGGCCCCAGGCTTTTAGGGCCCCCCCGGGTCCTACGAAATATTAATATCACATTGTGTTCCCATTGGCAGTGGTGTGATTTCCCCGAAATATTGATAATAAAATTGTGTTCATTTGCAGCGGTGTGGTTTCTACTGGATATACTAATTCAGAATTTCCCGTCTTCCCCGAGTGAACTGTAGTTTGCTAATAAATCATAGTCACAAAACAATTTTTATTTTACAACACTCGATGTATTTACTAATGTAATATTTTACTGGAATCTATACATTTCCTTAAATATACAATGCGACTCACTTAAAATGAAGACAAACTTATAACTTTTTTTATTTTGTTATCGATTAAAATCAAATTTTACTCAAGTATAGAACAAATTAGGATCTACTTATGACCAGAAATATATTCGCCTACTACAAAGGCAAAGCCACCTGCAGTACCAAAATATGCGGAAAAAAATTAAAAATCATATTAATGGGTCTTGATGAATTTCACGTATCTACCACAAATTGTGGAAACTGAGAATCCCCTTTGCCAGATGAGCTTATGTATGAGAAATCTCCCATCAATAACCAAATCAAATTTTACTTATGTGTGTATTAACATTTCTTTTTAATTGTATCCTTATTTTGACGTGTTCCACACCCTTTGGGTATTGTAAATTTTTTTACAAGAGCTAATAAAGACATCTTTCTCTCTCTTTCTCCCCCCTCTCTCTATGTACGTTTTTGGCGACGATACGATGCATTTATTTACAATTTTTAACATTCAAAATGTTTTTATCTCTTTCCGCATATTTTGGTACCACAGGTGGCTTTGCCTTTGTAGCAGGCGAATGTTTTTCTGGTCATAAGTAGATCCTACTTTGTTCTATACTTGAGTAAAATTTGATTCAAATCGGAGACAAAATAAAAAAGTAATAAGGGTGTCTTAATTTTAAGTCACACTGTATATTTTAGGAAATGTGTAGATTTCGACAAAATATTACGTTAGTAAATACGTCTAGTGTTGTAAAATAAAGATTGTTTTGTGACTGTGATTTATTAGGAGAGCATGGTAAACCGCTTTGATAGGAAAATTTGAGATACCTAATTAATTTATTTCGTCATACGGGAAAAATTATTCTGTGCAAAATTATACATAATTAAATTTCCTACAAGAATGTCTATATTCATTTTCTTCCTATGTGTTACAGTTTCCGAGGTATTTGCCGGCGAAAATCGATATTTAATCGATTTTCTCGGAAACTATAACACATAGAAAGAAAATGAATATAGAAATTCTTGTAGGAAATTCAATTATGTTTAATTTTGCATAGAATAATTTTTTTCGTATGACACATCGTTTCTGAGCTATAAGCAAAGAATCGAAAAAAGAGACCTTTCCACCCCCTCCCCCCTGAGCGGCAGGGCTAGGAGCGGAGACTTTCAGTATGTTTACCTCCTAACTACTCCCAACACATTCCTGAAGGAGAAAATTCTCCCGCCTCCATGTCTTCTACCACTCCTTCATTGACTGGACTATTTACTAAACCCAACTTCACACATATTTATTTACTATTTTCGAAAATTCAAACAAAGTAACAAAGCACAACAAATAATCTCCAACACTGTTTAACACCATAAAACAATGCCACTGACGTGTGTTTGTTATGCGTACTGCGAGGGAGCAAGGTATGATGGCGACGGTCGGGCATGGTAATGTCACATGAAATTCAATTGAGAATGGGGTTATTTCAAAAATTTGTATTTACATTGAATTCGCATTCTAGGACTAGTAATAACTAAGTATATGTAACAGAAATTTTTTTTATGAACGTTAAATAATTTTAAAATCAATTTATAATTTGAAAATGGTAGTTCCCGCTAAAAGCCGTGATGTCACTGGTTACCATTGAGTTAGAATATAAGAAGATGCCATGCTGTACAAATTTCCTATACAGAAACCGCACCGGTAGGCGTGGCTAAACGTTGGAACAAGATGGTGGTTTTGATAGACCCGGACTATTTAAAATTATAAGAACTTTGTACCCCGACGAGACGGCCTATCTGAATAACGCAAAAAAATGTTGAATTCAATAAATGCAAAATTTTTAGCAAAAAGAATTAGAACAAACATATTCAAATAAAACACAAAATTAAAATATATTTATTGACCCCTAAATAATAAAATTTTATTCTATTCTATTATATTTAATTAGCTGTTTTTTTCTAACGCGGCTGTTTGTTGTTTACACTACCTATGGAATGTTATTCCCGTTAATTTTTTCTTGTTAACACCATCTCTAGAAGAGCAACTTCTTTTGGCACACGACACCATAGTCCTTTTAATGTTTATTGTCCAAAATTTAAAAAACTATCAATAAAAATCACAATAAATCGCACGGAAAACAAACTGTCACTATTTGACGGAAAAGAAGTAACATGGCGGCCAAGTGATGCCGTTTTTGATCACGTGACCGCTTCTCCCGTCCTTCTAACTCAATGATGGTTACGCATGCACAGTATAGCTCAAGCAGTAAATTCGTATGGCAGCCATGAAATACTAACTTCACCATTACCTATATTGGCATGCGACTGACATTTTGATTTGCCATTCTCGCTAAATATCAAAAAATGCCACTTTTGATTCGTTCGTGCCGAGCCGAATTTTCGATTTGCCTTGTACAATTTACGATGCGGATCAACTAGAACTCTTCCTCTTTGCGTCGCGACATCGTATGGTCCTCCCACAGGCGTATTTCGAAAAATGTGATCGTTTTAAGATTGCATGTTTTTGCGCTATTTGCGCTAACGGTAAGAGCTAGCTCAAAATAAAAAATAACATAAAACGAGTTTATTTCATTACGGATATTTTAGTTCCATCAGAATCTTGATTTTTTTTTTTCGCTTCGGAGATATTTACTGAAATATGATGTCCGGCAAAAATCGCACATTTCTTATTTAAATAGATAGATAGATAGATAGATAGATAATTTATTGATGTTTATACACACAAACAGTGTTTACACAGGTCAAAGGGAATAGTCTAACGATAAAATTACATTAAAATACATAAAACTTACATTGAAAAAATAGTTAAAATCTACATCAAAATTAATAAATAATGGAAGACAGAAACATAAAATACACTTAATGCAACAACCATATATAGAACATACACAATTCTAGTAACTTATAATATGTAATGAATTATATTAAGAGCCAGCAGATCTCCCAAAATATTTAAATCATATCCGTAAAATCGTTGAGGAGGTACTCCTCAAAGTTGTAGAAAGCTTTTTTCTTTAGGTACGATTTAATTTTGTATTTATAGATTTTCAATGGTGAGGTTTTTAATTTCTCTGGTAAAACGTTATAAAATTTTATACAGTGATAGGCGGTGCCATTTCTGGTTCTTGATAATCTATGAAAATTTGGTTTTATTTCATTATTGTTTCTAGTTAGATGTTGATGGATATCACTATGTTTTTGAAATAGGTGAAAATTCTGTTTAATGTACATTAAGCATTCTGCAATATAGACACATGGTAGGGTGAGTATACCAAGGGTTTTGAATTGTTCTCTGCAGCAGTCGCGATATTTTAGCCCAGCTATAATTCTAATGCACCTTCGTTGTAATTTGAAAATTTTGTCTGAGTGAGGGGAGTGGCCCCAGTTAAGAATAGCATAGGAAAGTTTGGAGTGAATGCAACCATAGTAGGATGTCATTAGGGTTTTATCCGATACAGTATTTTTTAGGTTACGTACTAAAAATATGCCCTGGGAGAGTTTCTTACTTACATAGTTAGCGTGTTCAGTCCAGGTCAATTTGGTATCAAGAACAACACCAAGAAACTTAACAGAGCTGCTATCAACAGTGTTTGGTACATTTATGTTTGTATTACGTAAACTAAAAATTGAGGACTTAGTTTTGCTGTCATTGCAGCTTAAGTTGTTTGATATGAACCATTCTTTTGTGCTTGGCAGTGTGTGGTCAGCATCTCTTTCAATGAACTCAAGGGAGCTGTAATGCTTTAGTAGGGTAGTGTCGTCTGCAAATAAGATCACATTGGAAGTTTTATTGCAGTTTGCCAAATCATTTATATATAATAAAAAGAGCGTTGGGCCTAATACCGAGCCTTGCGGGATTCCATGTTTGACACGTTTTCTACTGGATGTGTTCAGATTGTAAGTTACATACTGGTGTCTATTTGAGATATAAGAATTTATGAGTTTTATACAACTGGTATTAAAATTATATAAGTGGAGTTTATCTAGGAGTATGCTGTGCGACACACAGTCAAATGCCTTAGTCAAGTCGAGAAATTGAGCAAATGTGTACATATTTTGTTCAAACCCCTCCAATATAATTTGGGTTAAGTTATTAATAGCTAATGTTGTCGATTTTTTTTGTCTGAAACCATATTGACATGGGTGGAATAAAGAGTTTGTTTCAAAATAGTGCATTATTTGCTTATTCAATGCAGCCTCAAATATTTTAGCGAAAATTGGAACCAGTGATATGGGACGATAGTTTGTTAGTTCCTCAGGGGATTCTTTTTTGTAGACGGGTATTACTTTTGCAATCTTAAAGGCTTTAGGAAAAGTATTGCTCTTAATACATTCATTGATAAGTTTTGTTAACGGGGTGATTATTAGGTTTTTTAAAGTTTTTACAATGTTTACACTTATGTCGTATGGATCTTTACTTTTACTATTCTTGAGGTTTGATATTATCGATCTTATCTCATTATATGTTACACTATTGAAATTAAATGTATTTTCAGTTGTGTTATTCGGGTTTAATTTAAGGTACTCGAGAGGGTCATTATCAGTTTTTGGTAAATCTTTTATGATATTCTCGGCTATATTTACAAAAAAGTCGTTAAACTTGTTGGCATCTAGAGAATTACTTATGTGCGCATTTAATTTTGGGTTATTGCTTTTTATGATGTTCCACATTGCTGATTGTGGGTTGCTAGAGCTTTCAATGTATTTATCGTTGGCTGCTTTTTTCGTAGACACAATTTCCATTCTGTACCTTGCTCGGGAATTTTTTAGTGTTTCATTTGAAATCATCTCTGGATTAGTCTTATTCATACGAGTCAGGAGATTAAGTGTTTCACGCATTTGACGAAGCGATTCGTTATACCAGGTGACTTTATTAGGTACGGGACTAGTTATAAGTTTTGATTTTAGTGGGAAGCACTGCTCGATTTCATCAGTGAAAATATTTATAAACTTCACATACCTCTGTTCTATATTGATATTTGAGTCACTGACAAAGTTCCAATTTACTTGTTCGAAAGAGTTGGTAACTCCTTAACCTTGGCTCCTAGGCCAAAAAACTACTCTAACGAATATAAATAGAATTCAATTTGCTAAAACCCATTTTTAAATTTTTTGTCTTGCGAGCAAAATGAGGGAAATAGAAGGGGCGGAAGTGAGAACTTTTTTTTTCGGTAAAACCTCACCATTTTGTCACTGTAATTAATCGGTAATTAACTGAAATTGCCCTCAATTACGATGTACTCTTAATATCATGTATTACCTAGACGCTCCATTAATTTCGGCCCTTCAAAGCAAATGTTTTTGGGAAAAATGGTTTTTTAAAAATTTATATGCATTTTCTAGGAAGACGTGAAATTTCTTCCATTTTCCCAAGAATCTCGCTATTATTTTTTCAAAATATTTGTAAACGCCAATTCTAAAGGAAATTGATCGGGCTTTCCGAGGCTTTTTTTATTGTTTCTCTTACATAAAAAACAACAAAGTTGTGGCCGAAAATATGCGCCTCTTCACACTTCCTAAAATTCATAAAATATTTATTTGCAAACTGGAAAACTAGAAGTTAAAACATTACTATTACATTAGGCATTGACAGGGCAGCAATCTAACAACAATAAAATTACCTCTAACCATTAATGTCACGCGTTAATAAAATTTAAAATGAGTAGTATAGTTTTTGTGGATTTATGGATAATTAACAAATATCAGAGTGAATTTAATTGTTATTACGTTATCCTCGTATATTTTACTGTTCAAATTAATAGGTATTTTTAAGTTTTTTACACACATGAAATAACCCCATTCTTTCAATCTATCTCAACTTTTCAGAAGACTACATTCTTGCTAATATGGTATAAATGACAGAAATTAAAATTTCATGAAATAAGTCTATTATTTAAGAAGTTCTATAAATCGGAAATTATGTTTACTCTAGTTTGAAATTATTTATACCTAACCTAAATGTAAGATTTAGCCATATTTTTTGACATTTTAAATAATTTTGATGTTAAGTTACCAATTAGGGAATCCAACGATCTATCAAAATTTTTTGACAATATGGCATCGTGGGCAAACGGCTTTTTTTTAATTGAATTCCGGAAACGTAGCCCAGCCAACAGAAAAACACAAACTTTTAACGAATGAAAACTAATGTTTGCCCTCAACGCCATGTTGACAGTCACGTGGTTTGTATGGCCTAATAAACAGCAAATAAACACATGCTGACATCACTAAACTTTATTGGAGCTAAATATTTAATTTGATTTTATATCCACTTTAAAATAATTATTAAACATTTTTTCACAGTAAAAAGTATCAGCTGTGATATATAAGTACTATTATGAAATATTACACTCTCGTTATGATTATCCTGAATATAACTGTTAAGAAGTATTACATGTATATATTTATTTAAATCTCATTACAAGTAGAAACCATAAGTATATGTATATAAAAATAGATAAATGCATGCAATTCAATCATTAAGTCATGTAAACTACAAGGTCTCCAGCAACCAAAAGCAATACCAATCAAAGTATTAATCCTGTTGCGATAGGAATGATAATATTGCGCAACACCAATAATAAAAACCAACTTATACAATAGCATTATTTCATAGTTCATTAAATAATGTTTACAGATAAATAAACAAATAATTGTACTTGTATTTTATTAACAGCTCTGAGCTATTTGTCTATTTTAAATTAACATGAAAAAGTAATAAAATAAATCAAATTATTTTATTTTACAATGGAAAGGTTTGTTTGAAAAAAATTTTCCATGAGGGAAATTATTACTCTACACAAATAAAAATATTGCTCTTAAGCAAGAATCCTTTGTTTCATATATAAACAAATAAATTAATACTTCATATAAAACAAATACTTACCACCTTATTATTTATTGAAGCAAATAAGGTATTTGTTTTGCATAAAAAATTTTAGTTATTTTAGTATATATGAAACAAAGGATTCTCTATTTGAAACATTATTTTTGTGTGTGTAGTTTTCTTGTAATAAATAACTTAAAACAATATTACCTATATTTTCGAAATATGTTTGTATAAACACATTTCAAAACAATCAAGAATTACAGGCCATAAAATGGAATAAAATACCTAAGTATAATAAAATGCTTCAATTGAAATTGTTTAATATGTTAAAAATGGGCAAATCAGTTAAATTACCGTTTCCTTATCATTTACTCAGAAATTATTATATTACCTACTTATCTGATTTAAGAAGCAGTTTTTGAACTCGTTTTTGAATGTAATTTGAATAAAAGTATACTTAGAAATATATAGCTACCAGATGTTATGTCAAGTACATGTGGGTATACATATATTTCCATAAATATATATTATTTATTGTTTTTAATTTATCTAAACAAAACGAGAATGTCTATAATCATCATTTTAAAAAGCCTTCCTTATTGAGACTACCCAAATCATTGGACATTTCGATGTTGAAGTTAGTTATATTAACAGATTACTTTGTATCCTGATGTTTCAAAAAAATAGGTCTTCATTTAGACAAAACGAGTACGAACCAATTTTGGCAATTTTCAAGACAAATATAACTTACCAACTGTATTGGAACACTTTTCAATTTAGTCCAAGGAATTCTAAAAGTCACTTTATTGCACCAAGCCTTAGTTAATCGTAACCATGAAGGAAGCTCCAACAAATCAGTTAAAACGATTTCATTCAATTCCAAGTTACTTAATTCTCCCTCTCCTTTAAACGTACTTAAATTAATTTTGTCTGCCGATAAATTCTTTGTAAACCTACGAAAATAACGTTCAATACAAGCATATCAACAAAAATAAGCAGCAAGATTCTTACCTAGATAAATGTTTTAGCAGTTGGTTTTTTATTATGGACACCATTTTCACAATATTTCTTATCTACACTACACTACAATAGTAACTTTATTTTATATTTATTTACATGACTAGATTTATATTTAAAAATAATATAGTATTTTCAGAAAACACAATCTATAGGTGAAAGGTGAAATCCCAAAATTCAGAATCTGACATTTGCGGATTCAGCTGGCAGCTGTCAAAATATTGGTAATGCGCAAACGCGTAATTTGACGTTGCCATCAAGATTAGTAGACTATAGCTGTTTTCTTTCGTGCTGAACGAACTGATTGCAATCACTAAACAGCCAATCAAGTCGAGGTATTTTTGAAATCCTTGATCTCTATTGGTTGTTTACTGATTGTGTTCACTTTGTTCAGCACGAAAGGAAATAGCTTATGTGCCATGAGAGGAAGGAGCAGCCCAAGAATTGTAGAGTAAAAGGTTCTCTCATATTCAGCTTTTACGTGGTTATGAATCACGGTCAATAAACGATACGGTTGCATCAATCAGCAGCTTTAGGACGAGAGAGACGCGGGGGGCGGGAAATCGAATGAAAGAGACAGACATATCTGATTTCCGTGCAAAAGACAGAGACAAAGATGCCTGTAGTGACGTAGCTGTAGACCCTACCGGAATCTTCGTCTCTGTCTATTGTACGAAAATCAGATATGTCTGTCTCTTTCATTCGATTTTCCGCCCCCCGCGTCTCTCTCGTCCTAAAGCTGCTGATTGATGTAACCGTATCGTTTATTGACCGTGGTTATGAATCACGGCCAATAAACGGTATGGTTACCTCAATCAGCAGTTTTAGGACGAGAGAGACGCGGGGGGGGGGGAAATCGAATGAAAGAGACAGACATATCTGATTTCCTTGCAAAAGACAGAGACAAAGATGCCTGTAGTGACGTAGCTGTGGACCCTACCGGAATCTTTGTCTCTGTCTATTGCACGGAAATCAGATATGTCTGTCTCTTTCATTCGATTTCCCGCCCCCCGCGTCTCTCTCGTCCTAAAGCTGCTGATTGATGTAACCGTACCGTTTATTGACCGTGGTTATGAATAGTCAAACTATCCTTGTTCTTCGAACGTGCAGTAACGTAGCGGTGCACAGTCAATAGTTTAATGACCGTGGTAGCGGTGCAGTTATTTCTTTCTAAAAGGACGGTCCGTACTGACCTGAAATATGGCCAGAAGTATACTATTATCTCTGTAGTCCACACCTGTCAAAATTTGACGTCGTTGGGAAACACGGGTTTATTTTTACTAAATTCCGGAAACGTAGCCAAGCCAACAGAAAAACACAAACGTTTGACGAATGAAAATTAATGTTTGTCCTCGACTCCATCAGACGCCATATTGGATGTCACGTGGTTTAGGGAATAATAGAGATGAGTTGCTATTTATTTTATAACTGTTATTTGTAAATAGCATTAACAGACTGTTATTTCCGTTCGAAAATAACAGGTGAGAAAATAACAGATAAGCAGTAGCGACAGCAGCATGTAGAATAAAATAACGTCTCTAAAATAACATTTGCAAACTGCGCGCTGCGGTAAAGTAATATTACTATGAGAAGATGCCAGCAAAAAATATGCGCAGAAACGAGTTTGTGCGCTCCATCATTCTAAACCAATGAGAAAGAATTACGTGACATTCAATGTCAACACCAGTGGCGGCAGTAGAGTGGCGGCGACGGTAATGATAATAATAAAACAACTTTATTAAGCAAAGTTTAGTAGAACTTACTATTCTTACACTTCTCCTGAACAAAGGTTACTCGTAACAGTTGACAAGTTTTAATCTACTCCATTTTCACAGTTCCTTGACCGCGAAACTTTTATTGGAATTACACATTCCTATACCCCAGAAAAAGCTATGCCACTGGTATAAATATTCGCGCATTTTGGCTCCGCCCTGGCATCTTCTCATAGTAATACTAGTCTATGCACGTGCCAGCACTTCTCAGCGATCTGTTATTTTTAAACTGTTATTTCAAAATAGCAGTAGCAGTTTAAACAGTTATTAAAAAATAACTGCTTTTACCCATCACTAGGGAATATGGGTCTTATCGTTTCCATCTCTTTTTTCGCCGGGTGGGTGCATCAGTGAGAGTTCCATTAGTAGTATAGTTCAATGGTGTTTTCCTTGCAGTGAACAAATATCTAATAGATGGCAGCAGAAGCCAACCCGGGTTATGCGCAAGTGCAAGGAAGTTTATTTAATTTTTTAGTCGTTAGGATTGTTATGATTAGGAATTGTATTAATTACTAATGTAAGTAGTCTGTGTTACTAATTGCTAAGTGAAGTTATAGTGCACTGTGGTAAGTTTATGGTGTTTAGAAATCCAATATTTATTGCGTAAACTGAGAAAAACTTAAAAATGTTATCGCAGGTCAATGAAAATCTCATTCATTGCACATGCATTTCTCTTTGTATTGTAGTGACAGTTCAAGTAAAATAATGCAAACACATTTTTTATACACAAAATTATCTGAGAGGAAGTATTTTTTTCTATTCATTGAAATTCCTAGACTGTCCTAGAGTACGAGCATGCCGAGGATGCTACGCAGATAGAAGTTCAGACCAAGTTCGATACATCGAAGCCATCAATTCGTAAAGCAAGCCTCTACATTTAAATGTGACCGCACATACCGAGGATGCTAGCAGCAGTTCACCCAGCTAGGTCACATTTAAATGTACAGGTTTGTTTTAGAAATTGATTGCTTCGATGCATCGACTGAAACTGTGGCCTAAAAGATTTTTTTCTACCGAGGTTTGAAAATGTTCTCTAGGTATTTCAGTATTATAATGAGTTAGGAAAAATCGAACTTTTCCTTACTAGGGCAGAATAGTATATTGTGTATTTAGGTGTGAAAGCGATACATTCCCGGACGACGATGCAATTGTTGGCCGAGGCGCTAGCCGAGGCCAACAAGCATCGAAGTCTGGGAATGTGCTTTCACACCGAAGTACACATACTATTTTTTCTGAAATTACAATAAATACTATTTTAAACATATAAAAATAAAAAATATAAACATTTAAAAAAAAATCTGAAATCACAATCAATACTATTTTAAACGTATAAAAATCAAAAATATTAACATATTAAAATATATATAAAAAACCGTACGGGAATTTTACTTCCCGGCCTAGGCCAGGAAGTAACATTCCCGTACGGCTTTGTTGATCGTTGCTTGGCAACGGATCTTTTCCAGTCTGTTTTCTGATAGTTTCCTAGCAACGGACTAAAATACTGGAATTGTGCATTTTTCGCTTTAAAATCGCGCCGAAAATGTAGACATTCCCGATCGATTTCAGAAAAAAGATATTTCCGTATTAAAAAAGTTGTAAATCATGCAATGTTCCTAGAGCAAACTAGCAGTTTACTGTCAAAAAAAGTAGTAAGTTATAAATGTCAAATGTAAAATTCAAAAATTATCTCAATTTAGTCATTTTTCCAAATGTCAGTAGAAAAAATCTTGTGGAAAGCGTAGGAAAAATGTTTATTCCGTATGCGTTATATTTAAAAAGCCTACGCCTAATACAGAAAGAAAAAAACTTTTCCGAACTTATTGCACAAGTAGCTATAGTTACATCAATACTTTTTTCTTCAATACAATACCTTTTTTGTTTCAATGTACTTTAATTTTTTATCCACTGGCAAGCCTGGTTGTTTTGAAGGCTTTCCGGTATTCCGTTATACTGTTGAAAATACTTTTTAAATAACAATTTGTTTTACATGAGTTTTCGGAGTTTTAAAACATGGTTCAACTTAGTTTCGCTAAAAGAAATTTGTGGTTGTTTATTTTATATTTTGAGGACTTTTAGGTTATTCTATTAACATGGAATCCTCAACTCCCTTGGCCACTCCTGCGGGAAATAATTTACATAGACGAACTATTATGAGAAATGCATTAGAAGCATCTCCACTAAGAAGACGAAGCTTTATACAGACACCCATACCTCCATTAGAAAGTGAAAATGATGAAAGTGAACGATCTAACAGGCGCAGTCTTGTGGACATGCAAAGAAGATTGTCTAATATTCCACAAGGAGCTTCACCTTTAAATGAATCTAACAAGTTTCTTGGGGAGCAAGACATGAAAGATCATTTTCAGATATGTACAAAATTATTTACAGAAAATGTAAGCAGTTTCTAATAAGAGCTTAACTTCTTTCTAATTCTAAGTTTTGCAGAAAATCACACCAAAGAATGCATGGAAGCTTCACATTATTGATCTCCTAAAACACATGGCGCAAAAACCAAGTGGTGATACGTTGCAAGTAGCTGGTACATCCTTGGATATTAGTGCAAAGGTTTATGGTGTCAGGGTGGACGATATGCATGCCGATGGACTGAAACTGGCTAGTACTATGGCTCGAACTGTTGATAGACGTCCGCCTCAAGATGTTGGTGAGTGGAATATTGGAAACTTATTTTTTTTCCGAAAATGTAATGTATTATGAATATAACAATCTTCCAGATAGTATGTTGATTCAGTTGCAAAAATCTATTCTCAAAATATAACAATGTATTTTGGTTTGCATCTATATTAAATTCCTTGTTTCCACGGTAACAGATGACTTAAAAAAAATCTATGGTAGGCTTGTAAAGACCTGACTAGCTCCATGAGCATGCAGATTTGTGGGATTCTCAAATTCCATAATTTGTTTTGGCTGTTATGTATTTATTTTTCTGAAGTGTGGAAAATCATGGTGTAAGTCTTATGATGTTACCTTATTTTTTTAATTCAATTGTTTTACCATGGCATATTGCTTTACAACAATTTTTTATATACCCCTTCTCCCACTCATTTTTTGTATCCATTCTGGAACTGAAGATAAGAGGAGTTTTCAGGTCAGATACCTACAGTGTGATTACTATTTACTATTACTATTATTAGTTACAAATTTTCAAGCAAGATACCCCAGCCGGTGGTTCATTGTTACAAAGTCTAATTCCAACAGCTGTGTCTTAGCTTCATCATCCCGTTTTTCACAATATGTCACGGTACATTTTTGTTTTATATTGGTACATTGGCTAGAGGGTAAAAATTATATTATCTATATTTCATATATCAATCTAATTTTAGAATTTTTAAAAAATACACTATCACAGAATATATTTCTAATAAATTTTTTGCTTTTGTTTTTTATAGGGATTTTTATGCTCTCTTTTCTTGGAATACAACTAGACACAAGGCTAGATTGGAAAGCCCACATTGACTCATTAGCACAAAATATGGCCAGTTATTGCTATGCGCTTAAAGTCATCTCTCTAAACATTAATACTGAAGCTGCTTTTATGGCATATCACGCTTATATACAGTCAAGAATTCGATATGGCATTATTTTCTGGGGTATCTCTTCTGAGGCAAATAAAATTTTTGTTCTTCAGAAGAGATGCTTGAGAAATATACTAAATATGAGACAGACAGAATCCTGTAAACAAAAATTTCATCAAAATAAATTACTTACTCTAATAAGCCTCTACATCTATGAAGCAGTCATTTTTGTAGCAGAAAATAGTTCTTTGTTTGAAAATTATGAAAGAAGACACGTGCATCTCACAAGAAATAAACATGATCTGGTAACAAATGTTCCAAATTTCACGTATGTCCAAAAAAATGTACCCTACTCTATTATAAAAGTATATAATAAGTTACCGTATGATATTAAGACTCAACCAATAAAAGTATTAAAAAATAAACTGAAAACCCTTCTAAGAAACAAGACCTATTATACTATTGACGAATATTTCAATGAGAACCAATTTTAACATTTTTTTTATAGATTTTACTGTTTTTGTATATAGCTCATTTTAGCATCTTAACTATTATATGTTCGTAAAAGTACAGTATACATTTATAGTCTTAGTCCTAGTGTGTAGTTAAATATGTATTATTAGTATTTTTTTCTGTTTTTTGACTTGTTCAACGCCTACTGGGCAATGTATTATTTTTTTACATGAACTAATAAACTGTCTATCTATCTATCTATCTTATCTGCTGATGTTTCTCTGAATAAACAGACGTCCTTACATTTTTTTACAGTTTGAATTGTTACCTTATTGGAATTACTATAAACAACTTTTTTGAAAACTACATAAAAATCTTTTATATAAAATTTATTTATTACATGTTGAGTTTAACTATTTATTTACTATTTTATAAAGTATACATAACTATTGAGATTGACGCCACTGTGTCATGTCGCCAACAAAGAGTAGATAATTACTCTTTGTAGCTACTGCCTGTTAAATATTTTTTTGCCCAGCAGTCTAAGAAAGTACAAGATATCAAAGCGATAAATAGATAGATAAATAGATATTTATTGGTCACTAAAAAATAATACATGATTTCGTACATGTGACAAGTCAAATATGTTGTTAATATACATAGAAGCATAATATACAACAAAAATAAACAATCTACAGAAAATGTATAAAACATATAATATACAACAAAAATAATAAATAATCAACATGAAATGTATAAAACGACAGAGACAAAAACTAACTACAATCTGGCCCGCTTATAACGAGCGTTCGGTTTTAACGAGTAATTTCCATAGATACAAAAAATCATCCATTAAGCTCAACACAATTTCAGTTCGGATATAACGAGCTCGGATATAACAAGCGCTTTTGTTATAACGAGTAATATTTTTCTAATAAGTTGCTGAATATGTTTACTTACAACGAGCACCTTTGTAGGAATGACGGAGATTCTCTGCGACTGCGATTACAACGAGGACTCGATGATTCATTGGAGAATTAACTTTGTTTGTAACGAGTGATATTAGTTCATACGAAGTAAGTTCTTCGAATGCTGCCATTTGACGGACACCGACTTAATAGTAGTCGGTGGTTTGAGGGCGGTAGATATGAAACGTCGGTGCATTTATTGTATCGAAACAGTGCCTGCTAGTATTCCAACAAATTTGCCATGACTCGTTATTATATTATGAGTAGTAGGTAGATGTAATGTTTTTAGGAAGTTATACACATAATTTAGCCAATGCGCGACGGTCGGGTCTTTACTATTTACTCAGTGATTTGTCATCAATCGCCGATGTTCGTTGATTTATATAACAGCCATGTCCTGTAAGAGAAAGTCCCTTACATTAGAGAACAAAATAAAAATAATTGATGCTATTGCCAGTGGCATATCTAATGCCGATGTATGTAAAAATTACAAATTATCTAGTTCGGCTGTTTCTACTGTCTGGAAAACCGGGATAAAATTAGAGGATCTTTAAATTCAAACATTTCAAAGTTAAAACGAATCCGGAAACAAGCGAAAAAGCAAGTTGATCAGGCATTGCTTTAGTGGTTTAAGCAGAAAAGAATTCAAAACATACCCATAACTGGGCCCATATTGCAAGAAAGAGCAGAACAATTTTCTAAATTGTTTTCCCCTAATAATGAGGCGAAAAGCTGGATAGACCGTTTTAAGAAAAGGTACAACATTTCTTCGAGTAAAATCCACGGAGAAGCTGCGAGTGTTTCTGCAGATATAACAAAGGCTTGGCTTGATAATACTTGGCCTGAAATACGTAAAGGTTACTCTAATAACGCCATTTTTAATGGAGATGAAACTGGGCTGTTTTATAAAGTTGTCCCAAACCAAACACTCAAATTTCAGAAAGAAAAATGTCATGGGGGTAAGAAAAGTAAAGAAAGAATCACAGTTCTTGTCTGTGCCAATATGACGGGCACAGAAAAAAGAAAATTATTTGTCATTGGTAAATCAAAAACACCCTGATGTTTTAAAACTTGTAAAGTGTTACCTGTTACTTACACAGCCATTTGGATAATGTCGAAAATGATAAAAAGGACTTCAAATTTTCTTTGTTGGATGGGATATTAACTATAAACACAGCATGGAAACGTGTTTCACAAAAAACAATTGTGAATTGTTATCAGCATGCAGGTTTTTATCCGAGATCAGAATTTGATGAAGACGATGACCTACCTTTGACTCAGTGGTTATTACGAAATGAAAACTCGGAAAGTGTTGATGACGAAGATTCCATGTGTTTACGTGATTGGGCTATTAAAAACAATATTTTAAATGTGTGTTTTACTAGTGACGAACTAAATGCATATCAAGAGGTTGACGATTGTTTAGAAACTTGTGAGTATCCGTCAGAAACTGAAATAGCGGCTTCTGTTAAATCACATGAAATGCAAACTAACGACGAACTGGAAACACCTGAACAAGATGAAGATGACTTGTTTGAACCTCCAACAATTCAACAAGTATTTAGTGCAATGAAAACCATATCTACTTATTTAGAATTTAATGATTTTGAAAACAATGTAAGGGACAAGTTTGATTCCATTCAGAGAAGCCTTGAAATATCATTTTTATATAAAAATGCAACTCAGAAAAAGATTACCGACTATTTTCAGTAAATTACTGTGACGCAAGAGTATGTATGTGCATAATATTTTTTTTTCACTACATATGTAAGTACATATATATGTATTTTTACATAATTTTATAAACTTACTTTTTTAGATTCTCATAATCAGATTTTATGTTTTATTTTATACTAAATAAATATATATTTACATACATAAACTTCTATATTTTTGAGTACATATGTGTACGTGTTATCCACGTACATATTGTATGTATATGTAATCGTTTAAGACTACATACCTATGCGTACCGGTTGTAACGAGCGTACTCGTTATATTAGGATCCAATAAAAATTGTTTATAACGAGTATATTCGTTATAACCGGATCCATTAAAAAACCGTTTATAACGAGCGTTCGGATATAGTCACCTACACACTCGTTATAAGCGGACCCGACTGTATCTAAATAATCGTTTACAGAATAGTAAACATTGTCATTTAAGAAATCTTTAGTTTCCCTCTTGAGTAACTAACTATATGGTTTGGTAACTTATTGCACATAGTAATACATATGTGGAGTGGAGAATGTTTAAAAGAAGTAGTTGTTTGACTTGGAATGTACAGAGTATTACCATGTCAAGTATTATGAGAGTGATTATTATTAAGTGTTTCAAAGTCATTTTTATTTTTATAAACGTGCATTATGCACTTCAATATGAATATAGATGGAACTGTCAATATTTTTTTATCTCTAATTTGACAGGTCTCTAATGGCTGAAGTGAAAAAATTAATCTAATTAATCTTTTTTGAGCAAGTCATTGCCTCCGCCCCAAGAAACAATATTATTTGCTATGTGACTGTAGGCCAAAGCGTAGTAGATGTTTAAGACTCCTTCAGTGTTGCAAGATTTCGATTGCATTATAGCATAGAATGCTGAATTTAATTTAGAACAAACATGTTCAATGTGCCTATTCCAGTTCAGTTTGTCATCTAGCCATAAACCTAGGAATTTTGATGTCTGCGAGAGTGTTAGATTATTTTGAGATATAAAGGTTTCTGGTAAAGGGGATCTTAGATGGAAATTCATATATACGGTCTTTTTCTTATTTAAGATTAAATGATTGCGATGACATCAAGCCTCTAATTCATCACAAGTGACTGCAATATATGATGACAATTCTTCTGGTTTTTTTGCAGATAATGTAATAGAGAAGTTGCATGATTTTTTTTTATAATGAAAATCGATACAGCATAAAAAAAAAGTTATAAAAATGTAAAATTTACGATTTTTTGAATCTTAATACAACAAGAAAATAAATAATTTCATCGGTGAGGAATTTGGATATTTCAAAACGGCAGTTATTTGGCGCCATTAACTATGACGTTTTCCGTTATGATTTGCTCATCGAAATTAATAACAAACTGGAAGGTGCACTCGACTAGAGAAAGTGACTCAGAGAGAGAAACTTGTGTGCACTATTTCATCCTTTTTCTCGGTCTGTTTACAGACTGTTAAGCCAATCGGACGTTTTCTTCAACCAATCAGATCTTGACAAACAAGGACGGAATAGTGAACGGAAGTTTCTTTTTCCGCATAAACATGCTTCAGTAGTTTCGTATACCTAAAACAATTTCGATGGGTTTGTCAAATGTCAGTTTACTGTTTATTGTTTGCAGTCAGTTTACCAATTTCTTGTTTGTGGTGTTATTGTGTTATTATTTGGTTAATGAGCTAGTGAACGACATTATTATGACTTATGAGTTACAAATATTGCATTGTGCCTAAATGTAAAACTAAGAGTATCACTACAAATATGGTAATTAAACATTCAAGATTCTCCAAAATTAGTTCGTAGACAGACGTCAGCGAGAGGTTCGGACACTGCGTCTACTTTGGACAAATTATCCGACTAACGGATGTCGTCGTTGACTTCACGCCAATAAGTAACCGTTTGCAGTCACGTTGTTTTGTTTACAAATTACGGCATAATCTAAATATTAATTTTACGGAAAATAAATTTTCTTCTGAATTTCTTTTATTATAATCGTTTTCTGCATAATGGAAATTAAGATCAAATCACCTTTTCAAGCATTTTAAAATTTCATGCATCTTCCCTATTGTGATATCATCTGCAAACATAACCGTACCATTTGTAATATGTTGGTAAATCAATTACGTATAACGCAAATAAGAGTGGCCCCAAAACTGATCCTTGGAGGACACCCATTTCAACTTTTCTTGTGTCATATACCGCTCCATTGCAATTAACCAACATCCTCCTGTCAGACATGTATAATATAATCCAATTTAAAGTTTCCAGGAATGCCCATTGCGTACAGCTTGGTCTCCTTAAATCTGACATCAACTGTGTCGAAAGCCCGAGAAAGGACAAACATGAGTGATATTACTGATTTTTTTGTATCTAATTCTTTATAAGCAAAATTTAGTGAATGGTAGGCTGCCGTCTCTACAGACCTCTTTTCTCTGAACCCATGCTGATAGGGTGTAAATAACTTCTGCTTATTTAAATAATTTATAATAACATTACAAACAGGTTTTTCTGCCAACTTTGATAGAGCACTTAGGAGTGAGATATTTGTCTGTAATTTTCAATATCACGTAGGTTTTCTTTTTTATATATCGGTATGGTGTTCGCTATTTTAAGTATGTTTGGAAAGATTCCTGCCACGAGAGATTTATTTATAATTATTGCCAATGGTTCACTAATTATGTTTTGTACAGATTTTATGAGATCTACACTTAACTCGTCTAGTCCGGTGCTTTTTTTATTTTTTAAGGAATTTATTTCATTTTTCACATCGCGTTGGTCTATAAATGGAACAAAGAGAGAATTAGGTTGGTTTGCCATTTTAGTACAAGGCAAAGACAAATTTTCTCCAAAGTGATCTTGAAGTTTAATTCCTGATACTGAACCGAAATAATTTACAAAAGTATTTGCAATTAAATTTGTATCTGTAATTAGTACATCATTTATAACTAATTCTATTTTGTCTTTTTTATATCTAACCTTACCTAAATTCTCGTTTACTATTTTCCAAGTTTCACGAGACTTGTTATTGCTATTTTTTATTTTGTTAGAGTAATAGTTTGATTTGGCCAATTTAATATTTTTTTGTATATTTTTTTCTTAGTTTGATAGTTTGTTATATTTACCTCATCTTTTGTGTTATTCTTACGGCATTGATACCTTCATACATTCGCCATGTTTGGTCGACTATAGGATTAAAGAGAGTAACTATTAATTTCTTATAAGCGGCAAAATCATAATCTAGATATAGGTCTGTGGTAGAACATAATCAAAGACGGTGCCGCTTCAATAAATATACCTGCTGTTTCGTTTGATGTAAATACTGCTAATTTTTTGTTCTACTGTCTAAACTCTATACAAGGATTATAAACCATTTTTTTTATTTCAGATGATGAAAACGGAGAGCCTGGTGATAATCCAGATAAAGAAAATGATGCTGCCAAAAAGAAGAAGAAAAAGAAAAGAATGCTCTTGGGAAACAAGAATACTATTGCGAAAGATCCTAAGTCTTTACTAGCTCCTCTACCAAAATTAGAATCGGTATTTTTCTCTACTCGGACTAACCCAGATGCAAGTGCGATCGATAATTTATTCACTAACATGCTGAAAATGGACAACTCGGGATATAAATTTATGTTATTGTAAGTTGGAGGTTAAAACAAAGATAATTCCTTGGCAAAATAGGCAATAATGATTTATTTTCAGGAGCAAGGAGAAAGCATGGGCGGATAAACCTGACCCACTTGTACAAGACATCAATAATCCGGATCGTAAACGTTACTCTCTTCCGGTAACGCCCCTATCGAATATCAAGCTTTGTGCCGCGTTTGGTGACTTCCAGTTAGACGAATGGGACCCAGACGAGGACGAAAGACAGTAAGATAACCCCATTAGATATTTAAATATTTATCAAAAGAAATTGCAATAGTTTTCATGATTATTCGAAATATATGTAAAAGCCACTTGTTTTTTAGGTTAGCTATGGAAAAATCGCTAGTTCTTCAAAGACAAGACGAGGTGGTTTATGATGATCAGGGAATACCAATCCCCGAACTTGACGGCTCCATACATGATATTTTTGATAACCAACAAGAAGGTGTGTAAAGTTTTGACTATTCTTTTTGCGCAGAAGTTTAGCTGACACAATTTTTTTTTACGTTATTTTTACAATTTTTAGTTTCTTACAAGGGTGTTATAGAACTATTTATAAAATGCCTTGAAAAATCTATTTTAATGCAACATCCTTAATGTCATCGTAAAGCAGCTGGTAGACAGGATGGACCTACTCTCAAAAAAGTTGTCGCTTTTTTAAAATTTCCTCATAAAACTCCTTGGAACGGCTTAATAGCCTTGTCTGAGCCATTTTAAAGCATATTTTAACAAGTTCACCGCCAAAAAAAAACTTCTTTTCCAAGGGCCGAAATATATTTTAGTTTTTAGGTGTAAATTCACCATGACTCGAGGGTCGAGTCACTGGCCTCTAAGGTCCATTTCATCAAGGATAGGCCGATGACTCAGCATTTGAGTCATACAATTGAGTTAATTTTTTGAGTTTTTTGATGAAATAAAAGAGAAGCAAGACTGACTAATGTAGTAAGTTGATGCACTTGACCCAACAATTGAGTCATCGGCCACTGATGCAGGCCGTCGTGACTCCACAGTTGAGTCATGTGCTGTGAATGTATTAAAGTCAAGTGGCAGTGGTTTGATTTTATTTAGTTGTTAATTTTGAAACTTGATTATTTCTCGTATCTCAAATGTTTCCCCTCAGTGGATGACGAACCCATGGAAGCCGATGATGATGTGCAGTCAGTTCACGAGGAAGTGTCAGCCCAAGTCAGGGGGGAAATCGCTCGAATTGTCGAATTCCGGCCTGATGTTACAGATGGCTTGCAGAGATCTGAATATTCCTACAATACAATAATCAACACTCATTCCGGAAAGGTTATGGATCAGATCTGGGCGGGACCCAGTCATTGGAAATTGAAGTTCATCCGAAGATCTTCTGTGAGGTTTTCTGGGCAGGTGGCTAATAATGAGATAAGACAAAACAAGCAGGGCAGGAAGCGGGTGCAGCCTCAAATGATCGATTTCTGGGCGGAATTTGAAGAATTTGATATGACGAAAAAGTTGAAAATTAAGAAAAAGCCACCCACCGTGGATTTCCATAAGTAAGATTTATAATGTACTCATTTTAAGCCAAAATTTTGCAATCAGTTAAAAAAACTCTTAAAAGTCTCTTATCGGGGAGTATACTTTCTGGAAAACAGGGAAAACCTGGAAAAGTCAAGGAATTTATAAATTTATAAAAAAAGTCAGGGAAAAATTTCTTAAAACTACTTATATCCAAAATTGTTCCCATCTTACGCCCCCACTTGTCAATTTTAATTTTTGAGTTTTTGAGCAGGAAAATTTTCTGAAATTTTAATTGAAAAGTCCTGGAAAACTTGGAAGTCAGGGAATTTCAAAATTGTGAATTGGTATACACCCTGATTTATAATACATGGTCACACAATTAACATACTAAAAGCCCTCGAAAAACGAAGTTGTGTTACGGCCTAAATCTTCCAAAATAGCCGCCAAAATTCAACTTCTTGCAATTATTCAAAAAATATGCAGGGTACCGAAAAAAGTTTCAAGTTTGTTCATAAAATTATCAATCTTTTTTATTTGTCTGTTCCTAAAGTCACAAATTGGCATCAAACGAAAATCGTTTGCTATAAAATTGTCTAATTTTTTGTTCTCACAAAAATTGAACTTTATCTGACCGTTTATCAAAAATGATAGCTACAACGTAAAACCGCTGCCTAAGAAATCACTACTTCCACATTCAGATTTTCTATCCAAGTCTCTCACAACAAAAAAATTTCGTATGTGGAAATAATTGTTATCTCTTAGTTCCATGCCTTCTGGAAGTTGTTCGAAAACAGTAGACAATGATGATTTCGTGCCTTTCTTTCTTCTGTGAAAATGGAGTTTGACGATTTTTTGAGAAACTTCATTAAACCTGATTTTCCCATTGCTGAATCTCGTTGCATATTAGACTTACAATAAAAATGTATAAAATGTAGGAAATTTTGTCCTCTTTAACTTTATCTCTAACATTTTTCTTGTAGGATCGAGCATTGCGGAATTATTTTGAAAAAAACAATTTTTTGCACCTTTTATTCAAGATAGCGGTTCGCACCCCCCCAAAGTTGAAAACTAGTATTTTTCATCGGAGCCTATATCAAAATCATTTCTACTCTACCTTTTGTAAGGCAAAAGCCATTTTTTGTCTCTACGGACTGGATTAGTAGGTTTGACGCCGTTTCATTTTGTAGTTTTAGGTTTGGTTAAATAAAAAAAAAATGGTAATGGCAAAAAAGATTGGTAATTTTATGCTGGACATAACTTATTTAAAACTTTTTAATACACTGCATATTTTTTTTAAAAATTGCAAAAAGCTGAATTTTGACGGCCACAAATTGGATTTTCGGGGACTTTTAGTATGATGGTTGGGTGGCCACGTACTATACATAAATATCGGATTAGGTACCATAATTTTTCCCAAATTTGATATCTTACATTTTTCATATGGTTTCTATATGATTAAAATATGATTTTCCAGGATAACACTACCTATCCCAGATACCTCTTGCACTAAATTCATGGAGCACATTAACGAACTAATGGCAAAACCAGGTGTTTGTCCTGTTAAGAAAAAGCCTGCTGCAGAGAATCCGGTGGACTATGAGGTTAGCGCATACAAATATGAAAACCCCAATGACTCTCAGTATTGTTCTCAGCAAAATGTAAGTGAAGTAGGCTTGATATTGAAATGAGCATGTTTAGTGTTATTTTTTTAGCTAGCTTGTAAAATTTTTTTTATCAAACATCGCCTTCATGTATAGAGTATTTTATTGAGGACATATCAGCTGGCGCAGGGTAATAGAGGACCTCAATACACATCTTTTTAATAGATACATTGTTTATTAAATAGAAATTTTTCTAATAATGCAAAAAATAGAAATACAAAAATACGACATAAATTTAATATTTACAAGTTAAAATAGTGAATACATCTAACAGTTTAACAACACTTTCTAATAAAACATTTTTGCTATATATTATTAGTACATTTTTGAAAACAGTGATAGATGAACTTGTTTTAATGTAATTTGGTAATTTGTTAAACTGATCAAAACCTTTAAAAAGCAGGGAATTCATGGTACTTTTATAATTAATTCAAGCAATGTATAAGTTGTTATCATTACGGGTAAAGTCATGATGTATATCAGAATGGAGATTAACTTAGTTTTCAAAATATGAAGGCGCTAGATTATTTAATATTTTGTATATCAAGATCATAGTAATAGTACAGGAAACGAAGACCGAAAAATCCCCCAATTAGGAAATAAATAGTGCTCAACAGATTATTGTTTTAAGTTGTAGGTTTGACCCTTAGGAGTAACATACCAAAAGTCCCCAACCGTCAGGGGCGGTCCTAGGGCGGTGCGAGCGGTGCGACCGCACCGGGCGCCTTCTTGGGGGGGGGCGCCGAAAATGCAATGATAGTTCGTCTGCGTAAAAAATAAAACCCAAGCACCTTAATATCACTTAACCTTACAACTTCCATTTCCAGTTTTTAATTAATTTACAATGTAAATTTGATGTATGCCTGTTTTTTTTTGAGATTTCTCCCCTTAAAGTTTCTCGGATTTCTCCAACCCCCCCGCTGTTTTCGGACTAAAAAGAAAAATTTTTGGATATAAAAAAATGTATGTTATCTTCAGTCTCTATGTACAGCCTAATCACGAATAAGCGATTGCATATTGGGAGGGGGGGGCACAGTGAGATCTCGCACCACCTGACCACCTGAAAAATTTGCAAGGGCCGCCCCTGCCAACCGTGGGCCTCATGGGTTAGGCGGAAGGGTGGTGAAAAGGGTTGGTTTGTAGGTTTTTCGTTATTATCTCGAAAACTAAACATCCTAGCGAAAAGGTCATCCTATGCAAAATGAAAGTAAATTAAATTGTTTACAACAAAGATCTTATTCATTTTTTTGCTAGGGGCAGTAGTTAAGGGTGTATGTGAGTTTGAAAATGCGAATAGCTGGAAAAACTGTGTATTGTGGGAGGTAATGCTTAACAAGCAGAAAATTTTATAATATTACAAGTATTTACAAAGCCATATTAAGTAATTGGTCGAGTTCATCGTCAAGATCATCATCATCATCGTCGCCGTTGATGCTGACAATTGGAGGGCCGTTGGTACGCGAAGCGCGGCAACTGCTGCACACAAGCGAGCTGGGTATGCCTGCTTTGCGGCACCCGCAACGGCCCCCGCAACCCCATGTGCACCCGCAGAATATGTTATTTAGGACGGATTCTGGCGCAACTGGGTCCGTGCTTGTGACAGGAGTAAGGAAGCCATCCCCAAGCAGTTGGCTCCTGCTGCTGATCTCCATATAGCCATTGCTGAATCTGCAAATAATAATTCGTCCTTTGTAGTTTAAAAAAATGTGGCACAATCTTGTCTAAGCACAATACAAAACATAAGTTAATGTAAACAAGCATATATTGATACAAACCTGCAAATGAACTCCAAGGGAGTGCTGGCGAGCAGCCCCTCTGGTGGATGGAAGTGCCGCAAAATCAGGCTTTGGCTTTGTCGAGGCTTTAACAAAGGCCTGGTGTCGTACCCAGTTCAGGTCTGCTCCTTGTGGGGCCTGGTACAATGCCAAAAAAAGCTGCTCTCCTGCATCAGCTATCATGTCCTGTATTGCTGAGGGATCACAGAACACTTCCTTAGAGTTCATTTGCAGGTTTGTATCAATATATGCTTGTTTACATTAACTTATGTTTTGTATTGTGCTTAGACAATAAGATTGTGTCACATTTTTTAAAACTACAAAGGACGAATTATTGTTTGCAGATTCAGCAATGGCTAGATGGAGATCAGCAGCAGGAGCCAACTGCTCGGGGATGGATGAGGGGGTCGGATAGCTTCCTTACCTCTGTCAGAATAGAATAGAATAGAATAGAATAATTTATTAATGTTGAATACACAGAAGTGTTTACACAAGTCAAAAATAGTATATAAAAAAGGAAAATTAACAGATAAGAAAAAATCTTATAAAACATATTTGTATAAATGTATATGAAGAGAGAAAAAAAAAATAATAAAAACACTAAGTTAGACACATTATGTAAAAAGCTTAAATGCTAATAAAAACATCATACAACAAACAATATACAGCTAGTTAAAAATTATAATATAACATTCAATAATTAATAATTACACATGAATTAACAAGATAACATAGAGAAAATTATCAGAGACCACATATTGGCATACCGGTTTATTTAATTAAATTTGTGATAAATCGCTCAATAGAAATTCTTCAAAACTGTAGAAAGCAATTGCAATAAGATACTTTTTTAATCTGGATTTAAACTTAGTTTCACTCAAAAGTCTTACTGCTGAAGGCAGTGCATTATAAAATTGTATTCCATAATATCCAGTGCCATCCCTAGTTTTTTTTAGGCGTAAAAAGTTTTGGTGGATATCATTTTTATTCCTAATATTGTATGAATGAATTTCGTTTCGAGACATGTATTTGTTTAGGTTATTTTTTATGTACAAGAGACATTGTAATATATAAGTGCAGGGCACAGTCAGTATATTCAATTTTTTAAATTGTTCTTTGCAATCGTCTCTATAGCTAAATCCAGATATAATTCGTACAGCTTTTCTTTGTACGGAAAACACGCTACTAGATGTAGGAGCATGACCCCATACTAGTATTCCATATGATATCACTGAATGAATCACACCGTGGTATGCGGCTACCAATGCATTTTGAGTAATTTTGCCAGCTACAGATCTGAGTAGGTATATATTTTTAGAAATTTTTTTACAAACGTGATGTATGTTCATCCCATGATAGTTTTGGGTCCAGGTGTAGACCAAGAAATTTAGTGGATATTGGGTTGTGTATTTCCTCCATGTTTCGTAGACTAAATACCATTGATTCCGTTTTTGAGGTATTTAAATTCAGGCGGTTAGCCAGGAACCAACTTTGTACGCTTGACTGTATGTCTTTGACATTATTTAGTAATTCCTCTAGATTAGTGTTTACGTCTGTTAGATTAGTATCATCAGCAAATAGAATGGTCTTTATTTGGTTTACCGAGTTTGGAGGGTCACAAGCGTTGACCCAGTTGCGCCAGAATCCGTCCTAAATAACATATTTTGCGGGTGCACAACTGGTTGCGTGGGCCGTTGTGGGTGCCGCAGAAGCAGGCGTACCGTGCTAATACACAGTTTTTCCAGCTATTCGCATTTTCAAACTTACGTACACCCTTAACTACTACCCTATCGAAAAAATGAATAGGATCTTTTTTGTAGACAATTTAATTTACTTTCATTTTGTATAGGATGATCTTTTTGCTAGGATGCTTAGTTTTTGATATAATAACGAAAAACCTACAAACCGAAACTTTCCCATCCCCCTCTCGCCTAACGCATGAGGCCCACGGCTGGGGACTTTTGGTATGTTACTCCTAAGGGTCAACCCTACAACTTAAAACAATAATCCGTTGAGCACTATTTATTTTCGAATTAATGTCTTCGTTTCCTGGCCTATAAAGTAAAATAACCTTTGAGAAACAGCGAGCCATTGTAAAATATTCAACATTAAATTGATTATCGGTGTATAGTGGTTGCTTCTTAAATCCTCATTCCATGATTTTGAAGTTTTTGTAGTTGTGACAGTTTGAGTACAATACAGTTGCACAGTAGTCGATGTGTAAACTGTTAGTCTCTTTTGATAAGTCATTGGCAACTCTAAAGAAGAAATATTATTATTTCTAATTCTTTTAAAGAAAATGAGCATCAAAGGAGTATTATCCAACTGAAACCCAAGATATTTTATTGATTCTATAATTGCAATTCGTTCATTGTAAATTAATAGATTTGCATTGTAGTCCAATGCATTTAGATTTTTGTTTCGGAAACTCTGAACTCGCTGAATATTAGAATATTGGAATAGTTTTCAACTTAGTTGAATAGAATTTTTTTTTTTTTAATTGTTTCTTTATTTTGCAACTAAACTTCGTATTTAAGCTTTGCTTCATAATTGAAAAAACTTTGTTAAATAAAATGTTCAGTAAACATGTAAAAAAAAAGGTAGTTTGCTTAAAGTTTGCACTTTAAAGGACACCGCATGTTTTATAGGTAAATTGGTGGCCTGTCAAATTTGCTGAATTTTTGATATGTTGTAGTTCAAATGATTCTGAACAATAAGTTCCTTTGGCAAAACTTCAAATTACGGACAGTTTCTCCGATAGATGGCTGCAAAGACTGGGCCTATCCCTCGATACTCTATCAACGATTTCTCAAAACATACTACAGGTATTGAAATGATAACTGCTGGACATGAATAACCAGACTATTTACATTATTTGGTCTTAGATTTATGTGCATGAACTTCCGGTTTTGCCGCAAGTGACGTCAAATCACGATTTTCGAATGCACAACACCCATTTCCTTCAATTTAATACATCATATACATAAATTTGTAAGACCTTTAAGTAGAATAGGCAGTTTATTATTTTTATCAAAAATTGCATAGCTGGTTAGTTTTAATTTTTTAAATATTTATTATTTTAATCATTCATTAATAGATATCAAACTAAAAAAATTATTTTAAATTAATTAAGCACGTGTCGGAGCCAGCCAGATATACATGGTGCGAAGCGCAATGAAAGGCTGGATGAAACGAGGCCAGATTAGATTAAAAACATTTAAAAAAAAATGAATACAAGCTTCATTCGCAGCAAAGCGATCTAAATTGTGTGTAAAGTGAACAAGGTATATAGAAAAGTAATTTAAAATAATTAATGTGAATAAAAAAAATACAAAAATTATCATTGACAGAAAAATTGCTAGCGATGCGAAATTGCATCTAATTTTTTTGTTTAAATTGCTATACTGTTCAAAAATTACTAATAATCGTTCTAAAATTGTGGCAGTGAATAGGGATTTAAAAAGATAAAAACAACGATTAAGAAAGAATATAAATTTCTTATAACTAAGTAACTAATTTAAAACTAGTTTAGTCCATATATTTTCACTAAACTTCGACAACATCCATTACGTCACGGTCTCCAGCATCAATTCCCCTTAAGCATCGAAATTAATAACAACCTGGAACGCGCACTCAATACTTTAGATATACGAAATAACTGAAGCAGAAAGAGAAACTGATGTGCAATATGCTGTCCTTTCCTGACAAGATCTGATCGGTTGAAGGAAACGTCTGATTGGTTGAAGGAAACCAGTGGGAGGAAACGTTAACCATCTGAGCGCAAGCAGAAAAAGGATAGAATAAGGCACGCAAGTTTCTTTTTCCGTTTCACTTTCTCTAGTTGAGTGCGCATTTCAGTATGTTAATTTCGATGTCCTTAAGATATGCATGGATGGATGTTTTACTTGTGCTTTGGGTCGTGCATATCCTAAACATATCCTACGTATATGTTGCAGATTGAATACGCAACAATACAAAGGATTTTAAATGGTGGGGGCTCCATCGAGAGGTAAAACCCGGTCTGCTGTAAGTACTTCCCTATCGCTATCTGTATATGCATTCTGATTGCTTTTCTAAGTTTCAAAGTAAGTCATTCTTGTTATAAAACCTGCATGAATAAGGTTTAATTAACTTGAAATAAAGTTTTTTTTTGGTTAATTTCTATTAATGAATGATTAAAATAAGTAAATATTTAAAAAAACAAAAATAGCTATGCAATTTTTTGCTAGAAATAATAAAGTTTAATGTATTATAAATAAACAAGAACTGCCTATTCTACGTAAAGGTCTTATAAAAAATTTGTTTTCATTGACTAGGCACAACTGCAATTTTATATCTAGAAAAATAAAATCAACTTGGTAGTTTTGAATCAAGATTATGATGTACCCGGTATCAAGCTAGCATCAATGTTCCGTCAATCAATGCACGTACTTACTTATTTACTAAGATAGTGAATTTTAATAAAGCTACTTATGTATATGATGTATTAAATTGGAGTAAATGGGTACTGTGTATTCGAAAAGCATGATTTGACGTCACTTCAGGCAAAATACCTGCAGTACGTTTTGAGAAATCGTTGATACAGTATCGAGGGGTAGGTCCAGTCTTTGGAGCCATCTATTGGAGAAACTGTCCATAATTTGAAGTTTTGCTAAAGGAACTTATTGTTCAGAATCAGTTGAACTATAACATATCAAAAATTCAGCAAATTTGACAGGCCACCAATTTACCTATAAAACGTGCGGTGTCCTTTTCTTTCTTTTTAATACCGTAAGTCTGTAAGTGTGAACTAATTTCGTACTAGGACAAATAGTTTAAGTGAGACATTGAGCCCTCGCTAAGCATTATATGCGGTTTCTGATCATTGGCATTTTTAAGGATGACGGGCCAGATGACGCTGATGCCGTTCCATTTGATGACAACCAAGGGGATGATCACGACGTAGACGATTATATCTTAACGCAACAACAAGACTTCCTAGGTGACAATTTAGTTGATGCTCCGGAAGCAGTAAGTATGTCGATATTTTTTGTTACAAAGTGAAGTAGCAGTTTAATTTCCCAGGTACCAAGATCATACGTTCCATATGCACTGCAAGCAAAAAAGATGGATATGAAGAAACTAAAAGCGGCGGTTTGGCAGACCCTAACCAACCCAAAAGATGGTGTGCCTGTAGATGTAAGTACTGTAGCAATAGGCTAAGCTTTTATTTAATTAAGTTTTTCTTATACAGTGTGCTCAAAAATATCAATTTCACGTAAGAGTTTGTGTTTCATTTTTAAGGACACGATTTTGGAGAGTGAGAGGGAAATATGCGTTAATTTTTGATTTATTATAAATACTTAAAAAACCAAACAGTATAATCTTAAAACTGTTTTAGATACTTGCTATTGTTCTAATGAATACAGCTATATAGATTTTTTATCGTAAATTTCTGTTGTATTTGAATATTGTAGTTTGTCAATGAAAATAGTTCCTAATTATAAGCAACTTTTTCAAATGGAAGGTGCAGATAAAATTCATATTTTTGACATTTTTGAGCGTCCTTTGTAAAATAATTATTTTTTTTAACAGAAATGGTATAATAAACAAGATTATGAAATCCATTTGTGATATAGCCAACCCCGTCCGGGGACACCCTGAATTTGAAGGATTCTTTCATTGTATACGTTCTTTTTTAACGCTTTTTAGGTGCAGCCAAGAAGTGGGGCTGTGATTCCCACGACCTTCTCGAAAATGTTCAAGGAAGTACCTGACCTCTTAAATGAGAAAATGAAGAAAGAACTAAGCTGCTCCCTGGCCTTCGTAGCACTGTTACATTTGTGCAACGAGCAGAACCTGGAATTAAAGCAGCATCCTGGTTTCAAAGATTTTGGTATTAAGGGGCCTCCACTAGGGCCACAGACTGAAGAAAATATGGATGTTGGAATTGCGTAGTATTCTTTTTATCAATCTAATTTAATGTTAATTGTTAGTTATTTATAGTTTGATTAGGTATCCGTTTTGTACATATTATACAGATTGTATTTTTAGTAAATTAAAATTTTTTTTACCGCCGATATCTGCAGTATTCTGGACCCGAGAGTGGCCGAAACCTTTGACATGCCACTGAATTGAAATTGTTCTTGCAAACTACCAAGTTGGAGATCCTGGCTTTTGTTTTCTGCAGTTTACTCGAACACGATGAATTGTATGAAAAAGGTGCGAAATCGAATATGCTATTCTATCTATAATTCTGTTGGTGGATTTTCGAAAATGGTGAAATATGGTAGCGGAGGCGTTTATTTTGCTATATACTTAATTTAGAAGAAGAGTTCTAAACACAGTGTATTTCTATTAAACTTTGACTATTTGAATGTGGCGCAAAAACGGCAGTGACATCATGACATCATAAGGGTAGTTAGCTGCAGAGATGGGTAAAGGAAACTTTTCCAGGAAATTTTCGGGTTTCCGGAACGAAATTTTGATAAAAATGTCAGTTTTCAGAAAAATTTTTGAATATTCCCAAAGAAAACTCCCGGAGTTTTGGAAACTCTCAAATATTCCAGTTGAAAACTATTGAAAACTTTCGTTTTTATCAAAATTTCATTCCAGGACCTTTCAAATGGAAAGTTTCCTTTACCCATCTCTGGTTTGCTGTGAGCTTATATGCAGAACAGAAGAGTAACAGGTTGATGACAAATAAACTAACCTCATTTGCCAAAACTTACGTGGATGTTTAGCTAACAGCATGGAGAATGGAGATAAGTAACTTCCATTTTTGTGGACATGATGTCAGTTAATCAAATAAACTTTATTTCAAATTAAATAATAATAAGTTTGTTAGTCCAATCGATCACATTACATAAGTAAATAAGAATTTCCTTCCCAAGCACGCACATCAGAGGCTGGACGAGACGAGGTCAGTTCAGACTACAAACAATTAAAAAGTGAACATAAACTCCTTAGTAGAGTGAATTAAAATATGTATAAGATTAATGAGGTGTTAAAAACAACTTAAAATAATTAATATATGCAAAAGACTAGGTTGTGCCTTGGGTAAATTTTCCGTTTCGCTGTTAATCATTTTGACAAGTGGTAAGTTGGTGATCTGATTGTGGACACAATCGGGCCCACTGACTTTTCTGGTTTACGTATGGCAATCAGTATAATCTAAGGTACTTTTTAGTCCATGTAAAATGCGGGGGTGACGCACTATTTTTAGAGCCGCGGGACCCCGATTTTCGTGATCAGCTACCCAAAAAACATAAAATACAAGTAGTCCCGATGAGGGGGGGCATCCTCGTTTTACATGGACTATTTGAGTTAAATACATGCAACCATCTTTTTAAACCTGGTTAAGCCTTCTCGATGAAATTTCATAGGAAATTTTGATAATTAGAAATTTGACTACTGGTCACTTAGACAGTTTGTACTGTCCTCTTCAAATTCTACAGCATGATATTTATGGAAATTATCTAACCGTTCTTGGCTAATACGGATAAGTCTTGGTTCCGTAACCTAAATATTTGTTTTGTGCAGTAAACGGTAATAACAACCTACGTTTGTATACATATTTTAATTAATAGTTACTGTTAACTCTAAAAAATCTTCGTCATCAGTTAAATTACCAATCAAATCTGCAAAACTTGACATAACAGCTGCAAATAGCACTCGACCCTACGATAAATAGGGCGTATTCTTTATTTCAACAGTTGAGTTCCACCACAGTATGCTTCTCTTTCTTACAACACAAGTGATGAAGATATAGCAACATGTCTGGTGCCACCTGATGGCCTCAACTGTTGAAATAAAGAACATGCCCATAATGTTCATACAAGGGGCTCAATTTTAGCAATTTGTACAACTAGCTGTTCATCTAAAGAATTAGTGAAATAGGAAGAAGTAGAATTTTGGACGAACTACTGTTACGATTTTTTAAATTGTATTTCTTGAATAGATATCCATAAATTCGAAAACGATTTAAATTAGTCATTAGAAATTGAACCGATAAAAATTAGTGTCCTTGTAAAGTTGAGAGAGAATTAAAATATGCTTCGTTCTACTACAGAGTGTTTCATATAAGACTGAAGCTCCTGTAATTTTTTAAATTTTTAATCCGATTTAAATTAAATTGATTTCATTTGAAGAGGGTAATAAGTAGAACTTAATGACCTCTACCTTTATATAGAGGTTATTAAGTTCTGCTTAATGACCTGGTAGACCAATTGACGATTTGCACGAAAGAAAGTTCAGTAAAAAGTGTCATGGCGCACAGTATAATGGTATCACTGTAATTCACTGTCATAACATCGTTTTCATTATCTTTAATGTTAAACCTGCTTCCATTGAATATAAATAGTCTTTATTAGGTTGTTTCGTAGTCTACAATATTTAAAAAATGTCGAATTATGCAATTTGTCAAACACTGTTTCCAACTCTCAGTTTACTAGAAGAGTTGGCAGCAGTGATTGACAAATTGCATAATTTGACATTTTTTAAATATTGTAGACTACGAAACGACCTAATAAAGATGATTTATATTCAGTGGAAGTAGGTTTAACATTAAAGATAATGAAAACAATGTTATGATTATTATATTTAATTGTTGCAAAGTTTGGAAATTAGACGAGTTGGTCAACATGTGCAGTGAATTACAGTGATACCATTATACTGTGCGCCATGACACTTTTTACCAAACTTTCTTTCATGCAAATCGTCAATTGACGATTTGCATGAAAGAAAGTTTGGTAAAAAGTGTCTAGATTGGTATCCCTGTAATTTACTGCACATGTTGACCAACTCGTCTAATTTCCAAACTTTGCAACAATTAAATACCTATAATATAATAATCATAACATTGTTTTCATTATCTTTAATGTTAAACCTACTTCCCTTGAATATAAATCATATTTATTAGGTTGTTTCGTAGTTTACAATATTTAAAAAATGTCAAATTATGCATTTTGTCAATCACTGCTGCCAACTCTTCTTCTAAACTGAGAGTTGGAAACAGTGTTTGACAAATTGCATAATTCGACATTTTTTAAATATTGTAGACTACGAAACAACCTAACAAATATCATTTATATTCAATGGAAGTAGGTTTACCATTAAAGATAATGAAAACAATGTTATGATGGTTATATTATAGGTATTTAATTGTTGCAAAGTTTGGAAATTAGACGAGTTGGTCAACATGTGCAGTGAATTACAGTGATACCAATCTAGACACTTTTTACCAAACTTTCTTTCGTGCAAATCGTCAATTGACGATTTGCACGAAAGAAAGTTTGGTAAAAAGTGTCATGGCGCACAGTATAAACATGTTGACCAACTCGTCTAATTTCCAAACTTTGCAACAATTAAATACCTATAATATAATAATCATAACATTGTTTTCATTATCTTTAATGTTAAACCTACTTCCATTGAATATAAATCATCTTTATTAGGTTGTTTAGTAGTCTACAATATTTAAAAAATGTCGAATTATACAATTTGTCAATCACTGCTCCCAACTGTTCTAAACTGAGAGTTGGAAACAGTGTTGCATAATTCGACATTTTTTAAATATTGTAGACTACGAAACAACCTAATAAAGATAATTTATATTCAATGGAAGTAGGTTTAACATTAAAGATAATGAAAACAATGTTATGATTATTATATTATAGGTATTTAATTGTTGCAAAGTTTGGAAATTAGACGAGTTGGTCAACATGTGCAGTGAATTACAGTGATACCAATCTCGACGCTTTTTACCAAACTTTCTTTCGTGCAAATCGTCAATTTGAGATAAAAGAATAATTATATGGGTACTATTAACAGCAGTCTTCCTCTAAATGTGTTTAGCGAAAGAAGAAGACTCAAGTGGAAACTACTAACCACTCCAAAGAATTAGAGAGGCAGGAAGAAGTAGAATTAGATGTGAACTACTATAACTGAGTCAAATTCAGATAGAAGAAGAGGAAGAATCAAGTGGGAACTACTAATTATTCCAAACGGCAATTTATTGTACATTTGTAGAAGCAGTTCACGGTCATTAAACTATAACGGTTACCTCATCCAGTAGCTTCTGGACGAAGGAGCGCGCGGGGGGGGGAACTTCGGTCTAGCGCCTACGTCATGTAGCCACCGATCTCTGTCTCTATCTTTTGCATGGGAATAGGATATATGTCTCTCTTGCACGCTTTATTTGTTTAATTATTCAGATCAAGGTCAAAGTCTAGGTAAATCCAGAGCCGGCACTAGTTGCCGCGTGTCGTGTTTTCAATTTGTCTGGCATACTACAACGACAGTGTTTATTTTTTACATTGTTTGTCGCACGTCGGACTGTCACTGTCTGGTGTAATAAACTAGTTTGCTGTCTTCCCAGTGTATACTATTCGTTTATATCAGTGTTTATTAATTGAGTGAGTAGCAAAATGTCTAGTGCCAGCCCTGGCTGGGTCTAGAGGCTACGTCATTTTCGGTTACCCCTCCCGCGCGCTCCTTCGTCTAAAAGCTGCTGGATGATGCACCGTATAGTTTACTGACCGTGGAAGCAGTTCATCTTCTAACGGCCACTTGTAAAAATTTGTTCAGCTGGCTGACTAACAACTTCGGTTCAAGTAATCTTCATCGAATTACATCGCCACACTAGTTCTCTGTAGAAAACGCTGTGGTAATTATTATTGTGGCATATATCGTAGCTGTTTTCTTTAACCTTGAACAAACTGAACAAACTTACCTAAAGTTATTAGTATTAGTTTGTGTTTACTTTCGTTGTTAAGTTGGCGACATTGGCAGTTTGAACACAGATCAAACAAACCAGATGTTTCACTTAATAGTATTCCCTATGTAACCAGTTTCATTTTTTGTCGTGTGACGTTTACCTTCCAGGATTCTGCGCAGAAGTCATAAACAGAGCAACCTAGCGGTTGACATGGAAGTTAAGACCAGCGAGTACAATATCACAGGAGAGAGTGTTTAGTACTGAAATCTCAGAGATGGAAGTCGTCATCAGCTACAACAGTGATATTAATTATTTTGGAATGCAGTGTATTCTATTGAAGCTTAGAGTTCTTATTGTTATACATTTAAGTGTTTTTTTTTGAGTATTTATTAGGTGATTTTTAATTATTGTTACGTGTCATCACCTCCCTCCTGTGTCTATACTCGCTGGTTAAGACTGCTTGGTATATGCGCAGATCACTACACAAATTCGTACCTTCCAGGAGTTGATTTATTATCTAAACCATGAAACGTCATAAGTGAAACATCTGGTTTGTTTGATCTGTGGTTTGAATGCTTGATGCTTGACGCTTGTGTTTGACAGTTGTTGTTTGGGTTGTTTTAAATGATTTCCGTTATACCGTTAAAAATACTTTTTAAATAACAATTTGGTTTACGTGAGTTTTCGGAGTGTTAAAGCATTGTGCAACTGTTAGTTAAAAATTTGTGGTTGTTTATCTTGTATTTTGAAGAATTTTAGGTTATTTTATTAAAATGGAATCCTCAACTCCCTTGGCCACTCCTGCGGGAAATAATTTACATAGACGAACTATTATGAGAAATGCATTAGAAGCATCTCCACTAAGAAGACGAAGCTTTATACAGACACCCATACCTCCATTAGAAAGTGAAAATGATGAAAGTGAACGATCTAGCAGGCGCAGTCTTGTAGACATGCAAAGAAGATTATCTAATATTCCACAAGGAGCCTCACCTTTAAATGAATCTAATAAGTTTCTAGGGGAGCAAGACATGAAAGATCATTTTCAAATATGTACAAAATTATTTACAGAAAATGTAAACAGTTTCTAATAAGACCTTAAGTTCTTTCTAATCTAAGTTTTGTAGAAAATCACACCAAAGAATGCATGGAAGCTTCATATTATTGATCTCCTAAAACACATGGCGCAAAAACAAAGTGGTGATACGTTGCAAGTAGCTGGTACATCCTTGGATATTAGTGCAAAGGTTTATGGTGTCAGGGTAGATGATATCCATGCCGATGGACTGAAATTGGCTAGTACTATGGCTCGAACTATTGATAGACGTACACCTCAAGATGTTGGTGAGTGGAATATTGGAAAGTTGAAATTTTTTCCGAAAATACAGTGTATCTTGAATATATCAATCTTCCAGATAGTATGCCGATTCAAGTTGAATCCACATACATCCGATGATACGATGATCCGAAAATTTTTCTATTAGTGGAATTATTTGAAATTAATTTGGCGGCAATCATCAAAATGTTTAAAAATGTGGCTAATACGAATTTACAACCACTTGCACATTTTAAGCGAAGAATAACTAATCGAGGTTTAATTTTTAAACTAGGTTTAACTGTTACCTTATAATATTAAATATAGGTCTGTGGTAGAATATAGTCAAAAATGATGCTGCTTCAAGAAATATACTTGGTATTTCGTTTAATATAAATATTACCAATGGGGTTTTCCTATATTTTTTTTTTTTATTGAATAATATCAGAATATGTACAAACAAGCCTTCCAATACAGATTTCCGCGAAAATAATTATCAATTTTTTGAGAAAACTGAAGTTAAAATAAGTGGAGCAACATGTGTTTTAAATTGTTGACGTAGGTAGTTTGGCCGATGATCTAGCTGGACTGTATGGATTTGTTGATAGAATGGTTTTATACAAAACAGTGTGGTGTTGCCAAGTTGAAATTCCTTCTCTAGTTCTAGCAAAGATAATTGGAGTATAAAGCTTATTTATTAAATCAATTTTAATATATTTATCCACAAAATTTAATTTTCTTAAGTAAAAAATAATAATAGGCGTGAATTATTAAATATTTTAAATAATTTTTAATGCCGATTAGATTTTTAAAAACATATTTAGCAAAACATGACAACAATGTCAACGGCTAGTCAAATGACAGAATGTGTTCTAACGTCGCCGTCGTGTTAATTTGAAGAATTTCAGTTTCGTTCATCGAAGTATTTGCTGTAGTTTACAAATAGTAGATAATGTCATTTAAAAGGTATTTTATAAAAGTTGTGGAAACAAATATAAGTGCTTCGGAAAAAAAAATTGTAACTGTTCTGAAAAAATTGATATTCGAAGAACTTGGTGGCAAGCTTCCATTATTTTTGATCCCATTCTTTCAAAAATCCAAATTTTGTTATAGAAAGAATCTATCAAGTCATAATCAACTTTGGGCAAATTGGACGAAACTCCTTTCACAAAATTCAACTCCACCTTAATAGTTTATTGATAAAGTAAAAATCAAACGCCACATAAACAAACAAATAAATCTAACCAATATATCTCTTTCACTTGTATTGTGACAAAAAGTGTCAGCTGGTGGCACGGCACGCAAAAAATGTTGCCACATAATTCTTGCCGTAAGTTTTGTTTAAGTACATTTTTAAGATAACTTTTACATAATAACAAATATAAATACCTTTTAATTCCTTCTAAATACATGTGTATAATATTTATAGTCTAGGTGCCCGCGTACATAAATGCCATTCTTGTACAGCATAATTGCGCCTAGCCTATCACTTTTTTCCTCTGCGAAAATTTTCGTAAACGCGGCGTTCCTCCTCGGCATGAAAAAGACGATTTCCACGCGCCGGACTGGAAAATCGACAAATATATTTTGTCGGACAATTTGAGAACTTTTTTGTTATGACAAACTTTTTTCAAAAATATGATCCTCTTGAGTAATTTGCTGTGTTTTTTGCTTAAAACTGAACATTTTCAACCCCCTGTAACTAGACGGGTATTAAGCAAAAAATAACGTTATATGAGGTTTTCTGAGGTAGAATTCGACAATCGCCCCTCAACGAAAAAGCACCCTTATTCCTTTTTAACATATCATATTTGACTCATTTTGTACAGGCCTCCCACATCAAATCATGGTGGGCCCCCGTGCCTAATAATTGATGAGCGGGGGGAGACAATTTTTTGTCAAAATCTCTGGCGGGCCCCCGCGCTTGATAATAGATGGTATAATACAGTTTTTTATTTCAGATGATGAAAACGGGGAGCCTGGTAATAATTCAGATAAAGAAAATGACGGTGCCAAAAAGAAGAAAAAAAAGAGAAGAATGCTCATGGGAAACAAGAATACTATTGCGAAGGATCCTAAGTCTCTACAGGCTCCATTACCAAAATTAGATTCGGTGTTTTTCTCTACAAGGACTAACCCAGATGCAAGTGCAATCGATAATTTATTCACTAACACGCTAAAAATGGACAATTCGGGATATAAATTTATGTTATTGTAAGTGAGAGGTTAAAAGAAAGTTAATTCCTTGGCAAAAATAGGCAATAATGATTTGTTTTTCAGGAGCAAGGAGAAAGCATGGGCGGATCAACCCGACCCACTTGTACAAGACATTAATAATCCGGATCGCAAACGTTACTCTCTTCCTGTAATGCCCCTATCAAATATCAAGATTTGTAACTCGTTTGCTGACTTCCAATTGGACGAATGGGACCCAGACGAGGAAGAGAAACAGTAAGATAACTATTAAATATTTAAATATTTATCAAAAAAAATTTTTACAATAATTTTCATGATTATTCGATATATGTGTAATACTCCAGTCACTTAAGACAAAAATATAGCTTCTGATCTAACAAAATATATCCTTCATTCTTTTTTTAATCGATTTATTTTGGTGTTTTAAAGAAAAAATTAAAAATCGAGAACGAGATCACTATGGCATAAAAAAGTATTCAAGGTCAAAGTTCACAAAAAACGGTTTTTGCGAATATCGCGCTTTCTATGGCTCGGAGGCCAATTGAGGTTATTATGAAAATGAAAGATAATGAAATTCCGCACAAAAATGATCTCTTTCATTTTTTATGTACAACGAACGGTTTAGGCAAAAATGTGCTTCGAAGTTTCCGGGCAAGCCATAATATGCTCCATTTCATATAGTCCATGCAAAGAATATGTGCTTGTTCTATGTATAGTATTTATTAGCTGATCGATATATAAAATAAAAGAAATAAATATATACAGTGTGTTTCACTTGAAATGGTAACAGCCCAATAACATTTTTATTTTTCTTCCGATTTGAATCAAATTTTACTTAAGTATAGAACAAATTAGGATCTACTTATGACCAGAAAAACATTCGCCTCCTACGAATGCAAAGCCACCTGCGGTACCAAAATATGCAGAGAAAATCAAAAAATCATATTAGGTATTTTTTTATCGGAAAATTTTGTTAATGAAACTTGTTCAAAATTGTCCAATAACCCTATGTCCAAAATTTAATAAAAATAAAAAAATTGAAAAATTAAAATTTAAAAATTTTTTAAAATAACTATTTTAAAAAAAACTGTAAATTGCTTGACAACTACTTGGCAGCTTGGGTTTAACTTCAAACAAGATTGTCATAATGCAATTTTCCAAACAAAAAAAAACCATTAAAATGATATTTTCGGACTTGGACATTAGTTTAATCAAAATTTCAATATTTTTTATTTTGATCGAATTTTGGACTTTTGGTTTTTGGACAATTCTGAGCAAGTTTTATTAACAAAATTTTCCAATAAAAAATGCCTAATATGATTTCTTGATTTTCTCCGCATGTTTTGGTGGCTTTGCGTTTGTAGGAGGTGATTGTTTTTTCTGGTCATAAGTAGTTCTACACTCAAGTAAAATTTGATTCAAATTGGAAGAAAAATAAAAAAGTTATTGGTGTTACCATTTCAAGTGAAACACACACTGTATATATTTATTTTATATATCGATCAGCTAATACATACTATACATAGAACAAGCATTTATTCTATGCATGGACTATATGAAATGGAGCATATTATGCCTTGCGTGGAAACTTCGTAGCACATTTTTGCCTAAACCATTCGTTGTACATAAAAAATGGAAGAGATCATTGTGCGAAATTTCATTATCTTTCATTTTCATAATAACCTCAATTGGCCTCCGAGCCATAGAAAGCGCAATATTCGCAAAAAAACGATTTTTGTGAACCTTGAATAATTTTTTATGCCATAGTGATCTCGTTCTCGATTTTTAATATCTTCTTTAAAACACCAAAGTAAAAAAATGAAGGATATATTTTGTTAGATCAGAAAAGTCTAATTATAAAAACCACTTGTCTTTTAGGTCAGCTATAGAAAAATCGTTACATCTTCAAAGACAGGACGAGGTAGTTTATGACGACCAGGGAATACCAATACCTGAACTTGATGGCTCCATCCATGATATTTTTGACAACCATCAAGAAGGTATCTAAAGTTATATCTATTCTTTTTACGCAGAAGTTTATCTGACAGTTTTTTTACATTTTGTGGCGTAATACAAAAAAAAACATTTGATCCTATAATAGCCATACCATTTTTAGTTTCTTAAAGATCATCAAAGGTGCTATGAAACTATTATGAAGTGTCTTGAAAAATCTATTTTGCTGCAACAGCATAAAGTAGTTTGTAGACTAAAAGGGCCTAGTCTTATGAAGGTTGTTAGGATCTTTTTTAAATTTTCTCATAAGACTTCTTAGAACGGCTTAATAACTGTCCAGACCATTTAAAACCTTTCTTAAAGCTAGATGGCAATGTGAAATATGGATATATAGTTGTCTATATCTTTTTGGTATAATAAAAACAATAGTGGGCCTAAAACACATCCTTGTGGAACACCTAAACCTACATCTATTTTATTTGAATTTTCACCAAAATAGTGCACAAATTGTTCAAGTAGTTGCTAAGTAGGTTTTTACGATTTCCTTATAAGCCACAATTTTCAATTTTCCCCAAAAGAATTTCATGATTTACGAAATTAGACTCCCAAGAAAGATCGACAAAGAGAGCCAGAACCTTGAAAAAGATATAAAATAGAGTTACTGTTTTGCATGTCGGCTATAGCTTAGTGCGCGTAACGGCCAACATGGCCCTTTTGACCTTTTTTACATTTACAATTTCGTTGGACATATTCAGATTCAATTTCACCGGGATTTTGCCAGGCTTATCAGCATTGGGGGTAGATGACCAAATATAGAGCAGCAGTCAATGTGTTAAAAGAGAAATTGGATGATAGTTTGAGATATATTTAGGATTGCCATTTTTTAAAAGGGGAATAACTTTTGAGATTTTTCAGTCATTTGGAAATTTACCCTAGATTGTAGATTGTTTAAGGGATCGCTTGGCCCTGAGTTGGCCTTTCTTCACCTCAACCTAAAAGATCTTTTGTGAATTACCCTACAGCTAGTTGTTGCCCAGAATTTCAAGACTTTTTGCAAAGCTTGTGATTTATCTGGGAGCTAATTTTTCCTGTTCTAGGTACTTTAGTCTAATGCTAGTTGTTGCCCAGGATTTCAAGACTTTTTTGCAAAGCTTGTGATTTATCTGGGAACTAATTTTCAGGTGTTAATTCTTCCTGTTCTAGGTACTTTAGCCTAATGCAGATTAGTACCTTGCATTCACGAGGTATATGTTCCACAGTCTCAGTTGCAGCTTCGAAGTATCTGCATTTGTCATCTTCTGCCATGCCCATGTTCTTAAGATGATATCACAGCCTACGGGGCACGTCCAAATGCCCATGGTTGCTTTTGTAAGTGTCCTTTCCAAATGCGAATTCCAGGTACGTTTTTGATCCAGGATCACTCCTAGAAGCTTAACTTTACTAAGTACTGTTCCACTTAACATAGGAGTTCTCAAATTTAGTTTTCTCCTTTTGGTGTATGGAAAAAATATACCCTGAATTAGCCATATAATATACTTAATGGTTTGGAAAGGTATTGTATACATTTTTTAATAATGGAAATATAAAACTTATGTAGCCTTACAAGTGCAACCACCCTGGCATTATGGAAAAACTGGTTTTGGTTTCAATGTCATACGTAGAGTGAGTAGAGATGGTCTAACGTTGTCGACAGGTGTATTTAAAAAGAGGACGAAAAAGCATAGCCCGGTCTAAACATCAATATTATTATTAAGTCTATGTCTAAAACCTAAGATTAAGCTAAAGCCGAAAAATTTGACAGAAAATTTATTTTTAAGCCATTATGAGACTATACCTTAGCTGGAAAAGCAGGATAGAAACAAATGCACTTGATCAGTGTGTGCAACAGATCCTATTGGTGTTTAAATTTGAAGGAGGTTAATTCAAAATTATTTTTACAATTGCTTATCAAATTGGCATCGCTCAATGACATGTTCTGCTTGACACTATTGACAGTTCAATTCATCACTATCCTCCTTTCTCAGCTAAGGTGTAGGACAGACTCATTTTTGCTAGTATTTAAGTTTTTGACTTTTCTTATTTTGGGTTTTATTTAATTGCTAATTTTGAAACTTGACTATTTCGCATAACTCCAATTTGTCCCCTCAGTCGATGATGAACCCATGGACGCCGATGACGATGTGCGGTCAGTTCACGAGGAAGTGTTGGCCCATGTCAGGGGGGAAATCGCTCGAATTGTTGAATTCCGGCCTGATGTGACAGATGGCTTGCCGAGATCTGAATATTCATACAATACAATAATCAACACTCATTCCGGAAAGGTTATGGATCACATCTGGGCGGGCCCCAGTCATTGGAAATTGAAATTCATCCGAAGATCATCCGTAAGATTTTCTGGGCAGGTGGTGAATAACGAGATAAAACAAAACAAACAGGGCAGGAAACGAGTGCAGCCCCAAATGATCGATTTCTTGGCGGAATATGACGAATTTGACATGGCGAACAAACTGAAAATTAAGAAAAAGCCACCCACCGCGGATTTTCATAAGTAAGTTTTAAGGAAATACCACAATTTCTCCTTTCGATGTAGTCTAGCAAAGTTAAGCCAAAAATCACCATTATATCCGTGAAAAGTTTATAAAGCTTTCAAGCTTTGAAACTGCAGAAATATTAGGAGAGGCACCAGAATCGAATTAAGGAAAAATTTATGTTTATGTTTTATGTATTAAACGGAGCACTCCAACTTTCTCTTGTCTTTGCGCAGCATTTGCGAAATTACTATTCATTCCACGGAAAAAATTAATAGAACATTTTTTGTTGAAAATTTTATAAGGAACATTTTTTTAATAAAGGTAGTTTTGCCAAAAGGTGTGTTTGGCATATAAACAAAACGCAATTTGCAATTTTACGGTAGGGGTGGGAACTTTTGTATATTATGATTCTGGTGTATTTCCTAATATTTCTACCAAGTTTCAAAACTATGAATTTTGTCGGATTAATATCTCTTACATTTATCACTGTATTTTCCGTATGAGTAAAATATGATTTTCCAGAATAACGCTACCTATTCCAGACACCTCCTGCATTAAATTAATGGAGCACATTAACGAACTAATGGTAAAACCTGGTGTTTGTCCTGTGAAGAAAAAACCTGTTGCAGAGAACGAAGTTGACTATGAAGTTAGCGCATACAAATATGAAAACCCCAATGACTCTCAATATTGTTCTCAGCAAAATGTAAGTGAACTAGCTTTGACAATGAAATCGGCTCGTTTAGCATTATTTTTTTATTGCGTATTCTGAAAGTTCGTATCGTGTTTAGCACGTGCTATTTTTTATATTCATATATGTATATATATCTTTATATCACCGTCTTCATATACAAGGTGTTTCATTGAGAACTGACCAACTGGCTTACAGTTTATATTTTGGACTTTTTTGGGACAAAAATCTGCCTTCTCGACAAATCTTAATGGATTCGATAATTTTTTTTTAAACATTCGCGAGGTATCATACTTTAACGGAGTACTGCCAAAATTTCGTTAACATTGAACATAATCTTAAGAAATGGACGCAATATATTGAACTCGAAAATTCCATAAGTAAAAGCAGAAAATATCCAATAATTCTGAAACTTCTTGCCTGACAGCCCTTAAGTTTTTGCTTGAATTCATCTCCATAACTAAAAATAAATAAGTAAAAAAAATGAAGAAAATATTTAGGTATAGTAGTGTTATCATGAGAAGATATTGGCAAAAAAAAATGCGGAGAAACGAGTTTGTACACACCGCCATTCTAAGCCAATAAGAACGAATTAAGTCTTCTTCAATGCCGAGACCAGCGGCAGCGGTAGTTTGCAGTAGAGTTGTGTTCGCTGGCGCTGATTAAATAAATAAATATGTTCTTCATTGGAGAAGTCCAAAGGGCCATCAACAGTGTGTCCCCGGATGGAGTTGACAAGAGGAAAAACTTCTCTATTATTGATTTTATGACGAAAACTCATTCTTTATAAAAAATTCTGCTTGTCAAAGAAATGAATTTACCATATAAAAAATCTTAGATCAGATGTACCGGGTGTTAATAAATTAAGAAAACATCAAAATGCCTCAAGAGAGAAGCACCTTCATTTATTATTTTGGACAAAATGTTTATAAAACAAAGTTGTTTATAATCCAAAATAAAGCCTAAATACAAATTATGAAGTCTAAATTTTGACTTTTACATTTATGTCAACTTTTTTTTCAAACATTAACATAACATAATAACAACTTCAACGATTGTGGAAAAACAATTTACTCTACATAGCCTCCTCCAACCTCAACACATTTCTCCATCCTTTTAATAAATTCACCGTAGACCTTATGAATGGTTGAGGGTACATTCACTTCATTCACCGCGTCTTGTATTCGCTTTTAGTTTTTCTCGATCATGCAGCAAGTCATCTGCATAAACTTTCTGTTTTAAAACACCCCACAAAAAAAATTCATTTTTGTAAGGTCTGGTGATCTTGCAGAAAAATTAATTGGAGCATATCTTCCCATCCATCTGGCTCCGAAGTGATCTGTCAACCACTGCCGTACCAAAACTGCGGAATGAGCTGGGCAACCGTCTTGCTGCAAAATGTTACACCTTACTTTTGGTTGCAGAGTGTTTATAAATGGCAATACAAAGTTCTCCAAAAGGTCCAAATAAACATGCTGATTTAAATTTTCTTCTAAAAAATATGGACCAACTATTCGATCATAAAAAAATCCCACACCATACATTCACTTTTTTTATAACGTTGACTTCATTTGTGAATGACATTGTTTGGATTTTCAAAAGCCCAATAACGACTGTTTTGTGATGAAACGTGGCCATCAGTACAAAATGTTGCTTCGTCAGTAAAAAAAAAAAAACATTTTGTGAAAACTTCTATTTACGAGGTAATTCTCACCGACCTATAAACAAAAATCCAATCGCTTCTCTTCATCTCCATGTTCAAGTGTATGTCTGAACCTTGGCTTAAACGGCCGAACTTTGTTTTCCATATAAATTCTCTGTAAATGACTTTTACTTACTTCCAGTCTTTGAGAGCGTTTCCGTAAAGAAAATTTCGGGTTTTCTATTACTGAGTTTATTGCCAGAAGTGTTGCCGCATCGTCTTCATTGTACTTTTTCTTGGGTTTTTTGACATCCAATACAGATCCAGTTTCATTGAATTTTTTTACAAGTTTGCGCAATGATTGGCGCGATACCATTGTGTTAGGGAACTTTTGGTGGAAATCCATAGATTATGTTGGGTTCTTATTGTAGTTTTATCTTCTCGATTAAGGTATATCCTGGTGTCTTAAATTTAGCTCTAATGTTGGGATTTCGTATTGTGCAAAATCCGTCTATTTTTTGTATGTTGTTTTGAGTACTGGCGAATTTTGTTTTTAGCTTAGTGAGACGAGTTTGAATTGGTTCTATTTTTGTTTTTTTTTGTATAATTCGACGTTTGATATATTGTGAAGATGGTTACATGGGTGACATAATTTGGTAATACTTCGAAGGGCTGTTCTTTCTCTCACCTCTAAATTTTTCTTAGCAGGTGGACCACTGTATTATGTAGAGTATGTGGCCATATTCCAATATGGGTCTGTAGATACTTTTATAAATTTTTGCTGCTGTTAATGTATATATTCCGTTATTTTTATAGGTCAAGGCTCGGGAGTGTATAGCTCTTGTATTTATCCGTTTCTTCATCAGGGCGGTTTGCTGTTTGAAATTCAGTTTGTGGTCGATTGAGTTCGGAGGTATTTGGCTGAATTTTTGGGTGTTACTGTGAGCGACCTTAGATTGGGATTATGATTGAAGAGTACCAACTGGGATTTCAGAGGGTTTGGTTTGAGTTTCCATAGGTTGAATCAGTTTTCTTTAGTTATTAGCAAATGTTGCAGCTGCTGGATTGTACTATGAAGATATTAATGCAGTGTCATCAGCGAATTGTAGTATGTAGGTTCCCTTATTGAAATATCTTGGTTCCGGATGGCTGTGGGCGTAGATGTCGTAGCAATAAATATTGTAGAAAATAGGTGAAAGAGGTGACCTTTGTGGGACAAAATTAGGGAACAGCTGTTAGTGATTTTTATTTGTATTTGACACAGATCCTGGAAGCTTATTATCAGTGTATTATGCAGTCGGAACAGTCCAGAGATTTTAGCTTGTATATAGTCCCATATGCCATACACTGTCAAAAGCTTTATTGATGTCTAAGTATAGAACTGCTGATTTATTTCATTCCAATTTGGCTGTATGTTGTCCTCTCTTGAACTTGTATTTTCGTAAATTATAATACACTTAGAAACTTTTAATGAGCCTAGTATATCTGTACTGAACGATTAATTTACCAAATATGACGAGGGTTCTGATATAAGGTTTTCACTAAGTTTATATTTTTACCATAAATATCGTCAGCACCCGCTGCAGGCTTTGGTATGGTTTTTAGTTTATTTTGTTTATTGGTCTTTGTTCAAGTGCAAATCCCTTCCTCAATTTTCGTTCAATCTACTTTTGAGGCAGTTTATGCATGAGACAGTTCGGAAAACAATTGAAAAAATTAGAAAACTAGCTTTTACTAAATGAGTAAGTGTTTGTACGACGAGAAGTAATTTAAGTTTGACTTTAAGCCCCCGCTAAGCATTATATGCGGTTTCTGATCATTGGCATTTTTAAGAACGCCGTCCCAGATGACGCTGATGCCGTTCCATTTGATGACAACCAAGGGGATGATCACGACGTAGACGATTATATTTTGACGCAACAACAAGGTTTCCTAGGTGACAATTTAGTTGATGCTCCGGAAGCAGTAAGTATGGCGATACTTTTTGTTACAAAGTGAAATAAGGGTTTCATTTCCCAGGTACCAAGATCATACATTCCATATGCACTGCAAGCAAAAAAGATGGATATGAAGAAATTAAAAGCGGCGGTTTGGCAGATCCTAACTAACCCAAAAGATGGTGTGCCTGCAGATGTAAGTACTGTATCAATAGGCTAAGATGACTTTTCTGACGTGCCTAAGACTCGAAGCTTTTATTTAACTTGGATCAATTATATTTATAACTAAAGTGGCTTCAAAATGTAGACTATTGTCAAAAACCAAATGTAGAGTATGACAAATTTAAATGTCCTTAGTATGCTTATTGCAGTACAATCTTGGTTTTTGTATGCGTTGATGCCAATAAACTTACAGTACAGTAACTAGAAGTTGTAATTTGCTTGTTAAAAAAAAAATACGATTTGTATTAAGAAAATTTAGTTTTGCTTATACAGGGCGTTCAAAAATTTCAAAAACGTGAATTTTACTTTTTATTTTTAATGAATTTCATTTGAAAAAGTTAGTTAAAATTCATTTCCTTTTGTCATAATCCAAAATTTTATTCAGTGCTGATGACACGGATCCGTGTCACTCGTGCTAAGGTTAATAAGTGGAAACCTAATAAAAAACAAAATAGCACACAGGGTCGGCATAGTTAAAAAAGTCAGCAGTTAATGTGTTAACAAGGTTTTTATTAACCCGAGATTAGTCACAGTTGTGTTTTTACGGGATCGGTCGCATCTTGGTCATTTTTACCGAATTTTTTTTAATATATTTATCCCCACTATAGGGTACTTTCGCAAAAAAGAGTATGCTCTAATTATTTTGAATTGTTTTTATTTGGTCCATAAAAAGTCATTAATAAAAACACAAAAAACAGTAACGTACTGCGTTATCAGTCGCACATAAGGTCAAAAGGACCACATTTTTTTCAAATAAAAAAGTTGGTAAGTATTATTATTTTTACAATTTTGTTATATTTATAAACAGTGCGCTTAAAAAGAAAATTGAATTTGTAGTAGAAAATCTTATTCTACACTCATAACACATTTTCATGGTATGTTCTGTGCAGGTACCCTTGTCACAAATAGAACAACGACTTGATGTTTTCCTGTTCTTTTTGCTTGAACAGAATGCACATCTTCCTGGACGTTGAGTTGAACCTTGAGGAATTTCTTGTTTGATTCCAAGACGACAAGCTCTCAGACACAGATTAAAGCAAACCAGACGTTTCACTTAATAGTATTCCCTATGTATCCAGTTTCATTTTTTGTTATGTGACGTTACCTTCCAGGATTCTGCGCAGAAATCAAAAACAGAGTTGGCTTCAGTGCAATGCTTTTTATGCCTAATGCATAAAACATATTCACATGCATACGGCAGCTAGTTTGTTTCGGAGAGCAAAAAGAGGAGTGAGTAATATATTACCGGCGCTATGACTACATTAATAGAAAAGCCCTAACTAAAAATAATCGAAAAATAATATATTTATCGTTATGGATACCAAATAAAATTTTCTAAAAGACACATATCAAATTTCCATCTAGCAACAGGCTGCCAGTAATAAAATAAATTTAGTTTTTAGTGAGTGGCGATGGAAGCCACGCACTTCGGCCAACTAGTCGGCGGGGGAGTGAGTAAGAGGGTAGTAATTGTTTAACTGATTGCACTGGGGGGATATTGAGTGGAATATGGTAAAACAAAATATGTTAATTTTCGATAATAGTAGCTATATTTAATAGTAATAAAAATTCGAAGATAACACTTTAAAATATAAATAGATAATCAATATGTCACATTATATACGTATAACGTAGTTATCACAAACTGGGCAAATAGCCGAAATAGAATATTTTATATAATAATGATCTCTGTGGACCGAAGGTGATCACTTTCGTCAAAAAGACCGCATAAGATTCATATACATATTAATATAATTAACAACAAAATATTCAGGTATAAAGTAACACCCCAAAAAAATATTATTACTCCTATAAATAAGGCAATTAAGGTAAATAGATAATTAAATAAAATATAGCCACACAATAATATTAACACTACAGAGATAAAAGATTTTTCTATAACTGTATAGGTTGATTGCAGTTAGATATGTCGCAAAAAGGTTGGCACTTAACTGTAATCCTACGGCGTAGAGGGTAGGTTTCCCCGCTTCGTCGGCGATCCCAAAAATATCACGTAGGACGGCGACAGCAAAACAATCGGCTGGAGGCTATGATGTAACAATCCTGCCTGGGCGGTCTTGAACCATAATCTTATTGCTTAACTCCAGGGACAATAGATTTCACATAAAATCGGCACGTAGATTGATCAATCCAAGAGGGAAAAATAATACAACACCAGGGAGGAGAACGGAAAATAAATAACCCAACACACAAAAAAATTAAAGCCCTGAAATATAAAAAAAAATAATAGGACATCGTTACATAAGAACAACCACTAAAAACTGTTACTCACTTCTACACTTCGTAGAAGGCTTCTTCAAATACATGGACTTGTCTGAGGGCTGGTTTCGGGATATAGTTCTGAAAGGAAGTAAAAGAACTTCGTAGGAATCTTCTAATTAAGATGGTGGAAAGAAAACTTACCATGAGCTGAACAATAATCCGTATAAACGATAATTGAGGGAACACAAAATACACAATTCTCAACAGAAAATATTCCCCACAATATTTAATTACTCAGTGAAATAACTCTCAACTGAATGGACACACACGATTTTCACTAGAGTAAAACAGCTCAAAAGTTAACAATCTTAACTGTTTAGCACCTCAGACGAAACAGAACTCCAGAAAGCGAGCGAGGATCTCAATAGAAGGACACACAAAAAATGTTATCACCAACAAATTAATATAGACGCGGTAAAAAGGACCTTAAAACTAAAGTAAACCTAACACATAAATATAACATAATCATAAAATTTATCTCATATCATCCAGTTTGCAAATACTTTACTATTTATTTCGGGACTACATTTCGGTGGAGGAAAGGTGCTGTTTTTGCTAAATTTCTTATATTACCGCAAATAAATTCAAATAGTGAGCTATATAAATCTATCCATATGAGGTGACTAGGTAGGCAACCAATTATTATCACGATTAAAAGGTCGTATTTTATTTGAAATAGTTGACTGTTCCGATTAAAATGATAATTTTTTTTCTAAGGGAATTTAACACGTAACAAATAGAGTAAACACAGACAAACAATAGAGGGCGCCACTTGGCCAATAGTTAATTTAGAAATTGAAATTCTGTCAGCCAAGAAACAAAATTTTAGCTGGCATAGAACATGCGATGGAAAATACTGAAATTTTAACTAGTATCTTTTTTACTATAGTACGTAATTATTCATTATGAAGTCTAAACAAAGTTTGGATGAGTATCAAGAAATGAGAGCATTTAGACATGGACAACATTTATTAAAATTACCCAAATTGTATGTACAAAAATTAACATTTAAGATTAATTACACTGGTGATTTGAATTAAAATATCAATCAAAGTACTCTAGGTTATCTTGCCAGCATATGAATTTAAGTATGTGATAGGGTGCTTACCCTTCTCGCTAATAAATTTACTATTGAAAAATCTTTACTAAAATAGCTACTTATCTGAGGTTAAGAATTGATAACAGAACTAAGCTACTACCTTATAGCGCTATGCCTAAGCACCATGGTACCATGTTCAACTTTTACAGCGACATGCTTACAGAAATTCATTTGAGTACACTTGAAATCGAACCAAAGGTTCACAACTTATGACTCGATAAATGATCTAATATCGTAAAATAATTTAATTTAATTATTGTCACAAAAAAATTTACTAAATTGGTGGCTTAAAGCCATTGCAAATTAAGAAAGAAAAAACCTTCTAAATTCCGGCAGTCCGGCAAAATTCTGATTATTCCTCATTGATACCTAGAGCACATCTCCCAGCGCTTCAGTGTCTCCGTGCGACATCTCCCCACAAGAATCCAGTGAACAAAGCTGCTACTCCAGCATAAGTGCCCCCGGATTAACATGAATAAATTTCATCACAGTGAGTGACAGGATGGCGCGGACCAAGACCAATTAAACAAGCCAGCACGAGGCGCTCCCAAGAGGATCAACATAACCAATAACAAAACCACGTGTTTTTTCCAGAACATTACCAGAGCAAATCACTGGATCCAAACATTCCAAACAGTCTGCAATGCACAACTCAAATAAGAATTCCATTATACAAATTCTAAATAAAAAGCTTACCTCCGTGGAGAGCATTACCCAACAAAAAAAACCGCCAACTTGAAGGTTTAGATAAACCCAGGTTTCTGAACACTCGAGGCAAGAGTAGTACGAGAGGACACGCTAGGACATCATCCACAAATCCATGAAAATATCACTTTAGCTACGATGCCACCAAAATTCCTCCAAAAGAAGAGTGTGTCCCCAAAGCTTCGCGGTTTTCGCAAGAAAGACGTCTTTCGACTGTTCCCCCAGCGTTACCAACATAAAACTAGTTACAAAAAAAATTCCTTTACTACCTTGAGCAACAAAACATGTTATACCCAATTTTAAGAACATAAGAGGAGTAAACTTCATAGACTGAAACTATTAAACCCTAATAAATGAATAAATAAACCTAACCTGGGTGCTAGTAAAAATCCAAAAAAAAAAAAAATTTATTTTCCTGAAAGAAGCATGGATCAATAATTCTATTTTTTGTAATTGAACACCATACATTTACTTTTTTGATTTTTTGTCTACTTGTAGAGACTGTAAAATTGGAATTGTCCTGTGCCCAATAATGACAATTCGTGTTAAAAGTAGACTCATCCGAAAAAATAATATTTTTATAAAACTTCTATAACTCTGTCTCCCACGATTTTTTCCCCAATATCCAAACAAAAGTCTGAACAATGCGCATCATCACCTTCCAGAGGATGAATTTTTTTTAGTTTGTAAGCTTGAAACTTAATTTCTTTTAAATCAGATTTACTTATGTTAATTTGCTCGGATCATTTTCTCAACAATGATTTTGGATTTTCTGTTATTGAATCCGAAACTAGCAATGCCGCTACATAGTTTTGCGATTTTTAGGCTTGTTTGGATTTTTTACATCTTCAGTAATATTAAACTTTCGTATTAATTTTTTCAAACCCTGTCGACTAATATTAACAGCATGATAGCTAGGCTTCGCTGTTTAAATGAATTAATTGTATGTAAAGTGCAATTTTTTCTTTAAATAATGACATTTTATTATTATTATTATTATTATCTTCATTATTAAAATCACAACTTTTTCAGTTGGTTGCATTCACGTCAGGAAAAGAATTCACTTTATCCTATGGTGAAGAATTTTCGAACCAGATGACAGGTCTGTAAAATAGTTGCTTTTTGCATAGTTTTACTAATATGTTGGGGTAAATGTAGCATTTCCAAGTAATTTGGCAGCCTCGTTGAAACTACTCCTTCCACTGAGACGACTAATGGGATTATACTGATATTTTTTAACTTCCAGTTGCTCTTAAGTTCGATGGCCAGATTTTGATACTTATCAATCTTTTGATATTATTATTATTATTATTATTATTATTATGATATTTTTCTTGAAAAACAATTCAATCGCATGTTGATAGGAAACGTCCCCTAGACCATAACATTAACTAAATAAATTCGTTGTTCCAAAGTAAGCATTTTTCGAATTTAAATTAACACACAGTAATTATGACATTGACACTTCAAAAATCTCTTAGGTATTTTGATTGTGTTATTCCTTGCATATGGGAAGATGAATAAAGTGAGGCATTGAAAAAAAAATCGATTTAAATATTTAATTCAAATTTTGGATTAAACTTAAGAAAGTAATTGTTAGCTTTTATCGTATAAAAAGCATAAAACAAATATGTAATAACTTTACTAATAAACTCAATATTAATTAGAAACATATCACATTGACATGATATCCATGCCTTCTCTACGAAAATGCATGATGCTTTGAATTACCACTTGGACATGTAAGCGTTGCGGGTTGCGGAGCGTCAAACGCCAACAGTAATTATAAGCAACTTTTTCAAATAGAAGGTAGTTTACTGTCAGATAAAATTCATATTTTTGAAATTTTTGAGTGCCCTGTAGAAAAAAATTAATTTTTTTAACGCAAATCGTATTTCTTCTATAAACAAAATTTTTTATATTAACATTCTTCAACACTTTTTAGGCACAACCAAGGAACGGTGCTGTGTTTCCGACAACCTTTTCGAAAATGTTCAAAGAAGTTCCTGACCTTCTGAATGAAAAAATGAGGAAAGAACTTAGCAGCCACCTAGCCTTTGTAGCACTGTTACATTTGTGCAATGAACAGAACTTGAAGTTAATGGAGCATCCCGATTCCAAAGATTTTGATATTGAGGGGCCTCCACCAGAATCAGATAGTGAAGATAGTATGGATGATGTATTTGCATAATAAATTATTTCATTTTTCTTATTTAAGTTGATATTTATAGTTTGATTAGAGACAGACTTTATTTTTAACGAATTAAAATTTTTTAACCGCCGATATCAGCAGTATTCTGGGCCTGAGAGTGGCCGAAACCTTTGATATGACACTGAACTGAAGTTGTTTTCGCAAACTACCAAGTTGGAGATCCCAGCTCCTGTTTTCTGCAGTTTACTCGAACATGGTGAATTATATGGAAAAGGTGTTAAATCGAATACGCTATTTTATCTATAATTCTGTTGTTGGTGGATTATCAATAATGGAGAAATATATCAGTGGAGGCATTAGTTTCATTATACCGTGCGTGTAATTTCCCATTAGGCATGTACATTCACGTAGCGCGAGAAATATGACAACACCGGCAGCCGTAAATTCGTCCATCGATGGAGCATTCCAGCTCTGTTATTTCATATCAGCCAGCTGGCACACGCGATGTTGCAATTCTACTCCCCATGCCTAGCCCGCGACTACACACACGGTATACTTAATTTGGAAGAAAAGTTCTAAATGCGATATATTCGTATTAAACTTCGACTATTTGAATGTGCCACAAAAAATGGCAGTGGCATCATAAGGGTAGTTAGCCGTGAGCTTATATGCAGAGGTGAAGAAGAGAAATAAGTCGACAACAAATAATCGAACTCATAAGTGGATGTTTAGCCAACAGTGTTCTCTGTATAGAGAACGAATAGAAGTGGGACGTGGAGAATAACTCACATTACTAGTAGTTAACTTCCATAATCGGCAGCCTCTTATCTTGAGATATGAAATTACTGGGAGAAAAATTATATAATCTGGTAAAATTCACAGTCACTCCCGACTTGTTGCTTTCTCGCTGTCTGCCTGTTGAATCCTCTTGAATCCATACCATTCACCACATATAGGTACTTTGTGCGGACTCATTAATTAATTTTTTATCTTGAAACCAGGAAGAGGATATAATCTCGTAGCCTTAAACCAGAGATGGGTAAAGGAAACTTTCCAATAAACGTTTCCAGGAAATTTTCGGGAGTTTCCGGAACGAAGTTTTGATAATAATCTGAGATGGGTAAAGGAATCTTTGAAAGTTTCCAGCACAAAATTTTGATAAAAATGCAAGTTTTCAGTAAAATGTTTTGAATATACCGAAAGTTCCCAAAGGAAATTTTCTCGGAATTTTGGAACTTCCAAATATTCCAGTATTTTATTGAAAACTTCCATTTTTATCAAAATTTCGTTGGAACTTTCAAATGGAAAGCACAGCATAGATAGAGAGACAGCAAAGAAACTCTCATCAGCTCCTTTGTGTTGGCGTGACTAAAATCTTTCACCTTGAAGTCGCCATTTCGGCTTAAAAGTCAGAGTTGGATTCCAAAGAATTTAAATGTTTCCGACAGGACCATATTCTCCAATTTAAATTAAACAATATATTTTCTTGCACAGTGTGTGTTGCTTGAAAATGAAGACTAGAAACTACGAAACTGTAGTCATAAACTGAAAAAATATTGTGATATTTAACAAGAAAAGTTTGTGTTCGTTATAATGGAATATCACAAAGTAACAGGCAACTCTATTGATTTCTTTAAATAAACAATAATTTTAGATAGCTAAAAAAGTCATATTATATGTAATTTTTTTCCAACTTGTAAAAATAGGAAGTAAAAGCATATGAAACAGAATTTTCTTTTAAATACATTGATATAATTTTTTTCTCAGTATATTCAAATAAAAATAGCTCAAAAAAATAGAACAATAGTTCCATCCAAATTTATAAAAATCAGACTATCAAATAATATGACAATCTATAAATTATCCAACATAGGAAGAAAACAGCAGTAGCAGATAATGAAATCGCAACGCAACCGCTAATGTAGGGCAGATTTCTAAATTCACCAGTGGATCGCACCGGTAAGCAACATTATTTGATTGGCTATTTTGAAAAACATAGCCAATCCGCTTCGTATTTTGTCCACCGGTGAATTTAGAAAAGTGCGGGTAGTTGAATATTATTGAAGTTGAATATTATTGTGGGTATCTTGAGTCATCGGTTTTATGTATACACTTCTTAGTTTCTTTTTAATCATAATATATCCAAATCTTTTCGAATTTCTTCTCCGTGTATATATTTTCGATTACCTGCATACCGAGTTTAAAAATGAAGGGCTGCCAGAGTTGAGTTGAATATTTTTGTAGAAATCTTGAGCCATCCGCTTTATGTACTGATTTTTGGCTGTTTTTTAAATCATAATATGTTCAGAGCATTTATATTTTCTTCTCCATATGTATATTTTCGTTTACCTGCATCTCCAATATTGTCATTGCATACGCTGTGTTTGGCGTGTTTCTATGCTGGTATTTCTTTATTAGTTTAACATAAAATAATAATAATTAAAATTTGAGGCTTAAAAAATGACTTTTTGCACAAATAACGTTTGTTCTGGCAATATTTTGCAGCACAAACAGAGCCCATACTTGAAAATAATAGAAAAATGTTAAACAATAAATAACAAAATAACACATTGCACTAAGTATGTCTATGAACTAAATTAATTGTACCCAAATTGTACCTACGTCGCCCGCACTGTTTTTCAAGGTTTTAAGCCCAAATGGTTCGTGCGCAACGATCTGCGCAAACCGTTTCCGCCATTCAAGTTTCCCTGCTGTCTCTCTTTCTATGCTGTGTGGAAAGTTTCTTTTACCCATCTCTGCCTTAAAGCAGTGATCCTGTAGAACTCACTACCGTGCGTCTAGGTGACGCGACTCCGATTTATTTTTGAGTCATTTATGCACAAGGCGGTTTTCTCTACAACTTTATTATTTGGAAAGTCCTGCATTTGGCTTTCCTACCACCGCTTTGTATTGACCATCCAACGCACTCTTCCAAATGATGAGTCGCTGGGTGAATCCAAACTTGTTTTATGCAAGAAACCGGCCTTGTCCATTTCACTGATTTTTTTGCCAATATTTGCCTATAGACACTACACGTCTTCGCCATATTTGTCGATTTTACCCTATTTTTATGTTACATAGTTAAAATTTTATAGTTAGTCTTTCGAATAGTATATATATTGACTGTACCTCCATGGTGAATGTCTTTGGTGGAGGAATAAAAAAGTTAAAAAAAAAAAAAATTTCGTAAAAATTTGGCGTTTCTTCAAATTTTTCACCTAGTTGTGCCTCATGTCTTAATGAACTCATATTGCTCCTTTGGTGTTAGTTTATGGCTCTGAAGTCTTTCAGACTTTTGAAAATGTCCTTAAATGAATTTTTTACCTAAGTCAAATTTTTATTTTGGCTTCGACCTAGGTCAATTCTGGAAGGTTCTACAACAATCCCACGTGTACAATTAGAAAAATAATGTTTGCAACGTACATACAGGGGAGCCTAAGGTATTTTTATTAAGAAAAAATAAAATGTAAGTTAGGTCAAATAATTAATTTTTAATCATTGGCTAAAAATGAACCGTTACAAAAAACAATTTTTGAATTAAGGCTTACCTCAATGTTTGAAAATATGTTATCAATTCCAAATTTTGATGTACCTTGTGTTCATGTACGTTAAATAAAACAGTTTTTTAAACTATACAATAGGAACAGTATATCATTAGAATCACTCCTCGCTATTGCAATTATGCTAGCAGTCCTTCCATCATTAAACGCCCCCTGTGGACATCCTTGCTTTTCGCTAAAAATCAGTGATGTGTCATCAGCATATGGAATCTAGGTTTCAGTTTCGTCACTCATACTAGATACTTCATCTATGTATAAAATAAAATATCAAGCAACAGCCCTAGAATGGAACCTTGCGGAACTCCTTTCTTAACCCTCTTACCATTGCTTTAGATCACAGAATTTACCTGTTTGAAAGGTTTCCATATTAGTCCAGTCAATGACCTATTTCCCGTATAATTTTGCCAAACAGCACCGATTTTCTTAAAAATGGTTCTACATATCCTCTACTCCAGAGTTGACCCTGTACCGGGGATTGCTTTTACCCTGGGGGAGAAAAGTGTTTCATTGAGAATAAGTCCGGGAATGGAGAGATTGCCTAATTCTAAACAACTTTTGTTCTATAAAGTTTTTTCTGAAAGTCAATACTTTTCGACTTATTCGCAAGTGAAAGTGTCAATTTTTCAACCAATAAACCCACGTTTTCAGACGGTTTTTCGCGAATAACTCAAAAAGTAAGTATTTTATCGAAAAAATCATTCTTAGTAAAAATGTAGCTTATAAAAAACCAAAAAGAATGGTGGTGGGTTTATGGTGTCTGTAGTCCCAATACAAACACAGTAATAGCTTGTTGAAGGTTGGTTCTTATTCGTCAAACGCCAAAATTGAAAGTTCCAACGTGAAGTTGCCAAAAAACAATGCATTTTTCGGGGAAATTCATTTTGAAGTGCTTGAAAAAAACCTTTATTTTTGTTTTTTATAAAAGTCCCTAGCATCAAAACTAAGCGAGTTATGACGAAAATAATGTTGGTCCCTATTTTTTTCGGCATCAAAAAAATGTGAAAATCACCCCCTAATTACCACCCCAATTGAAAATAATTGTTACCACTTTACAATTTACTTTATTTATGTACTTGTAACATGTTCTACAAGTTTAACCGGTTTAAAGTGCTTAGTTTTGAAACAATTTGAGCTTGAAGTGAAGAGCATTTTTGTAATTTTGCAAAAAATTGCCTTTTCTTCAAAATAACTCAAAAACTATTAATGATACGCAAAATTTTGTAGAATACAAAATTGTAGGTTTTGCTTTTCTGAAATTTTTCATTTTTTTTTTTTTGATAAAACTTCAGTAAGATATGGCCGTTTAAAGTTTGCATATGTTCGTATATAGTAACTTGTTCAAGCCCTTTCAGTTCAAACCCTTTCAAAAATAAGGAAAAAAAATTAAATTAAATTATATGAGCTTATAGCTCTTGAAAAAACCTACAAAACGGTTTTTGAAGGACTTGATAGCTTAAAAACTAAGCGAGTTATGGGTAAAAAAACCAATGACATATTTTTGCAGATATCAGAACGCGTATATTGGAGCATTGATGAATACACATTATAGCTATATTTAGGCACAGCAACTTACACCTATTCATAAAAAACAAAAATAAAGGTTTTTTGAAGCACTTCAAAAAAGGTTCCATGAGTTTCTCCCAAAAATGCATAGTTTTTTGGCAACTTCACGTTGAAACTTTCAATTTTGGCGTTTGACGAATAAGAACCAACCTTCAACAAGCTATTACTCCGTTTGTATTGGGACTACAGACACCATAAACCCACCATTCTTTTTGTTCTTTCATTAGCTACATTTTTACTAAGAATGATTTTTTCGATAAAATACTTACTTTTTGAGTTATTCGCGAAAAACCGTCTGAAAACGTGGGTTTATTGGTTGAAAAATTGACACTTTCACTCGCGAATAAGTCGAAAAGTATTAACTTTCAGAAGAAACTTTATAGGACAAAAGTTGCTTAGAATTAGTCAATCTCTCCATTCCCAGACTTATTTTCAATGAAACATTTTTCACCCCCGAGAAGAGGTGGCATCCACCTCCATGGTGAAAGCAACCCCTGGGACAGGGTCAACTTTGGAGTAGAGTAGGTAGAACCTAAATCCAAATTTTTGTGCTGTTTGGCAAAATTATACAGTATTGCCGTATTTTACCTTCAATGACTGGACTATATGGAAATTTCGTGTTCATAATATTCTCCTGGATATGTTTATTAACCATATGTAGTTTCTTCAAAGTTGAAGAAGAATGTTATGTTGATATAGATCGGCTGGAGGATTTGGTCTTTCTGTTATGGTGGAAATATTCCAACCACCCAGTTAGATTTGTAATCTTTGATCATAGGATTTACAAAAGAAACTATTTTTTTTTTTTAAATAATTTATTAATAACACTGTACACTATGGAAAATTGTACCTCTTACAACTATCATAAAAAAATATAAATATAGTGGTCCAAGCACCTATATGTATAGTTGAAAATTGGATTATAAAATTTATGGAATATCTAAGTCATGGGCAAAAGCTGGCAAGTTATTTCATTATTTGATTTTCATATTTTCACAGCCCCGTATAATTACGCCACTTTGCATTTGCAAATATTCTACTACTTGCAACATTAGTATGTTTACGATTTAACATAAATCTTCAACAAATTAGAAAGATTTCCCAGCAGATTTATAAAAAAAATAAAAATAAAAAAATTTCAGGAAAAATTCTTGGACGCGTGATTAGTATGAATTCTAAACTTTCTCCAATAATCCAATAATAAAAAAAATACCTTTAACCTACCTAAATATACTTAAATTCCACATATAATTTGTATAAAAAAGAAAAACAAAAAACTTCAACATAATATGCACAATATGCATAATTTAGTTTTAGCAACTGATTTTTAGAAACCCTGTTAATAATTCTGTTGTTGCTCTCATAAACTAGGCTAATTTGTAACAAAAGTATAATAAAGTAAAAAAAATTGTATTAAAGCTTAACGGTTTGACTTTAGCTTCCACTTTAAGAATAGGAATGCGGATATTCTCAATACGAAAAATATCACAACTAGAGCGACTACGTCGATAGTATAACTAGAGTTTATCATATCCAGTTCCTCCAGGGTTGTAGTTGGAGATTTGAAGTGACAGTACTGGGTGAAACAATTCAGTTTGGGCCTGTCAAATCCGTAGGTGGCAAGAGCGGTACCCTCGAAACCATATCTGATGTAAGACAGATAGGTTATCCAACGGAGATAGATTGGTATCGCATCAAATGAAACGAAGAATCCGGAGAATAGTAGAAAAGGCACGGACATTACTGGAGCTAAGAAGACACCATTCTGGAAAAAATAAAATTAGATTAGAGAAACGATCTACGTTAATTATTTTAAAAAATTTTACGTTATTTTCTTTGGCAGCTGTTTTTCACAACATACAGAGTATGTGAAAAATCGTCAAATATGGTATCATTGAATTTCTATTAAAATGGGTTTCCCAGAAATGTAAAATTATACAATTTCAAAAGAATATTTATCAGACAAGCAAAAATCAAGCACCAAATACAACTTTGGACAATTTTGGACTTAGGGTTTTTGGGCAATTCTAAACAAGTTTCATTAGCAAAATTTTCCGATAATAGAATGCCTAATATGATTTTTTTTATTTTTTCCGCATATTTTGGTACCGAAGGTGACTTTGCATTTGTAGGAGGCAAATGTTTTTTTTTGGTCATAACTAGATCCTAATTTGTTGTATACTTGAGTAAAATTTGGTTCAAATCGCACAATAAATAAAAATTTTAGCACTGCTTTTAAATGGGTCACTCTGTACCTGTTTAGCTAGTAAGGTGTTTGAGTTTTTACATACATAAGCATTAGTCAAGTGTACTGTTTTATAGAATTATTAAACATAATTTTTATTGTATTTAATATTACTAGTGCTAAGAATTTGATCGGTTAATTTTTTTCGAAAGCTTTGTTGCCTGGTAATATAAAGAGTATAAATTGACAGTTTATTATCTGATTCAATTCCAAGCGCTTTAGCATGAGGGATTTAGTCTTTAATAATAAACTGCCAATTTACAAGAATTATATTACCTTTTGGCAACATAGCTTGAGCAAAAATTTATAGATAAAATTTAAAAGCACGAATGCTATTTGGGGAGAATATTTCACAAATAAACAATTCATTAAGTACATCTTTAATAGTATGTTTTGCAATTATTTGCCTTCAGACGTTTTGTAATTTTTTAGAGTTTATTGATCTTTCAACTTTATCATTTACGTCACATCATAAAAATGTATTTCCAAAGCGACTCATCTAGCAAAAAACAAAGTAGTTATACATATTTATCAAATGCAGCTGTAGAAACTTAAAGTCCATAGAATTTGCCATATTTTAAATGTAATGACAATCAAGAAAAACAATATATCTTACACCATAGGTATTGTAATGCATAGACTGAGTTTCAGTGCAAAGAGTTCTCGGGCATGCTTCGACCAATCACATTACAAGTAAAGACATAGAGTACTACCATATTTTACCAATCTCCCGACTTTACGTTCTAAGGTTGGCGATATCAGATGAAATACTGCTGTAGTACCGCCATCTAGTAATGCTATATTGAATCACACCGTAAACTACGTACTCTGAATTATTGAAGAATTATTATAAGTGTTCACTGATATTTATATTTACCTATTTAATAATTATTATACTCTTCGCAAAAACGAAGAGTATATTGTACTTGATCGGCATATTTCTAAATCAGTAAATATCGCTTGTAGAGAAAAAATTTTCCTATCATGTTAGTGAACGAATTCTGAACAACTTTCAAAATGTCCGTCTGTCTGTCCGCCGTCATGTTTCTTGTAATCACGATAACTTAAGAAAGAAAAGTCCGAATGTACTGAAATTTGGAAAGTAAGTTAGCGTTTGCTAGAGGAAGAACCCTATTGTTTTTGAAAAAAATCAATCAGTAAATAAAAAAGTTATTAATCATTTAAATAAAAAAATATATGTTTTCTTAATTTTTGTTATTTGTACTTAAATAGAAATCTTGCGAAATTTTATTCTCTATAATTTTTTTTTGTTTATACATTTTACTAATATATATATATTTCATAATAATATATATCATTCGTTAAAATATAATACTAGAATTAAAGGAGGCAATCTCCAAAAATGACCAAAATGAATTATATACGTCAAGAAATTTTAAGCTCTATATCATTTTAAGCTCTATAAGCCTATATAATTAGTTTATATCAGAGCTGGCAATATTTCATAGCAGAGATGGGTCAAGGAAACTTTCCATTGGAAAGTTTCCAGGAAAATTTCGGAAGTTTCCGGAACGGAGTTTTGATACAAATGAAAGTTTCCTTTAAAATATTTGAATATTCCGAAAGTTTCCAAAATTCCGGGGAAATTTCCAAAACTCTGGGAAAGTTTCCAAATTTTTCACGAATATTTACAGTTATTATTTACACATATTTACTCATAAATTTGAAATTGCCGCCACGATGATCTAACATAACCTCAAACGCCAGAAATCCAGTTTTAATTTGTTGATATTTTTTCGAAATTATCAAAAATTAATCAGATGTTTGATGACGTAGGGTTTCATATAGTCACCGTTCGGATTATTACTATTGGCATTGGCACAGAATTTCTCTAATTTCGTGCTATTGGCTATGATCAAGGATGAGTTGACAGACATATGATAAGTTACGTTTATTTGTATACCCGCACTATCGCTTCCCGATGAATAAAATCTAGCATTTTTTTCTGTTACATCAAAAATGAAAATGATTAAAAAGAAACATACTTTTATTTTTTTACAAATTATAAGATATCATTTAATTGAATACATTTAGTGTTATTTTAATTAAATTATGATGAATGTTATGTTGTGTTATAGTGGATGGCTTAATTTATTTTGATATTATTTTCTTGTTATTATTTTTTTAAGTGTTAAAATATAAAATTAAATAAACATTTATTTATTATTTTATTTATTTGTTTTACACTTTTAATTCAGTATAACTACAATATGCGATTTAGATGTAATTTCTGTCTTGCCTTCTATATTTCCGTTTCTGCACATATGACATTATTTACATAAATTTTTAATTTTATAATCCACATATTTGTCACATTCTATAAATTATTTTATTTATATTTAATTATTTAATAATTCAAACAAAACAAATTACTGGGTAATCACCTAATTGCTCCATATTCTTCATATAGCCCAGGGCACATATAGCGGGTGTCATATAATATCAGTTATTTGGTAAAAGTATGTAAAAGTAATGTAAATAATATATTTATATGCACTTATTTGGTATTAAAATGAAGCTTAGATCATTACGAATCAGATTTCACCATAAAATAGACTCTGAATATTCCCAATGGAAAGTTTCCAGGAAAGATTCCTGGAAACTTTCGGAGTAATCAAAACTCCGGGAGTTTACCCATCTCTGTTTCATAGTAAAACATGCCTAAAATGTGTACTTGGAAACAAATTCGGGAATCTCCACGGTTGTGTTAGTATCAAAAGCGACAAACTCCGTCTCATTCAATCAAAACGCTTCACCTCTGTCATATGACTATCGGACCATCCTTATTGTTTTCAGTTGTCTTTTTATTGTGAATTTGTACCAGATGTTCCTTCTATTTTGGTGTAAATCTTATTTTTTTTTAACTATATATTTTATGAATAAAGTTTATCTGAGCACTGATGTTTTATTTCAATTTATAATTTCATTGGATTTCGACCATTTATTATTATTTCATCTTTTAACAAGTTTTGGAGATTGCCTCTTCTGATAATGAATCAACAAAATTATGAATATTTGGTAACAAACATGGCAAAATCCACTTTTCAAAAACAAAAACAGCAATCTCCAGATTTCAACATGCTGTTTTGCAAAAGTTAACAAGTCTTTAGGTACAAGTGTTATCATTACTTACTTATAACCAAATATACCACATATCAACATTTGCAGATTTTTTGGATGCATATTACAACTTAGCGTAACAGTTTTTCGTCAATACTTCAAATTTGACAAATGGGAGATTGCTGCCTTTGATACTAGACCCCCCATATACCACAGACATTCACTTTTTGTAGCGATGTGTCGATGGTCCAATGGCTAAAGTTTTGTCTGGCAATCCAGTTCTTGTGTTCAAATCCTTACCAGGGTGTTTTTTTTTTTCATATATTTTTTTTTCACATCAAAGTTGGTATCACAAAATTTAGAATGTCCAAAAACTAACATTATTTACAAGAAAACTGCGAAGAGTAACAATTATATAAAAATGTCAGTAATTGGCTTGTTTTTAATTTAAGAAGTTCAATTATTGGGTTAAGGTTTGCTTGTTTAAGCAGAGAGAACATTATGTACAATGAATTATGTTGTATAGTGAATAGTTTTGATTTTCTTAACTTACTTCGTGATGAGTTACCGTGCGTAAGTACATTTTTAGTTTGTTTCCAGAGCGAGTGAGAAAAGAGAATCATAATTTCAAATTTTTTTATTCAAATATACTTGACTAGTTGAGCATCAAACAACTAAGCCATATTTCATAATTGATGCATACTAAGTAGAAGTTCAGATAAGAATTGGGCTCACCTGAACATTCATTGCAGCACCGACCACCAACCCAACACTTTGGGCAACGAAAGATACCAGCAAACACGCCAACAGGAACATCCCATATCTCTGAGGTTCTGGAGGTTGTGATGTCATAAAATACACAATTGTTACGTATAAAACGCAGAACACTGTCTGAAAAACAAGTTAAGACAATTTTACATAAATTTATTTACATCAGTGTGAATATAAATTAGTGATTTTAAATATATTTTTTTGTAGCTTGGAGCTAAACAACTAAATTATTATTATTATTATTGAAATAAAGATCTTACCTGGAAAGGCATATCGGAAATTGTAATCGCCAAGTAGTACGACCGTAACGAGTACCACCTATTGAAATGTTCCTTGAGCAAAACTGGTAATTCAAGAGGAAACGACAGGATGGTGATTGTCATGGAGGTGTACATTAAGAACAACATGTTGAAGAACAGAAAACCAAGATTACTAAGTACTTTCGAACCGTCATCTCCAATTTTGAAGTATAAGGCTCCTATTAGGGTTCCAACAAGTATGTGTGCAAACAGACGTAGGTACATGAGAGTCTGAAAAAAAAAATACATAAAACAACGATCTGTTACAGGTGGAATAGTTAGTGTATTTATCTTCATATGGAGCAAACTTGGTTGGCAAGACGTTTTTTACACTTTTACAAAATAAAATATTGCCTCTTCATAAAACAATTTTTAATATATATTTTTTTTCCTAACAGACAAATATTAATTTCAAAGTACACGGAATTCACAGTATTTTAAATCTAATTAAATGATGGTTGGGTTGTATGACAATCAAGCAACAAAATAGCAAGTTAGAATCGTAGATGACAGTAATAATATATACACTTGGCGCTTTAACTAATCACATGACGCTTAAAGAGAGAAAGAGCTAGAACATTTATCCACTGTCTCTTCCATAGGCATGTAAACTGTACAAAGAATGGTGCCACAAAAACACATTAATACTGAACATTGAAAAAACTGAATGCTTATACTTAAAATGAAGCTAAAACTTAGTTAAGCAGACAGTACTATCTGAAAGGTTGAATAAGTACAAATTATAATGTGAGGTGGATTGTTCTGCCTTCCCGAATTAGTAACATGACTAAGAAATTAATTTATTTTAACATTTGAATTACAAAAACAGCATGTATGAACTTTTTACTGTAAGTAATTAAGTAATTTAACTATTTATTTGGCGGATTTATGGAACATAAAAAACAAGTTCCACAATATTATATATCGTAGATAGAACACATATATCTGGTTTTTTGAGCATTTTCTTTGAGCGGTTTTCCTACTGTCAACGTCTTTCATATATTTATAACATGGGGTATAGAACTGGATGTAAGATAGGAATGAATTTGTGAGGCACACATGAATACTTCACCGGTCCAGCCCACGAAGTACTTACGAGTACCTCAAATTCAAATGTATTTATAAGAAAACGAGCTCAACGTGCTAACTTGTTACTGTATGAGCTATATGCACCTTTACATGTTATTTTTGTCTTAAGGCATTTCTGTTGGATTAAGTTGTAAGAGCTTAGCTAACAATTTATGAATTCGAAATGTAAAAGTTGCGAAATTTAAATAGTTACAGAAAGAAAACTGTGAGTCTACATAATACCATGTCTGTGGCGGTGGAGTATACTTATTTCACAGCGATAAACCTTCACGTTGATAAAACGGCAGGCTGGTGCTCTATCGGTGCTGCCAAAAGACGACTAGCTATTTTACTTCTAATATATTTTGATTGATGATGTAAATGCAGCGTTACACACTGTCAGTAACTATATGAGTTATTAAAACCCAGTACGGAGAGCAAGTGTTTCACAAGATAGTAGCTTATCACAGCTTTCTAATAAATACGATGTCAGTAGAGCAGTTACGGTTACTAAAACAAGTACCCACCCATCTAAACGTATTTAGTATTTCAGAGAGTCGTGTAAAGTCCTGGTAAATAGGATTGCATTCTATTCATTTGACTAGAATAGCTACTGGAGGGAGTACTGTACAGGAACACTACAACACCTGTTTACACGAGACCATTACTAAAATCCAGTACTGGGTTTTAATGACTCATAAGTTACTGGCGCCATGTAACACTGCCTTAATAATCTGAAAAAATTGGGTATCATTGGTTATCATGTTAACGGTGCCGGTGCCGTGCTTAAGAAAATGATTTCGTAGTTCGAGGATTTCTCTTACATCCCTGAACCGATTCATAAAATTTTTTGATAGGCCTTTAGATACAACATTATAGAATGGTACCAGACTATTGAAAAGTCAAAAAAAAATTTTTTTGATTTTCGCTCAAGTAAAAATTTTTTTTCTTTTTTTAGTTTTAAATAGCCTAGTACCATTCTATAAAGCTGCCTCTAAATGAATATCAAAAAATTTTTTCAATCGGTTCAGAGATACAGGAGAAATCCTCGAATTACGTTCACGAAACCGCCCACCTTAATGAGTGAGTTATTCATTATTAGAAGCAAATATCTTACCCAATCTCTTCTGCTAAACAGAAGGGCCCGCTTCAAGATAATGAAGAACTGTTGCAGCTCCGAATTTCCATACCTAGGCTGCTTCACGGGTATCGCATTATCCAACAGGGCAGATTCCACATTCGCCTTTTCTATATCCTTACCGTCCAAATTCGACTCTTTCACACCATTACTAAAAGTATTCTCGTTTATTAAATTCTTGTTATCTTTATAGTCGGAACTCTTTGCTAAGTTGTTGGCTATCATTATGTTTATATTCTCTTTTTCATATGTATCGGCGTTATTCAAACCCTCGCTGCTCTTCAGCTCTGGGAATGGTTTACCGTCACGGATATCATTTTTACCGTTGTCTATAGCGCTGACCAGTTTCCTTGTGTGATCCCCGTATTCGCCGCACGCCACTTCGATGATGTAGGAAGCCGGGTTGTGGTAGGAGGGACACTGCAAGCCGAGGGTGCCCAAGAACGGCACCAATTGATTTGTGGAACCTTGGTACACACATTGACCATCGGAAAGTGTGTAGAGCTGGTCAAACATTTCGAACAGTCTTGCCGAGGGTTGATGGATTGTGCAAATTATCGTCCTACCACCTGGAATATGAAATATATCTTGCAATAATGTAATTACTTACAAATTGAGACTGATGGTTCATTTGAGGGAAAAGGAATGTGCATCATATAACTAACGTAACCTCAAATTTTAAGTTTATTCTCATTTTTAATGTTTGTTTTAACTTGAAGCCATACTGGCTCCAAGCAAATATGTAAAAATTCATGCTAATAATTTTTCAATATTGTTGATTAATTAAGCAATCCAAACCACGTGACTTTTAACATGGCTTGGTGGGCAAACATCCGGCAAACGTTTGTTTTTATTCGTTAAACGTTTGTTAAAGAGTTTGTTTTTCGGTTGCCTTGGCTACGTTTCCGCGAGTTAATTAAAATAAACCCCGTGTTTGCCAAAATAATTTGACAGGTTGTTGCGGATTGCCTAGTAGACCATTTTAGGTCACGTGGTTTTGATAAGTCAGCTATTTTGCTTGAGGGACAACCAAACGCAGTTTGCGTGGTTTTATATATTTTTTTCTAGTTTTTCTTGAGAAACTGTGTGTGTCTTCATAATAATGTCATGTAGTGAATATTATTCAACCCTTATGGGTGATGTAAAGTGTCACTATGATGAGAAAATCAAAATAATAGACAATATTGGTCCATTGACCCTTGGAGTGGAGACTGGAGACCTTTCTGCAGATTTATCTATTTTACCTTGTGTATCCGTAATTGATATGGTAAATTTCTTAGTGTTGACTCACAGTTTCTACACAGGCCAGCAGTTAAAGGCATACAAATCTTTACAACCATATAAATATTATGAGGCTGGATTTGTGCAAAAAAGATAAACTCTAATGTATTCATTGTTAAGGGCAAGGCAAGTTTACATTTAAATAACTAAGTGCTAGATTTCAGTGATAGGCATGTTATATTATGCGTATGTTGTATTCAATAGACTCTGCCAGAAAGTGATTTCTTTACCTTTCCTCTAAGCTTTTTTTTTACATTCAAAATCGCACCTTATCGCACAAAAGGATGAAATTTTATTTTTATTCACGTTTAAAACAGATTACTTCATTTGTTTACAATGGAATAAAAAGTTTGGTTGTCCCTCAGGCAATATGGCCGACTTATCGTGACGTCACCCTAAAATGGTCTATAGAAATAGACTGCTAATTATAGGTTAGATTTCTAATCTGTAAAAAGAGTTTTATTTTATTGGGACAAACTATTTGAAACTTCATAAATATTACATTAAAATAGATTTTGGTTGAAAGTATGGGAACCAGGCAGAAATTTTAATAATAGCTACGTAATTGTAAATCTTAAGAAACATATATTGTTGTGGTTGACTCTGTGACGTCACATGCAGTTGCCCTTAACTAGGAAGAAGTTTTGCATTACTGACATTCGAGCTTTTTTTCCCCCATAAAATTCAATAATTAGTTATTATCTTAGATTTAACATTTGTAACATCTATACCTGTAGCAATCATATAGACTGAAGGACTTCGATCAATGATCTTTTGGGTTCACTAACAAATATATTATTATTATCATTATTATATTTATTCAACTTCGACAGCCTTGATTTTTAAAATCAAAATGCAAGTATTTGGGAATAAAAAAAAATTAAAAACTCAACAGATCATGATTAAAGAACAAGTAAAATGAATCAAGATTTCTACAAAAATATTCAATTTCAGTGGGCCCACTATAAATAACACTTTACGTATTGTACAAGGCAAGTTGGATGAGGTGAGGAAATATTACTAATATCTCGTTATTTCGTCTTTTTTTATTATTTTGCAGTTTCATTAAATGTTTACGATATATTTTTAAGAAGTGGGAAGTAGTGTTAGAGAGGTGACAAGACGGGAGAGGGAAGGGGTGGTTGGCGGTGGTAAATGAAAGGGTTTTGTCTGTCTGTAAAATAAGTAGACTAAAAAATAAAAAATAAAATTATATAAAAAAAATATTTTTAAGAAAAAATTTTTACATTATATTATTACTAAGAAGTAGAAGCCGCTTCTAGAATTTATCGTGCAGAGTCTAATTAATTTCCGTTAGCTTGAGTACAAGTAGAGTAGCGCGCTTTATAATTTTTTTTCTTATGTTAAACAGTGTAACGAGAGAAAATAAAAAATACAGAAGTGGGAAGTAGTGTTAGAGGGGTGAGAAGACGGGAGAGGGAAGGGGTGGATGGTGGTGGTAAATGAAAGGGTTTTAACTGTCTGTCTGTAAAATAAGTAGACTAAAAAGTAAAAAATTAAATTATATAAAAAAAATATTTTTAAGAAAAATTTTTTACATTATATTATTGCTAAATACAAGCCGCTTCTAGAATTTATCGCTGCGGAGTCTAATTAATTTCCGTTAGCTTGAGTACAAGTAGAGTACCGCGCTTTGTAATTTTTTTTTTCACTATGTTAAACAGTGTAACGAGAGGAGAAAATAAAAAAATACGGAAAAATAAAATTCCATAATTTAACATTAAAAAAATATGCGGGATGTCGCCATTGAAGTCTCCTATATTCGTTACTTCCACTAACTACAATTCAATTTGTGATATTTGTGATATATTCAACTGCACGGTCAATACAATTCATACTTCTCTTAAGAATTGCAGCGTCCCATAATATTAATGTTAAAATAATATAAACATGTAGGGCACATGTAATTCATTTTATATTGTTTGTCACATATGTATAAATGTAGCTATGTATTTTTCTTTTTTTTTGTCGCTTTCTTGTCCTGTAATTGGTTCTCTTGTACTGTTGGACAAATGTATTGAATAAATAAATAAATTGCCTCTTAACTCTCAATATAAGTTGACGGAAGTAATGATAAAAAATAGTACTTGCTGGAATAAATTGTTATTATAAAGTAACCAGAAGAAAATCACTAAGAACAATGCCATAGTATGTTTATTAAGATTTCTCAGAAAATTAATAATTATATAAAAATAATTGTACAACATAAAACAGGCATAATAACTTCATAGAGGTGAACCTTGAACTTGAAAGATTACATATATGAACACGTCTTAAATATCAGCAGCAAAACAAATATATTTTCTTGGAAATTAAAGTTCACAGCTTGACAAAACAGAAGGTGATAATTACTGTACGACTTCAATGCTGATAGGAAATACAATTTTCTGAATAAATAACCACATGGAGTGAATAGACAAAATTAAGTTAAGTTAGTTAAGATGGTTTTCTACTTGGCAAGTTATTGAAGTCACTTAATAAGTTTCTTTCTTATTTCGTGGAGAGTGTTTCGTTACTAATATTTTTGTTGTCTCAAAGTCGATTTATCTTTTATTGTCACTCGTATGTTTAGTAAAAAGCTGCAAAAACGTATGGTTTCATACTAATAAATGATAAGAAGATCTGCATCACATTAAAAAGCAAATACATAATGTCTTTCAGGACAGCTATAATAGTGGAGATTTCGCAAACACTCTATATATATATATCAATTAAAGAAAGGTAAATAACCTCAAGTTCAATTCATCGCACTAGTACCTACCTTTGGCTAAAGTTTTCAATAAGGAAATACACTGGAAACAAGACGACGAATCCAAACCGCTCGTCGGCTCATCGAAGAACATAATAGGAGGGTTGCTTACAAGTTCTAAGGCAATTGACAACCTCTTCTTTTGACCTCCAGAGAGACCACTTGTCATTGTTCTTCTGTGATCAATCAGGCCTAGGGTATCCAAAATTTCTGTTATCTGCAGTTAAAGAAAACAATTACAAGAATTTATACAATAGAATACATTTTATTGGTGTAGTAAAAGTTACTACAATAAAACAAAATGTGAGAAACATTAAAATATGGAAAGTATATAAAAGGTGAGCAGCAACCCAAGTAGCAAGGTGTCGTTATTATATGACGTCTTTTTAAGGTGATCTGCCGTCAGTAGACGTCATTCGACCAGTTAATGACGTGACATTAGAGTCGTCATATTGACGTGATAAAAATGCTGTCATCTAGACGTCATTGTTAAGTGATGCAAGTCACGTTACGATTTAATTAAGAAGTAAACATAAATATTACACCTTGGCATTGCAAACAAAAATGTCAAATATAAGTAACAGTTTTTCATATAATAGTAATAATAATATAAATTTTGTTTAACTATTTCCCACTATACAGTTTTTAAGTAAATCAAAATATAACTTTTCAGTGGTACAGTAAGTTAAGCGTTGCATTCAGAGCTGGGCAAATACTTTGAAAAAGTATTTAAATATTAAATACTAAATACTTTCAGAAAATTGAAAGTATTTAAATATTAATTATTTTCAATAGATAAAAGTATTTAAATAATAAATAACAAAAGTAATTAAATAGTTTAAACTTAGTATTTAAATACTTTCTGAATATTTAAATACTTTGATAACACTGAAATATTTTGAAGCATAGTTAAGTGTAATAAAAATAGCCTTTAATGGCTAAACTTCGCCAAATTGTATTTTCTATTTTTGTAGAAATCAATAAAGACTAATATCATCATCATTATTATTATTATTATATTAAATACTATTTGACTATTTGAGGTGTCAAAACTTTAGGTTTCATGACTTTCATGAACTTCTACAACACTATTTTAATACCTCTATACTTAATCAGTTCTGGTTGGGTATTGGACTTTTATTTATTCGTAGAGCTAGACCTTTGCGTCTTCTGCAAATACCCAAATAAAGCACGTAGACTATGGCACAAGTTCAACTGCTCTCTGTCACAATCACAAAACATATACATGCAGAATGAGAGGGAAACATGCGTTTATTTTCAGTTTATTATAAATATTTAAAAAATCATAAATGGTATAATCCTTAAAATAGTTTCAAATACTCCCCATTGCTGTAAGGAATACAACCATATACAGTTTTTATCATAAACTTTGTATAGAGTTAAATGCCATACTTTAATAATTTTCATTGACAAACTACGATATTCAAGTACACAGAAATTTACAGTAAAAATAATATATATAGTTGTATTCGTTAGAACAATAGCAATTATTTAAAACAGTTTTAAAGATTATAGCATATTTGGTTATTTAATTATTTATAATAAACCGAAAATAAACGCATATTTCCCTCTCACTCTGCAAAAGCCTAACCTTAACAGTTAACACTTCCTGTCTATGTCTGCTCTCAACCAACTTTCTGGGAATTAAGACGTGAATGACTGAATACTGAATAATGCAATGTGTTTATTAACTACATAGTATGGTACATGTCTCGATTCTTGACGAGTATCTGCCTGTCTTCCTGGTGTATTTGATTATATTTGTTGTATTTATTTAAATACTTTTGAGATTCAAATACTTCTGAAAGTATTTAAATACTGTCAGAAAAGCATTTAAATACTTTTTTAGAAGTATTTAAATACTTCTCAGTTATTTAAATAGTTTAAGTATTTATAAATACTTTAGGATCATTTTCGCAAATACTAAGTAGTAAATATTTCAGATAAAGTATTTGCAAGTATAAATACAAATACTTGTTGCAAGAAGTATTTAAATACTTGGTATTTAAATACTTTCTAGTATTTAAATACTTATGAGGTATTTGTAAGTACATATTTGCCCAGCTCTGGTTGCATTACAAGTCAACAAGTCGGCGGTTCGATCCTACACATTCTGGATTTTTTTCGTTAAAAACTTTATTAATAACTGTGGAAAAATATTATAGTGAAAGGTTTGCCTTATGGCAAAATTCACTGATAACCAATACATCATATTGGCGTCACATGTATGACGTCAGTTGTCTGTCTTATGGCCGTCATGATAGACGTCAGCTCACCGTCATCACTGACCAAAAATTGGCGTCATAATGACGATACCTTGCTACTGAAATGGAAAAAACAACTAAAATCAGTGTAAAACTGTAAAAGTAAAATAATAAGATAAGCTATCGTCTATCAAATATAACTGATGACTAATAAAATAATTTTAAATGCATTTAAAAAATCACTGAAAGAATAAAATGCATTTTCAAGTAAGTATAATCCAAGTTCTTTTTCAAATGAATGAATATTATTTATAGATTTTAATTCTCCTGGCAGGGGATTGTAGGTTGAATGGTGTTAGAACATGAACCTTTATCATAAAAGCTATGGTTATGAATTGGTATTATAAGATCAGGCCCATGCCTTGTTGTAACCACTCAATATATATTGTTATTCCTTTAAAATCAATTGTATTTTGTTTAACGAATTAAACTAATTGGAACATGATGGTAAATATTTTCAATTTTTTAAAGAAGGGTTTACAGGAATTTATGTAAGAACATTTATCATACGTCTGTGTTTTTGGTTAATAAATACTATTTGCCAATGTATGCAGGAACTATTACTGCATGTTCTAGAATATTGTGTACATATGAAAAATAAAATACTCTTACGCAATCTATTAAAAGTTGGTTTCTCATAAATATACTGGATAATATAACGAATTTATTCTCGATTCAAAGTATTAGTGTAAGATTCAAGATTAACCATTGTAATTTGGTTGTAATAGTATTATTATAGTAAATAAAGGTCTTATTATTATTATTATTATTATTATTTGCAGCTTAACCTAACATGCATAAACTAGCACTATGCCAAGAAATTTCACATTTTCCATTTGTGTAATTGAAGACCTTCTAATTGGACACACAATGAACAATCAAGGCCAGTAGTTGGAGAAAACATAACAAGAATAGTTTTATTTCGAGCCACGATACTTAGTCATATTTGAGCAGGATATTATGGTAAGTTTACTTGCATTATGGATTCTTCATCAGGTGCCACACAGGAATTATCATCAGCATATTAATATAAAGCAACTATATTGATATGATTTTTTAAGTTGTTAGTGTAAAAAATAAACAACAAGGGCCCAAGTATAGATCACTGAGGTGTTTCTTATAATACATAAACTTTTTCTGAAGAAAAGCATTCCATTTTTAAAAATTGTTATATGTATTTACTATAACAACTTGAGACTTGAGATCTATCAGAGATGAAATAAGAACTTCATTTGATTATTGTTGGAAGGATCATCTAAGCAAAGTTATATTATGGAAATAATTGTGGTGTAACTTACGATGGCTTCTCTTTGAAAGACTCTCTTGTCTCCAATTTTTAACTTGGCTGCAACCGCCATAGCCTCATCCACCGTTAAATTTGCATGAAGTTGGTTATCTTGCATTATGTAGGCGGATAATTTTCTAAACTGACTCAAGTCTCTTTCATTATCATTCATTAAAATTTGGCCTTTCATCCCTTCGGTCCTGAAATTAATAAAGGAAAATTAAAACGTGTATATCGCATACTAGTCTATGTAATGAAGAATTATTTGTCGAGTTTTTTGTAAATATTTCGTGCAAAGACGAGATTATCTTTCCCCCCGTTTTAAAGGGTGCTGAACACGACGGAAGTGGTGGAAGAAGTTTTTGACCGCCGCAACTCCCTGAAACGGCCTGAAACGGGATCCCTTTATGTTTTCATATATAAACGGCCCTGGGGAGTGATTTATCGACGGGATATACTTGAAATAACATGGAAGGGGGTTATAGAGTAAGTGGAATCCAGAGAGCAGGCTTACAGAATTGTGTATAGGAATACATTATAGCATAGTTCGCAAGCAAGAAGTCACGAAAAATGATATAAGTTTTATTTTCAATCTATTATTATTATAGTATTTAATGTTTATGAATAGTTCAGAGAAAAATATTTGCAATTTTTTTTATAATAAAGGATTTTTTATTGATATTTTATATTTTTTTGTCTTGCACTCATGAGACCTATACTTTTCGAAGACAATATAATTTTATATAAAATTTCTAACTTTTAATTTCAGGCCGCTTAACCTTAAAAAATGTTTCGTCTGCGACGCATTTTGGTATCCCATAACCCCATCTATGAATAAAAAACGTAAATATTTCATTAGCTTGGGGACACGCCAGTCCTTAATCCGGCACTGCAAACAAGTAAATACCTTCATAAAAATATGTAATTTTTTTATTAGTAATATGAATATAGCGATTGGGGCGGCATTCGAAAGCATGTGTACGTGCCTGAAGGTAGGTATACGCAAAGAACGAATTTTTGATCGTTAATAACATTTTAGGACAAGAAACTGAAAAAATTGAATTTCTCGATCGTCGAACTTTGAAGTACTGTAGAAACAAATATAAAATCTGCATGTTAACGATATTATGAGAATTAGTAAATATTTTTACCCTTAATGAAATGCACTTTATCCTGTTGCAAAATATTAATTTTTTTTGCAATTAATTTATAAAAAAAAAATTCAAACTGTTATACTAAAAGATCATATTAATATTTTACAGTTCTGTTTCGGTAAAAACATTGTATTTGACGTACATTTACATAATCAAAAAGAATATTGCAAACAAATTTTAATTTGCGACTTTTTTACGCAAAAAATTAATTTTGCAACTTAAACAAATGTAAATATCTCAGTGGATTTTGCATAAAATTTATTGCAACTAACGGCATTTTAATTGTCATAAAAAAACACGAATTTATAAGAAAAAAAATTGCTCCGATGCTTTGGAGCCGAGATATAAAGAATTCACGTTTTTTGCGATTGCGGTGAAATTTAAAAATATTTTTACTTGAAAATTTAACTGAATATACCTCAGTGTGTGTTATCACTTACAAAAAGTGCCATGTCTAATATCCAGATGGGCCATGGAAAAAAAATTGAGAAAATTGTATCCTTGGTGCTCGCGCTCACGCTAGACGCCAGATTCCCCTCCCCCTTCACTGCTAGTGGCGTACTTGGACCGTTTTACCGCGGTGGTAGGTTTATTTCCCCTTTTCTCGGCTTCAGGAGTGGCTAGATGGACTTTTTTTTTTAATGCAACTTATTTTTTTCTCAGCTTTCCGATTATTCGATTATTTTTCACATTCAATTACGTTGCTTCATAAAATAAATATGTAAAGATTACATACAATTTATTTGATAAGACATTGATGAGTGAAGAGTTTTTACTCTTATTGGGGATAAAAAAGGTATAAGGTGGAGTGGGGCAAGTGGGGATCTGGGGCAAGTGGGTATTTTTATTATAATTTGTGAGAAAAATCCTATTTGTAAATTTAACTCACAGTAGATTGTTCTTCAGATCTCCATGCAGCTGCAACGTATTGGGTATAGATTTTGGAACATTTTTAAGGCATCAATTTGTTCATTTGGAAATTGTCTGCATTTGATCGAGATTTTCAAGTTGTCTTCAAAAAATTCAAAATTTTTTATCTATGAAAGCAGACTATAATATGTCAAACTTTCAAGGCTGCTGATGTTGTATGTCACTAATGTTACTTCTTGCAATTTTAAAAAAATTTTATTACCCTGTTTCCCCAGTTTAGCCCCATAGTCCCCACTTGCCCCGCTATTTCTGTTGGCGGGGCAAGTGGGGACTAGTCCTTAAGGGAAAGTGGGAATTAGTCCCCACTTGCCCCTTTTCCAATTTTTTATTTTTATTTTGTTATAAAATGGATACGTTTAGGGAACGCAACGGTTCCCTAGACGACAATGCTGAAAATGTGCTAATCGTCAACTGTTGAGTGTTTTATGCCACAACAAAAATTCATCGGTGAGACTTAGGGCCAGTTGTACGAACTAAGTTGACCCAAGTTCAGCTTGAACCAAGATCAAAAGCCAAGGTTACGATTGTTACAATAATCGTAACCATGGATTTTGATTGTGGATCAAGCTGAACTTGGCTCAACTTAGTTCGTACAACTGGCCCTAAACTCACTTGCAGTGACATTTATTATAAACTTGCTTTACATCGTTTAGCAAACTCACAACAATTGACTTGAATCAAAAAGTAATCATAGTCCACAGTACATTGCCCTTTTTTTTCAGTGATTAGTAACAGGCTGAATTTTCGTGAGTAGCTTCGTTTTGACGAGACGCCCAACTTTTCTCTCTGCGAAAATTCTCGGTAGTGGTAGCTAATAGCAAAAATTATTTTTTCTATTTCACACGAATTAGACAATTCGACAACCTGTCAAATTATGTTGTTGTGGACAAACCCAAGGCTTATTATAATTAACTCGCGCAAACGTAACCAAGGCAATCGAAAAACAAACTCTTTAACGAATGAACAATATATTGCCAAAATAATTTTTGCTATTAGCTACCACTACCGAGAATTTTCGCAGAGAGAAAAGTTGGACGTCTCGTCAAAACGAAGCTACTCACGAAAATTCAGCCTGTTACTAATCATTAAAAAAAAAAGGGCGATGTACTATGGACTATCAGGTTGAGTGATTATTCTCAGCGGTTGCATTCCCTAAACGTGCCCAATGAACTTTTTCTTTGTACAAAACTTTAATTTAAATCATTTCGTTCTGTTTTTGCAATAAAATAGTTTAATAGCATTTTACTATTTTACTCCAGAAAAATATCTTAACTTATCTTAAGTTCGAAACTCCCACAATTTTGGGAATATTTTAGATTTGAAAAAAACGTTTTGTAGCTAAAATCGTGCAGATTAATCCACTTGCCCCAATTGAGAATATAACTATTCATATGAAAAGTAGAGATGAAAAACCCACTTGCCCCAGTCACCGGGGCAAGTAGGTACTACAGGTGAACTTACAGAACTGATTTTTTTTTTTTTTTTAGAACACCGTTGAATTAATAAAAATAATATATGGGTATTTTGTGAGTATAACATACTATTTCTTGTTCAAAGCACACCAATGTATCTCAATTTTCCATAAAGTTACGTGACTTCAAAGTCAACCTTTTAAATTTTTAGTCCCCACTTACCCCACTCCACCTTACATTTTGTATTTAAAAATTAATTTATTGAATATACAAAATAAAGTTTATTTTTCTGTCCTCGTTTTTTTTTAAGTTGATTTCCTGTGTCGGACTCGCTGACCGTTTCGTCTTGCATTTCTGCGCACAGACAAACACTGTCATCATCGTCATTATTCATATCAACATTTTCAATAACTTCCTCATTTTCTTGCATTTCATTTAATTTAAACTGACAGACATCGATATTGATTTAATTTGTTTTAAACAGCGAAATAAACATCTAATTCATAACATAACAATAATGCGTGATTGCTTAAATTATAGGATGTTGGTAAAATTATAAAAAAAACGCTGCCCAAGGAATCACTACTTCCACATCCAGATTTTCTATCCCAGTCTCTCACAACGAAAAAAAAAAAAACCAATAAAACGATATGTCACATCGGTAGTGGGGGTGGATGAAGTAAAAAACAAAATTGAGGCCTTTGCTTCTTGTATACACATTAAATCACAATTTTATTTTTATCACCCCCTTTAATAATGGGGGTGGTAATGGGGGTGGTAATGGGGGTGGCTAATGCCAACAAATTTTTTTGGGACCTTAGCTTCTCTTATTTATACTAAATGCCAATTTTATGGGCTCTTACTTGCTTAATCTACCCATTTACCCCCATTTCCCCCAACCCTTCAATGGAATAAGGTCAAAATATAATCTTCCAGATCTCGTTAAAATACATGCATGTAGCAAATTTTAGGTCAATATATTAAAAGGTTCCAGAGTAATCGTGCGCACAAAAAAGTTACAGACAGAGCGACAGACTTTTTTGCTCAAACTTAAAATCATGACATTCTAAGTCTATTTGAACAATAAAAATTTTTACAATTTTTTTTTGCGTTACTATACTTCCACTGGATGACGAAATAATTATAAGATGTTTGATTATAAACTACTGAAATTATTTTATCTATAATAATAAAATAATAAAGCCGCTGTATTACAAATTCTTTTTGCGGAGCAACGTAATTGAATAATTGAAAAATAATCGAAGAATCGGAAAGCTATGAAAAAAATAAGTTGCATTAAAAAAAACGTCCATCTAGCCACTCCTGAAGCCGAGAAAAGAGAAATAAAGCTGCCGCCGTGCCGCGGTAAAACTGTCCAAGTACGCCACTAGCAGTGAAGGGGGAGGGGAATCTGGCGTCCAGCGTGAGCGCGAGCACCAAGGATGCAATTTTCTCAATTTTTTTTCCATGGCCTATTTGGATATATAGACATGGCACTTTTTGTAAGTGATTAACACACACTCTGAGGTATATTCAGTTAAATTTTCAAGTAAAAACATTTTCAAATTTCGCCGCAATCGCAAAAAACATGAATTCTTCATATCTCGGCTCCAAAGCATCGGAGCAAATTTTTTATTTATTTTTTTTAATTCGTGTTTTTTTATGACAATTAAAATGCCGTCAGTTGCAATAAATTTTATGCAAAATCCAATGAGATATTTACATTTGTTTAAGTTGCAAAATTAATTTTTTGCGTAAAAAAGTCGCAAATTAAAATTTGTTTGCAATATTCTTTTCGATTATGTAAATGTACGTCAAATACAATGTTTTTACCGACACAGAACTGTAAAATATTAATGATCTTTTAGTATAACAGTTTGATTTTTTTTTTATAAATTAATTGCAAAATAAAATAATTAATATATTTTGCAACGGGACAAAGTGCATTTCATTAAGGGTAAAACTAGGTACTATTTCTCATAATTTCGTTAACATGAAGATTTTATATTTGTTTCTACAGTACTTCAAAGTTCGACGATCGAGAAATTCAATTTTTTCAGTTTCTTGTCCTAAAATATTATTAACAATCAAAAATTCATTCTTTGCATATACCTACCTTATAGGGGAAAACATGACGAAGAAATTGACGGGTGGAACGTTTTTCTACGACCTTTAGAAGCGAAGATATAAGCAAACAAGTAAGTTGCAAAATTTATTTTGTTTACAAAAAGTTAAATAACCATTAAAACTGCCATTTTGAGTGGCCAACACTATTTTTTTCGGATTCCTGAGGAAATTCTGTAGGGGGTAGACTAATTTTTGGCTTGTCCCAAAACTTTCCGAGAAATCGTTATTTTTGAATCTAAAATAACTGGACTAATCCATGTTTTCAATATTTACCAATTGTGGAGAAGCACATCAGAGAAGGAATTGATAACAATCATGAAACTTTTATACGGTATACGCCGCCACTGTAAATGACGTTTTAAACATTTTGGGTATTTAGAATATTTATTCTAAAACCGTAGGTAATATTTTATGTGGTGAAATAACACAACTCGCTAGATCAATTTTGTTTTGAGGATTTCCTGTTAACCTTAAATAAGGCCAATATATTCTTAATCTCAATGCTCATAATCAAGGTTTATATAATTAATAAATATCTTATCAAATGCAAATCGTGAAAATTACGTAACGTGTTATAAATGGGTATTTTCATCATACAGTTACGAAAACTTGTTTCCTTAATTAATGCACTAGTAATGCTATTATTGCCCTGTGGTAATAGTTTGGGATGTTTAGCAGACCAAGAGATATTGGCAATATCAGATACCAGGAACTCCTGTTTTTTTTTACTTCCACATGCAGTGGAAGCAGGGCCTGATTATCCATAAGGCTAACTAGGCTATAGCCCAGGGGCGACAATGCGTAAAGGGGCGCGCGCTAGAGCACGAAGGGCGTTGCGAGCTCTGCACTCTCTGCTTATTAAAAAAATATATTTTGTCCCCCCCCGCTAATCAATTTTCGTTTTCGAGAAAAAAAAAATCCATTCCTTTTTTCCCTTTCATATTTCTCCTCCCAAATTTTTTTTTCATTGTGAAAAAGAGGGCGCAAATACCTGATTAGCTTAGGAGCGCGCCAATCCGTAATCCAGTCCTAAGTGGAAGTATACCCAAGCAGCAATTTTAGTAGTTTCTACGTAATAGTTGCCATTAGGGGAACTTTAAAGGTTTCCGCAACTAAGGACTGTTACGTAATAGGAACCATCCTTCTACCAAGTATTCACCAAAATGGGGAATAATAATTACGTAGCAAATTACTATTCCGGTACTTCTACCATTACCGTGTTGAAGACTAGGTTATTACGTAAACGGGACGTAACCAAGTAGTAGAAATTACTAACTTTTGGAACAGCTCAGCTGACCGAAATGAGAGCGCAAACTATATATTTGGCTCTCTGTTATTCGAATAGCAAATTAATGACTTACTTTAAGCACATGATATGTCCAAGGTCCAAGTTAAGGTGATTATATACAACATGCATAAGCATATATTATAAATCATGATGTTTTGCATTTACCCTGGGTGTGGATATTAAAACCACCACTTGTTTTCTGTAAAATGTTATCATGATGCTTCGATAAAAAAGACGCCCCCTCGAGAAAATGGTTTTTTCGGAAAAAAAATTTTTTGCAAAAATTATGTGTACAAGCAAAACTGCAAAATTTTTTATGGAAAGCGTTTTTTTTTTTAATTTTATATATTATAAAGTAATAATCTATTTAGAAAACATATTTGTAAATGACTATAATAAAAAGAAATTTTTATTGAATTATATTTTTATCCGTGTCAATATGGCGTCTTCATTCAACAACAGAAAAATGACGATTTTACTTGCAGTAACTTAGTGGTTGAAAAAACCAAAATTATTTCCCTACAAGTTACATTTACTATAAAGTGGCAGATACCACCAACGTTATAGTTGTTGTTACTTTAAAAGTGGTGACGGCAACTGCAACAATTTCACTGTGTAGTTATATTTACCTAGATGTAGCAAATGGGACCAATGACGCTATAAGATCTTAGTAACTGTTGCTACCAACTTATTTTCATGTTGGTAGAATTGGCAGAATCGATATAGGTAATTTTTTTTTTTTTAATTGGAAACGCGGTAATAACTGTTAAAGTGTCATTGTCACTGTGTGCGATGGGAATATGTGGATTATTAAAAATAACAATTATTATACTTTATATGTACTTTTTATTATCTGATATTATTTGGAAAGAGCACATATCGAACAATATTTGATGGATGCCCCTGACGGTGAGCATCTTATGTCAGAGGTAGGTGTTTTTTATGATCTTGCTGTGCCTGCCGTTGCGGTGAACTGACCTTCTTAAGCGTCGAAGATATGAGATAAAGAATAATATCTATATATATCCATACCAGATACCAAGACGAATAAATCAAGAAGTTTCACAGTTTTAAATGAAGGATTTTCGGTGAACCCACTTGATTCGATTAGGAAATATGTCTTTAAGACCGCAAAATGTATCTCACAAAAGATTTTTCGTAAATTTTCAAAAGGGAAAGTGCACTATCCAATGCGTTGGATTAAATAAGCTCTCAAAAATTCCAAGAATTGTAGCTGATTATTTGCAATTGCCTGATGCAGATTTGTATACTGGCCATAGCATGCGCCGTTCCTCATCAACTCTTGGCCAATGCTGGGGGTGACATTACCACCCTTAAACGTCACGGTGTGTGGAAATCATCCACCGTGGCGGAGGGTTATTTGGAAGATTCAATCTCAACAAGATTGTTATTGCTAAAAAAATTCAGGGAGAGCAGCACGAGTCAGGCAATACAGACGTCGTTACTAGTATAGAGAAAAATTGTGTACAGAAGAGCAGTTTTCTTTGTGAAAAATCGAATATGATGACAATAAATGTTAACATAAATATAAATAAGTGTTAGTGCATGGATTCTTTGTTTTGTTAATTTTCCATATAATGGAGACAATAAATAAATTCCTTGGACTTTATTTTATATTAAAATTACTCTTTAGTGACTAAATAACTTTACCTCACTTTAGCTTACTACTTTATCTCACTAGTGACTTATGGGTCAAAGTCTTATGAATAAAGATCACTTTATATGAAAGTGTTGGATAAATATATTTATTAACGTAAGGTAAGTAATAATGGAAAAAATACATAACAGTTTTCATATTTATTTAGTGATCAGTTTACATTTAATTTCATTCAATTCAATTTATTGTACATAAATAATGTCTTATGCCGTTATACCGACATTGTCCGTTCCCCATCGACACAATATTTATTAAATTTGGAGTTTTTAATCGGCAAATTCATTTAATATGCTCAGTGGATCACTAACTGAACTATGGGTCAATCTGTGTGTTAAAGATAAGTTGTAATTTTCGAGCAGTACACAGTATCATTAATCACTACAACTGTTATAGTTTTCGATTACTCTTCTTGTGTTGATGGGAGCACTTTTGCACTTGTTGCCAAAGATGATGGTTTTGCTGTGGCGAAATAATCTTTCGTGTTTGCATCATATTCTGAAGAATCACTATTTCTCTACTACTATTTAACTGTTTCTTCAGTTTTCTATAAAACGTGGATGAGTGCTGATAAACTTTATTTCGCTTTCACTGAGCATTTCAGATGCCGCCATTTTATTCAATGCCAATAATTATATAAATTGTCTTAAAAGTTAATATTACTCTATAGTAGATTTTCAAGGTATATGTAACTTTTAAGTCATTTTCAATTAGTGGGGAGTAGTAAAGATAACTTCAAAGCCCCTATGTTCGTAGAAATAACCTAATTTTTACTCGAGATGTCACTAATAAGTTAGACTACTTTCAAGTGGTCCTTTGGTAAAGCTGTGCAGTCGGCATTACTACCAATTTTCACTTTGCAGTTGAGGATGCTTCAAAGTAATGCAGAGTAGTATCCGCGACGTTGCAGATTCTCCAGTAGTTACTTGAAAGTGTTATAACTATACAGTGCCTAAATTCAGTAGAATCTACTTAATTGTCACTACAAATGCATACCACAAAGTGAATATTACCCTGAAGTCGCAAAATTAGTAACAGTTATGTTATTCCTACTATATTAAAGTTCCGATGCCTCAGATGCCAGTTCCCATCACTTTGAATGCTGCTTGGGTAGTAACGCAAAAAAAATTTTTGCAAATTTTTATTGTTCAAATAGGTTTAGAATGTCATGAAACGTCGAGAAGTTTCAGCAAAAAAAAATTTCTGTCTGTCAGTCTGTAACTTTTTTCTTGGCACATTTACTCTGGAACCGTTTAAGATATTGACTTGATGTATGTATTTTAACGAGATCTGAAACTAGATTATATTTTCATCTTATTTCGTTGAAGGGTTTTTTGTTTTCTTTATCCAGGGGAAAAGGAAGCATCGTAGAGGTGTACAAAAAAATGATGTTTAAAATAGGTAATTTTAAGTGGGCCGTAATTCAAAAACCAAAAATCAAAATGTTGTTAAATTCTGGATATAGCGGTTCTACAGCATGTTGATCAATAATATTGCATTAGTTTTTCAACAAAAAAATGCCTAATATAATTTCATAATAAGAATGCACGCCAATGACTGAAATAAGTTTTGTTTTACTTAAAAAAAGGTATTATAAAGGTCTTTGATACCCATCCAAATTGGTTAACATTGGGTGACTAATAATTGAGCGACAAAGGTGTTACCGTGAAAAGTGACACACACTGTATAACACTCAAAAATTAGACAATAAAATTAAAATAACTCAAAAACTACTACAGATCTGACTTTTTGGAATAAGAACAATTTTGTTTAAAATTTAATTCTGGATCGAAGGGCATATGTTTCAAACCTTCCTTGATCGAAAAATATTTTTAAACTGCAGCGCCATCTCTGGTGATAATGTTATAATAGTAAATTGTACTTCCTGAGGAAGGCATTAACCATAGAAATCTATTACCGTTTACAGAATAAAAATATATTTCTTAGTTTTCGAAATATTGGCTGTGGGAATGTTAACTGAAACACACTGTATATTTAATTATATTTTTTTGGATTACCACCCTGTATATTTTTTAAATATTTTTCTTTGATAGTTGTCTAAGTACACGGGAAATATCGCTCTCCCATCACATTTATTTATTACTTTTTTTCTTAAGTGACCACCCTGCACATTTTTCATATTTTTCTTCGTTGGCAGTTGCGTTAAATGCATGCCAAATATTATCGTCCTTCATCACATTTTCTATAATTATTTTTTTAGGATGACTACCCTTTATATTTTTCTTTCTTGGCAGTTGTCGGTAAGGGAGGGAAGTAAAAAATAGTTTTTCCGAATTTTGTTTTAAAAGGAGTATTGTTTTTGCTCGCCTAGTATGATGCATGGCAAGTTATTAAACAAATTATATTTATACGGTATACGAGGTGTAGCATATGATTGGGTAGCCTCTTTTTTGAAAAATAAAAAGCAATATGTTAGTCTGACATACGCTAATACCAAAGCCTACCTAAACTTAACTCGAGTACAGACTGGTGAATACTGGTGTCCCTCAAGGGTCTGTATTGGGGCCAATACTATTTATATTATATACGAATGACCTTGAGAAATGGACACCAAACGCATTTTCAGTACTGTATGCCGACGACTAATCTTTTTGGTCTCCATATATCGGACCATTTATTGACATATGAATGTAATAATTTGATGGATACTTTATGTAATTGGTATGGTAATAATTCACTTTTTTTGAACAAAGATAAGACAACTGTTATAAGGTTTCTTAACAGGCAAAAAGAATGTTCCAAATTAAATATTAAAATAAATGGTGTCACATTAAAAAGTGAGGAGCAGAATAAGTTTTTAGGAATCACATTGGATGAGTGTCTAAACTGGAAAGCGCACTGTAGCAACTTAATATCAAAAAACCGCTGCCCAAGGAATCACTACTTCCACATCCAGATTCTCTATCCAAGTCACTCACAACGAAAAAACTTTGTATGTAAAAATAATTGTTTATGGAACTTTAATAATATAATATTTGAAATCCTGTACCCCAAAAACCCATAAAACGATACCCCACATCGGTAGTGGGGCGGGGGGGTGGATGAAGTAAAAAAATATTTTGAGGTTTCTGGTTCCTGTACATACACTAAATCACAATTTTTTTCATCCCCTTTAATAAGGGGGTGGGGTGGTAATGTGGGTGGCTAATGCCAAAAATTTTGTTGAGACCTTAGCTTCTCTTGTATATACTAAATACCAATTTTATGGACTCTTACCTGCTTGATTGACCTATTTACCCCCAAATTTACCCCAATTTACCCCCCAACCCTTCGACAGAATATCTATTTCTAGATCTCGTTAAAGTACATATGTGTACCAAATTTCAAGTCCATATCTTAAACGGTTAAAGAGTAAACGTGCGCACAAAAAAAGTTACAGACAGACAGACAGAATTTTTTTTTCGCTCAAACTTAAAATCTCGACGTTTCATGACATTTTAAGCCTATTTGGACAATAAAAATTTTTAAAAAATTTTTTGTCGTTACTATACTTCCACTGGACGTGGAAGTAATTAAATACACTTTGTTATTTGTTCAGAAATATTAGATCAGTTATGACACGAGAACAATTAATAAATATATACCACGCACAGGTGGGATCTAGATTAAGATATAGATTATGTATTTGGGGTAGTTCCACCCTATTCTCAGATGTTTTTATCGTTCAAAAACGAATGTTAAGGTGCATTGCAAATGTTTCCAGTGTAGAATCATGTAGAGGATTGTTCAAAGATTTTAAAATTTTAACAGTTGTATGTGTTTTTATTTATGAATTACGTGTTTAAACATATATCCAACTTTATGTTAACCAAAGATGTCCACAAAATTGGAACTAGACAAAATAATAACTTTTATATTCCCTTTTGTAAATATAAAGTGTCTAAGGATTCACTCGCTTATTTAGGTCCAAACATTTTTAATAAACTACCTTCTGCAATAAGAGAGGTTAGACATTTGAAATCTTTCAAAATTAATTTGAACAAATACTTGTTAAATAAGTGTTATCATTATAGAATTTTATGAAAATTGTCAGGATTAGCATAAGTTACCTGGACTATTCCTATACAAATATGTATTTCTCTAAGAGGAAAATAAATATTATTATTATCATATAAATTTCGTTTTTGTCATTATAATAACAGTACATATTATAAATAATTCCTCTAACTCTAACTTATCTAAAATCATACATGGAAACCAACATATTATAAACCTGACTGGAATACATCATTCTAATAATTTAATATTCTGTATATAATTAACCTTTGTTGTCTCAGAAGTCCGATCAAATTATACGGCCAAGTACGTGACTGAGAAGCATCCATGTTTGAGAGAGGGGAGCGGGTAATTGATTAACAAGAAATATTAATTAGAGTGAACGATACTGTTAAATTAATATTTGTAATATGAACATTAAATATTTATGTAACAAAGTTCGATGGCATGTCTACTTGATGTATAATACACCTAGTCGATATTTTATTCATTCTGACTACTTGATTAGTAAACTGGCAAAGCAAGGCTACTTTGAAGAACTTGTTCCCAATACAGGGCGGTCTAAAGAAATGTATGATGTTTCGAAAAAAATATTTAGTCCGATCAAAAAAAAACCTTAAAAAATTGTAAAATAAAATATTACGTGCTATCCAGGGCCTGTTTTAAGCAGTTTTTATGGAGGGGATTGTTATAATGCTCCTATATTTTCTTTATATATGATTAGTCGCGTTAAGATCGATATTTTCTGAGAAGTTTTCTGGCAAAGGATTAATCGGCCTAATTTTTGTTGCTAATTGTTTATTGAAGTCTAAGGAACATTGGTAAAAAGAAAAAACAAACCGCTGGGACTTCTTTCATTTTGTTATTAATAAACAAACAATTTTAAGCACTAAACAAATTAATTTGTTAATTTGCTATCTCGGAAACTATTTGAGAAAACCGACTGAAAATGTGTACTCGGGGGATTTTGAGGTCACTGATTACAATTTTGAAAATTGGAAAATTCAAGATGGTTAACCCAAAGTGGCGGGTATGAAGTATAAAACTGAGATTTTCTGGCTTAAGTTTACATTTTTGAGAAAAAATACAGGAATAAAAAAGTGTTTAGAATGCCATTTTGCACCTAAATATATGATTTATGAGTAACTCTCCACTCCAATTGGGATCAGTAGTTTATTTAAATATTCGGATAAATCACTCAAAATTTTTTTAGTAAAAAATATTTTAAATAGATGTAATTTAATTATAAACCAAATCGACATTTTATCATACGAGAACGAGAACAAAATAAAATTTGAAATAAACTTTGGTATGCATTTAAAATGTTATTTATTTAGACATAGGCCAAATAGGCCTAGTTCAGAAGGCCTATCAACAATCAGCAAAACAACTCTTACCAACTTAAGTTCAATAACAGATATTGAGAAAATTTTGTACAGTTGACTCTGATAAGGAACTCTAGTCCAGTTAAAATAAAAATCTCGTTCTCAAATAAATTAAAAATGTTCTGATAATACATACTAATGGTGTAATGGTAAATGTTTAAATGATTCTTAAGTGATTTCTGGTAATTTCATACAACGACCTTAACGACCTATTTTTATTTTTAGATTGGTTACCATTTTTATTTATTTTTATGTGCCTCTGGTATTTTTCCAAAAATTTGCCGCCCCTGGATTTTGCCGCCTGTGCTATAGCCTCCCCCCATAAATACGCCACTGTTTGGGAGGATTCTCAGAGTGGTTTCAAAACTATCAAACAGCGTATACAAATTTCAATCCTCTGTTATTTTATTCAAAGTACCTACTGAAGTTTTTGTACAAAGACTGACTGGACTACAACACAATAAACCGGGAATTATAATCAACGTTGGTTATCAAATGACCATTTTAAGCTTTTTATGTAGCTAATGACTAATATGTATATGATATGAGTTTCAAATGTGAAGGAAATTTATGAATTGTTAATAATACACATTAGTCATCACATCAAATTGCACTTGTATTAATCAAGTCGTCAGTGGACAAGGAAGGCTCCGCCTACTATTATAATATTTATTATAATTATTAATTCTGCCACCGCCACCACATTATTTCAATAAAATCTTCAAGGCAATTGAAATGACAATTTGCGCATTTATTTCTAATTAATACTTCGACAGGTAAACACAATTCATTGGTGTGCTTACAAATGGTAGAACCGTTTGAGAAGTTGTTGAAGCTTCCCTTAAAATTCCCGAAGTGGTAAATTCAAGCTGCATAAGACGATTGTAGCAACGATGTCAGGGAGATGCACAAATAATCTCCTCGATCATTCATTAAATCTGCACGAATGCAATGCTAAGAACTGAGTAAAACTCATTGTGCTAAGGAATCGGCCATCCCATCAACCAGACAACCAGTTTTGCAAGAGTGACCTGTATAGTTGTCTATATACGTTTAGTGCGAATAAAAAAGGACATAAAAACCGGCTATAAAAATATCAAAGGCGGCGCTATTACATTCTGACAAGAGTGCTACAGGGCTGTACTTCAAATTTTTGCGTATTAGACTAAACAAAATAATTCTAGAGATTTAAAAATCGTGTTTTCAGTAGAAACTGAATGACTTTTCTGGTAAATTAAAAAATTTGTGTTTAAAAAATGTTAATTGCAGCTCGCAAGTTTCATAATTTTTTAAATTTTGCGCTATACTACTGTAATTTGATAACAACCAATTACTACAAAAGAGAGCAACGAGGACAGAGGTAATTGCAAAAACGTACAGCGAAGCATAAATTACTTCCACATCCAGTGGAAGTATAGTAACGACAAAAAAAATTTAAAAAATTTTTATTGTTCAAATAGGCTTAGAATGTCATGAAACGTCGAGATTTTAAGTTTGAGCGGAAAAAAATTTCTGTCTGACTGTCTGTCTGTCTGTAATTTTTTTTGTGCGCACGTTTACTCTGGAATCGTTTGAGATATTGACTTGAAATTTGGTACACATATGTACTTTAATAAGATCTAGAACTAGATTATATTTTCATCTTGTTCCGTCGAAGGGTTGGGGGTTAATTTGGAGTAAATAGGTAAATCAAGCAGATAAGACACCATAAAATTGGTATTTAGTATATACAAGCTAAGGTCTCAAAAAAAATTGTGGCATTAGCCACCCCCATTATCATAGGTGATGAAAAAAATTGTGAATTAGGGTGTGTACAAGAACCAGAAACCTCAAAATATTTTTTTACTTCATCCACCCCCACTACCGATGTGGGGTATCGTTTTATGGGTTTTTGGGGCAGAGGATTTTAAATATTATATTATTAAAGTTCCATAAACAATCATTTTCACATACAAAATTTTTTCGTTGTGAGTTGGATAGAAAATCTGGATGTGGAAGTAGTGATTCCTTGGGCAGCGGCTTTTTCACCACTCTGACAGCTGTAAATCGGAAAATATTAATAACAGAGAAAAATTGTTTAAATAAAAGTTAGCATTTTAAATTTTTTACAATATTGCTAATAAGTATCTAATTTTAGGGTAGAACTAATTGGAAAGAAGATAATTGAGAAAAACCTATTTTGACTGTAAATTTCTCAACATGGCGACCGCAGCAGACACGATATTTTTGTGGAAAACATCAATTAATGAATGAGGCAAGCTCCTCTATAGTATATAAAAAGAAAATCTTGTAGGAATTACTCGTTTTTTTGCTCTACGAAATGTATTACTACGGATAAAGCTAGTACGGTTGAAGTCTATAGAGACGGTGGCTCCATCTACTAAAAGAGCATTATACTAAAAATGGTGATTAGTAATAGGCAGGTAATAAGCTATTTTTGGTAAATTGGCGCCGATGTTATTAAACTCAAAAAAAATACTTCCTTGTAAATAATAATCTTCTTAGTTTTTACTGATAACTTTTTTTAGCTAACATTAAATCCACTTGTACGATTTCCTGTTTTATTTGCACAACCAGAACTACAAATATCCTCATCTATATCGACTAAAACTTAACAAAACCGTTTTATCCGCATACGTATTGCTGCCGGCTATGCTAAATATTTTGATCGGTTTTACTTTTACTACCAAGTATATATTACGTACTGCGCTAACAACTTTCACCATATTTGAACAAATCTATACAAATGTACAATTATATTATTGCATAACATCTAAAGAGGATTTCTCTTCTATACTTCTATGCTTTATTCGTGTAGTTTTTTACGTTTAAACCTATTCATTCAAGGTAATTCATATTTTTAATTTAACACTGGGTCGTTGAATTGGTATATGTACTTTAAAAATTGTAAGAAATAAAACATTCGTATTCGTAAAAGCATGACACAGCAATTTATTCGAGGGTTTGCGACAAGATACTTGGCTTGGCCTTCCAACAGTTTCTGTCTGTGCCTGTGATAGAGGAACCATTCGAAGCTTCACCTTCAAAAACCACCTCTACCATGCTAAACCCATAATCCAGTAAATAAGCCGGAAAAAAGTGTAAAATGTGGAAAAGTGGTGGAACAGTACCGATTTGAAAAATACCTTTTTTTCACGTGTTCCCTAGCCCACCAGGAAAATTCATCAGCATTGACCCCTGCATTACCTCCAAAAATGAGAAAGTTAGGGGGGTTTGAAGTGCCCCAAAAAGTAGCTAGTCATAAAAAAATTTATAAAATTAATATTTCGCCTAGGAAGTGGGTTTTAGGAGGTCTTTTGGCTTGCTGATCACGAATCCAAGGTTCAAATTGAGGAATTCCATATTCCAGTACTGGAAACGACTGAGTTAATTGCAGTTCCAGCTGTTCCAGTTCAATTATTTACTGTTTAAAATGGGAATAATATTCAATATAGGTATTTACATTTTTTTAAACTGAAAACGACAGAGTTAATTGCAGTTCCAGCTGTTCCAGTTCAATTGTTTACTGTTTAAAATGGGAATAATATTTGTTTACAGTTTAAAGTGGGATTTAAAAAAATTACAGTTTGAACTGGAAATAATTCAATTATTTACAGTTTAAACTGGGAATAATTAAATTATTTGCAGTTTGAACTGGGAATAATTCAATTATTTACAGTTTAAAGTGGGAATTTTAAAAAATACAGTTTGAACTGAGAATAAATCAATTATTTACAGTTTAAACTGTAAATAATTGAATTATTTACAGATTAAGCTGTAAACAATTGAATTGTTTATAGTTTAAAGGGGAAATACAAAAATTTACAGTTTGAACTGGGAATAATTCAATTATTTACAGTTTAAAGTGGGAATAATTAAATTATTTACAGATTCAGCTGGAACCAATTGAATTATTTACAGTTTGTACTGGGAATAATAAGATTTACAGTTGAAACTGGAAGTAAATCAATAATTTACAGATTTAACAGGGAATAATCAAATTATTTACAAATTTATGTGGGAATAATTGGAAAAAAATATCTGACCCTTCTACGCCTTCGTACGAAGGCCATACTTTGAGATGAACTCATTTTTGTGAACATATTTATTGAATGACCCCTTGTGGTAAAGCATCGTTTTGCTCTATTAAAAAAAAAAAAAAAATAGAAGGCTCCGTTTCTAGCAGAATTCTATTTTATTAATCTTTCAATTTCTTTAATTTCATACGGATCTTTCTGAATAGCTTTCATAACATCATCATCATTCGAACATTAAATGACTAACGCTCTAACGTTAGGCATTGGCAAATGAACATAAACTGAAATGATAAATAAATTTTATTAGCGTTTTCATTGCTAGCTTAATTTTGTGTTAATGGCTTTAGATAAATATCACAAACCACCCATACCTATAGACTTTCAACTTATATGGAAGCAAATGGAATCACTTTGTACGGTCACGTGATGTAAGTGTAGTTGCGCTTCCAACCCAGAGATGTCGCGCTCTAGAGTAATTTTATCAATAGTGTTGGTAGCAAAAAAAATAGTTGGCAGCGACGTGGTGTCACAAACGTCAAAGTTATGGTCAAAGTTGTTTATTGTTTGGAAATGGGATATAAAATGTTGTGTTATTAATTGTGAGGACAGTATGATTCATAAGCATCGGTTCCCTCATCCATCTAAAGACCTCAATAGATTTTAAAAAGTGGTTAAGAGTAATCAACAATCCACTGTTTGTCATCGACATTTTGAAAGCCGGTATTATTTATGCGGAAGGTGCTTTACAATGGTGATCTAATAAAACACTTTTTACTTTGTTTTTTATCGCTAATGTATTGTAAGTAAACTTTACTGCAGTTTCAACATTAAGCGTTCCATTTTGAAACGAGGATCTCTTGTGAAATGTGAAATATTTGAAAATGACACGCTTAGTGTTGAAACTGCAGTAACGTTTAGTTACAATAAATTAGTGATAAAAAATAATGTAAAAAGTGATTTATTAGATCATCATGATTAATTAATTATTTCAAAGAAGGGCTTCCACTATTCAGTTTTAATTAATATATGTTATTCAAACCTCGAATCATTAATTTTATTACCCAAAATATTTTGTTTCTGCAGCATAATTTCAGTGTCTTTGAAACTGTGCTAGTCATATTTTGATATTTAATTATCAAATGTGGCATAGTACTGCTTTTAAAAGCATTTAAATGAGATTTAAGATTATTTAAAACTTCCCGCCGGCCGCCAATATAGCTCCGCTTGCGCTTCCAACCACCAGAGGCGCTTCAGTTTTGATCCCATTTGAATGTACGGCAGTAGAACGTCTATAGGTGTGGGTTGTTTGTGATAAATATATTTAACTGTAAATGTAATGTACAACTCAGTCCGAAGGACTTTAAGTAGTTGTTGCTTTTCTAATTGCTTTTATTACTGTTGCTATTTATTAAGATGGTATCATCTGCTAATGTTTGTTTTATGTTCATTACATTTCTTTCCTTATTTTAACTTTTAGTCCGTTATAATTCAAGGAAGTGATGAAATGCGGGTGTTATAAGCGCCCACGGTCAGTGGCACGAATCGTGATTTTTTCGTTCAAAATTATCTAGAGCACTTGTTTCGCAACCGATTGGGATAGATTTTTTTTTAAATACTCGTTATTTAATTTCCAAAAAACGTAAATGGGTCGATTTTTGAATTGTGCTAACCAAAATTATTGAGCTTAGCCAGAATGGTCATTTTCAAAAGCCTTTATTTAACTTGCAATGTTTGTATGTATGTTTGTTTGTTTGTTTGCAAGCTGAATTTCGACTAGTTCTAATTAAGCTAGAGCTTTGAAATTTGGCACACGTATATAAGTCCGGTGACAATGCAACGTAGTTTTTTTTTTAAATACTTATTTAACCGACGCCAGGAGACGACTCAACCTGGGAATTTTGCCGAACCTCTTACCTTAAGAAGAGTAGGGATCTTTTACTTGCCTAACATTTAATAGACAAGGGACCGCCTCCGAAGGATGGTATATCCATTACGAAATCCTCATCTTGAAATTACATAGCTTCTGCGTATACACTGATATACAAGCCGCCAGAAGGTGGGACGAGATCACTGTGTTTCCCTAGACGGGTCACCCATCTAAGTACTAACCGCGCTGCACGTTGCTTCATTTGGAGTATCGAGATACTTACACAGTGACGCATCTACGCTCGCCCCATGCAACGTAGTATAACCATTATCGGTCTAAATCCAATATGGCGGACGTCCCAAGATGGCGGATCGCCTTTTTCTTCACAACCCCCTTGATATGGGTATCAAGTGAAAAGGTTTGAGGAGTAAAATATGATAAACTATGTGACGTCATTCTAAATTCAATATGGCGGACGCCCTAAGAAGGCGGAGTATCTTTTACTTCACAACCCTCTTAATATGGGTATCAAATGAAAGGGTTTGACGAGTAAAATACGATAAACCATGTGACGGTATTCTAAATTCAATATGGCGGACGCCCCAAGATGGCGGAGTCACAACCCCCTTGATATGGGTATCACATGAAGGGTAATAACGAGTAAAATACGATAAACTATTTGACGTCATTCTAAATCCAATATGACGGACGCCCTAGGATGGCAAATTACCTTTTTCTTCACGACTCCCTTGCCATGGGTATCAAATAAAAGGGTTTCGTCTGCCTGTTTGTAAAATAAGTAGACTAAAAAGTAAAAAATAAAATTATATAAAAAACAAATATTTTTAAGGAAAAGCTTTTATTTGAAAAACTAGTAAAAATATTTTTTTTAAAATTCACACACCTGGAAACCAAAAGCTTTGGGGCGGTCAATTGAGCAAAGTAACTATGCAATAGCATTATATGACCGTTCCCAAAGCTTTTGGTTTCCAGGTGTGAATTTAAAAAAAAAATTTTTACTTTTTAGCAGTTTTTTCAAATAAAAGCTTTTTCTTAAAAATATTTTTTTTATATAATTTTTTAATTTAAATCTTAGTAAAACTTACAAATAAAAATCTTTTTTCTTATCCATTTTACATAAATCTTGTTACTCGGGAGTTTTTGAGGTCGCTGATTACGAATCTGATCTGATATCTAAATTGTTATAAGCCAACCTGCAAGATGGCGGAATCTATGGCGGTTATAAAATGCTAAAAAATGATGAAAAATGAAATATTTTTGTTAAGTTTATCCCGAAATCGACTCTCTTACGTTTTTTGGAAATTAAATAACGGGTATTTTAAACAAAAAATTATCCCGATCGGTTGCGAAATAAGTGCTCTACATAATTTTGAACAAAAAAATCACGATTCGTGCCACTTTGCGCCCGCTGCGCCGTGGCATTAATTTTTTACTTATAAAGCGATAAATAATACGTATAATAAATGTTTTATGAACATTGTGATTGTGGAAATTTTTCTGTGATTAGTTTTAGATATTTTTAATAAAATATTAATATTAGTCTAGAGGTTACAAAAAAGGTATTTATAACATGATGCAGAAAACAGAAAGTAAAATCAGATTTTACAAAGTATTTCCCTTCTCAACTTACATATATGTAGAGGCAAGGTATCTCTATAATAGAAAAAACCGCTGCCCAAGGAATCACTACTTCCACATCCAGATTTTCTATCCAAGTCACTCACAACGAAAAAATTTTGTATGTGGAAATAATTGCTTATGGAACTTTAATAACATAATATTTGAAATCCTCTACCCCAAAAACCTATAAAACGATACCCCACATCGGTAGTGGGGTGGGGGTGGTGATAGGGGGTGTAGTGGGGGTGGATGAAGTAAAAAAATATTTTGAGGTTTCTGGTTCTTGTACACACACTAAATCACATTTTTTTTTCATCCACTTTAATAATGAGGTGGGGGTGGCTAATGCCAAAAATTTTTTTGAGACCTTAGCTTCTCTTTAATATACTAAATACCAATTTTCTGGACTCGTACCTGCTTAATTTAAAAATTTTCCCAAAATTTACCCCAATTTACCCCCACAAGATGAAAATATAATCTAGTTCCAGATCACGTTAAAATACATACGTGTACCAAATTTCAAGTCAATATCTTAAACGGTTCCAGAGTAAACGTGCGCACAAAAAAAAGTTACAGACCGACAGACAGAAATTTTTTTTTCGCTCAAACTTAAAATCTCGACGTTTCATGACATTCTAAGCCTATTTGAACAATAAAAATTTTTAAAAATTTTTTTGTCGTTACTATACTTCCACTGGATGTGGAAGTAATTAACGAATCCATGAAGATAGGTACTTAAATTAATGCCTGGATTTCTTCTTAATTCCATTTTAAATCTAACCAGAAGAATGTTTTCCCTTTCGGGGTAAATTGCACCAAGTGTAAAAACCGCTGCCCAAGGAATCACTACTTCCACATCCAGATTTTCTATCAGTCTTTCACAACGAAAAAAAATTTGTACGTGGAAATAATTGTTTATGGAACTTTAATAATATAATATTTGAAATCGCCTACCCCAAAAACCCATAAAACGATATCCCATATGGGTGGGTGTAGTGATAGGGGCAGTGGCAGTGGAGATGGATGAAGTAAAAAAATATTTTGGGGCCTTTGGCTCTTGTACACTCACTAAATCACAATTTTTTTTCACTCCCTTTTATAATGGGGTAGTAATTTTTTTGAGACATTAGCTTTTCTTGTATATACTAAATACCAATTTTATGGACTCTTGCCTGATTTACCTATTTACCTCTATTTACCCCAATTTGCCCCCCAACCCTTCAACGGAATAAGATGAAAATATAATCTAGTTCCAATATATACGATTACCAAATTTCAAGTCAATATCTTAGTAATCGAGCGCACAAAAAAAGTTACAGACAGATAGACCGACAGACCGTCAGACAAAATTTTTCTTCTCAAACTTAAAATCTCGACGTTTCACGACATTCTAAGCCACGTTCCAAGCCTATTTGAACAAAAAAGAAATTTAATTTTTTTTTTGTCGTTACTATTCTTCCACTGGATGTGGAAGTAAAATGATTGACATCTTCTGTGCATTTTTTAAATCCAGTTTATGATTAGTGTAAAAGAGATACCAGAAAAGAATTAAGCGATCCATATTCAAATTTAGACCTTACATACGAGAAATAATAATAATTTTTATAATCTAATGTTTTCTAATTATGGAACTAAGTATCTTCGTAGTCTTTTTGACCTTTAAATTAATGGAATTAATGTGATTAATGTGATCAACATAATCAATACATAGTATTCGCTACTTTAGAACTTCAAAACAATTTTTAAACTTTAGAACAATTAAAAACAATAATCCAAATTACTAAATTATAAAACTTATTAACATTACAAAAACAAACAATAAGAATATAGTGGATGGTGTGAGTCGGAAAGACCTGAAAAACCCGATTATTATCTGATGCAACCAAAGTAGTTCTCCCTTCCCGTTTTCGAGGATGCTGAACACCGTGGTGGTGGCAGAATTTCCCGTTGGGGTGACCGCAAACGGCCAAAAACCACTTCCATACGGGGTCAAACGCGTGTTTCACGGAATCTAACTTCCTCCGTTTTCGAGTATGTGCCAATTATGGAGAGGACCTGGGACGCGTGCCTGACACCCGCCCACCGACGGCCAATAACCACCCTTCAAAGGGGCGAGAGCGCTCTCATCAAACTACTGGACAAAAAAGGTTTCCCTCCGATTTTCGAGCATGCCGAACACGGAGAGGACCACGAATCGTGTGCTTGACACCCGTTCACCCCCCAATGGCAAAAAATACCCCTTCGCATTTTCATAATGAGTGTAACTGCACGGGTTCAAAGAACGTAAAAAATAAATTTTAAATAGATAAATAAATTTATTTTTTTAAGTTTTTTTTATAGTCATAGTATTTTATAATGTAAGAGAAGCCAGCGTAACAATATATGCAGTAATTGTTTGCCCGGGGGTATGCTGAGAACGCACTCTCATTCCTTTATTATTGGCCATTTACGGTCAACCCGGGGAGGAATTCCACCATCACCAACGGTGTTCAGCATCCTCTAAAAGGATCACCAAGTAAGAGTCCCTCAAACAATTATAATCCGCGTTAACCCCCGTTTGGGGATGGTTTTTGTCCGTTTGCGGGGGTGGGTTACCCCAACGAGAAATTCTGTCACCACCACCAGGTGTTCAGCATCCCCGAAAACGAGAGATCACCAAGTAAGAGTTCCTCAAACTACTATAATACGCGTTAACATTAGTTTGGGGATGGTTTTTGGCTGTTTGCGGGGGTGGGTCACCCCAACGAGAAATTCTGTCACCACCACCATGGTGTTCAGCATCCTCGAAAACGGGGGGGGGAGAACTAATCTGGTTGTATCAGACAATAGTCGGGTTTTCGTCCGACTCACACTAATAAGTATGTTATCAACGAGCGAGCGTATAATTCATCCCAGTGAGTAATAGCTTACACACGTGTAGAATACTATTTTTTCTACGACTACTCAACAGGCAGTTGGACATTAAGGTAAATTTCCGAAAATAATAATAGTGAGAAATGACGAGATTTTTATGGGAAAATGCGAAGACACACATTATATCGGTCTTAACTTTTTTAATTTTTAAAAAGGGAAAAAAAATTAAAAAACGACTGCCAGCTTAATCGATAATCTTTAATTTGGTTTCCTAACATTTTTGGCGCAAGTTGCATTGTTTCTGGGACATTTAACTATTAATTAATTATTTTTCTACGATCGTGCAAAAAGTTAATACTCTTCAAATTGTTTGCAGTGCCAAAAGTTTTACTTTTTGAACTAGTGCAAAAAACAACTTTTTGCACTGGTGCAAAAAAAGTAACTACTTAAGGAAGTTACTTTTTGCGTTACTTTGGCATTTGACAGTGACAATTTCTGGAATTAATTTTCAGTTGTCAGTTTGAAATCTGAATATTTAATCATAAAACTGTTAAAAATGAGAAAAACTATTTAATTCGATCGTAGAAAATATGTTGTGTGCAACATGTGCAAAAACTATATTTGTTGCACTTAGGATGATTGCAGCTTGAGACGAAGTAACTTACCTACTTAAGGATTTACTTTTTACACTAGTGCAAAAAGTAAAACTTTTGGCACTGTAAACAGTCTTAAAAGTAGTAGAAAAAAGACATTTTTTGACTTTGGGCGAAATCAATGGCCTACTTATTATTAATAAATAATGAAGTTAAAGAAAACTCAAATGAAAAAATGTGGAAGACACTAAAACTACTTTTAAATGAAAAAAGAAATGTTAACAATAATGGAACAGTTTTTTTAAAAACGAACTAACTGCAGATAATAAAGTAATGGCTGATAAATTTAATAGGTTCTTTCTGGAAAGTATAGAACAAATTACGGTACATTTAAATCCAAATAAACATTATGATACAATATTGAATAACATGGAGAAGACCAATTGTAAATTGGAAAAGTTCAAAGTACCTACTGGAAATAAAAAAATTAAAAAACATAAATCAAATGAAAAATAAACCTAATAGACGGCATAAATGTACACATTTTGAAATTATCATTTGAAGCAATAGGCAATCAATTTTTACAAGTTATAAACACCAGTTTAAAAACAGTAATATTCCCAGATACTTGGAAGACATCAATAGTAATACCCATTGAAAATAAAAATAAAACAATTCGATGTGAGGAGCATAGACCCATAAATATGGTACCAGTCTACAAAAAATGACTGGAATTATACTATCGAAATATCAAGCTGGATTTCGAAAACTAAATTCGTGCGACACTACTTTACAAACAACATTATCAAGTTGGAAAAACGCCTTAAATGAGAAACATATCATTGTTGTAGTTTTTTTTTTTAGATTTCCGCAGAACTTTTGAGACAATAGATAGACAATTATTACTGTTGAAGTAAAAAAAATATGGTTTTGGATATAACATTGTGAAAGGGATGACTAGTTATTTACAAAATAGAACACAAACTGCCAAATATAAAATGATACATCCTTACCAAAAGAGACAATATTCGGTGTACCACAAGGAACCGTTATGGGGCCTAATCTGTTTGTTCTGTAGATAAATGACTGAATGAAATATGTTAAAAAGTGCAGCATACAACTATTTGCTGAAGACACATTGATATGCTTAGCTGGTGATAATGTAGACCCGATTATAAACAATAAATAATGAGCTTAGAGAAATAGAAAAATGGTAACATAACCTTAAATTTTAAGTTTTTCAAGTTTATTCTCATTTTTAATGTTCGTATACGCATTTTTAGCTTGAAGCCGTACTGGCTCCAAGCAAATATTTAAAAATTCACGTAAATAATTTTTCAATATTGTTGATTAATAAAAATAGACTGCTAATTACAGGTTAGATTTCCAACCTACAAAAAGAGTCCTATTTTATTAAGAAAAAGTATTTAGAACTTCATAAACATTACACTGAACTAGATTTTAGTTGAAAATACAGGAACCAGGCAGAAATTTTAATAACAGCTGCGTAATACTCTTCAATCTTAAGAAACACATATTTTTGAGGTTAGCGTGACGTCACGTGCAGATGCCCTATAATAGCCACACTGCCTACCCTTCACCCCACTTCAGCTTTGTGATTGGCGTTGTCTCCTCTTAAATAAAATACGCGTTGCTATGGATATTACTTTTTCTGCCGCTCACAGCGTCAGAAAAAGTACTTTTACCTCCGTTGTTAATAGCAACGCACAGCCGTCTAAAAAGTCAAACTTTAATGTCGTGAGATGAGTTAAGAAATGTCATGTTTTTCTGACGTTTGAAGAAAAAATACATAATTTAATAAAACATGATTTAAGTACACATATATATCAAGATAATTACATAGTTAATTGAACAACGGGTATTAGAACCTGAATTGAACAGTTTAGACTGGCGAACAAAAACATTTACTTACGTAACTCATGTAAATGAGTTTTAAATTGACCGTAAGTACGCAAATAACAGGTGATTAAATAATTCAAAACGCACTAAAACGAAAACGAGCTGATAAAATTACGCAATAAAGAACAAATCTATTCGGCAAAGGTGAACACGAAACAACACTTAGGGCATAAAAAAATTAATATTTTAAAAAAATAAAAAATCACGCTTTTGTAAATACTGCACTAAAAAGCAAAAAATAATCATCGAACCTGTTCTCTCTCTGTCTACGTAAAGGTCTTAGTGTAAGCCGTGTTTGTAATTAAGTATCATATTTGAGTATAAAGGCGTGGGGCGTTTTTCGAACGCTATGTCGAACAGGTTCGATAATTAAAACGCTGAACACATCTCTAGATTAAATGAAAAGCGCTCCACGCTTCTTTACTCAAATATCAGAGCTGAGTAGAATTCGAATCACTCAGGATTCGAATCCTTTTTGAGTATTCGAATACTTTCATCAAGGAGGTTAAATTCTTAATTCTACCTCCATGACTTTCATTTAAAAGGATTCGTGATTCGGATTCGTAAGACAAATGAAAAAGGATTCGTATTCCTATTCGAATCCTTTTGTTGATAACACGAATCCTTTTTGTGATTCGCGTTCTTTCTGCGCAGGAGGTAAGCGTTATGTTTTAAGAGTTAAGATTTTGCCTGTTGTCACATGTTTACATGCATATAGAATAAGACATTTGTACAACCGGCATAGGTCATAGTGTGTATGTGTATTTATAAATTAGCAAAGTGAAAAATATCACGATAATTAATATGTACATTGCTAGAAATAATTATAAAAGTAGCATGAAATCAGGGCCGTGGAGAGAAAATACGGGCCCAGTGGATTTTTTTTTTTTGATAATTGATGAGCGGGGGAGAAATAAATACGCCAAGAAAAATTATAATACAAATTTTCAACATTTTAAAACCGGACCCCCCCCCATAGTGTGTATGTGTATTTATAAATTAGCAAAGTGAAAAATATCACGATAAGTGTGATTATTAATTAATATGTACATTGCTAGAAATAATTATAAAAGTAGCATGAAATCAGGGCCGTGGAGAGAAAATACGGGCGAGAAATAAATACGCCAAGAAAAATTATAATACAAATTTTCAACATTTTAAAACCGGACCCCCCCAAACAACTCCGGGCCCCCTCAAAACGAGCCCGGACCCGGTAGAAATCACCCCCCGCCCCCCCTCAACAGGCCTGCATGAAATTCTTTGTTTTTTAAATTCTTTTGATCAGTTCAATAAGTTACCCAATTAGATAAAATCTAGTTATTTTGTCATTGTTTTTAAAAAGGAGATATGATATACTGGGTGTAAATGAAACTGGGATCACCACTACTATAACTTTTTTGTTTTCTTGCGAATTGCAATCCCAAGTAAATTTGAATTAAATTCATAGTAAAATGATTTTAACACTCGATTTTCAGTTTTCACGCACTTCCACATATCCGATCAACTTTAAATTTGGCATGCGTACATGGTTCCCATGACAATACACTTTAACACCTTTATATCACAAAAATTCGAGATGGCGCTCTAAAATGGCGAACGGTGTTGCCGTGTATGATTCGATTCGACTTTGTAATGAAGCATTCTTTAAATTCCTGCTTCATTACTAAGATTCCGGATTTACACACGATACCAATGTGCACACGGCACGCAAATCGACCCAGCTCCCGTCTAGAGGCAAGGATTTGCACACGACACTAAACTATACGCAGTTCTACGTCACCAGTAAGCGACGATTCTCGGATATAAAAGCTCAGCCCCAAATCAACATAATTCAGAGTGGATAATTCTGCCAATCTGTCTACAGCGTGCTGAGCTGGACATATTACAGTTTTGTGCACCTCCCGACGCAAACACGACGGAACGAATGCAATCTGTCCCTGGGAATCCTACAGCGAGTCGTTAGTCATTCCCCGACGCCGTTTCACCGCCAAAACTAGAGCGAATGAGCCTGACCTGGAGACCTCCTACAGCGTGTTGAGCTGGGTAACTTCTTGAGTCGACGATATTCACCCGACGCCCGATGCCACTCCAGTAGGAACAACAAACGTCGCTTCGTAATCGTTACACTCTCCCCCTCTCTCTCTCTCTCTCTCTCTCTCTCAGATAATAGAAAATGTTGTGCTAAGAACCGTAAAAGATACGGAAATATAACCTGTACCTGTATGTTATGTAACACTGCCTGCTTGAAGAAGTAAATAAATTGTTTATATTTTTATTGGGCTGTCTTATTAACTAATCTGGAGCCTGATTAATCTCCGAACCAGCTACCCAACAACAAACCGTTACATAATTTGGCGCCCGAGCAGATTTCAAGAAACCGTTACAACTTAGAATCGACATTTGGGGGCTTTTAGGACCGTGAATTACGAATTCTTGGTCAAAAATTAAAAGTTCAAGATGGCGTCGTCAATGTGATGGACGAATTTCGTCATTTATGGTCTGATTCGCCTCAAAATCGATATCTGGGGGTTTTCGGAGACGGATTACAAATTTTTGATCAAAATTCAAACATCAAAATGAAGGCGGCGCCGAGTTTTCACCTATGATCAGATTCGACTCAAAATCGATATCTGGAACTGTAACAATAATTTTGAAGTTAACTTGAGGATTCGGATCCGTGATCCGAAAAAAAGGATTCGAACTTGGTATTCCTGATTCGAATTATTTTTGATGATTCGGATCCGTGATTCGAATCAATTTTCAGAGGATTCGACCCAGCTCTGTCAAATATTATACTTTATTACAAATACGGTTTACATTAAGGCCCTTACGGGGTAGACAGAGAGAACAGGCTCGATGCTTATTTTTTGCTTCTTAGTGCAGTGTTTATAAAAGCGTGTTTTTTTAGTTTGTTAAACTATTAATTTATTTTTTACTTTTTAGTCTTATATTTAAGGAAAGAATTTTGGCACTTTCGACATTTATGTAAAGAATTCGACTAAATATTTATAATCTGCGACTTCGAAAATCCCCAGATATCGATTTTCATACGAATCAGGCCATAAATTACAAAACTTATCCGCCATTTTGTCGTCACCAGTTTGAATTCTTAAATTTGGACAGGATAATTGTAATCTGCAACCTCGATAACCCACAGATACCGATTTTCAGTTGAATCCGACGATAATTGATAAAACATATCCGCCATGTTGACGCCGCCATTTGATATTTTTAAGTTTTGATCAAATATTTGTTTTCTACTTCTCAAGCCCTTTCTTTTGATACCCATATCAAGGGAGTTGTAAAGAAAATGATAATCCGCCATCTTGGAGCGGCGGCCATTTTGAACATATTATAATATTGAGTACACTATATTGATTGTCATCAGAGCTACACACAATTGCCAAGTTTCAAGATGATACAACAATTAGAAGTCGGTGAAATTCAGTTCCTTAGACTTTTTACTTACATACATACATACCTAGATAGTTAGTTAGTTGGAGGTCGACCTAATAAAAGCGTGTTAAAAATAAATTATCCCATAAGACACTATTCAAATTTAAATATTTTAAAAATATTCTAAACATTGCCGATTTAAAAACATATTAGTCCCTAGTGAAATCAAAACTAGGATTGTCGGCTGGGAAAGTGACGTACCAACCAGTGAGCTCTGTTACATACTGGAGGAGTGAGCTAGAACAATAGGAAACTATTTACTAGTGTAATATTTTGTTGAACTCCCCCACACATTTCCTTAAATATATGAGTAACAAATCAGACTGCAACCAACAGCTATTCTCCGTAGTAATGCCCCGCCGAGCGATGAATCACAAATTACAAGCCTGGCCGCGTTAAGTGCAATAACTATGCATTGACACAAAGTTTCGATTGCAACCAACACCAGCCGAAAGACTTATTCCTTCTCAAAGGAGCTCTCGTGCCAGCCACTCCACACCACTTGCAGACTGCAGTTTCGAATTGTTGGCTCTCGTCAGTGCAAGGTAGACCTGGAATGATTGGAACGAGACCCTCGCATCACTATTGGTACATGACGAGATTTATGAAACCACGACATGTAATAAGTGGTAGACGCCATATAGCGGCTGATGTCCATTGCAATGGAAGTAGCAGTAGCCCTGACACGGGTATAGTTAGTAGCTACGCTTTTAGAAGGCAGAATATTTACTAGTGTAATATTTTCGTCTATTCATTTCCTTAAATATATAAGGAATAAAACAACCAGACTGCAACCAACAGCTATTCTCCGAGCTAATACCCCGCCGAGCGCTGGATTACGAGTTACAGGAAACTAGGAAAATAAGAAATTATTGTTTTCTTTCGCAAAACTATAGAGAGAGAAGCTATATATCACTTATATCAGAAGGTTCTGTCTCCCTCGCACTTGTAAAACTATGTATTCAGGCAACAGAGATAGGGGACCTGCTAATCTCTCTATATTGTTTCTTCAGAATTTTTTGTTATAATATCCCTGTCAAGTTTGAGTCTTATACCTTGAAAATTCTCGAAACTATAGCTTGTCTAATGATTCCCTTGACATCCGGTATATTGGTTTCTAGATTTTTGTGGATGTAATATGAAGTGTTGTTGGATTCCAGGGTGCCGTCCTGCGTGGTAGGTAGAGGGGCAGAGTTTGTCTAGACGACGTTTCGGCAGTCACATCTACCATCTTCAGGTTCTCGCTGATAGCTACTGCCGCTTCTCGTTGCTCAAAGTGAACTGTTCAGTGTGTTATGAATTTTTTTGCGAAAATAAACATATATTACTATTATTATTATTATAGAAACCAAAAAAATTCCATTGCGTACGTTATAACATCCTGGTCAGTTAAAATTATCCTCTTAACTTAAAATCATGTTTACATTTAATATGTTTACCAAAAGCTGTTAAATTACATCTTGTTTGCGTATAGAAAGAAAAAACATATGTAAATGTAGTAGATAATGCAAATGTGTTGGCAAATAAACTACTTCAGAAAAGTTGAAGATATATGGTAGGTTATCGATGGGATGAGCGGATAACATATACGCTTACACCAATTAAACTTTTTGGCTGGAGAAAGCCTGTCTGTGTAAATACATTTTTTTTTAAATATTTCTTGAGTGTATAGTGATATATTTTCAAATAAGTATATTAATAGCGCCACTACCCATGTTAGCTAAAATATATGGAAAAATTGTAGCTATTAGAATAATAAATTATTTTGAATCTTGTAATATTTTTACAAACAGGCAATTTGGGTTCGGGACAAGTAAAAATACGTCAATGGCGGTGCTAGAACTAGTAAATTTTATTAGTGAGAGCTTTAAAAACGGGAACTCCACATTGGCACTTTTTCTAGATTTAAGTAAATCATTTGATTGTGTTTTCAAGGACTTCTACTTAATAAGCTAGAATTTTACGTTTCAGAGGTGTAGCACTTAAACTTATGAACTCCTACTTATCAAATAGATATCAGTGTGTGTTTTGTAAAGATGAACTTAGCAACATGCTGCCAGTATAATATGGTGTTCCGCAAGTTAGTGTGTTGGGGCCGCTACTGTTTTTAATACACGTAAATGACTTGCCTGACGTCATGTCAACTTTTACGGTTCTTTTTGCGGATGGTATTACTTTTGCGAGACAGTTAAGGTACGTAATGTTGCTGACATTGCAAATGACATTATAATTAGAGCCTCTGACTGGTTTAATGCAAACAAGTTATGCTTAAATACAAATAAAATAAAAAAAATAGTTTTCTCTACGAAGAATAATGCCTCGGAGACCGTAAAATTTCTAGGCCTGACCTTAGATAATAAGTGTCTTGGCATTCACATATCAACAACTTAACTACGAAATTGTCAAAGAAAATATACGCAATTAGATAGATTAAAAACAGGTCGAATCTGGACGCCGCACGTATAGCTCATCATGCACTACTCTACAGTCAACTGGGGTACATCCAACCAAATTTCAGATGTTTTTATTGTAGAAAAAAGAGCCATAAGAGCTTTAGCGGGCGTGAATCAACTTGAAAGTTGTAAACCATGATTTATTAAATTTAATATGACTTTACCATCAGAAGTAATCTACTGTCACTTAATTCATATAAAGGTGCATTTGAGCGAATAGGAAAAGAATGGTGAAACTCACAAATACAATACCCGTAATCGGGATAACATATAGACACCGCGCCAGAGATTATATACAATTAGTATATTACGTAATGAGTGTTGTAAGAAGCATATTACGCACGAATGGAAAAGTTAAGCACGATGCCGCGTAGCGGCGAGTGCGTATTTCCATGAGTGCGTAATTGCTTTACAACTCGAATTATGTACTATACTTTACCTACGATCATATTTATTTATTTAGTAAAATCTGAATTTAGTTTATTTGTCAACAATATAATTCAACAAATATTATGTCAGTTTTGACAGCATTTGAAAATTACGTAGGCGCATTTGTTTTTTTAAACCCCGCGATAGCGATATAAGCCACCTATAATTGCGTCTCGTGCGTTTTGTTTACCGTGCGATTTGTTTACAGTGCGTTTTGTTTACAATATGTAAAATTCAACTTACATAGATGGCAGGTAGTGTTTTTTACTATTTACAGTAGTGATCGTAGGTAAAGAAAATTAACTTTGGAATTGAATTATTTAATCCAAATGTTATTAAGGAATCGCCCATTAGACAGTTTAAAATAAAATTAAAACTGCCAGTGCTTATTATAATCTAACAGATTTTAATTATATGTACATTTGTGTTATTATATGTTATATATTATGTTGTTTATTATGGTGTTGACTATATTCAGTTCAAATCCTAAAGGGGTCTACACACGATCCAGCGGCAGGGATCCGGCATTGTTGGTACGCTTTGAAGATAAGGGGAATTCCAGCGGACCAGTTCACTTTTACGAATGACTTCAAAGCATGCCGACATGACATGATGGGTCCCTGCCGCTGGATTGTGTGTAGACCCCTAAATATTTGTTATATACTTGTGTTTTATGCATGTATATGTTTATATTTATATGTTACATACCATCTTTGACTATAGAAGGACTTTATCATAATGTTACATGTTATATCTTAGTCTTATGTGTTTTTATTTATATTACTTCCACGTCCAGTGGAAGTATAGTAACGAGAAAAAAACATTTAAAAAATTTTATTGTTTGAATAGGCTTAGAATGTCATGAAACGTCGAGATTTTAAGTTTGAATGAAAAAAATTTCTGCCTATCTGTCTGTCTGTAACTTTTTTGTGCGCACGTTTACTCTAGAACCGTTTAAGATAATGACTTGAAATTTGGTATACGTATGTATTTTAACGAGATCTGGAACTAGATTATATTTTCATCTTGTTTCGTCGAAGGGTTGGGGGGTAAATTGGGGTAAATAGGTAAATGAAGTAGGTAAGCGTCAATAAAATTGGTATTTACTATATACAAGAGAAGCTACGGTCTCAAAAAGTTTTTTGGCATTAGCCACCCCTATTACCACCCCTCATCTCATTATTAAAGGGGATGAGAAAAGATTGTGATTTAGTGTGTGTACTGTGTACACGAACCAAAAACCTCAAAATATTTTTTTACTTCACCCACCCCCTATCACCACCCCCACCCCACTAGCGATATGGGGTGTCGATTTATGGGTTTTTGGGGTAGAGGATTTCAAATATTATATTATTAGTTCCATAAACAATTATTTCCACACACAAAATTTTTTCGTTGTGAGAGACTTGGATAGAAAGTCTGGATGTGGAAGTAGTGATTCCTTGGGCAGTGGTTTTTTATATTCTTTTACTTGATTTGTCAAAACACGATGTAATTACTGTTTGACTAATAAAATTATTATTAGTATTATTAATTACTTTCACATACAGTGGAAGTATAGTAACGACAAAAAAAAAATTTGAAAATTTTTATTGTTCAAATAAGCTTAGAATGTCATTAAATGTCGAGATTTTAAATCTGAGCGAAAAAAAAATTTCTGTTTGTCTGTCGGCCTGTAACTTTTTTTGTGCGCACGATTACTCTGGAACCGTTTAAGATATTGACTTGAAATTTGGTACACGTATGTACTTTAACGGGATCTGGAACTTGATTGTATTTTCATCTTATTCCGTCGAAAAGTTGGGGGGTAAAATTGTATTTCACACTATTTATTGATAGGTTTTAATAATTGGACACAGTGCCAATTGAAATAATTATTTGAAATACAAGGAAATGTGTGCAACTTTATTATTTGAATATTGGGTAAAAATTTGTTGTAAATACTGAAACACATAAATTTACTTTCATCTATATTTAGCGTAAGTAGATTTTAGGTCAACCACTGTTGAATTTTGAAAAATTCTACTACTAACAATTCTTTTATCTGCTCCAGGAGTAGAACAGTGTCGTCAGCGTGAAATATTATTTTGCACTGTGTTTTAAGGAAAAGAAATTCATTAAAATAAATTGAAAATAATGTTGGTCCTAGCCCTGTGGGATGCCATATTGCAGTTGACGTTTATAACTACTCATAAATTACACTACTTTAACGCATCTGGAATACAGATAGCTAATAATTTCTTAAATTTAAGTCTCGCCATTATTCAGTATAATTCGGTCTTTAACGATTGAATATCGAATGTATTATTTTTGATAACCAACTACTCTGAATGAGATTTTTTCACAGGCAGTTAGTTGTCGGTTGATAGACTCCTCGATGCTGAGAATAGTATAACAACTTGAAACAGTCAAGAATAGAGGAGTTAATGAAGGTTATGGACAAGTGCACACGATTACAAACCACAAACAAGCATTTTAAATTTTAACAGACCCAATAATAGCAACAATATAGTATAGGTATGCTTGGTCATAGGTACTTAAAAATTATATTTACATACAATTCTCTTCCCATACTTGTTAATAACTAGTATTTTCCACGTGCAGTTTTCAGTACTTTGTAACAATTGTTGTTAATCAGCACGATTTTATCGTGTTTAGAACTTACACACACACGTATTTAAATTAAGCCAATAGCACAAGTCAATGGAGCATATCCAATGCTACAAAAAAATTGCATAATAATGCAATATAACCACCTAGTCTCCTTAAAAGAGGGTTAGTTTTAGTAAATCGAAATGTATAGTCGATAGCTCGCCGTCACGATATTTTGAAAAAGTGGCCGCAAAATACACGTTTCGCCAGTATCTTGGAAAACTGGAGCTATCAAAAACGTCGAAACATAACAAATGGTACAAGAAAATCAGTCGTATAGGTTAGTATCGTATACTTAGGTGAATCATCTACCCTCTGGACGTAGAGGATGGGTAAAACAGAGGTGGCATTGCGTTTTTGCCCGCTTTTTGGTAAATATCGCATTAAATATTAAGATCAAATAGATTTTTCTTGTAAATGCGCATTTTAACAGAGGAAGAAATATCGTACGCGTAGTATTTAAACATATCCGAAAGCATTGATTATTTAAAAAAAAAAGGTTGCTCATAATTTTTTAAAGCTCTTGAAATTATCTTTAATTTGTTTTTTTCTTAGTAAAGATTTGTAGATTTCGACGTCCTGAATCAAATAAGAAAAAATGCAAAATGTGATCTCAGCCGCCGGCGTCGCCATATTCAAAAAATGGCGCACAAAAACAGTTTCTTTTAAATATCTCGCATCCAGTGCCTCATACGGCAAAAAATGTTCTTATGAAAATAATAGAGCAGTATTTTCTACAAAATATGTCTTATATATTTTTTCGTTGAACTAAATATTGTAACGTGTTCCCACCCCTAGGAAACCACCCTTGTAAATTCCGTGGGTTTCAAAAATTATAACAAGAGATAACCACTAACACACTTTATTTAATAACTTACTGGATACTTCACAATACTGTTAATAACTTAAATGTACTTTACTGACTAAAAATAACAATGTTTATCACTTGTTTTCACTTCGAGTCTTAACCTCACTTGTCAATCAAACTTCAAAAATTTCTATACTTTCTGAACTACCCACCGAGAATGCGGTCTTTTATACCTAAAAATGACAGATCTTGATTTTTCTGTGATGGCGCCACCATCCTCTAGATAATTCCGGATGTCATCACTCTAGAACTACTGGTAGGTTCTTTCTCGAGTAGGTGCAAATACATCTGAATTAATTTAAGGGGTTGCAACACATCACAATAGTTTCGGTGCAGCAGCCGATCGAAGTCGAGCATTCTCGACAAAATTATATTTTGCAATTTCTCGATTCAGTGCAACTTTTATGAAAGAGTATTTTTGTGTTCAGACAAATGTTTCTATACCTGAAAATCCTCAAATATAGTTGATTTTACTTGTCTGCTACGCATAGTTCAATGTTCAATACTTGTTTCCACACCACCTTGAGGTAGAGTATATGTCCCCTATAGGCCTAATCCACGACTAATCTGCTTCTTGAGGCGTTTTAGGTGCTTGATGCCGAAGGTCCAGGTTCGTTGTAGTCTTCAACAATACTTTCTTCGGAAATTGGTTCCGTTTCGGTGTCCACTGATTCTACGTATTGATTGTTCTCCATGCTTGCGAGAAATGTTTCGACTGGAGAGTCGACAGTCGACTTCCTCATCGTCATGAAGCTCGTCAACTGTTGCTGGTGCATGGTGCATTGTCGCAGCTTTGTCCGTTATAAAATTTGCAATTTACAGAACATTTTAACCCTGCCTTTCTACAACCACATTGCTGCACTACACCCTTTCTTGCATTTACAGGAAAGAAATTTAAGTAGCTTTTCAGAAGCAGGATCTTTCAGCATTGTTACTAGTGTAAGCCCAGCTTTGCTCTATTTCCAACCCCATTCTGGACTGGATAATATGTCCTGAATTAATGCTATAGAGGACAACCACGTAAAAAAAGCACCATATACTCTACCTCAAGGTGGTGTGGAAACGAGTATTGAACATTGAGTTATGCTTAGCAGACAAGTAAAATCAACTATATTTGAGGATTTTCAGGTATGAAAACAAATTTTGTCTCAACACAAAAATACTCCTTCATAAAAGTCGCACTAAATTGAGAAATTACAAAAAATCTTAATTTTGTCAAGAATGCTTGACTTCGATCGGCTGCTGCACCGAAACTATTCAGTTTAACGAAAAAATGTATAGGACATGTTTTGTAGAAAACTTAATGCTCTTTTATTTTCATAAGAACATTTTTTTGCCGCATGAGGCACGCGAAGCGAGATATTTAAAAGAAACTGTTTTTGTCCGCCATTTTTTCAACATGGCGGTGCCGCATCAAATTTTGCATCTTCTCTTACTTCATTCGGGGCATCGAAATCTACAGATTCCAATAGTTTCAAAACTCTCGCACTTATTCGGACTAAACCTCATGATTTATGCTCTCACCGCTGTATTATAAATAATACATTGTAAACTAGAAAATCTGCTTCTTTATATTTTTAAACAAAATATTATTTCTTACATTAAATGTTTTATTTATAATATATATTGATAAAAACTGTCAACAAATCATGAGTAGGTACGTACAATTTTTTATTTTAAAAAAATATATACCGTGTCCAACCTGAATTGACAGTCTGCCATGGAAACTGACATTAAATTGACATTTTTTTAATTATAATATTTTAAGAGCGAGTTGGCTATGATCGCTCGGCTGTTAGGATATTCTTGACCTAAAAAATTTTTGCAAGGCGTGTATTTAAAGTTTTAAACCTACTTTATATGATGGTGTTAATGTTGTTCCACTAAAAAATGTGTAAATCGCATTTTTCAGCACTTACAAATAACTACTGTTTTACTATACAATATTGGTAAATTTAAAATGCTTAAAATACACCTTTTCTGGAGAAATAATCCGCCAAAAATTAACATTTACCCGGGCTAGACCGGAGAGTGACATTAGAGATCGGCAAAAGCTTTTCCGATCCGTTATTCTCGTTGCTATGGACACGAATTTGTGTTAATTGTTCAGAAGTGTCACAGATAAATACACTTAACTTTTACGAGTTTTCACAAGTTATGGAAAATATGGATTCAGATTTTGACGGTTACAAGCAGAAATTGAAGTTGTATAATAGTGTCGGTAGTAAAAATATTTTATTTAATTAGTTATTATTGTTTGTCGTTGTATTTGTTAGAAAATTTCACACCTCTACTTTTTAACCAATAAGATACCTTAATTTTGACTAGTTACCATGGCAATTAAAAAAATTTCCGGAAATTTTTTCGAGGCGCCACGATATTTAACTGAACATTTTTTGACAGTTGAACAGGTAAACATATGATCTACAACCATTAAATAATGTAGATATACCTGTGAATAATGCAAAATTTCTGAATTAACATTATTATTTTTTATTCGCTATAAAGTTTCATTAAACAGAAAACACAAATTTGTTAAATTATTATGCATTAACAATTTATAATTCAAAAAACGTAGGATGTACAAACATAGTAAGATTTAAATGTTGCTTGAATTCTAACCCATCCTCTCTTCTTAATGGTGAATAGGAAGGTGACGAATTAATTAGATGTCTGTGTTTTAAGACATATATGTAATATTTTGAAACAATTTTGTTCAAATCTCTTTTACGCAAAAGGCCATATTTACTTGACATCTGCAGCAGACTTTCTTTGGATTTTCGTAAACAAACCATTCGACTCTAACGCTTCCTGATCGCAATCTTCCATTAAATTCGTTAAATATATTAATCTTGGATGACATATTTGCGCTTGACTCAACTCTGCAGTATTTACATAAATTGTACTTTTCAAAGCATTCCATTTTTCTCAAATTGTTTAACGCAAATGCTTACAAGAAATGTTTTACATAAAAATATCTTTGTTTACTGGTTTACTATACAGTAACTTAATGTAATTTACCAATATAAACCTCATCTGTCAAAAGCATGGCCGCCTATATCACGGCCACCTACTGCAACAAACCATGTTAATATTATATTTTTTAAATTAGAAGTGTTATGGATTACTTTAACAAAAAATACATTTCTACCACCTTTAGTAACCTAAAATTATGAAAGGGCGATAGACTGAACTAATACCCATCAGAGTTTTAGCATTTGGTGTAACTAAAGTTTTTTTTTATTTAACGAAATATGGTGGATATACCTATATGATTTGTTTAGAATTTATTTCATGTTGAACTAATATCTTCATTGGCAAATCTCTAATGATATCGACTAATAAGCAAAATAATAACGAAATAAATTTAATTATTATAGGTTTTATTAATATTAAAAACCGCTGCCCAAGTAATCACTACTTCCACATCCAGATTCTCTATCCAAGTCACTCACAACGAAAAAATTTTGTATATGGAAATAATTGTTTATGGAACTTTAATAATATAATATTTGAAATCATCTACCCCAAAAACCCAGAAAACGATACCCCACATCGGTAGTGGCGTGGGGGTGGTGATAAGGGGGTGGTAGTGGGGATGGATGAAGTAAAAAAACATTTTGAGGTTTCTGGTTCTTGTACACACCCTAAATCACAATTTTTTTTCATCCCCTTTAATAATGGGGTGGGGTGGTAATGGGGGTGGCTGATGCCAAATTTTTTTTTGAGACCTCAGCTTCTCTTATATATACTAAATACCAATTTTATGGACTCTTACCTGCTTGATTTACCTATTTTCCCCAAATTTACCCCCCTTCGACGGAACAAGATGAAAATATAATCTAGTTCTAGATCTCGTTAAAGTACATATGAGTATCAAATTTCAAGTCAATATCTCAAACGGTTCCAGAGTAAACGTGAGCACAAAAAAAGTTACAGACAGACCGACAGACAGAAATTTTTTTTTCGCTCAAACTTAAAATCTCGACGTTTCGTGACATTCTAAGCCTATTTGAACAATAAAAATTTTTAAAAATTTTTTTGTTACTATACTTCCACTGGATGTGGAAGTAAAACACAATTATTATAAATGTTTGTGGGCTGGCTTGAATTGGTGGGTTGAATCTGGGTACTTTCTGTTTTATTTTGCATTGTGCTCTGATCATGATTAAACTTGCTAGTACTTGATGAAATTCTCCTCATGGATTCAATCATCTGATGATGATGTTCAACGTCCAATTGTAAGTAAAGTTTGATTGACTGACTATTACTGTGTCCAGTAATTTTAATGAGCTGTTGTTCACCAACTCCTTCCTTGGCCAATTTCGAAACAGCTGTTGCTCTTGCAGAATGATTAGTTATTTTTACTTTTTTAGTGTCAATTCCTATATCAGAGGCTGCTGATTTAAACCATGAAGATACAATGTTCTTACCAACTGGGCTATTCTTGTACCATCCTTTCGAATTGGGTTGACTCCAGTATGGGTTTGGTGTTAAGAATAATCTGTCGGTCTGAATAAGATTTCCCCTTTTTTCCATCAACTTCTTAAACAAACGAACCGGACACATTTGTGTATTATCGAAATTTGTAATCAACCATTTACTATCCGACAGTTTTTTAGAACCACCTTGTGTGGTTTTGGAGAATATTGGATTATATTCTATCCGACCTTTTGGGTTTCCGAAATTATCAGTTTCTTGGATACACGCAGAATATCCTTCCCCTCCTCTCCATGCCAGCTCATGTGAAACTATGTGAAAAAATCTACGCTGCAATCCATCTGGAGTATTTTCATCCCACATTTCAATAATTTTTTTGTATTCGTCGCTGGTTAAGGCTGAAGCACTCACTTTTCTTTTTAATGGGTCTCTCTGTAATTTTTTGCGCTTAGCATCGCGTGCAGCTCTGGCGGTCGCAAATTCCACATCAGAAAACGGATTAAATTTTATTTTATATTTTTCGTAATAAATTTCTTGTAACTGCTTAGCAGTAGAGTTCCACATCACTTTGACCACACTTTCCTTATAATCTTCAAAATTTTTCTTTTTCATATTAAATGCGTAGTCCTCCAGTATAGTAGCCACCTGTACTACACTCATACACTCATGAATATTATACAACTTTTCGTCACAAAATTCAACAAATTGTTTCCATACACTTGATTTTGATTTTCGGGTGTTATCTGGTGTTATATTTTGAATTTCTTGTCTAATTACTTGTTGATTTTCTTTACCAAATCGCGACATTTCGCTATACACTTATTAAACTCAACAACAGACTTTTTAAACTAGTAATTATTAAGCTTTGTGACAGAACCGGTTAAACAAAAATGACAAATCAACATAATATGTCAAAAACAACAATACCCTGGCCAACTTGACAAGCAGTGAAATTAATTTAAAATGTCAGGTTGGATTAATAATTTTTTTCCAAATTATGGTGTTAAGTGGTGTGAAATTTTCTTACCGAATACCACGCAAACTTAAATTATTCCGGGAAATTTTCTTTCGAGCACGAATATTTTAAGAAAATTATCCCTCGTCGCTTCGCGACTCGGGATAATTTTCAAAATATTCGCGCCCTCAAGAAAATTTTCGGAAATAATTTAAGCTCTTGTGATATTATAAGTGAAAATTCATTTAAAAAATAATACAAAAAAAAATTGTACGTTACACTACCGAAAAACAGTGTTTTGCAGGCCTCCCCAAGCTTGGAATCTGCTTGGGTTGGCCAGCAAAAAAACTCTTTCCGGTCTTGTAACGTAAATTACTATTTCGTAAAAGAAAATGAGGACGTAAAAATATAGAAAATTTTGTTAACTTTGATTTAACCTTCAATATCAAACAAAAATTCGTACGGGGTCATAAACTGATCCACGTTTCGGTTATATTTATAAAATTTCAAAAACACTTACTTATATCCTGTCAAGATGTTGAGCAGCGTAGATTTTCCCGCACCGGAAGGGCCCATAATGGCGCAGAGTTCGCCTGAACGAAGTCTCCCACTAACATTTTTTAGGATAATTTTATCCTCTGAAACAAAGAAGGTAGGTATGAGTGGAGATACCATAATTTTATTTTAGGAAATAACTGGAAAACAATTAATATTAATAATAATAATAACATGAAATCAGAAATAATAAAAAACAATACCTCATAAAATGTTTTGTTAAAAAGTCAGCGAAAAAATAACTTAATAAAAGAAATTTGAATGTTGCATTGTTACAACGAAAACAAACTCTAATTTTTTTTTAGTTTACTTTCGCTTGGAGCTTGCTTGGTTTTGGACCAGGTTCGCATAATATGGCGTCTTGAATCTGAGAATGACAGTGTTGCCGGATCTTGTACGTTTTTCGTTATTATAAATTAAGGCAGATTTCTAAATTCACCGGTGGATCGCACCGGTAAGCAATAACATTATATGATTGGCTATTTTGAAAAACATAGCCAATCAGCTTCGTATTTTGTCTACCGGTGCGGTGCGTCCACCGGTGAATTTAGAAAAGTGCGGTTAGCCGATTTGCGATTTTAAAAGTCAACCCATGGCATTTTCTTGCCACAGCATAGGACAAGTAAATATATTTTGAAAATTGTCCTGGGTAATGCAGAAAAAAAAAGCTTATTTGGATCATAAATTTCAACAAATAAATATAAAAAAACAATGGCAACTATTGAAAAAGTTGGATGTATTGAAGTCTAAAGAATGTGAATTGCCGGACAACCTTAAAGATGTGAATACATTAAATAATTATTTTATTAGTTCCAAGGATGACCGGCAACCGCAGGCTGAGACTTTAAACTTCTACTCTAATAACATTAAAGAGGGTGTCAATAACTTATTTTCCTTTTCATATGCATCTGAAGATACAGTTTTAAAAATTGTTCAGGATATAAAAACGAAGGCTTTTGGTGCCGGCAATATAAATATAAACTTAATCTTACTCTGTTGTCCTCACATAGTCGTTTATTTAACGCATATTATAAATGAGTGTATTAGAAGCAGTTATTTTCCAAAGGCCTGGAAGCATGCTTATGTTCTACCACTAGCAAAGGTTAAGTCAGCCAAGTGAACTTTCTCATTTGCGTAGTATAAGCATCCTTCCTACAATGTCCAAGATATTAGAAAAAATTATGGAATGGCAAATAAGGGAACATATAAACTTATATGATTTATTGCCGGCACATCAGTCAGGATTCAGATCTGGGTATAGTTGTTCAACGGCTTTAGCGGAAATAACGGATGATATCTTAAAATCACTTGCCAATAATGAAATGTGTGTATTAGTGCTTTTAGACTATTCTAAAGCCTTCGATACGCTAAACCATAAAATTTTGATATCTATTCTACACTTTGTGGGCTTTGACAACAGTTCTTGTACTTTTTTATCATCTTATTTATCAGAAAGATTTCAACAAGTTAAAATTGATGATAAGATATCCGATCTGGTTGAACTACAACAGGGAGTACCTCAGGGGAGTATACTGGGACCGTTAATTTATACCATATATACAAGCAATTTTTATTAATTATTGCTGATAAAATTGAAATAATAAGAATTGGCAAATCTATTCCAAAGCACTCCATGTTAACAAAGATATTGGTATGCTGAGTTCTTAGTATTTTAAAAAATAGCTACAATTTTTCAAATATTCATTTCATAATAGTGTTTTGGATAAAAAATGTGTCCTAATGCTTAATTAGCGTCTTTATTACACGACTGCCAAGTTATGTAAATATCCGACAATAAATAACTCGAATAGTAGGGTGATTATGATTGAAATCTTAGATATGATTTTTTTTAAAGGAATGAATATTTTTTAACGAAATTTGGTATACAGGGGTTTTAGGTCATGCCGAACAAGATTCTGTAAAAACAAAAACCCTATCTCAATCGCTAATATAAATTCCCAATTTTTGCCAATTTCTTTTGATCATAGTAGGCGTATTTAATTTCGAAAAAAAATGTTTAAATAACTTTTTAATCACAATCTGAAGCAAAAGAAGTATACCAAATTTGATCTAAATCGGTCAACAAATGGCCGAGATATTGGGGTGTAGTGGTGAAAAGTGAGACACACTGTATAGTCAAAGGCAGGCCCTGCGCACTCCCACTATATTTCAAAACAGCGTGTTTAGTTTGAACTTCCGTCGATCTGTCGCTACTTATACTTGAATCACGGCGGCTGCGCAAATCTGAGGCATGTTTTTGCGCATAAGACGCTACAAACCGCGATAAGCGGAGCCATCCGAGCGAATAATCTGTGACGTCACGCTTAAAGCGGTATCGCGCGGTCTCACTAGGGCGCTAGAAAATGTGTAAGCGGAAAATAGTAGGGATCTGACATAAAAACGTTAGAGATGGTTAGAACTAAACTGTTAAAAAAAGCTAAAAAGACATTCATTTTTGCGGAGAAATATATGATGACGTAGCGCTTCAAGGCGCTTAAAGCATTGGGGTAAGACGCGAGATCGCAAAAATATGCCTTTGTCGCGCCATTATTGTTTACATGTCTGTGCTTTGTGTTTTGGACATTAAACTAATAATTATTAAATCCATAGAGCAGGAGTCCATTTGCTTATTTGTAAATAATGTGAGTTTCCAATGAAACTGTCTAGAAACGCTGTTCTGTTAAATATTAAAAACTGTAATGGGTTATAAGTGTTGTGTTCACGTCGTGTTGCGACTTCGAAAAATTCCAACATGCATAGGTATTATTGATTTGCAAAGAACGTGACTAAAGAACTGACCAAGAAATTGACTAAAAACGAAAGACTGACGGGTTGTACACTTCTGTGCAATGAAATCCCGTACACCTATTTTTCGCCTTATTAAATCATTATTTATTTGTCAGTGTCATATTTTCGCAATGCCAAACTGAACATGAAAAAATTTTAATTCTCTCTAAAATTAAAGAGAGATGGTCTATCAGAGCAGTTGCTAACCATTATCAATTGAATAAAAGTACTGTTATGAGTGTGAAGAAAAGTGGGAAGAGGAAGGTAGCGTAAAGAGAAAAGACGGTTCAGGCCTATCGAGAAGTTCAAATCTCGTTTAAGATGAAGCACTCCTTGGCTATTTGAGGAAAAATCCGTTTCAAACAGCAGGAGACGCTGTGTTCATGACACATTTTCTAGTGTCGAGGTCAGCAGCTAGCCAAAGGATAGGAAAATCGAAAATTAAAAACTGTACAAGTGCCAAGAAGACCATATTAACAGAAGAACAGAAGCAAGCCCGCATTATGTTTTGTTTAAATTGTGTCTATCGCCCGTTGGAGTTTTGGACCAATGTTGTGTTTACCGATGAAAAAGTTTTTCAGTCTTGTAATGACGGACATGTACAAAATATTAGGTTACATTATTTACATAATAAATACAATCGCAGCTATGTGCAGTCGCATCGTATCTGTGAATTTTTCAACATCAGTTTTTACATTTGTTATAAATCTAAATCATTCCCATCGAATGGTGTAAAAAAGTAAAAAAAAACAAAAATACGTATGTTTTTCTTCTGGATTAACATTATTCAAATACATTACTTATGACGTTTCACAATCAATGTCAGTTTTTTGTAACCTATATGATAATGAAAAATCTAAATTCCAAAAAGACTGATTCACACCACTTAATGTTAGTAAAGGACGTGAAAATGTATATTATAGCGGGTTTATACGTGCATGGATTTAGTGACGCCAGTAGCACAGAAGAAGAAACAATCAGAAGGGAATGTCGGCAAAAAATCCTTTGATCTCGTGTTGTAAATTTCCGCCATTCTTTTGTTGGGCGAGTTCATGACAGTACTCAATATATTTTACCCCTTTTAGGAACGGCCCGGTAGAGATTCAGAAAACCTGTGAAACATTAGATGAAGACAAATAATATTTGTTTTAGATTTTCAATATTTCTTAACTAGTTAGGCGTCATCATGATATATAAACTGTATCACGAGGCGAGATCACGCCACTCGCCATTTGTCGCAGACGATCCGGTTACAGAAGAAATCCGTGATCCGGGCCTGGCACAATATTTTACAATTCCGTCCGAGATTGGCAGTGCGCGATGTAGATGCGCGAACTTTTCGCGCCAATGAGAGATTCTATTCTGATTGTTTCTTTTTCTGTGCCAGTAGATATATTGGCAAGCTAGTAAAAAAATATTACACATATAAACAGTTACTGGCGAGCAAGCTTTTACCTTGCATGCATTGATGCATGCTCGCCAGTAACTGTTTATACGCGCAATATTTTTTTACTGGCGTGCCAATATCTACTGGCGCCACTAAATCCATGCACGTATAAACCCGCTATTATTTAATTGTATTACAGGTATTTTGGTACATTAGTTACTTTAATATTTTACTTATTTCAACGCAGTTTCAACATCTTAATACTTTTGTAGTAATTTTACTTACGTTAGTTAATTTTTAAATGTATTTTTAAATATTATTGTATTGTAATGATTTTCCGTTAAATTAATAAATGATCAATTTCTAGTTTTGAAATGACTTATTTAATTTTAAGGCCACTGTTAGACTATAAAAGTTCTTTGACAAAGATCTTTTATAAAAGATATTTTATGAGTAATTTGATAGATATTTCATCTCATAAAATATCTTTTATAAAAAATCTTTGTTAAAGAACTTTTGTAGTCTAATGATGGCCTAAGCAATTTGTTTGAAAACCATTTAAAATTCCCGCCTATGACAATCCCGCCTATATAAAAAAGGCGGGAATACAGCGCCACTCTCGACGTAAGTTTTGCTGTTCAAAAAATCCTTGAGAGTTGCCTATCTATAACATAATATTCTTTAATCTATGGTCAAAGGCACTTTCTTAGTTTAAAATTAAAAATAAAGTTGTGCGATTCCCTTGTACTTTCTCATTTTAATCATTGTGATGTAGTCTATGGCCCATGTCTGGATAGCTCTGATATTAAAAGAATACAAAAAACGCAAAATTCGTGTTTACGACTTATTTACGGTATAAAAAGACCACAACGTATATCTCATAAATTAAAGGAGGCCGGATGGCTGAGCATGTATAACCGCCGTAAACATCACTTGGTGTGCTTCTGCTATAAAATCTCAAGAATAAAACTCCTGAATATTTGTGCAGAAAGTTTACCTTTAGGACTGATAGTTTAAATTTGCGCCACAAAAATATGCTGACAATACCTTCTCATAAAAAAGAAATTTATAAGAGGTATTTTTCCTATAATGTAGCAACCTATGGCGATATCCTGGATGTACCGAATTTTGTGCTTTCATATAGTGCCTTCAAAAGACAACTTAAATGCTATCTGTTTAATTTGCAGTAGATAGTGTAAATGTTGTATAGTTTAATTAGCATGTACATTTAGTATTAAATAACTCTTTAGGTTAAGGTTCGTTTGTTGGTGGAAAAAAGAGAAACTAACTTGTCTATTTTATTTTATTGTATCTATATGTTAAGTAGTTACCTTCCAGGCAGCTGTGGAAGAATGGGTTATTTAACCTAATAGTCTGCCTTTTGTTTACCATATATATATATATGTTTTTTTTGTGTATTTATGTTTGTAAACATTTGGTGAACAATACATGTATTATTATTATTATTATTATTATTATTATTATTAACATACGATATCCTTAAGTTAGGTATGAGGTTTTACATTAAAATATGCGCATATTCGGAATTTTATTTACAAAACAACAGTGAAATTTTGTTCAATGACAATATGTTTTTAACATTTACTTGTCGAAACTCTCCAATTGATTGTCAGGTTATGAAAACAATTTTTATCTAGATGAACAATCAAGTAAATTTGTAAAATTTATAGTATTCGTGCTTGACTTTATCAAAGATCAAATAGTCGTCAAGGTAAAAGGCGGAATAGAATTTTAATTGACCTGAGATGGAAGTGGAAATGCTTATATTTTGAAAATATCTTAATTCATAATCTTCTAAATTATCTTTGGTATAGAAAAAAATATATAACAGAACAAAATTTCAATTTCAAATTAAAATTTATTTGTCATAATAATATTATAAGGGCAAACTAGGTATCGTAAATCATCAAAAAACGTACTGGCAACACTATACTCTATTTAGTAAAGACAGAGTAATGAATCACTCATGCAAAAACCAACCCTGGGTATACTACTGTTTCTCTTGACATTCATAGATATTATACCGAAAAATATACGTAAAAATATAAGTTTTATATGACATAAATGTTTGTTGTTTGAATTATCCTATTTTTTTCAGTTCATAGTCTAGATTAGATAATTTATCTGCTATATAAAACTAGTAGCATAACATATTGGGTGGATATAGGTACAATATATTACCTATATTGCATACTGGGCCAATATGTCAGATTTAGCCAATATTGTACCAATATGTTTATCAGCTGTATTTTCAATATATTAAACGGGCGGAAGCATGCCTATTAAGTGAAGGTGACTATTTCCAACAATTTTTATGAAACAAAATTTATCATTATCAAAGTTAATAATAATTAATTTCAATATGAATTTAATTGTTCTAGTCAAGAACTGTGCTGTGCGTCTGACGAGAAAAACGCTAGATGTTCCATGAAGAATTGACCAGGCTAATCAGAAAAAATATCCATATGAAAAAATGTCAGTGGCGTACCACTTTTTTGGTAAAAAATATAAGAGGACAGGGATGCCTCTGGTGGAGGGATAAAATAAACTAAAATATGTGGTTTTATATCTTATTAACACATACCAAAATTGAAAATAATACCTAAAGTACTTTCTGAGATATTAAAGAAACAAGCTAAAAACATACTCTTCGCCTGTTAACTGAACTTTTTATATAATTGTTACACATTCTATAGGATACTCTTCGCAGGTTTTTTGTAAATAGTGTTAGACATTTTTAATTTTATAGTACGTAAAAGACTCCGTGTAAAATAAAATAAGAATTAAAAAAAACATACCAAACCCCATTTGGGTTTCGAACCCGGGACCCTCGGATTCCGAGTCAAAAGCATAAGAACTACACCACCATCTTACACGTAAAAAAATGTACATTTTTACATTATAAGACATGAGTTAAAATCATATTTTCACGGTTGTATATTGCATTATGAAATGTATATTTGTAGAATATATAAATATTCAGATATTAAAGTGAAATATTATTCTACCAGATTTCTATTCAATTACAAAAACAAAAAAATTAAATTTTTTTTTTTTTCAAATTTAAATCATTAATAACAGTTTTATTTACCGATCGATTTTGTTCAAAAACAATAGGGTTCTCCCTTTAGCTAACACTAACTTACTGTCCAAATTTCAATACAATCGGATTTTTCTTTCTTGAATTATCGTGCTTACAAGAAACGTGACGGACGGACGGACAGACGGACATTTTGAAAGTTGTTCAGAATTCGTTCATTAACACAATAATATGAAAATTTTTTGTCTGCGAGCGATATTTACTGATTTAGAAATGTGCCGATCAAATACAATATACTCTTCGTTTTTGCGAAGAGTATAATAACGATTAAAAAAAATTCAACACCCTGTAGCAAAAAATTCATATGAACTTTTCTTCATAAAATGACCCAAGGAATCACACCCTGAAATATTTCGTCATTAAGGAACACTCTGTATTATAAGAATAATTGCAATAATTAATTTATGAAAATTTACTCATGCAACCGACAACTGTGCCAAATCTGAATTTTTTACGCATTCTGAAAATTGAAGAAACGATGAATCAGTGACATTAAATCATTCATTTACGGAATATATATTTTAATTGACGACCTCGGCATTGATGTAATGCCAAATTAAAATTTAGCATACATTGCTGCATCATTGAGAAATAAGACAGATGATATAACTAAATAATGTAAATTATTGTAAAGTAATTTTCTAAGTAACAGTTACAGTTACATAATTCACTTTGCCAATGTTTAAAACAGATAGAAAGAACACTACTTACAATTAGGTATTAATCATTTTATATAAGAAATACAAATAATACTTGAATTAAAATAGTTAATAACAATGTTCCCCGATGAAATATGGCCTTGATATACAATTTTGCGTTTTGTATTTCATAAAATACAATTAAATTTCTGCTGTTCAAATCTTAAATAATTTAAAAAAAAATTGTACGGTTTGGGTAATTGGATTGGCCCTGCCTACCATCCATTTACGAGCCACCTTTCTACTGTTTTAAGCAAGTAAAAAATCAATAAATTAACAATTGGCCACTTATTGATGTTGGAAGCCAAATTTGCAACCTTCTCAAGATACGCAAGACTTTTCAATAATGTTTAATGTTTGAGAAGAGTTGCAAATTAAAGAACACGTAGTGAAAGGAAGGAAAAGTTTGTAGCACTTTTGATATTTTTACTTTACTATTTTTGTCGCCGCTCTTACTGCCATATGCTGAGAGTTTTTGTCACTTGAATATGACTCAGAAAGTTGGGAAATATTTTTGATTTTATAATTTTTAGCACTTTCTAACCCATACCACGTATCACTGGCGGATATCCGGCTCGAAGGACCATGAACAATGTTTTGTGCTTGCCTCCACGCTCTGCTTGTGGACGTGCAATATGGTACATATTTTCCTGCTGCTCCTGATGTTCTAGGCATTAATACACGGGTTATTTTCTTGTGTTATTTTATTACTATTTATAGCATCTATTCTTGTATATACGATTTAAAATAAATTAACTAGCTTAATGTTAATGAAATAAAAATGTACGTTGGCAAAGCCATCGTCATCAGAGAGAAATTATTATCTACTGGTTAGTTAATGATATACCCAAGTCTCCTTGACAAAAACAATAGTCCTTTATAGCATAAATAATAATTGAGATAATGATGTAACTCAGTGATAGACATTTTAAAAAGCAAATAGAAATCATGGACGACGTAAGGTAAAATCAACAATCAATTATATGCCGAAAGAGGTAATTAACATCATGTTTAGTTTACACATGAACGATACAAGATATGACTACAAGTATATTTACAAATTGATCCTGGATTTGATCTATTTTCGAAAATCACTTGTTTAGTAATTACTGCTCAAACTGAAGAATATTGAGATAAAATTTAGTTTGGCACTTTACGAAATGACTCGAGCGTACAAATCGACCAAACGACCTGGCTATATGGGGAATTACATTCGGTCAAATTGGCTGAATTTTTGGTATAAATAAAGCATTTTTATCAGTTTCGAAACATTTTTAAACACGTAATAAAGTCAAAAACTGATGACCACTTTAGGGGTTGCAAAAATCAATGAAAACGTCTGAAAGCGAAATATATCATTTTTGAACCCCTGAAGAACTTATAATGAGCTATTCAGACGTTTTCATCAATTTTTTATCAACATTTGAAAAACAATTTTTTTTTCAAAAGTTTGCAACTTTCAACTCTTATATCTCAAAATCGATCCATGGAAAACGTCTGAAATTATTTTTCCGACATTATTGAATAGAACAAGTACCCAAAGTTTCATCCGTAACTACAAAAATTTTTTTTTGAAATTTCTAAAAAATTTCCGCCGTGGTTCTCGTCTGAAATTTTGGTGGGGGGTGGAATTGATTGGCTGCAGGAAAACAGCGCAGAAAAATCGAAGTATAGTAAATTATTAAAGCATAGCTTTGCCTTCCAGGGAAATGTGACAAATGATGATTATTTGACCTTAACAGTTCTCTGACCTTGTAACAAATAAAACGTACATATTTTTATTGTTTTAAGATAATTTAATTTTAATTACTGATAGTGATTAGCTGCTAGATACTTGTCACGTGGGAACACTGGAGCTCATGTAATGTAACCACAGAGCTGGGCAAAGTACACCAGTTTATCATGTTTTGTAAGTGAATCATTTGTGTGGGTGTCGAATTAGTACTATTTCGGATTTAAATTCAAACTTGTTTTAATCTGATGTATGCAATTAATGAAATTTAAATACAAGGGCAAATTTGTTGTACCGTCTGAACTTTATATGTTCTTGCAATGTTCCTTGGTGGGAATGACGTCAACGCCAGTGCCAAAGTCTACATACATCTACAATGATTTGTTAACAGACATGAAAAAAAAGGAGATGCGTGCCAACTGATGTCATACCGGATAAGGGAGGTGGGGGATCGTAAAGTTGAAAAATCGCGTTTAAATAGAAGGCTAATTATCTGAGAGGAAAGTTCAAATGGGAAAGTTATAGGTATTAAAAAACCTATAAAATAAGCCCTCGAACGTTAAGATAGCTTTAATAGGTCAGGTGTAAATTCAAAAAAACCGAAATTTTGAAAAAAATTTTTCATTTCAGCAAAATTTTTGAAATTTTACTGGAGTACGTGCTATATATGAGGGAACATCTGATAAAAATTTCAGATCGATATCTGCATTATTTATATAGATTCAATTTTTTTGAAAAAAAAAGGATCTTCGGAAAATGGCTATAAGTACTTCACTTTCTGTCAGATTTTGCTAAGGGAAGAAAAATTCTATTCTTCGAGAGTTGTTCAATATTTACAATTTTGTTCCGTATGCTCATTATTCAGAAAAAAGTGGTGAAAATTTAATTTGAAAAAAAAAATTTTTTTTGCATAAAAAAAAATCCAATTAAAGTTAAATATCTTTTAAATGGAATGCAGGGTCGAAAATTCATGTCTACTATTTTGAAGTGCTATTTTTTTAGTTCACCTCAAAAAAAAAAAAAAGATTACTCTATGGTAGGTAATTGGTTTTCGAAAAATATGAAAAAGTAGTGTGCGCGAGTACGGTGCGCGGATTGGGCAGTCATAAAATGCGTTAAGGCATAATAATTGATACAAAATATTTGCCATTTAATTTTTATGTTTTATATTTTTAAAATGTGACGGCAGTTCTAATTATATGTATACACAATTATTTAAGAATAATAATTTTTATTTCATATAGAATTTTTAAAAACCGCTGCCCAAGGAATCACTACTTCCACATCCAATTCTCTATCCAAGTCACTCACAACGAAAAAACTTTGTATGTGGAAATAATTGTTTATGGAACTTTAATAATATAATATTTGAAATCCTCTACCCCAAAAACCCATAAAACGATACCCCACATCGGTAGTGGGGTGGGGGTTATGATATGGGGGTGGTAGTGGGGGTGGATGAAGTAAAAAAATGTTTTGAGGTTTCTGGTTTTTGTACATACACTAAATCACAATTTTTTTTCATCCCCTTTAATAAGGGGATGGGGGTTGGTAATGGGGGGTGGCTAATACCAAAATTTTTTTGAGACCTTAGCTTGTCTTGTATATACTAAATACCAATTTTATGGACTCTTACCTGCTTGATTGACCTATTTACCCCAAATTTACCCCCCAACCCTTCGACGGAACAAGATGAAAATATAATCTAGTTCTAGATCTCGTTAAAGTACATATGTGTACCAAATTTCAAGTCAATATCTTAAACGGTTCCAGAGTAAACGTGCGCACAAAAAAAAGTTACAGACAGACTAGACAGACCGACAGACAGAAATTTTTTTTTCGCTCAAACTTCAAATTTCGACGTTTCATGACATTTTAAGCCTATTTGGACAATAAAAATTTTTAAACATTTTTTTGTCGTTACTATACTTCCACTGGACGTGGAAGTAATAGCATTTCAAAACAGTAGACATGATTTTTCGACACTGCATTCCATTCAAAAGATGTTTAACTAATTGGATTTTTTTATCAAAATAAATTTTTTTTTTTCAAACACTTTTTTCTGAATAATGACCATATAGAAATAAATTGTAAATACTGAACAACTCTCGAAGAATAGAATTTTTCTTCTCATAGCAAAATTTGACAGAGTGAAGTGCTTAGGGCCATTTTCCGAAGACCCTTTTTTTTTCAAAAAAATTGAATCTATCAAAATATAATGCAGATATCGATCTGAAATTTTTATCAGATGTTCCCTCCTATATAGCACGTACTTTAGAAAAATTTTAAAAATTTTTCTAAAATTTTGCTGAAATTAATTTTTTTTTTTTTCAAAATTTCGGTTTTTTTGAATTTACTCCTGCCCTATTAAAGCTATCTTAACGTTCGAGTAGTCATTTTATAGGTTTTTATGATCCCTGTAACTTTCCCATTTGAACTTTCCTCTCAGATTATTAGCCTTCTATTTAAACGCGAAAAACCGATTTTTCAACTTTTCGACCCCCACCCCCCTTATCTGGTATGACATCAGTTGGCACGCTATAAAGGCTTGTTTTGGATGTCCATTTCATCAACTTAAAACAATAAGATTGTGGTTATGTATTTTCGCCACATTTTAATACTATTCGTGACAATTCGACTGGACTACACGTTATTGATCAGTATCACACGCTTATTAGAGAGAAAGTTCAAGAAACTAAATTGCAGATAAAATGTTGGTTACAATTTTTTTCTTAAAACATTTTTGTATAAAAATTTAAACAAAGAAGGCGGGGAACTAAATATTTAATTTAATAATTTGTATATATCTCGCATATTTTTAATTTTTTTCAAGTGTCTAGTAAATTTTGTTCAGAATAAGAATCCATTTAGAAAAGTATCGGCCATTAGGCCTGCATTAGACTATAAAAGTTTTTTGACAAAGATCTTTTATAAAAGATATTTTTTATATGGTAAAAAATGAAAGGATATGCACAGGAATAACGATCATGTGTCGAAAAACCTGTAAATGCTTTCTGGTGATAGAGGCTTCTGCCCATTTGAGGGATGCGGGGGGGCGGAGGAGGGTTGGAGCTAAAAATGAATATTTTTCTCGTGACCAGCAACCCCAAAAACGGAGGGGTTACGCGTTTGAACCGAATCATTTGAAAAAAAAATGATTTTTCACCTCTTGGAGGGTTTAATCAACCCCCTAGGCCTGCCATCTGGATTCCACTTACTCTATAACCCCTCTGATTTTTTTTTTTGAAAAAATCACGTTTATTTTGAATATTAAAGTATTTTGTTACATTTAATAATAATTAATAAACAATATTTGATACTATTTTCTATTTCATAGTCACGTCTCTAAAATCTTAATTTTTCTCTAAAATGTTAAATAAAACAATAAGAAAACACCTTCGTTCCATCCAGTAGAATTTGGAGATGATACATCTTTTTTATGATCTCAGCCCCCCCTCACCGGACCAAAATCCTGGTTTCGCCACTGGGATCCATAAAAGGGGTGGTTTTTGGCCATTTCAGGGAGTTGCTGCGGTCAAAAACTTCTCCCACCAATTGCATCGTGTTCATTTCAGCACCCTCGAAAACGGGGGGGATCTCGTCTTTGCACGAAATATTTATACTATTTCTGTCTTCATTACATAGACTAAAAATGCACAAGGACCTTACCCGGCCCCCTAGCTAAAGCTTAATTTTTTCTATACGCCTGCGCCAGGTATTAAAACTATCCATCAAAAAATTATGAAGGTTGTAGGCTAGTGAATTTACTGAAACGTGCTTTCAACAAGAAGCCGGTCGTTGTTTTTAAGACTGCCATGCCATGGTAATTATGAATTCTGCGACATCACTTGAGATACCTGTTTACGGTAAACCTTGACACTTATAGAGGCACGATGAATTTTGCCCGTCCTCTGAAGGTTATTCACATGCGCTACTATAATGGCAATAAATAATAATTTATGATAAATTCAAAGAACCACTGCTAATTGTCGCGTCGGTTAAAACATACCGAGTTGAAATTAAGGATCTTCCAAGTCTTCTGCAAAGCTCAAATCTTTTACTATTAGTAGCTCTTAACAATAGAATATGTATGATAGACTACCCAAAAGGGCAAAGGAACTGAAACAATGTTTTAACTTTGGAACTCACATAGAGGGCAAAGAGGTTTTTTTTGTTATCTAATTTAAAATATTAATACAAACACATTTTATTACACTAATGCAAATCATAAATTATTAAAATGTTTGGTAGTTAAAACGAAATATATACCTAGGTACTAAACAAAGGCTATTGGCTTCGAATTGCGAACCCTATGCTCGCGCCCCTGGGTCCCGGTTGCCCTAGATACGACGCTGTTGGAGATACTAAAGACTTTATTCTATTCGCTGTGTTTTTTTTTCTATCTCATTGTGAAGTGACGTACATATAACTGTTTCAATCTGTACATATGGTAAAACGGTGATCGCACTAGTGAAGATCCTTTCGCCTATTTTTTTCAAAAATCATCCTATAGTAAACTTATAGAGAATTTACGAGGAAACATTTATATAAGATACATTTGCAACTCGAAGGTAAGCTTCATTAGAATATTTCAGTAAATAAACGGTAATAGCCATCCGCGAAGAGGAAATTTTTTTCAAAATTGATGAACAGGGGGGAGAAATCCAAAAAAAAATTGTTGGGCGAGGGGCAGAATTCGGGAAAAATTTTGATGAGTGGTAGGGAGGGGGTTAAATAACATTTTTATTTGATGAGCGGGAGGGAGAAATCCGAAAAAATTTTTTTGATGGGCGGGAGAAACACAAAAAATTTTTTTTTGGTGAGCGAGTGGGAGAAATCCAATAAAGAAAATTTTAAATATGCTAAGAAAAAATTATAATACAAATTTTCAACATTTCAAAACCGGTCCCCAAAAAGAAGCCCGGGCCCCTTAGAGGCCGGGCCCGAGGAGAATCACCTCCCCCCCTCTCGACAGGCCTGAGAAGAGGTGACTGATTTAGGTTCTCTTCTAAAGTGGTCCGGATTTATCTATTTATTTAAGGTCATCCTGATCAGACTAGACTCTGCTCAGGATGAACTTAACATCGACGACGAGTGCCAATTCGGCTTCAGGCGGAGCAAGGGCACTGTGGAGCAGGTTGTCAGGATCGTGAATTACGTCAAGGTGCAATGCAACCTCGGGAAGAGTAACGTTATGGTGCTCGTCGATATTGAGAAAGCCTTCGATACCGTATGGATCCCGGGCCTTCTACACAAACTGAACGCACTGGACTTTCCCAAACACATAACGAAATTCATTCACACTTCCTGAGAGGTAGATCGCTACAGGTCAGGGTGAATAATAATCTATCAACGCGGCGGGACATTCGTGCGGGCGTCCCCCAGGGGGTAGGGCTTGTTACCTAAACTGTATAACCGATACGTCTCTGATTTTCCGGAGTTTCCGAATACGAAACTTGTCAAGTATGCCGACGACACGGCCATGTACGCGCACTCGCACAACGCTCAGGCGGCGAATATGCTACTGAAGGCGCACGTGGCTCGTGCCACGGCGTATTACGACAAGTGGAAGATTCACATCACCAACGAAAAGTCGGAATCGATACTCTTCACGCGTCGGTTTACTGAACACCGCATTCTAACGCCTATTTCGTTGGGGGGTCGCCAAATTCCTATTAAACGATGCGTGAAGTACCTTGGGGTTCATTTAGACAAGAGACTGGCGTACAACACACACATCAACGAGACCATACGAAAAGTCTACTCCATGTCCACGAATCTGTATCCGCTCCTGGCCAGGGGTAGCGGACTAAACAGGACCGATAAAAAATTGCTATACACGATGGTGATCAGGCCGGCCATCACATACGCGGCACCGGTGTGTTGCAGCATCCCGGCCATGACAATGAAAAAAACTCCGTGTTCTAGAACACAAATTTCTGCGCCTTATTTCTGGTTCGGGCAGAGATCTCACTCAGAGATCTGTTCGCCCGCTGTAATGACATAACTCCACTAGCGGACTATGTCCAAGAGATTTCGCAAAAGTTCTATGAATTCAAACTGGGCGATAATCCGCTAACCCACAACATAACACACATCAGACAGCATAATGCAATTCTATTTAATCTGAAACACCTATTACCATACCAGACGTTGCCTGTTTTCAGTATATCTACTTATCTACTTATCAACTTTACAATTTTAACCCCCTTCTATTAGTTTTCTGTTTGTACATTGTTTTACCCTTTTTTGTTCTTTTGTTCTCTTTTGTCCCAAAATTTACCCCTCGGCCGATAACCTTTTAAAAATTATAACTTTTAAAATCCTAACCTTTATTCTTCCTCTATTTTCCTGGAGGAAGGAAGACCACCAGAGTGGAGATTACTTCGAACGGGTTTTTTCGTTGTGTTCTGTTTTCCCGTGGCAGTAACCAAAATTATTCAGTGATCTGTGCGCGCACAGTGCGACAACTTCAACTGTAATTTTAATTAGTTTTAGGTCCTTGTGGGCAGTAAGAGAGTATCCTTGGAAGACTCCTCTTCTGAAGTCCACTCTCTATAGATATCAGATTTTTTCCAGATCGTATGGAAAATTTTAAGAACAGATCTTCGATGCATCCACGTATATTACGGTGGAATTTCGTTATTTTCATTACTATTATACTAGAACGAGATTTTATTAGACAATCTTTATTTTTTTTAATCAACACACAAGGTTAGTTCCAAATGACAATTGCCTAGATAGGTTATCTGACAATAGCCAATGGAAAAAAAAATTAAATATAACAATATTAGACAATGACACATTGTACTATAAAATGATAAGATAGAGACTAAGGCGAAACGTTTGGTAAAAACATGGTACGAGGCAGGGCAAAACAAATACCTTGACCTAAAAATTAGTCACATTAAAAAACCACAAAAAAAATTCCTAAATATTAAAAAAGTCGAAAAACCATTGCAAAAAATCTTCATACATCCTTATCAGTATCATATTTCGCAAGTAAAATGTTGATCTATCAATGGATTAAGCACGGAAAGAAAGACCTTTGACCACTAGGACATAACACGTTGCTTCTGTTTCAAACTATGTGAATACATTATCAGCAATAACGGCCTCTTCTGACCTCTGAACGTAAAAATGTCCTGATAATGACGAACAATGGTTCTGCTAACAAAGCTATTCATATCTTTTGATATAATGTAATAAGAAATAGGAATTATCGAACTTTGTTTGGCAAGTGATAACATTATAGATCAAATAATGCTTCATTTTGGATAATCTCTGAATAATTAGTATTATTACCAGGAATCGAATTCCTGAACAGTAGAAAGCAACCTCTACTACATGACTTTGATTATTAGGCATTTTTTTAGTATATACTCCTAGACTCAATAAAATTATATGTAAAAAAACTTTTTAAAAACAAGTTTTTATTATTTAGGTGCACTAATAGTACAATAAAATTATATGTAAAAAAACTTTTTAAAAACAAGTTATTATTTAGGTGCACTAATAGTACAGTAACTAGAGGTTTTAACTTCGGAATAATGTCACATTGAACGGACTTCATTTTTGGCAGTATATTAGTAAATTCTTCACAGAAAAGATTCTATATTGTGCGGCGGCTTGCTAATTTATAGGGGGTGGATGCCACCCCCTCTCAGGGGGTGGCACTTAAAAATATATATATTTATTGGAGCTGAGATTCAAATTTTAAGAAGAAAAGGTTCTATGCAATTTTTCACATAAATTGATAGTTTTTAAGTTATAACGACTTCAAAATTGCGATTTTAGCTTAAAAAAAGGTGTATATATAGTTGTAGTATATATAAGAGAAACTAAGGTATCAAAAAAAATTTTGATTTTAGCCACCCCCCATTACCACCTCCACTCCATTATTAAAGGGGATGAAAAAAAATTGTGATTTAGTGTGTGTACGAGAACCAGAAACCTCAAAATATTTTTTTACTTCATCCACCCCCCACTACCACCCCCGCCCCACTACCGATGTGGGGTATCGTTTTAAGGGTTTTTGGGGTAGAGGATTTCAAATATTATATTATTAAAGTTCCATAAATAATTATTTCCACATACAAAATTTTTTCGTTGTGAGTGACTTGGATAGAAAATCTGGATGTGGAAGTAGTGATTCCTTGGGCAGCGGTTTTTAAATACAAAATGTATACCTTTTTTTATCCCCAATAAGTATAAAAACGATTCACTCATCAATGTATTATCAAATAAATTATATGTAATGTTTAAATATTTATTTTATGAAGAACGTAATTTAATGATTGAAAAATAATCGAAGAATCGGAAAGCTGAGAAAAAAATAAGTTGAATTTAAAAAAAAAAAAAAAGGTCCATGTAGCCACTCCTGAAGCCGAGAAAAAGAGAAATAAAGCTGCCGCCGCGGTGAAACTGTCCAAGTACGCCGCTCGCAGTGAGGGGGGGGGGTCTAGCATCTAGCGTCAGTGCAAATGCCAAAGATGCAATTTTCTCGAATTTTTTCCATGGCCCATTTATATACATAAACATGGCACTTTTTGTAAGTGATAACACACTCTTAGAAATATTCAGTTAAATTTTCAAGTAAAAATAATTTCAAGTTTCGCCGTAATCGCAAAAAAACGTTAATTCTTCATATCTCGGCTCCAAAGCATCGGAGCACATTTTTTTTTAATTCGTGTTTTTTTATGACAATTGAAATGCCATTGGTTGCAATAATTTTTACGCAAAATCCACTGAGATATTTAAGCTAAGGATACACGCAGACACAAAAGTGTCTAGATCGAATATCGTCATATGTACAGAGAGCAGTGTCGCTAGATCGGACATTCGGTGTCACGACACCGCGCTCTCAATTTGATAGTTACCAATAGTAGAGTAAAATCTGGAAGTAAAGTCGCTTAGTCGCGTAGAACCAAACCAGACTTGGTGGGATTCTTTAGTAAGATAATCGTGTACACGAAATCATTTTTTACGTCATTTTTTGGTGGTCGAGACCTTTTTTATTTCGGAAAAACTCAAAAAAAATATATTTTTAATGAAATATGTTTTTTAACGTCTCCACCGCTATATCTCTGAAAATATTTGTGCTATCAAGCTATTTTTTTTTTTTAGATTAAAGTAGACACAATAGCGCTTCGAACAACGCCCCACGTGAACCCGATTTATTTTTTTTTAAGTTGGTAAAATAATAGGAAACTCAAACTTGTTATTTTCAGTAGCGTAATTTTAGGCAATCGAGAAAAAAATTTATTTATGAAAATTTGTATATACATGCTGCGTATAAATTGAAACCAATAGTTGAAAAAAGTTTTTAGGATAAAAATTTTTCAAGTTCCGTTGATAGTATTGAGTCAGCGATTTTTTTTAACGGGCCAAAGTCATATTCTTGCGCGCTCGGCTGTAGCAAGCCTGCCGACTGCAACGATCTGACGGTTCCGGTCGGGGTGTGTGTAGTAGTTTAACTTATATCAATAGGTACAAAACCAGTAGTGATCAAAAGATCTAGGGGATCAATATTATTGTTCAATATTTCATATATTGTACAGTAGTATTGATCATATGTTGTTAATATTAAGAAATTGTACAAAAAATATTAAATAGTCTCCTTTTAATAATAAAAAGACGTAGGTAGATATAAATGCCTAATCTATAAATATCAATCAGTGTTACTAACTGCCCATCTAATTAGTAAGTTTATTAGACATTTTTAAATGAATGAAAATAAAAACGTACGCATAAAATGAGTTTTATTGTTGAAATAAATTTTCTATTTGGATAGATAAATATGTAGTATGTAGTTTATGTAGGCCATACATTAATAGCATTCTAATTCGTTCATATCTGCCTCGAAATCTTTAATAATGTTGTTACAGGAACGACATTTGCACTCGTCGCAACATTTTAGGCCTTCCTTAAAACAAGCACATTTTCGATTGTCACAATTTTTATCCGAACAATGAATACTTAATGATTTTCGACAACCGCCATTTCTACGCGACTAATCTGACCAACCCTGCATACTACAGTACCTAGAGGTAAAAAATATGCAAAACTTCTGAAAAATGTCATATTGAACGGATTTCGTTCATTTTTGGCAGTATAATAGTAAACGCTTCACAGAAAAGTTTCTATATTGTGCGAAGGCTTGATAATTTATAGGGGGTGGCATCCACCCCCTCAGGGTATGGCACTTAAAAAATATATATATTTATTGGAGCTGAAGTAGAATCAAATTTTAAGAAGAAAAGGTTCTATGCAATTTTTCACATAAATTGATAGTTTTTAAGTTAAAACGACTTCAAAATTGCGATTTCAGCTAAAAAAAAGGTATTTCCAAACGGCTTTCGTCAAGTATCTCGAAAAGTATTACTTTATCGAAAAAATGTTGCAGACCAATTACAGAAACTACAAACTGGGAATTAATTATATTTTTTGTTTATTGATGTAGGATTAATAATTTCGGAGATATTTAAGTTTACATTTGGCATCCAAGTGTTCACAAGATAATTATTTAGAGTGAGAGTTAAATATCGCAGAAACTGTGACAACTACGTCAAGGGTGCTAATAGGTAGAATATTATGTTATTAATTAAGCTTTCAACTGTTTTTTAATTTGTTTCTGTAGCATAAAAAACAAAGAAGTTATGACCGAAGCAATGTGCGTTTACACATTTTTTTAATAACAACGTCGTCATTTTGTTACTGTAATTAGCCAGTAATTAAAAAAAGGAATTTCAAACACTGTTCCTCATTAATATATCGCATGACGTAGATGCTCAAATTTTTTGGTTTGTATACAGCACTTGCTTTAGAAAAAAATGCAGTTTAAACTATAAAGGTATTTTCGATCATATTTTTTTTCCTTTTCCAAATATCTCAATAAATATTAGTTTTATTGAAAAATGGGAAGATACCAAAAATAAAGCTCATAAGCTGATAATGAATTTAGCTTGTTAATTTATTTACATAGATTTAATATCGGAGATATGAAAGTTTACAAATGGCGTCCGAACGTTTATAAGACGAAAAATGCAGTTTAAATGTTAAATATTTCAGAAATTGTGACACCTACGTCACGCATGCTAAGAAATGAAATTAAGGACAACTAATTGCGATTTCAAATTATTTTTTACTCGTTCCTGTAGCATAAGAAATAAAGAAGTTATGACGGAAAAATGTGCGACTTTTTTTATATAAAAAGGTCGCCATTTTGTTAATCTAATTAGCCAGTAATTTAGAAAAATTATCTCAAATACAGTTTTTCGTTAAGATGTAGCATTACCTAGATGCTTAAATTTTTTTGCTTATTTAAAGCACTTGCTTTAGAAAAAGTATATAAACTTAAATATCTCCGAAATTATTAATCATACATCAATAAACAAAAAATATAATTAATTCCCAGTTTGTACTTTCTGTAATTGGTCTGTAACATTTTTTCGATAAAGTAATACTTTTCGAGAAACTTGACGAAAGCCGTTTGTAATACCTTTTTTTTAAGATAAAATCGCAATTTTGAAGTCGTTATAACTTGAAAACTATCAATTTTTGTGAAAAATTGAATAGAACCTTTTCTTCTTAAAATTTGATTCTATTTCAGCTCCAATAAACATATATATTTTTTAAGTGCACACCCCCTGAGAGGGGGTGGAATCCACCCCCTATAAATTAGCAAGCCCTGCACAATATAGAAACTTTTCTGTGGATAATTTACTATTATACTGCCAAAAATGAACGAAATCCTTCAATATGACATTATTCCGAAGTTAAAACCTCTAGTTACTGTAAGTAGCATGCGAGATGTATTAATTGCGTCCCAATTTCGCATTTAGCGCTGATAAAAAAAATCGCTGTTGCCAAACGGTACACTTTAGGAAAAAATATATTGTTTCAAAAACTTTTGTGATTATTAGGCTTTATTTTCTTCGCTGCATGTATGTAAATATTTTCAAAAATAAAAAAGTTTATCGATTGGTGAAGATTTCAATACATAAAATATATATTTTTAGTTTATCTGATTTTTAGAGAAATGAAAATGCGAATTGTACCCAAACCGTTTATATTGGTAAAAGCGCTACAGTGTGACCTTTAATTTGATACAAAACAAATTTCGGTACCTCTAATAGTTTTAAAGATGGAAACGAAAAAAAACAATTTTCTTTAAAAACACATTTTTTTCACTTTTTATTGATTTAAAAAGTTCCAGACCACAAAAAAATGTCGTAAAATATGATTTCATATGCCCGGTAACATACTCAAAGGAACCTAACATGTTTGACCTGGTTCTACGCCAAAAAAAAAAACGACACGATAGACTTACGAAATCGCTGCTCTACAAAGGAATAATAATAAAATGGCAGAGTCGGCTACGCGGATAAAAGAAAAAACAAAACAGTTAATAGAAATGTTAGAAGCACGTCCCGAATTATGGGAGTCAGCCTCTCAACGACTGAGACTGCAGTGCGCATTATTGTATTTTGCCTCTCTATTTTTGATTTAATTTTTTCGAGAAGAAATTCGAAATCAGAGGTAGACATCCGAAGAAAAATTTTATAGTATTCTGAGTCTTGCAACGTCACTTCAGCTAACAATTGAGAATATCCTCCCAGCTCGTTCCTCTTTGCAATCCACTCTTTAACCCAACAAGTCAGAGGTTTCCTTTCTTTTTCCGCCTTTTTACAAAACAATGAACAATCACCGCGAAACGACGTCTTCTTCTTGACATGATCAAAACCTATTTGATGTACATAAGTGTCTATACTGCAAAATAAATATTGTGTGGATACAACAGTAGAGAAGTCTAGCAACTCCAGTCTACTGAGTTGCTCTAGATATCTGTCTATGCGCAAATTAGCCTCACAATGTGAACACACTGTAGAGTAATCTAGACACAACTCGCGACATTTTAGTGTCTACGTGTATCCGTACCCCCAAATTTGTTTGTAATATTCTTTTTGATTATGTAAATGTACGTCAAATACAATGTAGTTACCGAAACAGAACTATAAAATATTAATTTGATCTTTTAATATAACAGTTTGAATTTTTGTTTATAAATTAATTGCAAAAGGGTAAAAATATATACCATTTCTCATAATATCGTTAACATACAGATTTTATATTTGTTTCTACAGTACTTCAAAGCTCGAGGATCGAAAAATTCAATTTTTTCAGTTTTTTGCCATAAAATGTTATTAACAATCAAAGATTTGTTCTTTGCGTATACCTACCTTAGGGGAGCTCGTGACGAAGAAATCGACGGGTCGAACGTTTTTCTACGACCTTTAGAAGCGAACATATAAGCAAAAAACTCAGTTGCAAAATTCATTTTATTGACAAAAAGTTAAATAACAAATAAAGCCGCCGTTTTGAGTGGTCAACACTATTTTTTTCGGATTCCTGAGGAAATTCTGTAGGGGGTAGACTAATTTCTGGCTAGTCCCAAAACTTTCCGAATAATCGTTATTTTTTAAGCTAAAATCACCGGATTATCGGTATTTGGACCTCGACTTGACATTTGCATAATAGTTCTAGTTGTAAAGCTGTGTCACGCTGTGTATGATGCATCGAAAATTGAAACAGACTTAATTTGTGACTGCTAACCTTCATCATTAAAATCTAATGGTGAATATTAATTAGGTATATTACGTCTAAAAATAAACATGGAAGAAACCTCGGAAAAATTTACTGTGGTTTTATACGAACATTAATCGCCTTTGGCAAGGAACTTAAAATATCAAAGAATTTGAGGGCCAATTATACAAAAGGAAGAAACTCTTTGACATCTGGAATTTTATTAGTATTTAAAAAAATCATACAAACATGACATCTTTACTGTTTTGAAATTACAAACTCTATCAATTAACTTTGAGAATACGACATACAGGGTGGATTATTATTTAAGTCACTTTCTTGACGGTCGCCGAAAAAAGTCAATAAGGACATTTCACATGTTATAATAATATAAACTAGTGGAAGCATTACACTCTTCGCCGATTTACTGAGCTTTTTATATAACTGTTACATATTCTATAGGATACTCTTCGCAGTTCTCTTGGAAATAATGTTAGTTTTTGAACATTCTAAATTTTGTGATACCAACTTTGCTGTGAAAAAAATAGGCATATGAAAAAAAAAATGAAAAAAAAACACCCTGTCAGGGATTCGAACACAAAACCTTTAGATTGCCGAGAAGTCCATTAACCATTAAATGCTCTTTATTAAATATTATGTATTTACAATATAACAGAATCATGTATATAGTATCTCATATAATATGTATTTACAATGGTATGGAAATTTCACAAGCGTAACAAACGCACGTTGGCGTGATGCGCCACTAGCGGACTACGTCCGAGAAATTTCTCAAAAAAATTCTACGAATTCAAACTGGGCGATAATCGGCTGACACGCAACATAACCCAAATCAGACAGCATAATGCAATACTTTTCGATACAAGACATTTTGGCCGAAAATGAACACAGATTGCAATTTATGGTCAAAATCGTGCATTAACTGTCAAGCTGTCAAAGTCAGTCGACATACGCGAAGTGCTCTCGGGAACTTCACCATTCCGAAAATCAGATTCGACCACATCCACATAGATTTGGTAGGACCATTACCTCCATCCAAAGGTAACTCTTACATTCTTACGGTGATTGAACGATTCACTAGGTGGCCGGAAGCGTACCCTCTTCGCGACATCACAGCAGAAACAGTTGCGCGTACTTTATTTCAAAACTTTGTTTGTCGATTCGGTGTTCCCTTGTCAGTAACGACTGATCAAGGAGTACAATTCGAGTCAAGATTATTTAATGAATTTGCAAAGTTTTTAGGTTTTCATAGAATACGTACAACTCCATATCACCCAGAAGGCAACTCTTTAATTGAAAGATTTCATCGCTCACTTAAAACTTCCTTGTTAACTAGAGCCAATACATCACATTGGACAGATGAATTACCCATCATTTTATTAGCATTTAGGACAACTCCCAAGGAAGATCTGCAATGTTCACCTGCTGAACTCATATATGGTCAAACCCTTCGTTTACCTGGCGAATTTTTCGTTGAATCGTATAATTCCCCAGATATTCCTTATTTCATTGACAAATTACGCATTTGTTTTAATAATTTAAAATTTGTTCCTCCAACTTCGCATGGCAATTACAAAACTTTTGTTAGTTCAGATCTTGCCTCTTGCGATTTTATTTTCGTTCGCATTGAACGTTTAAAACGTTCATTTACTCCTTTATATGAAGGACCGTTTAAAGTTTTATCTCGTTCAGATAAGTTATTTACCTTTAAGAAAGGAGACAAAGTCATAACTGTCAATATTGATAGGGTTAAACCGGCTTTTGTATTAGTTGACAGATGTGACACTTTGCCTACCCCGATTAAAAAAGTACGTTTTGCAATCGACACGTTGATTGATTGACTATTTTCTTTTTTAACGAGGGGGTGTATATAGCGACTATAGCGACTCACTCACTTCCAAAAGCGAGAAGTTTCCATGGAGTCGCTAAGAAACAAAAAGGAAAACTCGATCCATAATGGAGAAGTTTCCATGGAGTCGCTAAGAAAAATAAAAACATTCGATATAAATATAATAATATCAATATACTTAAAAATACTCAAATCACATAAAATATGAACATGTATTAAAAACAAATATAAGTATATTTACTTCCATTTTAATTTTATTTATAGCGATAACGCTATAAATTTTTCTTTTTTATCTTTTGTTCTTTTGTACCTATTTGTCCATTCAGACCAATAAATTATAAAAATCCCAACTCCTTTAAACTCTAACTTTCACTTCACCACATTTTCCTGGCAGGACGACTGCCAGGGTGGAATTGCTTCGAACGAGTTTTTTCCCGTGCCAGCAATCAAAATTTTTTAGTGCGCGCGCAAGAACGCAAGTTTCAGTGTTACATATTAATTAGTTATCTTTGGGTATTATGTAAAACGTTATTGTTAGTTTTAAGTTTTATTTCTAAACAGGAGCACTAATCCTCCAGTCGAATTACTGTTCCAGCCAAACCGGACCTGCCCCTACCCAGCCCTACATTCACCACGGCGCCTGGCGTCGTCGTTGTCTGGCTGGCTCTGGGCCAGGTTCCGGGGAGGCGCATACTTGTACATGCTTAATTGAATAATATATCTGTTTTTGCCAGACCAAGCTTTAGCCATTTGACCATGACACATCACTACAAAAATTGAATGTCTTTAATAAATATCATTCGAGTATTATATTTCAACGAATTAGATATACTATTATGAAACATAAATATTAGTAAAATGTATAAAAAAAATATATATATAGAGAATAACACGTTGCAAGATTACTATTTAAGTACAAATGACAAAAATTAAGAAAATATATTTTTTTAAATTTAAATGCTTAATATCTTTTTTATTTACTAATTGATTTTTTTAAAAAACAATAAGGTTCTTCCTCTAGCTAACGCTAACTTACTTTCCAAATTTAAATACAATCGGACTTTTCTTTCGTAAGTTATAGTGCTTACAAGAAACGTGACGGACGGACGGACGGACGGACAATTCGAAAGTTGTTCAGAATTCGTTAACTAATACAATGATATGAAATTTTTCTCTTTACGAGCGATATATCCGGTTTTAGAAATGTGCCGATCAAATGCAATATACTCTTCGTTTTTGCGAAGAGTATAAAGGGTGGACCTAGAACTTTAGGGGCCCTACGCTTTATGTATCTAAGGGTCCCGGCGTCCTAAATAATATAGGTAGATAAAAGGAAACTGTCATCTAATATGCTAAGCAACATCCAACCATTTTTCACTTTAAAAAATGTTAAAACGGACGTTTTTTTGTTTACAGTGTGTTCTACTTAAGAGCCAGCACGCTTTCTAAAACGCAAAAACAATTAAAATGACATTTTCAAACATGGTAAGTTTTTTTAAACAAAATATAAACTTTGGCTTTAAGCTTTTTGGGCAATGTTTTTATTAGTAAAATTTTCCAATAAAAAAAATGTCCAACGTGCAAGCAAGTTTATATTAATCATACAGTATCGGAAAATGTTTGTTTTGGTACGGCGAGAGCGCAGAGGCGTGTCACACTTTGCCTCTGCTAGAATACTGGTAGACGTCTTTATTGTGGGCGGTCGGTTAATAGCGCAATGCCAAACGCGGAACTTTCTGATTCTTTATATACAATTTACTAGTTACTTACTGAAAAAAAAGTCGCAATTTAACCACTATTTCACGATATCAATAGCAACAGGGAATTGCTCTCTTGAAAAACACGCTAACCACTCTTCACTTCTTTATTTAATTACATAAAAACTAACAAGAGAAAAACGTGTTATATATAGGTAGTTGACTGCACGCTTGTTAGGCGTGTAAAAAATGTAGGCATCTTTGGCGGTGCGAAGCGGCATGTTTGACGGTCAAAGGCGCCGACATGTTTTTAGTGCTTCGTAGACCTGAAGACAACTATACATTTGGAAGTGTTTATTTCAAATGTAACACAATGAAGTCTAATAAAGGGGTCTACAGACGATCCAACCAACCAACCAACCAACCAACCAACCAACCAACCAACCAACCAACCAACCAACCAACCAACCAACTAACCTTCTAGGTACACTTTGAAAATTACAATGCCAACTCGTTAAAGTGAGCTGGTCTGCTGGAATTCCAGTAATTTTCAAAGCACACCGATAATGTTGGCTTCAGCAAGTTAGGTCGTGAGTAGATCTCTTAAGAGGGATTTCTTAATCGTTTGTTCCTGCACCAAACTTAAATTCAGACCAAGGAATGATTCACAAACATTACAGTTTTTATAAAGATTACAATTTGCAAATTTCATTGTTCCTTTTGCAGATAGGGATTTGCACACACAGCAGATGCTATAAGTAAATTGACTTATCTATTAGGTCGTAGGAACAACTTTTTTTCATAAGTATATTTATTCTGTAGTCTTTAATAACACTGAAAGTAAGTGAAAGTAACATAACAAAACCGATAAAAATAAGATATTTGAAATTATTTTAGTAACATTTAAAAAATAAAAGAAACAAGATCACTGATTAGCCCAGACGACAGAGCCCCACAAAAATTTGCAAACTAAATAATTTTTTTTAATGAGTTCGTGAACGTGTATAGAATAATATTCTGTAAAAGTTTACATTTTGCTCGAATGCAGAACTTAAAAAAAAGTGAAAAAAGAATTTTTTATTCATTTTTTTCAAAATTTTGAAATTAAGTCAAAAAATTAAAAATACTGGTGGATAGACCACGTGTTTCTGAAAAAAAAAAATATGTTAATAAAATTTATCGCTAAAGCTACGGTATTCCTGGAAAAAATAGTGAAGTAACTTAGTCACTACGCGGCCAGCGCATACTATGCAACCTCTAAAAATTCTTAGCTGCTCAATCGAATAAAACAAAGCTTTTTTCTCTTTCTGGTTACAGATTTTTAACATTTTTCTTAATGAATAGGAGGATAAATAGTGAGTATGGAGGGAAAATATATACTTATGAATGCATACACAGCCACCACACATAGTCGCTGAATCGCTCGCATGAATTTTTACGTGCCTTTCCTCTATTTACTACAGGATCATATTTTTGAAAAAATGCATACATGTAAACGATTTTGTGTTTGAACATTCGAAAAGTATACATTTTTTCCGAAATGGTGATATTTTATTTTTGTCAATGGGTCAATTTCTCGACAAGCTAAGTATAGCCTGCAATATATATATATTTATCAAAAAAATCATCAAGCAAGGAAATTAAAATGATTAGAAATGTACTTTTTTTTTAATCCTCGTTATTACAACTTAATAAACCATAATAACCATGAAGCGTACATACTTTTTAACATTTCTCAATGAAGAAAGAATTTTTTTGAAGGGCTTTTATTTTTTTTAAATATTTTTTATTGCGATGATTGAGTTCGGGCGTGATAATATATACCTATAAGTATATTTTTCCCATCCATCCTTTGCTTGTATTGTTTAAAACAAGAAAGAATTAGAAAGCTATAATTTCCATCTTTTAAATGAACCAACACTCATAGAGATTGAACAAATTCTGATTTAGTGACATGTAATTCAGTGCGTCGGTGTCACAGTCATGTGTATTCAAACGCGCGCAGGCATGGATCTCGCTCCGAGTTATAACGTTACACTTGACTATTTTTTTCCGGGAAAACCGTGGCTTTAACGATAAACTTTGTTAGGACATTTTTTGTTCATAAATACGTGATCTATCCATCTGTATTTTTTTATTTTTTTCTAGCTTGATTTAATTTTATAATTTTGAAAAAATTGATGAAAAATATTTTTTTTCACCTTTTTTTTTCTGCATCCGAGCGAAATGTAAACTTTTCAGGATATTATTCTGTACACTTTCACGAACTGATTAAAAAAAAATTATTCAGTTTGTAAATACGTTCATCGACTGGGCTATGAGAATGAAACATTAAACTGAAATCCAGAATAATTATTATATATTATATTTTTCATTTAAATTATTTTCAGCGAAAGTAGTAAACAAGAGGCCCTTTTGCTCTGGGCCCCTACGCTTAAAGCGTATTATGTAACCCGCCCCTGAACCTAAGTGATGCTCACAACAATTTCGGCAATTTTTTAGTGTCAAAGTTTGAGATGGCATTTTCAATAATAATTTTCTACCTGTACAGATGATATATATGATCGTTCAAATGCAGAGATATGTATACGAAAAAATTATTTTCCATTTAATTGCGACGTACCTGTCTAGAATCGTGAGATGAATTTTTATTGCAGTTTTTTCCACCGATCTAAATATTTGTATTCATGTACTAAAATTGTAATAGCCATGACGGGCATGACAGTTCAAAAACAAAACTGGTATAATAGATACCTACATACTATCAATATCAAAGAGAAACGTGAAACTAGAAGTTTGTAGTTTGTATCATTGAATTATTTGCAATACCATGACGGTAATTATTGCATAAAATAGTACCTACTTTCCATTTTACTGTACTATTTGTTTGTCAGTTTGCAAATATTTAATTACCCAATTCCCTGAAGACGAGAACGGCAATTAATTTTCTCACTTTTTCGTCTACATTAAAAAATAATAAACAACTGAAGGTAAACATGTGAACACGCGAAAGTAATTTAACGAATAAAAATTAATCTCCGAGTTAATTATAAATATCAATATTTCCACCGGAGCAGAAATGGTATGTTGATTAATATTACAACGTATTTTACGTATAAGGCAAACAGTTTATAGACATACAGGGCGTCCAGTAATAAAACCCAGGAAATTCCCTACTGCATGTGGTAATTAATCTAGGATCCGGCATAAGAAATTAATACCCTCATCTGTTATTCAGATAAGAAATAGTTAATATAAAAGATAACAAAAACTATTTCTTATATGAATAACAGATGAGGGTATTAACTTCTTAAGCCGGATCTTGTACTATGGTGAATGATGAGTTTTAAAACAATATTATGATTGAGAGAAAAAAGGAAAAGAATACCAGCTGTGAGTATACAGAGTGACCCATTCAAAAGCGGACCACCCCTCTAAAAAATAATTTTTGGGTCGATTTGAACTATCTCTTTTTAAATGATAGATCTTAAATAACTATATTTTTTACCTAATTTAATAATGAAATTTTAATTTTTCGCATGATTTTTTTCAGTGGCAAAATAAAAAAAAAAGGTTACGATTTATCTCAAAGCTGACTACGCCACTGGATTCAGGATTCTCAAATGAGTACCTATGTAGCAGGTAGTAGTAGTAGGTAGTAGGTAGTACATACCTACCTACTGAAAGGAGCTGTTAATAAAAAATGTACTTTGTCAGCACAAGATATTAATTCACATTCACTTTAATTATTATTTTACTTCAAGTACAAGTATAGTAACAACAAAAATTTTTTTTTAAATTTTTATTGTTCAAATAGGCTTAGAATGTCATGTAATATCGAGATTTTAAATTTGAGCGAAAAAAATTTTCTGTCTGTCTGTCGGTCTGTAACTTTTTTTGTGCGCACGTTTACTCTGGAATTGTTTAAGATATTGACTTGAAATTTGATACACGTAAGTACTTTAACGGGATCTGGAACTAGATTATATTTTCATCTTATTCCGTCGAAAGGTTGGGGGATAAATAGGTAAATCAAGCAGGTAAGAGTCCATAAAATTGGTATTTAGTACATACAAGAGAAGCTAAGGTTTCAAAAAATTTTTTGGCATTACCACCCATTATTAAAGGGGATGAAAAAAAATTGTGATTTAGTGTGTGTGTACAAGAACCAAAAGCTTCTAAATATTTTTTTACTTCATCCACCACCACTACCACCCGCACCCACTACCGTGTGGGATATCGTTTTATGGGTTTTTGGGGTAGACGATTTCAAATATTATATTATTTAAATTAATTAAATTTTTTCGTTATGAGAGGCTTGGATAGAAAATCTGGATGTGGAATTAGTGATTATGTGAGTGAGTAGTGATATATTATATTTAATTAATTTATAATACGTGGCTCTTAGGGTGATGTGTTTTTTAACCCCCGACCCAAATAAGTTTGACTAGTATGTTTGTATGTCTGTTTGTTTGTTTGTCTGTCTGTCTGTCTGTGGCTTCATATCTCTTCAACGGGTGATCCGATTTTGATGAAGGTTTTAGGCCATATTAGATTTTGATGTTTGATCGCCATCTTGAATTCGCCATGTTGAACTTCTCTAGAATTTGTCCGATTGAAATAAAATTTAAAATGTGCACACAATTATGGTAGCCGAACATGATTTAGGCCTCATTTTGATTCGGTCATATGAAACTGGTACGATTAGATACATTGATCGCGGGTTTTTAAAAATTTTCAATTTTACTTGTTATCATAATGAGGTGATTTAGTCAATTCAGATGAATATTTCTCATCCTTGAATATTTCTCACAGTTCCGGGGTTGGGGTGTACGGCGTGCATATCAACATCCAGAAAATATTACTTGTTTTTTAAATTAAAAAATTCTTTAATTATTTAAATGCCTTTTGGTTGGGAAAATGAGAATCTTCACTTTATGGCACCCAAATAAGGGTTGTTTTTTAATGTGTTCCCGAGATTTTTCGTCAAAACGGGGGTGACGGATTCGTTTTCAGCACCCCAAAATTAGTAAAAAAAAGATGGCTTCCACACTTTACCACGGATGGGCCAAAAAAGCCCTTTTATTAACATTGTTCTTTCCCACAATAATGTCTATATTCGTTTGCTTCCTATATGTTATAGTTTACGAGATATTCGCCAGTGAAAATCGATAATTATTAAATGAATTAATTAGGTACCTTGAATATTTCTATCAAAGCGGTTTACCGTGGTCTGCTAATAAATCACAGTCACAAAACAGTCTTGATTTTACAACACTCGACGTATTTACTAACGTAATATTTTGTCGAAATCTAAACATTTCCCTAAGTATACAATGTGACTCACTTATAAATTTTTTATTTTGTTCCCGATTTCAATCAAATTTCACTCGAGTATAGAACAAGGGCGGATTTACGGATTTACAAACATAACGGATTTTGTTATTTAATTACTTAATGTATTTTACTAAGTTTGAATTAAAATTCTTACTGTTTTTAATATGTTGTTTTCCAAATATGATTTCGTTTTTATATTTTATGTATGTTTCATTCAATAAACTGTATTTATCTACTCTTATTAGGTTATATACTAATTAATGAACTGCTTTTGAACAATTAATAATATCCATAAACAAATAGCGTGAGTTATAATGAGTGAGTTATTATAAATCACTAGGTACAGAGCCAATCACCTTCATCTTCATGCCTAGCCTGTCCAATCGACGTAACGCGCGACACGAAGGTGTGGCTCCGAGTGTGGCTCTGTCCGAGAGAAATTCTTTTCTGATACGGTGAAATAGAACGGTCTATTATTATTGAAACACCTCTTTGCAGAGGCTGTGAACAAGAAGATGAGACGGTTCAACATGTACTCTGTGACTGTTCAGCCGTCTCATCAATCAGAGAATCCATCTTGGGAGTAGCCAATGTAAGGGAGATGCCCCTAGGCAACATCACCACCTATTTCGAAAGATTAGGTTGGTTGAAGGCCTAGGCGAGTGTCTGCCTAGAGGGAGGATGTACAAGGGGTCCAATGGGGCCTAAGTGCTGTGGTTTTTGACCACCCTCCTGCTAATTCCATACTCCATATTATTGACGGGAGAAAGCAGGTGATTTATCATGTTTAAATAGTTTCGACGTTTTCAAATCAAGTTGTAAGTAATAATTGTGCCAAAAATGATGAATTCGGTTAGTGACTAATATGTACACCACCAGAAAGAAGAAAAGTAGTTAATGATACAATACATAATTTATTACCCGAAAAATCGCAGAACAAATATAAAAGTGTGTAGGTACAAAAATTAAATTTTACAGTTAATTTTATTAATAAACAAACTCAGTAATTTAAACAAAATTTTCTCAATTTAATATTTATTGTTATAATCGTAGATAAAGTATAGTATTCAACTTGCGGTAATGGTAATAACTCACTTGATGAATTACAAACTTCATCTGCGTGAGTTATTACCTACATTACCGCTCGTTGAATAATATGCTATTACTTTTCATAATAAATTTGTAGTTTCTCTCATTTTAAATAATGTATTGAAAACTATTTTCCCAAAATTCTGCAATTTAAAAATACCTGAAAACCTACATTTACGGAGAACAAATTAGTAAAAAATATATCTACTCGTCTACTCCTACTACTTTAAAAAATAATAAAATAAACGCTTGATAAAAAAAATGCGGGGAGTTTATAATGACAGAAAGCTTAATCCGCCCTTGGTATAGAACAAATTAGGATCTACTTGTGACCAGAAAAACATTCGCCTGCTACAAGGGCAAAGCCACCTGCGGTACCAGAATATGCGGAAAAAAATAAAAACATTTTGAATAACCTATTCAAAATTCTAAAAAAATGCATCGGATCGGCGCCAAACACATGTCCGGAATGTGTTTCGTAGGTTCTCAAAAAAATGCTCGAAATTCCTCAAAAATGAAATTTTTATATACCGAATCCAGGATTTGCGAAACAAAGAAATCAAAATAATTTTCATGCATATTGAGGGAGCTAATTTCCATTTAATCGCAGATTCTATATGGTAGGTATCAAGTTTATGATAAACTACAAAAATTCTAAACATTTTCTTTTAATTTGACATTTCGAAAAATTTCCTGTGCTCGCGATAATCGAGCAGCTGATAACCCATCCGGATAATCCAAGAGAATAGTTAAAAATTCGAATGAATCTGACTGATGGAACCTGATGGAAACTCGAATATTTATTTAAAAATTTAGCTATACTCCTTTTTATGGTATCGCTGTATTTTACATTCAAAAGATTGGCGGAGAGGCAGTTGTAGGGTACATACTTACTACATATAAGTATATATGTTTTCATAACTATGGTTATCATAATAACAAAAATGAATTAACAACAAAAAATTATATTTTAAATTGAATATAATCCTTTCGAAACCCTTTTATTAATATTTTATTTAATAGCCGTAATGGCTATACAGTCTTTTGCCTTTTACTCCTCTTAAAGATATTTCCCTTTTCAACGCCCCAGCAGAAATCAGCTATCATATTTATATTCCACCTTCCTAGATATCGACTCTCCATTTTCTTGATATCCTAACGGAATCGTTCTCCCTGCATTGGCTATAATCCCCAAGTTTTCTGGAAAATAGTCTACATGTGAATCTAAGAAATGCAGCTAAATTCATTAGGCAACCCAACTGTTCAAAATTTTTAATCATTTCCGCTACTATTTTTTTGTAATTTGGACTTCCTAGAAAATTCTCCACTATATTTTTGAAACTGAGCGACGCAGCTTTTTCAGTTTTGTTCCTTTTTGTGGCAAAAATTTCGTATCTTAACATCTCTATGATTTCTGGTCCATTAAAAATTCCTTCCTTAAATTTCGCACCCGAAATGTTTGGAAATATTTGTTGAATATGCTTGAAGCAATCGCCATCTTTATTCAAACCTTTAACGTATTGCTTTACAACAAGGCCCAACTTTATATGAAGAGATGGGAGAAGAACGTTTCGGGGATTAAACAAGCTTTTGGTCGGTCCTTCAAAAGACCTTTTTCCACCTTTCATATTTTGGGCCTTGTAAAATATTTACGTTAAGTAAGGATTTACATAAAGTTGGGGATTGTTTCCAACATACATAACTAATACTTCCAAACATTTCAGATGCGAAATTGAAGGAGGCAATTTTTTATGGACCAAAAATCAAAAAGATGTTTAGAAACGAAAATAGATAAAATTGAAAGAGCTGCCTGGATCAGTTTCAAAAATGTAGTGGAGAATTTTCTAGGAAATAATAAGGGTGAACATTACAAAGCAATAGTACGAAGGCGTAGAAGGGCCACATGAAATTTTTTTTTTCTTAAGTCAGAATTCTGACTTTTATCTCAGAATTCTGACTTAGAACTCAGAATTCTGACTTTTGTCTCAGAATTCTGACTTTTATCTCAAAATTCTGACGTTTATTTCAGAATTCTGACTTGAAACTCAGAATTCTGACGTAAAACTCAGAATTCTGACTTTTATCTCAAAATTCCGACTTAAAACTCAGAATACTGACTTTAAACTCAGAATTCTGACTTTTATCTCAGAATCCTGATTTAAAACACACTTGATAACAGCACTGATAAAAATGGATTCTGGAGGGGGCTGGAACCTTCAGTTTATCAACCACAACTTTTAGGCAACCCAAAGAATACAATTGCATCAAACGAATAGGAATGTTTCGATACCACAAAGCTATCAATATTTGCATTGCTACCGGCAACGAAAGAATATTTCCCAGTATCGATCCTACCAATTGTTTTTTCTATCAGATGACCACCCTGTATATTTTTCTTATTAAAGTTATATTAGAGAGTTTCACCTGACAATGGTAGCAAATCATCATAAATATTATTTTCCACTGTTCTTATTTTTTAAAGTGACCACCCTATTATGTTTCAAGACAAGTAGTCAGATTTTTCCTTCATAATTATGTCATCTGCAGTCTAAATATTATTTCCACAATAGTTTCTTAATTATCTTTTAGAATGACCACTCGGTATATTTTTCAGATTTTTCCTCCTTGACAGTTGTGTTAACTACATATGCGATATGTTATCGTCCTCCTTCAGATTTTTTCATATTTTTTTTAGGTTGACTAGGATATATTTCCATTACAAATATACAGGGTGAACTTCTAAGAAAAATAACTAAAGAAAAAATGTGAGAGAAGACAGTAATGTTAGGCATGTAGTTAACACAACTTACAAGGAGGAAAAATATGAAAAATATACAGGGTGGTGGCTCTGTAAAAAAAAATGAAAAAAATATGATGGAGGACAATAATATTTCGCATGCAGTTAACGCAACTGTCAAGGGAAAAGGAAAAAATGAAAATATACACCCTAAAAAATGGTGAAAAACTGTAATAGAGGGTAATAATATTTCGCATGTCGTTATTAACACAACAGTCAAAAGAAAAATATGAGGTGGTCACCTTAAAATAAGTAACGAAAAAATATAATGGAGGACAATAATATTTTACATGAAGTTAACGCAACTGTCAAGGAGAAAAATGAAAATATACAGGGTGTCATCATAAAAAATAATGAAAACATGTGACGGAAGGTAATAATATTTCACATGTTATTAACACAACCGTCAAAGGAAAAATATGAATAAAATACACAGGATGAAGTGGTGAAAAAATGTGATGGAGGACAATAATACTTTGCATGGAGAGAACAGAACTGCCAAAAAAAATATTTAAAGAAGGGTGGTCAATCTAAAAGAGATATGAAAAAAACTGAAGGAGGACGATAACATATCGCATATGTAGTTAACACAACTCTCAAGGAGGAAAAATATACAGGGTGGTCATTCTAAAAGATAATTAAGAAACTATTGTGGAAATAATATTTAGAGTGCAGTTGACATAATTATTAAGGGAAAACCTGACTACTTGTCTTGAAATATATAGGGTGGTCACTTTAAAAAATAAGACCAGAGGAAAATGATATTATGATATGTAGTTGCTACTATTGTCAGGTAAATCTTTGATAATTTTAATAAGAAAAATATACAGGGTGGTCATCTGATAGAAAAAACAATTGATGGGATCGATACTTTTCCTCCGATACGATGCTGGGCAATATTGATATCGATAAATTTCTTTCGTTGCCGGTAGCAATGCAAATATCAATAGCTTTGTGGTATCGAAACATTCCTATTGGTTTGATGCAATTGTATTCTTTGGGTTGCCTAAAAGTTGTGGTTGATGAACTGAGAAGGTTCCAGCCCCATCCAGAATCCATTTTTATCAGTGCTGTTATCAAGTGTGTTTTAAGTCAAAATTCTGAGATAAAAGTCATAATTCTGAGTTTTAAGTCAGAATTCTGAGATAAAAGTCAGAATTTTGAGATAAAAGTCAGAATTCTGAGATAAAAGTCAGAATTCTGAGATAAAAGTCAGAATTTTGAGATAAGTCAGAATTCTGAGATAAAAGTCAGAATTCTGAGATAAAAGTCAGAATTTTGAGATAAAAGTCAGAATTCTGAGATAAGAGTCAGAATTCCGAGATAAAAGTCAGAATTCTGACTTAAGAAAATTTTTTTTTTCGTGTGGCCCTTCTACGCCTTCGTACAATAGTGGCGGAAATGGTTGAAAATTATGAAGAGTTGGACTGTCTAATGAATTTAAGGTTGGATTTCTTCAATTCACATGTATATTACCTTCCGGTAGCGAAGAACAAGCAAAACGTACTCTTCGCCAGTTTACTAAACTTTTTATATAATTGTTACACATTCTATAGGATACTCTTCGCAGTTTTTTATAAATAATATTAGTTTTAGACATTTTTAATTTTAGTAATAGTACGAACTTAGTTGGTGAAAGACTCAGTGTAAAATAAAGTAAAAATAAAAAAAAAAGTATACTATACCCCATGTGGGTTTCGAACCTGGGACCCTTGGATCCCAAGTCAAACGCGTAAGAACAACCTAACTCGTAAAAAATATAAAAAATGTAAATTTTCACAAAAACATAAAAATCAAAAAAAATTATTCTCAAATTTAAATCATTAATAACATTTTTATTTACTGATCGATTTTGTTCAAAAACAATAGAGTTCTTCCCCTAGCTAACATTAACTTACTGTTCAAATTTCAGTACAATCGGATTTTTCCTTCTCGAGTTATCGTGCTTACAAGAAACGTGACGGATGGTCGGACGGACGGACGGACAGACGGACATTTTGAAAGTTGTTCAGAATTCGTTCACTAACACAATGATGTGAAAATTTTTTGTCTGCGAGCGATATTTACGGTTTTAGAAATGTGTCGATCAAATGCAATATACTCTTTGTTTTCGTATTTGCGAAGAGTATAACAAGCTAAAAACATATTCTTCGCCAATTTACTCAGCATTTTATATATAATTGTTACACATTCTATAGGATACTCTTCGCAGTTTTCTTGTAAATAATGTTAGTTTTTGGACATCCTAAATTTTGTGATACCATCTTTGTTGTGAAAAAAATTATATGAAAAAAAAAATGAAAAAAAAAATCCAACCTGTGTGGGATTCGAACACGGGACCTTTGGATTGCAACACAAAGCAAAAAATCAAACAATACTTCATTTAAATTAAATTATAAATGTGTCTTCCTGAAACTGTCCCGGAGCCAGTCAGACATACACGGCGCGGAGCGCCGTGGTGAGTGTAAGGCTGGGCGGGGCAGGTCCGGTTTGACTAAACAATAGTTAGGGAGGAGGTTAGAGCTCCTGTTTAAAAGGTATAAACTTAAAACTAACAATAACTTTTAAAAAACATGATATATGAAAATATCTAAAAATTACGAAAGCGTAGAAAGGCCATGCTATTTATATATTTTTTCTAACTCGAAATTCACAACTGTATCTCGGAATTCACAATTATAAGTCAGAATTCACAATTGTATCTCGAAATTCACAATTGTTAAGTCGGAATTCACAATTGATAAGTCGGAATTCATGGGAATGAAATAGTTCTACAAGTACTCGGATACCATACTCGATGTACGTTTCGTCAACCATGTTGGCACCATCTGGACGTGATTAAAACTGAAGTAAATTTAAGAATTCATTTTACTTATACCAAACTAATGGCAACGAATTCAACCAATCAACCAACTGTATTTACACTCTGCCTCGACTCGACTTTGCAAACCACCACCTACTAACTAATAAAACGGAATATTTGGAATAAAGCCTTTGTCACTGTTCATACTCTTTTTGCAATTTCTATGATTTCTAATGCATTTTGCTGTCTTTAATTCATTACATTTCTAATTAACCTCCGGTTATTCATCATATAGGGAAATTGAATCAAACGAAAAGTCCGGGATTTATGGAAATCAGCTGTACGGGTTATAATTTGAAAAATGTTGGACTAGCGAAAAGTCCTAGTATACTAGATTCAAGGAGTATATTATGACCCATCTTAAACATGGAAAAACTGAATAATTTAATGTTGCCCATCCCAGCATAACAATCATGGAATAGAGCTCAAACACTTAAGGTTAATTCGGAAGAGAATAAATAATAGGCAATTAGATACATCTGAAAACTTCAAAACTGCAAAATGTAAAAACAGTATAAATACTGATAAAGACCTTATCCCAAATAGCCCGCTTTATTGGTTAGTAGATCTTGTACTGGTTCGTAGGTTGCCTTAAACCATGATATCAATTTAATACAAATACAGTTTAATTTAAACTAGTTTTAATCATCTGCAGATGATGCCAATATGGTTGGCGAGACGCACATCGAGTATAGCATTCGAATATTTGTAGAACTAATTCCATTGAAGAGATCCACTCACATTATTTATACTGACTTTGTATGGTTCGAATTTATTAAGAACAAAAGTAACCCGCATCCGTCCGAGTCTGTTTTGCGTTGCCGAGAGCCAAAAGCTCGAAACCGACGCAAATACTCTGAACACCTGCCGAAGCGGCAAGACTCCTTTAATTTAAACAGAGTTCCCTTCACCAGCAATTGTTGCAAGCACACTGCGTTTCTAGTAATGATGGTAATATCATCCAGAACGTACATCCCGATCATAGAATTAAGAAACCAAATACGACAAAATTGCATATTTTATCTATCGTTCCTTTATATTATTAGTTCTTTAGTAATTCCGACTTAACAATTGTGAATTCCGAGATACAGTTGTGAATTCCGAGATACAATTGTGAATTCCGAGATCCAATTGTGAATTCCGAGATGCAATTGTGAATTCTGACTTACAGTTGTGAATTCCGAGTTACAATTGTGAATTCCGAGTTTTAAAAAAATATATTAACTGCATGGCCTTTCTACGCTTTCGTAAAAAATAACTAAAATAGCACAATAAAATTATCGATTTCGCGCACAACACGAGCGCGAACACTTTGAAATTTTGGTTGCTGGTACGGGAAAACAAAACTCAACGAAAAAACCCGTTCGACGCAATTCCACCCTGGTGGTCTTCCTGCCAGGAAAATGTGGTGAAATGAAAGTTAAGGATTAAAAGAGTTAGGATTATAAATTTATCGGCCTAAATGGAATTTGGAGACAAAAATGGACAAAAGAACAGAAATGGATGAACGAGAACAAAATAAACAAACAGAGAGGGAATAGAAAAATATTAAAGATGTAAGTAGAGAAAGGACAAAGTTTAGGATAGTGATAAATTGTAGTAGTGAAAAGTTTGGCTAAGGGAGTTGCCGGAAAATAGGCAACGTCGGGTATGGTAGGGGGTGTCCGAGGGGGGTGTCTTATATCGAAAAGTATGGCATTATGCTGTCTAATTCGGGTTATGTTGCGGGTAAGCGGACTATCGCCCAGTTTGAATTGATAGAATTTCTGGGAGATTTCTTGGACGTAGTCCGCTAGTGGGATTATGTCGTGACATTGTGCGTATAAATCTCTGAGGGAGGTGTACCTGTCTGAACCAAATTTATGCGCCTCAGAGATGAGGCGCATAAATTTGTGTTCTAACACTTTAAGTTTTCTCATTGTCGTGGCCGGTATGCTGCACCACACCGGCGCCGCGTATGTGATTGCCGGCCTGATCACCATTGTGTACAACAGTTTTTTATTTTGTCGGTTAAGTCCGCTACCCCTGGCCAGGAGCGGGTACAGGCCAGTGTTACCAACCAGTAGATTTTAAATACCCGCAAAATCACAAAGAAAAAACCCGCATTACCCGCCAACTATATGAAATTACCCACTAAAATACCCACACTGGAAAAACAGATAGGCATTGCATTTTTTTTTTTTTTTGGTTTTTTGTGGCTTGGTTTGGTGCTAAAAATTTTCACTGGTTTAATAGTGATGCTCGTACGAAGGAATGGGAAGACGATAAAACAATATAAATACATAATTTAATGGGTACTTTTTAAATAAATATAAAACGCAACATAAACTATTAAAAAAATAACAGAACTCTGACACAGCACCAGCCAGTGAGCTCTATACATAATAGCTGTTTTCTTTCATGCCGAACGAACTGATTGCAGTCACTAAGCACCCAATCAAATCGAGGTATTTTTGAAATCCTCAATCTCTATTGGTTGCTTACTGATTGTGTTCACTTTGAACGAGCACGAAATAAAATAGCCAATGGAGTGAACTCGAACAATAGTGGAAAGGTTCTGTGTCTCCCTCGCACTTGTTAAAATATGTATTGGGCAGCAGAGACAGAAAACCTGCGGATGCGAGCTTTACCCCCTTTGCGAGCACACTCCAGTAAGTATGTATAGAGCTCACTGGTGCCAGATCTCAAAATACCCGCATTTTACCCACATGAAGCCATTACCCACCAAAATACCCACACATCACTAAAATCCCCGCAATTCGGGTAAATACCCACCAATTGGTAACACTGGTACAGACTCCTGGACATGAAGTAGACCTTACGTATAGTCTCGTTAAGGTTCTTTTTCATAGTCGCGAAATTCGCTACTTTTAAGCGAAATGTTATAAAAACTAATTCAAATATATTCGCGGCGGGAAATCTTAACTTTATTGCGGCGAGAAGCTTGGAGATTCATAAATGAAAAAAAGATGGATGTTGATCAAAGGTATTAAAAAATTATTCTTATTCCTTATATATAAAGCTGTGCATATGTTATATATTTGGCATTTACGCCACAAAAAAAGAGTGAAAGTGTATAAGAAAAAGGCATTTTGAGTGAGAAAAATATTTTTGCAAAGAAAAGGAACAATTTAATAATAGAAATGCGTGAGTGATACATCCAAATATCTAAATTATATGAGAATGACTTCATGTCAATTTGAAATGCTTTTGCAAAAAGTGGGACTAAAATATATCACAAAAAAAGGACAAAATTCAAGTTGTTAGGTTAGAATGTTAGATTTTATCGCGAAAAAGTTGAAAATAGTTCAACTTTTTTGCGACATCGCAAATGCGTTAAAGCGAATTTCGCATTGTGTGAGTATGGGACAAAATAAAAAATATGTTAAAAACCGAAATTCGCTAAAAACTTGCGAATTTCGCGACTATGAAAAAGAGCCTTTAATGTGGGTGTTAAACGTCTTTAACCGCTGCGCCACCACATACTGCTACGAAAATTGATTGTCTATGATATACCTATATCTTTCGACAATCATACATATTTCAACTCGTACTTCTATGAAATATATATTAGAGAAATTCATAAACATTTTAGTACAAGCGAAAAAAATTAAGAGAATATATTTTTTTTAAATTAAATAATAACTTTTTTATTTACCGATCGATCTTCTTCAAAAACAATAGGGTTCTTCCTTTAGCTACCACTAACTTACTTTCTAAATTTCAATACAATCGGACTTTTCTTTCTTAAGTTATCGTGCTTACAAAAAACGTGACGGACGAACAAACGGACGGACGGACGGACAGACGGACATTTTGAAAGTTGTTCAGAATTCGTTCACTAACACAATGATATGAAAATTTTTTCTCTCCGAGCGATATTTACGATTTTAGAAATGTACCGATTAAATACAATAATATACTCTTCGTTTTTGCGAAGAGTATAATAAAGAGAGTGATTCTATCAGGATATCAAGGAAATGGAACGTAGATATCAAGAAAGGTGAGATATAAATATGATGATTGATTTCTGTTGGACGTTAAAAAGAAAAGTGGTTTCAAGAGACTCTCTCTGTGTCGAAAAGAGAGAGTATCCTTTCTATTCTTTCTCAAAATTTTGAAATTTTGGAAGCGTACAGCATACATCTTCAAAAATAAATTTTTGAGATTTATTTCACTCATCGGATCTTTTTATACATTACTTCAAGAGTAAAATGTGAAAAACACAGGTTTTTATCTTAAAATTTTTAGAAATGGTACAGCTTTTACCGACTTCATCGCAAATCTCATTTATGTTCTACGTTTCGCCGCGTTCCATTTTCGTGCGTTAAACAAAGAAATCTGGAGCCTACATTTTTGATCGTACAAAAAAACTTCATATACATTTTTGAAGTGAAATTTCCCATGGTGCAATTAGTTTTTCAAAGAAAAAAAATATTTCAAGGACTACTGTTGGTAACTTTGGGATGTTGTTCCTGACATGTTCAGAGATGTATTCTCAAAAGTTGCCGCTTCTCGGAATTTTTCCGAAGTGAAAATCTCTACTGACTCCACTAATATATTATATTTGTGAGAGTCGACGTTGTTTGCGAGGCGGAAAATACTTATAAAATTTTATAACATCGTTTTTCTTTTTTTCTATAAAACAAAAATCGTAAACCAAAGAAAAATCCACATAGGCTTTTCTAAATCAAAAACCCACACATTTTACCAACCGGATTTTTAATGGTAGGTTTTTGTGCCAGGTTTCCTCGACGGCCCCCCCATATGTATTTTTTAAAGGTATTCTTATATTCTCTATTTTTATCCGAATTTTTATCTATCAGCTTGTGTTAATAATGATATATAGGTATCTGTTTATAAGATTAAGGAGATTATCTATACTGGGTATATTTTGTGCCGTACGTATGCTGTATAAAAAAAAATATATAGGTGCGTTCAAAGTTAAATTTTCAATCAATTATCGAGTTTGTTGATTGGACAATGAGTAAATTTTATTACAAACATCTTAATTTAGTAGCGCCAGCAGGTATTTCTTTTCGTTTTTTAACATTACTCTTAATAGTCTTAACACAAAAGTGTGTACTTTATGTTGCTACCTATATTACCTTACGTAAATCATTAATTATTCACATAAAAACATGACTAGCAACACAAAATGTGCAAAAATAACATACCAGTAAATTAGAATATTAGAGATAGGTAGGTACTTACTTTTTCCTTGCCGCACGGTGTATGTCAAATTGGAAAACGCCAAATCTACCTTTGGTCTCTGGGGCAGATGGGTTAATTTCTTGGGTGGCGAAGGTACAATTTGCACTTTTACATCCGGAGACCTGATTTGTAACAAAAAACCGTCAGTTGCCATTTTTAACAAATCGTAAACAAGTGCAACACAAATAACATAAAAACAATTAAATCACTAGTTTGTCGGACAAAGACATCTGTCACACGCGGCTATTTCGCTCAAAACACACAACATGCACCACCGACGAACCAAAACACAATGGAAAGATATGAAAATGACACTAATCATCTGGCTCGAGGTACGAGGACAACAAAGGCAACGCAAGGCAAGGCCTACTCAACTTCGTTCAAACAAACTTTAGACTTTCAACTATTCGTCGGAGATTTGACATCGCTGAGCGCTGGTTGGCTTTATCTGCATCCGCGTATTTCAAATTTATATTATGAGGACTTTGAACTGGTACTGGTACTTCATCAGTGCTAATTGTGACGAATATTTATTTTAGTTTATTAATTACCGAACCAGAGCAGCACAAAGTTAGAATATTAATCAATTTAATTACTGAAATATGAAAATTAAAATTAAAGTTTATTTTAAATTTTATATGTACGGAGGTGTCTGCTGTATATCTACAAATATTTTGTATGATAATAAATTAACCCAAAAGAAGCAAAAAAGTCTTATACAATTTTTGCTTTATTCCAACGGCTTTGCTTAAACTAATTATTTTCTAAAAATACGATATTACCAGGCGGCCAGACAGTATACTGGGTGTCCAAAAAGTCTGGAAACGATCAAATATCTCGAGAAATCCACATTGAATCCAAAAAAGAAAAAATGCGCCCTTAATAATTTTAAAAGGGCTATCCAATGATACCATCAAACGCGACCCTCCACCCCCACCCCTTGGAGTGGGGCGGGGGGCAACTTTAAAATCTTAATTTTTTATTGCAGAATTCGATTCTATAGCAAAAATTACGTCAAGTTTGTCTGAAACGTTTTTTTCGATTCGTGACAGATGACGCTGTATTCGCAAAAATATTTCTTTTCGTAATTTCTAACCAATTCTACGGAAGAATGAAAAATAATAAAGTACGAGTTCATTTTCTTGAAAAAGCCATTCAATATGGTGTTAAATTTAATAGTAACCTCCCTCCCTCCCTTCCCCCTCCACCACCACCAAGGAAGTGGTGGGCAACATTAAAATCTTAAACGGAACCCCATATTTTTTATTGGCGGATGTAGAGTCTGGTGAACAAACAATTCAATTTCATTGAAAAAAAAAAAAATCTTACTCCACATTTAAGATTTTAAAGTTGTCCCCCGCCCCACCCCAAAGGGTGGGGGTAGAGGGTCGCGTTTGGTATAATTTGATAGCGCTTTTAAAATCATTAAGGACGTGTTTTTTTCGTTTTTCAATACAATATGTATTTCTCGAGATTTTTACCGTTTCCAGACTTTTTATATAAATGTATATAAATATTTTCGGAGAAGTTATAATTTCATATAGCAATGTCTAAGGTAAATTAAGCAAAAATTGGAAAAAAAAATTTTTATTCTCAAATAAAAACGATTCATAACAATATTTCTTTACAAACTAATTCAGGGTCGGTTTTAAGCAGTTTTTAAGGGAGGGGTGGGAAATTGTTATAATGCCGAATGACTTGTCCTTTGCTCCTTTATTTTCTTTATATATGATTAGTTGCGTCAAGATAGATATTTTCTAAGAAGTTTTCTGGCAAAGCATTAATGGGCCTATTTTTTTTTTTTTGTAAATTGTTTATTGAAGTCTAAGGAACATTGGTAAAAAGAAAAAAACAGGCCGCTGGGACTTTTTAATTTTGTTATTAATAAACAGGCAATTTTAAGCACTAAACAAATTCTTTAAAGTTAATTTGCTATCTCGGAAACTACTTGAGAAAACCGATTGAAAATGTATACTTGGGAGATTTTGGGGTTGTTGATTATAATTTTGAAAATTGGAAAAGTCAAGATGGCTAACCCAAAATGGCGGCTATGAAGCATTAAAATGAAATTTTCTGTCTTAAGTATACATTTTTGAGAAAAAATACAAAAGTAAGGAAGTGTTTAGAATGCCATTTTGCACCTAAATATACGATTTATCAATTGGGAGTTAACCTTAGTTTTTTGAAATAAAGTAACCATTTTTTAAAATATTCGGGAAAATCACTCAAAAATTTTTTTAGTAAAAATATTTTAAATAGATGTAATTTAATTACCCGTTACTGAATGATTATTAAAAAAATTTTCCAATTTATTATTACTTACTTACTTATAATAAAGTTGGAATACAGTTAATAGTACAGTAACTAGAGGTTTTAACTTCGGAATAATGTCATATTATATATATATTCGGAATAATGTCATATTGAACGGATCTCGTTCATTGCAGATGTGCAGAAATGTGCAGATAAGCAAGCCCTTAATACAATAAAAGATGATATTGTCATAAAAATGGGAAAAGATTATGAAGTTCAAGAACCAAGTAGAAAAAATCCTAATATAATAATTGTTGGAGTTGGAGAAGAAGAATTAAATGCAGAAAGAGAACATTTGTTGGCAAAAATAATCAGACAAAATAAGATACCCATAGAAGATAATAATAAGTTTGAGTTAGTATATACAACCAAAGTAAGACGAGGAAGTTTTAATATCATCATTGAAACTGACCCTAAAACATTCAAATTCTTAATTTCAAAAGAGGAAAATGAGGTGCATGTAGGATGGAGAAACTGTAGGATCTATGAACATATGAGAATTAGGAGGTGTTTTAAATGCGGAGGATATAACCATTTTTTAAGTGAGTGCAAAGAAAAACGTAGCTGTGTTTCTTGCTCTGGTGAACATGAAAGTAGTGAGTGTCGATCAAATTTTAAAAAATGTATAAACTGCATAAGAGCCAATGAAAGGTATAATCTTAATCTAGATATCAATCATGCTGCCTTTGACCGAGAATGTAAGTGTTATTTAAAAATAGTGGAATCTGTAAAGAGAAAAACAGAGTATGAACAATAGCAAATACAGAACCATAACAAACTACTACTATCTTGTATAAATGCGCAAAGTTATTACAAACACAAAGATGAAATATCTGAATATGCGATTAAATATCTACCATCTTTGTTGTGTATTACGGAAACTTGTATAACAGAGGACTTTTTAGATAGTGAAATAACACTAGAGGGATATAAAGTAGTTCGTTGCGACTCAACAAGCCGTTTTACAGGGGGCGTTCAAATACATGTCAAAGATGGGCTAAAATTTAGGAACATTGAATCTTTCAGACAACAAAAGGAGTTCTGGTTAGTGTCATTGAATGTTATTATAGATAAAATTACTTATTGGGTAATAGCTGTTTATCGTTCACCTAGTGGAAATGCTTATGACTTTGTTAATAACTTTTTTAATTGGTTTGAAGTAAATTTGGTAAAAAATTGTAATTATAATATACTAGTAGTAGGAGATTTTAACATCAACTGGAAAGACAACAATGCGATAAAAAGAAATTTAAGCAATATGTTTGAAAATATTGGCTTTAAACAGTTCGTGACGGAATATACTAGGGTGACGGATATTAGTAAAACTACAATAGATTTAGTGTTTGGAAATCATGCAAATATAAATGTAACTGTGGATCATAATTATATAATATCCGATCATTCCATTGTACATGTTTACACAGATAATATCGTTAATAGTTTTCAGGTCAAATTAACAAGAGGTAAATTAGATTATACTAAATTATCAAATTTATTGGTTGAAAAAGACTGGAGATATAGTAGTACGAATATAAATGAAGTAACTGATACCTTTTTTGATAATTTAATAATAACATTAGATACAGTTTCACCCCTAAAAGAAACCAGAATAAAGTTAAATAATAAATGGATGAATGACGACTGTAGAGAGGCTATCAAAAACAAAAATAACGCATATAAAAAATATAAATGGACTGGAAATAATGAGGACTGGGTAGAGTATAAAAAATGTCGGAATTTAGTAACGAGAACTATAGATAATTCAAAACAAATTTTTTATCATGATACGATAGACAAAAACAAAAATAATTCAAAATTAATGTGGTCTAATTTAAAAGACATATTGGGATGCAAAAAGCAAAAAATAGGCGGAATTGTTTGTGATGAGGCATACTACCATAGACCAAGTGACATTACCAAAGTGTTAAATAATTATTATATTGAGAGTATTGAAACAATTGTATCTAACATTGATAACAATATTAATGATGAAGCTTTATTAACAAACACCATACCACTATGCTCCTCTACTTTTACTGTATTTAAACAAGTATCAATAAAGGAATTGAAAGAAATTATCTTTAGTCAAAGTAAAAACGGTAGCATAGATGAGATAGATTTAAAATTAATTAAAGAACTCTTTCATGTCATAGGATATCCCTTAAGGAATTTAATTAACCTTAGTTTAGAAAAAGGTATCGTTCCTGATAGATTTAAAACATCCATTATTATTCCAGTTCCAAAAGTACCTAATACAAACTTAGCACAAGAGATGCGCCCTATCAATATGTTACCATTCTGTGAAAAACTATTAGAACTTGTAGTATATAATCAAATATTAGAATATGTAAAATGCAACGATCTGCTTTGTACATATCAGTCAGGATTCAGGGACAAACACTCTTGCGAGACAGCGTTACAGTCTGTAATATCTGATTGGAAAGAGGATATAAATCATGGACTTGGTATATGTGCGGTCTTCATAGACCTAAAGAGAGCTTTTGAGACAATTGATCGACATACTCTAATTCTAAAATTAAAAAGGTATGGATTTTCTGGCACAACTTTAATGTGGTTGGAAAGTTACTTATCATTTAGATGCCAAAAAACTAAATATGAGGAACAATATTCTGAAAGCCGCTATAACAACAATGGAGTCCCGCAAGGGAGTGTCCTTGGTCCCCTGTTATTTATTCTGTATATTAATGATTTAGGTAAAGTTTTAATAAATTGTAAAATACATCTCTTTGCAGATGACACCCTAATCTATTTTAGTCATAAAAACTATGAAACTTTGATTGCAACGGTTAATGAAGATTTAAAGAGGCTTACTGACAAATTTAATGTAAACAGGCTAAAAATAAATGAAACAAAATCAAAGTGTATGTTTATAGGATCCGATTGGGCATATAAACATTTTTGTGATTTACAAATAAAAGTAAAAATTGGAAATAAAGACTTGGATTTTCAAGATGAAATTAAATACCTGGGGTTGTTAATAGATAGGAATTTAAAATTTAAGAATCATGTGGATTATATTTCTAAGAAAATTGGTAAAAAAATAGGATACTTTTATAGAATTAGTGGACACATTTCCATAAACACAAAAGTAACATTATACAACAGCATTATTTTGCCCCATTTTACTTACTGTTCATCAGTTATATATGTATCCCAAGTAAATTGTTACAGACTGCAGATTCTACAAAATAAAGCAATGCGTATAATTTTGGGTGCAAATCGATATACAAGCATTAATATAATGTTGGAAGTGTTAGGCTGGCTGGATATAAAAAAGAATATGTATATTCAAACAATGTTATTTGTTTATAAAACACTGAATAAGAAGATGCCTGAATATTTATCCTCAAGGGTAGTGAGTGTAAATGAAGTCCATAACTACAATACTAGAAACAAAGACAACTGTTACGTAAATAGAACAACTAAAACTCTCACTTACAATAGTTTGTTTCATAAAGGTATCATTGAGTATAACTCTTTACCCAATGACCTGAAGACTATTAATAGTATTGGTTTATTCAAATCGAAACTTATTAAGTACGTGAAAGAAAATATGTAAATGTAAGCATATAGGTATATTTTGTTAAGTATGTCTGTTAAAAATAGGAGTTGTTAGAATATGCGTATTTGTATATAATTGTAATTTATGTACTAACTTAGTGCCTATATTATGTCTACTGTAATGTATTATCTTTAGATAAATAAAATACTATTCATTCATTCATTTTTGGCAGTATAATAGTAAATGCTTCACAGAAAAGTTTCTATATTGTGCGGGGGCTTGCTAATTTATAGGGGGTGGATGCCACCCCCTCTCAGGGGATGGCATTTAAAAAATATAAATTTTTATTGGAGCTGAAGTATAATCAAATTTTTAGAAGAAAAGGTTCTATGCAATGTTTCACATAAATTGATAGTTTTTAAGACTTCAAAATTGCGATTTTAGCTTTAAAATAAAATTATATAAAAAAAGTATTTTTAAGAAAAAGCTGTTATCTGAAAAAACTACTAAAAAGTAAAAATAATTTTTTTTAAATTCATACACATGGAAACCAAAAACTTTGGCGATCATATAGTGATATTGCATAGTTACTTTGCTCAATTGATCACCCTCAAAGCTTTTGGTTTTCATGTGTATGAATTTAAAAAAAAAATTTTTACTTTTTAGTAGCTTTTTAAGATAAAAGCTTTTTCTTAAAAATACTTTTTTTATATATATTTAATTTTTTACTTTTTAGTCCATTTATTTTACAAACAGACAGACAAAACCATTTCATTTGCCACCGCCATTCACCTCTCCCCTCTCCCGTCTTCTCACCCCTCTAACACTACTTCCCACTTCTTCCCTCTCTCCACCTCTTTCCACCCTATTCCCACCTTTTAATTATTCCCACCCTATTCCCACCTTTTCCCAACCCTTCCCACCTCTTCAGGGGGGTTATGACTAAAAAGCGGATCCGCCATCTTGGGACGTCCGCCATATTGGATTTAGACCGATAATGGCTATACTATGTTGCATTGTCACCGGACTTATACACGTGTGCCAAATTTCAAAGCTCTAGCTTAATTAGAACTAGTCGAAATCCAGCTTGCAAAATTTGACCTAAACCAACAAACAAACATACAAACATTGCAAGTTAAATAAAAGCTTTTAAAAAGGTATTTCCAAACGGCTTTCGTCAAGTATCTCGAAAAGTATTACCTTATAGGAAAAATGTTACAGACCAATTACAGAAAGTACAAACTGGGAATTAATTATATTTACTTCCCACATCCAGTGGTAGTAACGACAAAAATTTTTTTTTTAATTTTTATTGTTCATATAGGTTTAGAATGTCATGAAACGTCGAGATTTCAAGTTTAAGCGAAAAAAAAATTTCTGTCTGTCGGTCTGTAACTTTTTTTGTGCGCACGTTTACTCTGGAACCGTTTGAGATATTGACTTGAGATTTGGTACACATATGTACTTTAACGAGATCTAGAACTAGATTATATTTTCATCTTGTTCCGTCGAAGGGTTGGGGGGTAAATTGGGGTAAATTAGGAGGAAATAGGTAAATCAAGCAGGTAAGAGTTCATAATATTGATATTTAGTATAGACAAGAGAAGCTAAGGTCTCAAAAAAAATGTTGGCATTAGCCACCCTCATTACCACCCCCACCCCATTATTAAAGGGGATGAAAAAAAAAAGTGATTTAGTGTGTGTACAAGAACCAGAAACCTCAAACTATTTTTATTTTATCCGTAGGCGTCACAGTTTCTAAAATATTTAACTCTCACTCTAAATAATTATCTTACGAACACTGGATGCCAAATATAAATTTAAATATCTCCTAAATTATTAATCCTACATCAATAGGTAAACAAAAAATAGAATTTATGTAGTTTATAGTTTCTTTAATAGGTCTCTAACATTTTTTCGATAAAGCAATACTTTTCGACATACTTGACGAAAGCCGTTTGGAAATACCTTTTTTTAAGCTAAAATCGCAATTTCGAAGTCGTTATAACTTAAAAACTATCAATTTATGTGAAAAATTGTATAGAACCTTGTCTTCTTAAAATTTGATTATTTTTCAGCTCAAATAAATATACATATTTTTTAAGTGCCACCCTTAAGAAGGTGGCATCCACCCCCTATAAATTAGCAAGCCCCGCACAATATAGAAACTTTTCTGTGAAGCATTTACTATCATACTGCCAAAAATGAACGAAATCCGTTCAATATGACATTATTCCGAAGTTTTACATACTTTTTACCTCTACGTACTGCACTATACTATAACAAGGCACGTGTCTTTTGTACTTCAAATACTTTTAGATAGGTGTTTTGTAAATAATTTCATTCTATGCTGTTTATTTTCTTGTATAATCAGAATGTAGGTTCTCAGAACACAAGGGCGGATCTGGACCTTGAGCTTCTTGGGGGGTAACACTGAACCCAAAATTTGTTGATGAGCACGGGGGGGAGAAATCCGAAAGTTTCTGGGGAGGGGGTAGTTACCCCGTTAAAAAAAATTTCTTCCCAAAATTAACAAAAATCATAACATTTTAAAACAAAAGTTGATGGTTTACAGAATCTTGGGGGGGTAATTACCTCGTTACCCCCCCCCCCATCATAAATCCGCGCTTGTCAGAAAAATTCGAAGATTAGAAATTGATATTTTAATAGACAGATTTTCATATTTGATTAGTCATCAATCTCTACATCTCTAGTTTTCCTAAATCCTAAAAAAGTGTTTTCATTTAACTTTTGTAACAAAAAATTATTTATTTGCTTTTCTCTATAATTTAACAAAAGAAATTGGAATTTTTAGTATTTGTATTGATCAGTTTTTATCATAATCAGAGCCCTGCGGGGACACGCCCCCCCCCCCCCCCCCCTTAGCTCCGCCATTGGGTTGTGTCCCCCTATTAATTTATTCTGGATCCGCCACTGGTTATAACCATAACAGAAAATAAACTAATAAGTATAAAATTTTAATGTTCATAACATTTCTTCTGCCTCTGGTCCAGTTTGACCAAAAAACATGAAAGAAAAAATAACGTTTGCGTTTTCTCAACTAGTGCTTCATCCTGAACAACATCTCACAAAGAAATGCATCCGAAAACTTGTCCATACTCGTGCGCAGATACGTGCTGCTTATTATGCGAGGAATGCCGAAATTGCTTCTTCAAATTCACATTCACGTGCACATTCATTCTCAGAAAACTTCCAAACAGCAACAAACGCCACGCAGAGTAATAATTGTTGTAATGTGATATTGACTGTAAAAATACTAATATAAATGCTTACACCTACCTAAAATTATTATTCAAGAAAATCGTATTAATATCCATATTTGCAGCACTCACTCGCGATAATCGCGACGAACTGAAGAAATTTAACTCTCTCTCTCAGGCAAGGCAAAATCTTAAGTTTGTTTAAGAAATTTTATTATTGCGATGACCTATTTGCGTTAAACTATGATCATGTCACTGTTTTTTCATGTTTATGCTATACGACTAAGTGATAAAGGCATGGAAATGTTTGGTATTTATTTTCTTTAATCATCATTTTATTAATTTAGGTTCTTATTGCACAGAACCGTACCTACTCTAAAGAGTATAGCAGGGTAAGCATGGGTATGCTGCCCTCCGCACCAATCTGGTTGAGGCTTTGGGCACAAGTTGATAGTATAGTGTTGGATGAAATTTCCCAAAATATTATTTTTGGAAAACAATTTTTAGGGAAGTTATAGGCAGGGCTGACGACAGGGGGGGCAGGCGGGGCTGCAGCCCCGGGGCCCGGCATCGTCACTTTTAATTACTTTTTTTATTGATTGTATTTCAAATGAAATATTATGTGTATTGAAAATTAGTATTTTTGATGTGTCCCAGACGAGGGGGCCCGCCAAATTGATTTTACCCCGGGGCCCATACCGGCTCTCCACGGGCCTGGTTATAGGGGTAAAAACAAAAATGGAAAAACAAATTTTTCTCAAGAACGGATAAACCGATTTTCATGAAAAAGATATTTGTCATGGTTTTTGACGGCACAAACGTAGACAAAAAATATTGAGTCCATTTGTCGGAAAGAAGTGAAAAAAATGTTAAAAAAAAAAAAAATTTTTAGGGGATATTCTCGAGGCACTAGTACCATCATTTTCATTCAAATAAATGTCTATATGCCCCTTTAAAACATACCCAATTTGCAAAGCGATCGGAAGACGTATTCAAAATTGATAATCACGGGCGTACTGCGGGCGGGACTATATCTTACCACGGTCACTGGCGGTCTGCAAAATCCTGTTCTTAATACTTCAAAATCCTATCCTTAATACTGATCTGCACACATAATAAAACTGATTATTAATATTTCAAATTTTGATGATTATGGAAAATAATAGTAATTATATGACGTTGTGATTGTTGGTTTTAATTAACTGCAATGTTATCGTCCACTTACATATACAGGGTGTTTCAGATAAAAGTCCTCAGGTCATTATCTCGTAAAATAATAAAGATACTTAAAATTTGTAAATCGCGGATAATTGACAAAAGAAAAAGTCTTAAATAACTGCAGTTAGAATTGTTCCTTCGCAGTGCACAGAGATGGCGCTGCGGTGAGAAATTATTTTTCGATGGCTGGAACCTTGAAACACAATTCATATGATTAATGAATAAATTGTGAATAACTTTGACTATATAAAAAATTTTGTAAATACCAGCCGTTTTGGAGATACATGAATTTTTTTCTCCATTTTTTTGTCTCTGTAAATTTTGAAAACTTCTGTAACTTTTCTGTTTATCATTTTAGAACACCAATATTACTTAGAACTTTTATCTTATAATATTTCATACTTCTTATATTACTACATATTTTGACATTTTTTACTAATTTCAAATTTTAAAAATTAGTTGCATTTGAAAAATTCTGAAAAATATAAAAATTTTCAAAATTTGTAACATTATAAGAAGTATGGAATATAATAGGATAAAGGTTCAAAATAATTGGTGTTCTAAAATGATAAACAAACGAGTTACAGAAGTTTTCAAAATTTACACAGACCAAACAAATGGAGAAAAAAATGCATGTAGCTCCAAAACGGTTGGTATTTACAAAATTTTTTACGTAGTCAAAACTATTCACAATTTATTCATTAATCGTATGAATCGTGTTCAAGGTTCCAGCCATCGAAAAATATTTTTTCACCGCAGCACAGTGTGTCATTTGCAACTTCTAGGTGGACAAAATTCTACAAATTTCTAAATGAGCTTGAAATAGTTGTTGGAAGACCGAAAAAATAGTGAAAAAATTCTAGGCATTAAGGGGGTGGTTTTTGAGGGTTGAAAAATAAATTTGCTTCTAGGGTGACGAAACTCTGTGAGTGTGATAATATATCTGTGAATGTATCAAAAAATTGTTAAAAAATTATAAATAGTAGAGGGGTTGTTTTTGAGGGGTTGAAAGATAAATATTATTTTAAAATTCTGAAACCTTGAGGACATGATAATATTATATCCGCGAATTCGCTAAAAATAGTAAAAAAAAAATCTAAGCAATAAAGGGTTGGATTTGAAAGGAATGAAAAATAAAACTTTAAAAACTATGTAAGAAAGTTTCAAAAAAATTTTGTTGTCAATGCTTTAATTTTTTAACATCACTTCGCATCACATCACACATCATTTTTTGACTCTGGCTTTCCAGGGTTATTATCTTCATATTTTAATTTTTCATAAAGTTCTTTTTTTAACACAGTAAGAAGTATCCCTGTAAAAACACAAATATCTCTTTAAAGCGCAACTGGCCGAATATAAATGTTACATACATAAAAGCTATAAGAATTAAATAATAAAATAAAATGAAAAACATAACATACAAAAATGTACAAAAGTATTGGCATTCTAATGAAATTCATACTTCGAATACATTCCACCCATTTCTTAACGCAAGTTTGATCTGATGTTATTGTTAAATAACCCCTCTTTCATAATTTTTTAACTATTTTTGATATATTCACAGATATCATATTATCATACTCACAGAGTTTCGGCATTCTAGAAGCAAATTTATTTTTCAAAAACCACCTCCTTAATGCCTAGAATTTTTTCACTATTTTCCCGGTCTTCTAGCAACTATTTTAAGCTCATTTAGAAATTTGTGGAATTTTTGTCCACAATTGCAAATGGCCCATTGTGGCGACGTTTCTTTGTTTTGAATAATAAGTCCTTGAAATCCTTTCGAGGTCTTCCTGCAGAAGCAGCGTCTTGAGATGAAGAAGAAGGTTGCGACACGGTAGTACGCACGTGGAATTGGATGTCTTCGTCTTCCAACCAGCTTTTATTCTTAGTCAAAGAACGCTCCTTTGACTTTCCTACAGCAACCCATTTAGCAGCAAATTTCGACGAATAGCTGGCCAACTTCATTTTGATTTCTCTTTGGGAATCCTCTGCGCCTTAAGGCACCAGGTTCGTGGTTCGGCGAATCACGCGCCGTGTAACAGCGCCTTTACTCTTCACTGTGGAATACTAGACATAAACAATTCTTGGAATCGGATGTTTGTAGGTGTTGTTTACATTAGTTAATCACCCATTACCGAGAATCTGGAAATGACTTTTGTCCATCTATGTAGATTGTTCAGATGAAACACTGTGCGCAGCGCCATCTCTGTGCACTGCGAAGAAACAATTCTAACTGCAGTTATTTAAGACCTTTTTTGGTGTCAATTATCCGTGATTTACAAATTTTAAGTATCTTTATTATTTTACGAGATAATGACCAGGGGACTTTTAGCTGAAACGCCCTGTATAGGGGAAATTTGAAATTTTATTCTGATCATTGCTGATCGAACTGGGGAGAGCATGTTCACTAAAATTAATATCTGTAAGTATTGGATTCGGTGATTACGAGTCTCATGTTAGAATTTTCTAAAACGAGATGGTGGGGACTGATGAAACCCTAAAAAAAAATTAAAAATTGTGACTAAAATTAATCTCTTGAAATTGATATAAACGATGTTATTATCGTTTATATCAATTTGGGTACTGAGTTTAGGGGCCCGTCAGAGATTTTGGCAATTTTTTTTTCAAATTTCTGCCCCTTCCCCCCCACTCATCAATTATTAAGCGCGGGGGGGCGTTGGCTTCCGAGGGGCCCGCTAGTGAATTTGGTACCGGGGCCCATGATTTTATGCGGGGGACCTGGCCGCGCATAAGGGTATTTGACGGTGAAAGTTGATCAAAAGTCGAAAATCTCAAACTTGATTTCACAAAGCATGCACGAGCAGGTTGTCTGGGAGCCCAGTCGGAATTCTATTGTTTCACGTTTTGTTACCTGCTACACTCTCGTGTAAAAGAACTTTCATTTTAAATTTTAGAAAATTTTGTGTGCGATTGCAGAATTTTCTGTTCTGGATTCTAATATAAAAGGTATGTACCGTTTAAAAATTCGTTTTTTTAAGTCAGTAATTGCTTTGATTACTTCATTATTAATTTAAACACAAACTAATTAAAAATTTAAAAAAATATATTATAATATAATTAGAAAGAAGTTTTTTAACTAACTTCCAAAGTTTTCCAAGGCACAATTTTGATTTGTTTTTGAAATAAGATATATGTAGAACTGGCTCCAAACGAAAAGAGTTCCCAAAACATCCAACTTTTTTTAATCAAATATCAAATTTCTATGATTTTTAGTAAATGTTTTTCTTTTCAGAATCGATTAAGATGTCGAAGATGGTCAGTAGACAACAGATATTCGACCTAATAAAACAATCTCCAGCTGGCCAAATTTCAGAAAAGAACAACACAAAATAAATAGAAAAAATAAAATTATATTTCTTATCTACATTATCTTTGAATATAATAATGTCTTTCAATATTATAAATAATAACTGAAATAAGTTAAGAAAGGCATTAAGAATGAAAAAACAAAGATAAATAATTTTGATCAACTTTCACCGTCAAATACCCCTGTGTGTGCCGCCCAGTTAACTGAAATTTATTATCTAATATTGATGTTGAAGTGTGTAAGTTGTATTTTGCATAATACCTAAATAATATTCTCGAATAATTTCCCGTTGGAAAAAATTTTTTCACCGATTTTTCATAAAATGAGCCTATTGTTAGTTAACAAATTTTTTAGAATTTGCGTTTGTATTTCAAGTCGGATAATTGTTAAAGAAAAGCTACTAAAATTATTTCACTTCGTGGAGACCTTATGTCAACTATACTTTATGGGATTATAACATTACGATGTTTTTAATTGTTATAGTCTATTAGTTATTAATTATAAGAAAAAACTAAAAAAATAAAAAAAATAAATTTTTTTTTTAATTAATTTTAATTATTATTACTCTTTTTATATTCAAAAGTACTATAAGATCACATAAATTTTAAATTTTCATTGCTAATTGTTTAAACAAATTTTATAAACAAATAGTTAAGTTACGTATTTTTGGAAATTTTTCTAATTGTCTGTCACATTTTTCCTTTTTTCAATATTTAAACAACTTATTAAGAAAAAATTTTATTCTTAAAATTTATTATTTGCAATTCTCTACAAGGTGGAAAAATTAAAAAAAAAATTTGTTGTTAATTTATTTGTTTATTTAATAAACAATTTGTTATTAATAATCGCCGAATGTGTTTATATTTTTTATTAGATAGAAAAAAAAATAGTAATAAAAACAACCGTATACATAAACATGTCAAAAAAAAAATTAAATTTAAAATTCTATAAAAAATATTAAAAAATTTTTTTCACATGTTTATGTATACAGTTGTTTTGTTATTATTTTTTTCTATCTAAAAAAAATATAAACACATTCGGCGATTGTTGATAACAAATTGTTTATTAAATAAACAAATAAATTAACAACAAAAAAAGTTTTTCATTTTTCCACCTTGTAGAGAATTGCAAATAATATATTTTAAGAATAAAATTTTTTCTTAATAATTTGTTGAAATATCGAAAAAAAAAAAGAAAAAAATTATTATAGACATTTTTTTTTCTTTTAATCATAATATTTTATAACCAATAAAATGGCAAAAAAAAAATTTTCAAAAATACGTAATTTATCTATTTGTTTATAAAACTGGTTTAAACAATTAGCAATGAAAATTTAAAGTTTATGTGATCTTATAGTACTTTTGAATATGAAAACAGTAATAATAATTAGAATTAATTTTTTAGTTTTTTGTTAGGTTAAATAATTAATAACTAATAGACTATAATAATTAAAAACATCGCAATGTTATAATCCCATAAAGTCTCCACGAAGCGAAATAATTTTAGTGGCTTTTGTTTAACAATTATCCGACTTGAAATATAAATGCAAATTCTAAAAAAAATTGTTAATTAACAATAGGCTCACTTTATGAAAAATCGGTGAAAATTTTTTTTACAACGGGATATTAAGTGTCTAAATAATACTATAATTTTTTTAAATTTTTAACACAAAAAAAAATTTTTACTTATTACGGCCGGTTTCAGAGCATCGTAACGGCTTAGTGTTCGCCGCGCGGAGCTCTATTTTCAACATTAAATTAAAATTATTAATAACAGATAGAGTTTCGGGAGTCGGGACGTTTTTATTGGAAATTTCTTCCTCTTTAAGAATCCTTCTTTAAAATTTCTTAAATACTAATAGTTTTCGAGTTATTTACAAAAACAAATCTCGTTTTTTTTTTCAATCTTCATTTGTTTATAACTTTTGCAATTGTTTATGTGCGGGTTTGAAAATATCGAACATTTTTCTAGACGTCATTCCGAATCCAATGGCCCTCACTCATATTTTTACGAACTTTATCAAGAATTAACACGGCTTTGAACTTGTGAACTAGTCTAGTATATACTTATTGCTCCTCGTAGAAACAAAATATAAGTACTGGTTAGGATTGACTGAAAGAGTTAATGGAACTATATCCCTGCATAATTTATGCATATTATTATTTATTATTGTCATTTTTACTGTTGGTACCTGCGTCGAGTTGGGTGCAAAATCTTGTAAAAAAAGATGAATAAGGAATCACATAGTCATCCTTCCAATTATTATTAGCATTTCTGTTGCTGGTACCTACCTGTCTCTCCTCGAGTTGGGTGCAAAATCTTATAAAAAGGATTAACAATGGTTCAAATTAAATCATCTAACCATTTATATATTAAGTATATTGGTGTATACAGTATAGGTTTAGTTGTTAACAGAAATTCCAACGAATAAGTGTCTAAAATATGACGGTCATTAAGGCTTTTAGTTACTTTTTTCTGTGTTTTTGTGTAGTTCCGTCGACTGTAGAAATTAGTTTATCTCGTAAGTGTACTTTTTTAAGTTTTGCGTAAAATAATATGGCAGTAACTTGCATAAATATATCATTGTTGGCACTGGATATGACGAATAGGTATATATATAGGAGACTATAATTATTTTTTTGTAATGTTTAAAAAAAAATGTCAGATTGTCTAAATTCAGTATTTTATTATTTCACATAGGTAGGTATAATGATACAAAGAAGCATGTATTTTTTTTAACCACTGTTATCAGAAAAAAAAAACAAATAAAGAAATGTAATATTTTGGTAAATTTTCTTTAATGTCTTTCTTATTGTCCCCATGTGTACTTCTAGATCTGTCCTGGATTTTTTAATAATGTAGAGATTTCTGTAGCGAATTTTCCGTAACCTGCTATCCTATGATTTTGTTTGAAAAATTCTTAAGTCACGTCAGAAATTATGCTGGCAAGTCTTAAACGGATCTCGACTATAATGATGCTGATTTCTTCTCTAATACGATATATCATTTAACTCATTCAAAGTGACAGGAATATCGTATATTATATTGACACGTATATTTAGGTGTTTCAAGTGGACTAAAGTCTGGTGACTAAGCTGGCCTCTTAATGTTCCCATGATTTTGTCAGGAAATAAGCTCTCACCTTTTCTAGAAACGCCTTAGCCTTGTGTACACTGTACAGTGCCCTCATACTGTTGAATATCTTGGTCTCATCTCTAAACCCTCCAAATTATCAGGACGATTTTAATAGACCTAGCTCTTGAGATGAGCCCATATACAAAATAATCCAGTAGACTTAGATCCGGAGACCTATAGTTGCCCATTCAATAGATTCCGTTCTACCTATCCATCTGCCAGCAAATACCTATATCTATCAGGTAGGTAAAATCTATCAGGTAGGCTCAAATTGTGTTAGTCACCGAATTCTGACTAACTTTCAAAATATCCATCCGGCCATCTGTCTGTCAGTCAGTATTTCTTGTAAACTTAACAACTTAAACACGAAAGTTCCGATTATTTTGATACTTGATTTAAGATTCTTCAAAAATAAAAATACTGACAAGCGTTTCGTCCACCAAGCTGGTATCATCAAGAGATGATTAATTGTGCCTAGAAGTTATGCCTATAGAAATTACTTATTTTCAAAAAACAGCGTCCTGTGGACAATTATATATAAACTTCAATAAACCTCCCAGGTAGTGGGCTGATATCTTTATTAGGTGATTATTGAACAATGTCGTACGACGAATAAATTACGTTATGCTTTTGACGAAATTTTGACGTCCGTTTTTTACGTCATTGTATGTACATGTACAGGGTGGACCAAATTAGATGGGATTTGAGGTTTTCTGTAAAACAATGGCAGATAGACAAAAACTAGAGCTCGATTTTCGAGAAACAAACAATGGCGCAAAGCGCGATCGTCTATCTTTTTCGACTACCGAACTACAGAGCGTTTTTGGAAAATTGGCATTTTTGGATGACCTCTATATCTTAATTACGAAGTGTCGAATCGAAAATCAAGTAACACTTTTGGGCACTTTTTTGAGTAGAAGCCGTTGTTGCATAAAAAAAATGTCAGATTATCTAAGATGCATGCCTCAGTTTTTGATATATAGACATAATTTGTATTTTTTTAAATAGAACACCCTGTAAATTATTTCATTATTCGATCACAACTTAAATTAAAAAAAAGTGGTTAATTTTCGAAAAATTTAATATATTTATGAGGAGGCCATGTAAAACTATTAACAACAACACTTCTTTGATGATTGATTGATTTACCAGCGTGCGGTAGGCATTGCTGCCACTCCCAGGGTTATACAGCTGGGCCTGCTATGTCCACGCTGAGTTGGACTAAGGTCATGCTTGTTGCCAGCAGCGAGAGCCACATGGCGCATGGTAAAGGAACATGGAATGGGAGGTGTAGGTATTTATGAGATGCGTTACCGCATTGTGTCGTGAGGGAGCGTTTAAGCTCTCTTTTTTGTGTTTTTGGTTCTGGGCATCTGCCTCTTCTGAATCTTCGTGTGAAATATGTGCTGTGTCTTGATATGGAGTGTTTATGCTCCTCTTTTTGTGTTTCTGCTCCTTCAAATCTTCTTTTGCTGAGTCTTCTGATTCCTCGGTTTCCGATGCTGGGTTGGATTTGGGTCATGCTTATTGTCAGCAGCAAGAGCCACATGACGCATGTTTTTTCCTCGCTTTTCTTTCCTAGTTTTTTTTATCCTCTCGATTGTTGTTTTCCACGTGTAACATGGTCTCCCTATTTTTAGTTTGCTGCTGTTCAGTGTTAGCGCTTTCTTCTGCTGTCCTTTTTGCTTTAACTTTCTTGATCCTTGCCCTTATCTCTCTGCTTACCAGGGTATGGTCTATTTGTGTGATTGAGCTTCCATTACTCCAGGTGTCAATGCAGGTTTGACTTTTGGCTCCATGTATTTCTTATTGTTAAGTCAAACATGTGTGCTAGGTTTTTCAGCACGTTTCCATTTTCGTTAGGCCATGTGTGGAGTATATGTGCATTGAAGTCTCCTAATGTATAATGGACATTTTTCTTGATTTTTCATAGCGTTAGTGTGTGCCGGTTTTCTTTTTCTAATTGATGGCTTAGCGCTCCATATAGACAGTCCTCTCTTCGGTTATTACTGATTTCTTTCTCCTCTTTGCCGCCTGGCACGATTTCACTGCACTATATATACCATTATTTACTGCGTTAGAGGGGAAGCACTGTGTAAAGTTTTGGTTTGTATACTAATTAAACACTAACTAATATTTCTTATCAATTACTGAAAATGTTCCGAGATATGTATTATTTCACAAACACATCCACTTATACTTTTTTTAACTATATTTTTTACACGTTGTCACTATTTAACTTTTATAAACTTTTATGGGTATCCATTGGTGACAGAGCATTATAAAGCAGGTCTGGTCGCCTCGACAGCAAGATGACAAGTCCAATGTGTTGTCGCATTGTATTCGTTATTTAATGTTTATGCTCCTCTTTTTGTGTTTCTATTTCTACAAATTTTCTTCTTCTCCTTCTGAGATTTCTGATGCCTCGGTTTCTGGTTCTGGTAGGGTATATCGCTGCGATTTCTTTGTGGAGTTCATTTTTTCCACTCGCTTTCTTTTCCAGTATGCTTGGTCGCTTCTCAGTTTGTTCATGATCCTCTTAGTTGTTGCTTTCCACGTGTAACCCGGTTTCCCCATTTTTTTCTTTTTTCGTTTCTTCTGGTTTCTTGAGTCAGTTGCATGAATACCCTTCCTGCTGTCTTGTCTGATTGATCTTGATCATTTTGTATGATTGCCGTGGCTATGTTTTCGTTTATATTTTCCGTCCTTATTTCGATGGAGCTCTCTCGTCTGGTTACCTATGCAACTCCCCTACTGGTCTTTTCATAGTGTTGGCGTGTGCCGGGGTTGTTATGTTTTCTCCTTCTAACTGATGGCTTAGTGCTCGATATTTGTACCAGTAGCTGATGTGTCTTCGTTGTTACGTTTTGTAGTGGATACATTATTTTTGTGTTCTCTGCAGAGTTATTATTTCTTGCTTACTTTTTGCGTATTCTTACGGACCTAAACGTTTTTAATAAAATTCCTTAACCTTACCAGAGCCGTACCAGATGTGAAGTGTAGACAGTCAGTATGTTCTTATAGCATGCATGAGATTTTTTAAATTTTAATGGCACTGAAACCAAGCTAATAATGGGCAACAATTTTATCCAAGTTTTTATTATTTTTGAATTGATTTAATTTGGCGCGGTGTACTCTGTTACTCTAATGGTACGCCTCTGGTAGTATTTGCTGGAAGAGAATTGTTTATTAACTTATTTCTAATTTATTGCATTTCAGGTCTGTTTATGAAATTCTTTAAGTTGTCTATGAGTACTTAAGACATAAATATTTTAAGAGTAAAGTGGACTTATCTTGATTGATTTATGGCTTTTCCTTCCTTCGGGTCGGCTACCTACTCGATATTTTTCGACTGTTTTCACTTTTTTACGCTGCACTGAAAGATTTAATCACTCGTATTAATTAAATATTAGCACTTATCACTTAATTGTTGCTATTCGGACACTACCACCGCATGCACGATTTTTGACTTCACAACGAATGTACTTTTGACCTATTTGGGCCAGCTTATTACCGGTTTTTCTTCCGATTTAAAAGGAACGTTATTTAATAGGCGTCTATTCACCGTAACGTCTCTGGAGGGACTCAACTATTAACAACAACACTTCTTATAATATAAAATAATTTTACGAAAAATGGGAAAAACTATACTACAATAAATGTTCGAATTGTCTTCCATTGACATCTATGCATTTTTAACCTCAAAACCAAAAGTTGGCAGGGATTATATCAGGAGATCTAGCTGGCCACAAAATACAAAATAGGACCATTATTTCTTAAAAATTAAACAATATCTAAACTACTTTGTTGTTTATTAATGTCCAGTTAATTAGTTGTCAATTTTAGACATTGGTAAACTAGTCCTGAGTGTTATCGATATAGATACCAATCCAATCCTCCTCAAATTGAGCATTTAAATAATTTCGTGTTTCATTTGACATATGACCTGGGGCGCTACCGTGTTGGTAAATTAATCTTTGAAATTGCCTTACAGGCATATTGTCTGCAAAGGGCTCTATTTCTTGTCGTAGAATTGTTCCTTCAAATCCTGGCACTTCATTGCACTGACACAAAAACCACTGGCAAAAATCGAGACGCCTTTGAAAGTCGTTTGGGTATAGATGATGACTAATCTTAATTTTGTAGGGTTTGAATTTATTTTTTTAAGCACCCCAACGCAGTTGTTTTTGGGATTCCTAAATTTTCCTATATTTTGCGAGACGATATATTAGGAGGTTTTACAAATGATTCAAACTCTTTTAAATTTTATTGTAGCCTTTTGAATATTTTTATGTCTGGCTGTCTCTTTTCTGGATATCTAAAAATATTGTTTAGGTCGCGCTTTTGGCACAAAGTTGTGCTGTCTATAACTTACCTATTAAAATAAAACTCAGAAGCTAAATTTGAATCTTCTCCGCATTCTATAAAACACTTAATCATATCATTTCTAAATTAAACCATTTTTAACAATGCTCACTCACAATTAACTCACAAATTAGTTTTTGACATTTACGATTATTTCGATTTTCTTTGTTTTACTATGACTTTTTCAATAAATATTAGAAATACGATAAATATGCATAGATCGAATTGTAGTTTAGTTTTTCCTATTTTTGGCAAAATTATTTTATATTATAAAAAGTTTTGTTAATAGTTCTCCAAGGCCTCCTCACAAATATATTAAATTTTTCGAAAATTAACCACTTGATAAATATGTCATGATATGTCGTTGGATAGCTAATTTAAGTTGTGGTCGAGTAATGAAATAATTTACAGGGTGTTCCTTTTAAAAAACATAAGTTATGTCTATATCTCGGAAACTGAGGCATGCATAATTTTCTTCTTATCACCAACGGATTCCACTCAGAAAAGTGTCTTAAAAATGTGTTACTCAATTTTCGATTTGACACTTGGTAATTGAGATATCATCCAAAAACGCTCTGTACCTCGGTAGTCGAAAAAGAAGACGATCGCGGTTTGCGCCATTGTTTGTTTCTCGAAAATAGAGCTCAGTGCACCTATATTGATTTTTGTCTATCTGCCATAGTTTTAAAGAAAACTCCAAATCCAATCTAATTTGGTCCACCCTGCACGCCATTTTTTTCATTTGGATGATTTTATGCATTGTCACATGTCACATAGTTTTTAAAATTATTTCTAGATGGCACCGCATATAAACCATTGACCATAATCAGTCACTCCTTGTCTTATAATATTCTAACGAATTTATATAAACATTAAACACTTTGAAATGAAAAGTTCAAATTTCATATTGTATGAATAGTACGATTTGCACACGGAATTTACCATTATAAGGGCGATCATGTAAATCATGTAAATCAAATACATTTCTACATTTGTCAGGTTAAAGTTCATTATTCTGCAACTGGGAGACTGGGCCGAGATGGTTCTGGTATAAAAACCAGTGTGTGGTAGCGTAGCCTATCATACCTACGATATACATTCATGTAACACATCATACATCGGAAAATGGGGAGCTTCTAGAGCTCTTAAAAAATTGCAGCAAATACTATTACCACAGAAGAAGAATTGTTTCTTCTTCTGTGCTATTACTACATTTACACCAATTGATCAAAATTTACTTATGGTCAGATAAGAGTCGATAAATGACGTCAATCTAATGTTACAAAATGACGTCTCAGGACTATGACATAATCACGTCGTTTTCTCATCTTTACAGGGTCAAAGCGATGTATCTTCTGACCAAAAGATGACGACAAAATGAGTTAGTCCGTTGCCTGGGAGGCAGAGAGAGTACAGTGCATGTTTATACCTAGTTTATTTATTTCAGATGGTCCATCATTCGTAACATGTGACAAAGACACAGGAGAATCTTGCATAGAAATAAGGCAATGTCCAATTCTTGACGAGTTACTCGATAAAACATCAAGTCCTCCACCTCTAAGTGTAAAAAAAATCGTCCGAGTGTATCTGTGTGCATTGCTCGATCATATCCCTTATGTATGCTGCCCGAGACCTAGTCCTTCCACCATTGAAGCTAGAATAGCGCCGCCATCTACTTTTAATCCATTAACAAATGTAATTAGCAGGCACAGGAATTTTAATCTTCTACCCAACAATATCTGTGGCCCTATATTTACAAATGCAAGAATTGCGGGAACGAAAGCGGCAATTGCGGAATACCCCTGGATGGCCCTTTTGGTGTATTACACAAGTAAGTCATACTTTGCTAAATTAAAGTGGTTTAACATTAAATAAAATTAAATCAATTTTTGTTTTAGTAAACAAGCTTTTATTATTATTTACGTGTACTAAAACGAAAAAAATAGAAATATAAAAAAAAATTGTCTAGCTACGCCACTGGTTCCATAATTTTGTACCATAATTATTATGGTACCATAGCATTGTCATCAAAATACACGTATATGAAAAATTTTAGCCCAATTAGACGTCATTTAGAGTGCAATAAAAATAAGTCTAAAAGTATGCGAACCTTGAAAAAATTAGTACAAACAAGAAATTTGGTGGAGATGTTGCAGTTATCATCTTATTGAATATACTAAAAGTCCCCTAAAATCTGAGCTGTGCTACGCCCGCCATATTGAAAAATGGCGGCCCATTTTCAGATGCTTCTGCCAGAGATTCTGACAAAAAAAAAAATTCTCGCTTATCAATTATTAGGTGCAGTGACCCGCCAGTGAATTTGGTACTGAGGGCCATGACTTGATGTGGGGGGCCTGGAAGGGGCCCTCAATAATAATAAGCAGCCCCGGGGACCGGTAAAGCTGTCGGCGGCCCTGGTTGGGTTCCATAATATTGTACCACGGTACCATAATATTGTATTGTCATCAAAACTACACGTGCATGCAAAATTTCAGCTCTATTAGACGTCGTATCTCGAAGGGATTCCATATTATATTAATGTTAGGTTCCATAATATGGTACCACGTTACCATGGTACCATGATATTATATTGTCATCAGAACTACACGTGTATGCAAAATTTGAGCTCGATTTGACGTCCTATCTCAAAGGGGTTCCATTTGTATTATTGTTTGGTTTCATAAGATGATACCATGGTACCATAATATTGTGTTGTCATCAGAACTACATGTGTGTGCAATATTTCAGCTCGATTGGACGTCGTATCTCAAAGGAGCTCCACTATCCCAGATAGCACAAGGACGTACTAAAAACGACCAGGGGACGTTTGCATAGGACATTTGAGATGTCTTAGAGACGTGCGCTTTAAGAGTAAGGCATACAGAAGACGTCTTTAGGACGTCCATAGTTACAAATCAGTATGTCCCTGGGACGTCTTATTCTGGTCCGTTCTAGACCCAAGAAAGACCTTCAAAAAGACCTTCATGGGATATATCGGTTTTATAAGCAATTAACCTTTATATAAAGAACCAGCTAAAACCTTTTCGCAATTATATTAATAACGAAAAAAAAAGAAAACGGAGTGAGTGAGGATCGAACCGCCCACCTTTTAAATTTGAAAGTCAACGCCTTAAGTCACTCGGCAACTGAACTTATTATGTAGGTACTTAAAGACTGTATAGTTGGAAGTAGCAATTCAGCAACCCGGCTGTAATTTATTATGTTATCATTAATCTTTCTATTTTCATCTAATTTTATTAAAGGAACTCGAAACCTGCACAAATAAGCTACCGGATCTTAGACTAATGTTTAATTAGGGTTTCATATTTAAAACTGAACTCGGTAATTTTTACCCAGGGAAATTCTTATTTCACGCAAAGAATAATCCATTTAGATATAAAATGTATTATTTTCCAAATCCAGAGAATATGAAAATGACAGGGGCTAATATGGACATACTAAAGACCTACATTCTTTGACTTCTCAAGGACGTACCGCTATGGACATATTAGGTCTAAGACGTTCAGACCATATGAGGATCAAATCTGGACGTCTTTGGGACGTCGTGTGCTATGTGGGATATTATTGTTGGGTTCCATAATTTGGTACCATATGGTAAAATAATATTGTATTGTCATCAGAACTACGTGTGTGCAGAATTTCAGCTCCATTAGACGTCGTATCTTGAAGAGATTCCATTATATTATTGTTGGGTTCCATAATATGGTACCACGGTACCATAATATTGTATTGTCGTCAAAACTACATGTGTATGCAAAATTTCAGCTCAATTGGACGTCGTATCTCATTATATTATTGTTGGGTTCCATATTATTGTATTGTCACCAGAACTACACGTGTATGAAAAATTTCAGCTCGACTGAACGTCATTAAGTGTTTCAAAATTGACTTGTAGAGTCCGCCTAAACATACTAACAAACTAACAAACATATTAACTAACATACAAAGCAAGTTAAATAAAAGCTTATGAAAAACACACAATGGCGAAGAATGAAAGAACACTCCCAGACATCGAAACACTACACACTATATACTCGGCGTGCATTCCGCTAACCATGTTGGCATCATCTGAATGTGAATTAAATAATTTTAATCATCTCCTGATGATGCCTACATGGATGGCGAAACGCGCGTCAAACATCTACAGTAATCGAGTGTGACGTGTTCACCAAAACACTTAAATACCACAATCCAATGCTGATTTACCCGATGGGCGTTTCGCCAACAATGTTGGCATCATTTGGAGATGATTAAAACAATTGTAATCATTTCCAGATGATGCCAAGTCGATTGGCGAAACGCGCGGGTTCTAATAGTGAACTATATTTTATCATCAGTTCACACCAAAAGTTTCAACCCCATTTCCAGCACACTGGTGAAATCAATACAGTTTTATTTGTTTCAGTTTCACACATCTCTAGTCTTCATGCGTGGTTTCACCATTTACTAAATTATTTTGTCGTTTTATTATTTCTGACTTGAAAGCTATACCTAATCAAGCTATATATTGTCAAATTTCTAAAGCATATTTCGTAAATTGTAATTATAAAAATCCAACTTTGCGCTTTACAGGCGGAATTTATAGTTCTGAACATTTTATTTATTGTGAGATTTGTAAGTACCTACTCAACAGGTATGGATGTAGGGGCGTAGCGAGCCTTTTGAAATTTGCCAACTTCATAAGACTTAAAAAGCCAACTATGTAAATAATTAAATACCTCAAAAATTGATGAGCGGGGGGAGAAAATCTTTAAAAAAAAATTTTCAATAAAAGCATCTCAAATTTCGAACTTTTGCAAGTGGGGGAGGGGGTAACGTATCCCCCATAACCCCCCCTCCGCTACGCCCTTGGGTGGATGGGGTCAGTCCAACTGGCCCTGACAATTTTAGGGAATCGGCCCAATCGAGTATGGAACTAAAACCTCAAATTTGAGCCAGGGAAAAATAATTCTTTTTTTTTGGTGGGTCAAGGCCGAAGGGGGAAAATGCGCTTGAGGCGAAAATTTTGTATTCTTCAAGGTCAAAAGCTCTAAAATGAAAAGTTAGAAATTCGAGTAGCAAAAACATTTTCTTCGAAAAATAGGTTCCGTCAAAGGAAGTTTCCTTTTTTTTTCATGTAATTGCAAAAATTATTCAAATGTTCAAAGTATACTAACACATAGTCTGACTTAACCACGGTCTAAAGCAGACTGCTACCGTCTTGGTAACATTTCTAAAAACTCCACTAAACATCCATATACTCTATTAAAATTTATTGACATTGAAAAACAAAGAACGAAATAAAAATTTTTAACATTTTAACAGTATAACAATAAATGATAAATCAATAATAATTATGACTAATATTGTCTACATAAACATCTCGAAACTTCAAAAAAAAAACAAAACAAAAAAATAATTCTAAAGTTTCAGAGGTCAAAAGAAAAAGAAAGAAGACACCTTAATACATCAGAACTTTCTTAAGCAAACTTGCAGAATTTGGGACGAACATGCAAGTTAATAACTTTTTATATATGACATCTGGCATTTATGTCAGTGGCCGAGTTTTTAAGCTATAGCAGCCTGAAAATCACATCTGAGACTTCTTTCGTTCTAAGTAAGGATTAAGAAGTGAAAAGAGCAGCTGTCGTTTAAATTTCTTTTGGCCGTCGGAGCAAATGCCAATTTACCTCCGACCGGCCCTGCCCGGCCCCAAAGCACAGAAGAAGAAACAATCAGAATGCAATCTCTCATTGGCGGGAAAAGTTCGCGCATCTACATCGCGCACTGTCAATATCGAACGGAATTGTAAAAAATTGTGCCAGGCCCGGATCACAGATTTCTTCTGTAACCTGATCATCTGCGCAGATGGCATGATACTATGAAATATAAGATACGCTCAGTATGAGTACCAGCTTTAGACCTGCTGTGCGCATAGCGTCACCCTCTAGTCAACTTCAAATAGAGCCCGCGCCCGCGACAGTCCCGTATCCAATATCTACCTAAAAATACATCGAAAACAGTAATATAAGACCTAGAAAGCTGATTGCAGGCAATTTTACTTTTTAATATCATAGAATTCTATGACTGCTTCTGTCAGCACTTTTCATTTTGCATAAGGCCGTTGTGGATTTAAATGTTTGTGAAAACACCTCCAAAATAATTGATGCAAGCACGTATGATCTTTTGCACCATTGATTTTTCAACGTGTAAGCTATTTATTTTGTTTTTATTTAATGTTAAATTTTAATTCATTTAATTAAACACAATAAATAGTAGTAGTAAATAATGTACTACTTTAATTAGCTTAATTATGATACAGTGCATTTATCTAACGTTATTCAGGAAAATAGACAAACAGTCAAGAATGAAAAATATTTTTTCTGTTATTTCGAAATAAATTGCCGGATTCTTTAATGTGTCTATCATGAAAAACATTTTGCATCTGCTAAATACTGTTTTCGCAGTATGACTTAATTCAATAGCACAGGATATATCAATGTGTTCTCTCATGGTAATTATTACAAATATTTAATAACCCTCTATATTGATTTGCTGAAAAATCTCAAGAAAATCTGAATTCGATTTCATTAAACAACACTAACGTAGGTACGTTTGCAGAGATACAATCTCACCTACTATATGGAATTTTGCTGTGGGGAACATCCCCAGAGGCAAAAAAACTGTTTCTCATTCAAAAAAAATGTATACGTACCATGCTAAAAAAAAGTCAAAGAGAGTCATGTCGTAGCCTTTTTGCACAACTACAAATACTTCCTCTATGTTGCCTGTACGTTCAAGAAGTTGCCTGTTATATATTTAAAAATAGACTTACTATTCCTCGACAAGGTGACATACACGATCATCATATTAGAAGTCGAGATTTACTTCACACACCTCAAAATGTACTTAACATAACTATAAGAGGACCTCTAAGTAGTGGCATCAGAGTTTATAACAAAATTCCTGCCGTTATAAAGGAACAACCTACCTATCTCAGTTTCAAAAAGTCCCTTAAAAAATACCTTCTACACAATATGTTTTATAATTTAGAGGATCTGTTTCTCTCTTAATCTATCCAAAACGGCTTTCAATTGTAATAATGATAATAATAATTGTGTAAAATTAACTTCTATTTGTGACAATAATTGTGTAAAATTAATATTTATTTGTATGTATTCTATTTTAAATATGTAGTTTGTCTAAGACGTTTTGTTTGACTTGTTTTATACCTATGATGGTTTGATAAATCAATAAACTATTTTATTTTATTTTTATTATTTATTATTTCTCACACCGCATTCTCTGCGCTGCTGATCGTTCGCGAGGGCGTTCCGTCTACTTAATTGCAATTTTCTCGAAAACTGTTAGTCCTAGAAAAAGAAGTTTCAAATAAAAAATTTAGCTCCATCCTTTACCTTCATACGTTCTCAATATACTTGGTATCTAATTCGAAAGATAAAAAAGTTTCTCGCTTGTCATATTCGAGTCTGTAAAATTTCCCAGTTTATCGACATGGTCTTAGGAAAAAAATCATATTTTCTTTACTTATTAAAATTTTACCTTCATATTAACACATTTTCTTAACAGATATAGAGTCATGACATAGTAAAAATTTGAAATTAATTCGTTGGCCCGTTTCTGAGTTGGGGCAAGTTAAACGAAAGAATAATTGTATCTATTATTTTACAATTTTCTCACATTTTTGGTTCTATCTTTTGTCTCGATTAACCCCAAAAATCTTAATTTCTTATTTCATTGAGGGATAAGCTTCCAAACACTTCGGTTAAGGTAATTTTAGTTTACATCTAAAATAAAAATTGACCGCTGAACTAGTTGACTTTTATGTGACGTAACAGCGGAGACTGTGGTAAGGGGAGGTATGCGTGAGAGCGTATCTTACTTTCTTAGTATCATGCGCAGATGGCGTGTGGCGTGATGTCGCCTCATGATACAATTTGTATTATGATGCCGCCTAACGAGCTAGATGGTAAAGCGGAGAATAATTCATAAATCAGAAAATAAGAAAACGTCTGACAAGTCGTTGTGAAGAATAGACCTTCTAAAAAGGGTAAAAAATATCGAGTACTGACCTGAACTCGCCCAACAATAGTATGGCGGAAATTTACAACAAAAGATCAAAGGATTTTTGCCGACTTTATATTCTGATTGTTTCTCCACCGACCCGACGGGCATTTGCCTGTTTGCACCCCCCCCCCCCCCTTTCCCATCCACCCCTGCTACTCAATAATATCTCTACAAATTATTTTCAGATCAAGGAGCAGCTGTCAGTTGCGGAGGAACTATTATAAACGAAAGATATATTTTAACAGCCGCTCACTGTGTAAACTCAAAAATGTAAGTATGAATAATAACGTATTCAAAATTGTACTTTTTTGAATAGTGCCTCCCAAAACTGTCTAATAATTGAAAATTCTTGACTATACAATGCTGTCTAATATTTTAGTTCCATAATATTGCAGCTAATAAATTACCCGTTTTGTAATAAATAAGGAGCGTTAAAAAAAAAAACCGAAGGACATCTAAGTAGTTTTTGCAAATAAACACGTAGAGCAGTGGCGTAACGTGTGGTCTGAAGGCGGAAGTAGGCAGCATTTTTTGGGATGTTGCTTTTAATTAAAGAAATACCGCTGTGACTACAAAAATAACAAAAAAAAAATGATAACAAGAATTTATCATATTATAATTATCATAAAACTGTCCATACCCAGGCAGCAGGCTGACGTCATTTTTAATAACATTGGTCGGCGAGTCCAGGTGACGAAAAAATGACGTCTCAGTATAACGCCATATTGTGACGAAATTCTGACGTCATGTTGAGACGTATTGTTGACGTATTTTTTTCATTTTAGACCCGTTTATGCATTATCACTTATCACGTAGTTTGTTGCAGACGTTATTTCTAGATGGCGCCACATACAAACCACTGACAATAATGTCACTCTTTATTTTTTATACTCTAACGAATTTATAAAAATAAATTATACAAATTGCAATGTTGAAATACATTCAGGAAACGTCGATTGATTTGGATGGATCTTATAACAGCCAGGTTAAAAACCATTTTTCTGTGGCTGGGCCAAATTAGCATAAAAACAACTGGGTGCTTAAACCTATATTAATTGTCCATTCATCTACATGGTCCATGGCGGCAGGTCCGCGCCAAGCCTTTTGAGCGCCATCGTGCAAATACGAATATGCGCCCAACCTGTCTTCTGATGTGCATGATGAGAACATGCACTGAGATAATCTTTACTGATTTATATATTACTTAATTTATAAAATATAGTAAAAGTGAAATTTTTTAGTTTTTTCTTTTAGAACCGTTAAAATTTAAAATGAGAATATTACAATAATATTGCATAACAATTGGACAGGACCCAGATAACACACAACATTCGTGGAATAATCTGTAAACCTTCGAAAAGATTATTAATTATTAATATTCCCATAATATTCTTGTAATTTAGTAGAACGTTACTGTAATATTCGTTAAAAAATATTATGGGAGAAATATTCGCATAATATTTATTACTGTTAATTCTTTTAATATATAGAAGAAATATACTTTTAATATTCCCAGAGAAGATATAGTTGCATATACATTTTGTAGAATATAACTGTAATATTCGTTAGAGAATATTAAGAGAGGAATATTCGCGTAATATTCATCAGTTAATTCTTATAACACCTATATATAAAAAAATAGTTTTTAATATTCCCAGGAATGATACAATTTTCTACAATTTTGTAGAATATTACCGTAATATTTGTTATAAAATATTATGAGAGGAATATTTGCGTAATGTTCATATATTATACAAAAAATATGTGCTAATAATATTCCCAGTGATGATAAAATATCATATAAATTTTGTAGAACATTACTATAATATTCGTTGTATAATATTATGAAAGGAATATTCGTGTAACAACTATTACAGCCAATTCGTAAATATATAGAAGGAATATGCTTTAATATTCTCAGAGGAGATAAACACAAATAATAAATTACAGAATATTTGCTTATTTCGAATTTGAATTCAACATTATGATTAGTACATCTAAAGAAATTGAGCTAAATATTCCAACTAATCAGTCGCGTATCACATTATGAAATTAAGTCGAATTGTCCGTTATTGGAACTATATCGAGTTATGTACTGGTTGAAATAAACCAGATTATTCAAAGAAATGATTTAAAAAAGGTGTTTTTCTTTAAGATACAATTTTATGTTGGTATTACGTTGCATATAGTGATAATTTTAAAACGTTGGTCACGCCAATAACATCATGCGCACGCACAAAGCAATCCAACAGGTATTATTGTATTATTCTAAGAATATATACAATTTAACATTGTTAAAACCGAGTAACAACAATTAATGATACATTATATAACCCTGTTATAGAGGAGGAGTAAGACTAGGAGAGCACAATCTGAACACCATAAAGGACTGCAATTCAAAAGGAGATAACTGTGCACCTCCTACTCAAGATTTCATCATAGAAGATATAGTAATACACTCCGAATACAACTCAAAAACACGTGAAAACGACATTGCCCTAGTTAGGCTAGCAACACTAGCCAATTTTAGTTATTGTAAGTACTGCTTCAATCTGCCGTCTCTTTTTGTTTCATATAAATCTATTCAATTTTGTTACAAACACATATGAGGCTACCAGCGCGAAAACGGCCTAAGCCACATTTTATGATGTTTGAGTTTATCGGCTCAACTTGCTGCCTAAGTATATACATTTATAATGTGAAACGGCCTAAGCGACCTTTACCCACTATTAAAAAGATGGTCCTACTAGTTTCACTTTACTTTAAATAATTAGGGCAACATGTCATGCGTGTAATCGGCCTAACTCACAATTCTGTGGGTTAGGCCGTTTTCGCGCTGGTAGCCTCATATATAAATTAATATTGTTACTACATTGTGACCTCCGATCGAAAGTTCTTTTATCGGAGATTGTTACCATGATTTTAATATAAAATAATTTGTAAGAAACATTTTAAGTATTGTTGTAAATGATTATAAGATGGTAACATTATATTAATTAAAATACACAAATTATTTTTCTTATAGCTAATGTGGGACCAATCTGTTTGCCGATGGGAGAATTGGATTTAAGTGGAAAATTTGCTCTTGTTGCCGGATGGGGACTAGCTGAAAATGGTAAGTGTAGATAGTGTATTTTACTGCATCTCAATGTATATATCTAATTTTCTCTCAGTATCCACGGATATTCTACAAATTGAACTGTCACCGTTCAGTTTTTCACAGCCTTTATTATATTGACATTAACACGTTTGTATTTTTTTATTTGCTCATAAATCATAAAAGTTAAATAATTCAAATTTTAGGATACAACAGCTTAGAACTAAAGAAGGCAACTCTCCCAGAGCTACCAATTTTAGTATGCCAGGGCAAATACAAGAGGTTCGCGAATATTACCTCCAAACAGATTTGCGTGGGAGGTTACAAGGGAATCCTTTCTTCCTCTCCCGCCTCCTGTGTGGCCGATAACGGTGGTCCGATGATGTACGTAGAGTTGATTGATGGGGTTCCAAGATTTGTACAGTACGGAATACTTTCGTACAGCCCTAGAAATTGTAAATATCCAGCTGTCTACATTAGGGTAGCTAAGTATGTGGAGTGGATCTTGGACAACTTGAAGCCATGAAAATTTTACCCGCATTTTAATTTTATTTTGTATCTAAATTAAAAAATTAGAATCCTACGGTATACAAAATGCTTAGAACCAATGAAGGTGTGTTCGTTCAGAGAAAACTGGAGGTTTGCTAATACTAACAGATTGCTTAGAAGGTTATTATGAAGGTAACGAGGAAGCCACTCTTCTGGGGATGATAGCTTTGAATGATGTTAGTTGAACCGCCATATACCAAATGTATGTGGTGTTAATAGAGTACTAGTAGTTTAGATATTGTGGAACCATTGGACAACTTCTGTATCTACACTAGAATTTGGAAATATGAGATTTTAGACTACCTACTTTAAGTAGTAGTATTTTTACCTGTCTTTCACTGATTTAATTTATTAAATGGGGTTTTAAAGTATTCTATATTTATATTAATGTACAGAGAGGAATATATCTTAACATGTTCGTTGAATTATGACGATGTATCAATCACTTTCTGATAGAAATATTGTGTACGTATATAGTATATAATTTTAGATAACAAATGTAAAAAATATATAAGATAACATTAAACACAATAAAACGTGAGTTTTAATTATCTCCTGGGGATAACACATACTAGTCGGAGGCTGTGGTAACGTGATGCAGTGACATAGCCAGGGGGATCAAGGGAATCCGAACCCCCGAAATTAGTTGACATTTAAATAACTGACAGACATTTAAAATTATTATATCAATTTTATTTTCCGTTTTTGTTGAAAACTTTTCTGGCTGATTTGGAATCTATATTCCAGCCAGCCCCATCGCAAATTGTTGTCTTTTTCTATTTCATTACAGCCATATTGATAAGGAGGAGACAGCACTGATAGCAGCATATCAATTTGAAGCGATGCAATCTGAATCTGATTTAGCCTTAACACGTTGACTGCTGCTCTATATTTAGTCACCTCCCCCTAATGCCCACATATTTTTTTGATAATCAATTTTCATCAATTTTCAGGAGAAATAAAAAAATATACCTTGCCTTGCCAACTTATATCTCAAATTTCCAATTTTTGCCTAGTCTAACAAAGTTGAGGGGGTAGCATACCTCCCATACAGCACATAGTTCAATGGTTACAACAAATTCTTTATCTATTCTTACATGTGATATACAGCTGGTTACTCGGTGCGTCGCGAAAAAGGCCTTTCTGAGTTTTCCTTTTTAACCGGTTACAGTTTTGAAATAACCTAGTCCGGTAACCTAACCTAAAACTCTTGACATTTTTACATTTTTAGGCTAAAAATATGGCGTTGTTTTCCTCAAAAGTTAAACATATTTTTAGTCGATTAGTTACTGGGACACAAAATCAGGTAAAACGAACTGTTGTCAATAATAACTATAAAATCAAATCTTTTAATTTTATCCAGGTTTTACAAACAGTAAGACCCGCACTCTACTCATCACACATTTATATAGACGAGATTGGAGAAGTGAAAACGAAATATGAAGTAACCCAAGATCCTGAGGACTGGAAATATGTCGAGAGAGTCTTACCTCTGACATTAATACCAGAACCAGTTAAGAAAAAATCTTACCCTTCGGGATGGAGACCACAAGCAGACAATTTGAAAGATCGACCATACTTTATCGAGAGAACGAAAAACCATATGATTCCCGTTTATTTAAATTTATCAGAGAGGGGAATTCGGCGGCATACGATACTTAAAAAGGTAAAAGGTGATATTTGGATGCTAGAAAAAGAGCTAAAAGAATTTTTGCAAAAGGAGTCGTTCAAACCTATTAGGAGTCAAGTACATGAATTTGGCGGTTATATTAGAATCAATGGAGATTTCGTGAATGCCATTAAATACTGGTTGGAACAGAGACATTTCTAAACTGAAGTTTGAATCAAGTGTTATATTTTTTGATATCGGTTTTTTTGTCGGTGTATTTGATATGTGCTAAAATGCGTTTATTCTATTTGAAGGTACCCAATTTGGTATTGTGATTGTGGATCATGAATTGATTGTGTACTTGTAGTAATAAAGGAAATGAAATGAAAACGTACTCATTCTATCCAATATGGTTTTTATTTTAATAAAGCAGAACATATTTGGAGACAAAATTTGTGTTTTATTAATTACATATGGTTTCATTGACTAAATAAAATCTTCAATAAATTATGTTTTAATGTAATAATTTAAACGTGCAAATTTAAGTCGGTAGTGTGTCTACATAATATTTTTTGCCTTATCCATTTTGTATTTCGAACATATTCTTACCAGATGTTTGACCGGAAAAATGACAAAATTTAGGCAGCAATTCTGAGTAAAAAATTTACATGACTGCTTAAAATACAGTTTTGTTAGTGATAGTGATAAATTACCCAGAAATTGAAGTGGACCACTCGTAAAATTAGGACAAATTCAATTTATTTTAAACATGTTTTTTAGCATGGCCTATTTCCGCTACCAAGGCTCTCTTTCTTTTAATATCCGCTTACCTGCCGAAATAGCAATTGTCTTCTATTTACCGAATTTACTTCTTTCTGATTATATTCGGTTAAGTTTTGTTTCTTTATTTCTAATACTTCCGTTCCGACGGACATGTTCTGACTGTGTCTGATTTTGTTTTTATAATTTATTTACCTCCTCTGTTTCCCAAATTTATAAACCCACTTCTTTTTAACCTGACCGTGTGAAGAGTAAAAAGTCACATCTCCCACCAATAGATCATTTTCGGTCACGTGACTTTGACGCAGCTGTCTGGAGGGCAGACGAAACCTCATCCAACAACAGGCAATGAAAATGAAAACAATTAATTAGAGATGAGTTGCTATTTGCAGTTTAAAGGTGTCTACACACAATCCAGCGGCAGGGAGCCAGCCTTGTCGGCATGCTTTGAACTCATTCGTAAAAGTGAACTGGTCCGCTGGAATTCCAATTATCTTCAAAGCGTACCGACAATGTTGGCTCCCTGCCGCTGGATCGTGTGTAGACCTCTTAAACCTGTTATTAAAAAATAACAGCTTGTACCCATCTCTAGAAAACAAAATAATTAGTGGTGTGCCCTCCACGCTAACAGCGTGACGACAACCGAAAATGATCTATTATCAGTCTAATGCGAGGTTGCAAAGTGGACACCTCTTAATCTTCGTAGGTTACATATCTTGTAATACCTTATATTAAAAATATGTGTATCAAGTATTCAATAAACAAGTAAAATTATACAGACAGCTTTTATTAAAAAAAATCAGAGACACAACAGACTGCCTTTGCAATTTTCTTCTGTATTTATAAGAAATTCGAAACAATTGAAAATTTTCTTCTGATTGTTAATTTTGAAACCAAAACTTTTTGGTACCTTAAATTTGTAATTGTATTTTCCATATTTTGATATGTCACTTTTCTAATGGTCCAGTTAAAGGTTTTAACTTTTGAGCAGGGTTGGCATGTTTAAAACATTGCACTGTGTTTTTAATAATGTTTAAAACACAGTACAATGTTTTAAACAAATGTATTATTCTGGAGTTTGTGGAAAAGCAGAAAAAGTGCCGATAATGGTCCATTGCGATATCAGTCAAATTGTTAATGGTCACATGCACTAAACTGAGCATTTTATTTGTAGAGTGCTGTCTGTAAAATCCGTTTAAAAGTACCATCTGGCATCAATTAGTAGTAGGTAGCAGACACAATAAGTTGGACCATTTAATTTTAGTTGAATAAAGTTTTAAATGTTTTAAACTCGTTTTAAACATAGTTAAAACATTGAAAAAGAACTATTTTAAACAAAAAAAACTGTTTTTCTTCCAATTCTGCTTCTGAGAAAAGAATGGCTAAAATTCGGCATATGATATTTTGAAAATATATTTAAAAAAAAATGTTTATATCTCTATTATGAGGGAAGCTTCATTGAAACAATTGGGTTGTTGACGAATTTTCAAAAATGGTGAAATATGGTAGTGGAGGACTTAATTTAGTTATATATTTAATTTGGAAGAAAAATTCTTAGCGCAACATATTTTAAAAAAGTGTTAAACTTCGACTATTTGAATGTGCCGCGAAAACGGCAGTGACATCATAACGGCAGTTAGATGTGAACTTATAAGCAGAACAGATGAAGACGAATAAGTTGACATTGCTGACAAGAAAATATATGTCAAAAATAAATTTGACGTTTAGCTAGCACTGATTGATGTTTGCAGTTATTGTTAATATTTTTTTACAAAACGACTAAGGCAGTATATCTGTAAAAGCTAATTCTGACATTCTACTTGCGGTAGATATATTTATGGTCAGCGAATTTTTAAAAAGAGACGATCGTTTTGACATTGCAATGGTTGGAAGTGCAAAAGCTGCAAGGTACTTACGTTACAACTGCTATAGACAGTACAAACTATTGTAATTTCTGCAAGAACTTCCTTTATCTTATCTTATTAATATTACATAATATGTCTAATATGTATTTTATTATTTAATTTAGATGAATTTGTTAACTATACTTTGTATTTTATTAAATATTTCCTTTTCATTGTTTTATTTCCTATTAACTATATACATGCGTATCTAACTGAAAACAACAAAATAAGTTTATCTAATAAAGAAATTATTTATTATCCATTGATACTCACTTCTAAGAAGAGTCAGAATGAGACTTACGAAGATATCAAGAAAGATCTGTATTAAACAAAAAATAATAAATAGGTAAGTATACTTTATGCTATAGTATCTATCTAAGCAATAAACAATGATATGTATTTATAACACACATAATTCAAAGGGCATTTATAACTAAAATCCAACGCATTCGTAGCCATTTCCGACTGATTGTGTTCACCGACTTTAGACGACTTTCACAGTTTGTTTCATATAGTTTTTCAACGGCGAGTTTTTAAATTTCCTTTCTTAATTTATTGATCATCCTAGTATTATGGGACGTCTAGGGAGCTTCATAAATAATCAATAGGTAACAAAAACAACTGCACTTTATTCCAACATAAACTAGATAAAATACATAAAAGCAGATTATTTAGGAAGTCAAAGCATGAATAACATTCTAATCGAATACAGTAATACACCCTGTTTTATCCACCAGTTTGACGGGTAATTTAAATTTGTAACAGCTAGAACGCCACTCAAGTCTTGTAATGCGGCCGTTTTTCCTACAACAGAAACCCATATTAAAAATCAAATTCCTACATTAAGATACAACTTACCACAAATAAAACGCTTAGAATATATTGTAATTTGTTACTTTACTTGACATTGAAATGGTCTCCACAATAAGAAGACTTGGTCCTTCTCTGGTGGCTTCGAATCATTCATTATTATGTTCAGCGTTTATTATTGGAACACAACAGTTTTTCTGGTGAATTGGTGGTATTATTTACACAGTACGGCAGAAAACACTATCTGAACTTATATTTATCCATAACTAGATGCTGTTAAACTATACCGAATTGTAACCTATGAACGTCAGTTGAATTTGACGTTAAATATAATGTCAAATTAAACTGTCGTGATTGTTTTTTTTCTCCGTCGCTATCAGCGAGTTTCTAAATTAGTACCTGTTTGTCGTCATTTTATAACTAACTTCTCTACAGACTGCCGTTATTATGTCATCTCCGTTTTAAATGCATGTGTTTTTGTAATTAATATTATAATATTATAAGACTTTCTTTTCAACTTCTACATGTTTCTAATGATTTTTTATGAATAATTGTTATTGTTTAACATAGATTCTCCTCAAATTTTAACTTAGTGCAACAACCCAATTGAGTTTGAATTTTGCAATTCCCGTTTTTCTTAAATATCTCGACAAAAAACAAAAAAAAAAAATAAAAAGGATATTTAGAGAAAAAGGTCATATTTTTTTTCGTAGGACGAACAGTTCTATATAACATGAATTGAAAATGCGCTGTGATTTTACTCTTGCACAAAAAGTCATCTATAAGAAGGTTTTCAGATGCATTTATTTATTTTTAATAGAATGTGTTTTTAAAAATTTCGCTTCATAGAGAATAAATACATTTTTACTTACGATGTCATTTTATCCTCAAAAAGTGATCAAAATTTATGTCTTATTGGGTTACCTTCTTAACATTATACATTATGATTTAATAATAGTGAAAACAGTTTTTTGTTTATTGATTTTAAAAGAGAACACTTTGAAATTTGTGAATTTTGATAGTTTCGAAATTAACCATAGAATTTCAATTAGAAAAACCGCTGCCTAAGGAATCACTACTTCCACATCCAGATTTCCTCTCTTACAATGAAGAAAATTTTGATACTATATTTGCACTCCACTATGTGGAGATAATTGTTCCTAGAACACTAATAATATAATATTTGAAATTCGTCTACCCCGAAAATCCATAAAATAAAAGTGTCAATGCTATACGTGTATACGGGCTCTTGCATCAAACAAGCTGGTGCTGAACTGTCCAAACATTCTGACTGAGCTGTGTGAACGCAACTCAGTTAAACTTATCTGGGTGCCTGGACACAGTGGCATCGAGGGTAACGAAGAAGCAGACCTTTGGCGGGTGAAGGAGCAAAAACTCCTTTCCCTGGCCCCGAGCCAGCCTTCGGTCTGCCAGGAAGTCTGATATCAGAGCTGTAAGACTGGGCTATGGCACAGTATTGGGTCAGGCCCCTGGAATAAGACAGTCGAAGCTCCATATAAAGGGGCCCCCGACTGACTCCACCGTAAAGTGGCTGATTGGGTCCAATAGAGAACGATTGAGATGGATGGTAGGCCTGATAACAGGACACTATCGTCTGAATAAGCACTTGCATACAATGCAGTTGAAAGATGATCCTACTTGTAGGATGCCCAAGTAACATTTTGAGTTATAATTTTTAGTCTACATGCTCAATTAGTTATACAATGGTCGTAAAACAGTTTTTAAAATAATCTTAAAGACTGTAGATTGTATGAAGGTCGTTATAAATGGATTATAACGATTATCAAAATTCCATGTCGCATGAAGGTTGTATGGTACGCATAAGACGACTAATTAGACGCTAAAAGTGAATGGTCTTCAAGAGGTCATTAATAGGTCGTAAAGAGGTTGATATTATCTACAATACAACGATTAACACGACTTAAGGAATATAGTTGTATAAAGGTCGTTAAAAAAATAATGTGACCTCATGATGACATTGTAGGAAAATAGTTATACTAAAGTCATTAAAAAACACGATAAGACTTTAATAGGACCTTGACACGAGATAGGACCTGAAATTGAAGGGAGTCATAACGTAGGTTGTATTGATTTTGAATACGACTTCCATATGACCAATAAATGAAAATATGGCGTCCAAAAATTGATAATAGTAACAGAAGTTATATCAATAGTCAATACGATCTCGATATGACCCATAAACATAAATAATACATTCCAAAAAGTGGCAGTCGTAACGGAGGTTCATACGACCTCGATACGATTCATGAATAAAAATATTTTTTTGCGCCATCAAATGTCAATGTTAGTTTGTTAGTAAAAGTACGAGAGTGAAGGTCTCTTACTCTAATAAAATTTAAAGATGAATTTTACAAGAGATTGGCGCAACAGTCAGGGACCTATAGAAGGGCAGCTGAAAGAAATGTAGATAAAATACGCAGTGACAATGTGGTTACACGAGAAATCTTTGAGAGAAACTCGGTTGTTGGTCTAATTAAAAACAAGCCAAATAAACCTGCCTGCCAATAAGTTGTGAATGCTTTAGTTGATAGAGTGCGAAATGAGGCAGACAGTGTTGTTGTTGATAACTTTGTCACTAAAAATTATTCGAGAGGCACCACGTCCCGAAGTCAGTCGCAAATGTACAACTTAAAAATAAGACTGAAGGGTAGTTTAAAGCATGCAAAATGAAAATATAGCCATATTAAACAATTGAGTCACGTGAACGATGTGAACACGCCATTGGGCAGTCGATCATTACTACTATATGGTAAATAAGACTATGTTTGTATCTAAAATATAAAATGACTTCAGAGTAATTTAAAAACAGTCTTTTATGTCTGCTTGGTAGTTTCACAAACAAATTTATAACTATTAGGTCGTAAACAGTATCGGCCATATTTTCTGTTGGAATTTCAACCAAATTTGGTGTCCATCTTTGACAATCAAAAATATTAAAATTTAAAATTTAGTTTGCAGGCTTTTTAGATATAAATTTGACTAGAAAATGTGTTTTTTTCTATATTTTCTATTATTCTCTACAAATGTGTGAAACTAATATTTAAAAATCCTTTATTTTTTATGAATTCTCAAATTTTATTTAATTTTTATTATTCTGAGGGTGAGTTGTGTTTTTCGGGGTATCTTCGACACTTTTACAGTAAAAATTAATCCCCAACAGTTTTGGCATCATAACATTGCTAGAAATCGACATTTAACATTTTCTTAAATAACACGAATTTGTTCATACTTAGCAGTTTGATTGTTGATCTTTTATTTTCCGTATTGTTAACGAATGAATACAAGACATACGTATAGGTAAAATAATGTACAGTACATACTGACTCGTTACCTTCTTTTGTCGTGTTTGAACGAAATTCACAAACATGCATGCGTACAAAATCAGACCATAGATCATATTGAAGTCATATCAGATTGTTATGACCTTATAATGACTATATAACAACCTCTATGCAACAATACCGTCTTCTTTATGACATTAAGAAGTCTCTGAATTCACACGATCTAAGAGCCTTATAATGGTCTTATCCAATTAAGTAATATAAAAGTTGTATGAAAAGTCGTGACAACCCTTTTCAAACTGTCCAGATCTGGTCATAAAAGGGTTGTAACAAGGTCCTCATGTCTAAGTTATATATCACATCGTAAAGATGTCATTACGTTTTATAAGACTCAAAATGTTACTTGGGTGTGTGGAATGGAGGATGACCCCATCACTCATATCCTATGCCACTGGACACCAATAGGAGTGTCAAGGTGTGTATTTCGGAAGGCAGTTGTCTTTTCTAGAGGATCTTAAATGTCGCAAATGTACAATGGGCCGATAGGCCTGCGTACTGCGGATCTTTGCATCTGCTCCCGTTTTCTATTACTAATAATATACGTTTTTAGAGCTGACATTTTTTGATATTACATATTAGAAATTTGAAAAAAGATTTCTGTCAAAATCGCTGGCGAGCTCCCACTCTTAATAATTGGAGAGCAGGGAGTAGAAATTTGAAAAAAAAAAAAATGAAGAAATTTAAAGAAAGTATATTTGTCATGATCTCTGGCGGTCCCCTCGGAAGCCCGGGCCCCTAAACTCTGTACCCCATATGGGGGGCCTGTCCAGATCTCATTATAATACATAGGTGTACCAAACAAGTCAATATCATAAACCGTTCCACAAAAAAAGTTTCAGACAGAAAATGTTTGTTTGCTCAAGCTTAAAATCTCGATATGTCATGACTGTAAGCTTATTTGAACAAAAAAAATTTCAAATTTTTTTACTGTTACCATACTTCCACTCCATTAAGTGGATGTGGAACTAATAGCAATGAAATTGTAAAATTCAATGCTAACAAAATAAAAAGAAATGCAAAATCAAGCTAAAGTTATTTACTATTCAGTGTGTAATATAGTGTTTAATTTGACAATTTCATTTTTATGCAATTGTGTTAAAAATGCAAGTTTTTAAACGTTATTAAACAGTGTTCCGTAACCGTATAATTTTCTTTTATTTTCAACTCATAACAATCAATTTTTACCGGGATCTTTCTGAAAAAAGTACAAAGAGTTTAAAGCAGGTAAAATTCTGCAGCCGATCTTACGTACTGAAGTTTGTTCACACCTCGTGGGGCAGTTGACAAGTACCTCAAAATGTTGGAATAAACTTGTAATTTTCTGACATAATTTAAAATTTGTATTATACAAAATATGATAACAAGTCATCATTGTTTGAAACTGTCCTAATTTTAAATGTGGTTTACTTTAATTTTTGAGTGGTCTATGTATCACAGCTGCAACAACTGACATTTCTCAGAGAACTTCATTAAAATCGCTATGTGCGTGTTAGGGTGGCCCTTATTTTTCAATATATTTTTTTTCTTTATGACGCCCCTTATATTTGTTCTACTTGGTAAAAAAATAATTTCTACCAAATTTGAAATTTTTTAGAGCATGGGATCACATGGCACATTACAGTTAAAATTTTTTATTTTTTTATAACTACCGTAAATTTATATCCTTCTTATTTAAACAATTGAGCAAGGTATATAGAGCGAGTAGAGCTTAGAACATATGAGTTCTGAGCTCCACCAACCCTGAAATAATAGGAGCAATAGATATTGTAGTGGGGAGATATGTATCACCTGATATGCTCAGTTCATTAGTTTTTTGCGCCCATGGAAAGTAAATATGTTCTTACTAGTCTATAAAACGAATTCGTTGTGCCAAAATTGTGAAATAAAGTAAAAGTAATAAATAAAAATCTACAAATAAAATGGCAACAAGACAAAAAGAGAAGCTGTATCTTCTTCAACATGACGAAAGTCAAATTATTGGAGCCAAATTACCATCAAATGGACAAGTTCTGAGAGTTTTATTTTATAACCTCCGCAAAGTCAAATTAAATTTACGGTCTAGTGCACATTTAGTGGTGAAAGAAGTAGAAGTATTATGGGAAAAGGCGAGAATCCCAACAAGAAAGTTTCAGCGTAGCATTGAGAAATTGGAATTATTGTATCAATGGACCTGGATCAATGATCGGCGGAGATCGTGTTTTATTACTAAAGGAACAAAGAAAAGAATCTCGAAAGAAGCAAGTGGAATTAAAGCAGTCTAGCCATCAAGTATTACAAGGTATATTTTAAATTAAACTGTAAAAATCATCTCATGATAAATAATTTTTTTTTTCATTTTACAAAGTGAAGTTGAATTGGGTTTCCAATTCCTGTACTTGTTCATATCTGTTGAAAATTCCAATTCAATCACTTCACTTTCTAAAATGAAAAAAAAATTATTTATTATGAGATGATTTTTACAGTTTAATTTAAAATATACCTTGTAATACTTGATGGCTAAATTGCTTTAATTCTTCTTGCTTCTTTCGAGAGTCTTTTCTTTGTTCCTTTAGTAATAAAACAGGATCATTGATCCAGGTCGGCCTTTTTTTTCTTTGGTTTAAAAGAAAAAGTTTGTCTTCTTCAATGTTAATCATCTCCAATGCATTGGCATGAGCGATATCGAATAAGTCATCCACTTTATTAAGAAAATCTTGCTCCTTCTTTTCCTGTAGTTGATTTCGACGTTTATAAGTTTTTTGTAGTGTTTTTCATTCTGGATACAATAATTCCAATTTCTCAATGCTACGCTGAAACTTTCTTGTTGAGATTCTCGCCTTTTCCCATAATACTTCTACTTCTTTCACCACCAAATGTGCACTAGACCGTAAATTTAATTTGACTTTGCGGAGGTTATAAAATAAAACTCTCAGAACTAGTCCATTTGATGGTAATTTGGCTCCAATAATTTGACTTTCGTCATGTTGAAGAAGAAACAGCCTCTCTTTTTGTCTTGTTGCCATTTTATTTGTAGATTTTTATTTATTACTTTTACTTTATTTCACAATTTTAGCACAACGAATTCGTTTTATAGACTAGTAAGAACTTGTTTACTTTCCACAAGCGCAAGAAACTAAAGAACTGAGCATATCAGGTGATAAGGGCACCTCCTACATATTTCCCCATTACAATGTCTATTGCTCCTATTATTTCAGGGTTGGTGGAGCTCAGAATTCATATGTTCTAAGCTCTACTCGCCCTATATACTTGCTCAATTGTTTAAATAAGGATATAAATTTACGGTAGTTATAAAAAAATACAAATTTTTAACTGTAATGTGCCACGACATCCCGTGCTCCAAAAAATTTCAAATTTGGTAGAAATTATTTTTTTACCAAGTAGAACGAATATAAGGGGCATCATAAAGAAAAAAAAATATACTGAAAAATAAGGGCCACCCTAGTGCGTGTTTTAATCGGTAAAAAAAAGTGTTCTTTTATAGCCCTAGAGGGTAATACCAACAAGAATATTTATCATTCCTCTGGGTAGACTGTTCCGATTTTTACATAATTTAGGTGTAAGATTTTAGTTTGTTATAAGCTACAATATATTACGATTATGAAATAACCACACTGCACCATGGCATGCACGGACAACTCAACACCTCATATAAGATTTAAAATGGTCTCAGTAGTTGTTTTATTTTCATACTGACTCTAATTTCACTTTTACACAAAGCCAGTTTCTTAATAGATATTTTAGATCTATTCGCAGTCAACAAAGAACTTCTCGATAAAGCTCAGATCGATAATCACAGAAATAACAGTAAAGAAAATAAACGAAACCCTACCCAGCGACAAACTTAGGTCTTTCCTTAGTTTTGTGAATCAAGTGTCCGAGTTTAATAAACCGTTCGACACCTCGTTTCTCATGTTCATATCCAAACTTTGCGCCAAGACCTCCAGGATGTCCAGAATCAATTCCTTACTTAACAACCTCAATCTCGGCAATTTGGCCACTTTGGTGAAATGATGTACTATCAAATCGAGGGCGTATTTCTTCATATCGGTGGCTTGCATCTTATCCGCTGCTTCTAAAATTTGAATCACGTTCTCAAACGTCACGTTCATCTCCAAATTTTGTTTGCAGAATGCTTGCAAGCGATTGTTGGAAAAGCCATAGAAAAATGGGGCAGAAAATAAGTAGAGAGAATCTTCAGGTGGCATGTTCACGTCTCCAAAGTAAATGTATCGAAGAAGTGAATCGAAAGATTCTTTAGAAGGTATCATTTCTCCTATTTGAATCTGAAAAAGAAACAAGACAATTTAAATATGTGCTAACAAATAATATTCATCTTGTTATGGTTACAAATGAGAGATACAATAAAAATTTTTTGTTTTTGCCACTATCTGTTATGTGATTATTGACACTTCCAACTATGAAGAAAAAATACGGAAAAAAATTAATTAAGAACTAAGAAATCTTAAAGAAAGTAGGCGAAACTATATGACTTTTATTGAATTAAACCTTCCTGCCCTAAATTTTAGCACATAATATTTATTTAAAAGGCTAAAAATCAAAATTTCAATCGTCAAGTGCATAGACTCATACAAGGACAATTCTTTTCAAGGGTATGTTTTTACACACATTTTTACAATGGTGTTAAGGAAAATAAATGTTATTTTTTATTTAAACTGTATTTTTAATTTATTTATAATTTTCGAAATTGCATAGTTATAAAAAAATTCAAGCAACTCACTAACTGGAACTTTTATGATACCAAAAATGGTAAACGAATTATGAAAGTTAGATGAAGAAACCAACATTTAGACTAGTCTGATAAGTATTAAGTTGTGATAATAATAATAATAAAAATACTTTATTGGTAAAATCAAATGGCTATCGACCGAGGTCCTTCTGCCAGTCTTGTAATAATTGTAATGTTTTAATGACGAATAAATCTATCTGTCTGTCTAAATAAACAAATTAACATTTCCTCTTGAAATTTGGACTGGTTGTTCATAAATACGTATCATCTCATCCAGTTGAAAACAGTCCCGAACTACAATAACAATAAGGTAATGGAGGTTCATGATGTAAACTGCAGGGCCTGCCGAAGGGCGCCGGAGACACTCATGCACCTATTGTCAACTTGTCCGGCATATGCTGTCTCGGCCTATATCCATAGATATGATGGAGCATTACAATCAATCAATCAAAACAAATTTATTATCAGTTACTTGTACAGTAATGCGCCTGACTGGATCCCGGTCCGGAGCGACCTACGCAACCACGGCATGCAGCGTCGTGGTGAATGCGTGGGTGGGCGGAGCGGGTTCGGTTTGGCTTAAACAATAATAGTGGTGGAGGGGTTAACGCTCCTGTTTAACAATTAAAACTTAAAGCTAACAATTTATTTTGACAATATCAAGAAGTGATTTAAAATATTAAGGCTAATTTTAAAAGTAAAAACAAACTTAAAATTAGGCACATAGTGTTTTGGGTCGCGGCACTCGCGCACTGCGCACTTTTTCAGTTCTGGTTGCTGGTAGGGGGAAAACTCAACGAAAAAACCCGTTCGAAGGAGCATTACAAGTGCTGTACTCTCTCACACGTATGGGAGAGATGAGACACCAGTGCTGCTTTATGCTCCGGGGTTATTGAGTCTGTGGTGGGGAATGAGCAGTGCCTAATTTATTGGAAATACTCTTTTCCCACCCTCAGGCAAATACAGGCCAATAAACCTGATATAGTCCTCCTCGACCACCAAATCAGGACAACGTTTGTTATTGAGTTCTCCGCTTCAGAGGAAACAAGAAACAAACATTGTTTTGAAAGTCGTCCTCTTTCAAAACGGACTAGATATCTAAATCTTCTCTTCGAACTCCGCAGACTCTATCCCGACCACACTGTTAAGCTATTGATATTGATTATAGGATCCCTTAGTGGTACACTGCTTTCAGAATTATTATGTACATATTTTACTAAGACGTTGATTATTTTTAAACATTTTTAGGCTTTATTGTTGACAATTCCAATATTGTATAATAGTCTTATGAAAATAAACACATTATTATTATTATTATTATTATTATTATTATTATAACTAGTGATGTAATGAATTTTTACGTAATTGATTACACTGGCCGACAAAAAAAAAATGTTCTGTCTTTACAATCAAACATTTCCTATGTATTTTGATGCGCTGAAACCAAATTTGGCAAAAAAAATTTTCTACCGTGTCAATTTTTCTCTCCACCCCCATATAACCCCCATAAATTCTTATAGAGGATATTTTTTGAAAAAAATTTTTAAATTATTTTTTATGATTTTAGTATGGATTTTTTGTGTCGTTGATCATGAATCCGAAGTCAAGAATAAATTTCGATTTAATGGCAGCTGTCAACAAGTTGTCAATTTTCACCAAAATGTAAAAAGTTGATATTAATTGTATATTCATAAGTATTTTAGGTCGCTAAATATAAATCCGAAGTCAGAAATGAATTATGACTTAATGACAGGTGTCAAAAAACTGTCAAATTTTACTAAAATGTACAAAATTGATATTAAATGCACATTCTTAAGTTTTGAGGTCGCCAAATACAAATCCTACGTCAAAAATGAATTTTGAATTAACACAATTATGTTAAGCTTGGCTTAATATCATCATACACTAAACATCATCTCTTTATCTTTTTTGGAAATTTTGACAGTTTGCTAACGCTGTCATTAATTCAAAATTAATTTTTGACTTAGGATTTGTATTCAGCGACCTCAAAAACATAAGAATGTGCATTTAATATCAATTTTTTACATTTTAGTAAAATTTGACAGTTTTTTGACAGCTGTCATTAAGTCATAATTCATCTCTGACTTCGGATTTGTATTTAGCGACATAAAATACTTATGAATATACAATTAATATCAACTTTTTACATTTTGGTGAAATTTGACAGTTTGTTGACAGCTGCCATTAAATCGAAATTTATTCTTGACTTCATATTCATCAACGATACAAAAAATCCATACAAAAATCATAAAAAATAATTTAAAACATTTTTTCAAAAAATATCCTCTATAAGAATTTATGGAGAGAAAAATTGACACGGTAGAAAAATTTTTTTTGCCAAATTTGGTTTCAGCGCATCAAAATACATAGGAAATGATATGTTTAATTGTAAAGACTGAACTTTTTTTTTTTTGTCGGCCATTTGTTGACACCAATTTTCAAATTTCTTATATACTTCTTCATACCTGCTTTTTGATTTACCAGGTATTATTGGATTTACTGTTAAATTAGCCAATTGTTCTATATTAGATGGAATATCCCTATCTGAATGAACCATTTTCTACTTAATTTAATTCAAAGAATTCAACAGATTGACAATTAAAGTTTGTTTATACAAATGTCAATTCATAATAATGCTCAGATAAAGTAATAAACACAGAATTTATTTGTACAGCTGCAAACGTAGATATGTTTGGAATCGCAAAATAGTATTCAAAATAAATTGCCATTTCTTTTCTATTTTAAAGCGAGATTAGATAAAATTTTGTACTTAACACGTTACGAAAAGAGTTATTTTATTTGACTCATGTAATTTACTAAATTTGCTCGCTTCACTCACTTGTTTTGGCAAATATTACGTTCATAAAATTAGTCTTTTCATAACTCGTTACATAAATAACTATTATTTGTTTTACTATTTTTTATTATAAGTGTGGGTATATCCATAAATCCTATAAATTTTACACATATCGTCCCTCATATGTCTTTGATCACATCAAGTGTCATAAATGTAAGTATGATAGTTGCCGAGCAATGGCCATATTGAAGATCGATATCTAAAACTGTTTAAAATATTTCACACATAGGGATGTAAGTTTTAAAACACCTTGAAGTCGAATTTTAAAGGTCAGCCCACTATGAAAATTCAATTACTGTTTGGTTTGCTTTCACTATTTTACAAATGGCTATTTTTAACAGTTTCAATAAATATTTACTTGGATTTTAAATTCACCCTGTATATTATAATTTTTTTGATGAAAAGTTGGTACAAATTTCCTTGGAAATTTTCAACGCCTACTTACAGATAATTTGATTATTCTTGAAGTGTTAATATTTACATTTTTAATTTGATTATTGTAGTTTGTTCTATTGTTGCGTGAGTCTATAATGCATTAATTAAAATTCGTAAGTAATTGAACATGTTTCTTCATTACCATAGAGTAAAACAATTTAACATATTACATTGATGATTAATTTACTCGACATTTCTGTGTAGAAATCAACCATTAAATATCTCTTGTACTTGTATTATGTAAATAATGGAATTTCATAAGAAAAAAAATATGCTCACACCCAATATTTGCCTTTTAAATAAAAAATATTTCAAAATTAGAATTCTTTTGGGGTTAACTCCATTGCATTCAGAGGGCACTAACAGAAAAAAAAAAGCTTTCTACATGTTCACTCTTTTCATAGCAGGAATAATATTCTCTGTTACTCAAAGGAAGAGTTTTACCTATATGAAGTGACAAATTATTCTCCCAGTATGCCTTAAAGGGTTAAAGAAAAACAAAAATGAAATAAAAAACACTTAAATATTTATTGATTTATCAGTCATATGCAACAAATTTCATTCCGTTATCAAAGAATGTAGTTAATTAGTTGTTTATTTCATTTAAAATAAACTCAGAATTTATGCAATTCCATAAAAAATATAAAATACGTACTACGTATTCTATTACAATAATGAGGTTCTCTCTTCATTACTAGAGTGCTCTATTATTCAAATTCAATAGACAAACATTTGTCGGGAAAACAGCATAACAGTTACATAATTGTGCATTGACGAAACTAGTATGTTCACACACGATACTTATCTTTTAAAAATATATTTCAAAGTTGGAAATTTTTTGGGGCTAACCCCCTTGTGTTCAAATCAAGCTAATGCAAGAAATAAATGGATTGCTACATGCTATTTGCTATTATTATTTAGCGCTTTTGTTGTCGGAACAATTTTCTCCATCACTGGAAGACTAAAACTTGTATACGAAAAGATGACAATGTCTCAAATGGTACTAGATATAATACAATTAATAACAGAGTTTATTTTTATGATTGTCAGTCTAATTGGTGCAAACATCTACAAGGCAACCTGGAAAACAATCTTTGAAAATATCTCACGAATAGATAAATGTTTAGGCAGACAATTTACGATTAATACCATCATACACGGAGGACTAATATTTGGGTGTCTTGGATTACATTTTTCTATGGAATTATATTCTGCATTGGTATATTTCCCCTTTTCATCTCTATATATCACCTATCTAATAGTAAAGTATTACCAATTCTTGATATTATTCTTGATAAATCACATAACAAATATGATGAAAAAACGATACAACTGCTTGGAAAGAATTATTAAAAATACATTTCTGAACCGCATCGAAATAAAAATTGTGGGAAGAGATTCACACCGAAGCATAAAAAATATAAAGACTATATACAAATTGTTAAATAGCACTGTTCAAGAATATAATACTATTTTTGGAAAACAAATATTTCTCATGATGACTACTATAGTTCTTTCAGTTACAAATAGTTACAACTGGGCTCAATCCAAAGGATTAAAGAACGATAATGAATTTCTACTACTTAGCACTATAATTCACACCATACTAGTCCCACTATTTTATATCGTAAGTAAAAATTAAATAAAAAAAACACCATCATGCAAATAGAAATCTATCACACTTTATTATATTATATAAATTAGACAATGTTAGACGGTGAGGATATGTTAAGTAAAGACAACATAAAACAATATTTTAAAACACCCACTATTGAAGAGAATTACCCTTCACGCTGGTACTGTATTGAACAGTAAAGTCAAAGTAAATTTCGAATTTCCATTTCATGGTTTTGCCATTTAAATGAGAAAAAAAAATAATTTAATCTTTTTTTAATTTCAGCCGTTTAAATAAATATTTTGCAATAAAATTTGGCAGGAAGGTTCGATGAAGGGCATGGTTTCGCGTGCTTTCTTTAAAATTTATGCATCGTTACTTCATATTTCTTAAAGAATTATAAAGATTTTAATTTTTTTATAATTTAATAAAATAAGTGACTCAGTGGCGCAGTGCTACAGTGTTAGGTTTGCGACCATGGGGTCCTGGATTCGAATTCTGGCTAGGGGATGGATATTTAGTGGCATTTTTTACGCATTACCAAGACGGTAGCAGTGGACTAGACCATGGTTGTGTGAGAGATAACACGGCCAGTCGCTCTCCTCTCCTGAGTTTGAGTTTCAGCTGCGGCAGATGGCAATTTCGCAGGGAGTGGTTGTTGTGTTACAGTGTGTATGTACTGTGTATCCTGATAGAGCGGTGGAATAGCTACAGCTAAACTCCCCCAGGACATTAATAGAAATAAGGCGTTAAAAAAAAAACAGAAAAAGAAGAGAAAAACTCTTCTTAAGTGTTCCAATAATTAATAATGAACGTAAAAATGAATGATTCAAATCCACCAGACAAAGACCAAGTCTTTTTGTTGTGAAGATCATTCCAATGTAAGTAGGACAACTATCTCTATTATAGTTCTAACTTGTTACAATATACAGATAACGGCAGACAAGTATGCACATCGGGTGGAGTTTACACGCGAAATAAATGGGCAACCGACGACAGGTTGAGCCCCCACCATTTAAATTCCTTTGTATCGTTGCGCATTCCATCTGCTTCGCACCTGTAAATATGAATGTCTAGTTACCCATAAATTCGTATGTGTACGTACTTGGTTGCCGTTATCTGTAGACCTTTCTTTATATCTCTCGTAGTTTCGTCTTGAGTCTTCTTAGGAGTACCAATGGAACTTTGGATAATAAATAATTTCTTTAGTAGATATATTTTTCTTTTTTTCAGTTAGATGCATGTATATACAAGTTCAAGGTAATTGACTGTTTCAATTTATTGCTAACAATATTAGTATGAGTAATAAATAATAAAAAGGAAATATTTAATAAAATACAAGGCATAGTTAACAATAATTGATCTATATGACGTAATAAAATATATATTCATTGCATTCAGAGGGCAGTAAGAGACAAAGAAAAAATGCTTTCCATGTGTTAAGTATTATTATTGTTCAGTCTTTGCACAGCAGGAATCATTTTCTCTGTTACTCAAAGGAAGAGTTTTATCTAAATAAAGATGAGAAATTATTCTCCCAGTATGCCTTAACTAGTTAAAGAAAAACAAAAATGAAATAAAAAATGTTAAATATTTATTGATTTATCTTGCTTCTACTATAAATGGTCCCATTCATTTAACTACAAACTCTAAAACATGCCTGGATCATATATTTATTAAATATAAGCTAAAGTCTAACATACTCAAACATAATTCATATATTCTAAATTCAGATTTAACTGATCACTTTCCAATTATGATAAACTTTTCTAATGATAATGTACCTCATGATGTTGATAAGTATGCTTCGAAAACAATTAAAAAAATAAATTACCAATCTTTTCGGGAATTAATTAGCAATGAAACTTGGAAATCTGTTTTAAATATTAATGATGCTGAAATAGCAACTGAAAACTTCTTAAAAATTGTGTCTAACTGTATAGAAGAATCTCAAGAAATTAAAACTACTACTTATAAAACTAATAAAAAAATCAAACCCTGGATAACTAACGGCATTATTAACTCTATAAAAAAACAGGATAAAATGAAAAAAAAAATCTTAGTACTAACTTTAACATAAACGATGATAACAGGTATAAGGATTATAGAAATAACTTGAACAAATTCATTAAAAAATGTAAATATGACTATTATAAGCTACAAATTGACGGAAACAAAAACAATTTTAAAAAAGTATATAAGATTGTTTCTGAAGCAGCTGATGAGACAACTACCAAGAATAATAATAATTTTCAGATCACCGATAATGATAATAAACCATTTCCCACCATTAAAGACATGTCTAATTATTCCAATGAATTTTTCACTAACATAGGTATAAATATGCTAAACAACATTAAAGCTCCTAATAATATATTTCAAATACAATATAACGCGTTATCATCAATGTTTTTAAAACCTGTAAACGATACAGAAATCATAATGCATATTAATTCTCTGAAAAATAATTGTTCACCTGGTGCTGATGCTATTGACACTAAGTTAATTAAAACATTTCATCTTTATTTTCTTGAGCCGTTAAAATATATAATTAATCTGATATTCAAAACTGGTATTGTTCCTTCCTACTTTAAAACTTCTATAGTCACTCCGATTTTCAAAACTGGTGATAAATGCAAGATTACCAATTTTCATCCTATTAGTGTCATTAACAATTTTGCCAAGGTCCTTGAAAAATGCCTGAAGGAAAGACTGGTTAACTTTCTTGCTAATAATAATATACTTTCAAAGAATCAATTTGGCTTTTCCAATGGATTGAGTACTACTGATGCCTTATATGAACTCACTAAAAATATTACTGATAACCTAAACTGTAATAACAAATGTATAACTGTTTTCCTTGACCTCGCAAAGGCATTTGACACTGTGCCACACGATGCTCTATTAAATGTATTAAATACATATGGAGTACGTGGCATTGTGCTGGATGTCTTTAGAAGTTATCTCAGCGACAGAATACAAAAAGTTAAAATTGGAGATACATACAGTGAACCTATGAAAGTGAAAATTGGAGTTCCTCAGGGTACTGTGTTAGGACTGTTATTGTTTATTTCTTACATTAATTCAGTAACAAATATTGGCATTGATAATGGATTTGTAATTTCTTATGCGGATGACATGGTTGTTGTTTTTGAAGGAAAAACGTGGGAGGAATTAAAAGACTCGGTTAGTGCAGGTATTGCAAAAATAAAAAACTGGCTTGACTCTTTCAAGCTAACTCTGAATGTTGATAAAACAAACTATATAGCTTTCTCGCTGACTGCAGCTAACCGCCCCAATTTTAACAGTATCTATATTGAACAGATGGATACAGAAATAAATGAGGTAAATTCTACTAAGTACTTGGGTATTATTATCGACGAAAATCTCAAATGAAACCATCACATTATAAAACTGAGCAATAATATTCGAAAATTAATAAATAAATTCTATACCATAAGAGAGATAATGGGGAAAAAAACTTTTAATTTGTGTTTATAAAGCACTAGTTGAATCTTTAATAAGGTACGGTATAGTTATATGGGGTGGTCTTTACAAGAATTCTCTAAAAAAACTAAATGTTGTGCAGAACTATATTCTAAAAATTATTTATCGTAAAAGCAAGATGTTTCCTACTAGACTGCTATACTCTGACACAATCTTTAATGTACGTTCCTAATAAATACTAAATGTATGTTCCTTTACACAAAAAAATGTGAACTTAAAAAATTATGTAAACCACTCGTCAGAAACAATGTAAACAGACACTTGGAAATTCCCAATAGTAATTCTAATATTAATCTAAGATTCCTAAATTATTTGGCTCCTAAAATTTATAATACTCTTCCTTTGAAAATAAGATCAATTGCAAACCTAAGAAAGTTTAACCACACATGTAGGACATACATAACACATAATATACAGAAGTTTATGGCTCTCTTTTAGTTTATACCTTAATTTAACTCTGTTTAAATTAACTTTAGCTCTAAGTAACTAATGGGGTTAATTATTATATCTTGTTTTTTTTTTAATGTATAAGTAGGTACTCTTAATTTCATTTATAAATAGTTAGTAAGTATGATGTAATTATCTACAATTATTATTATCGTTATAAAATACATTACTTATGCACATACAGATATTCAGTCATCTAGGTGCAGTTATACAATCCTTTGACTATTTATATAATGTATTAAAGCGTATCAATATTTATGTAACAATGTCTATGTCTACCTCTAAATAAATTTATTTATTTATCAGTCATACGCAACAGATTTCATTCCGTGTTATCAAATAATGTAGTTAATTAGTTGTTTATTTCATTTAAAATAAACTCAGAATTTATGCAATTCCATTAAAAATATATGAAATACGTACTACATATCCTATTAGAATAATGAGGTTCTCTAATTCATTACCAAAGTGATCTATTATTCAAATTCAATAGACAAACATTCGTCGGGAAAAACAGCATAACGGTTAAATAATGATGCATTGACAAAGCTAGTATCTTTTAAACAGAGAAGTATGTCCACACCTGATACTTACCTTTTAAAAATATATTTCAAAGTTGGACATTTTTTGGGGCTAACCCCTGTGTGTTCAAATCAGGCTAATGCAAGAAATAAATGGATTGCTACATGCTATTTGCTATTATTATTTAACGCTTTTGTTGTCGGAACAATTTTCTCCATCACTGGAAGACTAAAAATTGTATACGAAAAGATGACAATGTCTCAAATGATACTAGATATAATACAATTAATAATAGAGTTCAGTTTTATGACTGTCACTCTAATTGGTGCAAACATCTACAACGCAATCTGGAAAATAATCTTTGAAAATATCTCACGAATAGATAAATATTTGGACAGACAATTTACGATTAATACCATCATACATGGAGGACTAATATTTGTCTGTCTTGGATTACATCTTTCTATGGAATTATATTCTGCATTAGTATGTTTCCCTTTTTCATACCTATATATCACCTATATAATAGTAAAGCATTACCAATTCTTAATACTGATTTTAATAATTCACATAACAAATATGATGAAAAGACGATACGACCATTTGGAAAGAATTATTAAAAATACATTTCTGAATCGCATCGAAATAAACATCTTGGGAAGAGATTCACACCAAAGCATAAAAAATATAAAAACTATATACAAATTGTTAAATAGTACTGTTCAAGAATATAATACTATTTTTGGAAAACAAATATTTCTCATAATGACTACTACAGTTCTTTCAGTTACAAATAGTTACAACTGGGTTCAATCCAATGGATTACAGAATGATGATGAATTTCTAGTACTTTGCACTATAATTATTATGACCATAATAGTCCCACTATTTTATATCGTAAGTAAAAATTAAATAAAAAAAAACACCATCATGCAAATAGAAATCTTTCACACTTTATTATATTATATACAATGTTGAATAAAAAAGGGCATAGCAAGATAAGCATGTAAAATCTGCCCCCAAATAAAATTTTGTTTGTTATCAAACCACACTTTTCAATAAATACAATTTTTCCTCTTCAAATTGGGCTTGTTTTCAAAGAATTTTTGAGATCTATGCGGCAGTTTTCTCGAAAACGGTTGGAATTATCAAGTTCTATCAAGTGTACCTTTTTACGTAGAAATGACTCCTGCATGAGATTTTCTAATCAAAAGTGCCACTACGTTTCGTAAAAGAAAAAAGAGAAAAAATATTCATCATCAGATATAGCTCATGAGGCGCCCTCCACGGGCTAGCGTCTCAGTAAGGAGGCACATTTTATCTAAGTGTTTCAGGTTAAATCTTCAAATTTTGAACTCAGGATTCTCCAGTTAGCGTGTGTCCAATTATTAATGAAACATCCTGTATATTTGTTAACAAGACATGCGTCCAAATGATAGTGAGGCGTCATGATACTATGAAATATAAGATACGCTCGGTACGAGTACCAGCTTTCGACCTGCTGTGCGCATAGCCTCTAGTCAACTTCACATCGAGCCCGCGCCAGCGATCATCTACCTAAAAATACATCGAAAACCTTAATATAATACCTAGAAAGCTGTTTTCAGGCAGTTTTACCTTTTAAGCACTTTTCATTTCGCATAAGGCCGTTGTGGGTTTAAATGTTTGTGAAAACGCCTCCAAAATAATTGGTGCAAGCACATATGATCTTTTGCACCGTTGATTTTTCAACATGTAAGTAAGCTATTTATTTTGTTTCTTTTTTATTTAATATCAAATTTTAATTCATTTAATTAAACACAATAAGTAGTAAATAATATACTACTTTAATTAGTTTAATTATGAAACAGTGCATTTATCTAACGTTATTCAGGAAAATAGACAAACAGTCAAGAATGAGAAATATTTATTCTGTTATTTCGAGATAAACTGCCGGATTCTTTAATGTCTTTATTATGAAAAACATTTTGCATCTGCAAAATAGCGTTTTCGCAGTATGACTTAATTCAATAGCGCGGGATATATCAATGTGTTCTCTCATGGTAATTATTACAAATATTTAATAACCTTCATTGATTTGCTGAAACATCTCAACTAACGTACATTAGTTCTCACACCGCATTCTCTGCGCTGTATCGTTCGTGAGGGGATTCCGTATACTCAATTGCAATTTTCTCGAAAACTGTTAATCCTAGAAAAAAAAGTTTCAAATTAAGTTAGCTCCATCCCTTATCTTCATATGCCCTCGATATACTTGGTATCTATTTCGAAAGACAAAAAAGTTTCTCGTTTGTTGTATTCCCACCTGTAAATTTTCACAGTTTATCGACATAGCCTTAGAAAAAAAATCACATTTTCTACACTTATTAAAACTTGACCTTCGTATTAATACATTTTGTTAACCAATATGGATTCATCACACGGTAAAAATTTGAGATTAATTCGTTGTCCCGTTTTTTAGTTAGAGTGAGTTAAAAGAAAAAATAATTGTATCTATTATTTTACAATTTACTCACATTTTTGGATCTATCTTTTGTTCTAAACACTTCGGTTAAGGTAATTTTAGTTTACATCTAAACTAAAAATTGACCGCTGAACTAGTTGACTTTTACGTGACGTAACAGCGGGAACTGCAGTAAGGGGAGGTATGCGTGAGAGCGTATCTCTATTTCTTAGTATCATGGTGAGGCGTGTATAAGAGAATGGTTGGTAATGTAGTTTTTCGTTTTTTTAACTATCTTCCACCTTTTTTAAAAATATGAAAATAATTTGAGAATAGGCCTTGATAAATGAGTAATTTACGATGAAAAGTTCAGAGTGGCCTTTTTTCTTAAAGTGCCAAAAAATTGTACCTATGCAAAAATTTGCAAATTTTTTTGCATACGAAATTTGCATTTAAAAATTATGAAAAAAAAATGGGTAAATAGTCCAACATGTAAGTAACAAATGTGAATTTTTTCGTACAACGGTATCCGAGAAAATTTTAAAAAACGAACATTAAAAAACCCCCCACCACTCCTCCAATATGGCGGCTGCAGGCTTGAAATTTTGTGAAAATCACATTTAGGGTAAGCCCCTTCAAATAGTTGATAACAAACAAAATTTTGTTTGGGGGCATATTTTACATGCTTATCCTGCTATGCCCTTTACCTAGTTTTTATATATTATGATGCTTTAATTTAGACAAGTTAGCATATGTTAAGTAAAGACAACATAAAACAATATTTTAAAACACACATTATTGAAGAAAAAAAATCAAAACAACTATCCTTCATGCTGGTACCAAGAAGTATTGAATAGTAAAGTCAAAATAAATTTCGAATTTCCATTTTATGGTTTTACGATTTAAATGAAGAAAGAAAACATTTCATTTTCTGAATACCATTGTAAAATATATGTAATAACTTTCATTTTGAAAAAAAAAAATGTCTCCTATGAGCTGATGCACTTAAACAATAAGCGATATTGATATTTCGAAACCTTTTTTTAAATTCATCCGTTTAAATAAATATTTTGCAATAAAATTTGTCAGGAAGGTTCAGTTCGATGAAAGGCATGGTTTCACCTGCTTTCTTTAAAATGTATGCATTATTACATCATATTTCTTAAAGAATTATACAAAGGGAGACTTATAAAGTTTTTAATTTTTTTATAATTTAACAAATTAGTGACTCAGTGGCACAGTGCTTACAGTGTTAGGCTTGCGACCATGGGGTCCCGGATTCGAATCCTGGCTAGGGGGTGGATGTTTAATAGCGCTTTTCACGTGTTGTCAAGACGGTAGAAGTGGGCTAGACCGTGGTTGTGTGAGATAACATGGCCAGTTACTCTCCTCTCCTGAGTTTGATACTCAGTTGTGGCAGATGGCAAGTTCGCAGGGAGTGGTTGTTGTGTTACAGTGTGTGTGTGTGCATCCTGATAAAGTGGTGGCTACAGTTAAACTCCCCCAGGACGATAATAGAAATAAGGCGTTAAAAAAAAATTGTTCACCAGAAAAAGAAAATAGTTACAACTGGTCCCAAAATGTTTCTCAAGTGTTCCAACAATTAATGATGAACGTAAAAATGAACGATTCAAATCCACCAGAAAAAGACGAAGTCTTTTTGTTGTGAAGATCATTCCAATGTAAGTAGGACAATTATCTCTATTATAGTTCTAACTTGTTACAATATACAGATAACGGCAGGCAAGTATGCACACCGGGTAGAGTTTACATGCGAAATAAATGGGCAACCGACCACAGGTCGAACCCCCACCATTTAAATTCCTTTGTATCGTTGCGCATTCCATCTGCTTCGCACCCGTAAATATGAAATGTCTAGTTACCCATAAATTCGTATGTGTACGTACTTGGTTGTTGTTATCTGTAGACCTTTCTTTATATCTCTCGTAGTTTTGCCTTGAGTCTTCTTAGGAGTACCAATGGAACTTTGGATAATAAATAATTTCTTTAGTAGATATATTTTGCTTCTTTTCAGTTAGATGCATGTATATACAAGTTCAAGGTAATTGACTGTATCAATTTATTGCTAACAATATTGGTATGAGTAATAAATAATAAAAAGGAAATATTTAATAAAATACAAGGCATAGTTAACAATAATTGATCTATATGACATAATAAAATATATATTCATTGCATTCAGCGGGCAGTAAGAGACAAAGAAAAAATGCTTTCCATGTGTTAAGTATTATTATTGTTCAGTCTTTGCACAGCCGGAATAATTTTCTCTGTTACTCAAAGGAAGAGTTTTATCTAAATAAAGATGAGAAATTATTCTCCCAGTATTCATTAAATTTCAATAAACAATTTAAGTATTTTCAATATATTTTTTTTGCCATAAAATGACAGGAATCCTATCATGTAATTCAATACTTCGTTAGTATTAGCTAGAAGAGTAGTTGTTTTGATTGTTTTTCCAATAATGAGTGTTTTAAAGTATTTACCTAACTAGTATATTAGCGTGCCCAGATTAGGGCAACAATATACAGAAAGTAGGTATTTTCATAATAAATAAAAAAGTGTGTAAGTTGTGATTTGCATAATACCTAAATAATATTCTCTAATCGGGATATCTACATTTCCAAGGGAGTGAGATCTTGTCAGCAGCATTTAGATTATGAAGCCTGTGTAACTATTGCTTTACTACCAGGTTTGAGGTTTGTAAATAGACCTTATGTTATTAAAAGCGCGGGATTGCAATCCTTTCTGCAAGGTCTCTGTCAAGCATCCAATAAAATCTCTGATTTCTCGGATGAAAGTAACTTGAATGATGCTGATTTCAACTGCCTTAACATCGCTGACAAAGGATTAGTTCAATCTGTTGTTAACATACTGTGATCCAGTTACAGAAAATGGTAAAATGAGACATGTTTATAAGAAAGATCTTCTAACATTTCTATGTAAAATGTGCCAAGGAATATCAGATGAATTCCTCAAAGTTATATTCCGCTAGTCGTCCCGGCAGGCGGTCAGCTTGCCCACACACACAAACACATACACATAAAATGGTCCTTATATTAGTCTTATATATAGTTTTCAACATATGTCTCATTGATACTGCTGGAAACGCCATGTTCAACGATCTTAAGCCTTAAGGCTCTGGAGCTAAAAGTAAGGCATTTGAAGCGCCGTGTCCCTGGAGACTTTTGATCTGGACCTCGAAATATACAACATACTAGAATTTGAAGCAATTTGACCGAAAGCCATTTTACAGGGGTGAGTGTGTGGGGTCCTTTTTGGCAAACCGAATTTTAAGACAAAAAAATCTGAAAAAAATTCCTCACGTGCAGCCTTAAGACTGTATGGACCCTGATTTTTTTCAGAATTTTCAATGCAACAGGAAAAGCGAAATTAAATAAAAACTGAAAATCACCTCTCACTCTATAACTGGCCCAACGTAGGGGTACGGATTTAAAACTCGGCAGAAATTGTTTATTAATAGAGAGCTAACAAGCCATGTATGCAAAGTTCAATTTGGCTCAGGGGCATTTTTCACTAAGCTTAAAAAATGACCACGACGCAACCGATCCCGTAAAAACACAACCATGACTGATCTCGAGTAAAAGTTAAAAGAATATGATTTTGGTCATTTTACTTCCACATCCACGTAATGGACAGTAAGTTAGTGTTCTCTCAAGGAAGAACCCTATTGTTCTTTACTTTACTTTTGACATAAAGACATTATTCTCTTTACTGTCAACTATGTCAACTTGTTCGTCTTCTGTTCTGCATCTAAGTTCACATCTAACTGCCACAATGATGTCACCGCCGTTTTCGCGGCATATTCAAATAGTCGAAGTTAAATAATTTTTTTTAATATGTTGCGCTGAGAATTTTTCCTCCAAATTAAATATATATAACGAAATTTACGTCTCCACTACTAGATCTCGTCATTTTTGAAAATTTGTCAACGAACCAATTAAATATTTACTGATCTATCAGTTGTACACAACAAATTCACTCCACTGTCAAATAATGTTGTTAGTTAGTTGTTTATTTCATTCAAAATAAACTCAGAATACCTGCAATCCCATTAAAGATGTATAAAATGCGTACTATGTATTCTATTAGAATAATGAGGTTCTCTAATTCATTACTATATTATTTATTATTCAAATTCAATAGACAAACATTCGTCGGGGAAGCAGCATAACAGTTAAATAAGTGTGCACAGACGAAGCTAGTATTTTCAAATAGAAAAGTATGTCCACACCTGATACTCACCTTTTAAAAATATATTTCAAAGTTGGAAAACTTTTGGGGGTAACGCCAATGTGTTCAGATCAGGCTAATGTAAGAAATAGAGGGATTGCTACATGCTATTTGCTAATGTTATTTAACGCTTTTGTTGCTGGAACAGTTTTCTCTATCATTGGAAGACAGAATATTATCTATGAGAAGATGACAACATCTCAAATGATTCTAGATCTATTACAATTCATAACAGACTTCAGTTTTATGGCTGTCAGTCTAATTGGTGCAAATATGTACAACGCACAGTGGAAAAAGGTCTTTGCAAATATCTCACAAATAGATAAATATGTAGGAAGACAATTTACAATTAATACCATCATACATGGGGGACAAATATTTGTCGGTCATGGATTAATTTTTTCCATTGAATTATATGATGCCTTAGTATATTGCGATTTTTCAATCCTATATATCACGTACAAAATAGTAAAGCATTACCAATTATTAATATTGATCTTAATAATCCTAATAACAAATATGATGAAAAGACGATATGACCACTTGGAAAAGATGATTCGAAAAACATTTCTGACACGCATCGAAATTTTGGGAAGAGATACACAACAAAGTATAAGAAATATAAAGGCATTATATAAACTGTTAAATAACACTGTACAAAGATTTAATATCATTTTTGGGAAACAAATATTTCTCATGATGACTACTATAGTTCTCTCAATTACAAATGGGTACAATTGGGCTCAATCCAAGGAATTGCAGGACAATGAGGAACTACCTAGTATTATAACACACATCATATTAATTCCACTATTTTATAGCGTAAGTAAAAATTAAATAAAAAAACCAGTATTATGCAAATGAAAACCTTTCACACTTTATTAACAAAATACAATATTACATAAAAAATGTGTCTAGTTTTTATGTATATTAATGCTCTAATTTGAATATGAGGTTAGGTAAAGACAACATAAAAAAATATTTTAATACAACCATATTGGACAATCCATCAAAACTTCTATTTAGTACTAAGGAGTATTGAACTACAAGATAGAACTCGCACGCTTTAAAATAAAATAAAAATGAAATAAAAACATTTAAATATTAAGATAGGATATACAGACAAGGAGTCCCACAAGGGTCAATTCTCGGTCCATTGCTCATTTTAATATGCATAAAAAATTTAACAGTAGCACTTCCACAAAATGCTCTGTTATATTCGGATAATATAAGTTTCACTGACTCGAGTGCAGATATCACAGAATTAAAAATTTGCATGGGTGCTGCTACCTCCAGAGCTGGAGATTATGGTTCGCAGCTGAATGATTATGTTTGAATCATAGCAAAACAGAATATATATACTTTTCAAATCAACAATTCGTGTTGAATTAAGGTTACGGGAATTCATATGAAACCCACCTTAAAATTTGACATTCATGAATATCCTAGCATTCCATGCTTTTATGCAATCCATCTGCAGCTATGGTATACTTATTTGGGGACACTTCCCACATACTAATCTGGTATTTTCCTTACAGAGAAAAGCGATATTCATATTAGCTAAATTGCAGTACAATGCAGATGCTAAAGATTCATTAGGGCACTTAAAGATTATAACTGTTATTTAAATATATATTGAAATACATACAACATCACGGCTCATACATAATCACGATACTCGTAAAAAGGTGACCTCAGAATAGATTATTTAAAATGATACAAATCATGGAACGCTACTTTATATTATGCTTCACTATTTTATAATAAGTTACCTAAAATTGTGAGATTTCTTTTTTTTTTTTTTTTATCTATTTATTTAACGTCGGCCTATGTCCACTACCAGGGCCTATCACCGACGCCAGGAGACGAGCTACCGAACCTCTTCTCGTAAGAAGAGTAGGGATCTTTTACTTGCCTAACATATAATAGACAAGGGACCGCCTGCTTTACATCCCCTCCGAAGGATGATATATCCACTACGTAATCCTCGTCTTCAAATTACGTAGTTTCCGCGTATACACTGATATATAAGCTGCTAGAAGGTGGAACGAGATCGCTGTACTAACCGCACTCGACGTTGCTTCAACAGAATATCGACTGATATTCACCTTGAAGTCGCCTCTATGCTCGTCCCGTGAGATTTCTTAGACACAAACAATTTAAAAATGTACTAAAACATATCTCATTAAGAAAGCATTTTATATGCTTGAGGAATTTTTAACTACGATAGTGGAAATGTCAGATTTTAACATGTTTTATACATAGACTTGGTTTTATTGAATTTGGATGTCTTATACTATAGTATTCTGTATTTTATCTAATATGTAAGTTTCCACTGGGGTTTTTACTAATTAACCTTTATTTTAACCTGTCTAAAAATTCTACAATTTAAAGCATCAACAAATTATGACGTTTTATGACATTCTAAGCCTATTTGAACAAAAATACTTCAAAAATTTTTTTACTGTTGTTAATTTCCACGATGTAGAATAATAAATTATTTTAAATTCTCTTATAAAACTCCTTAGAGTGACAGTGTCACTCTTGAAAACCTTGTCTGGGCCTTTTTAAAATCTTCATCAAAACTTATTTTAAAGCCAGATGGACTTCATTTAAGATCTTCCTGCATTTCTAGAAAATACATAGAAGGCTACCTTAAAAGTGTTTTTTGAAACCTTTATAAGTCAATATCAGGAATGAAAAGTTATAAAATGACCAAGAAGAAATCCAAATAATTTTAATATTATTTCTAAAAAAAATCGTTAATAATTACGATTGTAAAATTGACTTCTCAAAATATCGACTCATTTTTTTCTCAATGAAAATGAACGTCAAAAGACATAGAAAAATCTTTGTACCTGGTCCAAATTTGGTCGACTAATAACCGAGCCAGGTAGGTGTTACCATGAAAAGTGGGACACAAGGTTGCCAGGCGTCCGGCTTTAGCCGGGTATGTTTGGCTTTTTACGGTTTCGTCCAGCTAAAAATTAACATGTCTGGCCTGTCCAGCTTTTGTTTGGCTTTTTGCCTAAGGCTCTAAAACGTGCATACATATTATTGTTTTGCGATGACTTTTTCTGTTCCTATGTAACATTTGTTACATAGGAACAGAAAAAGTCATATTTTTAAATTAATCAAGTTTAATAAAAGTATTAAAAGACTGATTTTGTGTTTTAGTTTTTTTTTTATGGCGAACGAATGCTGTTCGGCTTTTTGTACCAAATGTCTGGCCAAATTTATAAGTAAAGTCCTACTTTTCAAATTTTAGGACTTTGTACTATTTTAACTTTGTACTATTTTAAAATATTCCAATCATTTCAATTGCGTGGTAAGGTGTGGTTATTGTTAGAAAAGACACTGTCATTTTAAAAAAGCGATTAATTTAATGTAAATACCTATAACAAAAGGCTTTTATATATTAATTTTTTTATTTCAATAGTTTTGATAGGTTGGCTAAGCTGAGGCCATGACCATCTTTCTCGCACAATTTAAAAAGATTTATATTTTGTAGACACAGTAAGTCTGGTCCAGTGACATTTTTACCATTTTCTATAAAATTTACTGTCATTATTATAAAAGGATCGGACAAACTTCTGTCATTTTTAAAGTTCTAATAGATCTAAATTTTGAATTTTCTTTACTAATTAACGTAAAATGGCTGAAATAATAATCAAAATTAGTAAGCTACTTATTTAGAAAATAGATTGCAATTGGGGTTTTCAATCCCGGGATTACCAATCCCGGGATCCCGGATGAATTTGTGGTTCCGAAAATCCCGGGATTTCAAAAATCAATCCTGCGCATTCTGCAGGACCGGAGTATGCTCGGAATTATCGGAAATATTATTGTTTTCAATCAAAATTTGATATAAGTGGCTTTACCGATTTGTTTCCTTCATGTTATTGTATAATATAATATATAACCAACTTAGCAAATATAAATGTCACATACATCATACATTCGTATAATACCAATAAACGTAAAAAAATAATTTCACAAAAACGTATAAACAGAAACTCATAAAATAAATGAATCATGTAAATTACTTGGGAGTTTGGGGCCAATATTCAATAGGCAATAGAGTAACAGACTGCCTGTAGCGAGTTGCGGTACTATTAAATTATTAGATTTCAAAAGTTTTAAATACAAAGTGAAAATGTTTTAATAATAAAAATATTATTATTATTATTATTATTATTATGAAAATATGAGATGGTATATCCAGACTAGGGGACGAAACATAGATACATTAGTGCGTCTAAGATCCTTTTTTAAAAATAAATTTTAAACTGTTCGTTCTTGTTATCTGTTACTATTTCATTCAAATAAATAAAACACATTTAAAAATTGTTAGTTTTAATTTTATGTTAATATGGTCCACTCAAATTAGGAAAAAAAAACGCCGTTTTAAAGAAAGATTTTGAACAGCAGTTTCTTTGCATAGATAGTAAGTACTTAACTTTTAGAACAATGTTTTGCTTATGCGCAGAAAAAAAGACATGATTTTTGAGACATATACATATATATAGGTTTTTTCGTGTTCTTTTTCATTTAGACTTTCATATCTCGAAAAGTACATGTTTTTAAGGCTAAACGAACATAGGTAAAAGTGTTCAAAATACGATTTCTTACAAACAAAGTCCTGTGCATTTTCCAGATTATCCCACTGGTTTTTCCAGAAAAGCAACTTGAAAAATATATCTATGTGTTTTTTCGTGTTTTTTTATTTTGAATGCAAATATCTCGAAAAGCACGCGATTTTAGTGCTAAATGAACATAAATAAACTTATTCAAAATGAGATTTTCTACAAAAAAGCTCGTATACATTTTTCGATTATCCCATTGATTTTTCCGGAAAATCTTCTTGAAGAATATATACAGTAGGGTGGGCTGAAAAACACGAAAATTTGAATTTACAGATGGCCCACTTACTAACTTATAACTATGTATCTAAAACTAATTCGGGTAGATTTTTAGCCAGATCGGTGAATATCTAGCTGGCCCACCAAGGCCTTGAAAATGAAAGAAAGGGCCAATTTTTCGGTTTTTAACATTTTTTAAATTGACATTTGAAGTTTTTTTTTGACTCTTTATTAATGCCTAAATGCGTGTAGCAAAAGTTTTTCGAATACAATATTTTTCAGTTCCAGGGAAATTAGAAATTTTGTACAGAAAATCTTATTTTCGTCGAATTCTACGTTTTAGTGACAAATTTCTAATTTCCCTGGAACTGAAAAATATTTTATTCGAAAAACTTTTGCTACACGCATTTAGGCATTAATAAAGAGTCAAAAAAAATTTCAAATGTCAATTTAAAAAATGTTAAAAATCGAAAAATTGGCCCTTTCTTTCATTTTCAGGGCCCTGGTGGGCCAGCTAGATATTCACCGATTTGGCTAAAAATCTACCCGAATTAGTTTTAGATACATAGTAATAAGTTAGTAAGTGGGCCATCTGTAAATTCAAATTTTCGTGTTTTTCAGCCCACCTTAATATACAGTGTATTTATTGAAAAGTGTGCTTTGGTGGCGTCTTAGTTCTGTCAAAATGTCAAACTAATGAAATTGTACGTAAGTGACGTCACCAAAGCACATTTTTCAATAAATACAATTTTTCCTTTTCAAATTTAGTATATATCTTGGTTTGTTTTCAAAGAATTTTTGAGATCTATGAGGCAGTTTTCTCGAAAACGGTTGGAATTATCAAGTGTACCTTTTTTTACGTAGAAATGATTCCTGCATGAGATATTCTAGTCAAAAGTGCCACTACGTTTCGTAATAAAAAAAGAGAAATAATAGTCATCATCAGGTATAGCTCATGAGGCGCTTTCCACGGGCTGGCGTGATGTAATACACAAATTATTGTTTCATAGCCTAAAAAATGTTTCCTTACCAAATTGGGAGTTGAAATATTGCAAAAAAAAAAGAAAAAAAAATTACAATTTTGACACCCTGTATCTTTTTCCACAGCAACAATTTACTAAAGCATGTTTGGTTATATTCTCATATTTTGGTCCAAAGAATCTACCCTTGAACTATGGCCTATTATGGCCACCCTGTATCGAAATAAATCAAAATCATCAAAGTAGGCGTATGTTCTTGAAATTTTGCATAGGACTATAACTTTTTAATCTGAATAACTTTCCTTAATAACATTTTCCTGTATATTTTACAGAAAAGGTACTTTACCTAACATGAAATTCATTTTTGCTTAACTGTCATGGCCTACATGATTCTAAAAAAAAAGTACACCCAAAATTACTTTTTAGATAAGCATATGAAGAAAAAATTCGATAATTTTTTGCCCATTTCACCTATAGCGAACTCAATCGGGTAGACTGTAGACTTGCTTTTTCGTAATTTTTTTTTTCATTTGGACGTATATATCTTGGAAAGTACGCATTTTTAAGGCTAATGAACATTACTAAACTTGTTCAGAATGTGATTTTCTACAAAAAAGGTTCTGTATATTTGAGGCATATAAACATCAAAATGAAAAAAAAAAAACACGAAAACGCAAATATATATATTTTTCAAGAAGCTTTTCCGGAAAAATCAATGGGATAATCGCAAAAATGTATAGGAGCTTTTTTGCAGGAAATCTCACTCTGAACAAGTTTACTTATGTTCATTTGGCCCTAGAATCGTACACTTTTCGAGATATTTGCATTCAAAATAAAAAATACACGAAAAAACACATATATATATTTTTCAAGTCACTTTTTCGGAAAAGCCAATGGGATAAACGGAAAAATGTATAGAACCTTTTTTGTAGGAAGTCGTATTCTGAACATGTTTACCTATGTTTGTTTAGCCTTAAAAACGCATACTTTTCGAGATATATACGTTTAAATGAAAAAAAAACACGAAAAAACGTATATATATCAAAAATCATTTCTTTTTTTTCTGCGCATAAGCAAAACCTTGTTCTAAAAGTTGAATTCTTACTTCCTATGCAGAGAAACTGCTGTTCAGAATTTTTCTCCGCTATTTTCTTAATTTGAGTGGACTAATATTTGACAATGCATTTTGAGCCTGGGAATTTGTAATAATAATAATAATAATAATTTTTATTTGCCCAATAGATCATTTTACATGATATAGGATAAGTCTAAAAACATTAAAATGTAACTATTTAAATATTAAATAATAAATTACTGATTTTTAAGTCAGGTAAAATATTCCTTCAAAGAATAATAAGATTTTTCCTTCAGTCTGGACTTGATCCTATTTTTAAATTCCTTATCACTAAGTCCTTTGTAAAGGTTTGGAAATTTATTAAACGCCTTTATAGCCATGTACTTGGGGCTCCTTTCATATAATGTTAAATGATGGAGATGTAATCCCGGGATTTGGGATTTGTAATCCCGATAATCCCGAAAGCCTAATCCCGTCCCGGGATTGAAAACACTAATTGCAATCAGTAATTTATAAACATTTTATACAAAAAAGTTACACCAAGTTTTTGTTCATTTCATTTAAAATGAAGTCATAATTACTGCAATTCAATTAATTGGTGTATAAAGGGCGTTTTAGGTATTCCATTAGAATAATGAGGTTCTTTAATACATTGTCAGAGTACTATATTATTCAAATTCAATAGACAAACATCTGTCGGGCAAACAGCATAACAATTACATAATTGTGCATTAACAAAGCTAGAGTATTCCTCAAACAGAGAAGTATGTCCACACTCGATATCCACCTTTTAAAAATTTATTTTAAAGTTGGAAATTTGTTGGGACTAACTCCATTGGGTTCAGATCAGACTAATGTAAGAAATAAACCGATTGCTACATGGTATTTTCTATTATTATTTATTGCTTTTCTTGCTGAAACAATTGTGTCTATCATTGGAAGACAGAATAATATCTATAATAAGATGGCAACATCTCAAATGGTAATAGATTTATTAGAAAGCATAATAGAGTTCAGTTTTATAACTGTAAGCATAATTGGCGCAAATATGTACAACACTGCATTGAAAAGGGTCTTTCAAAATATGTCAAAAATAGACAAAAATTTAGCAGGAGGACCACTTACAATTAATACCGTTATGCACAGAGGACAAATAATTATTTTTCATGCAGTATTTTTTTCCATCCAATTATATGATATATTGTTACATAAGCATACCTGGACAATGTACATTACTTATAGAATAGTAAAGTATTGCCAAACATTCATTTTGATCTTAGTAATTCAAATAACAAATATGATGAAAAGAAGATATGATCAATTGGAAAAGATGATTCGAAGTACATTTTTGACCAGCACCGAAATAAAAATGTTAAGAAGAGATACACAACAAAGAATAAGAAATATAAAGTTTCTATACAAATTGTTAAATAAGACCGTACGAGGATTTAATACTATTTTTGGAAAACAGATATTTCTCATTTTGACTACTATAGTCCTCTCATTTTTAAATTGTTACACCTGGGCTCTATATGATGACTTACAGAACAGTTACGAGATTAAACTACACATCACTTTAATGCACATCCTAATAGATCCGCTAATTAACTGTGTAAGTAAAAATTTAATAACCAATTAGTATTAAACAAAAAAAAACCTCTCACATTATTATACTTTATACAATATGAAATTTAAGTATTAAGCAGTCATAAGAATGAGTAGGCAGACCCTTATTAACACGCGGAATGGAAGGTCTGGCATCCGGACACAGCAGGGTGTAGTAACCCCTAACTATCAAGGAGAATAAAAAAAATGACGAAAATAATATATTTCAGCAGGTCTGACTTTTTAATATATTATATAAAAAAAATTTCATATACATAAAAATATTGTCAAACAAAATTCTCCACTCCAAATTGTTGGAAGACAACTAATATCTTTGTCATAAGAAACTTGATAGGAATTGTAGCCCAGCCAGTACTTAAAACTGTCTACCATGCACTAATCCAAACTAAGCTAAGTTACGCAATTTTAGCCTGGGGTCATGCACCTTCGGCCTCAAGATTATTCAGTCTTCAACGCAGAGCTGTACGTTTAATTGATGGGCTAGGATATAGGGAAGACTGTAAAAAGAGTTTCATTGAGTTAAAGATTCTGTCCTTTCCATGTTTATTTATACTTGAATGCCTTATGTACGTAAAAAATAACAGCGAGCGGTATCTAATGCATAACGATGTACATAATTATGAAACTAGAAATAATTCCAGTATTTACTTAGATTATCATAGAGTATATAAATCACGTACAAGCATTTCCTATTTTGGACCTAAATTTTTCAATCTCCTCCCAAGTAATATCAAAAACCTGCAACCAAGATTATTTAAAAATAAAATCAAGGAGTATTTGCTCAATAAATGTTTTTATTCACTAAATGAATTCTGTAATAACAATTTTTCAGATTTTGTAATAGGAACTTAAAAGATACAACTATTTCCATTTTATATTTTACATTAATTGTTTATTGTTAGTTTGTTCACATCATCGTAATTGTAGTTTATTACTTTTATTACTTTACTTACTAATTTGACATGTGTAAACAGTTTATTGTATTAACACGAATAAAGAATTGAATTGAATTGAAGCAACCACTAAGTTGTATATAAAATTGTTGCATTTTAGTTATATTAGCAGATCTGAATTTTTAATATGATTTAAAAATACATCTAAAAGATGAATTAGTTCAAAAGCTACACAAAAACTGAGACTCGAACACTCCGACAGGTCACAAATCAAAATATAACTTTACTAGGTTAGGTTAGGTTGATATGTGAGTAGGCACAGACTCTCCACTCCGACCATCTGGTCTGTTATTACTATATCAACGGATGTAAAAACAAAGTATTTGCTTGCGTCATAACTTTAACATCATGTTTTGTCGAAAACTATAGTTCGTTTGATAAAACGAGTAAGAGATCTTTTTTGTAGATTATTTTCTAACTTTTCCTTTTCATAACATTCATAACTACACACTGCGCAACAATGCTAAGAAACCTTAGGATACGGCTTATTCTGATCATACAATTAATCATAAGCTTGCCCATGCACATGCCCTTTGTTGTAATGCATCTTAATATACAATCACTACGGAAAAAAATTGATGAAATAAATATACTTTTAGAGGAATACAATAAAAATAACAAACCTATTAATATTGTCTGTTTCTCAGAGCATTGGATGCATAGCAACGAAGAAACACACTTTCAAATAAACGGACACCAATTAATTTCATGTTATTCTCGTAATTTATATATACATGGTGGTGTAGTAATCTATGCTGATACTAACCTAAATTTTAAAAGCATTGAAAATATAGAAACTCTACCATTAAAACGGCTTTACATTTATGCAATGCAATGAAAAGGATGGCATGCAAAACTTTGCGCGAAAATTTTTGCACCTTGAAAGTGCTTTACACTACTGCAATATTTTGTGAAATCTTTGCAAGTTTTGCATGCCATCCTTTTCTTTGCATTGCATAAATGTAAAGCCGCTTTTAGAAAAGGTATTGGAATTCACAACAGCTTATAATTCGGAATTAAAAATTATTATTATATGTGTATACAGGAGTCCATTAGGTAACTTTGAATCATTTTTAAATAGGTTTTGGGATTTAGTAAATGAAATTTATAGCAGATTCAATGATTACACCTACATAATTTGTGGAGACTTCAATTTAAATTTTAATTCTATTAGTAAAAACTTAGAAGACTTTAATAACCTACTAAACATGCTCAATTTAAAAATTACTATAAAAAATCCGACAAGAATAACATCAACGACAGCTACTACTATTGACAACATTTTTATTAATACTAATGTACAATTTTCCACATCAACAGTCGATTTCGGTGTTTCTGACCATAATTCACAACTGTTAAATTTAAACCTCAATTACAAAAAGGACAATACCACTATATCGAAAAGAATTAGATATTACACTAAAAAAAATCATAAAAAATTTAGAGATCTTCTAGAAAACGTAGATTGGGCACCACTTAATTACATACCAGACGTAAATATGGCGTACGAATATTTTTACCGATTATTTAATTCCTGTTTTTATAAAGCTTTTCCATTAAAAAGCTCGAACACAAATAATAAAGCAGACTATACTGGCTGGATAACAAAAGGCATCAGAATATCCTGTAAAAATAAACGTTTTTTGATTTATTTAAAAAAATTTACAAATAACCCCGCAATAACACATTATATAAAAAATTACTGTCGAACATTAAAAAATGTTATTGAGCGGGCAAAACATACTTATTTTGGTGAATTAATTTCAAGCTCTACAAATAAAACAAAATTAACATGGAATATAGTAAATCATTTTACAAGAAATCAAGCCGAAAAACAACACAGTAATATATCCATCGTAAAAGATGAATCGTTAATTACCGACCCCGTTGAAATCAGTAACGAATTTAAAACTTTCTTTGAACAAGCAGCGAAATCAACTGTCAGTAATATTATTAGTAAAGAAACTAGTTCTAATTACCTTCAAAATGTAAATTATAATGATCCCCATTCATTAAAGTTTATGAATTATTTTTGGTTAATAAAAGAAAATAGCAGGGTCCCATTAAAAAATTTTCGGAAATAAAAATGAAGATTAAATTTTGAGAGAAACCTAAAAATAGTCGTACCTAAAAGTAATTCAAATAACTAATTTGTAATTTACAGACAAGTCTACAACCTTACTAATAATTTCCATAGCCTACTTAGTAATTTTCTTACATCGCATTCATCTGACGTAGCCATTTTGAAAAAAAATAAAAAATTCATGGGCAGTCTATGGTTAAAAATTACACTCAAAGAAATAGTATGGGTAAATTCAACAAAAAAAAATGGTTAACTAACAATATCGTTAATTTTGTTAAACCAAACTATATTGATGGTATTTTTAAACAAGAGGTGATTGTTATTTTAATTAATAAAAAGTTGTCGTACAACAAAACAAACATTAACTTAAAAAATAGATGAATAAGACTATTATTTTGTTCGTCTGACTATTATTTTGTTGAATTCTGTCAAATTAAACTAGATAATAGTATATTTTATTTTTAACTATTATCGAATTGTAATTCTAACCCAGTATTAGTTCGCTGTACTATTGTACTTGGTAGACAAACCAATATTATTGTCGTCTTCTAGAAGTTCTAAAAGAACTATCATAAAATTTGCTTGCTTACCACGTAGTCTATTACAGAAATTATTCCCAGATGACGCCACATACAAAGCACTAACAATAATCCATCATACATTATCTTGCACTCTTATGAATTTATAGAAAATTAATAACATGATTGCAGTGTTCAAATTCTCTCAGGGATCATCGATATATTTGGATGGATCTTATAAACGATCTCTTACCTTTGGTTTGGGTGGTCTGATGTCTCAATACTGAGATTTTGGCTAACCAAAAAAAAAAAAAACTTCATCATACAATAAAGTGTAGATCAACCTAAAAATTAGTTGGTGAACAAAAAACAAAGTCGTTGTACTATTTAATTGTAGACCAAATTGAAAATGGTTAGTGAACATAAAAAAATGTCATTGTACTATTTAATTTGTTACAAGAAGATATGATTATTAAACTACTATTTGTTTACGAAAACAAATAAAGTTGTATGACTATTCTTTACTGATTGATTTAACTATGAAACTAGATAGGCGCGATTTCATATGCTCTTTTTGGTTGAATTTACCTATCATTTTCTTTGAGTGTAGAAAACGGGCTTTAGCGGTATCTAATAGTAGTCTCCATTTCTCAATGTCATTAATCATAGTTTGTAAATTACCAATGGTTTTGTTCAGAGTTTTCTCGTGAAATTAGAGTAGTATCATCAACATATTGCAATTTCAGATGAAAAAAATATCATAGTATACTGGTGATAATGCAGAACCTTGCAGTAATTTTTGTTCAGCAACAAAACCATCCGACATAGCTTTGTTTATTTTGACGTATAGTTTTCTCTCTTCTAAAAAGCTTATAATATAAATCAGATAGTTGGGGATTTCTATAATTTGTTTAATTTGTAAAGCAAACCCAAATGCCATACACTATCAAATGCTTTTTTAATATCTACGAAAACAGCAGCTGATTAAAAAAAAATGGCTAAAGCCATAATTAAATTCAATGAGTTACTTATTTAGGAAATTTAGAAAATAGTTCGCTGCAATGAAGAATTTAGGCAATTTTGAAGTGCTTTATATTAAAAAAGTAAAACTAAGTTTTTCTTTAATTTCATTAAAAAAAAACGTATAATTCCTACCATTCAATTTAATGATGTACAAGTGAATATTAGGGTATTCCATTAGAATAATGAACTTCTCTAATTTTAGACTACTATATTATTCAAATACAATACATAAACATTCATCGGAGAAACAGCTTATCAATTAAATAATTGTGCGTTGACAAAGCTAGAGTATCTTTCATACTGAGAAATATGTTCACACTTGACATTCACCTTTTAAAAATATATATCAAAGCTGGACATTTTTTGGGGTTAACCCCATTGTGTTCAGATCTGACTAATGCAAGAATTAAACTGATCTCTACATGCCACTTGCTATTGTTATTTAGCCTTTTTGCTACGGGAACAGTTCTCTCCATCATTGGAAGACAGAATAATATCTACGATAAGATGGCACCGTCTCAAATGATATTAGATTTATTAGAATGCATAATAGAATTTAGCTTCATGACTGTCAGTGTAATTGGCGCAAATATGTACAATGCCTCATGGAAAATGATCTTTCAAAATATGTCAAAGATAGACAAAAAATTGGCAGGAGGACCATTTGCAATTAATACCATCATATATGGAGGACTAATATTTTTGTGTCATGGATTATTTCTTTCCCTCCAATTATATGACATATTGTTGCATAAGGATATCTGGACCTTGTACATTACTTACAGAGTAGTAAAGTATTACCAAACATTAATTTTGATCTTAATATTTCTAATAACAAATATGATGAAAAGAAGATATGACCAATTGGAAAAGATGATTCAAAGTACATTTTCGACCAGCATCGAAATAAGAATGTTGAGAAGAGATACACAACAAACAATTGGAAATATAAAGTTTCTATATAAACTATTAAATAAAACCGTAGAAGGATTTAATACCATTTTTGGAAAACAAATATTTCTCATTCTGACGACTATAGTCCTCTCATTTTTAAATTGTTACAACTGGACTCTATACGATGACTTACAAAACAGTTACAAGATTAAACTACACATCACTATAATGCACAGAATAATAGAACCGCTAATTGATTGTGTAAGTAAAAATTAAATAAAAAATTAGTATTAAGCAAATAAAAACCTCACAAATTTAGTCGAGTCAATGAAGCCTAAAAATCGTCAAAACTTCTTAATTCTCTGCAACAGCTCCGATTTTGATCTTTTTTTTTTAAATGTGTGTTTTTTAATATTATTCAAAATCAGAAACATCCCAAGTGGCGCAAATAATTATTTATATTGTTTAACGATAATAACAATATTTACAAAAAAATATATTTAAAAAAATTTTTTTCGCGGTATTTATAAAACATGAGTTGCTTTTATTGAAAATTTAAGTTCAAAAATGTTTCTCACAGTCGGGGTTGATAATTATTTATATTGTTTAAACAATAATAACAACTTTTACAGGAAAAATCCATTTTTTTATGTTTTTTTCCCCGATATTCATGAAAAAGTTAATTTAGTCCAGTGTTTGAAGGTTTTTCGCTCAGACTTCTTTCAGATAAAACCGATAGACGTGAAATATGGACTGTAATTAGGGAGTGGCTCAAGGAACCAAAATTATATAGTGCCAATGTGTGCCCTTACCCTGGGGGTGGATGCCGCCCCTTCTCGGGGGTGGAAATTATTATGTTCAAAGTAACTGGAGAAATCGATAGAGGAATGAATTCTAAGCAATAAATGTTCTATGCAATTTTTTTCGATGAGTCAATACTTTTTGAGTTATTCTTGATTGATTGATCGATTTACCAGTGTGCGGTAGGCATTTCTGCCACTCCCAAGGATTATACAGCTGGGCCTGCTACGTCCACGCTGGGTTGGACTAGGGCCATGCTTGTTGCCAGCAGTGAGTGCCACATGGCGCATGGTAAAGGAATGTGGGATGGGAGGTGTAGGTATTTGTGAGACGCGTTACCGCATTTTGTCATAAGGTAGCTTTTAAGTTCCCTTTTTTGTATTTTTGGTTCTGGACTTCTGCCTCTTCTGGGTCTTCTTGTGATATATGCTGCCGCGTTGTGTCGCTGCTGTTTGTGTTCCTATTTTTTTTTTCTGCTTCTACAAATCTTCTTCCTCTTCTTCTGATTCCTCCATTTCAGATTCTGGTAGAGTATATATCGCTCCGATTTCTTTGTGGAATTCATTTTTTCCCCTCACTTTTTTTTCCGAGTATGTTTGGTCCTTTCCCAGTTTGTTCATGATCCTCTCGATTGTTGTTTTCCACGTGTAACATGGTCCCCCTATTTTTAGTTTGCTGCTGTTCAGTGTTAGTGCTTTCTTCAGTAGATGTGTCGGTTCCCTTCTTTGGACGTGTCCCCAGTACTTCATTGCGTATATTTCTATCCTTTTTGTGATTGTCTTCCCTTCTAGTAGTGTTGATGTTTTATGCCGCTGTTTTGTCCTGTTGTTCTTCTCAGTAGTTGGATGATGTCTCCTTCAGCTCTTCTCAAACTTCTTCTGTTGGCTTTTGTTGTTGCCACGTTTTTAACTCCATATGTTCTGTGGTGGCCCATAAAATATTAGCTATATCACTTAGTTGTCGTTATGTTAGTATGTTTATAGCTTTGCGGGTCTACACAGAATATCACGGCCGCACTCCAACAATCTACTGCCCACCACAAGTTCCTGTTGACAGCGGTCGACACTTTCAAAGGCTTGGATATATAAACACTTCTCAGACTTCCTCTAAGAAAGCTGTTTGAGTCAGATTTTTAACAATATATTATAACACCAACAACGCAAAAAACATGCAACACCACAAAACACACTCCTATTAAAACAGACACCAGCGAAAAGCCAAAGTCAACACTTATCTGTGATACTTCTCTTCCCTTCCCTTCTTGACTTGTTCCATTGCACTACATCACAATCACTGTACCTAGTTCCGGATTATGTACGAAACCAATCACTACTCACAAATTGTCAATCGCACACCCATCATTCACCTGATAACTCAAATTACATCTTTTACATCCCGCAACGGCACACACAAAAAGGTCTGGTAAAAAACGGGTCTCCTTCTAACTGATGAATTTTTTTGTACCAGTAGCTGATGTGTCTTCGTTCCTACGTTCTGTAGTGGATACATTATTTTTGTGTTTTCTGGAGACTTATTTCTTGATTACTTTTTGCTTGTTACTATTATGATTCTAAACTTTTTAATAAACTTCCTTAGCCTTACCAGAGCCGTACTAGAAGTATAAACAGTCAGTATATTTTTTAAGCATGGATGAGGTTTTCTTTAATTTTTAGTGGCACTGAAACCAAGCTAATGGGCACCAATTTTATCCAACTTTTTATTATATTTTTAAATTGATTTAATTTGACAAGGTGTACTGTTAGCCTGATGGTGCACCCCTGGCTAGGCTCATATGTAAAATTGCTAGAAAGAATTGTTTATTGACTTATTTTTAAGTTATTACCTGGGCTGGGTTTGTTTATAAATATTCTTTTTTTTTTCTTCAATTTGAAAATTTAAAATGTAAATTAGAATTCAGTATACTACACTTGAAAAAAGCATGTTATTTGGAATAATCATTAAAAATTATTTGTTTGAAATGAAACCTTAAAAAGGTTTTTCTTCTACAGGGCTATTTTTTATTTACTATTTCAAATACAAATATTTACATCATTTTGTATCTCGAATGAATATGACACTTTATATTTTATTTTATGTTTCAAATAGTGCCATTAGTTATTTCACTCAAGTGTTAAGAGAAGCCTTACATAATTTATTGGTCTGGCCGTATTGATACCACGCCAGCAGAGGACAGCCCCTTGAAAGCACGGCTTATAATTCTGACAAATTTGACATTTCTTGCCCTTTAACATTACAATGCAAACAATTTTACATGCTACACTACGTACAATTGTTAATTGCAAATCGGTAGTTTGTTACTAATTTAAATAAGATAGTAAAACTTATCCTTTGTTGTATTCCTCTCTTCGGTTAGTACTAGTACTGATTTGCCGCAGGTACACGATTTCACGGCACTGTATTTACTATGATTTACTGCGTTAGAGGGGAAGCACTGTGAAACACTATTTCTTATCAATTACTGAAAATGTTCCGAGGTATATATTATTTTACAAACACATCCACTTATACACATTTAAATATATCTTCTACACATTGTCACTTTATATTTAACTTTTATGGGTATGCATTTCTGACAGAACACTAGATTGGAGAGTAATACTTAACAAAAGAATTTGCTATTTGTTTAGGATCAGTGATAATTCAATTGTCTATTTTAATTTCCTGGGCTGTTCTTGTTTTTTCAATGACACTTTTATAATAATTATTTTTAGTTTCGTTTATTAGAATTTTAAAAAAAAGTTTTTTGAAACAACTAAATCGCCATTTTAAAAGATACAGATTGAGCAAATTTCAGTTATTCTTAAAGTTCAAAGACATTTTTACATCAAAAACAAATATTGCAAGAGTTCAATCATGTAATCAACTCTTTCTTCCAGTATATGAAATTGTTCGTGTCTATATAATTAATGATTTAATTAATGTAAATTTTGTAAATTATTTTTTTTTCTAAATAATTTTCAGGAAATAGTTGCAACAACAATTAAATCCTACAAGTCATATATTTGGAAAAATTTGAAAATAAACTATTTCTATGAGGCATTTCGGAAATTTGAAAACACCATATTAAAATGGAAAAATTACATTTTTGTTTATTTCTCTTAAAATAAAGTTAGAATTCCTGCAACGATTTATAAAAGTCATACAAGTCTCATTATAATAATGAGGTTTTCTAATTCATTACTGAACTACTATATTATTAAAATTCAATAGACAAGTATTTGTTAAGAAGACAGCGCATGTAACATTAAATAATTGTGCTTTAACATAGTCAAAGCATTCTTCAATCCGAGAAGTATGTTCGCAGTCGATATATACCTGTTAAAAATATATTTCAAAATTGGAAAATTTATGGGTCTAACACCGTTGTGTTTATATCAGGCTGATGCAAGAAAAAAAATGATCACTACATGCTATTTGCTATTATTATTTACTCTTCTTGCTGTGGGAACAATTCTCTCTATCACTGGAAGATACAACTACATTTACGAAAAAATGACAACATCTCAAACTGTGCTAGATCTATCGGCACTTTTAACAGAATTCAGTTTAATGACTGTGACTCTAATAGGTGCAAATATATACAATGTTTCGTGGAAAATGATCTTTCAAAATGTCTCAAAGATAGACAAAAATTTAGCAGGAGGACCGTTTACAATTAATACCATTATACATGGAGGACAAATATTTTTATGTCATGGAGTATTTTTTTCCATCCAATTATATGACTCATTTATGCATACTAATGTCTGGGCAATGTATATTACTTACAGAATAGCAAAGTATTACCAAATATTAATTTTGATTTTAATAATTCAAATAACAAATATGATGAAAAGAAGATATGACCAATTGGAAGAGGTGATTAGAAGTACGTTTTTGATCAACACCGACATAAAAATGCTTGGAAGTAATACACAATAAAGAATAAAAAATATAAAGTTCCTATACAAATTATTAAATAACACCATAGAAGGATTTAATACAATTTTTGGAAAGCAAATATTTCTCATTCTGATTACTATAGCTCTCTCGTTTTTAAATGGTTGTAACTGGGCTCTATACAGTGAGTTACAGAACAATGACAAGATGAAACTACATGCCACGTTAATTCATATCATATTTGACCCGCTAATATATTGTGTAAGTAAAGACTGAATAAAAAAAAGTAGCAAATAAAACTTTTACATCGTATTATGCTATAAAAAAAAATGTAACTAGTTTTTACTCAACTAACATTTATGCTGACAATTATTTCAATTTGATCACTTGATAGTCCAATAATTATAAAAATTTCCATCACAAAAAATGTTATCTGCGATTTTCCTTCAGGAACTGTTAGTGGAGGGGTTATACATCACAAAACCATAAAAATCCGTTCTGGGGGTGCCGCGCAACCCCCCCAATAAACCAACCCTTCGATGAAAAAAACCTTATTTTACTGAAAACTCATTAACAGTTGAAGATAAAAAAAATTGCTCATCATAAAAAAGAAAGCTTGACTAATTTCCTAAAAAAAGTCCTTTTGTTGTATATGCCATGGTTTTCGAGAAAATCGATATTGAAAAAAATTCCAAAATTAGTATTTTTAATGCGCGCGGCCTATAGAAAAAATTGAATTGCTCGAAAACCATACAAGCTAGGAAGAAAAATTTCTCAGGAAAAAAAATACTATTGTAAAATATATTTTTTTAAAATTTGTAAATTAACTCAGATCAAAACTCATTACTAAAGTGTTTCATTATGTTACTTTTGACATAATCTCAAAATTAGTAAAAATATAGTGACTTTTATAATTTTTTATGATATAAAGTTATTAAATATTTCATTTGCTTTTTCCATAACATGTCAACAATTGGCAAAGATCTACTTAAAAAAATTTGAAAAAAAAATTTTTACTTAATCTTTAAATTACAAAACATATAGGGACTTTTATTATTTTTTTATGGTTACAAAATAAAGTTATTAAATAAATGTATTTCATATCGGATTCTATTTTTTATATGTTAACAATTGGCAAATATACAGTGTGTCCCCCGATTGAGTTCGCTATAGGTGAAATGGGCAAAAATTTTCGAATTTTTTTTTCATATTTGGAGGTTCGTCCCTGCTTATCTAAAAAGTAATTTTGGGTGTACTTTTGTTTTTTTAAAATCACGTAGGCCATGACAGTTAAGCAAAAACGAATTTTATGTTAGGTAAAGTACCTTTTCTGTAAAATATACAGGAAAATGTCATTAAGGAAAGTTATTCAGATTAAAAAGTTATAGTCCTATGCAAAATTTCAAGAACATACGCCTACTTTGATGATTTTGAATTTTTTCAATACAGGGTGGTCATAATAGGCCATAGTTCAAGGGTAGATTCTTTGGACCAAAATATGAGGATATGGCCAAACATGACTTAATAAATTGTTGCTGTGGAAAAAAATACAGGGTGTCAAAATTGTAAATTTTTTTTCTTTTTTTTTTTTGCAATATTTCAACTATCTCTTGACCGATCTTCTCCCAATTTGGTAAGGAAACCTTTTTTTAGGCTAAGAGACAATAATTTGTGTATTACATCACGCCAGTCCGTGGAGGGCGCCTCATGAGCTATAACTGATGAAGATTATTTTTTCTCTTTTTTTTATTACGAAACGTAGTAGCACTTTTGACTAGAAAATCTCATGCAGGAATCATTTCTACGTAATTTGATAATTCCAACCGTTTTCGAGAAAACTGCTGTATAGATCTCAAAAATTCTTTGAAAACAAACCCAATTTAAAAATGAAAAATTGTATTTATTGAAAAATGTGCTTTGGTGACGTCATTTACGTACAATTTCATTAGTTTGACATTTTGACAGAACTAAGACGCCACCAAAGCACACTTTTCAATAAATCCAATTTTTCCTTTTCAAATTGGGTTTGTTTTCAAAGAATTTTTGAGATCTATACGGCAGTTTTCTCGAAAACGGTTGGAATTATCAAGTTCTATCAAGTGTACCTTTTTTAAGTAGAATTGTCTCCTGTTTGAGATTTTCTAGTTAAAAGTGCCACTACGTTTCGTAAAAAAAAAGAGAAAAAATATTCATCATCAGGTATAGCTCACAAGGCGCTCTCCACGGGCTAGAGTGATGTAATACATAAATTATTGTTTCTTAGCTTAAAAAATGTTTCCTTACCAAATTGGGAGAAGATCGGTCAAGAGATAGCTGAAATATTGCACAAAAAAAGAAAAAAAATTACAATTTTGACACCCTGTATCTTTTTCCAAAGCCACAATTTACTAAAGCATGTTTGGTTATATCCTCATATTTTGGTCCAAAGAATCTACCCTTGAATTTTTATGGCCTGTTATTAATAGTCCACCCTGTATAATTGCATTTTACGAAAAAAAAAAAGTTTCCGATTTACTAAAGTGTTTACTCCATTATGTACTAGATCAAACACTTTAGTAAACTGGCATACTATTTTTTTTTCGTAAAATGCAATTATATTGAAAAAATCAAAATTATCAAAGCAGGCATATGTTGTTGAAATTTTGTATAGGACTATAACTTTTTAATCTGAATAACTTTCCTTAATGACATTTTCCTCTATATTTTACAGAAAAGGTACTTTACCTAACATGAAATTCATTTTTGCTTAACTGTCATGGCCTACATGATTTTAAAAAAACAAAAGTAAACCCAAAATTACTTTTTAGATAAGCAGGGGTGAACCTCCAAATATGAAAAAAAAATTCGAAAATTTTTTGTCCATTTCACCTATAGCGAACTCAATCGGGGGACACACTGTATATTAAAAAAAAATCGGGAAAAATCAATTTTTATTAACACGACCTTAAAAACCCTAGAAATCTAGTTACTTTTATAATTTTCTATGGTGAAAAATTGAAGGTTATAAAAATATCTTTCATTTGCTTACTTATTTTCTTAGATATGTCGACAATTGACGAAGATATTAACGATTATATAACGCATTTTCTAAAAATTCAATTTTTCTTATATTTTCAATATCGGTTTTCTCGAAAACTATGGCATATATAAAAAAATTACAGAAGGACTTATTTCTAGGAAATTAGGAGCCAAGCTTTCTTTTCATAATGAGCAATTTTCTTATATCTTTAACGGTTAACGAGTTATCGGAGATATATGGCTTTTTTCACCGAATGGGTGGTTTTTGGGGGCACCCCCAGAACGGATTTTTGTGGTTTTGTTACTGAAGGAAAATCTCAGACAACATTTTCTGCGAGCTTCTGGTGTATTTTTTACTTTACCGACTGGACTACTACTAACAGATTAGAATATGTAATTGATCAATTTATGGACAGGCAAATTTACTTAAGATTGTCCTCAAAGGACCTGCCACATTCTATGTGGGAAATTACTTTCAGTCCAATTATGTAGTACCAATTTTATATCATAGCTGAGTTCTTCCCAGATAAAAGCCTTCATGGACACAAGTCCAAAAAATTCAATCTAGTGGAGTCAAATTAGGATTTTAATGTGAATTGTCTGATCAGGGCAGTTTTTCTGTTTTAATGTGTTCAGGGGGTCAACTTAAGTTCACAGCTCAGTTTTGCAGTTTTTGAGAGGTCGGCGTATTGTTTATTTACACAATTTAATTTTTTTAGATTGTGTTTTTCATCGGATTTCTTTGAATATCTCGAAATCTATAAGTCCTATGGAAAACAATAAAAGGAAGAAAAATGTTCGTTTTGAGCCGTACAATAAAAGTACATAAACTATAATTCATTCCAATTGTTATTATTTAAAAAAAAATTGAACATTGCAAAATTATGCGTTTTTAAACAAATCACTGTTCTTTCAAAAATAATGGATAATATTCAATGAAATTTTGGAAAAATATATCTCTTATAAAGTACAATCATCACTTAAAATTTCAAATCAAAATGATTGCTAATACGGCTCAAATATACAATTGTTGCTAAAACTTTGCACCCTCGTGAAATCCTGTCATCAAGACCAAGAAATGTGTACGATGGCTCAAATTGTAGCAATCTATAAGTACTTTAAGATCACGGAGAAAATTTTTTTTTCAAATTTAAACTCGTTTTATTGCAGTTGTTCATGGTTTTCGAAATTTTAGTTATAAACAAATTCACGTAACTCTCTGGCTTTTTTATGACATCAAAAACAGTAAACGAGTAATGAAAGTAGATTAAAGAAGCGATGGTGGTGATTTTCGGATGTCTAACAAAATCACTAAAGACCCCATTTTCGGGCCTCTACACAGTATTTTTTAACATTTGCAGCTTTGGATTATTTTTCAAGTAGCAGAGACGAAATAATAGACATTGGAAAAATTCCAAATTTCAATAAGAAATATCGATTTGTTTATTTGACCTAAAGGTAAAAACTAACTAACGTATCTCAGCTCCAAATGTAAGTACAGCATTACATTATTTTTTTTAAAGTTGGCTTTTTTAATCTACTTTCATAACAATTGGAATGAATTATAGTTTATGTACTTTTATTGTACAGCTCATAACGAACATTTTCCTTCTTTTTATAGGACTTATAGATTTCGAGATATTCAAAGAAAACCGATGGAAAACATGGTCTAAAAAATTAAATTGTTTAAATAAACAATACGCCGACCTCGCAGAAACTGCAAAACTGAGCTGTCAACTTAAGATGATCCCCTGAACACATTAAAACAAAAAAATTGCCCTGACTAGACAATTCACATTGTGAATTTTTTAGTCATAATTTAACTCCACTAATCCTGATCCCCCATAGTCCGCCGATATATGTAAAATGTATAACTCGTCAGGATAGCGAGATATGAGGAAAATTACCTCTCTATAAAAGTTGTTGAGGCCATCGAGGGCATTTAGATTTGACTTTGAAGGTCATTTTCGAGGTCATTTGAAGGTCAACTTTCGCTTTTTACCCCCATTTTTGACCAAGGATTCTGAAAGAGCAAAAAATTTTATTGGCGTTGTAAGGGGTCAAATTGACCCTGGGCGCTATCTAAAGGTCAAATAATTGATCGCAGGATGGATTTAGATGCCTCATTTTGTCCAGCCAATGAAGGCAAGCCCAGGGAACATCCAGCCACTGAAGGTTAGACCAGTGATTTCTCATGGTCATTTTCTTCATATCTCGCTATCCTGACGAGATATCAGCCTGAAAAGTTCGAGAGAGACATTCGACCTTTAACCCCTAGGGTCAATTTGACCCCTTACAACTCTAATGTAAAATTTTTCGCCCTTTCAGAATCCGGGGTCACCAAGTGATGTCACCCCCCTGATGACCTCAACATCTTATGAAATTCATGGACAATGTGACGCATATTCTGGTGAATTAGTTAAAGAATTTTCCTTGCAGGCGTCTTTCTAAATATTGGTGCACCTTTAACTGTTAAGGCACTAGCGTTACCTTCCTTCACTATCCGTTCAATACTCCTAACAGACACCCTGTAGCGTCTGATATCTTCTTTGCTTATTTTTCACAATTTCCAAACTATCTAACTCGTCCTTCATTCTTACAACACTTTAATGATACATGATTTCTTGTGCTTGGCTATATAAAACACTTTTGCATTCACTGTGAGACATCTTTTTCCATTTGACATAAAAATTAATTGTATAGTTTCATTATGTGTAATAAATATAAGGTATTTGTTATAGTGTACTTAGTCTGTTTTTCTACTTACTATAGCAGAAATGGCACGTTGCCACTCTTGAACGCCTTCAGTATAATACCTATCAATAGGTAAATTCGGGTTCTGAAAATAACCGTCCCAGAACTATCAGAGAACTGTCAGGAGTTTGCGCAGTTCCAAATCCGACCGCATCAAAAGCAACTGCGCAAACTCCTGACAGTTCTCGGACAGTAATTTTCAGAACCCGAATTTACCTAATAGGTTTGTTTTGGTTTTGAGAAATAGCAGTCCTCGGATGTCAGGAGCATGCGCAGTTAGTAAAACGTGTTCTGTTTTAGTAACTGCGCAAGCTGTTTTACTAACTGCGCATGCTCCTGACATCCGAGGACTGTTATTTCTCAAAACCAAAACAAACCTAATGTGTGCTATTATTGAGCAAAACCAATCTCCCCCGCCTAAGTTCAACGCATTTAACCTATGTCGCTCTTGAGAAACCTTAGCACAAGGAATTTTATTGCAGATACTAAATGAACTTCAGTAAACTATGTTTTATCATAATTTTAGCTTAATGTTACTAAAGTTTTTGATTAAACACACAAAAGAACGAGTGTGTCAGTGTGTCTCTGAAGTTTAAACGAACTTTAGTAGATTAAGATTAGGTGATAATCAATTTTACGACAGCAGAAATGACACGCTGCCACTTTTGAATGTGTAATACCCATCAATGTGTGCTATTATTGCGAGCAAAACCAATCTCCCCGCATAAATTCAACACATTTAACTTAGGCTGCTCTTGAGAAACCTTAGCGCAAGGAATTTTATTGCTGTTCACTACAGAATGTAGAAATTTTATTTTGGTGCATTTATTGCATTTGGGGGATTTTTGTGGGAATAAGAATTATTGGGTTGGCAATTGCCACTCCATATTTGGAATTTTGGTGCCATATAGTGGCAGTATCTTTTTGGATTCATTGGCGGCGATTTCGGCTGCAGGAACAACCCTTGCTAAAAACAAGTATTTTGTGTTTTGAGTTTGACGTGAGGATTTCCAGGTGTGATTTGATATTTTTGGATATCACACCAATCTGGCCAGAGGGGAAACAGGCGAAACGGGTAAGTTGTTGGCCCTTTTCTCTGTTGTTCCTGCTTTCTTTGCCCTTTTGCAATGCAATTCCTATTTTTTGTAAAAATACAAAAGTTAAGGCGAGTTTATAAAAAAAGTCCCAGTCCTAATAGACAGTCTTAGTCTTAATTTTTCCCTAAAATATATCTGATGTTTTAAGACGGGTTTATAAAAACTGGCCTTTGTCTTAAGTTGATCGTAAAATAGATACGCGAACTTTTCATGCCAATTGGAATTGATTTCTGATCTATTCAGTGGTATTAGCCCCTAGGAAAAATTAATCTAAAAATTTTAGGTTAAGTTAGGACAAGACAGGATTGCGACTTTTATAAACGGCATACGGGTAACCTGTACATTTAACTTTTTAGGGAAAAAATTAAGACTAAGATAGGCTAAGTTAGGACTGGGACTTTTTTTATAAACTCGCCTTTACAGTCCAAACATTGAAAACAATTGCAGATACTAAATAAACTTCAGTAAACTATGTTTCATTGTAATTTTAGCTTAATATGACTAAGGTTTTTGATTAAATACACAAAACGAGTCTGTCAGTGTGTCCCTGAACTTCGAGCGAACTTTAGTACATTAAGTACAATTTTATTTCAAAATGTCTTGTTCATCATTTTTACCGAAAATTAATCGAGAACTGCCTCGCTGCGGTATAAAAATTACATTTTTTTCGACAGACGGAAAGTCGTTTGCCTGCCGCCCGTATTCTTTTTCGAACTTTTGTCTTATGAAAAAGTGTCTCAGAATTTCATAATCTATAGAGTTTCCCCGCAATGAAGCTCAGTGTTTTGATAGATGTTTTTGGTAATGGGCTGCCGTACTATTAGGGTGTTAGGCTTGCGACCACGGGGTCACGGGTTCGAATCCTGGCTAGGGTATGGATGTGTAGTGGCATTTTTCACATATTGCCGAGATGGTAGCAGTGGGCTAGAGTGTGGTTGTGTGAGAGACAACACAGCCTAGTCGCTCTCCTATCGAGCAGATGCGGCAGATGGCAATGTCGCAGGGAATGGGTGTTGTGATGTTGTCTAAGTGTGTGTGTGTCCGTCCTGGTTGAGTGGTAGAATAGCCCATGGCTAAATTCCGCCAGGACATTAAGAGTGAGCAACGCGATCAAATTAGAGGGGAGTGGGCGGAAATTAGCCAATAAAGTACAGAGAGCTGTTGTGTCGGTTGTCTAGTTTTGGCGTTCGTACTTTCTTTACTATTGTTCTACCTACTTACAATCACGCTTGAAAGGTCAAGAACACCAAGATTCAAATACACGAAATGAGTGCGCATTGGTTATAAATGCAATTTTTGCAATCATTTTTAATTATATCGAAGTGACTCCATCTACTAAAACAGCATTGTACTAAAAAAAAATTTCCAGCAAAAAGCATTTTTTAGCGAACTGGCTCATGTTATTAAACTGATCAAAAGATAGTCTTGTAAGTAAATGAATACTGCACTATTATTGAAAAACATTTTTAGCTAAATTTGTTTATTAGCCAATGTGAAGAGAGATCTTCCTAATAAACCAGTTTTAGCTAAAAATGTTTTTAAGTAGAAGTGTAGTATTCATTTACTTACAAGAATATATTTTTTCAGTTTAATAACGCCAGCCGTTTGGCTAAAAACTGCTTTTTCCCAGTCAAGATTTTTAGTAGTGTTTTTTAATAGATGGCGACACCTACAGCACTACAATAGGGCATCTGCAACATAACCTTACATTTTAAGTTTTTCAAGTTTATTCTCGTTTTTAATGTTTGTATATGCATTTTTAGCTTGAAGCCGTACTGGCTCCAAACAAATATTTAAAAATTCACGTAAATAATTTTTCAACATTGTTGATTAATAAAAATAGACTGCTAATTATAGGTTAGATTTCCAACCTACAAAAAGAGTCCTATTTTATTAGGACAAAGTATTTAGAACTTCATAAACATTACACTGAACTAGATTTTAGTTGAAAATACGGGAACCAGGCAGACATTTTAATAACATCTGCCTAATACTCTTAAATCTTAAGAAACACATATTTTTGAGGTTACCTGTGACGTCACGTGTAGATGACCTATAATAGCTACACTGCCTCCCTTCACCCCACTTCAGCTTTTGCTTTACCGACGAAACTTTGTGATTGGCATTGTCCCCTCTTAATATAAACAAGACGATTAAAAAAAATATATGCCAATTGTATACCTGTAGTTTTTGATCAAGAAGATACATTTTTATGTAAAAAAAGTTTTATCTAATTTGACGGATTCTTCTTTTCATTTATTATTTTTAGGATGAAAGTATCAGAATATAAAATATATTATAAATATTCATTAATTCAGACATTTACTAACATTTTGACCTGATCTCTGAGACCGAAATTCAATTACCACAAAAAAAACAGCCGGGTTCTTTGTAAATAATAGCTGAAGCCATACTTAAATTCAGCATTTAGAAAAAATTTTAAAAGTAAAAGTAAAATGTTTTAAAAATTACCAGTCCACACTGTTTTTATAGATTGTTGTTCTGCAATTTAATAAAACAATGTATAAAATGCATACTAAAAGCCATTAGAATAATGAGTTTCTAATTCAATATGGATCTACTTTATTATTCAAGTTCAATAGAGAAACATTCGTTACAGCAACAAGACATTAAATACTTGTTCATTAACTAAGCTAAAGCATAAAGAAATATGTGGACACTCGACATACGAATTATAAAAAAATATTTCAAAGTTGGACATTTTTTGGGGCTAACACCACTTCAGATTTCAGAATGCACCAATACAAGAGTTGAATTAATCACTATGTGCTATTTGCTATTATTATTTAGCCTTTTTGCTGCAACATCAGTTTTTTCTATCACCGGAAGAGTGAATAATGTCTATGAAAAGATGACAATGTCTCAAATAATATTAGATCTTATACAATTCATAATAGAGTTTAGTTTTATCACTGTCAGTTTAATAGGTGCAAAAATACATGACGTTCCATGGAAAATGATCTTTCAAAATATTACGAGAATAGACAGAAATTTGAACAGGAGAAAATTTAGAATTAATATCATCAGGCACGGAACGCAAATGTTTTTATGGCATGCAACATTTTTATTCATTGAAGTATATGAAATACTGCTAACTACAAACTGGTCTATATATTACTGTACATATAGACTCACAAAATATTACCAATTATTCATCTTGATTTTAATACATCAATTAACGGATATGATAAAAAGGAGATATGACTACTTGAAAAAGACAATTGAATGTACATTTTCGACCACCGTCAAAATAGAAACTTTGGGAAGAGATATGCAACAAAGATTAAGAAATATAAAGTCACTCTATAAATTGTTAAATATCACTGTACAAGGATTTAATACTATATTTGGGAAACAAATATTTCTTATTTTGACCACTATAGCGCTGTCACTTCTAAATGGCTACAACTGGGCTCTATATCATGACAAAATGGACAGTGAAATGTATCATATACAACATACTGTTATTCACATTATATTGAATCCACTATTTTATTGTGTAAGTAATGATTAAATCAAAACTAGAGTAAACATTATACTCCTCATCGATTTATTGAACTTTTTATATAATTGTTGCACATTTTATAAGATACTCTTCACAGTTGCTTGACTGACTGATTGATTGCTGCCACTCCCAGATATACAGCTGAACCTGCTACGTCCATGCTTATTGCCAGCAGTGAGAGCCACATGGTACATGGTAAAGGAATGTGGGATGGGAGGTGTAGGTATTTGTAAGATGTGTTACCGCATTGTGTCGTGAGGGAGCGTTTAAGCTCCCTTTTTGTGTTTTTGGTTCTGGACTTCTGCCTGTTCTGAGTCGTCTTGTGAAATATGGGGGATCAAGCTACGTTTACTAATATCATATGTATTAAGAACTTTTTTATTTATTATCAAAACACGAGAGGTCTCAGAACTAAGACTGTAGAACTTTTTAACGCATCGGTGCACTCTGAATACTCAGCCACAGCCTTAACTGAAAAATGAAACATGGCTAGACTCCTCCATCTTTGACAGAGAACTTTTTTGCAACGAGTTCAATGTTTTTCGCTCTGACAGAGATTTTACATCTATTAATCATTCTATTGGCAGTAAATACGAAATATGTTTCTTCTATATTAAACCTTGAATCTGTAGGCTTGGACACCATACCTGCCATTGACATTCTGGGAGTAAAAATTTCCATCGATCATGAGTCCCTTTATATATTCGTCATTTACATACCGCCAGCTGTGTCTGTTGCCGACTATGAATTTTTATTTGAGACGCTAAGTACTTTGAGCTATATGCAAAATAATGATGGCAATGTGCTCATCATAGGTGACTTCAATATTGCTAAATATGCAAGTTATTTAAACGATTCACAACCCAACGGTCAAATTAGAGCCATGAATAATTTTCTTGATGCTAATAATTTATTTCAATGCAATTTAGTTCGCAATTCCATTGACAATGTTCTTGACCTTGTGTTGTTCAACAGGAATTGTTGCGTAACTCGTTCTATCGATCCTATAACAATGGAAGACATGCATCATCCTGCCCTGGACATATCAATAGATATGAACTCCGCCAAGAACCTCAATAATAACTTTCCAACTAGTTATAATAACAGTTACAATTTTCGTAAATGTGATCTTTCCAAATTGTATGATAACCTTCTTGGCATTGACTGGACCTTTCTTTCCTCTTTTAACGACGTCAATAGCATATGCAGTCAATTTTATGATAAACTAGATCTCGTGTTTGCATCTTTTGTACCTAAGAAATCAGTCTCTCATAATGGGAAATACCCACCCTGGTTCAATAGCACCATCATAAAAAAAAATCAAACTCAAGGAAAGGCTTAGAAAGCAGTATGCTAGAATTGGTGATCTCCGTATTTACGAAGAGTTTAAAAATGTCAGGTATGAAATAAAATGCGATATTAATGTAGCTTACAGAAACTTCGTGAAAGATTCAGAAAGTAAAAAACAGTCAACAAAGGTCTCGAATGAAATGTTCTTGGATGGAGTTTCACTTAAAGATCCTGATGACATATTAAATGCTTCTGCAACATTTTTTAGTCAATCCTATACTGACTCCTCATTGGACCCCGAGAATATCTACACTGAAAGTGACTGTCCGAACAATAACTCTGTTGTAAATATAAATTCATTCTCAGAGATTGAGGTTATTCAGGCTTTAAAACGAATTAAACCTAAGATGACGACAGGTCCTGATTCCATACCGGCATTCTTATTGAGGGATTGCAATTATATTTGCATATCTTATATTTGCATACCTTAACCTTAATTTTTAACTTAATATTAAAAACCTGTCAGTTTCCAGACTTATGGAAATATTCCAAAGTGTGTCCTATTTATAAAAAGGGGAATAGATTAGATATTCAGAACTTCAGACCAATCTCTATAATCTGCAACTTCTGCAAAGTCTTGGAAATCCTACTTCATGACAGAATATATCATTCAATCAGCACTAAAATTTCTATCCACCAACATGGATTTATAAAGGGTCGTTCAACTACAACAAATCTATTCTGCGTCTCTCAATATATTTCTGAATCCCTTGATAAGCATAGTCAAACAGATGTCGTATATACGGACGTCTCCAAAGCGTTTGACAGACTTCATCACCGGTTACTACTGGATAAATTAGATAAAATCAGTCTCTCATATTCCCTTCTGCTCTTATTTAAATCTTATTTAATGAATAGGATTCAGTACGTTGTACTCAACGGATTCAAGTCTATCGAATTTGTTGCCACCTCCGGAGTTCCCCAGGGATCCATTCTGGGGCCCTTGCTATTTAATATATTTATTAATGACATAATAGACGAAATTGATTTGCCTTGCCTGCTATACGCTGATGACCTAAAAGTATTCACGGTTATTAACAATATTGATGATTGCAACTTCAAACTTGTCTTAATAAAGTAAATAACTGGTGTATAAACAATAAATTGTACTTGAATGCCAACAAGTGCAACGTGCTGTCCTTTTCATTAAAAACATCACCAATTGCTTTTGATTACCACTTGGATAATGTCATACTTCAGAGACCCACAGTCTTTCGTGACCTTGGCGTAATTTTTGACAAGAAGCTATCTTTTACTCCTCACATCGACACCATTATCTCTGAAGCCTTTAAGAGCCTTGGATTCATAGTTTGCACGAGTCGTGAATTCACTAATACTGATACATTGAAAATTCTGTACCAATCATTTGTCAGATCGAAACTCGAGTATGCATCACTTATTTGGTGTCCTAGCTATGATGTACATAAAAACAATCTAGAAGCTGTGCAGCGTAGATTTGTCAAATTACTCTGGCTCAAATCTGATGGTACCTACCCTATTATTGGTTTTCCGCAGAAAGATCTGCTTGAAAGGTTTTCCATGTCTACTCTTGAAGACAGGCGAATCTACCTTTAAAGTGTTACACAGTGATTTTGACGCACCTGAGGTAGTCAACAAATTAAATTTTCAAGTCCCTAGATTGACTTCTCGCAATGCCCAAGTTTTATCTCATGCCAACATATTAAAAAACTCGCCTTTATTTACCATCTGTAGTAATTCAAATAAATTGTCCAGCGACCTTGATATTTTTAACTGTCACGAAGGATATAAGATCTAAAACATTGGATTAAATACTTGGTTGTTCTGTTACCCACTTTTGTTTTTCTTATTAGTTAGTATGTTTTGTATTTCTGCTAATTCCTGTTCTATAATTGGGTACTTGTACCTGTTGAACAGTGTATGTAAAAATAAAATAAAATAAAATAAAATAAAATAAAATAAAATAAAATAAAATAAAATAAAATAAAGTAAAGTAAAATAAAAATAAAAAATATGTTGCCGCGTAGTGTGGTAATATGGAGTGTTTATGCTCCTCTTATTTTCTTTTTCTGAGCCTTCTGATTCCTTGGTTTCTGACTGTGGTAGAGTATATATCGTTGCGATTTCTTTGTGGTGTTCATTTTTTGATCCTGATCCTCTCAGTTGTTCTCCACTGTAGCATGGTCTCCCTATTTTTAATTTGTTGATGTTCGGTGCTAGCGCTTTCTTCAGTAGATATGTTGGGTCCCTTCCTTGGGTATGTCCCCAGTACTTCATCGAGTACATTTCTATCCTTTTTTTAATTGGCTTTCCTCCTAATAGTGTTGATGTTTTATGTTGCTTTTTCTTCTTGTTGTTTTTGCGAGTAGTTGGATGATGTCCTTTTCTGCTCTTCTCAAAAACTTCTGTTGGCTTTTGTTGTTGCCGCATTTTTTGACCATATGTCACCGTTGGCCGTTTGACTGCTATGTACATACATTTAGTAAGGTTCCATGATAGTTTATTTTTCTCAGTGAACGGTATGATTGCTCTTGTCACTCTGTATGCCGTTTTGATTCTCTCTTTTAGCGTTTCTCTCTGTTCCAGTTGGTTCGTCAGGTCTGTTCCTAGGTACTTCAATTTGTTCGTTGTTTTTAGGGCGTATTCATCTATTTTGTGTTTCTCTCCGCTGGTCCTACTCTCTTTTGTTGACTGCACAGCGTGCGGCCAAGTGACATTTTCTGCAGTCATTTTGAAGTTAGAAAATTTGGATTTCAACACAATCGTAGAAAAAATATTTTTTTGACAAACAAAAGAAAAGTATCCAAAAAAAGTATTCGAATGCAATGTATTCAGATATTTCTTAAAGCAAAAAGTATAATGATGCTCTATATATAATGAGTTAGCAAAAAGTTTATAATTTAAAAGAAAAAAACATTTGAAAACAACAAATCGCCATTTTAAAAGATACAGATCGGAACTCCTGTAATATTTAAAGTTCAAATCAATTTTTACAAAAAACAAAGGGCTAAATTATGTATTCAACTGTTTTTTTCAAATTTACAACAATGCTCATGTCTAGCTAAAAGATTTCAAAAGGTTTAAGAGTATGATCTGTGGTAGGACAAATAATATTTTCATTGATATATATGAAAAAGGTTTATACGGGTGGGCGTGCCCCTTTGACCAATGAAATATGCCGTCTACGTAAACAGGAGGAGATTAACAGATTGTGTAATATAAGAGAAATAGTTCAAATATATTTCTGTCGTACAGAGTCGAATTTCGCGTTGGGTGCACAAGAATTTTTATTTAAAGTAATTTGAGTAGGAAAACTGAATGCGGTTGTAGTGATTCCTTAGGCAGTGGTTTTTAATTAAAAGAAAAACTATCTGTAGATACATAATGTAAATGTACAGTGTACAGGGTGTCCTAGTTAACGCGTTATGTCCGATTTTCTCGGTAGTTTTTGAGATAAGTATTTTTTTCCGGGGAATCGATGCCGCTAAGAAACATATAATTAAACATCAAAGAAGAATTGATCGGATTATTTATGTTCGTAATTGACTATTAAAGGAAAGTAAAAAAAGGCATGTAAATTTTAAATATCACTTCCGGTTTACACGGCAATGGCGTTCTTTTTCTTGAAAATAGAATATTAATTACTTCCACATCCAGTGGAAGTATAGTAACAAAAAAATTTTTGAAAATTTTTATTGTTCAAATAGGCTTAGACTGTCATGAAAGGTCGCCATTTTAAGTTTCAGCGTAAAAAAATGTCTGTCTGTCGGTCTAACTTTTTTGTGCGCACGATTACTCTGGAACCGTTTAAGATATTGACTTGAAATTTGGTACACGTATGTACTTTAACGGGATCTGGAACTAAATTATATTTTCATCTTATTCCATCGAAGGATTGGCGTGTAAATTGAGGTAAATGGGGAGGTAAACAGGTAAATCAAGCAGGTAAGAGTTCGTAAAATTGGTATTTAGTATATATAAGAGAACCTAAGGTCTCAAAAAAATTTTTGACATTAGCTACCCCCATTACGACCCCCCTACCCCTAACCCCCATTTTTTAAGGGGACGAAAAAAAAGTGTGATTTAGTGTATGTACAAGAACCAAAAACTTCAAAATATTTTTTTACTTCATAGGCCAAGAATTTTTATTGAAAAATTACCAAAAATCCTTGCTATGTTGGGGTGATTTCTATTACGAATAACTGGCAAAATAAGGATACATATATTACTTCCACATCCATGGTAGTATAGTAACGACAAAAAATTTTTTAAAATTTTTATTGTTTAAATAGGCTTAGAATGTCATGAAACGTCGAGATTTTAAGTTTGAGCGAAAAAAAATTTGTCTGTAACTTTTTTTTTGTGCACACGTTTACTCTGGAACCGTTTGATATATTGACTTGAAATTTGGTACGCATATGTACTTTAATGAGATCTAGAACTAGATTATATTTTCATCTTGTTCCGTTGATTTAGTGTGTGCACAAGAACCAGAACCTCAAAATATTTTTTTACCTTATCCACCCCCACTACCACCCTCTATCACCACCCCCACCCCACTACCGATGTGGGGGTTTTTATGGGTTTTTGAGGTAGACGATTTCAAATATTATATTATTAAACAATTATTTCCACATACAACATTTTATCCTTGTGAGTGACTTGGATAGAAAATCTGGATGTGGAAGTAGTGATTCCTTGGGCAGCGGTTTTTTTTTAATTGTTAAATTAGTGTACAATATCGATAATTCTATCATTTACAATTGAAATTAAAATTTTGTGGACATGCCTATTGAAAGTCGCATTTCGGAGATATGAACTTTACTTTGCTTTTTTTTAAAGGAACACTCCATATATGTACCAGTTGAAACGCCATAAAAAAAGCTTTGTATTTATAATATAATACATGGTGCTTATCTTAAACAAATTTTGTCTAATTTACTATAAATTTACAATTTATCAAATTAGCCATGGAAAACAAAAGTATGTAAATTAAAATAAACAATGTTAGTTCTGTCTAATTTCACTTTATTTTAAATAAAATGGAGAATTTCAATAATTGATACAGTGTGTTTCACTTGAAATGGTAACACCCCAATAACTTTTTTATTTTTTTTTTCCGATTTGAATCACATTTTACTTAAGTATAGAACAAATTAGTATCTACTTATGACCAGAAAAACATTCGCCTCCTACGGTACCAAAGCCACCTGCGGTACCAAAATATGTGGAGAAAATCGGAAAATCATATTAGGCATTTTTTTATCGGAAAATTTTGTTAATAAAACTTGTTCAGAATTGCCCAAAATGGTCAAAATTTAATCGAAATTAAAAAATGAAAAACTTTGAAAATAATTATGAACTTTAGTCTAGTTAATATAAGAAACACGTTCTCAAATAAATTAAACATGTTCTGATAGAACATATTAATAATAATAATTTTTTGTTTTTATGTCTTTGGTGTTTTTCAAAAAAATTGCCGCCCTTGGATTTTGCCTCTATAGCCTCTATAGCCCCCCCCCCGCCCTAAATCCGCCACTGACTGCGCTCTGTCAGAAACCCTAAAATACCTATATGCATGTTTGGAGCATATTTAATGTCCGATATATCAAAAAATATTACAACTAGATCTATCAATCTTTATATGTTTGAAATTAGAGATAAAGGATCTAAAAGAATATGTAAAAATATACAAGGTTTTCATTTAAAAAGCAACCTTCATTGTTATATCAAGTGACATAATATGCAAGCAATTGTTTTTTAATTGCATTTAAAAAAAATATGTATACAACCCTACAACTCTTATACGAAACTTTTTTTTATCTCCAATAATAACATAAAGGGCGGTCAAAATATAGTTATAATTCGCCCGCTGTCTTGGATTCCTAAATTTTTACCAAAAATTCGTAACCCGCATCCCCGGAAATCCCCAGATATCGATTTTCATTCGAATAGGACCACAGATGACGAAATTCGTCCGCCATCTTGGATTCCTAAATTTTGACCAAAAATTCGTAACCCGCATTCCCGAAAACCTCCAGATATCGATTTTCAGTCGAATAGAACCACAAATGACGAAATTCATCCGCCATCTTGGTTTCCTAAATTTTGACCAAAAATTCGTAACCCGCATCCCCGACAACCCCGAGGTATCGATTTTCAGCCAAATAGGACCATAGATGACGAAATTCGTCCACCATCTTGGATTCCTAAATTTTGACCAAAAATTCGTAACCCGCATCCCCGACAACCCCGAGGTATCGATTTTCAGTCAAATAGGTCCATAGATGACAAAATTCGTCCGCCATCTTGGATTCCTAAATTTTGACCAAAAATTCGTAAACCGCATCCTCGAAAACCCCCAGATATCGATTTTCAGTCGAATAGGACCATAGATGACGAAATTCGTCCGCCATCTTGGATTTCTAAATATCTTAGCAGTATGAGATTCCTCGGAAAACCTACGTCAGACTGGATTTTGAACCATAAACTTATTTCAGAAACTACCGTGAAAACCGAGCATAGCGCGTTGACTGGGACACCCTGTACATTTTGCTTGGTAATAATTTCGAATAAAAACTATATAACTATAATAATAACTAAAAACCGAATTCAAATTTTCATAATAAAATTTGTAGGAGTGTTTATACAAAACGGTCTCTATTTGGCACCTTTTATTTATGTATTAACATTTTCAAGAATTTCATCTATTAAGTCATTCCTGTAAGATAAAATAATTTATAAATAAATTTAAGATTACAATTACCAGAACTGCTAAATGCTTCCCTGGCAAGCATTCATTCGCGTCTGGTCTCCATGACAACAAGTTCCTCCCTAAAGTCTGAGAGCGTGTAAAGCTATGCGAATGCCGAGGCGAGTGCCATCTATTGACGGCAAAATTGGAAACTATTTATTGAATCTATGTTTGAAAATTACGAGGTTATATTTTATCCACGTAATTAATTAAGGACTATCTAGGGCGTCACGATTTCGTTTTTTGTAAATTCCAATTTTTCGACGTCAATTTTTTCGTTGATCACGTGTTTTTGATTAAAACAAAAAATTAAAAACGTGACGAACTAGAATATATATTTTAATACATACGTACAAAATTTGAAGTTTCTATTTCACTGACCGCAAATTATACTCTTAAAGGTAAAATTATTTTTTTTTTAAATAATTTGTAAGAAATAGTTAAAACCATAATTAAATTCCGTATTTAGAAAAATTTTGTAATTGAAACTTTTAAAACTATCAGCCTACACTATCGTTGTAGATTGTTGTTCTGTAATTCAGTTAAACAATGTATAAAATGCATACCAGAAGCCCATTACAATAATGAGCTTTTCCAATTCATTATAGATCTACTATATTATTCAAGTTAGAGAAACATTCGTTGCAGAAACAAGGTATTCAATACTTGTGCATTAACAAAGCTAAAGCATACTTCAGACAAAGAAATATGTCGACACTTGATATACGCCTTATAAAGAAATATTTCAAAGTTGGAAATTTCTTGGGGCTAACCTCACTGACTTCAGAATGCACCAATAAAAAATTAATTCCTACATGCTATTTACTATCATTATTTAGCCTTTTTGCTGCGGCATCAGTTTTTTGTATGATGGGAAGAGTGAATAATGTCTATGAAAGAATGACAACGACCCAAATAGTATTAGATCTTACACAATTCATAATAGAGTTCATTTTTATGACTCTCAGTCTAATAGGGGCAAAAATACATGACCCATCATGGAAAATGATCTTCCAAAGTATTACGAGAATAGATAAAAATTTAAAAAGGAGAACATTTAAAATTAATATCATCGCGCATGGAATGCAACTGTTTTTATGGCATGGGACATTTATATTCATTGAAGTGTATGAAATACTCCTATCTACTACGAGTTGGCCCAGATATTACCATACATATAGACTCGCAAAATACTACCAATTGTTCATCTTGGTTTTGATACATCAATTAACGAATATGATAAAAAGAAGATTCGATTGCTTGGAAAATGCAATTGAATGTACATTTTCGACTACTGTCGAAATAAATATTTTAGGAAGAGATATACAACAAAGAATAAGAAATATAAAGTCAATATACAAATTGTTAAATAACACCGTACGAGAATTTAATACTATTTGTGGGAAACAAATGTTTCTTATTTTAGCGATTATAGTACTCTCCCTTCTAAATGGTTACAACTGGACTTTATATCAAGACAAAATGAAGAGTGAAATGAATTATATAGAACATACTGTTGTTCACGTTATATTGAATCCACTATTCTATTGTGTAAGTGAAAATTAAATCAAAACTAGAACAAACATTATACTGCTTCCCAATTTATTGAACTTTTTATATAATTGTTGCACATTTTACAGATTACTGTTTACACTTTTTTGTAAATGGGGTTAGGTTGGGCGTTGAGTGAAAAGTCTACCAAGAGGCGCAACCGTGTACTTGAAATCGTAGCCCAAGCAGGGTCTGATGTATAGTACGGCGCCACCGTATTGGGGTCTAAGATCTTAGTCAGTTGCACAAACATCAGTTAGGTTGATGGCATGCACTCGTATGGTTCGCGTCGCGTAAATCGTCGCTTTTGATAAACAAGGAGATTTGTCTCTGCGCCAGAGACGGCTCTCATATAGACATATGCAATGCAACATCTGAAACATTCAGAAAAACGACGAAATGATGAAATATTCATCATTGCCAGCTACATTGTATTTTTAAATTTAACCTAAAAATGGTAATGATTCTTACAAAAACATGTAATGCATACCTAGCAAATAAAAAACAATTTTGAATCAAACACATACCTCCCTGTTCTGTTTAGTGTGTGGCGTGTTTATTATGTTTATTTTCATAACAATTAAATATAAAAACCCAATGAGCTGCTGGCAACATAAAACATTTTTTTCCCAGTAAAATAAACCATTTTGATATAATATTAAATAATACATAACAAAGAAAATTAAGTAAAAGTTCCATGTACCATGTGCATCACAAATGCGCACAACGTGATAAAGTGAATTTTATTACTTTCACATCAATCACATCCAGTGGAAGTATAGTAACGGCAAAAAAATTTAAAAAAACTGTCATTGTTCAAATAGGCTTAGAATGTCATGAGACGTCGAGATTTTAAATTTGAGCAAAAAAAATTTCTGTTTGCCCATAACTTTTTTGTGCGCATGTTTACTCTGGCACCGTTAAAGATATTGACTTGAAATTTGATACACGTATGTATTTTAACGAGAACTGGAACTAGATTATATTTTCATTTTATTCCGTTGAAGGGTAAATTGGGATAAAGGGGGGTAAATAAGTAAATCAAGCATGTAAGAGTCCATAAAATTGGTATTTAGTATATATAAGAAAAGGTAAGGGCTCAAAAAATTACTCCCATTACCACCCCCACCTCACTATTAAAGGGGGGTGGAAAAGCGTCAACATATTTTTTACTTCACTACCACCTACTTCCACCACCCCCCACTACCGATGTGACATATCGTTTTATAGGTTTTTGGAGTAGGCGATTTCAAATATTATGTTATTAAAGTTTCATAAATAATTTTCACATAGTGGAGTGCAATTTTTTTCTTCTTTGTGAGAGACTTGGATAGAAAACGTGGATGTGGAATTTTAAGGTTTATAAACATGTTGCTAAATTGGTTCAAGGATAGATGAGGATATAGCAACGCGTCCTTGCGTGTGTATCTAGCTTCTACGATTTTCAATTAAAATACTATGCAACCTCTGTTCGGTGTTTCTATTATTTTCTTTATTCTTTAATAAGTGGGTTATCTCGAGTAGTATATAGATGCGCAGTGGATTTCCTCGAGTACTATGGATGCGCAGTGGATTTCCTCGAGTACTATAGATGCGCAGTACGTTACTCCAAGTAATATGGATGCGCAGTAGATTTCCTCGAATAAAATGGATGCGCAATGGGTTACCTTGAGTAGTAGGGATGTGCAGTGGGTTTTCACGTGTAAAATAGATGCGCAGTAGGTTACCTCAAGTAGTATGGATGCGCATTGGGTTTCCTCGAGTAACATGGATGCACAGTGGGTTACCTCGAGTAGTTTGGATGCGAAGTTGGTTATCTCGGGTGATATGGATGCGTAGTAGGTTTCCTCGAGTATAATGGATGCGCAGTGGCTTTCCTTGAGTAGGTACTGTTGATGCGCACCTATACGGATACGCAGTGGGCTTCCTCGAGTAAAATGGATGCGCAGTGGGTTACCTCGAGCAGTATAGATGCGTTTCCTCAAAGAAAGTGCTTGAAGTAGATTACTTCCACCGTGTAGTCCACGGCACATTATGATTGTTTATATTTTTGTCATGCCATTTTCTACGTATTGCTCCCACTTCCAGTATAAGTGTAGTAATTTTGAAAACATTTTCTCTGACGTTTTGGGTGCACGATTACTCTGGAACCGTTTAAGATATTGACTTGAAAATTGGTACACATATGTATTTTAACGAGATCTGGAATTAGGTTATATTTTGATCTTATTCTGTTAAAGGGTTGAGTGGTAAATTGGGATAAATGGGGGTAAATAGGTAAATTAAGCAAGTAAGAGTCCATAAAATTTGGTATTTAGTTTATTATTATATAAAAGAAGTTAAAGTCTTAGAAAAATTTTTGGCATTAACTACCCCCATTATCACCCCCACGCGATTATTAAATTTCCACTTCGACCACCCGCGTATCACCTCCTACCACCACCCCAACCCCCACTATCGATGTGGCATATCGTTTTTTGGTTTTCATTTAGAAAATTTCTTAAACAATTATTTCCACATGGTGGAGTGCAAATATAGTGTTTTCGTTTTGAGAGGCTTGGATAGGAAATCTGGATGTGGAAGTAGTGATTCCTTGGGCTGCGGTTTTCATTTTAAAATGTTAAAACCGCTGCCCAAGGAATCACTACTTCCACATCCTGATGTTCTATCCAAGTCGCTCAAAATGAAAAATATTTTGATACTATATTTGCACTCTACTATGTGGGAATAACTGTTTATAGAACTTTAATTATATAATATTTGAAATCGCCTACCCCAAAAACTCATAAAGCGATATACCACATCGGTAGTGGGGGTGGGGGTGGATGAAGTAAAAAAAAAATGTTTGAAGCCTTTGGTTCTTGTACACACACCAACTCACAATTTTATTCGAATTTTGTACAAAAAAGTCGCTGAGAGCATATTTTTATCTATTATAGCTCACATGCCAAAGGCGCCCGCACGCAAACCTCAAAGTAACTGTTTTTCGCGCTGTTCTCCAAGCAGCCCGTTAAAGCAGTTAAATATTATTTGTCCAATGAGAATTTGTGGTCGATTTTTTTATTTATGAATTTCTGATCGCTCTGCACGATGGCGTCCTTCATTTTTCTTAAATATGCGTTTTTTAATGCAAAAAACATTAAAAAAATCGTACATTTGAACTTTTCCACCTTGTAGGAAGTAATTTTCTTTCTTAAAAAAATGTATCTATTATTGACATATTATTTTGTTTTTATTTATCACATATAAACAATTAATATTAGGACCAAAAAGTGTAATTTTTCATTTTCATCGATTTTTATATAACTGGAACTTGCCGCATATTTTTATTAATTAGTGTTTTTTTCTGTACAATTGTACATACATTTCAATAACAAAGAATATTTAACTATTTTTTTATTTTATTTCAACATTTTTTTAATACTTGTAACTCCATTATTAATATTATGCATCTTATAAAAAACAGTTTTAAACAGAAGTTACTCATTATGTTTTGTGTAATTTAAATCTGACTATTAGCATCGCCGTTTTTTTAATTTTTTGTTTATTAATCAAGTCGGCGCACGCCAGTGCCACTTGCAGAGTAGCGTAAAAAACAGTCATTTTTATGCTTACATGTGAGCACCTGTAGCTCGAAAACTATAGTAGATAAGAATATGCCCTCGCGGACTTGTTTGTAGAAAATTCCATGTTGTACAAAAAAAAGTGCGGTGCATTTTCGTATTTATTACCGTTCTCGCTACACAAGCCCTGAAAGATCAAAAACACCATCCTCGACATTTGCATATTCTTTTTTCTAATTATTTTAAAAAATTGGGAGGTCTTAAACGTACTTATAAATACTATTCCATGAAGCTGAACCGAATAGCAAAATAAAATATTTTTAATTTATCACATTTTTATAAATTTCAGAAATTCAAAATTGAACAAAAATCTCAAAAAAAACATTTTTTGAACCCCAAATGGGTCTCGAGGACAAGGAACAATTGCAATTTCGAACAAAACACGATTGTTACAGCGCACAATGTGGCGACTTAAAAGATGAAATGCGACAATAATTGATAGTTAAAGGTTTCTCTTGTTTTTGAATTTTAAGTGAAACTAGTGAAAGAATTATTTATCTGAGATTTTTGTTTGTAAGTTTTTATTAATAAATTTGTCCTAACAGTAGTAACTTGTAAATGTTTTTTATCAGGGCGGCAAGCAACTGTTTGCTACAGGTGCCAAATGCCCTGACGCCGGCACTGATTGCGCCGGTCTACAACCTGCGTGGAGAATTATAACTTAATAAATATATTATGTACCCTCGTTCGCTGGATATCAACGTCCAGTATTTCTATTCGCGGTTCGCGCAAAATAACACCGCGCGGTGGCACCACAAGTCAACGAACAATATGTGGAGAGACGTGTGGGGGAAGCGTGATGAGCGAGATGAACATATAGGAACGGTTATGGCCGTATAGTTGCGTATCTTATAGACTCTTCAATCAACGGGTTAGGTTAAGTTAGGTTGATATGTGAGTGGGCTAGTAACAGACCCTCCACCGCGACCATCTGGTCTATTGTGGCTCACTCCTAATTGTATTTCACTACCAATAGGTTCAGCTTCTTGATAAAGCCGACTACCTTATTAGGTGAGAGGTTGTCCAGGTCCTTTGGCAGCAGTTGCCCTTTGCCAAAAAGTGAGAACCTGGTTCTCTCTGCAGCAGGACAGGTACATAAAACATGTGCCGTCGTTTCATCTTCCTCCAAACACAGTTGACATTCAGTGTTGTCCGCTATTCCGAGTCTGTATAGGTGGTGATTAAGTATGCAGTGTCCAGTGTATAGGCCAACTAGAGTTATTAGGTTACACCTATTGAGCTCTAACAGTTTTTTAGTTCTTGATAACAAAGGGTATGTGATAAACTCCTTTGAATGAACTAATCCTGGTAGTTTTTGCCAGTACTAGAGGATTTCCCCCTCAGTCCAAGCCAAGATGGTTGTTTTCGCAGTGCTTGCCGATATGCCAAGCACTGGTTCCAGTCCGATAAATTTTGATACCGCACCGTCCCTGGCTAAGGAGTCGGCTATTTCGTTGCCCTCCATGCCAGAGTGGCTCGGTATCCAGACCAGCCCAAGTAGCAATTTTAGTAGTTTCTACGTAATAGTTGCCATTAGGGGAACTTTAAAGGTTTCCGCAACTAAGGACTGTTACGTAATGGGAACCATCCTTCTACCAAGTATTTACCAAAATGGGGAATAATAATTACGTAACAAATTACTATTCCGGTACTTCTACCATTACCGTGTTGAAGACTAGGTTATTACGTAAACGGGATGTAACCAAGTAGTAGAAATGACTAACTTTTGGAACAGCTCAGCTGACCGAAATGAGAGCGTAAACTATATATTTGGCTCTCTGTTATTCGAATAGCAAATTAATGACTTACTGAGTTTAAGCACATGATATGTCCAAGGTCCAAGTTAAGGTGATTATATACAACATGCATAAGCATATATTATAAATCATGATGTTTTGCGTTTACCCTGGGTGTGGATATTAAAACCACCACTTGTTTTCTGTAAAATGTTATCATGATGCTTCGATAAAAAAGACGCCCCTTCGAGAAAATGGTTTTTTCGGAAAAAATTTTTTTGCAAAAATTATGTGTACAAGCAAAACTGCAAAATTTTTTATAGAAAACGTTTTTTTTTAAATTTTATATATTATAAAGTAATAATCTATTTAGAAAACATATTTGTAAATGACTATAATAAAAAGAAATTTTTTATTTAATTATATTTTTATCTGTGTCAATATGGCGTCTTCATTCAACAACAGAAAAATGACGATTTTAATTGCAGTAACTTAGAGGTTGCAAAAACCAAAATTATTTCCCTACACGTTACATTTACTATAAAGTAGCAGATGCCACCAACGTTATAGTTGTTGTTACATTAAAAGTGGTGACGGCAACTGCAACAATTTCACTGTGTAGTTATATTTACCTAGATGTAGCAAATGGGACCAATGACGCTATAAGATCTTAGTAACTGTTGCTACCAACTTATTTTCATGTTGGTAAAATTGGCAGAATCGATATAGGTAATTTCTTTTTTTTAATTGGCAACGCGGTAATAACTGTTAAAGTGTCACTGTCACTGTGTGCGATGGGAATATGTGTATTATTAAAAATAACAATTATTATACTTTTTAAGTACTTTTTATTAACTGATATTATTTGGAAACAGCACATATCGAACAATATTTGATGAATGCCCCTGACGGTGAGCATCTTATGTCAGAGGTAGGTGTTTATTATATCTTGCTTTTATGTACCTATTTAAATGTTTGGGTTTTTTAGGTTGCATTGATACTGGGAGTTTGGGGTGCCTGCCGTTGCGGTAAACTGACCTTCTTAAGCGTCGAAGATATGAGATAAAGAATAATATCTATATATATCCATACCAGATACCAAGACGAATAAATCAAGAAGTTTCACAGTTTTAAATGAAGGATTTTCGGTGAACCCACTTGATTCGATTAGGAAATATGTCTTTAAGACCGCAAAATGTGTCTCACTAAAGATTTTTCGTAAATTTTCAAAAGGGAAAGAAAGTGCACTGTCCAATGCGTTGGATTAAATAAGCTCTCAAAAATTCCAAGAATTGTAGCTGATTATTTGCAATTGCCTGATGCAGATTTATATACTGGCCATAGCATGCGCCGTTCCTCATCAACTTTTGGCCAATGCTGGGGGTGACATTACCACCCTTAAACGTCACGGTGTGTGGAAATCATCCACCGTGGCGGAGGGTTATTTGGAAGATTCAGTCTCAACAAGATTGTTATTGCTAAAAAAATTCAGGGAGAGCAGCACAACGAGTCAGGGGATACAGACGTCGTTACTAGTATAGAGAAAAATTGTGTACAGAAGAGCAGTTTTCTTTGTGGAAAATCGAATATGATGACAATAAATGTTAACATAAATATAAATAAATAAGTGTTAGTGCATGGGTTCTTTGTTTTGTTAATTTTCCATATAATGGAGACAAATAAATTCCTTGGACTTTATTTTATATTAAAATTATTCTTTAGTGACTAAATCACTTTAGCTTACTACTTTATCTCACTAGTGACTTATAAGTCACTTTATACCTTCAAAATCTCATCAATAAAGATTACTTTAATGAAAGTGTTGGATAAATATATTTATTAACGTAAGGTGTGTAATAATGGAAAAAATACATAAGAGTTTTCATATTTTAGTGATCAGTTTACATTTAATTTCATTCAATTCAATTTATTGTACATAAACAATGTCTTATGCCGTTATACCGACATTGTCCGTTCCCCATCGACACAATATTTATTAAATTTGGAGTTTTTAATCGGCAAATTCATTTAATATGCTCAGTGGATCACTAACTGAACTATGAGTCAATCTGTGTGTTAAAGACAAGTTGTAATTTTCGAGCAGTACACAGTATCATTAATCACTACAACTGTTATAGTTTTCGATTACTCTTCTCCTTGTGTTGATGGGAACACTTTTGCACTGGTTACCAAAGATGATGGTTTTGCTGTGGCGAAATAATCTTTCATGTTTGCATCATATTCTGAAGAATCACTATTTCTCCTACTGTTTAACTGTTTCTTCAGTTTTCTATAAAACTGATGAGTGCCGATAAACTTTATTTTGCTTTTACTGAGCATTTCAGATGTTGCTATTTTATTCAATGCCAATAATTATATAAATTGTCTTAAAAGTTAATATTACTCTATAGTAGATTTTCAAGGTATATGTAACTTTTAAGTAATTTTCAATTAGTGGGGAGTAGTAAAGATAACTTCAAAGCCCCTATGTTCGTAGAAATAACCTCATTTTTACTCGAGATGTCACTAATAAGTTAGACTACTTTCAAGTGGTCCTTTGGTAAAGCTGTGCAGTCGGCATTACTACCAATTTTCACTTTGCAGTTGAGGATGCTTCAAAGTAATGCAGAGTAGTATCTGCGACGTTGCAGATTCTGCGGCAGTTACTTGAAAGTGTTATACCTATACAATGCCTGAATTCGGTAGAATCTACATAATTGTTACTACAAATGCATACCACAAAGTGAATATTATCTTAAAGCCGCAAATTTAGTAACAGTTATGTCATTCCTACTGTATTAAAGTTCCGATGCCTCAGATGCCAGTTCCCATCACTTTGAATGCTGCTTGGGAGAGTTAATTCGTCGTATCTGCCCAATCGGGAGTTCCAGACCAATTTAGAATTGCAGCGATGCGAGCCAAGAGCTTTGAGAGCTGCTTGGCTGTCTGAAAAGATTTTTATTTATCTGCGTCTAGGATGCATCTGATCAAGCCTCCTTGTACACAGTTCAATGGCATGAACTTCTGCCTGAAAGATAGTCGCATAGTTACCCAGGCTCGAAGTGATCTTTTGGGTTGGGTTGCGACTGTATGCTCCAGCTCCAATAGTAGGTATGAATCCTATAGTGTGAGTTACCATGCGTGTTAAAGTTTGGCCTTTGCTCAAAAAGTCTTTATTGGGGGACTAGAAATAAAGATAGGATGAAGGCCCTTTTGAAACACTACCCCAAAACCACCCCCAAAGGTACAATTTTTTAGTTTTTGCTAATTTTCTCAGAAACTATTACTTTTTCGGAAAAATGTCAAGAGACCTAATTTAAAGAGAATAAAAATGGTGTATAACGTGTTTATTTTTAACAAAAAATAAATCCTAAAACAACCCCAAAACTATTGCAAAAATACATTCACTCGATAATTTCCTACTTTAACAATCCATAAATACTCTGTACAGCCTTGAATATGTGAGATAGCAAAAAGATAAACTCAAAATACAAAATATAGAAAAATAAATCAACAAAATATAAAACTTTACAATACTAAAAACAAGAATAAACATACCTATATATGTTTTCTACTTTTTAAACAAATTTCTGTTTTTAACAGATAAAACATTGTTAGTCCAGTAAATAAATACCTACCTACTCGTCTTATATTAATTTATAAGTTAAGTAAGATGAACATAAAATACAGAATATTCAAAAATATACCAAAGAATTTACAATATAATAATGCAATCAAGATTTTGAACACACACATTTGCATAATAAAGTACAGGGAAGTTTCTTTTTTTACAACTGCATGCTTTAAGACGACCCTTTTTACAGTTGCATTTGATCAAGTCCTCGCAAACTTTACTTACTTGTGGGATTGATCTCCACTTTGGGATAAGTTTGCCCTCGGAAAATTTCACCCAGCCAAAATCAGAGGGATCTGGAGCATGAATCAGTAGCTCTTTGGAAGAAAACCATATGCTCGCTTGATATAGGGCTCTTTTGCAGTGTAGCAGTAGGGCATCCTGCATGGGAGGTAGGGTCTCTGGGTTATTGTTCCGGTGACAAAATATCTCCTTTCTAAGCTGGTTCAAACCTTATAATTCTCCAACGTAAATTTTAACAACAAAGTTTCTGGTTCACTGAACAAGGGAGAGTTTATTTCAATAGTTGTAAATGGCTTATTCAAAATCTCACACATTGAGGATATTAGTGATTCTCTCCCTCTTTGCATTGCAAGGAATGCGGTCTTTTTTGATCTACCTCTTATCAACGACGTGGAATCACATCCTGTTAGGGTGGTAAACAAGAGCAAAGCGCGGCTAAGTTTTGACCCCAAAGGGTGGTGAAGGTTCCCGATATTTAAATTTCTTTTGTTTTTTCCCGTTCCATAATAAAGGTATATTGAACAATCATGATTCAGCTGTTGAAAATATTCGGAATGGTACATGAAGATAACAATTATATCGGAATCTACGCTTTTTACGAGAACTGTTTTTGAACCTGTTTTTAGAGCATGAATTACATTACGTGATCCTACTTTCCTCTCGTATGTTAGTCCTTGCACTTTTAGTTATAGTTCTGCTACTACTTGAGCTTGTATTTATTTGTTCATCTTTACGAATTTTCCTCCGACAATTGCTTGATTCACTTTTAAGATATTGGCATCTAGAACTGTTTCTGGCAATTCGAAGTGTTGTTTTAGTTGCATTCTTATAATCATCGATGAAGAGTTCATATGCTCCTTTTATTGCAGTAGTGTCCTTTAGTAAAGCTGGGCATTTAAGCGTGTCTTTGGTTTTGAATTGACAAATTATACAATTACTGTAATTGACCTCCGCCATTCTATAAAAAAAGTATAAATTGACATTTTGTTTCAAAGACTTATGTAAGTCATTCATATAAAATATGCCACACGATTGGGAGCGCATTTCTGCCCTTTCTCCTTCATCACCACACTCTGCCAAAAACCTCAACATCAATGTCATCAATGCCCATTAATGCAGATCAACAAAAAATATTTATGAGCCCTACCAAAAAATCACATTTCTAAAATATAAAATATGTTGGAAACGAATTACTGAATTTTGAAAGGTCTTGACAACATCGCTTCGATGCCCATCATGAAACCCACAACTTTGCGTGAAAAAAATATGTGAGGTTAAGGCACATATATGCGCTGAATTCGTATATATTAGACGATTAGATTAATGTAAATAATGGTTGTTGGTTGTTAATAGACTTACTATCTTAATTTTCCCACATTTCTTATTCACACACTATTTTATGCCGTGTAATAACCGAGTATAATATTGTGGTCATTTAATCTACTACATATACTGCAGTACGGCTGACAATTAAAAGCAGTGTTGCCTTGCCGTAAAGCGGGCAAAATTAATTTTAAAAATAACTGGAATAACTCAGAATAACTACTTTTCTTCAAAATAAATAGATAATAAGACGTTTCGTTCCTAATTTTATTAAATATAGGTAGTATTAGTCTAGCTCGTCACATTTTTTATATTTTACCCAATATTTACCTCTTTTTTTCTGACTATTTATTAACTGATCATAGACAATATATATACCAATCGATGGGAAATTTTATTCTCTTTAAATTAGAGCTCTTGACATTTTCCTGAAAAACTAATAGTTTCCGAGAAAATTTTTGGGGGTGGTTTTGGGGTGGTTTTTCATGGAGGATCCCTGGGCCTTCATCCTACTTTTTTTTTTTTACCCCCCAATATATTCATTTCCAGTAAAGGCCAAACTTTAACACGCATGGTAACTCACAACCCATTTTTATATGGGAATTAATACCTACTACAACTCCCTCAGGAGTTTTGGAGCCATCTGTAAACCAACGGATGTCTGCTCTTTGTAGGTCAGTTTTGTTCTGATCCCATTCGTCTCTTCCAGGGAAAAGGACGGTAAAGGGCAGTTCATAGTTGGTCACGGTAGGCATCACATCTGAAAGCATTCCCAGGATGTCATGACACTCCATGTCATCTGACAGCCTATTGCGTTCCATGATGCTAGCCTGCGGCATATTATTTACCGCTTGTTGAAGTCTGTATGTTGCCCACCTGGGCTCTCTCTCCAAGTAGATGTGGAGAGGGGGTACATCCAGGAGGATTTCCAGAGCTGCTGACGGTGTGGTACTTATCGCACCATTTATCGCCAGGCATGCTTGTCTCTGTAGACCAGAGAGTTTGGCTTTGGTCGTTTGTTGTAGCCCTTTCGACCACCAAACTATGGAGGCATACGCTACCATTGGTCTTATGACCGTAACGTATATCCAATATATTTGTTGGGGACCTATGCCCCAGGACTTTCCACAAATTCACAAGGAGAGTCGGATTACCTTTTCCAGATGGGAGTTCCAGTTGAGTGATTTGTCTAGTGTAACACCTAGATATTTCACTTCCCCCGCAAATGGAATAGTTTCACCTGCTAAGGAAGGTGGCACTAAATTGTTCAGCTTCCTTTTTCTGGTGAAGGGTACTATTACAGCTTTGTGGGGAGTTCTCAGTCATCTGCTCCCTCTCACACCAAATGCGAACTGTATTTAGCACCTCTTAAAGGGTATTAGAGAGTACCTCTTCAGATTTTCCTCTAACCATAATGACTAGATCGTCCGCATGTGCTTGAATCTCGGCTTCCCACAGAGAGAGAATGGCCAGCAGATCATCCACAAGCAGTGACCATAAAAGGGGGGAAAGAACCCCGCCTTGTGGATGTAGAAGAACGCACTACCGGGCGTCAAAATGACGCGACACCAATTTATTTCTCGGGGGGCGCCAGTCGCGTATTACCCCGTTCTTCTACCTCCCAGGCGGGTTCGAGATAAGATGCACTTCGGTAGCCGAGTAATGGGACCAAGGCTGCACTACCACAGATCGGAAACTACGCTCTCTCTGGACCCGAATTCCCTCGTTGGGGGTTTAGGCACCTCTTAATTTCCTGAATTTTTGCATAAAAAAATCCCAACCGAAGAATTTCTCTGCGGAGGGATTAGTTTTGGTACGCGAAAATCACGTTTTGGTCCATTAATAACGGAATATATTTCTCAAAAAAATCCCTATCGAACCTCCGTAAAACAACCAGAAGGTCGAACGTTAATGCGAATTAACTCGACACATCCGGTTTTCTATACGAAAGTTCCAGGGATTATAGACCGTCAACAGGCCTCAAGATCAATTAAGAAACATTAGTTCAAAGAATCCGTTTATTTAACAGAATTGGTTATACAAAATTCTCAAGAAAGAATCGTGCCTTCCCCAATCAAAGTAGTGACTTTCAGACCATACAAGCGAGAGCGCTCACGCTAACGATCGATTAGGTAGAAAAGATTCATACGTACCTTCTCAGAATCAAAATGTGAGCTTTTAGAATCATTTCAGACTCTGGGTAAATGAATAATTAAGGCTGACTGAAATTAACTTAAAAAAGTTTTACTAAATGAATTTAGTTTCGCTAGAGACTACCTAGCTTTAAAGTTCTTGTATCGTGGAGATTCACGTACTCAAACACATTCAGAGGACTTATTACTGCATAAGTTGAGTGGCGTTCGATCAGTCCACGACTTACTAACCCTTATCACAGTCGTTCAATATTATCGATTTGGCAGCGTCTCACCTTCGAGCGACTTTTAGGCAAAATTGAATTTTTGGATTTTTATGCACAAGGCGTTTTCCTCTATAACTTTGTCATTTGGCTTTTCTACCATCGCTTTGTCTGGATCACTCAACGCGCTCGACCAAATTGCGAGCAGCTGGGTCAATCCAAACTCTTTCTATGCGAGAAACCGGCCTTGTACATTTGCATTGATTTTTATCAATTTTTGCTTATCGGCACTACGCCGGCTTTGACAAAATCTTCTATTTTGCCTTTTGGATGCAGTGCATCGTTAAAATTTTATGCTCATACTTTAGAATTGGGCTTTCAATGACCGTACCTCAAAGGTCAATGTCTTTGGTTGAGGAATAAAAAATAAATAATAATTTAAATTATATTTTCGTGCTACTTTTTAAACTGACTTTGTGGTACTTTTGAAAAATCCATTTTAAGACCAATTTTAGCGTACTTTTGAAAAATCGATTTTCGAGCCAAATTTCAAGGTACTTTTGAAAAACTAATCTGTGGATGAAATTTTGGCGTACTTTTGAAAAATCGATTTTCAAGCTAAATTTCAAGGTACTTTTGAAAAGTTAATCTGCGGGTGAAATTTTGGCGTACTTTTGAAAAATCGATTTTCAAGCCAAATTTCAAGGTACTTTTGAAAAGTTAATCTGCGGGTGAAATTTTAGCGTACTTTTGAAAAATCGATTTTCAAGCCAAATTTAAAGGTACTTTTGAAAAGTTAATCTGCGGGTGAAATTTTAGCGTACTTTTGAAAAATCGATTTTCAAGCTAAACTTCAACGCAGTTTTGAAAAATTAGTCTGCAAGTGAAATTTTGGCGTACTTTCGATAAATCGATTCTTGGGCCAAATTTTGACGCCCTTCCAAAAATATTATTTTTCAAAGTCCAATTTATGGTACCTTTGAAAAAGTATATTATTCATAAATCTTTGTCATTATATACTTCTACTCTCACATTCTGAACCAAAAACATTTTTCCTAAGTGAAAATTCGGTGTTTCTTCGAATTTTCACCTGGTCATTTCCAACGCCTTATAGAACCCAAAACGGCCCTTGTGGACTGATCTGTGCCTCTGCAGACTCCCAAAAATGTCTTCAAATGAAATTTTTGCCTATGTCGAATTTTGATTATGTCTTCAACTTAGGACGATTTTGGAGAGTTCTACAACACTCCCCTCCTTTGGTTGAATCTTTTCTACTCATCGATTGCCTTTAACTCCAGATTCACTTGTATGTCTGTATGCCTTCATTTGACGGTCTGACCTATGGTACAGATGTTTTAAAAATAACGGCCTTAATTGGGGCAGACGGCTGATTCGCCTATCTAACTTAAAAATAAATACATTTTTTAAAAAATACGCCAAGTTGATACAACATTTTTTATCAACTTAATTACACCCGCGTCGAGGTGCGAAGCGTAGCACAATTTTGATTAGCGTCCACTCTCACTAATTCGTTGCACTCGCTTTTTCGCCCTGGTCTCGCTCTTGCTTAACTTCGGCCCTTTCTAGAAGAGGCTGTCTATATCTCCATGCCGCAGCTTGGACGGTCCTCGCCTTTGAGTTCCAGACTTCACCATGCCGCGCCCTTGCGACAGGCTGGGTCATCTTTCCATTTCTGCACATGAAAAATGCAGTTCTGCAACTAGAGTGTTGTTTTTAATGAAATATTTTTCTAACATGAATTTTGTTAACTTATAATGGTTAGAAATTGGTTCTTCGTAAGGTAGATTGAATCGGCTTACGATACTCGTGCGGTCATCACTACTTTGTGAAAAAAGTATAAAAAAAAATTGAAGCGTCTTCTTGAGCGAAGAACGGCTTCTGAAACTCGTCTCGTAGTTTCTACTTCGTAAGGTAGATTAAATCCGCTTACGATACTCGTGCGGTCATCATGATTTGTGAAAAAAGTATAAAAAAAAAATTTGAAGCGTCTTCTTGAGCGAAGAACGGCTTCTGAAACTCGTAGTTTCCATTTGGGGTATACGTTAATTTTGTTGACTTAAAATGGTTAAAATAGAAGTTGTCTTCTTGCATAAGAAAAACAGCTTCCGAAACTCGTACTGATTCGTACTTATGCCTACGTCCATTACTCGAACTTGGCGGCTCTCGCTCTTGAGAAGCTAGGCTTACCGGATCGCGCTCTTGCGTCGGGTTCGCCGTCTTTCCATGTCTGCTCATGGAGTAGACTTTAAATTTTCGATTCGACCGCATATAGGTCAAAATCGCCACTTAGAATTTTGAGAAAAAGTATAAAAAAAAAAGAAAACGGCTATTAGCCGTGGTCGACCTCAGAAATATCTAGAGGTGACTCTTCTATGTCTGGCTCATCTCGAGCATCATCGGGATCTCGACTTATTACATCCTGCTCATCTTGAGCACTTGCGGGAACATTGATTTGAACTAGTGTGGTATCGCTACGTCGCTCTGACCTGGGCGCGATCTCATTGTCTGATGAGGAAGCGTCGTCACTAAGATGAGTTTCATCCGGACTATCTTCTGATTCTTCAGACAATTCCAATTCAACATCGGGATCTCCTTTAGGTGCCGGCCTGATGGCATCGACATGTAACCTCGTCGAAGTTACCCCCTTGTGAATGAGGTAAACTTCATTGGACAATCTCTTTAAAACCTTGTGTGGCCCACTCCACGACGGTGTGAAGGTATGATCCTTCCTGATCCTTTTAGTCATTACCATATCTCCCACTTTATATACGACCGGCGTTACCGCCACTTTGGGCGCGTAACGCCATTGGTAATTTGTTTGATTTTTACGAATCTCCTTGACTCTTTCAAGGCGGGGAACGTCCGCTTGATTACGACGTTCTTGTCTATAAGCGAACATATTCCAATCACCAATCTGTGGTAATTCATAGCCGAGTACGACGAAACTGGGCGTATGCCCCGTAGCGGCGTTTTTTCTTGTTCTCAAGATATATGCCATCTGACTAATATGTCGATCCCACTCGTCGTTGGGTGAACCATATAATAAGGTTTTTAAGATCTTCTTAGCTTCTTGCACCCTCCTTTCTATTGGATTGGCCTGTTGGTGGTAAGCTGCTGTGAAGAATCTTTCAATATTGTTACGTGTACAGAACGTATCGTAAAAGCCGGAATTGAAGTGGCCTCCCTGGTCGGAAATGATGACCCTCGGAACGCCATATCTCGCCACTAGTTCCTCTTCGATAAATTGTGCTATTGTTTTTCCACTGACTTGGGTGAACGCCTTGGCTTCGACCCACTTACTAAATACATCCTCTACCATTAATATATATCGGTTATCTGCATCTTTGGTTCGCTGAAGCGGTCCGATTACATCGACGCTTAGAACTTCGAACGGATGCGATGGAGCATGGCTTCTGAGAGGAGCCTTCGGTTGTGATTGTCTGCTTTTTACGGAATTACAAATAATGCACTCATTTAAATATTTGTTAACTAGTCTCGACAAATTATTAAAATAATAGCGGCCCGAGATGATTCTAACAGTTTCATCGCGGCCGGGGTGACCTACTTCCGGTCGGTCGTGAAAATGAGATATTACTCTCATGACCATACGTTTTGGTACGTATAATTTTTCTATAACATTTTCGCCTCTCGTCCAAAGTGTGCCGCCTATCACTTGTCTTGTATTGACGAATTTCACCTCTGCCTCGGTTTTATCTGCTAGAGTATTCCATCGTTCAATTTGGTCTTGGATATCTCTGGAGTGCGTTTGCGCTTCTCTGACCTGATCGTTTAATTCCAATGTGGTAATCACTGATATTCGTTCCTTGTACGAGAATTTTGGTGGATACATCCTTTCCTCTTCGTCGTTTGCTTCGACGTTTGGGCCTTGAGGATTCCTGCTAAGATAGTCTGCCAATATATTTTCCTTGCCGGGACAATGTTCTATGGTGAAGCTGTATTCTTGAAGTAATAATGACCAACGTGTAAATTTCGTTTTCTCGTCCTTATGCTTATTTAACCATAGTAAAGCTCGATTGTCGGTTTTGACTATAAATGGACGGTCTGCCAAATATATTTTGTATTTCCTTATATAATTAACGACGCTCAAACATTCCAATTCATTGATATGGTATTTTCTCTCCGTCGGAGATAACGTATTACTAGCATAAGAGACGATGTGCTTCTGGTCATTATCCCCCAATTGATATAATACTGCAGATAATCCTATTAAGGATGCGTCCGTCTGCAGTATGAACATTTTATTGAAATCTGGCCGGTGCAGTCCTAGAGGTTTATTTAATACCTCTTTCAGTAGGATAAAGGATTCTTGGGCTTCTGTATTCCACTTATAGCGCCAGTCCTTCGAGAGTAGTCGGGTCAAGGGCTTAGTAATTATTGCAACATTAGGGATATATTCACGTACCCAATTACATAGGCCAAGGAAAATCTGAAGCTGGCGCCTTGTCGTAGGCACAGGATAGCTCTGTATCTGCAGAATATGTTTTTCTAAAGGTTGAGGAGTATTGGCATTTATCTTATGCCCGAGATAGGTTATACTGGATGTGGCTACCACACATTTTTCTGGTGACACTTTTAAATTATGTAAACGTAGGCGTTCAAAGACGGCTCTCAGATGGTTTACATGCTGATCTATATTTTCACTGTAGATGATAATATCATCGAGATATACTTTGCAGAAATGATGCAAGTAGCCGGTCAATACGTCTCTTGCCATAAATTTTTGGAATGTACATGGAGCGGTCTTCAATCCGAAAGGCATCACGTTAAATCGGTAAGATGCTCCATCCAATGTTGTAAACGTGGAATAATTTTTTGACGACTCCTCAAGAGGGATTTGCCAGTATCCGCTCTTGAGGTCCAACACGGTAAATATGTTGGCGTTTCCTAGATCCTTTATACTCTCGTATATCTTAGGTAAGACGGATGCTTCGTCTTCCGTTACTTCATTTAAGTGACGATAATCAATGCAGAAGCGAGGCTTCTTGCCGGGCCTTTCTATTATAATGGGAGGCGAACTGTACTGAGCGGTACTCGGTTCTATAACTCCGGCTTTCAGCATCTCTTCAATTTGATCGTACATAACTTTTTTCTTAGTAGGAGACATAGGATAAGGTTTGATATTAAACGGGCGGTCGTCTTTAACTTTTATTTTATGTTTCGTTGTCACCGTGGTAGCTTGAGTAGGCACCGCGGTGAACAATTCAGCGAATTCCTCGAATAGAGGTTTTAAATTATCGTTTCCGATGATCAGTTCTTCGGGAAGCCGGCATTGCTTCCTTGCTTGATGTGCCGCTTGATTCCAGAAGACGGTTATTCGCTCTTCAGTGCCGACGTAGACACATTTACGTTGATAATCGAATACGACATTGTGGGCATATAAAAACGGGGCTCCCAGAATGAGCTCTTCGTTTAAATTTTGAATGACCTGAAACGTGGTCTGAAAGGGTACATCTAGTACATTAACATTTATGGTCGTAGTCCCGAGGGATTCTACTAAACCATCGCCACAAGCCATAACAAACGTTTGGGGAGCTGTAAGTTGATCAATGTCGTTCAAAAATTTCGGTTGGATAATATTCCTTGTCGAACCTGTATCCAATAAAGCGTTAACCGCTCGATTATTAATTATAATCTTAATGGCAGAGGGAAAGCGTCGTTAGTTTGATTGATAGATTCTAATGGAGTGAATCGGTGGGGAGATAGGTTGACTTCTTGATCCTTAAACAGGTAATTAAGGTCAGGAAGGTCATCGAAGTTTTTTTTTTAATTTAAACTTCTTGCTTCGGAGCTTCCCCGAGGGTCGCTTCGAGCCTGCTGGGGCCTGATAGGCGGGGCTGGTACAGTGCCTCTGACCCCCGCTTGGTTTCCCGTATTCATATTACGATAGGGATTGTTTGGGCATTCCGCATGAAAATGCCACTGCTCCGTTGGGCAGTATCTGCAAGGGCGATACGGGACTCGGGAGTTCCTTACGTCTCCAGTACCCCTTCTCGGTATATCCCCTCTGGGCAGCGAGGAAATATTATTTGCAAAATGCACCCTTGGTGCTGGCGGATTATCTCTTCTTTGAGATCCATTGAATGGTGTCCTAGATGCACCAAAGGAACTGGAGGACGGCTTCGCTAATGCGGAGGGTTCCGTTCTCCAGTTACTGCTCGATTGCTGATTCCCTTGAGCTGAAGCGGTAGAGGTGGACGCTTCTTGGTCCTTGCTTTTTTTTGCATTTTGCAGAGTCTCGAATTGTTTATTCTCATCCATGATTTTGGCCATTTGTTCGGTCATCGTCACTAGTGTATTTGTATCTAGTATGACGGCACTCTTTAGGAGCATTTTCATATCAGGTCTCAACTGATTGAAAATGGTAGCCGCCTTCATCGCCTCCGGCTTAAACGGATCGATCCTCTTGAAGAGGCATACCTTCCTGGAAATAAATACTGACGTACTTTCCTCGGCATCTTGTTTCTTGCCATATAAATTAGCTACTGCTTCGGTGAGTACTTCACCTGAATCGTAACGGCTTCTGAACCGCTCGAGGAATAGAGGATACGTGGTAATTAGGGTTCGATATTGTTCGAACCATTTCCTAGCATCGTCTTTGAGCTGTTCTGATATTTTATATAGTCGGTCGTTATCCTGCGTAATTCGTACTCGGACGAAAAATTCCTCCATATGATGAATGAAGGTTTCAGGGTCTTCGTGTTCGAAGCCATGAAATTCCGCATTTGGATGCTTCGACCGATACTTATGCTCGTGCGTGGCTTCGCTTAGAGCTTTGGCAAGACCTACTGCCATTTGGGCGAACACTTGTTCTGAGGAGGGCTGTATGACTCCTTCAGTGGTACTCGGGCCAACCCCCGAACTACCCAGTACATCCTCCGCGCACGGCCTCTCTAACCCTCTAGAGACGTTGTCCATCACAGATGTCAGCTCGTCGTAAAACTGGAAAGGCGTTGATTCATCCATATCCTTTCCAGAAAGCCCTGCTGACTAACAACGCCCCACGTTGGGCGCCATGTAGAAGAACGCACTACCGGGCGTCAAAATGACGCGACACCAATTTATTTCTCAGGGGGCGCCAGTCGCGTATTACCCCGTTCTTCTACCTCCCAGGCGGGTTCGAGATAAGATGCACTTCGGTAGCCGAGTAATGGGACCAAGGCTGCACTACCACAGATCGGAAACTACGCTCTCTCTGGACCCGAATTCCCTCGTTAGGGGTTTAGGCACCTCTTAATTTCCTGAATTTTTGCATAAAAAAATCCCAACCGAAGAATTTCTCTGCGGAGGGATTAGTTTTGGTACGCGAAAATCACGTTTTGGTCCATTAATAACGGAATATATTTCTCAAAAAACGCATAAAAAAATCCCTATCGAACCTCCGTAAAACAACCAGAAGGTCGAACGTTAATGCGAATTAACTCGACACATCCGGTTTTCTATACGAAAGTTCCAGGGATTATAGACCGTCAACAGGCCTCAAGATCAATTAAGAAACATTAGTTCAAAGAATCCGTTTATTTAACAGAATTGGTTATACAAAATTCTCAAGAAAGAATCGTGCCTTCCCCAATCAAGGTAGTGACTTTCAGACCATACAAGCGAGAGCGCTCACGCTAACGATCGATTAGGTAGAAAAGATTCATACGTACCTTCTCAGAATCAAAATGTGAGCTTTTAGAATCATTTCAGACTCTGGGTAAATGAATAATTAAGGCTGACTGAAATTAATTTAAAAAAGTTTTACTAAATGAATTTAGTTTCGCTAGAGACTACCTAGCTTTAAAGTTCTTGTATCGTGGAGATTCACGTACTCAAACACATTCAGAGGACTTATTACTGCATAAGTTGAGTGGCGTTCGATCAGTCCACGACTTACTAACCCTTAGCACAGTCGTTCAATATTATCGATTTGGCAGCGTCTCACCTTCGAGCGACTTTTAGGCAAAATTGAATTTTTGGATTTTTATGCACAAGGCGTTTTCCTCTATAACTTTGTCATTTGGCTTTTCTACCATCGCTTTGTCTGGATCACTCAACGCGCTCGACCAAATTGCGAGCAGCTGGGTCAATCCAAACTCTTTCTATGCGAGAAACCGGCCTTGTACATTTGCATTGATTTTTATCAATTTTTGCTTATCGGCACTACGCCGGCTTTGACAAAATCTTCTATTTTGCCTTTTGGATGCAGTGCATCGTTAAAATTTTATGCTCATACTTTAGAATTGGGCTTTCAATGACCGTACCTCAAAGGTCAATGTCTTTGGTTGAGGAATAAAAAATAAATAATAATTTAAATTATATTTTCGTGCTACTTTTTAAACTGACTTTGTGGTACTTTTGAAAAATCCATTTTAAGACCAATTTTAGCGTACTTTTGAAAAATCGATTTTCGAGCCAAATTTCAAGGTACTTTTGAAAAACTAATCTGTGGATGAAATTTTGGCGTACTTTTGAAAAATCGATTTTCAAGCTAAATTTCAAGGTACTTTTGAAAAGTTAATCTGCGGGTGAAATTTTGGCGTACTTTTGAAAAATCGATTTTCAAGCCAAATTTCAAGGTACTTTTGAAAAGTTAATCTGCGGGTGAAATTTTAGCGTACTTTTGAAAAATCGATTTTCAAGCCAAATTTAAAGGTACTTTTGAAAAGTTAATCTGCGGGTGAAATTTTAGCGTACTTTTGAAAAATCGATTTTCAAGCTAAACTTCAACGCAGTTTTGAAAAATTAGTCTGCAAGTGAAACTTTGGCGTACTTTCGATAAATCGATTCTTGGGCCAAATTTTGACGCCCTTCCAAAAATATTATTTTTCAAAGTCCAATTTATGGTACCTTTGAAAAAGTATATTATTCATAAATCTTTGTCATTATATACTTCTACTCTCACATTCTGAACCAAAAACATTTTTCCTAAGTGAAAATTCGGTGTTTCTTCGAATTTTCACCTGGTCATTTCCAACGCCTTATAGAACCCAAAACGGCCCTTGTGGACTGATCTGTGATTCTGCAGACTCCCAAAAATGTCTTCAAATGAAATTTTTGCCTATGTCGAATTTTGATTATGTCTTCAACTTAGGACGATTTTGGAGAGTTCTACAACATGGACACCCTCTTGCGACCCTGAATCTGACCCTTTCTCCCTGTAGAGAAGTCGTTATGATTCTGTTTTCAAGCATAGCTTGAATCCAGCCATTTATAGTTAGCTCAGCTCTAGCAGCCGCCGCTGTATAGACGACCCATCTAATTTTAGACCGATCTCACTGGTCCCGTTAATATCAAAAATTTTTGAAATTGCTTTAAGGACACAATTAGTTGAGTATTTTGAGGTAAACAATCTTTTTAATACATCTCAATTCGGCTTCAGATGTAAACGCTCAACAATGGATGCAATTCACAAACTAATAAATATTATAACTGATTGTTTTGACAATAATGAATATACTGGATCCATTTTCTGCGACCTGTCGAAGGCATTCGACTGTGTATCTCACAAGGATCTTGCGATTAAATTAAGATGTTATGGTGTTACCAATACCTCTCTTGATTTATTAGTATCATATCTAAATGACAGAAAACAGGTTGTGTCCTTGGAGGGTACATGCTCCTTCCTGGGGAACGTGGATATGGGAGTGCCACAGGGTTCGGTACTTGGCCCGGTGCTATTTCTTGTCTACGTAAACGATTTCCCTAATTGTATCCCTGGTTTTGAGCATGTGCTGTTTGCGGATGACACAACTATTGTGGATCGAAATACGAATTACGAAGCTCTTAGCAGTAATCTGGAGAATGCTCGGTCGATGGCCTTCGACTGGTTTGCAGCTAATAACTTAAGTCTAAATGAGTCTAAAACAGAAACCATGATCTTCACTTTAAAAACCTCAATTAAATTGCAAAATCCCAAATCAGTTTGTTTCCTTGGCATCTTTTTGGATGATAAGTTAACTTGGGATGATCACATTAATCACTTGGCCAAAAATATTTCTAAATATACTTACATGTTAAGAAATATCAATAATTTAGTGTCTGGCGAAGTAATGAGGTCGGTCTATTTCGCATTAATTCATAGTCGCCTGAGCTATGGAATAACAGTATGGGGGCATGCGTCCTCAGCAAGACGAATATTTGGTTTACAAAGAAGGGCAATACGTATCATAAATCACTTAAAATATAGGGAGGATTGCAGAGAGGCTTTTAAAGAACTGGGCATCCTAACATTACCTAGTATTTATATTTTGGAATGTATAATGCATACAAAAAATAATTTAAGTAATACAATCAACTTTGAAAATATACATAATCATGATACTAGACATAGTAATAATATTTGCTTAGATTTTCATAGAGTTAACAGATCAAGAAATGGTTTAAACTATTATGGTCCAAAAGCCTACAATTGTCTACCGATCCAAGTAAGGAATCTAACTCCAAACCAACTTAAAACTGTGTTAAAAAACTATCTCATTGGAAATGCCTTTTACACAATTGATGAGATTCTGTCCAATATCAAAAATATTTAGTTGTTATGTGTGCCCCTCACGTAATCACTTTAAAATCATGTACTGATTTCTGAACTGTAATCATGTATCCAAGTCCCCGACAAGTTTTTAAAATTTTTAAATTGTTTCTTTTTTATCTTACTCGACTTTTTAACTGTAAATGTGTTACACTTTAGTTGTTTTATATTGTAATTTTATCTCTAATGTTTCTGTTCATTGTATTGTATGTATTGACCTGTGTAAAATGTAATTTATAGCACCAATAAAGCTATCTATCTATCTATCTATCTATCTATCTATAAAGGGAGGTTGGGCATTGCATTATTGAATGCTCCTTTGATGTCGAGGAATGCCGCCACCGCAATCTCTTTTTCCTCAAGAGATTGGGTGATTTTCCCGACTAGGTTGTTTAATGCTAGTTCTGTTGACTTTCCGGGCTGATAGGCATACTGGTGAACATTCAGAGGATGAGTACTCAGGATGTTTCCCCTGATATGTCCATCCAGAACCTTTTCTAGGCCTTTCAACAGAAATGATGTCAGGCTGATGGGTCCTAGCGATTTAGGGTGTGGTTCTGTCCGACCCATTTTTGGTATGTATACCACTTTAACCGCCGCTCAACTGGATGGGATGTAATTCCATACCAGACCAGCTCTATATAGTATGATGAGGAAAGGTAGCAGTATTTCCAGTCCGTTTTGTAGCAGCGCTGGAAAAATGCCATCCTCACCAGGAGATTTGAATGGTTGGAAAAATTTGAGGTTAGTTTTAGACATTTTTAATTTTACACCAACTTAGTTGGTGAAACGTAAGTTTCGAATCCATGACTTTCGAGTTTAATATACGCACTAGACCATCATTCCATTCCATTCCATTCATAAGCAATAATGTCATAATATAATGTGTCTAACTGAGGGTTGGATATTATATTATTATGAAATGCATGTATCAGAAACTGTTATATTAGGCCAGGCGTCAAGGAGTTCAGGATGCGTAAATACAGTTTTAAATCAGACAAATGATTTTTCTGTTGGAACCAGTTCATTATACGCCTGGGGTGACATAATTTGGTAATACTTTGAAGGGCTGTTCTTTTCCCACCTCTAAATTCTTCTTGGTTTGTGGTCCATTGTGAAGTTAAAGTATGTGTCCATATTGCAATATGGATCTGCAGGTACTTTTATAAATTTTTGCTGCTGTTAATGCGGATATTCCGTTATATTTATAGGTCAAGGCTCGGAAGTATTTAGCTCTTGTATTTATCCATTTCTTCACTAGAGCGGTGTGCTGGTTGAGGTTCAATTTGTGGTCGATCTGGATTCCGAGGTACTTGGCTGAATTTTTGGGTCTTACTGTTTCGTTACAAATAGTTACTGGGGGCGACCTTAGATTGGGATTATGATTGAAGAGTACCAGTTGGGATTTCAGAGGGATTGGTTTGAGTCGCCATAGGTTGAACCAGTTTTTGGTGGTTATTATCAAATGTTGCAGTTGCTAGATTGTAATGTAAAGGTTTGAGTTGTGTGATATTAATGCTGTGTCGTCAGCGAATTGTAGTATGTATGAAAGGGGTGACCCTTGTGGGACAAAATGTTCGGAATAGCTGGTATTGATTTTTATTTGTACTTGACGCAGATCCAGGAAGCTTACTGTTAAGTGTATTATGTAGTCGGGACAGTCCAGAAATTTTAACTTGTATATTAGTCCCATATGCTATACACTGTAACGCTAAGAATAGGACTGCTGATTTATTTCCTTCCAATTTGGCCGTTTGAACATTTGATGTTAGTACTGTGAGTGGATGAAGGGTAGAAGACTTTGGAGTAAAACCAAAATGGTAACTTAGTATTTTGTGATTAACATGTTCTTTGAGTAATGTTTTTATGATTTTTTCGAATATTTTCCCCAGTGCAGCCAAAAGTATGATTGGTCGATAGTTGTGAGCTTTGGAATGATCTGTATTGGGCTTGGGAATAGTTATTATGTCTCCCTTTCTCCATTCCTTTGGTGACAAAGTTATTTTTCTTAAATTTGTAAAAAATGATTAAATTCTGCATTTAGGAAAATTTTGGATTTGAAAGCTTCAAAAATTACCAGTCTACACTATTATTGTAGATTATTGTCCCATAATTCAATTAAACGATATATAAAATGCATACTAGAAGCCCATTAGAATAATGAGTTTCTTTAATTCATTATAGATCTACTATATTATTCGAGTTCAATAGAGAAACATTCGTTGCAGAAACAAGGCATTCAATACTTGTGCTTTAACAGAGCTAAAGTATACTTAAAACAAAGAAATATGTCGACAGTCGATATACGCCTTGTAAAGATATATTTCAAACTTGGCAATTTTTTGGGGCTAACCCCACTGATTTTAGAATACACCAATACAAGAGTGAAAATAATCACTACTTGCTATTTATTATTATTATTTAGTCTTTTCGCTGCGACATCAGTTTTTTGTATCATTGGAAGAATGAATATCGTCTATAAAGTAATGACAACTACTCAAATGGTAATAGATCTTATACAATTCATAATAGAGTTCAGTTTTATGACTGTCAGTCTAATAGGTGCAAAAATACATGACGTTCCATGGAAAATGGTCTTTCAAAACATTATGAGAATAGACAAAAATTTGAAAAGAAGACCATTTAAAATCAATATCATCAAGCATGGAACGCAAATGTTTTTATGGTATGGAACATTTTTGTTCATTGAAGGGTATGAAACATTCCTGTTATCTACTACAAACTGGGCTATATATTACTGTACATATAGACTCACAAAATATTACCAATTGTTCATCTTGATTTTAATACACCAATTAACGAATATGATAAAAAGCAGATATGATAGCTTAGAAAAGACAATTGGATGTACATTTTTGATCACCGTCGAAACAGAAACTTTGGGAAGAGATATGCAACAAAGAATAAGAAATATAAAGTCATTATACAAATCATTAAATAACACTGTACGAGGATTTAATACTATCTGTGGGAAACAAATATTTCTTATTTTGACCACCATAGTGCTCTCACTTCTAAATGGCTACAACTGGGCTCTGTATCATCACAAAATGCGGACTGAAATGCCTTATATAGAACACATTCTTATCAATGTTATATTGAATCCACTATTTTATTGCGTAAGTAAAGATTAAATCAAAACTAGAACAAACATACTCCTCCTTTTGTATAATTGTTGCACATTTTACAGGATACTCTTCGCAGTTTTTTGTAAATAATGTTTTAGTTTTAGACCAACTTAGTTGGTCTTGCCTTTTTTCAATATTTAGGTCCGGTTTTATAGGTTCCGTTTATCTTAGATCTGATAGTTAACTTTAAGTTTTGTTGAAATGTACGTTTTATAACTGCCAATCTTAAGTTTAAAATTACCGCTTAAACTACAAACTAAGGTTTATGCACGCGTACGTTGAATTAGCAGTAAGTCTGTTCAAAAATCCTGCTCTACCTGCACCAGTGCAAATGTATCTCTCTTCAACTTACATATAGTCTCACTCTATCTCCTTCTATTACTGCAGGTGCAGATGCAGATAGTTCAGGTTTTTTGAACAAACCATTTCAAAGGGTGTTGCACTCAACTCAACGCAAATTCAACTCGGTTCAATGTAACCTACAAAAACTACCTATCCTCTATTCTATAAAGCAAAAGATGTAAATAATGAATATTTGCGATATTTTTGAGAACATTTTATCCAGCAATGAAGAAGGTGTAATCAATATCATAGCAGCATTTTTCTTGCACTCGATTATGTCTTGAGTTTTCACTAATTCAATTAATAACTTTACTTCACTATCATTGAAGGGCCATGGCAGATTAAGATAAGTGTCCGTGCCTTTGTAACCTTTTTGCGTGTGGTTCCTTCCAGTGATGTATCTTTGCGTAAGATACTACCACAAAAAGTTTTGACCTCAAAAACTTCATAAAGTCTGGAAAAATTTTTTTTTTGAAAATCCAAAACAAATTTTTTTTTCTTAATCAAGTGAACCAATTTGTTTGTATTTCACATATATTGTAAATATACTCAAGACAATTTATTACTGATATTTTCATGAAATCTTTTCATGAAGAAAACAAAAATTTATGCTTTTGAATTTTTCGAAAAATTTATATACGTACTTATCCGTTAGCAACCACCTCTATTTTTTTACTAATTATACACCATACAATAAGCTATAACATATATTTTTTACAAAACTCTATCGAAGGAGTAACGTTGTCAAATTGGTAAAGATAATGTTACATGCTGTCACCCCCCCCCTTAGTAAACACCCTGTATCGTGGGTTCGGAAATTATAACACCAGGGTAACACTAAACAATAATGTATTTACATACGTACTAATTACAACAAATAAAGAAAAAGAGTATAGATTGGTTAGAAATTCGATATATTAATAAATATATAAATGAACAACTGCTTGGATTACACGTATTGAAAATTTTTTTGGAGCAGCCTACGTATTTTTTTTTAAATAACGAGATGTATTTTTCACAATACATACATTTTCTACAAAGCTCCATCGAAACGGTAATACATAAAAAAAATTATGTGTTTAATAATAAGGATACATAATTAGAGAATATTATTTAGGTATTATGCAAATCACAACTTACACAAATAATACCTAAATAATATTCTCTAATCATGATAAAAGCAAATAAATAAAAAATAATTAATTGTAATAAGGATACATAATAAAAAAACATGGTATGCTAATGATATATGATAATATTAGTTGTCTTCATCACTGTCCTCATTTATTGCATCACTGATAACTTCCTTAATTTAATGCAAGCCTTTTAGAAAGAATTTAAAAATTTTGTATTTTTGGTAATTATGGCTGACTGAAAATAATATAAAAATATTTTACTTAAAAAATTTTGGTTCGCTTATGAGTAGCTTAAAGGTCCCATATCATGATTATACCATTCACAGGACGGAGTTCAACTAATACTTGAGTTTAATAACATTCGGCCAGTCTTACGACGTACTTGTCCCCATGCAGGAAAAATGACACCGAGTTGCCTCCGGGCGACTTTTTGGCAAAATAGATTTTTGAGTCCTTTGTGCACAAGGCGTTTTTCTCTATAACTTTATTATTTGGAAAGCCCTGCATTTGGCTTTCCTACCATCGCTTTGTATTGATCATCCAACGTACTCCTCCAAATTATGAGTTGCTGAGTGAATTCAAACTTGTTTTATTGCCATATTTGTCGATTTTACCCTTTTAGTCAGTCTTTAGAACAGGATATTTAATGACTGTACCTCCATGGTCAATGTCTTTGGTGGAGGAATAAAAAAGTTACAAAAAAATTAATTTCGAAAAAATTTGGTGTTTCTTCAAATTGTTACTTAGTCGTGCCTCATATCTTAACGAACTCATAGTGATCCTTTTGTGTTAGTTTACGGCTCTGAGGTCTCTCAGACTCTTGAAAATATCCTTAAATGAATTTTTTACCTAAGATAAATTTTTAATTTGGCTTCGACCTAGGTCAATTCTAGGAGGTTCTACAATAATAACACTGACAATCTTGATTACCGCTATTTTATAAAACACGAAAATCTAGTTTAAACCTCCAGTAAAACTACAGTTGAAACTTCTCATTAAACTTTAGTTTAATCTGTACCTATGAAACTGGCCCGTAAGACATTTATTATTTGATTTTTAGTTTAAAACCTAACCACCGAGGAGACCATTATTCCTTACTTTCATAAGCATTAATGTCATAATAAAATTATATCTCGACAACTGGATATTATGTTATTATGAAATGTATATTAGTAAAATATATAAATAAATAATGATAGGAAATAACATTTTACAAGATTTCTATCCAATTACAAAACATGAAAATGCAGATAATTTTTAAAAATTTTAAAAATTAATAAAATTTTTATTTACTGATCGATTTTGTTTCTCCAGCTAACACTAACTTACTGTCCAAATTTCAATAAGATTGAACTCTTTGCCCTTCAGTTATCGCGCTTACAACAAACGTGACGGATGGACAGACATTTTGAAAGTTGTTGAGAATTCAAACACAACGATATACGTTTTTTTTTACACAATGATATGAAATTTTTTTCTCTACAAGCGATTTTTACGGTTTCAGAAATGTGCCAACCAAACGCAGTACACTCCTAGTTTTCGTATATGCGAAGAGTATAATAACTTTTAAAATTATAAAGCCCAATGGTGCATCCTCGTTGTTTCAGTAGGATGAACAGTGTTTAAAAATCTATTCTAAAGTATTATCTAATGTTTACAAAAATCATTAAAATCTTTTTAAAGTTATGAGAAATGAGGTAAACAAATAATATCACACTCTATAAACACATTTTGCCGGGGGTAAAAACACTATTTAGCAAACGAAAACTATTCAAAATTTTTATACATACAGAGTGTTTATGAGCCTATGGAAACAAACTAAATGGTAGATTCTAGTAAATGGTATAAAATTACCGTTATTTCAAAGATCAATCGGATAATTTACGTCGTACACCTGCCGGGTGTATGCCATATGCTACTTTCAATTGCTTCGCTGCATGTATATAAAAACTGGCAAAAATAAAAAGTTTGTCGTTTAGTCAAAATATGAGTACATTCTTAGCGAAGTAATAAGTCGAGTAATATTGTTGTTTAAAATAATAAACAATAATCGATAGAAACAAAAAGACCATCGGAAGCGCTTGTTTGTGTACTTGAATTTTAAAAAAACTTTAGATCGATAGCTCAATTAGATTTGAAGATATGGCAGTGTAAATACTAAAAAACACGATTTTTATAAACAATAAATTTTTCTAGTTTTTTTTAAATAAAAAATATCTGTACCGCAAAAAAATATCGTAGATAGCCATTGTGCGCTAGCGCTGTAGCGTCTCCTTATACACAATGTCATACGTTGTTTGCACGCGTAACGGATTTGTTCAAACTTTAATGTTGAATACTAATAAAAGAAAAAATAAGAAAAAATCCTTTACACACTGTGTTTTGTATTAAAGTACTTGTATACTAAAATGAACTTTTACAGTTTTAAATATAATTTGGTATACTAATAAATAAAGGGATTTTACACTTGAATTTTCAATAAAAATAAAATCGTCCGTTTAGTTTCGGAGTAACTGATTCGAAAAGTTTGACTTTCATAGTCAAGTAGTTATTAACACTCTGTTAAAACCCTGAAAAAATCTTCCGTCTAGCATAAAAGTTATTAGAACTTTAATCAATTTTAAGTCCTACATTTGTGTAAATAAAACAGCTGTTGAAATTGATTGGAACGTTGCATATTAAGAAGATGGCGCGAATATTTAAATTTTTAAAAAGTACAAAATTAAAAATTAGTATAAATGCTCTTTAAATTTGTTGCCTAGAAATTTTTCGGCAAAACCGATAAATATCAAGATATTCGAGTAAATGGAAAAAATTTCAGGTTTTTCTAGAAAATTTATCTGAATCTTAAAAAACAATTTTGTCAGAAACCTTTGTTTTGAGGGGCCGAGATTACTAGTCCCTTGAGGTAAAGTTTTTACACCAAAAGTTCTGCGACCGGACCGCAAGACACATACCTTCCCCATTTTTGAGGGCGGGGAACACGATTGTGACTACCCTCCTTTTTCCTAAACTAGAAAAACCACCCTCTTTTCCGAGTTACGGTGCTCGGCATTTTTTTATCGGAAAATTTTATTAATGAAAGTTGTTCAGAATTGTCTCAAAACCTTAAGTCCAATATTTCTTCAAAATAAAAAAATTGAAAAATTGAAAAAAAATGATAAATTAAAAAAATATAAAAAAAGCTAACAATTACTTGACAACTAACTGACAGCTTGGTTTACATTCAAACAAAATTGTCATGAATTTTTTAAACAAAAAAACCCATTTAAATGATATTTTTGGACTTGGTTATTTTTTTTCTTAATTTCAATATTTTTTAATTTTGATTAAATTTTGGATTTGGGGTTATTGGACTATTTTGAACAACTTTCGTTAATACAATTTTCCGATAAAAAAAATGCCTAGCATCGGAAAATCGTAAAACGGGTGGTTTTTTGAACAACTTTCGTTAACACAATTTTCCGATAAAAAAAATGCCTAGCATCGGAAAATCGTAAAACGGGTGGTTTTTCCGGTTTAGGGGTAGTTCTCGAAGGGTAGGTCGGAAAAAGTCTCTGTCTCTTGAGCAGGGAATGTATCCATCGGATTTAAAATTGTCAAGAGTTATTCCGTTTTTAAAAAAGGCGACCCAAACTTGTTTGAGAATTATAGGAGCATTAGCCTTTCTCCTAGTATGTTAAAAGTTTTTGAGTCTGCAGTAAACTCTCAGCTAATAAGCTTTTTCATGATGCATAATAAGCTTTCTCCCAGTCAATATGGTTTTACAAAAGAAAAACCGCTGCCCAAGGAATCACTACTTCCACATCCAGATTCTCTGTCCAAGTCACTCACAACGAAAAAACTTTGTATGTGAAAATAATTATTTATGGAACTTTAATAATATAATATTTGAAATCCTCTACCCCAAAAACCCATAAAACGACACCCCACATTGGTAGTGGGGTGGGGGTGGTAGTGGGGGGTGGATGAAGTAAAAAAATATTTTGAGGTTTCTGGTTCCTGTACATGCACTAAATCACATTTTTTTTTCATCCCCTTTAGTAAGGAGGTGGGGGTGGTAATGGGGGTGGCTAATGCCAAATTTTTTTTTGAGACCTCAGCTTCTCTTGTATATACTAAATACCAATTTCATGGACTCTTACCTGCTTCATTTACCCATTTACCCCAAATTTACCCCAATTTACCCCCCAACCCTTCGACGGAACAAGATGAAAATATAATCTAGTTCTAGATCTCGTTAAAGTACATATGTGTACCAAATTTCAAGTCAATATCTTAAACGGTTTCAGAGTAAACGTGCGCACAAAAAAAGTTACAGACAGACAGACCGACAGACAGACAGAATTTTTTTTTTCGCTCAAACTTAAAATCTCGACGTTTCATGACATTTTAAGCCTATTTGGACAATAAAAATTATTAAAAATTTTTTTGTCGTTACTATACTTCCACTGGACGTGGAAGTAAAAAGCATAGACACTGCTTTAAGTGATTTTGTAAATGGTATTGTAACGTCCATGGACAAAGGACAAATAGCTCTGGGACTCTTTATAGATTTTTCAAGGGCTTTTGACTGTGTAGATCACTCTATATTATTGACAAAACTTGAGAAATATGGAGTTAGAGGTGTTGCCCATGATTGGTTTGCATCATATCTTGCAAATAGAAATCAGCAGGTCTGTATCGAGGATGTTGTATCTGACTCTGGAGTACCTCAAGGGTCTATATTGGGGCTCACACTTTTTATTATTTATATCAATGATATGCTGAATTTTATTCAACATCCATCATGTTTGACAGTTTCTTATGCTGATGATACGAACATTTTAATAAAATCTAATACCCTAGCTGATGCTGAAGACTGTGCAAAAACTATATATGATAAAGTAATTTTGTGGACTGAAAATAATAAACTGTGTATTAACCAAAGTAAAACAACCTGTATTCTCTTTAAAACATTGCAGTCTAATATTGTCTTCAACACTAATATCCTTTTATCTCCTACTATAAGCATGAAGTATGCCAATGTATCGAAAATGCTTGGTTTGAAAATTGACTGTAGCCTTAAATGGTCTAACCACATTCATGATATGTGAGGAAAACTGTCAAAGATCTGTTATGCATTGGCGATAACATCTACACAATGTAGCCTATCAATAGTAAGACAGTTGTATTTTGCTTCTTTTCATTCTTGCATAAAGTACGGTATAGTGCATTGGGGTTCCTCATCCGAGGCAAATAGTTTTTTTACTGCAAAAAAGGGCAATACGTATAATAGCCAATCTTGGATATAATACTTCCTGCAGGGAAGCCTTTAAAAGCTTAAACATTCTTACCTTGAACTCTATTTACATTTATCAGTTGTCATGTTTTGTTTACAAAAACAGAATCAAATTTAACAAGATTAAAACTGATCATCCATATAGCACTAGGAAAAAAGATCTCCTTTTACCAAAAGAACACAGAACGGCTTTATACCAAAAAAGTTTTTTTTATGGGTTGTAAATTTTTTAACTGTTTGCCTGAGCATATTAAATCTATGACAACATTTTTTAAGTTTAAAAAGGCTTTAAAATCACTTTTGTTGGACATAAACAGCTATAATGTTGACGAATTTTTACAAAATGTGTGACTACTTTTCTCTAGTTTTTTTATTATTTGTGGAATTATACCCTATAATATTTTCAATTGCTCACTGTTTACATGTTTTTTGTGATATTTTTCTTTGTATTTCTACCGACAATATTTCTTAACTGCGCTTTGTACAGTTTCTGAAATTAATAAATATTATTATTATTATTATTATTATTAAAATATTGACGCCATCGTGTTCCCCGCCCTCGAAAAGAGGGGAAAAGATGTCTTGCGGTCCAGTCGCAGAACTTTTGGGTTTTTTGCCTTTTTCTGGTTTATCTCAAGGGACTATAATGAAGCTCTAGGTAATACATGATATTAAGTGGACATTATATATGAGATTGATTTTAATTAATTACCGATTAATTACGATGACGAAATGACGAAATTTTACAGAAAAAAAAAGTCCCAATTTCCGCCCCCTCTAATTCCCTAATTTTTGATGGAATCCAAAAAAAAAAAAAAAGGAGGAGTCAAGATTAAGAAGTCAACTTTTGTTATGCTTCAAAAGTTGCGAAAATTTGCGATTTTTTGCCCTACATCGTTGACATTTCAGTAAATATCTCCGTAACGAAAAGAAAAATCAAAATTCTGATGGTAGCAAAAGATTCGCGTGAAAAGTACTTTTTTGATCTAATTTTTTATTTTGAGCTAGCTCTTACCGTTTCGGAGATATCTGCGAAAAATAGTAAAAAAACAGCTGGCATTTCGGAGACGAAAAAATTACAAAAACATGCGATCTTGACATATTCATATTTTTCGAAAAACACCAGTGGGACGGCCATACAATGTCGCGACGTAAAGAGGAAGACTTCCAGTTTAACCTCATCGTAAATTGCAAATCGAAATTGGAAAATTCGGCTCGGCATGAATGAAATATAGACAGATTAAATGTAGCAGATTAGTATATGACAATTGTATTTAATACAGTGTTGCCAAATCCTTTTACTCTATCTCTCTCGTGCTTTAATTTTTTAAATCCAAAGTTAGATTCACTCTTATCAGTATACAAGTACCTTAAGTAAATATTCTAAAAATACTAAAATTATATTGTTTGCACGGGGCCTATTGCCTATTATTATTATTGGACTTAACTAAACAAGCTTTAACTCTTGCAATCGTAATAAAATTACTTTAATTCTATTAAATGATGTATAAAATGCGTAGGTATTAGGTATCCATTAGATTAATGAGCTTTCTCTAATTCATTATTCAACTACTATATTATTCAAACTTAATAGACAAATATTTGTCATGGAAATGAAATAGGACATAATATAGCAAATAAATATTTGTACATCAACAAAGCTAACGAATCCTTCTAATAGAAAAGTATGTCCACACCTGATATATGCCTGTTAAAAATATATTTCAAAATTGGAAATATTTTGGGTCTAACTCCAATGTATTCAGACCAGGCTAACGTAAGAAATCAACTGATCACTACGTGCTATTTGCTGTTACTACTTAACGTTTTTGTGATCGCAACAGTTTTCTCCATCATTGGAAGATACTATTATATCTATGTAAAGATGACAACGTCTCACATGATACTAGACCTATTAACATTTTTAATAGAATTGAGTTTCGTGACCGTCAGTTTAAAAGGTGCAAGTATATGCAACGCCATTTGGAAAACGATCTTTGAAAATATCTCAAGAATAGACAAAAATTTTGCAACAAAACAATTTAAAATTAATACTATTATACATGGAGGACGAATATTTGTTTGTATTGGAATATTGGTTTCCTTCCAATTCTATGATGCACTGTTACATAAGGATATTTGGATCCTATATATTACCTATGGAATAATAAAATATTATCAATTATTAGTTATAATTTTAATAAATCAAATAACGAATATGTTGAAAAGAAGATTTGACCACTTGGAAAGCATGATTCAAAGTATATTTTCAATCAGAAACGACATAAATGTTTTGAGAAGAGATACACAACAAAGAATAAAAAATATAAAGTTTCTATATAAATTGTTAAATAATACTGTGGAAGGTTTTAATACCATTTTTGGAAAACAGATTTTCTTAATTCTGACTACCATAGTTCTCTCATTTTTAAATGGTTACAACTGGGCGCTATACAATGAGTTATTACAGAACACCGACAGTATTAAACTACAGAGTACTTTAATTCACGTCATAATAGGCCCACTACTTTATTGCGTAAGTAAATATAAAATCAAAAAAATAGTATTAAGCAAACAAGACATCATCTGATTTTAAGACTGTTCATGCACTCTCTTTTATTTACCGGCAAATTATATGAAAATAATATATCTTGTTTAAAAACAAACTCATACTTCGAAGAATCTGGTATTCACTGAAAAGATCTTACATTATTTATTATTTTTCCATGAAAATTAAGTAAATAAAATGATATACTAATTACAATAAACAATATGAGTATTTTAAATATGCCCCTATTATATCTGTGGATGTTCAGAGATCATTTTCGGAGCATTCTTGGATTTTTGATAAGAAACGTCAAAGTTTGAAGTCTGAACATTTGGAACTCTTACTTACCGCCTGAGTTCGCCCCTATCATAATAGGCCTTTTGCAAAAAATATAATTTTAGTATTTTTAGAGTCTTTACTTAATACAAAACACAGTGTGTAAAGGATTTTTTCTTATGAATAACGGCCAACTTTAACATTAGATTTATATGGGATTTATCGCGTTTTGGTTACCAAAGATTACTTATAGGCTTGTAGAGTTTAGTCTAACATACATGAAACTATTACAAACTCAAAATTGACTTTTTGTGGATTTATCAGGTCAACTTTAACATTAGATTTATATGGGATTTATCGCGTTTTGGTTACCAAAGATTATATAGGCTTGTAGAGTTTAGTCTAACATACATGAAACTATTACAAACTCAAAATTGACTTTTTGTGGATTTATCGGGGTTTGCACGCGAGCGCCTCATTTTTTACCCTTTTTTTATTTGAAACGAGTAATTATTTCATTTACTGCGAGAACACTATCGTATTACTTAAAGTGAATGTATGCTTGCATTAGAATGCGGTTTCCTTCTATACATGTTGTAGATAGTTTGTAGGACAAAATAAAAATTTTCAAAAAGCACTATATTATATAGCCAATATTTTAATTATTTATTGTCTTCATCAACATTTATGTAATTTAAGACCATAAATCAAAACAATGGCTATTACAGCATTATTAGCGATCTTTTATTTTGATAGCACTAAATATTCGAAATCATCTTTCACATATGAATGATTTCGAATATTTATCATATAAATCAACACTTATAATATATAAATGATGATATTGAATATTTAGCACTGTCAAAAAAAAAAAACCTCACATAGTGCTATAATAACCAATGTTTTCATTTATTATCTTAAATGATAAATCCTGATAAAGACAATAAATTAAAATATTTGGCTATTTAGAGCCATTTGAAGATTTTTATTTATTTATTTATTTATTACGGGTTAGCCCAATTACACATAAAACTTTAAAAAATATGCTTAAAGAACAATTAATAAATTAATTACAAAAAAAAGAATAAACACATTTAAAGACAACACTGAAAGATATAGAATTAACATAAATAAACAACTCAGATCAGGGACATGAAAAGCAAACATTAACTTATATAAAATTATCTTAAAGCTATAAATAATAATCACATCAAATGTCTTTTCAACTTATCGACTGAGGTATTAAATCCAGTAGAGTATTATTAGCATTTCTTACAATTCTACTCGTAATTAGAACCATATAAGGTTTGATGATTCTGAATAAAAAATGTATAAGTTTCTCTTAAATGTCTCTGGGGAACATAGAAGTCTATTGAAGAGAGTAATTCAGGCGAGTCAATAATGCCAAGACAATATCTGCGTTGATCCTGCATTGTTCCAAGGTACAAAGATTTAAATTATTTAAAATTACATTATAATTAATATTATCCGTAGTAATGTTGACATTACATGCAGCATAACGTAAGAATCTTTTTTGCACTATTTCTATCTTATCTATATGCACTTGAAAATATGGAGACCATATTACTGAACAATTTTCTAGGTGAGTTCTAACTAGTGAAATATATAGTGATTTTATGGCAGCTATATTTCTAAAATCTTTAGTATGTCTTTTAATGAAACCTAGTACTTTTAGAGATTTATTGCATATTAAGTCGATGTGATGCACAAATGTCAGTTTCGAGTCAAAATATGTACCTAAATCACGTATTACTTTTACATTTTATTTTGTCCTACACCATCAAACTACCTACCTGTATATAAGGAAACCGCATTCTAATGCAAGCATACCGTTATTTTAAGTAATACGATGGTATTCTCACAGTAAATTAAATAATTACTTGTTTCCAATAAAAAAGTTTAAAAAAAATATATCTATTTGCTTTAAAAATTAAATTTGTTGGAGGTTATGTACTGTCACGTAGTTATTTAATTTACCTTATACTTTGAAGCTAAAATGAAAAAAAAATTGTGGGCTATTATAAAACTCATGAGAATCATGAGAATTCAATGAATGTGGTTTGTCCCTATATAAATGTCTTCATTCCGCATATTGGAATACTAGAATATCGGCGACCCTAAGGGCAAATTAATGAGTGTGACAGTGACAAAGTTTATGGAGTAGCTTAACAGACTAATAATTAAAAATTTAATAAAATTTTTATATATTAACGACTGTCAATAGACGTGTTGACTTACCCCAATGATTAAAGTGTTCCTTGAATGCACACACAGGAGCGGCAGGTAAAAATGAGTCTTCTGCCTTTTTCTAATTACTTGCACATCCAGTGGAAGTATAGTAGCGACAAAATAATTTTTAAAAATTTTTATTGTCCAAATAGGCTTAAAATGCCATGAAACGTCGAGATTTTAAGTTTGAGCTAAAAAAAAATTTCTGCCTGTCTGTCGGTCTGTCTTCTGTAACTTTTTTTTGTGCGCACGTTTACTCTGGAACCGTTTAAGGTATTGACTTGAAATTTGGTACATGTATGTACTTTAACAAGATCTAGAACTAGATTATATTTTCATCTTGTTCTGTCAAAGGGTTGGGGGCTAAATTGGGGTAAATTTGGGGTAAATACGTAAATCAAGCAGGTAACAGTCCATAAAATTGGTATTTAGTATATACAAGAGAAGATAAGGTCTCAAAAAAATTTTTGGCCTTAGCCACCCCCATTACCACCCCCTTATTAAAGGAGACGAAAAAAAATTGTGATTTAGTGTATGTACAGGATCCAGAAACCTCAAAATATTTTTTTACTACACCACCCCCCACTATCACCTCCCTATCACAACCCCCCCACCCCACTACCGATGTGGGGTATCGTTTTATGGGTTTTTGGCAGCATATATATATATAGAGGATTTCAAATATTATATTATTAAAGTTCCATAAACAATTATTTTCACATACAAATTTTTTTCGTTGTGAGTGACTTGGATAGAGAATTTAACACTGTTTCAAATACCCAGCAAATAAATATTTTATATATTTTTAAGACTGATTGATAACTTGCTAGTACAGAATTGTAATAATACAGAGGATTCCGTATAGCAGTACAGAATATCTTACATTATTTATCAAAACATGGCAACGTAGCATGTTTCTCTCAAGGATGTTAAATAAGTAAGGAGTTGCCATACCCAAGGAACAATTTAAAAATCATTTGGACTTGAGGAGGTTTTAAGAAAGGTCAGGGTTAGGAAATAGTCTTGTGCTTTATTGATGTTGTAGTTAAGGCCTTTTAGGCTTCAAGTATATACTTGCTCTTATATGGTAAGTTTTAAAGCATTCTGTAAGACCTAATTATAAAGCTAATTTGCTTCTAGGATAATATGTATTTGTAATGGGTTTATCATAACCTACATAAAACTCTTCATAAAGCTAATTAGTTTTATGAACGTCTTAAATTCCATTTAGATTTAAAGAGGCTTTAAATTATTCTTTATGCTTTAACATATTTGCAATAAATGCATTTTAAATCCTTTTTAAAACTAGACATTTTCAATGCCTATTAGTACTTATTAAAGGCCATTACAAAACTAGACTCTTAAAACATCCTTGATAAATGTTGTGATGAAACCGTTATGAAGAAAAAAAGGCCTCTATAAATCTAAAAGGCAAAGTTCAATTCCATAAAACACTTTCCAAAACCTCAATAAAACATTTATTATAAAAATAATAAACAATATGTCTGCCTGAAGTGTCGTTGATGCATGTGTGTGTGTGTGTTAATTAAAAGCATTTCACGACTTACTGATGTGTAATTAAGTCTTTTTTGGAAAGGTGAAAGAAAATAAAAAAGAGTGGCCATTTTAAAAGGACTGTTAAAACACACACACACATACAAATTATTTTGAGGTTAAGTTTTAAGTTTTTTGTATCAAATGTCAACGTCTCAAACGTTTTATTACAGCTTTTATCAAGTCCATGTGATATTCGCCAAGTGCATTTGCATTTTTGTAAGGAAGGGATTATTTGTGACAGTATACAAAAAGACTAAAAGGGCTTCACTTAGAGTAAATGTTCTAGGTCATTGCCATTATTAGAATATATAGTTTAATGAGAGGACCAGTGTTGCCAGATCAAAATTTTAAAAGTTATCAGACGACGCTTTAAAAAGTTACTAAATCTTACTAAAATTTCACTAGATTTGAATTGAAGCTCTCATCTTTAATTTTCAAAAGTTGTAGTATCTGTAGGACACGTAATTTTCTTGAGCTTTCTGAGCACAGCATAGCTTTGAGCGTCCTCTATCTGATTATTTCGTTGCCAGACTTTGTACTCTGTATTGTATTAAATGGTTTGTAACTAGAAAGTACTGTTTGTCTACGAGCCGCTAGAGGGCAACGAGCCCAGGCTATTCGATTGTAGCGATTCACGGTCAATAAACTATACGGTTAGATTAGATAGATTAGATTACTCTGAAGGAGCGGGCGATTGGCCTTCCCCCACTGCGACCTATAAGGTCTATTGTAGTACTCCTTTTTTGTGTGCCTCAGGACTCCCCATCCAAACATGGTCTTCCTAGACTTCGAGTCTGTTGATAAGGGCCCCCAGGCACGGTTATCAGCCTCTGCCTTTCTCTCGCCGAGCCGCCTCAGTCCAGTTATACGGTTACTTCAATTAGCAGCTTTTAGACGAGAGAGACGCGCGGAGCGGGGAATCGAATGAAAGAGACAGACATATCTGATTTCCGTGCAAAAGACAGAGACAAAGATTCTGTTAGGGTCTACAGCCTACGTCAGCTGTAGGCACTACAGGCATCTTTGTCTGTGTCTTTTGCACGGAAATAAGATATGTCTGTCTCTTTCATTCGATTCCCCGCTCCGCGCGTCTCTCTCGTCTAAGAGCTGCTGATCGAGGTAACCGTAGAGTTAATAGTTCAAACTGTCTACATAAAACTCGTGTACCATATAAAAATTCTCTGAAGTACCTTTCACAAAATTAGGCTCCATTATAAACAAATATTAAACACGATGTAAATGTAAACAACAAATCAACAGAGCACCACCACCAACATGATAAAAGAAAACATCAAAATTCTCTAGAATTGAATGATCATCAGATACGCCATCATTTACCGCTTTTTTATTTTCAAAACCAATTTGTTCTTGCATGTGATGATTAGAACTTTTTTAAACATGATATATGCAATATATATTTAATATACTTTTTGATCCTAAAACAATATTTTGTACATTTTTTTGAAGGAAATGACCCTATCTTTAAAATGTTTTTAGGATTGGTACAAAAGAACTTTGTAATATTAATTTTTTATGTTTCATCAGAAAAATGTACAAAGTAACATAAATATTCTCAGATATGCATGAAAATATTTATGCTATGATGCATCATCTAGATCCAACCGTGGTTGACAAACAAACATCGGTCAAAAAACGAAAATTTTCATTGCAACTAATCCGGATTTTTTTTTTGTAGTAATGGTATAAAACCCATAACCAACATTTTCTCAAAATACAGTTCTATAGGCATGTAAATTATAAATACTTATTTGTTTTAGGTTTCCGCTGCAGTAATAGTCATGTCGTGTGACCGAGTTGAAAAATGTGGCGAAAAAATCGTAAGAACCTGTTACCTCCTGCAAGAAAATATGGACGAATCTCCTTTACGACACGAACTCATTTTGTTATCAAATTATACCAAAGAATTGGCTCCAAAGTGCTCCGCGTCAGGATTTTTCGTAGTTAACCAAAGGCTGTTATCCAGTTTATTTTCGATTATTACTTCATACGTAATAATACTTATACAATTCAGAAACTAAGCACTTGATCCGCATCGTATCAGAGCAACTGAAACTGAATATTTTCCGTCAGAGCATATAGTTTGTTTGTTTGAAAATACTAAAAATAACAACCACCCTTATCACCAAAGTAGAAGCAAGTAATTGTGACAATCATAAAATACAACAATACACTTTTTTTTAATTACACATTATATTAATAACAATAATAATAATAACAATGATAATGATAAATGGTTTTTATTTTCGATATAAAGTATGCTTTTTCAAAAATATGCCATTGGACATTTTCTAGTAAGTATGTATACGTATAATATGAAGTACTCCTAGTTAACAATTTTCTATCGAAAATTCTTTCGCACCGCTGTCATTTTTTTTAATACCTTATAGTCGGGGAGCCCTCCCTAGCTGTAGGTGCACCCACGATCCTTGGGGACAATGTTTTTTATAAAGATTAAAGCTTAAGGAACGATTTTAGACATGTCCCCTAAAAAGAAACTGGCTGTACTTTCAAAATGACGGTCATATGTTAAAAAAAACGGTTGCCTTTGTTGTTTTTGTCATTTAACACATAAACTAAAAAAGATGGACAAAAACTTTTTTCATGAAAAACGTGCACAAAATTTTCTACAATTTTGTTCCTATACAATATTTTGATAGGAGTTACCATTTTCCAGATAAACGAGTCCAAAATTAAGAAAACATGGAAATTCATACCGTGCGTGTAATTTCCCATTAGGCACGTACATTCACGTAGTGCGAGAAATATGACAACACCGGCAGCCGTAAATTCGTCCATCGGTGGAGCATTCCAGCTCTGTTATTTCATTTCAGCCAGCTGGCACACACGATGTTGCAATTCTACTCCCCATGCCTAGCCCGCGACTACACACACGGTATATGGTAAATCATTTAGAGGAAATAACTGTGGCAATTATTGTAAAGGCGTATAATATAACTTTATATTATTAACATAACAAAAAATAAAATAAACTGAAAAAAATTAATAATAATATAATTCATTCATTTACTGGATGCGACTCAGTCAGTGCCTTTAAGGGAAAAGGAAAGATAAAACCCTTAAAAATGTTACTTTCTCCCAAATATACCAAATATATCCGAACATTTCAAGATTTGGGGAGCAGCTGAAATATTGATGATAAATTAGTCGCATCATTAGAGGTGTTTTACATGTGCCATATATGGATCAAAGAAATGCGCTAGTGTGGCCGAGCTTCGCCTAATTCCCATTAGACAGAAATGTGGTGACATAGATTTGTCTTTATTAATTGACACTAAAGTTGATTTTTTTCGATTCCACCATCGAGAGCTTTTCTTATCGAGCATATTAAAAGGAGTGTTTACCAAACGCGTATTTGGCGATTAGCCAACAAAGGTATTCACAATATTCCAAAGCCTTGGAATGATGGCAAGAAAATGGAGAACTTCTTTGGTATTCAGCAGATAAAATACTGCTTCAATCGCTCACTGAAATTCTTCAGGAAATGATTCCAAATCAAATCATAATAGACAAAAGTGAGGATGATAACGATATCATAAATGAAGCAATAGAAGAAGAAGACTTGGAAGAAATATTCGATGTATCGGGAGACAGCGATAGTGAATCTGAAAGCGAATGAGATGTTACTTACATTTTATATTGAATTTCATATTTTATTTCAAGAGCTGAATCATTTATCTGGAAAATGGCCACTCATATCCAAATATTGTATAGGAACAAAATTGTAGAAAATTTTACGATTTTGTTTTTTGTGCAGAAAGTTTTTCTCCATCTTTTTTAGTTTTTGTGTTAAATGACAAAAACAATATTTGCAAAGTCAGTCATGTCTAAAATTGTTCCTTAGGCTTTAATCTTTATGAAAAACATTGTCCCCCACCAAGGATCGAGGGTGGGCTCCCGTAGTATTATTTATATTAACATCCTGGCGAAGTTTAGCTAATGCTATTCTACCACTTAACAAGGACGGCGAGATGAGATACGGTCACCCATTCAAGTGACGGACTCGCCCGGCATGAGTTAATTTCACCGATCGAGGTCTCGTCACTGAAACCGGTACCGTACCTCACCTCATCTCATTTATTTGCGTTGATATCTAATGAACACTGTTTATATATATTTACAATGCCGCAATATATTTAGAAAAGAAGGCCCAGAATTGAACCCTGGTGGTAGGCCAGCATTAAATTTATTTATAATGCCTTCTAAGTCACAGCACTAACTCTCTGAAACCTGTGTTACCAAAAAAGATGATTTTTGGGAATATTAGTGGCAAAAACAGAAAAAACGAATAATGCAAAAATAAAAATATTTCAAAGCTACTGAAAGAAAATTCATATAAAATAAACAATTTAACAGATCCAACACTGAATACTTACATTAACTTTGCTATCGGCAGGCATAAAAGACCTGAACATTGCTTCAAAGTAGCCACATCTAGCGGCCAAGATGGTTTTGTGAGCTGGAATGAGGTTTCCATCCAAATTCAAATCGATGTCACAAAATTCGTGCCCTGTAAGCCGCAAGAACATCGCCATGTCCTGTTCTAGAGTGCAACCGGCCGTATCGAAGTGGGTTTCACTGTTGGCCTGAACATCAAAGAAGTATATTAAGTGATATTGTAAATAAATGCATGGTTACTAAGTGAAATTTATGTCCAGAAACACTAACAATATAACTTGTACAGTCAGCGATCAAAATTGGAGCGTCAGTTTGCACTGAGAATTACATATTAGGCTTGGTTTGTTACAGATAGAAACTCTGCACTCAACTGAAAAATTTAAAATAAAAAAATATATGTTTTATAGACAAGTCAACTAATATAACATGCACTACAAATATAAAATACAGCATATATATTATACACCACAGGTGTACCACAAGACTCTCATTTGGGACCCTTGGTCTTTAATATATTCATCAATGACATCCATGCATGTCTTATTAATGGTTAGTTTCTTCTTATTCACCACTGAAGATTGCAACAAATTATTAACAGATCTGAATAGTCTTGGTGTCACTGTAATGGTATTGGAACTTAATGCAAGCAAATACCCTACTATGTCCTTTTATCATAACAGGAATCCTCTTCAATATGTTTACTACATTAATAACATACCCACTCACTTTTACATCTCGTATTTCTCAAACTGTTACCAAATAAATAAAAATGTTCTCGATTTTTTTTCATCGAATCAACAACCTTCTCACTGTTATAGGGTCATTGATCATTTTTTAAAAATTTTATATTCAAGTACTTTATTAAATTTTATTTGACCCGTATTTTTTTATTTCACAATCTAAAGTCATTTTAAAAATGAGATTAATCATTCAAATTAAGAAATTTTGAATTCTCGCCCATCACCGCCACGTCAGATGTGAGAGCATGCGCAGTTAAATAAAGAAATAATCGACGGGCGTCGTTTGCTTTGCTTATAGTTCAGTCAACGGGGGCGGGGGGGTTCACCTCTAATTTGAGTGCTAATGAGTGGATTTTGATGAAGCCTTGTGCAATGTGTTTGTAATGACAATAAAAAATTTTAAAAAAGATTAGGTTCCATAACTTGTAGAATTCATGTGACTACGTACTTCTTGAAATAATTATTCCCACTTATATTCAGTAAGATTTAGACAAATAATAATCACTGTGAAAAATAATTTAAAGAAATATTTGCCCCACTTACCCTCAATGCACATTTTGGGATTTAATAGAAAAGGTACAAGAATTTAATTTTGACACCACTGCTTCAAATACGGGTAGAATTAAAAGCGCTTGTGTGCTGTTAGAACAAAAACTTGAAAGAAATATATTATTTTTTGGTTGCCATCACCTACCATGTTTTCGAAATTATTTTGGTAAGTTTTTGAAAAAAGCAAATTTACTATTCCATTATTTAAAAGATTTAAAAATTATTGGTCTAGAATCAACGTTCAAAATTTCGTTCCAGCTGTGGTAAACCCTGAAATTAAACAAATTGTTAGCGATCATACTGAAACTGTTCTAGAAAGTATAAATGATGCGATTTCTAAAAAGTTTCCATGAGAGGCCAGGTGAATGGCAAAAGCCATATATTTCTTAAAAATCATTTTATTTCGAACAGAATTCGATTTAACAAAAGACGAGGAAAAATCACGTTGCCAAACAACATGCCTTATTGTAAAATGCTACGTAAAATACTGGATTTATGCGTCAGGAGCAATATCTGCTTCACTAATGGATATCAAATTCTTGCGAGAATTAGATCAGTATAAAGAAATTGATAAAAATATCGCCGAAATAGCTATTGGGAAATTTGTGAACCATTTGTATTATTTGACTGATGAATGTGTCGCTTGATGACTCGATTACAGAAAATACAAAATTAAAGATGGCGCAAAAAATTTTAGAAGAAGCAGTAAATGTAGAAGATGAAAATGAAATTGAAGATGAAACAGAAGATACCTAATCTTAAGAAATTTTCGCATTTTTAAAGCTCTCTGATGATGAAATTTTAATAAAATTACTTAGTAATAAGTCAATAAATTTATTTCACCAATTTAAAATAGACAATTTTTTACATTTGCATCCATCCGAATGGAAAAATTCTAATGAGTATAAACAAGGACAGCTAGTCATTGGAGAATTAAAATTAGTAAATGACTCCGTCGAACGGGGAATAAAATTAATTCAAGATTTTCATGAAAAAGTTACAAAAACCCAGGATAAAAAACAATTTTTATTGCAGGTGGGTCATTTTTTCATTGATATTTCCAAACTTTCTACAAGATTCGTTTTCTTAATGTATTTGTCCCTTTGGTTTTCTTTTTGTCTGTCCAAGATTACCGCCGTAAATATCCTCAGACAACCAAAAAAGTATTGCAGAAAACTTTCGAAATGTAGAACTTTAGATTATGGACTAGTTTTAAAACTTTGTATTCTCGTATCAAACAATAAATAAATTAATAACTTAACATGTATATGTGATTTCCAAAAAGCAAACCATTTTAAAAGACGATGTAGGGCTAAAAATAAAATAAAATCGATAAAAAATTAATTTTTGATTTTTGAAAATTGTAGGCCACGAGCGTGACGACGTGTTACTTATATTCCATTAAGCTAAAAATTGGTGAGGATTTTTTTAAACATAATGGAACAAAATTCCACCCGGCACTCCCCAAAAATTAAAACTTTACTGTTGATTTGTTGTTTACATTAACATTGGTGTTTAATATTTGTGTATAATGGAACCTAATTTTGTGAAAGGTACTTCAGAGAATTTACCCGTAGTGTATTTTTATATAGTACACGAGTTTTATGTAGACAATTTGAACTATTTAAGTGCCGAATCCGGAAATGTTAAAAATTTAAGGTTAGTATTTATGACTAATATGACAATGACTCACCGATACTAAAACTAACAGCAAATAATAGTCCAGTCAACTAAAATGACCAAAGTCTCTAATTTGAGTGTTAATGAATGGATTTTGATGAAACCTTGTGCAATGTGTTTGTACTAACGTTAATAAAAAAATAAAAAAGTTGAAAAAAGATTAGAGTAGGAAATAATCGGAAGGTTAAGTAACTTATAGAATTAGGTCAAAAATGAAAAAGAAAACAATATACTTACCTTTTTGTCACAAAGTGAGATGTTTTTACACTTGAGGATTTTTTAGAAAAATGCGTATTTTTCGAGATATGGCCCCTCCAAAATTCCTAAAAATGGGGGAGGGAACTGTAAAAGTTGAAAAAAATCTGAAAAAATGCAGGTGAATGTATAATCGAAATACAAGACTTTTTTATCTGCAACTTTTTTTTTGTAAAGTGCATTTTCACCAAGTTTTTCCGGAAAAACATGAAAACTACTCCTTTCTTTGAAATTGTAGCACTTTAAAAATATGTAATTTAAAAATTTGAAAAAATTCAGAAGTATGTATTGAGGATTTCTAACATTTTCTGTCTCTTGGAATTTTTTTGTAAATTGCTAATTTTCCGAGTTACAGGTAGTTTTTCATGATAAATAATGTACTACATTTTTGCACACTAAAAAATACATGAAAATTCGGAAAATGAGCGTGATTTATATATATTACTATAAAATATGAAACCTACATAGTCATACCATTTTTAAAGGTTCAATATAATTTTTAAATTGAAAATTTTAAAGTTTTCAAAAAATGTAGTACATTATTTATCGTGAAAAATTGCCTGTAAGTAGGAAAATTAGCAAGTTACAAAAAAATTTGAAGAGATAAAATATATTTAGAAGGCCTCAATGTGTACATCTGAATTTTTTCAAATTTTTAAATTACATGTTTTTAAAGCGCTACAATTTCATGTTTTTCCAGAAAAAATCGATGAAAGCGCACTTTATAAAAAAGTTACAAATAAAGAAAAGTTTTGTATTTCGATGATACATTCCCCTGAATTTTTTTAGATTTTTTTTTCAGCTTTTACATTTCCCCTCCGCCACTTTTAAGAGACCATATCTCGAAAAATACGTATTTTTCGAAAAAATTCACAAGAGTAAAAACATCTTATTTTGGGTCAAAAAAGGTAAATATATTGTTTTCGTTTTCATTTTTGACCTAATTCTATAAGTTACTTAACCTTCCGATTATTTCCTACTCTAATCTTATTTCAACTTTTTTATTTTTTTATTAACGTTAGTACAAACACATTGCACAAGGTTTCATCCAAATCCATTCATTAACACTCAAATTAGAGACTTTGGTCATTTTAGTTGACTGGACTATTATTTGCTGTTAGTTTTAGTATCGGTGAGTCATTGTCATATTAGTCATAAATACTAACCTTAAATTTTTAACATTTCCGGATTCGGCACTTAAATAGTTCAAATTGTCTACATAAAACTCGTGTACTATATAAAAATCCACTACGGGTAAATTCTCTGAAGTACCTTTCACAAAATTAGGTTCCATTATACACAAATATTAAACACACAATGTAAATGTAAACAACAAATCAACAGAGCACTATAGGGTGCCCCTTATTTTTAAAGTTTTAATTTTTGGGGAGTGCCGGGTGGAATTTTGTTCCATTATGTTTAAAAAAAATCCCCACCAATTTTTAGTTTAATGGAATATAAGTAACACGTCACGCTCGTGGCCTACAATTTTCAAAAATCAAAAATTAATTTTTTATCGATTTTATTTTATTTTTAGCCCTACATCGTCTTTTAAAATGGTTTACTTTTTGGAAATCACATATACATGTTAAGTTATTAATTTATTTATTGTTTGATACGAGAATACAAAGTTTTAAAACTAGTCCATAATCTAAAGTTCTACATTTCGAAAGTTTTCTGCAATACTTTTTTGGTTGTCTGAGGATATTTATGGCAGTAATCTTGGACAGACAAAAAGAAAACCAAAGGGACAAATACATTAAGAAAACGAATCTTGTAGAAAGTTTGGAAATATCAATGAAAAAATGACCCACCTGCAATAAAAATTGTTTTTTATCCTGGGTTTTTGTAACTTTTTCATGAAAATCTTGAATTAATTTTATTCCCCATTCGACGGAGTCATTTACTAATTTTAATTCTCCAATGACTAGCTGTCCTTGTTTATACTCATTAGAATTTTTCCATTCGGACGGATGCAAATGTAAAAAATTGTCTATTTTAAATTGGTGAAATAAATTTATTGACTTATTACTAAGTAATTTTATTAAAATTTCATCATCAGAGAGTTTTAAGAATTCGAAAATGTCCTCTTTCCTCTTTGGCAATTTCTTAAGATTAGGTATCTTCTGTTTCATCTTCAATTTCATTTTCATCTTCTACATTTACTGCTTCTTCTAAAATTTTTTGCGCCATCTTTAATTTTGTATTTTCTGTAATCGAGTCATCAAGCGACACATTCATCAGTCAAATAATACAAATGGTTCACAAATGTCCCAATAGCTATTTCGGCGATATTTTTATCAATTTCTTTATACTGATCTAATTCTCGCAAGAATTTGATATCCATTAGTGAAGCAGATATTGCTCCTGACGCATAAATCCAGTATTTTACGTAGCATTTTACAATAAGGCATGTTGTTTGGCAAAGTGATTTTTCCTCGTCTTTTGTTAAATCGAATTCTGTTCGAAATAAAATGATTTTTAAGAAATATATGGCTTTTGCCATCCACCTGGCTATATAATAAGCACCCGGCTTTCTAAATTCTCCTCTAGCCTCCTAAGAATATTATTACGAGATTCAGATAGTATTCTCGTGGAAACTTTTTTAAAATCGCATCATTTATACTTTCTAGAATAGTTTCAGTATGATCGCTAATAATTTGTTTAATTTCAGGGTTTACCACAGCTGGAATGAAATTTTGAACGTTGATTCTAGACCAATAATTTTTAAATCTTTTAAATAATGGAATAGTAAATTTGCTTTTTTCAAAAACTGTTACCAAAATAATTTCGAAAACATGGTAGGTGATGGCAACCAAAAAATAATATATTTCTTTCAAGTTTTTGTTCTAACAGCACACAAGCGCTTTTAATTCTACCCGTATTTGAAGCAGTGGTGTCAAAATTAAATTCTTGTACCTTTTCTATTAAATCCCAAAATGTGCATTGAGGGTAAGTGGGGCAAATATTTCTTTAAATTATTTTTCACAGTGATTATTATTTGTCTAAATCTTACTGAATATAAGTGGGAATAATTATTTCAAGAAGTACGTAGTCACATGAATGCATACATAATAATCGATGCCATTTATTAATTTCTTGTTTAATTTCAACTAAGAAAATTCTGTAATCGTTTTCTCCAATCACTCTTGTTGAAGGAAAGGACCCTATTATCAAACTTCCTTTTCATCCTTAACGTTAAGTTTACCATATTCTTTTGTTATTTTTTTTACGCAGTATATCTTAAATACATTTGTTTTATATAAAACTACCTTAAATATTTCCTTACCATTACTGTAATTTTTATATTTTTATATGTACTATTTTAAATTGTATTCTGGAAATAGGTTTAGACCCCTAGGTAGTAGCAAGATATAAAACCAAACCTGCTAGGAAACACATTAAATAGTTAAAATAAAATAAGATCAGTGAGGAAGTGAGAGAATATTGTTTATATTCACGATACTGTCTCTTATCTAAAACTTTACACGTGCTTAGTCATCTTTAAAAAGGAAAGGTTTGGATTTTTGATACGTAACCTGATAAATTGATTTCTAAACTTGTTTGGCAGCGCGTTAAATAATAAACACCACAGCATGCTCTAAGTTTCTCCAAGCAAACAAACCATACGTGAGAATAAAGTTATATACTGAATAATATAGTTACAGCTTCTAAAATACAACAATACTTTTTCTAATTGCAAATACGGTATTTGCTAGTTCACCACTAATGTCTGGTTAATCTTAAATTTGCATCTATCTGCACTCCTAAAAATTTTAGATTGCTAGTATTAAATCTGGTATTGAAAATTCAAGAAACTCTTTTAATTCTCATTTGGTTGGTTGATGAGATATCAGGTTAATTATCTCGTTTTTGGTGAGTTTTGAGTGCCCTTCTCTTTCTATGTTCACTCCAAATGTAACATCGTCGGCATATATTACTTAGATTTTGTCTGGAATGTTGACAATTGGTGAAATATCATTAATAAGAACAAAGAGCAGGAGACCCGATACTGACCCCCCAGGCACCTCCCTCTTTAATTTCAGTGGAAGACTAGTTTTATTACTACATTCCACAAATTCTATCTGTCGTTTAGATATGTATCGATTAAATTTAGGCAATTCCCACATATCTTATAATGATTTTATTTATTTAATAAAATGTATGATTTATGCCCATCGAGTTTACGTTGTATTTGCTTATCTCTATCAACATGTATTTTTGAAATTTGAACACATCTGAACAAGAGAAAACTTACATAATGTCCTGAGGATGCCAATAAATTCTGGCAAAACATTTACTATTTAAAAAAGTCGTTTTCTGTACACCTACTGGTCTACATCCGTCAACCTTTGCCATCAGAATAAAAACACAGACCATCAACCATTAAAAGAAATATAATGCATTATATTTATCTTCCACATTTTTTTGTGGCGTGGTTTAACGTTTCTTTACTCAGAAAACATTTAAACATTTCGATGTTATTTCCACTCTGTATATTCTCCTACTACCACATATCCTACATTTTTTGCCTAACAATTCAAATATTGGTCCATAATGATCAGACATGCCAAGATAAAAATTTATTACAAATAATCCTTCTGATTGCTGACTGTACAAATACTCAAATTGCAACTTACTTTATATTGTGGCATCTGTTTTCTTCTGATAATCTCCACCATTAGGTTCCTCTCCAATATCTCGAACTCCGAACTCATCACAATCTGATTATAATTACTCTCCTTAACGATGAATCTCAAACAATGTTCCTTGATGAAATCCAACTGCAGGTGATCGGCATTATGCAACGCAACCAGCACGTTCTTAAGGCAAATTGTAGCATTCAAATACTGCACGCAGAGGTGCTCCAAACGGGCCATTTTGAACTGCACTGCGAGTCTGTAAACATCCATCATCCTCAGCACAATTCGGTTTGAAAAGGGGTCCTCTTCGTCCTTCGCCTTTTTTGTTGGATCTATACAATCCATATAAATGTAGTTCAGCACCATTTCGAATGCTTCCGGATCTGCATCAGGTAGTTTGACTTCTAACAAGGGTAAGTCGGTGAAGGGGACGTCGACAGTTCCTACAACATAATTTTTTTTTAAATGACAGAATACTTTGGGTTAGCAACAACAGAAATAATTTATTTACAGTAAACTTCCAGCAATACTACTACAACAATACAATATTGAAAACACACTTGTAAACATGATTCTGAAGGATTTCAGATAATTTATTAAAATTAAAAACTAATACTTATTAACAATAATATTATTACTAGCAGTGACGTAGCCAGGATTTTTATTCGGGGGGGTCCGAAAATTTTTTTGTAAGTATATTATGTAGGTATTGTTATGTAGCTTTCACACAATTCTTATGTAAATTGGCGTACAGTCAAATTGCTTGAATTTTTAATATGTTGTAGATTTCGACTTTCTGATCAAAAACTCTCATGGGCCCAACTCGATCCTATGTCTAGTTTCCGAGATACTACTGCTCAAGAAATGTACAAGAATGACCTTTTGTACAATTTAAATAATTTCGAATTCATGATTTTTTTCATACATTTTATATTGTGGTGCGTGATTCGTTCTAATAGCCCTTTATAATATTTTGCACTAAAAGCATTTGTTGTTTTACTTAATAAAAATAGCGTAGAAAAAATTAAAGTTTGAAAAATGTTGGCGAAGGCGCCGGGAAATCTGTAGAAAAATAACAAGTGAAAATAATATTTGGTCATATTGGCTAAAACATTTTTTACATAAAGTAAGTAAGTAAGTAAGTACCTATGTGTCTTCCTGATCAAAAAACTTTAATTGAAAAACTTTCGGAAATTGCTTCTTTGACCTTTAACAACAAACAACAAGATATACAGAATTGTACAAGAATTTACTTATAGTTGTATCTCGAATAGTAGACGAGACTAGACCATATAGATCGAGATAGGTCCATGAGGGTTTTTGATCGGAAATAAGTCACATACATATGCAACATATTAAAAATTCAGCCAATTTGACTGTTGTAGGTACGCCAATTTGCATAATAATTGTGCGGGGTCCTTTAGTTGAACTATTCAACAACTTATATTCCAAGTAACTGATGGCGACTATGCGCAATGTAACGTGGATTTCGCTTGGCTAGTAATAAAAATAAATAGAATTTACTCATGATTCCACAAGGTTTTATACATTTGACTGAATTAAGGCTCCACCCTGTCAATATTGCGGCAATAAATTGCAAGAAATTACTATTTGAGACGGGACTGGTTGCATGGAATGAAGATTTGTAATCGGCCAAAAAAAATTTTTGACTAAAACCGAAAATAAAATCGATATAATAATTTTATATAAATATCATGTCTATCAATTATACAAATGTCAATAAATTTCGGGGGGGGTCCGGACCCCCAGGACCCCCCCTCTGGCTACGTCACTGTTACTAGTCCACTTGTAAATAAATACTCAATAAGTGAGTAGAAACACTTGTTTTGAAAATTTTGAAAAGAAATTTATAAATGAAATAAATAATATTTTCTAAAACACAAGAAATATATTTTACGTTGTCTATAACAATTCCCAAATATCTGACCCCTGTTTTAGGTAATATAATGTTGTGTTTTCTTTGAATAGTAAATTTAATTTCCATAGATTTATTTTATTAGATTTATTACAACTAAAGTGCAGGTAATTTTTTTTATCGAAGTTTATGGTTAGCAACTTGCGATCAAACCAAATTTGTGATGTTAAACTTATAAAAAACCGCAGCATCATCAGCAAAACCGATTAGATTCCCCACTGCTCTGTAATGAAAACAAACCATTTATATGTACATGAGAAATCGTATGGGGCCTAAAGCTAAACCTTGTGGGACTCCACATTCCACAAATAATGGATCGCTTAGTACATTTTCCACTTTTGCTTTTTGACTCTATTTTTGCTGAAGATGTAAAATATTTTTAAATTACTGTTTCTGATACCAATATCATTAGGCATTTGAATAAACAAATTGTGATTAAACGTATTGCAATGGCGATTATAACAGCATATTATAAGGTATAAGTTCTTCAGTAGAATATATAAGCTCTTCAGTAAAATGTGCCCAACTGGTCTATTACTTATCGGCAAGTAAAAAAAAAAAAGGAATTTTGAATGTTTTAATCAATCTTACCAAATAATCTCTCTAAATGCTTATCACGATTTTCCTTGGCTTGCCGAATCTTGTTCCGCAGATACGCAGATCTAGCGGCTACCAACGCTAAGTGTCCTAATATCTTTTCTTCCTCTGGACCTACCATAAACTGAACATCACAGAATAATCGGGTTTCCAAAAGTTTTCCATAATCATCATGCAATGTACATCTTGGGTAGCTTGAAAACTGGAATCTGTAAATAGTTTTTTATAGTTCAATTTGCCGCTTCATAACAGCAACTTGTCAACAATTTATCGCATTCATAAAACAGTAATAAATACTAATTGTCAAGTTATAATCCTCTCACAATGTTTAATGAACTAAATAAACTATTTACTAATACACACTTCTTGGTGATTTAAAACTTGTATCGTGACGATTTTTCAAATAATTGAAATACCTCGTGTGGTCTGTATACAATACCATTTGCAGACTGGTTTCCACTTATTGCCGTCATCGGTGCAAAGTTGGTCTGTAACGACCACACGATGGATCTCAATAGTAAGGATATATATAGTAGTCAGGAGGCAGTGATTTGGCTCCATCTACTGGTAATCAATCGAAACAATAATAAATGGAAATAAGAAATAAAGTAAACGTAAAGTAAACGTAAGTTGAAAAACTCGAATTCTTCTGGCGTTGATGAGATTTCTAACACTTTATTAAAATCAATTGGTATATATATAGTACATCCTCTCACTTACATAATCAATCTGTCATTAGAACAAGGCATATATCCTGAAAAATTGAAAATAGCTAATGTAATACCTCTTTTCAAAAAGGGCGACCCAAACTTAGTTATTAACTATAGAGGAATAAGCCTATCGCCAAGTGTATCAAAGGTCTTTGAATCTGCAATTAATATACAGCTTTTAAGTTTCCTTACAATTAATAACATGCTCTCCCAAAGTCAACATGGGTTTACTAAACAAAAAAGTATAGACTCGGCACTCAGTGATTTTGTAAATGGAATAGTGAGCGCACTAGACAAATCAGAAGTTGCAATGGGGCTATTTGTAGATTTCTCTAAAGCGTTTGACTGTGTCGATCATTCTCTACTATTAACTAAATTAGAAAAATATGGAGTTAGAGGTGTTGCTTATGAATGGTTTAATTCCTATCTGTCAAACCGCGTTCAGCAGGTTAAAATTAAGGACTCACTTTCATCATTAGCTGCTGTTAATACAGGAGTCCCTCAGGGATCCATATTGGGCCCAACGTTATTTATTATTTTTATTAACGATATGTTAAATTATTTAGAACATCCATTATGTTCTATAGTATCATATGCAGATGATACTAATATTTTAATCAGATGTAATAACCTGACTGATGCGGAAAACTGTGCAATTTTAATGTATGCCAAAATTAGTAACTGGGCTGAGAAGAACAAATTATGCATTAACCATGAAAAGACAGCGATCATACTTTTTAAAACATTTAAATCTAATCTGAATGTAAATGATGGCATAGTCTTAGATGGCCAAACTAATATCAATTACTCTTTGAACTCGAAAATGCTAGGGTTAAGGATAGATTGTCATCTTAAATGGTCTAGCCACATACAAGATGTCAGTACTAAATTATCTAAGGCATGCTATGCATTAGCTTTAACATCAAAGCAGTGCAGTTCATCTATTATAAGGCAATTATACTTTGCGTCATTTCACTCCAGCATTAGATATGCCATAGTCCATTGGGGTCTATCACCGGATGCACACAGCATTTTTATTTTACAAAAGCGAGCAGTACGTATTATGGCAAATTTAGGTTATAATGAATCTTGCAGAGATTCCTTTAAATCATTAAATATTCTAACCCTGATATCAGTTTATATTTATGAAATTTCCTGTTTTGTATACAAAAATAAAACAGTCTTTGTTGAAAATAAAGCTCAACATCTTCATAACACCAGGAAAAAAAACCTGCTGATACCACATAAGCACGAAACAGCACTGTATCAAAGAAGTCTCTTTTTTAATGGATGTAAGCTTTTCAATGCTTTACCTGAAAATGTAAAAAGTTTACCAACAATTTATAAATTCAAAACGGCTGTAAAATTGTTATTATTAAATAAAAATTGCTACACCATAGATGAATTCTTATCAAACACTTAAGAGTTTTTTTCTTTGTCTGCAAGTCAAACCTAAACCATTAATTGTATATATGACTTATATATATATATATATGTATGTATATTTGTGTGTTTTATGTATTAGTTTTTATCAATTATTGTTATTTTTATATTATAATTGTTTGTAATTATATAAGTATCTAAAAATTTTTTTTATTAGATAAGCTACTTGTGACAAAATTTCTTAAACTTACACCTTGTAGTTTTCTGAAATGAATAAATATTATTATTATTATTATTATTATTATTATTATTATTATTATTTGCGAAAATCACGGAGTGAGCGACATCTACATTCTGACAGTATAACTTGTATAAGAGTGAACAACAAATCCACTTTTTATTGACATTTGATGGAAGGTTAACTTTGTTGCTGACACTGTCAAAACAAATTTCAGGAAATTTATTTGATAAAATTATACAGAGCCTTCATTAATAAACAAAAGACACGTGACCAAAAATATAAAAAATCAAAACATTTGGTAACAATGGCAAATATACGGCGCAAGATATTCCGCGAATAAAAACGGTTACTTGAATCAGAAGATATTTAAAAACGTGATTGGAAAGGGAAGGCTTAGAATTCCAGGTTTAAAACATTATTAATGAAGGCTTGGTATTAGGCATTCTTCATACTTGGCCGTTTTTTTTTTAATACTGTAAGAAGCTATACACACTACCAAACAATTTTTTCACTGTATTAAACAGTTTTTCTTATGTCACAAATGCCAATTATATGTCAAAACTTTGTTGTTCACTATTATAAGAGCGCCATCTGTTGGTGGGTGATTTTCACGAATAATAAAATACCAAAATTGTATTACCTGTACATCTCTCCACTTCGTACGTTGTTATCAACTGTTCCGCCAAAGATAAACATAGCATCTCCAACGACAGCAGCTGCATGAAACAATCTTCCTGACGGCACGAAAGATTCTATATCTGGCAGAATTACTGACCAAGTCTGAGAGTCTAAGTCGAAGCAGTGTAAATCATTTGAGAGGGTGGAGTCTGCTGCTCCTCCGAATACATACAGGTGGCGGTCAAAAGCAACCATAGAGTGCCCGTAGCGCCTTGCAGGAGGCGCTGGAGTACCTCTCAGGATGTGTTCGGTGGAAATTCTTGTCCAACTGGGGAAAAAGATTGCGATTAACTGGTCTGAACTCTTATGCAAAGTTGTAATGTCGTTCTCTTACGTTTTATCCTTGAATTTAAACTGGAACAAGGAGTTTGTTATTTTTGCACCGCTTTGACCACTGAAGACAAACATGCAATCTCGAGCCACGGCAACAGGAAAATTACAGCACGTCGGAGGACATTCCCCTTTCTGATCTACTTCTTCCCAGCTTCTTACATCACCCTAAAATCGTTTTATATACTTTTCAATTACATCAAAAATTGATATTTTAATATAACGGCACGCTACATAAAACTAAAATACTATATAGAGCGTTATCGCAAGTACATACCGTATCTTTTGTGACGCTATTTTGACAGTTAAGCATGCCCTGACTATATTAATGGCTAAATGCACAGTAGTGCAAAGGCCATCATGTAAAGAAGAAGAAGAAGACTATGTTAAACTCTAGTTTAACATGCCACATTATTTGAAAACAAATAGCGGGTCGGATTTACAGTGTATACACAGTGTATAATTTCAATTTCAAAGCCTAAAGTTCTGTGACTAGACTGCAAAACATCTTTCCCCCCGATGGTGACAATATTTTCCGATCTACCCTTCACCCACTACCCCCAAATCGGAAAAACCACCCTTTTTTTTGGATTCTCTGGTGCTAGGCATGCGAGGGCTAGTTTTTTCCTTAAATTCGAATAAAATAAGTAAAGATTTACCACAGGTGACTTAACCCACCCCCAATAACCAAATGCCACGAAAATTCTCGTCATAGAAACTCTTTTCAAATTCATTTTGTAAGCAAAATAATTGTACTCATAAGGGTGGATGTGTTAAGCTATGTGGCTGTAAAAACTAGGTATTAAATTTCGCTCTTTCTGTAAGAATTTTAAGGGTAATGACTGTAATAATTGCATGCATGTAGAGGAATCACTTGAACAGGATGATGATAATCTTGATTATGATGTAAATTTAATTCCAGAAATAATGTCTGATGATAATGGTAATGTTGATAACGATGATAATTCTAGTGATGATGGTAATGACAATGAAGATGATGGTTATGAACGTAACGAGGTGGACTGTGACGCCCATTTCGACTCGGATGAACAGAGTGATTATAACTGTAAGCATCGAAAGATCTATTGGCATAGAATAAGAATTGTATATAATGAACTAGATGGAATGATCACTGAATTAATAAAAACGAGAATATTTTTACATAGTCAATAAAAAAACAAAAATATCTATATATACCAATGACCCGTCCAAGCCACCGAAGGAAAAGTTCACTTCGTGTAAAAGCTGCTTGAACCTTCAGGTTGACTGAGTCTCGTCTGATTGAGATTTACTTATTTTATTCGAATTGATGAGAAAAAATCCTATCCGACAAGTCCCCGCTAGCCTAACTCCGGAAAATCGGGAAAGGGGGTGGTATTGCCGATTTAGGTGGGTGAAGGGTAGGTCGGAAAATGTTGTCACCATCGTGTTCCCCGCCCTCGAAAATGGGGGGTTGCGTTGCGGAGAACTTTTGGGATCAAGGCTTTACCTCAAGGGACTAATTGTTGTTAGGAGAAATATTGATGAAGTCTGAATTATTTAAAATTCGATTTTTTTTTTAGCATTAATGTTAAGTCTCTAATAATTATGAAGTATTTATATAAAGGGGCTTTAATGAATATGCTATCTTCGGTATTAGAATTTGGATGAATGTATACAGTAAATGTGTAACAAATCATTTTGAAGAATACTACATAAAAAAATTTTGTCCTTATCTAAAATTAATCTAGCATATAATACATCGGCAATGTGCAAATTGTCTATACTTTTCTAACATCAATACTCACCGTTAACGATATTGTCCACATATCGTTCAAACGAGCGTTACCATCATAGCCAGCAAATATCCACAGTTTATTATCAAAAATGGCAGCACCGTGCGCTGATCTGGGAACAGGTGTTTTTCCCATGAATCTCCACTCAACCCACTGCCCAGAATAAAATTTATATTCGAATAGATCATTCTTGTTGGTAAGATTTGAATTTGAATGTATGTCTCCTGTGTATCCCCCAAAAACATACATTGACGAGTTGTGGACTACAGCAGAGTGATGATACCTGAAAGATACATAGATTGATTACATTTCTTAATCAGGATAATTATTTACACATCTTAATTAAAATAGTTCGTTATTTTTATACCTTGGAGCGGGTGGTGTTCCCGTGGCGAAAGATCTTCCCCAACTTTTCTCTTTCACATCAAAACGCAGGAGATCATTTAACATGCTTTTTCCGTTGTCTCCTCCAAAAACGTAGATGGCATCTTTGTAAGCTACTACAGTGTGTTTACTACGTCTAAAATTTAAAAAGTGTATAATCACGATTTTATAAGTTAAAATAAATAATGAATTTACCTTGCCCCAACAAATTCGTCACATTCTGGCATACGCTTCCATCTATGCACTGTTTCAAATGGCCCTATCTCTAGTGTGAGTGCACTAACATCTGCTGTTGGAAGACTACTCATTTTTTAAAATTTATACCGAGTTAACAATTATTTGGGACCTCTAGTACCTATGGTATTCTCTTAGGAGTTCAGATTTTTATTGTAGATCAGATTGCTGTGTAGTAATTTAAGTGTATAAATAACTAGTAAATATGTCAAATTTTACATTACAAATTACTTTACTTCCCCAATTAACAAATAATACTGACATCGCATTTGGGCACCCACACAAATAGAGAAACAAATCAATAAACTTAACCTCACTTTCTGAGCTGTTTATCAAGATTTTTGTAAATCAACCTACTAATAAACAAATCACATATTTTATGGACATTTAAAATTTGCTATACCTATTTTAATTTAAGATTACGTTATTAACACATGATTTAATTCGTTCTTAGAAAATTATTATTTTAGCTTTTATAAATTGCCTAGAAATTGCTTTAAGGTCAAGGAAATAGTTCAAATGTACAGGAGAATCTGGGGGCACAGCACTACTAACAGGAGCACAATCAGAAACAAGGAGGTACGAGTACTTTGTTTGGATTATTGTTCGAGGGCGTGCTGGGGACGAATTTATGACCCCTAGTTGCAGTATATTGCTGTTTTGAGGGATAAATATTATTTTTATTGATATCCTATCATTAGTTGAGCTCAGTTTTATTAGTCAAATTACTGAATAAGTAACAAAACTCATCATGAGTTGAACCGAAGTCATGCGTTATTGCGCTAGTCGGCAGTTGAACAAATTTTAGATTTTAGGCAAGTGGCTGTTAGAAGATGATGAACAGCTTCTAAAAATTGCTGTTTAGAATAGTTAGTAGTTCGCGGTTGATTCTTCTTCTTCTCCCTGAATTTGGCTCAGTTAAATTAGTTCGCACCGAATTCTACTTCTTCCTACTCCTCAAACACTTTGGATGGTTAGTAGTTCCCACTTGATTCTTCTTCTTCTTCTGCCTAAATTTGGCATGGCATTGAACTATCCTACATAATTGAATGATAACTGCAGGTTTTAGAGGCCGGTGAAAAGCTAGCTTTGGAAAGAGATGGAGATAATAGCAACCGCAATTCATCGTTGTATTGCAGAAGTTAGTGTGTTCTCACTGGTTCTCACACGCATATATACGCTCCTTTCTACAAACATTAGCAACGGAGTTTCGTAGCTTTGCTCAAATTACCAGCGTACGATAGCGCAGTGATTATAAGACTTATCGCATCGTAAATTTTGACGTTTCCTCTAGAATTTAACTCGATGCCTAAGTAGCTATTGTCTTTATTTGACAAGATTTGATTAGTTGAAAGAAACGTTAACCTCCTATACACTTATGGAAATTAATAACAAACTGGAACATGCGCAGAATGCTATAGGTATACGAAATCTATAAAGCAGAAAGAGAAACTTGCATGTACTATATTCTCTGTCCTCGTCTGAAAAGATCTGATTGGTTAAAGGAAACGTCTGATTGGTTGATGGGAACGTTAACCGTCTGTACACAGGCCGAAAAAAAGGATGGAATAGCGCACGCAAGTTTCTCACTGAGTCACTTTCTCTACTATAGGCAGGGTCCGGCTGCAACAGAGATAACGATATAGGCAATAGTATATCTTAGAAAGAAAGGATTACAAAAAGATAAGTTGGACATGTTGACAACGGTGTCGTATGGCTTATAGCATTTGATCTCTGCTTCTAGTTGTAAACTTGCTTTTATTCCCCTAGATGAGAATAGGTCAAATAATTGATAGTTCATTTCGTTAGGTCTCGTCTGATTGGTTGATGGGAACGTTAACCGTCTGTACACAGGCCGAAAAAAAGGATGGAATAGCGCACGCAAGTTTCTCACTGAGTCACTAGAGAGATATGGCAGTCAGTGATACAGCACGACGTTCGCTAATTACGTTACAGTTCATCTCAAACTTATAGCAACATGAGGCCCAGTGTTTCAATGTAAAGTTAAGCACTTTATCCTACAAATAAATTAGCTAGAAGTTTAGAATATGCTTTTATTAAACACTTTAATATTGCAACTTCATATTCTAACCTTCTAGCTAATTTATTTGTAGGATAAAGTGCTTAACTTTGCATTGAAACACTGGGCCTCATGTTGCTATAAGTTTGAGATGAACTATACGTTATTGATGCAAATAACGAGGCTTTGTTTTAGACTTATTGCACTGCAGTTCCATTATAGCGTATATACGTTATCTTCTTCGATCGATTTATTAATAATACACTTAATTAAAACTGAATAAATAAACTAATTTCTTATCTTTTCTCTAAAATTGAAAAAAAAGTAGCAAAAAAACCTCAAATATATTAAAATTATCAACGTAACCTCACAAATATATAAACAAAATAACGAACGAACCCGGAACGAACTGACAAATAACATAAATACAGATCGGCTGATTTCAAGATTTATACTCTACAAATCTTGGGCTTCCCGATATTCAGGCTTATTACGGTGGACCATTGGTTATTTCTCAATAACTGGAATTGGTTATTGAAAAATATCAATAATAGAAAAAACTCATATTATGGTGCACACATTGAAAAGTAGGCATGGGTAACTCATGAGCGAGTTAACTCAAAGAGCCGGCTCAGTACTGCGAGTCAAGTGAATCGGATCTCGATTTCCGAATTACATGACTCTCGGCTCTTTTCATGAACGCCGGCCCATTTACAGCCGTCGAGTCACCACGACTCGAACGTTGGTGACAGATAGAATTAGGCAATCCAACGACCTGTCAAAATTATTTTTCAATATGGCGCTGAGGGCAAACATGGGGTTTATTTTAATTAACTCGCGGAAACGTAGCCAATGCAACCGAAAAAAAACTCATTTAACGAATGAAAATAAAGGATTGCCGGATGTTTGCCCTCAGCGCCATGTTGGAAGTCACGTGGTTTGGATCGCCTAATAGAAACGAGTCGTTCGGTTCTTCAGATAATTCGGTTCACTTGAATCAGCTGATTATGTTTGTGAATAGGCATTGTGTTTGATGTGTGCGTAGGTGCACATTGGCGTGCGAACCGACTTTCACTGTTTAGTAGAGAAATGTTCCAAATCTCGCTATTTTTTCTGGATGGTGGCATCTTAAAATGTCTGTTGGAATATAGTTAATATAATAAGTAAGTTGCTTACAAATGTAGGTATCTATAATAATTAAAATGCGCGTATTTGTCTCTAAAAATGTGTAAAAAATTATCTCTCCGAATCTCCACAGTGGCAAGAGTCATGAGTCCTGACTTGGTTTGTGCCAGCAAATGACATCTTCACCCCATCCGCTCATATAACTTTTCAACGCGCGCATCACATGCGAACCGTGTGGGTTATTAAGGAATTGTGAGTCATGTAGCTCTTTTGAGTCAACTCACTGAGCCGGCTCGTTTATAGGAGCCAGATGCGAAGAGGCGGATCGGTAAAAAGAGTTACTTTGCCCATCCCTATTGAAAAGCACTAACAGATATTGGAAGTCTTTTAGATATCCGTTTATGAATATTTGAGAAGATAAACGCGTACGAACTACCAACTGACAGGGAATATAGGAATTTTATCATTTTAGGCCTTTTCCTTTGCACTAAAAGTGTGACACTGAGCTGCACTGGTGCAATTTTGTTTCTCTTTAACTTATGATATCCATATTGATACCATCTCTTTCACTCAAAATGAATGTCACACTTCTTGTGCAAAGGAAAGAACCTCTTACGTCGTATTAACTGACCCTATCGATTTCTGGTAAATACCCTGACCATAAAAATGCAAAGCACATAAAACTATAAGTGCATACATTTCATTTCAAAATTTTTCCATTTCTCAATGACGGTTTTTGTTTCCGAAGTCAAGTGCGGCGTTATAGCGACAGCTCTTGGGAAGTATTAAAAATTATTTACTATAATTACTATAATTTTAGTCTTAGAACGCATTCTTGACGCCGGAGTCAAGTAACATTATTAAATAATGCCTTAGTACTTGACCCCCAAGGACAAGAAACGTACCAAATTAATGTTTCTGAAAAATAACCCCCGCGTTAACGTGTTAATCTATATACTTGTTTAAAAATACCTTCTGGCAAAGTTAAAGGATTTGAATGATCCCTTAATTGTCTTTTCATTAAATTATGTTGTTGCCTAAAATAATTTATAAAACATATGTCTATTTTGTGACAAATTACGAATTATTTTTACCTCTCCACCTCATTTTGTATGGCACGAATTAATAAAACAAAGTTAAGCGCCATTTTCTTTTATCTGAGAAAGGGTCAAAACCAATAATCGATACTAATTCAAACTACTAAGGGCCAGTTGTACGAACTAAGTTGAGCCAAGTTCAGCTCGAACCAAGATCAAAAGCATAGGTTACGATTATTGTAACACTCGTAACCTTGGCTTTTGATCTTGGTTCAAGCTGAACTTGGCTCAACTTAGTTCGTACAACTGGCCCTTAAACCTCTTCTTAAAATTATCAATATTGAATTATGATTATTGATTACATTTTTGTCACCATAATACCAATTATTAGTTATTTTCCAATAATCTGTTATATTTCAATAATTTAAACAATAATCTGTTATGGAAAATAACTAAGTTGCACCATAATACCAAAATGAGTCTGTCATTGCTTATTTTTCAATAAACAGAAAATAACCAATAACTAATGATCACCGTAATAAGCCTGTTTCACCGAGATGAAGATAACGTCGTTTACTCGACGTTCGCTAAACGTACCGAAATTACGTCAGGCGCTAAGTTATTTAGGGAGATTTTAGGCCCTTTAAATTTACTAATACGTTAAACGTGAAACGTTATACTGAACATGCGCATTAGCTCGAAAATAAGGGATTCCGGTATTAATATTTTGACACGTTTTGAGTTTTTGAAACCATTATGCTTTCTTGACGTTAAGTGACGTACCTAAACAATGTAAACATACATAACCTCACGTTTTTTTAACACTTCCCAAGGTTTGTAGAGTCTCTTTTACAAATCTTGAACACTTCCATAATTACAAAATCAACAGATTCACACTACGAATATTTCCTTTCAAGTATATAGATATAACAAAAAACAAATATGAAAAAGTCAGGTTATGTTCATAATACCACTACAATACACCCTGTGACAAAAATAGCAACGTTGCCAAAGACTGATTTCCATACACTAATTTTATTAGTTATTACGAACACAATTAAAAAATATATATAGAAAGTGTATTAAATAGAGCCGGGAGTTATATATTTTAAATGTAAGTATTGAGATATTAATAAATTAAATGTATAACTAAATGCAAATGTTCTCTACCGGGCAACGCTGTAAAATATTAAACGCTATTAACCGTACCTTAACTAACGCAAATAACGTACAACGCTATCGGTTAATAACGTATTCGGTTATTTTTTTATGACTGCGCATGATCAGTATAGCGGATAACGTATAACGTTGTTGAATTAAGTGGCCTAAAACCTCCCTATTACCGCATGCCTTAACGCAGATTAAAGGTGCGCATGCTTAGATGTCAAATAACGCGATCCTGTAATAGCGAATGTCGTTACGTGACTATGCCATATCTCTCTACGGCAGGGTCCGGCTGCAACAGAGATAACGATATAGGCAATAGTATATCTTAGAAAGAAAGGATTACAAAAAGATAAGTTGGACGTGTTGACAACGGTGTCGTATGGCTTATAGCATGTGATCTCTGCTTCTAGTTGTAAACTTGCTTTTATCACAGTTTAAAATAATCATGGCCGGGAAACTTATATGGTCAAGGTCAAGAAATCAGCAATAGTTGACACACACCAGACGCGAGATGCCGCTAGGGTCGTTTCCTTTGCGCTGCGCATGCCTGTAATTTTAGAACACTCACAGAATAATTTATTTTGTTGTTTTGTTTGTTTGTGTGCTGTCAATTGTCATGGTTTTTTAGTGTTGTGTTCCATTGTGTAAAAACACTTCAAGTAATTCTAAAATGCATCGGTTTCCTAGTGACCAAAAGGTAAATTCTTACATTTTTTATCAGTATTTATACAAATAACTACTAGGAAATATTTGGAATGAAGGTTAGGTTATAAAATTTATAATTTTTACTGAAATGTTTAAATAGAAATGTAGGTATCTCCATAAGACTCATTTATGCATTTTCATAAAAAGACAGAGCTGCTAATAAAAAAGACATACTATTTGTTGGACAAATATTACTTAGATTATTTTTATTTTATTCACTCATCATGGGATTGCCGCACTTGTCTACGAGTTGTGAAGTCAAACTTCCCATTTGTGACAGAAGTATTACTTTATGCACCTTTTGCATAAATTACTATTTTATTTTAATTATTATGAGCTCTCAAATGAATTTAATATTTAATTTTTTGTTATAGCTTTCAGTGAGTGGTTAACACGAATTAAAAATAGCAAAGTAGAAGGCAAGGAAATGAATAATATCAGAGCTGGCTACAGAATTTGTGATATCCATTTTGCAAATGATTGTCGAATTTATGGCCGATGGGGAGCGAATTTGAAAGCTGACAGCATTCCTTCCATGCATTTACCTTACTACGCACCAGGTAAATTTTTCTTTGCTAACATACTAAAATAACAGTTACTTTGAAAGTTACTTCGAGAGGTTATAATTAAATAAATCAGTATCTTATATTAGATGTTGATGTCTCGGAATCTTAAAGACTGTTGAGGCTATGCAGACGCATTATTTTTGTTTATTTTTAAATTTGGCCTAAACCAGAAATGGCTGTCAGGACTACTGTCTGGCCTGGAATTTGCGTAACTCTCACCAGACGAGGTTGGGCAGTAGGTAGACAGGATGTCATAGGATAAGGGTAGTTTTTAAGTCTTATACAAGCTTTAAAATATAGCAGTTTACCATTTATCAATATACAAGTCAAAGCTTACAGTAAAGTACTCTAAAATTACTGGTTTATTATATCAATCCTTTCCCGTAATTAAAATCTAAAATAATACATTCCAAGTGGTTCTTCGAATAAAACAGGCCCAACAAAGTCTTTAAATGATTCTTTACACTTTCTGGCTATTAGTGGTATAAAAGAAAAATTAATGTTAACCTCTTTGCTGCTTTGGACGAATTCTGCTTGAAACTCAATCGCAACCATGCTTTGTCTCTAGTACCAAAAACATGCTTTGTAATGATAATAACGAATTTAGCTTGATTTTCTCTTGAAATATGTCCATGTTATTTTGGTGTAAACAAGCTGCAGTCTTTCAAACTGCGCCTAAATTCATGTAGTAATAATAACCTGAATTCATTTGCGTTTTTTTTTCCTAAACTTCTTTGTGTTATTAGGAACACCACCAGAAGTGGAAGGGCCAATTGATATAAGTGCTCCGTCAACATCAGCATTTCGTGCACAAGAATGTTCCACTCTTACCAACCTGCCTCAGCATGAATACGCCATGGAAAACTTACTGAAGTAGCAAATACATATACCTAATCATTTTTTCCCATCTTAAAATATAAAGTTTTGGCCAAGGACAAATTACCTTTCAATATTTCATCACTAGTTTTTATGTTATTATATTTTGACAACTCTGTATAATGTACTGACAAAAATATAAATACATTTATATATGATACAACAATTGTTACTTATTTATTTGAATTTTTTCTTATGCCACAATCAGATTGCAAAGTAAGTCATTTTATAAAAAGACACTATTTGGGTAGTCTTTTTATGAAATGACTAATTTTGCTATCTGGTTGCGGCATATATGCAAGTAATGTAAAACCCAAGTAATATGAATATATTTAAAAGAGCCGCCGTTACCACTTAGTAAACACACCAGACGCGAGATGGCGCATTTCGTGGCGTTTGCAGTGAGAGTTGCCTATCTATATCATATATATAAATCTTTTATCTATGAAAATAATACCACAGTTTAAAAATATACAGTTGGGTCACTTCCCCTCATTTTTGTCCAAGACCCCCCACTCACGCTATCGACGCGTGGACTACACTCAGTAGCAACGGTGGTTTGTTGATACCGTGTTTCTAACCTAAACGCAAAATTAGGTTATTATTTTATTTTGAATGCAAATAGTTAGAAACAGTTGTAAAAACCAATACCTACTGATACTGATAGAAAATATTCTGCTCCCTGGTTGTTCAAGCAGTACCTGTGCTAGAGTGATCGTTTAATTTTTTCCCAAGTTGAACCAAGGTAAGTCACCAATAATAATTGTTTTCGTGTTCTTTATCGAATTTTGTATTGAATGGACACTTTTTCAATAATTGTGCCCTGTACTCGTGTCAGCATTGATAATTTTTGTATCGATTTCTTCTAATTTAGTTAATAAGAGCCAAATAATAACAGCTACACGTTTTGCTATTTAAAGACCTGTAGGTAAATAGAAAAGCAAATGTTTTTCATATCATTTTGTAGCCACACTTTTTAGTATTAAAAGAAGTTTTTTACTTTGAACAGAAAATTTTATATATGTAGTTTAAATTCATCGATCATATTCAATGATCATGCCGTGAAGTGCATGGTTTGATGTAAATACTTTGACACATTTGAAAGCAGTAGTTTGTTGGATAAACTGTGTTACATATATGTACTTATAATTTTATTAATATAATTTAATATTTGCCAGGTTACTTGTGGAAACAATTCGTAGATAAATCTGAAGATAATAAATACAGTTCAGAAAAATGCTGTGTTCAACAATTTGGGTATGCAGTGTGCATTTCAAAAACGAGTATGCAAGACGATTCATATAAAAATGATGCATTACCCTCATTGTTTCGTCTTGGTGAGTATACCTATTAAATAAATATAAAAATATGATTTGATGTTTTTGATAAGCACGATTATTTATTTCATAAGTATGTAGTAAAAAATAGAAAAAAATCATTATTCAGTTTGTAAAATATAGTTGTTATAATTTTCGTTTTTTAGAGAATTCATTTGTTCAAAATTTGCAATATAAATATAAATAAAAAAGGTGAACTACAATCATTTTTAGATAAAAAATCATTTCGCTTTGTATTCTTATTTTCTATTTGTTAGTTACCTACTTAGGAACATATTTTTATTAAAAATAATGTTTTATTTTACAGAATAATCCATACAAAGTCAGGATGACCATCGTCTAATAACCTCAATGTCTCGTTTAGAAGATATAAGCCATCAAGTGTTGTTTTACTTTAGTAATAGGTACCAACTTGCTCTATCATCACTTGCAATTTGTACTCTCGTCTTTTTTATTGCATTTGTCATGTATGTAGGTAAATATAAATAGAAATATTTTTAAAATGTGTTATATTGTTAATTTTAATAAAATAGTCGTAATATTTAATTAAAAAAAAAATACAAACTCCTGATTGTTAAGTTTCATAATACTTTATATACTTTATGTTTATATTTATTGATGGTTTCTCACTGTATTATATTATTATATATCCATCTATTATATTTTTCTTACTTATTTGTTAATCATTAGCAAATATAGAATTAATCTGTTATTAAATAATATTTATAATATATTTATTGGAAATTTATATGTGATTATAGTTTTCAATAGTTATTTATCTAACCCCGCTATGAAATATCAAATTTTAAATGCATTTTTGACGTTACGAAATGTCACATTTTTCATAACTGTCAGTTTCCAGTTTCATTACATAACTAGTGATGTAATGAATTTTTTTTTCCTATTTTAAAGCGGGATTAGATAAAATTTTGTAACGTTATGCAGAAGTAATTTTATTTGGCTCATGTAATTTGCAAAACTCGCTCTCTTCGCTCGCTTGTTTTGGCAAATATTACATTCGTCAAATAAAATTAGTCTCTTTATAACTGGTTACGTATATAACTATTATGTAACCAGTTATGAAAATTAATTTTTCATAACGTGTTAAGTACAAAATTTTATCTAATCGCACTTTAAAATAGAAAGGAAATGACAGAAATCAATAAGTAAAAATTCATTACACCATTAGTTCAGTAATGAAATTGGAAACACAATTCTGAAAAATGTGACGTTTCATAACGTCAAAAATGCATTTAAAATTTGACATTTCATAACGGGGGAGGAAATACAAATATTTTGAATAAAAATTTATTTACTTATTTAAAAGATGTTCTCTTAACAAATTTTTTAGGTCCTACTCTTAAAAAAAAACCCTCAGATTTTACTTACTTTATTTTATAAATTATTTTGTTAACAGATAATTAATAAAATAACATACCAGCATAAATTTACTTAAATCTCAAAATACATAATTTTTTCCGTGCAAATTATTAAATAAATAAAAAATAACAAGTCTAAAACATTATACATTTATGTTTGTTTGTTTAAAAAACAACATTAAACAAATTTGTGCGATTAAGGTATATTAGGAAAGTAACACAAGGTATCATTACTGTAAGAAGTTACAAAATTAGAAACTAATACAACAGTAAATTTGCTTAAATTTTTTTTTTCAAAAGATACCTATAACATTATTTTGTTATTACTATCAGTACAAAACATGTATTTAAAATCATAGATATGTCTCATCTTTCTCTTCGATTGCAGGCAGTATGTTCGTTTCTGAATATTTATTTTCTGAGGAATTTTTTGTCGAAACAGCATGAATTAATGATATGTTAATTGCTTCTATTATCTTAGTTGAGAAGCATAAAGAATCCTTCTCAATTAAAATATTACTTAAATTGTTCACAATATTCCTATGTACTGTACCATTTAATTCAACATTGCAATTTCTTCTATAGGCATATTTTTCCCTAATAAATTATTCTAGATTTATTTTTGTGATCTGAAATATAGTTGCCCTTCCACCTTTCGCACTTTGCCTATGCTCTCATCATCATAAAAATTTTCTTCATGTCGTCCGATTCCATTCATCATGAACCCAAAATGTCCCAGCGTGCTGATAAATCTGTAATATATTCCAACAGTAGTAAGGAAAAATGAACAATTATATAATTGTAATGTTACATAACTAACTAAAAATAGATCTGTTTTGAATTTGACAAAATACACGAAGGATTATTTAGAGTTTAACAATAAATTTTTGTGAATGTTGCAAATTACCCTCAACTGATTGTTAATTTTGAAATGAAACACCCAAAGCGAAAAGTTTATCCCTATGCAATATGGTGTACAGACATCGTCAATTAAGTACTTGCGAGGAAACATGTCCACATAAATTAGACCATGAATATCTTGTAGTACAGATATGAAATATCGGTATTGTAGTGCAGTGGGCCAAAGCGCATAGGAGAAGAGCACACTTGGCCACATGGTTTATCATGTACTAGGTTTGATTCCCAGTTCCGATGCTTGCAATGTCTGTGGGTAATGGCTTTGGACTTGAGAGTTGTGTATATATGTATGTATATGTTTTATGCTTAATACTCAAAAAAATAGGAAGAAAATATAAAAAAACACTAGACAAATTAGACTATGAAGCACCGAAATTACCTGGAGAATGAGATACCATAAAAAAAATTCCAGCGGTTGACTCATCTTTACCAAAGATGATTTTATGCTACTCCTAGATTACTCTGAAAGAGCGGGCGATTGGCCTTCCCCCACTGCGACCTATAAGGTCTATTGTAGTACTCCCTTTTTTGTGTGCCTCAGGACTCCCCATCCAAACATGGTCTTCCTAGACTTCGAGTCTGTTGATAAGGGCCCCCAGGCACGGTTATCAGCCTCTGTCTTTCTCTCGCCGAGCCGCCTCAGTCCAGTCAGGCTTTTACAGCTCAGCATATGGACTGAGATCTCCAGCGAGAACTTGGGTCACCATTCCAAGCGCTGGACGCGACCAACGTTGCTTAACATCGCTGATCGAGTGCCGGCGCCTAGATCGGAACCCGTACAGAGAGCCGCGTGATTTTATGCTACTCCTAATATCTACCAAATGATGGCATAAGTCCATGAGATACCATTCAAAATAAACACCAGGGATAAATAATTTTAAAAAACGTGATGAATTTTGGTGAGCTGCGATTTATCGTATATATTATAGAAAGGGCAAAACATCAATATTTTTTTGGTCAATTTATACGTAAATCTAATTTTAATATTAATATATAAAATACTCCCATTACCAGATATTTTTGTACAATACACATACCTGGTCCACATTTCTTATTGCTTCAATTACTCTTTAAGTAAGAATTTAGCCTTCGACGTTATGATATCATGATTTAAACTTCTGTAATAAAAAAAATATTAAGATACGATTTTTTATGTCAAAATAGTGGTTTATTTATTTATCCATTAATAATAAAACTACAAGTTCTTAAATTATTTAAGAATAAATTTAATAACATACTTGGTATAGGCTCAGTTTCAATACAATTTTTAGAGTCCTACGAATTTCATTAATATTGTTTGATTCTTGCCTTGTACGTTATGTAGCAACATGAGAATGTTTATTGTTTTAAATATTCAAATTATTTGCATTTTGTATTCTGATTATTTACAACATAATCAACAAATTTGACAAGCCATAGTGATATTTCACCACAGGTCTAGCACCTCTAGTTGCTCGATTTTAAAATTGGCGCGTTCCCCTACATGCGCGTGGACTACACTCACTCGTCCTGGACTAGACATAAAAAACCAAACTAAGGTCCACTGAAGTCCATAATGAAAAAATAGAGTGGGTTTACTGTATATTCCTCTACTGTGATAATACAGTTGGGTCCAACGAGGTCTAAAGTATAGAGGGGCAATCCCAAATCAGTATACGTACGGTTTGTTTGGACATACAATAAGCGCCCGAGGGACGCAGTGGGGGTGCATTTGTTGGCCCTAGTTGCCAAGATTTGCAATGGAGTACTGCTTTGAGGGATACAATTAATTAATGAATATTGTTTTTTATTGCTGTTCTATTATTAGTTGAGCTCAAATCTATTAGTCAAATTGCTGTAGAAGCAGTAATAAATTATATTATATTTAAAAACGGAGTAAATGTTGCTGTATACATTTTTAAAATATTCGCAAATTCCGTAACGTTAAGTTCAAGTGACGCCCATGCGGACTAGTTGCTTGAATATGTTCTGGCCACGTGCCACGCCTACTTTTCCAGTCTCTTCTTATTATGTCCCTGGTTGGGTCACTTCCCCTCATTTTTGTCCACGACCCCCCACTCACGCTATCGACGCGTGGACTACACTCAGTAGCAACGGTGGTTTGTTGACATCGTGTTTCTAACCTAAACGCAAAATTAGGTTATTATTTTATTTTGATTGCAAATAGTTAGAAACAGTTGTAAAAACCAATACTGATACTGATGGAAAATATCACTCTGCTCCTGGTTGTTCAAGCAGTACCCGTGCTAAAGTGATCGTTTAATTTTTTCCCGTTTTCCTAAAGTTGAACCAAGGTAAGTTAAAGTCACCAATAATGATTTTTTCCTATTCTTTATCGAATTTTGTATTGAATGGACACTTTTTCAATAATTGTGCCCAGTACTCGTGTCAGCATTGATAATTTTTGTATCGATTTCTTCTAATTTAGTTAATAAGAGCCAAGTAATAACAGCTACACGTTTTGCTATTTAAAGACCTGTAGGTAAATAGAAAAGCAAATGTTTTTCATATCATTTTGTAGCCACACTTTTTAGTATTAAAAGAAAAAGTTTTTTACTTTGAACAGAAAATTTTATATATCTAGTTTAAATTCATAGATCATATTCAATGATCATGTCGTGAAGTGCATGGTTTGATTTAAATACTTTGACACATTTGAAAGCAGTAAACTGTGTTACCCATATGTACTTATAATTTTATTAATATAATTTAATATTTGCCAGGTTACTTGTGGTAACAATTCGTAGATAAATCTGAAGATAATAAATACAGTTCAGAAAAATGCTGTGTTCAACAATTTGGGCATGGAGTGTGCATTTCAAAAACGAGTATACAAGACGATTCATATAAAAATGATGCATTGTTTCGTCTTGGTGAGTATACCTATTAAATAAATATAAAAATATGATTTGATGTTTTTGATGAGCACGATTATTTATTTCATAAGTATGTAGTAAAAAATAGAAAAAAATCATTATTCAGTTTGTAAAATATGGTTGTTATAATAATTTTCGTTTTCTAGAGAATTCATTTGTTCAAAATTTGCAATATAAATATAAATAAAAAAGTGAACTACAATAATTTTTAGTTAAAAAATCAGTTCGCTTTGTATTCTTATTTTCTATTTGTTAGTTACCTACTTAGGAACATATTTTTATTTTACAGAATAATCCATACAAAGTTAGGATGACCATCGTCTAATTACCTCAACGTCTCGTTTAGAAGATATAAGCCATCAAGTGTTGTTTTACTTTAGTAATAGGTACAAACTTGCTTTATCATCACTTGCAATTTGTACTCTCGTCTTTTATTGCATTTGTCACGTATGTAGGTAGGTAAATATAAATAGAAATATTTTTAAAATGTGTTATATTCTTAATTTTAATAAAATAATCTTAATATTTAATTGAAAAAAAAATACAAACTCCTGATTGTTAAGTTTCATAATGCTTTATATGCTTTATGTTTATATTTATTGATGGTTTCTCACTGTATTATATTATTATATATCCATCTATTATATTTTTCTTACTTATTTGTTAATCATTAGCAAATATAGAATTAATCTGTTATTAAATAATGTTTATAATATATTTATTGGAAATTTATATGTGATTATAGTTTTCAATAGTTATTTATCTAACCCCGCTATGAAATATCAAATTTTAAATGCATTTTTGACGTTACGTAATATCACATTTTTCATAACTATCAGTTTCCAGTTTCATTACATAACTAGTGATGTAATGCATTTTTTTTACTATGTTAAAGCGGGATTAGATAAAATTTTGTTAACGTTATGCGAAAGTAATTTTATTTGGCTCATGTAATTTGCAAAACTCGCTCTCTTCGCTCGCTTGTTTTGGCAAATATTACATTCGTCAAATAAAATTAGTCTTTTTATAACTGGTTACGTAAATAACTATTATGTAACCAGTTATGAAAATTAATTTTTCATAATGTGTTAAGTACAAAATTTTATCTAATCCCACTTTAAAATAGAAAGGAAATGTCAGAAATCAATACGTAAAAATTCATTACATCATTAGTTCAGTAATGAAATTGGAAACTGACAATTATGAAAAATGTGACGTTTCATAACGTCAAAAATGCATTTAAAATTTGACATTTCATAACAGGGGAGGAAATACAAATATTTTGAATAAAAATGTATTTACTTATTTAAGAGATGTTTTCTTAACAAATTTTTTAGGTCCCACTCTTAAAAAAAAACACTCAGATTTTACTTACTTTATTTTATAAATTATTTTGTTAACAGATAATTAATAAAATAACATACCAGCATAAATTTACATAAATCTCAAAATACATAATTTTTTCCATGCAAATTATTAAATAAATAAAAAATAACTAAGTCTAAAAGTTTATACATTTATGTTTGTTTGTTTAAAAAGCAAATACTTATTTAATTTTAATTAACTAGCTATAAATCTACAATGTTTTATGTATAACCTACCATTAAACAAATTTGTGTGATTAAGATATGTTAGGAAAGTAACACAAGGTATCATTACTGTAAGAAGTTACAATTAGAAACTAATACAATTTGCTTAATTTTTTTTTTTCAAAAGACAACATTATTTTGTTATTACTATAAGTACAAAATGTATTTAAAATCATATATATGTCTCATCTTTCTCTTTGATTGCAGGCAGTATGTTTGTTTCTGAATATTTATTTTCTGAGGAATTTTTTGTCGAAACGTTAGCATGATTTAATGATATGTTAATTGCTTCTGTTATTTTAGTTGAGAAGCATAAAGAATCCTTCTGAAATTGAAATATTACTTAAATTGTAATATATGAGATCGTTCACAATATTCCTATGTACTGTACCATTTAATTCAACATTGCAATTTCTTCTATAGGCATATTTTTCCCTAATAAATTATTCTACATTTATTTTTATTCTTAACTTATTTATCAGAAGGTTAAAAAATCTGTAACTTAAAATGTTTATCGTTATTTTTGTGATCTGAAATATATTTGCCCTTCCACCTTTCGCACTTTGTCTATGCACTCATTCTTCATAAAAATTTTCTTCATGTCCTCCGATTCCATTCATCATGAACCCAAAATGTCCCAGCTGCTGATAAATCTGTAATATATTCCAACAGTAGTAAGGGAAAATGAACAATTATATAATTATAATGTTACATAACTAACTAAAAATAGATCTGTTTTGAACTTGACAAAATACACGAAGGATTATTTAGAGTTTAACAATGGATTTTTGTGAATGTTGCAAATTACCCTCAACTGATTGTTAATTTTGAAATGAAGCACCCAAAGCGAAAGATTAATCCCTATGCAATATGGTGTACAGACATCGTCAATTAAATACTTAAGGGGAAACATGTCCATATAAATTAAACCATGAATATCTTGTAGTACAGATATGAAATATCAGTATTGTAGTGCAGTGGGCCAAAGCGTGTAGGAGTACACTTGGCCACACAGTTTATCGTGTACTGGGTTTGATTCCCAGTTCTGATGCTTGCAATGTCGGTGGGTAATTTCTTTGGACTTGAGGAGTTGTGTATATATGTATGTATATGTTTTATGCTTAATACCCAAAAAAATAGAAAGAAAATATAAAAAAAAACACTAGACAAATTAGACTATGAAGTACCGAAAGTACCTGGAGAATGAGATACCATAAAAAAAATTCCAGCGGTTGACTCTTTACCAAAGATGATTTTATGCTACTGCTAATATCTACCAAATGATGGCATAAGTCCATGAGATACTATTCAAAATAAAGACCAGGGATAAATAATTTTTAAAAACGTGATGAATTTTATTGAGCTGCGATTTATCGTATATATTATAGAAAGGGCAAAACATCAATATTTTTTTGGTCAATTTATATGTAAATCTAATTTTAATATTAATATATAAAATACCCCCATTACGATATATTTGTACAATACACATACCTGGGCCACATTACTTCCATTACTCCTTAAGTAAGAATTTAGCCTTCAACATTATGATGTCATGATTTAAACTTCTGTAACAAAAAAAATATTAAGATACGATTTTTGATGTCAAAATAGTGGTTTATTTATTTATCCATTAATAATAAATTTGTTATTTAAATTATTTAAGAATAAATTTAATAACATACCTGGTATAAGCTCAGTTTCCAATACAATTTTTAGAATCCTACGAATTTCATTAATATTGTTTGATTCTTGCCTTTATAGTGTATATTGTGTAGCACCATGAGAATATTATTTATTGTTTTAATATTCAAATTATTTGCATTTCGTATTCTGATTATTTACAACATAACCAACAAATTTGACAAGCCACAGTCACAGAAGAAGAAACAATCCGAAGGGAATGTCGGCAAAAAATCCTTTGATCTCGTGTTGTAAATTTCCGCCATTCTTTTGTTGGGCGAGTTCAGGACAGTACTCAATATTTTTTACCCCTTTTAGGAACGGACCGGTAGAGATTCAGAGAACCTGTGAAACATTAGATGAAGACAAATAATATTTGTCTCAGATTTTCAATATTTCTTAACTAGTTAGGCGGCATCATGATATATAAACTGTTTCTTTTTCTGTGCCACAGTGAAGTGACATTTCACCACAGGTCTAGCACCTCTAGTTGCTCGATTTTAAAATTGGCGCGTTCCCCTACATGCGCGGGGACTACACTCACTCGTCCTGGACTAGACATAAAAAACGAAACCAAGGTCCACCGAAGTCCATAATGAAAAAATAGAGTGGGTATACTGTATATTCCTCTACTGTGCTTTTATTCCCCTAGATGAGAATAGGTCAAATAAGTGATAGTTCATTTCGTTAGGTCTCGTCAGTTGTCAAATGAAGATGTCAAAAGTTGTGAACAGAAGTTGATGCTCTTGTTGGGAAATCGCGACAAATCTTATATTAACTAACTGCGGTTTTGGGAATCGTAATTTAAGTGAATAAAATAAACCGTAAATATGTCAGTTCCAAATTTAACAAACAGTATAATGCAATCGCAAAATATTGTTATAAATCAAGTGCCATTGTCCCATACAATAATGACAAATGTGAACGTTAATAATGGAATACCCATCGCAAATGCTATTTCTCACACGAATGCAGTCGACCCAAGTGGTGAAATGAAAGGGGGACTGACCATGGTGGAAACAATTGCAGGTATCTCTCTTGGGGTTATTAAAAAATTAATCACATCTGTGACCAGTTAAATAATCTTATTAAGCGTTTCATAAGTTTACATTTGTAACTTTTAGGTACAAATTTGGTAGGAGTGCAAACCGTGCCAGTTCAAAATGCAAGCCCCGTGAAGTCAGTACAACAAAATATACTTTCCAATGAGCCATTACAAGTTCTGACGAAGCAGCGTCTTCAAGACCTAGTTCGTGAAACTGATCAAACATTGAACTTAGAAGAAGAGGTAGAAGAAATTATTTTAAACTATGTTGATGAATTTGTGGATCGCTGTTTGAACGGCGCTGCTTTAATTGCAAAAAACCGCCATGTTAATACTATTGAGGTCAAAGATGTCCAACAATTTCTTAATCGTAACTATAGCATGTGGACACCTGGCTTTGGAACTGACGAATTGAGGCCTTATAAACGTAGTCTGACTACTGAAGCGCATAAGCAGAGAATTGCTTTGATTAGGAAAACACTGAAAAAATATTAATTTTTTTGTGGTTAGACTGTGTTATTTTATTTGTTGTTCAATTACACATTTGCAATGTTTAAACTGAAATTATTGACTATATTTAAATATCTAGTGAATATTGAATGTTTTAATAGAAAGTGAAATAAAAACTACAATGTGATATAAGTTTCAAAAGTATTTGTTTATCTATATTTGAGAGGAATATATTCCACGGTTATTCCATATTATGTCTTGAGGTTAGCCATGGTTAATTTCAATTGGAAGTTTATTATATAATAGACATTACGTTAGGTCCCTTGGCAACAGTAGTAAACGGAATTTCCCCAGCAGATTATACAGTAGTTGAGACACGATAGTATACATGCAAAGTAATACATTTTCAAGATGTTTATGCTGACATGCTGCCTCATTTGCCATAGTACAAAACAATGAGTAGCTAGTTTTTTTAATACATCTATTTGATCGCCCCCGACAGGGAAGAGTCTATTTGGAGGCCAAGGTATTTAGCAGTTTCAAGATGGGTTATAGATTTATTTGTACATAAAAAGAGTAAAACCTACTCGAATATATATCAATATATATATATCTATACTTATGTAAATAAGTCACGTAAATATCTATCTATCTATCTATACTATTCACTACTACTTGGGAAATATGTTTAACAAGTTAGAACTTATTCATTGAAGTATTCGTAAAAAGTATAATTATACCTTAGCTGGGGAAAGAAGAATAGTTATGAATTGAACCGAACGGCACATGTCATTGAGCAATGTTGATGTGATAAGTCGCCTTTGTAAAAATTGGGATTTAAACACCAACAGGATCGGTTGCATGCACTGACCTCATGAATTTATTTCTTCCCTTCTTTCCCAGCTAAGATATACTACAATTGATGGGTACTTTTTTAATGTAGTTTTAAGAAAAGAAATATTGACTTACGCTCTTTTTGCATTACGAACCCACTTTATTTTACCAAAGCCTATTTAGACTTTGTTTATTAAGAAGGTTTTTCTATTAGTTTATGTTTTAATACTTTGATTTGCTGCTTCTTAATATCATATGGTAGTTTGTTATATATTTTTATATTAGGTAGGGCACACTTTTTTGAACATTTGTTAGAGTGCGACTACTTAGAGAAGATAACATCTTGTATCATTTCATTTTGTCTTGTAAAATAATTCTCATCGTGTAAAACAAATAGTCTAATATTAAATAATTTTTATCACAATAGATTCAGTTAAACAATAAACATAATAATATATACATTAACACACTACTATACAAGTTTAACATCTAATATCCTCCTTTTTTATTAAATCCATAATTTTTGAATCCATCATTGCCACCTTTTTTCGCAAATTCTGCTCCGCTCTCATAGAAGGCGTCTTGACCCTTGGCTTTGTTGAATCCTTTGTCATCGAGATAGTGATTTCCTTTTTCAAACTGTCCTCCTTTACCAAATTCACCTACTAAATAAACTTTCTTAGCATGTCCGCCCTTCTCATGACCTCCCGACTTTTGTGCTTTGGATGCTTCGAATGCTCCATGTTTTTCCTTGTGCGCCTCATCATGATCCTCATCGAAGAATTCAGTGTTTTTCTTGTACTCGTTTAGTTTGTGAACGTTGTGGTGACCTTTGGTGTTGTGGCCTTTGGCGTAACTGCCTTCGTCCACAAAGTGGAATCCTCTTTCTCCCTTCTCACCTTTATGTTGTTCCGCGTAGTAACCGTCATCGTGGTTTTGCGATTTTTTATCGCCAGCTGAAACATCAGAATTTAAGTTTTAATATAATGATCAAAGATGAATTTGCGTTTGTATTTGTATAATGATAAAAAAACGTTCTTTGTCGAATAAATTAATTACAGTAATTAATGAATAAGTAACCAAACTGCTACCGAACAGAGTCCTTTGGTCTGATATTTATTATCCAACTTCAGTCAAATTAATTATATTTGGAATATATGTAGATTATTTATATGCTAGTTTATAGCAGATACCACACATTAAATAGAGTTTTTTTGTTATTAAACCAGCATAGTAGCACGACGGGCTAAAGTGCGTCGGCGGTGAGCACGCTTAGTCGTAGTCCCTATTCAGGGCCGGTTTTAAGCAGTTTTTATGGGGGGTGGGAAATTGTTATAATGACAAATGACTTCTCCTTTGCTCCTTTATTTTTTTTATATATGATTAGACGCGTCAAGGTAGATATTTTCTGGCAAAGGATTAATTGGCCTAATTTTTTTTACAAATTGTTTATTGAAGTCTAAGGAACATTGGTAAAAAGAAAAAACAGACCGATGGGGCGTTTTACATTTTGTTATTAATAAACAAACAATTTTAAGCACTAAACAAATTAATTAAAAAAACCGATTGAGGAAGCCATTACTTGGTGATAGTTAATCATAATGATATAAGAAAGAACACTTTACTTTGTTTTCTATCACTAATTTATTGTAATATACACGTTACTGCATTTTCGGTACATTAACGTGCCATTTTCAAACGTATTCGTTTGAATCAACGTTTGAAAATGGCACATTAATGTGAAGAAACTGCAGTAACGTGTATGTTACAATAAATTAGTGATAGAAAACAAAGTAAAGGTTCTTTCTCATATCATTAAATTAATTAAATTTGTTAATTTGCTATCTCGGAAACTATTTGAGACTGAGAATGTATACTCGGGGGATTTTGAGGTCGCTGATTACAGTTTTGAAAATTGGAAAATTCAAGATGGCTGACCTAAAATGGCGGCTATGAAGTATAAAAATGAGATTTTCTGGCTTAAGTTTACATTTTTGAGAAAAATTACAGGAATAAAAGAGTGTTGAGAATGCCATTTTGCACTAAAATATACGATTTCTGAGTAACTCTCCTTCACCTCAATTGGGGGTTAACCTTAGTTTATTTAACTAAAGTAACAATTTTTTAAAATATCCGGGTAAATCCGAGGGGGGCAAACCGCGAAGGAAATCTGGTGTACACTCAAAAAGAAATCGGAAATCTTTGAGGAAATATCAGGAAATCTTTTTTTTCTCGGATTCCCCCCTCCCCCCGCTCATCATCAAAAATTTTCTTATCAGAGAGGAAATCTCAGGAAATGGTGGTGTACAAAATTTTGGGTGCGGTTGACCTCTCGGGTAAATCATTTTTTTAGTAAAAATATTTTAAATAGATGTAATTTAATTACCCGTTACTGAATTAATTTTACTGTTAATTAGTTCAAAGGGCATATAAATTTTAAATACAGCGCGCTTTCTTGATCCTGGGATTTACATACGGTAAACACACCTTCCTTAGTACCTCCTTAATATTAGTACCAAACTTTTCATTAGGAAGAAAACTCCGAGTATACATTTTTAGTCGGTTTTCTCAAATACTTTCCGAGATCGTAAATTAACAAATTTACTTAATTTGTTTAGTGCTTGAAATTGCTGGTTTATTAATAGAAAAGTCCCAACGGTCTGTGACCACCCCCCCCCCCCCCCACCCCCAACCCCCCCCACCCCCTATATCCGGCCCTGTGTCCCTATTGTGTACTGGGTTCGATCCCCTCCAACACTGGCAATGTCGGTGGGTAATGAATGTTGTCGACGTTTTTTCAAATGCACAACCCCCTTCCCCCTTTGGATTTGAGTGTTGTCTACTATGTGGGACGTGTTTTGTTTTATTATTATTATTATATTATTGTTGAGATCACTTACCAGCTTCGGCATACTGTTTCTGATGCGCCTCTTTATCGTGAAGTCCTTTGGCTCCTTTTTCTTCCACTTGTCGAACTTCATACCCCTTATCACCTTCTTCCCCCTTAACCGCATGTTTCACCACCTCAAACTCTTTCCCGACACCTTGCTCATAATTTTTCAATAAACCAGACTCGGGTGTCTCCAAATTGCCAATAATTCTAAGAGAATGTGTGACGTCTATTAAAAACACCCCGAAGAATAGAAAAACCACCAGCCTCTGCATTTTACTCAGTCTACTATCTACTTAGTTACTAAATTAATGACAAAGATTTGCTAATTTGTGTTTATATATTTTTAAAATATCTAAGTAGGAGCATAAGAAAAAAAAACGTATGTAGTAATAATCTAATCAAAATTTTACAGTTTCATGCATGAACGGAGTTTTCTTGAAGGTTGTAAGGTTAAATTGCTAAATTGGATGCAGTTTTTAAGAGTACAATGTCAGCTTTCTCCTACCTACATTGGTGAGGTGTTCTGGTATTTGATTCATTGTTCTAGACAGTTTTGTAAGTTTTCCTTGACAATTGAGAAACATTCTTTTGTAGGTTGCCGAGCTTTTTCTGTATATAATTCTTTTATTTACAAACAAGAAATAAAGGAAAAGCATTTAGATATTGTTGAATTGATCAGGACTAGTTTAAGATCTAGTCTCTTTTATATACAAAATAAGTGTTTAAATTTCTGACTAGAATATAGTCAGACTTACTTTACTTGTCAAGCTCTATTTAAAATATGTAGCATCAGAGTCACATTAACAGAGTAGATCTCATTTGGTTGAAATGGTCCATCATCGATGCCAGGAGACAACCACAACCTGTAAATTTTGCCGAACCTCTTCTCTGTTGAAGAATGGGGATCTCTTACTTGCCTAACATTTAATAGACACAGAACCGATTGCTTTACATCCCCTCCGAAGGATGGTATACCAGAATTGCTATAATTCATTTTTAAGTAAGCAATTCCTTGCAACAGGTAGGTGTACTAGGTATGCATTTTCAATTAGATGCATTTAAATGTGATAAATAATTCTTGGACAGACAAAAAAAGGCAATTTTAATCTAAAATCAAATTTTATTGTTCAATGAATATTTACCAACATAACCTTCTCTCTGCTATCTATTTTCAATTATTTTTTTTATTTTAACATATTTTATATATGTAACTCAGAGGACACTATCATTCATTGCCATTTCAATTTAAATTTGAATATTCGGTTAACCGTTAATCCTTTTTTCATGAACATTTATATTTTAGATTTGAGAACAAATTACAATGCCTAATTATATTGGCTTTCCTGTACATATAGTGTATAACAGGACGGACTGGTATGTCGTAACCCACTGGGAAGAGAGCTATATAAGTCCCTACTTTGATTTCATATATTATTTCGTAAAAACTAAATAAAAACATATAAGAGGGATAGATAGAATGATAAATTTAATCTCTGCATAATAAGAATTTAAAAAGTCTCACTTTGGGCCAGGGCTCTGAAAATCACAGAAAAAGGACAAGGATAGTCGATGTAATGAAGGCAGAAATAGTGTAAATATTTCATACAAAGATGAAATTAGCCCCCCCCACCCTTTTCAAGGGTGCTGAACACGATGCAAGTGATGGGAGAAGTTTTTGAGCGCTGCAACCCCCTGAAACGGCAAAAAACCACCCATTTTATGTTTTCATATATAGAATATCATTTCACTCTGGGAAGTGATTTATCCATGGGTTGTACTTGAAATAATGTATAGAGCAAGGGGAATCCAGACAGCAGGCCTTGGGGGTTGATTAAACCCTAAATTTTGTCGTCAATGGCAATGTTGTTTATTCAAAGAATTACATGAAAATATTTCTTAGACAAAATGTCGTCTTTTTTATTTTTTGTTGTGATTTTTACTAATTTGCCTGTACACATTAAATTAATTAATAATATTAAACATTTCAGAAAATCTGCAGGTGAATATGTGATATTAAATTTTAAGTAAGTTAAAATGATAGATGTATACATTATATGTACCCCTAGTGTTTGTTTATTTATTGTTGGTCTATTTGTTCATATGTTATATATACACTTATTGCTGTAGCAGAAAGTTGCTAAGAATTACTTGTATTCATAATATAATGACAATTAATATTGTTGCTCATAAATCACTATTATTTAACAAAAAAGAAAAAACTAATACCACAATAAATGGCGGGGGGGGGAGCACGTGCCCCTGTGCCCCCTGGATTCACCACTGTTTCCTTTAACAAAAATACCGTAGGTAAAAATGTATAATATAAAACACACCACAGATAGTAGACAACCCCCAAATCCATAGCCAAGGCTGTGCGGAAGGGGGTTACACATTTGGAAAAACGCAGACATACATCCACACCCACCGGTGTTGTCAATACCGGGGCTGGGGGTCGAACCCAGAGCGCGGTAGGCAGTCGATCAGCATATTCGCCACTCAATACGCCTTAACCGATTGAGCTACCGCGTCGGTATGCTTACCAGGTTGAGGATTAACGCCTTCAAGGCCGCTTCTGTATCGGTTTGAGTGTTTTTCTCACCTTAATTTTCTAAAAAATCAATAATAGAGCATCTTTAAGACCTACCATCCTCTAATAGATTGGCACAAAGCTTCATTATTCTTTGTGTATGATTATTTCACTATTATTCACTATCTAACAATTGATAATTATGTCAACCACGAATGTAACGCATAAACTGAACTGTTTCCAAAACCAAAAATGCGAATGTACTACATTCGTGCTTCTTGCTTTGAAAACTTTGGTATGTTTCCACATGCGCAATTTCACACTCCTTTCCAGTTGACAACCCAACATACATAGCACATTCGTGCGCTTGGCATTTAATCATTTGATAGAAAATGAATATTTTTACACAGAAAAGTCAAAACTGCCAAAGGGTGTAGCAGAATAAGCATGGTAAAATGGCCCCAGAAGCGTTTGGACCTAATTCGGTGTCAGTAGATCGACAATAGGAAAAGAAATGTTTTCCTCGAGTTTTAGCCCCCTGTCGCCACGGGTATCCCCTGTACCCTAATAAACATGACATTTCGTTTTCATTTTTTATCTCTGCAAGTTGTGCGTTAATTATTATGAAAAAAATAGACGATGTAATTTAAATGCATCTTAGATAAAAAAAATCAGCTGATTTTGCTGCCTCCTTCGAATAAAAAAAAAATATTTATTTTTCATGAAAATAATGATTCGCATACACAAAACTTTTACCAAAAATACATTGTTATGAGTAGTTTATTGTAGATTTTTTCAAATTTTTTGAAGCGATGCGCCATAAAAAAAATAAAAACTGCTGCGACGCATTATTTAGTGGTGCTTAACCAATGAAACTTTATGTATCCGTTTGTTTTACGTTTAATCCGTTCAGATACTACCTCTGCGGAAAAATATAAATATCTTCAAAAAGTTAGTAATATAAACATCACTACCCCATATCAAGAAAATGTTTAGAAATAATCACTTTTACTACAAGAGGCATATTATGTTATTTGATACAAAATTATCTGTAGAAATAAAAAAAAAATTAAACAAATGTATATTTCAATAATTTTTCCCCAACATATGGATTCTCAAAGTAACTAATTAGATTGCAATCTACATTTCTTTTCCTATTGTCGATCTACTGACACTGAATTAGGCCCAAACGCTTCTGAGGCCATTTTACCATGCTTATTCTGCTACACCCTTTGCACATTCGCGGTTTTGGAACTGAACCGACGATAATATTCTTCGCCTTAATAAAGACATATTATTATTATTATTCTGCCCTGATACCCAAAAACGCCATTAACTGTAAACAGTTGATTTGCACTTTGCGGCCTTTTTGTGTATGAGGTCAGTATTGTTTACTATGATAATACCTACTATGACTGATAAAGCATCATTAACCTCAACTTTACTTTTGATTCTCTAGAAATAACCACTTTAGCACAGTGTCACTAACACCAAAGGCGATTAGTTTTTCCAATCATATTTCCCTGCCCACTGTTTACAATGCCCTCAGATCTATAAATACTTCTACGAGTATTTAACCATCAGCAATAACTTCCTTTCAGTAAGTAAAGACACCTTGGAACACTGTTTCAAACGAATGATGAGTTGAAGATATTATCACTTGAATCGTTTAGTGAGGTATTGGAGTCAACGATGTTTCTTTAAAATTTTCAATGTTTGGAAATTGGACAGCAAACTCTGAAATGTTAAGGCATGATCTTTGTATAGTATAGGCACTATATCCTCGAAAATAGTTCATTTTCATTACTGTTTCTTCAACGCAACGTAGACAAGGTCGTTTTTTTTTCACCAAGCTGACCTTTTTAAACCAAATAAAGTATTACGTATGTTGCAAGTTTTTATTAGAATAAAACTATAGAAATAAGCATAGTTCAAAATATAAAACCACAATTACACAACTGGGTTTAACAATCTGGAACAATAGTTTATGTATAAACACTTCAATAATAAAAATATAAATAAGAACAATGTTGTTTTTTTAAACTTTTCAAATAATTTATATACAAAATAAGTTCATTTATCTTTAAATGCTAATTGCAAACTCATATTAATGCAGTCACAATTTTCCTTACAGTTTATTTAAAATTAAACTTAAATAATTTCAAATGCATAAATAACAGCTGACTAAAAAAAAACACATAGGATTTAAAAACAAATAAAAAAACTCATGAACCATTAAATATCTCTAGGAACTTGTGGTAAACACATATTGTAATAGGCACTTTTTTCCCAGAAGTTGGTGCTCTTCCAACCACACCAACCTTTACCTTGGATCACTTGAAGATCTTCACCCCCTGTATAGTGAGGGTCAAGTATAAGAAATTTTAAGCCACCTGTCTGTTGGTTATAATCCACCCCGAGAATGGTATGGGCAAGTACTCCTCCACCTGTGGGAAACAAAAATAGAAAAAATCTGAGATGTCATCAGCATGTTCAAGTTGAACAAACATCTTAAATTAAACTGGACTTCACATTAGTTCCAGAAGCTGACACCCCCTGTGCTAGCTGCTATGATAAGCTTTCAGATCTGTCTTTCAAAATTCATTGCTCAGTCGTTTGAAAATACTCTTATGATTATTTCGCCCTTAATACCACAATTTTTAAAAAATATGCTTCAAAAACTAACATTAAGCAGTTTCTTATTAACACTCTGTTAAAATCCTGAAAAAATTGTCCGTCTAGCATAAAAATTATTATTAGAACTTTAATCAATTTTAAGTCCTACATTTGCGTTGTGTTGAAATTGACTGGCAACGTTGCATATTAAGAAGATGGCGTGAATATTTAAATTTTTAAAAAGTATTAAATTAAAAATTAGTATAGATGCTCTTTACATTTGTTGTCTACAAATTTTTCGGAAAAATCGATAAATAACTGATATTCGACTAAATGGAAAAAATTTCACGTTTTCCTAGAAAATGCATGTAAATCTTAAACAAACAATTTTATGAGACACATTTGTTTTGAAGGGCCGAGATTAATGAAGCATCTAGGTAATACATGATATTAAGTGGACATAGTATATAAAATCGATTTTAATTCATTACCGATTGTGACAAAATGGCGAAATTTTACCGAAAAAAAAAGTCTCAATTTCCGAGCCCTCTAATTCCCTAATTTTTGTCAGAATCCAAAAAATAAAAAAAAGGAGTTTTAGCAAATTTAATTCTATTTAAATTAGCTAGAGTAGTCTTTTGGCATAGGAGTCAAGATTAAGAAGTTGTCAACTTTTGAAGCACAAAATTTGCGATTTCTTGCCGTACATCGCCGACACTTCAGTAAATATCTCCGTAAAGAAAAGAAAAATCAGAATTCTGATGCGTAGCAAAAGATTCGCAGTGAAGAATATTTGTTTGACTTAATTTTTTGTTTCAAGCTAGCTCTTACCGTTTCGGAGATATCTGCGAAAAATAGTGAAAACAGCATTTCGGAGACGAAAAAATTACAAAAACATGCGATCTTGACACGCTCATATTCAGGGGCGGACTAACCGGGTGCCGGGCCCTGGGCTATTAATGCTTTGGGGCCCCTCCCACCTCATAAGATAGCATTTTTTTGAGATCAGGTCAGATCACGCACCACCAAGACACGTTTCACTTTGTTTTGGCTAAATACTGAACAAAACTATAATAATAATAGCGAGTAGCTGCATTACACTGGGCCTTGGTTGCGACTGGTCAAATCCAGATGCATACAGTGGCGCAAAGACTGTGGATTGCGATGCGGAAGCAGACAAGAGCAAAAAATGTTATACTTTTATATTTATTACAGAGGAAACTTTCCATATTTCTAAAAGTCATATATGCACTTATTCACTTATTTGGTATTAGAATGAAGCTTGCATCATCAGGAATCAGATTTCACCATAAAATAGCCTATCAATATACCCAATGGAAAGTTAGAAGGAACACTTTCCATTGGGTATATTGATAGCCTATTTTATGGTGAAATCTGATTCGTGATGATGCAAGCTTAATTTTGATACCAAATAAGTGCATACAATTATATTATTTACATAATTTTTACAGATTTTTATCAAATATGGAAAGTTTCCTGGACCCATCTCTGATTTAATATTTATAGCGTCAATGAGATCACAGAGCATAGTCATAATCATATCATATTTGATTTTTAAGTCCGTTTTCAGCGTTCGGGGGCCCCTTTACTATCCGGGGCCCTGGGCTTAAGCCCCTAAAGGCCCCCCCTTTAGTCCGCCCCTGCTCATATTTATCAAAAAACATCAGCGGGACGGCCGTACGATGTCGCAACATAAAGAGGAAGACTTCCAGTTAAACTCATCGTAAATTGCATATCGAAATTGGAAAATTCGGCTTGGCATGAACGAAATATAGCCATCTCAAGGAACAATTTTAGTTTCTTAAATGTATACAAGGGTGCTATAAAACTATTTATAAAATGCCTTGAAAAATCTATTTTGCTGTGACAATATCCTTAATACCATCATAAAGCGACTTGTAGACTAAAAGGGCCCACCCTTATGAAGGTTGTTAAGGCCTTTTTAAATTCCATCATAAAACTCCTTAGTGAGGCTAGTGCTGCTCTTGAAAACCTTGTTCGGGCCGTTTTAAAACCTTTCTTAAAACCTATTTTAAAGCTGTCAGAAGCTTTTCTATTAGCTTCCTGCATTTCTAGAAAACACATAGAAGGCTACCTTAAAACTGGTTTTTAAAACTCTTATAAGTCCATATTAGAACTGAGAAGCTATAAGAATGTCCATGAAGGAATCCAAATAATTTTATTATTGCATTTATTTTTTCTAAACTGATTTAAGCAAACACACCATCAGACTTATTGAAGATAAAATGGAATTTGAAATTTATAAAGCGTAGAGTGGCACTATAACCTCTCTAAGGCCGATTTAAAAGGTAATAAAAAGATATCAGGTATGACAAAAAATTAAAACCAACTGCAGTTTATCGTTAAAACTACATAATAAAGGCCCAAAAAACAAGGGCTCCTCAGAAATAATAATGATTTTAATATCCATACAAAATTTGCATAGACACATAATCAGCAAATTTAAAAAAGTGGGCTGCTTCTCGGTTCCCACGGTAATTTTCAGTCGTTTTTTGTAATTCCACCTTAATTTGCTAAAGAAAAAGTGATAATTATTGATAATTATAATTGTGAGATTGACCTTGAATATTTTTATATAACAAGAAAAACATGGCCGGCCAACTAAAAACCTAATTGGCATTTTACAGTCCTCTCATTAAACTATATATTCCAATAATGGTAATGTTCTAGAACATTTACTCCAAATGAAGCCCTTTTAGCCTTTTTGTATACTATCACAAATAATCCCTTCCTTACAAAAATGCAAATGCACTTGGCGAAGATCACATGGACTTGATAAAAGCTGTAATAAAACGTTTTCGACTTGACATTTGATACAAAAAACTTAAAACTTAACCTCAAAATAATTTGTATGTGTGTGTGTTTTAACAGTCCTTTATAAATGCACACTCTTTTTTATTTTCTTCCACCTTTCCAAAAAAGACCTTAATTACACATCAGTAAGTCGTGAAAAGCTTTTAATTAACACACACATGCATCAACGACACTTCAGACACATATTGTTTATTATTTTTATAATAAATGTTTTATTGAGGTTTTGGAAAGTGTTTTATGGAATTAAAATTTGCCTTTTATTTTTATAGAGGCCTTTTTTCTTCATAACGGTGTCATCACAACATTTATCATTAAGAGTCTAGTTTTGTAATTGCCTTTAATAAGTACCAATAAGCATTGAAAATGTCTAGTTTTAAAAAGGATTTAAAATGTATTTATTGCAAATATGTTAAAACCATAAAGAATAATTGAAAGCTTCTTTAAATCTAAATGGAATTTAAGATGTTCATAAAACTAATTAGCTTTATGGAGAATTTTGTAGAATGTAGGTTATGATAAACCCATTACAAATACATATTATCCTAGAAGCAAATTAGCTTTATAATTAGGTCTTACAGAATGCTTTAAAACTTACCATATAAAAGCAAGTATACTTGAAGTCTAAAAGGCCTTAACTACAACATCAATAAAGCACAAGACTATTTCCTAACCCCGACAAACCTTTCTTAAAACCTCCTTAATCCAAATGACTTTTAAATTGTTCTTTGGGATATAGATGTAGTAGATTAGGATATGACAGTTATGACAATCGTATTTAATACAGTGTTGCTAAATCCTTTTACTCTATCTCTCGCGCTTTAATTTATTAAATCCACTGCTAGATTCACTCTTATCAAAATACAAGTATCTTAAGATATGGGGTAGTAACAAATTTGCTTTGGGAAGTATGTGCTATGAAGTTTGGTTTAATTTAAGAACTTCGTGTTAAGTTAGCAGTGTTGACCGGCAATAAAAAACTCCGAACTTACCTATCATAACGGGTGATCCTTGTGTTTCAAAATGGTGCATCAGTTCCGGCCCTTTAGACTCCATTTCTTCCCCAGAATTAACGTGCAATATTTTACACGTAATTCCCAGCAAAATATTCAGCACAAAACTAACTTCTGTCGAGCCGATCCACTGCTTGGAGCCTACAAAACTGCTGGGCTTATCTCCTATGTCCACCAGACACTTCTGTATGTCTTTATACGTGGGCACTTCCTTCTCGATGTAGCCCTGCAACTTAAACCAAGACGCGAGTGTTTGTAGAGACCTGTATGCACAACCCCAACCATTGTCGTCCATATTGTTTTGGCAGTAGTGGTAATATTCATATTTGCCAGTCACCAAAGATATTTGTCCACCTAAAAACGGGTATAGTAGATTTCAGATTTAAAAGAAAATTTTAGTTTAAAAAAATTAAAGAACACTTTTTTCCCGTCTCCATCATCGTACAAGCTCGATGGTTCCATATTATTGTCACCAGAATCAAATCAGTTATTTGTAATGTTCCAGTACAAATAAGTTTATAACATAGTAAAAATCCAGATCTTGTTAATATAATAATAATAATAATAATAATAATAATGTTTATTCATCCAGTAGATTATTACAAATAATATAGGATAAGTCATAAAACTGTAAAATAATAAAAAAAAAACATACGAGTATAAGTAACATACATGAGACATAAAAAATATATATATTACATATATATATATATATATATACACACATACGCATATAAACATAAATACACACATATATACACATACATACATACATACAATCAAAATTTGTTAAAATAAGGAACATTAAACATGGTGTGTGTAATTAATATACATAGTAATTAGAAGTGATACGGAAATTTAGCATTGATTGAAACAAAATACAATATCAAATACAAATCAGGCTATGGATGACTGAAATAAAAATAACATACAGAGCAAGTCAATGAATAAGTAGACTGCAAATTTTATATTCTATCATCAAGATATTCATTTAAAGAATAATAACATTTGGTAATTAAAAATTCTTTAACGCGTTTTTTAAATAAATTTAAATTTAAAGTTTTGTATTCAGCGGGAAGTTTATTGAATGCTTTAATAGCTAAAAACTTTGGACTACGCTCAAATGTTGCTGTTCGATGAAGTGGTACCTCTAATAAATTAGAATTTCTTGTAGAGTATGAATGATAGTGGTTTATCATCTATACATACGTGTACCAAATTTCAAGTCAATATCTTAAACGGTTTCAGAGTAATCGCACAAAAAAGTTAGACAGGCAGACAGACAGACAGAATTTTTTTTTGCTCAAACTTAAAATCTCGACGTTTCATGATATTCTAAGCCTATCTAAACAATAAAAATTGAAAAAAAATTTTTTGTCGAAATTAATTTTGCCTACTTTGTAGAATTTTGATAAGGGATGCCTTGTTGTATTAAAGAATACACCTAGCCTGTGTTCTGATTACCCCTTTTGAAAGATCTATCACAACGCTAGAGAAATAAAATAAGATAACTGAGAATGACACTCTATGTCTACGTTACCTATAGAGAGGGAAAATATATAATTGTTAAGGATCACATAATAGTCCACCCGTCAGGTCATATAAAAAGGCCTTACCAGGAATTAAGTCGGGAAGTTTTGAAATTTGGCAGGGTTATAGATTTATGTATCTACAACTAAAATCCACATTTTGCACAAAGCAATATCTGCCGCCGGTGTAGCCATATTGCCAAGATGGCCACCAAAATCAGTTTTTTTGAAATATCTCCTTTACTTTGGGTTTTAGAGTTATTACTTAGACAAATTTCCTACAAATTACGATATGTGATATGCGATAGTTTAGACACAACAGTCGATTAAAGGTAAACATATTCATTTTACTTTCCCTAACGATATGCTTAAATTTATGAGTTTTAAATGATCACAGGGCTATTGAATTCAATTTGGATTATTATTGGCAAACCCTTCCAACTGAAATTCTACCTATTCTTATCTGCGCCACGTCTACCTGTGATTAAAGCAAACCTCCGCTGGCCAGGCGCCGTCGTTTTTATAACGTGCATAGTCTCCTGCCTTTATCGCTTTTCAGTATTGCTTTGACGTTTCGTATCTGTTATTTTTGTTATCATTGCTTTGGGACATATTATTTTGCAAACTGTGGAATCTACAGAAGAACAACACCTGGCCACGGAAAACATTTTTTTGTAATTTGAACAGATCTACGATCTTCTCAACAGATCACCAAGGTTTGTTTAAAACGATTACTAAAAAATTTGAAGGACTAGCAAAACCAGAAAGTAATGGACCTACCGCTAAACTGTGGGTGCAATATTTCTTTGGTGAAGCAGTTTATAGAAGCAGAAAGAATGGGTAATTCGCAGCTTCACCTAGAAGCTGCCCAGAAAATGCTGCCTTATTTCCTTGCAAGCGGCCATCATAATTACGCAAAATCGTGTCATTTATATTTGTAAGATATGATATCCTTAAAAGACAAAATGACTCCTGATGAGTACAATAAATTTACAACGGCGTTTTCACAATCAGGCGCACCAATCAGTTTTGGTCTGTTGGTCAGATATGACATGTGGATATGAGAAGTTCACGTATTATTCGAGACAATGATGATTTGCAAAAGCTGTTGGCTTGGCTTAATAAACAAATTTTAACTAAAAACTTACGCCCTATAATAGCCACACTGCCTATGATTCACCCCACTTCAGCTTTATCTTTACTGATGAAACTTTGTGATTGGCATTGTCTTCTCTTAACGTACACAAGAAAAAGAAGCAGCACAGTACCCTGTGGTATTCGCATGGAAATTATCCAAGGTTCACTGAATGATTCTGAAATTTTTACTTTTTGTATTCTGTTACTTAAATAATTAGTTAACAGCTTTAAAGAATTACCTCTCCCTCACTATGTCACGTTTTAGATTTAACGCACGGTGGATTTGGTGCATGAATTGCAAAGCAGCTTACTGATTTAGCCCTGCCACGCATCGAGCTCTGGAATATTTTCAAATATTACCGAATTTCCGTTCATACGATTTGCTGTGCACTCTCAACGAGTCGCTTGATAGGCGATGATTCTGGAACTGGGAAGTATCTAGTGTGTTTGTGACATGACTAATACCCTTGTATACATATATAGGCTAATACTAATAATTAAAGTGCATAAGCCATAACGAAGTTTTTAAATCATTATGAAAATGAGTGGAAACAGAACTCAGTAAAAAAAAAATATCAGTGAAACTAGTGGGGTGGCTAAAAAAAAAGCAAATGGAATTTGAAAAGGAAGAATGCAAAAATGACCTCATATTTTTCCGCACCTCAAATTGCAAATTATGAAAGTAAGTATCTTAATATTAAAATAATAAATAGTGCTATATTCATTATTCAATATTGATTTTTATTATTTCTTAACACAGCCATCTATAATCAAGCCATAAGAAGAATGTATAATAGTTAATAATTACAGAAGATTAATGATTACAGAAGTGGTTGAACAATAGGGCACTAAACTAAAGGGGGATATTTTTTTTTATTATTTAGTCTTACTTAAGAATATTTATATAAAGGGTGTGCGCTTTGAAGTGCAACTGCCACCTGCCACGCCCGGCATTAACATGTTTTTAATTTTTATAAAGGGTAGAGTTTTTCATTCTTGAATTATACACAGAGAATATCCTATTCATGAAAGATTTTACCCCCTTAACTTTTTAGTTGTGTAATAGAAAAAAATGGTAGACAAACGTTTTAAAAAATTTTCTTCTAATTTCAAAGTTATAAATCAAACCTGATTCATTTTTAATGGAAAAGCCTGTTTGTTTTTAGATTTTTTAAATCTGTGCTTTTTTTTTCGAATCCAACCATATATAAATAAATAAATTCTTCATACAAAACAAATACTTTTGCCACAAGATAAATTATTCTCGAAACAAACGTATTTATTTTATATGAAGAATTTATTTATTTGCGTATGTATGAAACAATGTATTCTTGGATCAAAACATTATTTCCATCTGTGTATAAATGTCAATATGTTTGCTCTAACAGTTTACGTTATCTAGCACATTTAAATGTGTAAAATTTCGAGTATGTAAATTTCTATGTTTAAATGTGTCATATAACGTAAACGGTTGGAGCCAACTTATGACATATACAGTGTGTGTTATTTAATAGTGCAACACCCTGTTATTTTGGAACGCGTTGGTCGATTTTAATTTTTGTTTTTTTTTTGAGAATGACTACTTTGCCTTTTTAGTAAACCTAACAGAGTTTTATATAGGGTCAGTCAAAAAGTGAGAAATTTTAAAGGACCCCGCACAAAATCAATGGAAAAAAATCCCGGTCGAATTAACTGAAATTTTGCAGTGATAGTTTTCAGCATGCTGATCAAAAGACTTGCTATGTCTAGTTTCCGAGACGGGCCTCAAAGTGGGTCTTTTAGGAGGGATGACTCAGTTATTCTGAATAATAATTTGCAGGGCAAAATCTGTAAAGAAACATTAGTACGTTGGATGGCTGGCTCTAGCGTTCACTAACCCAATACCGAGGTATAACCAAATAAAACCTATTTCATTTTATTCAGCAGGTTTTTTTACATAGGAAATCACGTTTGACGACACTCTCCATTGGTCGAGACTGAAGTTACAAGAAAAACACAAAAAAAAATGAAAATAACAAAATTCAAATTCAACCACGAATAACTTTCAAACGAAAGAAGATAAAATTATATATTTTTTTTAGTTTTATAGTACAAACGATTCTCTTTAATTTGATGTATAATTTATTACAAAAATAATAACTTTAACATTAGAAAATTGACGTTAATTTAGATGGTACACAAATTGTCAATTTTTTTGAAAGCTCTAACTCGTTGTAACTCGCTTATGTATTGTGCTATTCGAATGTTTTTCTCACCAAAAACTGCCAAATTTCATAGACTTCATTTTGTGTCAATTATTGCTGGGTCTAGCTCTGTAAATAAAAGCGGTACAGCCTTTTAAACGCAACGAAGCGCACTGCGGCGGCGGAGTCGTGAGGCTTCCCCTCTCGTTCCCTGTACATCCCGCGTTCGCCATAAATCGCGCAATGCTTCCATCACTGGCCGTAATAAAAGCTTTAGAATAATTTTCCTTTATTGTAAGATGATAAAATTAACAAATCAAATTGAATAATATGATATTAGTTGTAATAATCCACTGTATATATTGTCGTACAACGCGGGTGGTGCGTTAATAAATGGAAAATAATAGGTATCAGACAGATTAACTGATTTTCAGATGTCATTGTTAAACTTATGCCAGCTAGTAAAGTTTTTACTTTGCCTCGTATATTTTAATATTTTCCATGTGTCGGAGGTAACCATATAATCAAAACAATTATTTGCCATGCTTTTACTAACTCGTAGAGGCTCTGAACGATTAGTTGGATTTTTGTACATAACTATATTTTTGTTTATTGGATAGACGATCTGAATATGCTTGTGTAGATAGGCTGTTCTCTTTTTTAAATAATACTATTCCAAGTGGGATTTTTTCCATCTAGCATGTCTTCGTTTTGATCAAAATTATCGATGCTATGAATGTAACTGTTTTCTTCAGAACTTACTGGAGGAACTCCAGGTGGTATAAAAATGTCGTCACTAGTTTTTACTAATACGTGACTAGCTAAAGACGTTAAAAATGTCCGTATTTCATCGTTGGAATAACCATAGCCAAAAGAATAAAGCATATCATTAATTTTTTTTTCTTCTGACGGCACAATACACATATAGTAATATGTATAGGATTAAAAAAATGGCCTAAGCTGATTGTTTTTTTTTTCATACCAATTATTAATATAAATTGCATTACTATAGGAATAACGTTTAAATCAAATTTGTCTGTCCTGACATATTTAGTATCCACAACATAAATGTTTATAACAAATCTGAAACTTCTTATTTACATTTATGTTCATTGAGATTAGTAGTCGTATTTTTTTTAACCCCGACCTCAAAAGAGGGGTGTTATAAGTTTGACGCATATGTTTGTATGTTTGTATGTTTGTCTGTCTGTCTGTCTGTCTCTGGCTTTATATCTCTTCAACGGGTGACCCGATTTTTATGTAGTTTTTTTTATTTTAAAGAGTATTTTGTCGAGATGGTTATAGGTCATATTAGATTTTGATGTAAAGTTAAGAATAATTTTTTTGCAAAACAGCCAAATAAACCTCCCTAAATAAGATGTTTAACACTACTTTAAATTCATTTTTTCTTCAGTTGTTTAGTCTGTATACATTTAATTTTTTTTTTGCTGATATATTTTGCATAACAAATTTTATAATAATTTCCATCAGCCCAAATAAATCTGAATAAATGTGTAACCTGCCTTGTATTTCTGTATCACAATGCGACACTGCAGCTTTCTAGTTTCCGCACCCGTTCCTGTATAAATTGCTACTTAAAAATGTTCTTAATTTTTCTAGATTTTCCACAAATGACATTTTATTTTAAACTAATTCTTTTCTTCTTTATTATAAATAACTACATGAAGGCTCACTTGCATTTTTTATCGCGTTACAAATATCACAGACAATACATATTGCCTCTGCTAATATTATTATTATTACAAAAAGATGTCCTACAAGAATAATGAAATGGTATCGAAGGGTGTGCAAATAAAAATAAATAAAAAAATGTTTTTAATGAAATAGCATATTTTCTTTCATTTGCACAATTTATAAAAGACTTGATGCCAGTAACGGTTGGTTTTTTATAATTAGTTTTTTTTTCGCTTTTTTCAGCAGTTTCGCAAAACAAACATGTAGTTTTTCTCCACTGATAAAAATGAATCTACCCTATACATAAACTGTAATAGCCTAAATGTAAATAAAATAATATATACACTTACTCATACTTATCCAGACAATAATGAGGAGAGCAACCGATACGTTTCTTAATGGACCGAGAGAGTAGCGGGGGCGAGAGAGGAAGCCTCCCGTCTTCGTCACCGTAGTGTGCTTCGTTGTAGCGCTTTTAGTTAAAAAATTAGATCTAGCATTAATAGAGACAAAATGAAGCCTATTAAATTTGGCAGTTTTTGGTGAAAGAAAAAATTGAATAGCTCATTATATAAGTGAGTTATGACGAATTAAGAATTAGAAAAATGCTGCTGATTTGTGTATCCTTTTGAATTTTTCCAGTTTTTTTATGTTCATTTTTTCATTATTGCAATAAATTATACTTCAAATTAAAAAGCAAGGCTTACTTGTCAAAACCAAACAACAAATTTATTTTTATCTACTTTAGTTTTAGAGTTATATTTGATTGAAAATTAAATGTCTAAATTTCTTTTTTTTTGGTTTTTATCTTATATATTCGGTCTCGACCAATGGAGAGTGTCGTCAATTTTGATTTCCTATGTAAAATAACATGCTTTAATAAGTAGTGAAGGTCCCATCTGGTTATACTTCAGTATTGGGTGGGTCAAGAAAGAGAAGGCTTTTCGCGCTCTGCCCGACGGGCTACATGTGTAAGTTTTTGAGATTGCTGAATCCGAATATGGGTTTCGCAAGACCCTGCAACGTCACCTAGAGGTCATTTCAAGGTCAAACCAAGAAGAAATAATTAGAAAAATCTGTAAAAAAGCACAGGTAGGTTTTTGGAATATGGATTTTGCTTGATCCTGCAAAATCATCCAGAGGTCATTTCAAGGTCAAACTAAGAATAAATGATCAGAAAAATCTGTAAAGAAACGTGCACGTTTTTGAGATCGCAAGACCCTGCAAGGTCACCGAGAGGTCATTTCAAGGTCAAACCAAGATATTATCATGAATCTACAACTAACCTCAACGTTATATCGATATAAACTCTTTAAGACTATATGCACGCGCGCGCGCACACACACACAAACATGAACCGATCTTGAAATTACATCTGGGTGAACTTGCAGGGTCAAACGAAACCCATATTCGGATTCAGCGATCTCAAAAACTTACACGTTTCTTTACAGATTTTTTTGATCATTTATTCTTGGTTTGACCTTGAAATGACCTCTGAATAATTTTGCAGGATCAAGCAAAATCCATATTCGGATTCAGTGACCTCAAAAACCTACCCATGCTTTTTTACAGATTTTTCTAATTATTTCTTCTTGGTTTGACCTTGAGACGACATCTAGGTGACCTTGCAGAGTCTTGCGAAACCCATATTCGGATTCAGCTATCTTAAAATCTTACACGTTTCTTTAAAGATTTTTCTGATCATTTATTCTTGGTTTAACCTCTGGATGGGTTGCAGGATCAAGTAAAATCCATATTCGGATTCAGTGACACCAAAAACCTACCTATGTTTTTTTTACAGATTTTTCCAATTATTTATTCTTGGTTTGACCTTGAAATGACATCTAGGTGACCTTGCAGGGTCTTGGAAAACCCATATTCAGCGACCCCAAAAATCCTAGTTTACCCTCATCAAGTTTGGTGATTTACAAGAAATATTGCCCTGAAAATAATTATTCAGAATTACTTCTAAAAGACCCACTTTGGGCCCATTGAGACTTTTGATCAGCATGCTGAAAACTATCACTGCAAAATTTCAGCCAATTCGACCGGGACTTTTTTTCCATTGATTTTGTGCGGGGTCCTTTGACTCTTGAATAACAAACACCCTGTATGAGGTATCGAGCTAAAATTTTGTATAGAGGTATTTGAGACAACTGGGAATCGAATACGCTATCCAATTTACCGATAAAAAATTGCTTAATAGTCGATCTCGAAATTTCGACCCATTTAGCAGTACATAATAGGCCTCGAAAATACGAAAATTATAAATTTTTCAGTCAAATAAAGCTCATCGAGCACTATATCTCAAAAAAAAATGTTTTAAATCGGCCAATGCGTTCCAAAATAATGCGGTATTAAATAGCACACTGTATATACTGTTGGAATCCAGAAAAAACGCATATTTAAAAAATCAAAGAACAAACTAATTTTCCATTAAAAAAACAGGTTTGGTATCTAACTTTGAAACACGATGCTCAATTGTTTTTTTGTTTAGGGCACTGACAAGAAAAGAAAATTTCCTAAAACTTTTGTCTTCGTAATCTTTTCTACAACAATAAAAAAAAGGTAAAATCTTTCGTGAATACCTCTCTAGAGTAAATTCTATCTTAATTTTCAGATGAATCTTCAGACGAAGACACTGAATATTCTGAGAAAAGTGAATCATTGCTGGGGTCAAGTACATCGGCTTCTGCTTCTGACTTTATACAGTGTTCAACCAAGGGATCATTTGTTGATATGTATGAGTCTGAGTCTGATAATTCCAGTACATCTGAAAATTTCGTAAAAGAATATGACGATGAAAACGACTCATTAAATGCGTCAAATCGGCAAATTAATTATTTTATTAGACCCCATGAAACTGAATCAATATAAAAATACAGTTTTGGAAGAATAATTCAATGCAGCCAGTGCCAACAAACATTTAACCCTCAAAAATTATACTTCAGACAATTATTAAATGACGATACTATTCAAAGAAAGTGGCTGTATTCCGAGGAATTAAATCAGATGGTGCATGGTCTTTGGTTGTAAATCTGATTTAGAGTCTCCATTTATTTGCGGTAATCATTTTAGATCTGTATTCTGTTACTACGCCTGTATCAACTTTTTTGCAGTCAAAATATCTTAACTATTTTAAAATGTGGCGGGTAGTTGAAAAGTTAACAGAGCAGATAAAGTCCAAGAGATGTGACACTCATTTTATAAAACTGTATGAGAAAAGTAAAAAATTAGTTATTGAATTTAATGAAGTTTTTAGCAATGATAGATATTGAAAATGAGTCAGTGTAACAAAAAAAATGCCTGGTGAAATCGCTTGAGAAGAATCTGGTAATTGTACGCCAGAGCAAAATTGTAAAATAAATACCTCTTTTTTAGTATACTTGATAGTACTTTAACCAGCATTGAAGAGAGACTTGTATCTAATAAAGATCTTTATAAGGATTGTGCATGAAAAATGAGAAAAATTTAAGGATATTTCCAATTTTTTATGTGATGATATGACCCGAGTTTCTGGAAAACACTTTTATTAAGCTTAGTAAACTAATTGGTGTTAATAGAGTCAATATATTGGTAGAATTAAAACAATTTGCTGACCAATATGATGCTTTGACAGCTGAATGCAGGGGAAAGTCCGGGGAAACAGTAGATTCCGTGACTGACACTGAAGAAAGAAATGAATTATTTGATTGGGTGAAAAATAATATTCACCAAAATGGATATAACTGCACCCAGTGCTTATCCTGTGTTTTTCAGGTTCTAGTGAATTTTTCAGGTAGTTTTCTGGGCACCGTTTAGGTGTGTTAGGGGCCACAAACCCATATGTATATACATCGAATTCTTCGTTGGATACTCCTCTTCAAGTCCCATAAAATTAATGCAAGATTTTCCCTAACCCTGAACAATTATTAAAAAAATCTAAAAAAGTGATTTTCCCCCGTGCAATTTAAATAGGAAACTTCAGGTCTCTATAGGCACCATTTAAAATCAATATTTTGAAAAACAAAAAAATATGTACTTACTTTTTTCGGATTTGGAAACAAATTAGGGGGATCGAGACCTTCTATAAAAAATTAAACCGTTTTTGGACCACCCTAATGTACACGTAACAATTTATGGGTAACTAGGCATTTCATATTCATGGGTGCGAAGCAGACTGAATGCGCAACGATACAAAGGAATTTAAGTGGGGGGGGGATCTCAATCGAGACGGTTGCCTATTTATATCGTGTGTAAACCCTACCTGATGTACGTCCTTGCCTGCCGTTATCTGTACAAACATTACAAGGTCTGCACATTATTACTTGTAGCGGGAAACTTAATATTGTTAAACATATCCGATTACTCAAGCAACAATCCAGGAGCATCATCATTTGGTCATAAAAATGTCATTGGGTGACAAAACTTCTTTGCACGCTAGTTACATGTAAATAACTATTTCTATAGAGAAACGAGACATTAACTATTAATTGAAGTGAAAATTAAGTTTTATGTAATGTCACAGTCCTGAATTCTAAAAGTGTAATTGTTACAAACTTACCGTTATCAGTAGGTTTAACTCCCTCATGCGGATTTAATAATGGACCATTACTGTTCCTCTCGGTCTTAAACCTATATCGGTTAGCCCTACGAAATACTGGCGTCATTACATCTAACAACAACTGCTTATGTAATAATTGACGTTGACTTTCTAGAAAAAATACATCACCTCCTAAGCCATCTCGAACATAATATACTATAGGAACAATTTAAAACACTTGAATTTTCCTACTTACTTAAACCACCCTCAGTGTCATCTTTAGGATACAATCTTGTCAAAAAATGTCCATAACTGGACGAGTAAAAATGGAATGTTTGCAAAAGAGAAGTGCTGTTTAGATCCGTATTGGCACATATCTGATAGAGTAGATTTTTCTCAAATAACCTTAAATGTCTTATTGCACATTCCAGGAGAATTTCATACAGATCAGCCACTTTTGTTTGTCGATGGATCATTGCCAATGAATCAATAATAGCTGTTGTGTTAATTGATTTCAAGGATTCTAAAAAATAAGAATGGATTTGTTTGTTACACACGCTGTTTACTTTTTCACTCACTTTTCTCTAAAACACATATGGGGGCATGTTCCTTTGCCAAAGTACTTTGACCCTCTTTTGTAACCCTTCGCAACATATTGATATCTAAGACATCCAGTTCGAAATTCTGTGACTTTTTTTTCCTTGCTAATCCCTCGTTAGCACCGTGAGATCCCTCACAAATATCTCCTATGGTGGGATCTCCACTAATACCAACAACACTAGTCTCAGACTCATTCCCCAAAAGAAACACATTTGTTTTAGGAAATGTGAAGATGATGACACCCAACGATAAGGATTTTACTATCTTTTGGAATGTCTCTTCAACTGACTTCACAGTAACCTCACATTTTATAGGGACCTCTCCTGAGAAAAGTAAGTGTTAGAAATAGCGCTTCCAAAATAGACTTAATGCTACCTACCTTTGAGTCGAATATGCACAAACTGCGAATAAAGATCATGTTCACTAACGGTGACGTATTTCGTTTTTTCTACTTTCTCGTTATTTATTATGTTAACATCTATCTTATTATCGGTTCCTAGTTTACACGAAATAAGTAACGGATTATCTGTTACATCAATATCATGAACGTATTCTCTAATTCGATTTTCGTCGATGCTGCCATCGCTTACTTGAAAAACTCCACAAAAATCTACTTCGGCGGGGAATGAATGAACCAAGTTTATTCCATCTTCAAGATCTACTTGTAAACCGATTACAGTAAGCGTGTCTTTTAAAAAAGTGCCGTACAATTTTCCAAAACAAGCCTCTCGCGTTTTAGAAAGTCTCTGAAATTGAGGTTATAAACATATGTTACAAAAAATAATCTAACGTTGTTTAAGCAACAAGTTTACATTATTTGCATTAACTAATAAGCGTTAATAGAACGCAGGTATATTTATTTACTTAAAAATTTACCTTTAATACAGTTTCTGATATTTTTATTGAAGGTTTCATTGTTGTCGTGTCACCTGTCAGATTTCAGATTCTGATCTGATCTGATCGCTCAATAGCAGATCACTTTTTTCTAAAATATGCTTTCCACAGATAAAAATTTTTAGGAAAAATTGATCAAGATCAAGCGCGGCTTCTTGGTGGTTCATTTAGCAAATTCGCCCAGCCATTTACGATTTTTAATAATTTTGTACCATTTAAATTAACTCCTAGGCAGCTAATGGGACATGATCTTGATTGACTTGAATTTAACTTTTTAAATAGAAAATAAGAAAACTATAACAACTTTATATCAACGAACGCACTCAACGCAGTAAGCTGTATTAATCAGTCTATTTTAGGGTAGATGGTGCGAGAGAGAGGCATAAACAGAAATTTCAAAAAGTATCTCATACAAGTAATTATGCTCTTGAACTGCAGATGTCACTAATATTAAGATTTCTGTAATTTCTTTTGGCGCGCTCCCAAATTTGAAATGTCTACAATATACAATAACAAGCCAATATACAATATGCAATAAGTTGTGTTTCTAGTTTCTCCTTCAGAATTGTTACAGTTACAATCATTTCTCTTTTTCATTAACTAGCCTCAAAGTATACCTCTACTGACCTATTTTTGAACCGCGAAATTGTCTTAATGTCCTACAAGTCTGTTATTTTACAATAACCACCCTATTTTGAGATACATTAAATGAAAAATAACGCCCTAGGGCATTATGAATATCTATAACGCCCTAGGGCATTATAAAATTATAATACAACCCAAAACAAGCAAATTATGATAGCATTATTGACAAACAAAATGCGTCGCTATGCAACGGCGGCGTTTACAAACAATTTTGATTTTTACTCTCTTTTAAATCAAATCGTTCTGAACATAATAGATGTCAAATTAATAAATAGTAAATGTCAAAAAAAAAATCGAATTAAATAACAGACTTGCAGGACATTAAACGTTGAAGGCACCACGGGTGTTATAGGATAATGACGCCCTCGGTCGACGTATATTCCCTCGGGCCAAAGGCCCTCGGGATTGTACACCAGAGACGAACCCAGCTATTTTTTTTGGGGAAAGCTACAACTAATTTGCCAACTGCCCATTTTTTTTACAACTTATATTTCCTTATGTTTTTTTTTATTTCAGACTTAATCTATAAGTAGCCTAGCGATACAAATATTATGCAAAAGAAGTTTAACTAAACTACATGATGTAGGTGCTAGACCTAAGTTGACCCCGCGCTCTCCTTCGTCTAAAAGCTACTGGATGAGGTAACCGTTATAGTTTAATGACCGTGAAGAAAAACAAAGATGTAGTTTGTACCAACGATAATAGGGTCTACACACGATCCAGCGGCAGGGACCCGACATTGTCGGTACGCTTTGAAGATAATTGGAATTCTAGCGGACCAGTTCACTTTTACGAATGAGTTCAAAGCATGCCGACATGGCTGGGTCCCTGCCGCTGGATCGTGTGTAGACCCCTTAATCCAGCGATATAAAAAAGTTCTCAAAAAAACGTAAAGGGTACCGACCTGTATCAATTTCAGTCTATTTACATAAAAGGCCATAAAAGTGTTCGGCTTCTTGATTATCATCACAAAAAAATGGTCACATATTTCCGAACAAAAATGTAGGCCACTCCCACTGAATATAATTGATTTAAATTTTCTCTACCGGAATTGTGATAGGTTGGTGGTCAACGTGGACTAGCGTTGTCAAATTGGACCGGCGGGCGGTACACTAACTAGAAGCGGTCGGCATCCTTTATGCTTTTTTGCGAGCTTTTTTGTATCGATGAAATATTTGTGGAATACACTACACAATACGATTATGCGCAAGTCGGGGCGCAAGTCGGGGCGCAAGCTCGTGAACGTCCGCGCTAGTACTGCACCCGGCCACTTCCCATTTCACATTGTGATACGCAATAGGTAGCATTAGGGCCTACACACGATCCAGCGGCAGGGAGCCAACCTTGTCGGCATGCTTTGAACTCATTCGTAAAAGTGAACTGGTCCGCTGGAATTCCAATTATCTTCAAAGCGTACCAACAATGTCGGGTCCCAGCAGCTGGATCGTCTGTACACCCCTTTAATAGTCCCAGATTCTGATTCAGTGTCCTCTAAGAATTTAATATTTTAACAATTTCTGACCGACAACAATTTGTTATTATTATTATCTCTCGTTGAGAGGTTGGTAACTGATATCAGTATAAACCAACAACAAACGACTTTATAGCTAGGACAAAGCATTGTATTGATAAAGGCAAAAAGGAGTAATATTCTAATATTTCTAATGTAAGACAGTCTTTGAGAATTGTATGCTCTGGCCGTGCCGTCTACTGGGTCGAACGTCGAATTTCCGCGAGTTGACGAGTTTATTTTGTTGGCCCGTCGCGTAGGCCCGTCGGCGTTGTGCGTTGTCCGTCGACTATTCTGTGGCTCTCACATCAGTCACATCTAGTCATAAATAATATCAATTAAAATTATTTAAAAAAAAATGGTCATAGTGACAGTGTCATTTAATTTTTATCAACTCGTTATTCGTTTTTTGCAATTATACCCAATAAAGATTTTTTTACATTTTTGTTGATTTTCCCAACTCAATCAACATTGGGGGGGGAGCGTACCCCCCCATAACCCCCCGTGGGTTCGTCTCTGTTGTACACTGCCGACCTCGGTGCGTTATTATCCTTATAACACCCTTGGTACCTTAATAACTATTCTCAACCTCTTAATGCTTAGAGTAGCTGAATAATAGAGTCAATATCGATCTAGGTTAATAATGAAAACTATCAAAGCTGTCGCACGAGCTGTCATTCAAAATTTCATATATTAAACCATTAAACGCAATTAAGTGAATTATCCCTTGAGGTAAACCAGAAAAAGGCAAAAAGCCCAAAAGTTCTGCGACCGCACCGCAAGATATTTTCCCCCCCGGTTTCGAGGGCGGGGAACACGATGGTGAGAATATTTTTCGACCTAGCCTCCGACCACTACCCACTATATACAGAGTGAACCAGACCTAAACCGAGAAAACCGCCCCTTTTTGTTCAGAATTGTCCAAAAACCCTAAATCCAAAATTTAATCTTTAAAAAATATTGAAATTTTGTTTAAAATAATGTTCGAAAATATCATTTAAATGGATTTTTTTGTTTAAAAAATTCATGACAATTTTGTTTAAAATTAAACCCGAGCTGTCAGGTAGTTGTCAAATAATTAGTAGTCTTTTTATCAATTTTTAAAATTTTTTAATTTTTTTATTTTGATAAATATTAGGACAATTCTGAACAACTTTCATTAATAAAATTTTCCGATAAAAAAATGCCTAGCACCGGAACATCGGAAAAGGGGTGGTTTTTTCGGTTTAGGGGTAGTGATTGGAGGGTAGGTCGGAAAAATATTGTCACCGCATCGTGTTCCCAGCCCTCGAAAACGGGGGGGGGGGGATATCTTGCATTGCGGTCGCAGAACTTTTGGGGTAAAAGCTTGTGACGTGTTTCCACCCCTAGGAAACCGCCCTTGCAAAATCCGTGGATTCCAAAAAGAGATACCCACTAACACACTTTATTAAATTAAACTCACTGGATACTTCACAATACTATTATTAACTTAAATACACTTTTACTGACTAAAAATAAACTTTAACAATGTTTATTACTTGATATTTACACTTTGTATTCACTTCGTACTTTTAACCTTACTTGTCAATTGCCTTCCCGCCGAGAATATGCAGCCTTATATACTCCTATCAATTGCTTCTACAACTTCCAGAAATGATGCGATGAGCATCATCTAGAGCAGTGTAGAAGTTTCCATCTTCTTCTCCAATGTTCCAAAACGTTTATAGTGTCTCATAGATGGCATAACGCACAACATGTATTTAGTGCTGCCCATCCCCAAGGGTTGGATACTCGTAACAAGCTTTATACCTCAAAGGAACTAAATGTGCATATTTCAAATATCAAAAAAAAAAAAGAAATAATTAAGTGCATATGACTTAAATAAACAAACTTCCCAGTAAACGTCAACTTTTCGTCGTCAAATACGAGTAAGAAAGCTTACACTTTATATGTTGATTGTAGATAAAAAGTATTATATGCACTTTTAGGAGTAAAGTGCGTTTTCAGCTCGTGTGTGATTGTTGTTGCTCTCGACTACTTACTTCATGATTAATATACTATTTATAAAATGTAGGATGTTCTATAACAACAGCGCAATAGTAATAATTAGTTCTAGCCTGTAGATTCTGTTACATATGACATAGGTTATTCATAATAATTTCAGTAAATAAAACTTGGTTGTTATAATTATTTTTTATTTATTTCCTATTCATCAACAACAAAATTAAAATGCTTTTAGACACATTGACCAGATTCCATATTTTGGACAACATTAATTATAGGATTGTACAAGAAGTCGGTAAGATTTCTGCCATTCAAAAAATCTAAATGGGTCCATTCTGCATAATCCAGTACATTAAATCCACACTGAACACTCGTCGAGAGTTCAGAATAAGTTTTTAGTGCTAGCTGTAAATTAAAGAGAATTTGCAAATTAAAGGCTAAACATAATAAGTTTTATGCACCCGAAACAATGAAGAAATGTAGTTTTTTTTAACAGTCTTAGATAAATAACTATTTTGAATTGTGATATATATACAGGGTCGACCAATAGGCCATAATTCAAGGGTATATTCTTTGGATCAAAATATGAGGATATAACCAAATTGTTGCTGTGGAAAAAGATACAGGGTGTCAAAATGGTAATTTTTTTGCAATATCTCTTTTTTTTGCAATATCTCAACTACCTCTTGACAGATCCTCTCCCAATTTGGTAAGGAAATAATTTTTAAGTTAAGAAACTATAATTTATGTATTACATCACGTTAGCCCGTGGAGGCCCGTGAGCTATGCCTGATGATGAATATTTTTTCTCTTTTATTTTACGAAACGTAGTGGCATTTTTGACTATAAAATCTCATGCAGGAGTCATTTCTACGTAAAAAAAGGTACACTTGATAAAACTTGATAATTCCAACCGTTTTCAAGAAAATTCTTTGAAAACAAACCCAATTTGAAAAGAAAAAATTGTATTTATTGTAAAGTGTGCTTTGGTGACGTCTTAATTCTGTCAAAGTGTCAAATTAATGAAATTGTACGTAAATGACAGAACTAAGACGTCACCAAACACACTATTCAATAAACAGTGTGTCCCACTTTTCACGGTAACACTTTTGTAGCTCAGTTATTAGTCACCCAATTTTAACCAAGTTTGGATGGGTATCAAAGACCTTTATTATACCTTTTTTAAGTAAAACAAAACTTATTTCATTGGCGTGCATTTTTATTAAGAAAAAAAGAGTCGATTTTTTGAGAAATCATATTAGGCATTTTTTTATTGAAAAACTAATGGAATATTATTGATCAGCATGCTGTAGACCCCCTATATCCAGAATTTAACAACATTTTGATTTTTGGTTTTCGAATTACGGTCCACTTAAAATTGCCTATTTTAAACATTAAATAATTAATAAATTGGTAACGAATCTTTTTTCGCAAGAAAGTCATTCTTTATTTTCTCTTTAAATTCATTTTTTTCTACCACCTCATCATCGATACTTTCAAATTCGGTAATCTTTAATTCCCGAATAATTTACAGGTCTGACTCAAAATTTTTCAATGAAAATTCTTGGCCTTCGAAAATTTGAAAGTTTAGATGATATGGGATAGTAGAAAAAGTGAATTTAAAGAGAAAATAAAGAATGACTTTTTTTCGAAAAAAATTTCGTTACCAATTTATTTAATGTTTAAAATAGGTAATTTTAAGGGGACCGTAATTCGAAAACCAAAAATCAAAATGTTGTTAAATTCTGGATATAGTGATTCTACAGTATGCTGATCAATAATATTGCATTAGTTTTTCAACAAAAAAATGCCTAATATGATTTCTCGAAAAATCGACCCTTTTTTTCTTAATAAAAATACACGCCAATGACTGAAATAAATTTTGTTTTACTTAAAAAAGATATAATAAAGGTCTTTGATACCGGTCTAAACTTGATTGAAATTGGATGACTAATAACTGAGCTACGAAGGTGTTACCGTGAAATGTGGGACACACTGAATACAATTTCTCCTTTTCAAATTGGGTTTGATTTCAAAAAATGTTTGAAATCTATACGGCAGTTTTCTATCTAGTGTACCTTTTTTTACGTAGAAATAACTTTTACCGATTATTAACTGTCTGCAACTTGGTAGAAAGAAAGGTTATTGATTCGATTACGCAATTATTTAATTTGCAGACAATGCGCACATGCACTAAAACCACAGATATGTACCAAAAACAACTATCTATACCTTCTGCAACTTGGTACAAAGAAAGGTTACTGGGTTAAATACGCAATTATTCTATTTGCAGATAATGCCCACATGCACGAGAGCCACAATAGAGTCAAAACTCGGCGAATTCCGTTTGATATCTCTTTGTGTGCGATATGCACCAAAAACAACTCTTTACCTTCTGCAACACAAAATTGTGTAAGCTAACTTATGCAAGTATATTTTTTTCGGATGGGCAGACAACATGCAGATGCACACGGACCAGAATTAGTGCTGGTATTCGATAAAGTTGATCGATAATTCGCGTCGTAGTTAAATTCCACTGAAAATATATTATTTTATTAAAGTTGTAACAAAAATCTTATACATATTATCATAATAATAATAATAATTATTTATAAAAAATTTTGTTCGCCTTCTGTTTCTTCTTCAACATCATCATTCTCAACCACTGGCTCCTAGAACGTTTTCCGATAATCCTCAGTGAAATGATACATATCTTCCTCGCTGTCACTGATATGTTCTAAAAACAAGTTTTCTTCATCTAAATCATTATCAGCATTGTTGTCGGTGAGCATTATTTGTTCGTTATCCTCCTCGACCACAATGTTACTGGTAATTGCGACTGTAATTTTAAAAATTAATCAGCATTTGAAATTCATTGGAATTAACAAGAAAACTACGGTATTTTCGTACCGTTGTCGTTATTAGCTACAAAAAATTCTTTGACGGTTTGTGGCATTTCATCTCTATCAAACAGTCCTCCGATTTGCACCGGCCATACTCCTCAACTTTTAAGCTTGATGCTTAGGCAAAGATGCGTTGCTCAATATTTTTGACACTTTATTGTGACTCTCGTGCATGTGCGCATTGTCTGCAAACTAAATAATTGCATATTTGAATCAATAATCTTTCTTTTTAGCAAGTTGCAGACAGTAAATAATTGGTAAAAGTTACCCCCATTTCTTTACCCAAATACGTTAAGCGGCAAGTGCTTTGTACACATTTAATCTATCTGCAAATAATTCTCTATCGAAGCTCTATTTTTAAATCATGTTTTCTTTTTAGCTGCAGACGGTAAACAATTGTTCAAAGTTGTAAAAAAAAATAACAAGTTGACATGCGCACGATATGGTGACGTGCATATCGTAAACTTCTGAACCTTTCCCCTACTCGTCTTCATGAACCAGAATCATCATTTTGTACTGTTTGCAGACGGTAAATTATCTTTTTTTTTTACTAAAATTTGATACATTTTGGAGTACCCTGTATAAGGTTTGGTGATGACAGAACTGTCTGCAAAAGCGCTTCCGACTTATTTTTATTCCTTTAATTTCGAATTATGAACTTTGCAGACGGCAGTGTATCAGTTGAAAACATTGTTTTTTTATGCAAACCGGAAATCGTTTCCTACATCCGGTGCATGCGGGCAAACCTTGAAAGTACCAAAAATTGAGCTTTATTGTATACATAATACTGACTAAATTACTTGCAGACGGTAGGCTATCAGTTCTGATTTTCTGTCACCATCTACTAGTCTAATAGGAACAAGTTAAATGTCTTGTATTATAATCTATCCTTGCTATCAGTTTATGGGCACTAATCACTAAGATGAAAGGCAAAGGCTCCCCTCGCAGACTGGCGCCCCTAGACCTGGGCCTATGAGGCCTAGTCAGAAAACCAGCCCTGACTATGGCCTATTATTAATGTATAATGGAGGGTTATATTGTTTATAGAAAAGCATACAAGGGGCGTGTGAAAAATTTCCACCGCTGCTTACCTCTTTGGGAGCTACAAAATCGTTTTCTCCGACAAAAAGTGTAACGGGCACCGAAATTCTCGACAGATTGTAGAGAGGAGGTGTACTTTGTCCATATTTGATTACATTCTTAGCCTCTCCATAATCGTAGTTTTGAAAATTGCCAGTTGCTTGAAGTTGGACAAAATGACCAACTACGTCAATACCGTAGGTGTCCAGTACTTGTTGCAAAAACACCGGAAGTGTGAGCTAAAAACACGTTAAGTATAAGCAATAATAACAATATAGTATATTAAATTTTCTCTTAAAAAAAATAGGAATAGTTACAAAATTTACAAACTAACATATATACAAGAAATCAGATATCGAATTATGAAATTTATTTAGCAAAAATTCTTTTGGTTTAATTACTTCCACATCCAGTGGAAGTATAGTGACAAAAAAAATTTTAAAAATTTTTATTTTTCAAATAGGCTTAGAATGTCATGAAACGTCGAGATTTTAAGTTTGAGCGAAAAAAATTTTCTGTCTGTCTGCCTGCCTGCCTGTCGGTCTGTAACTTTCTTTGTGCGCACGTTTACTCTGGAACCATTTGAGATATTGTCTTGAAATTTGGTACACATGTACTTTAACGAGATCTAGAACTAGATTATATTTTCATCTTGTTCCGTCGAAGGGTTGGGGGTAAATTGTGGTAAATAGGTAAATCAAGCAGGTAAGAGTCCATAAAATTGGTATTTAGTATATACAAGAGAAGCTAAGGTCTCAAAAAAAATTTTGGCATTAGTCACCTCCATTACCACCCCCATTATTAAAGGGGATGAAAAAAATGTGATTTAGTGTGTGTACAAGAACCAGAAACCTAAAAAATATTTTTTTGCTTCATCCACCCCCACTACCGATGTGGGGTATCGTTTTATGGGTTTTTGGGGTAGAGGATTTCAAATATTATATTATTAAAGTTCCATAAATAATTTCCACATATAAAATTTTTTCGCTGTGAGTGACTTGGATAGAAAATCTGGATGTGGAAGTAGTGATTCCCTGGGCAGCGGTTTTTTACATTCTAAATAAGTTTTAATTCATTCATCAACAAGTAAAAAAACCGCTGCCCAAGGAATCACTACTTCCACATCCAAATTCTCTATCCAAGTCACTCACAACGAAAAAACTTTGTATGTGGAAATCATTGTTTATGGAACTTTAATAATATAATATTTGAAATCCTCTACCCCAAAAACCCATAAAACGATACCCCACATCGGTATTGGGTTGGGGTGTGACAGGGGGTGGATGAAGTAAAAAAATATTTTGAAGTTTCTGATTCTTGAACATACACTAAATCACATTTTTTTTTCATCCCCTTTAATAAGGGGGTGGGGGTGGTAATGGGGGTGGCTAATGCCAAAAATTTTTTTGAGACCTTAGTTTCTTTTGTATATACTAAATACCAATTTTATGGACTCTTAGCTGCTTGATTTACCCATTTACCCAGAATTTACCCCCAACCCTTCGTCGGAACAAGATGAAAATATAATCTAGTTCCAGATCTCGTTAAAGTATATATGTGTACCAAATTTCAAGTCAATATCTTAAACGGTTCCAGAGTAAACACGCGCACAAAAAAAAAGTTACAGACAGACCGACAGACAGACAGACATTTTTTTCGCTCAAACTTAAAATCTCATGACATTTTATGCTTATTTGAATAATAAAAATTTTTAAATTTTTTTTTTTTGTTACTATACTTCCTCTGGATGTGGAAGTAAAAAATGACCCTGAATAATAAGGGGATTTAGAAGTTATTTTTAATTCAGCACAAGGAACATGAAAATTTTGTTTTTGTCTCGTAATTAATACAAAATTTTCTTCATTTTTAAAAATATATGTGCATATTTAAAAAATGTAAATCTGTTAAAATTAAAATATTATGATTTTTTTAAAATATCTTTGCAAGAGTGAGTATTTTAAACACCAACAATAGATCTTAAAACATGCTTTTGAGTTATGAAAGTATGAGGGGCAAACGTGATTCTCAGAAGCAGACACCATATCTTAAACGAAATTTCACTTGTGTGTAATGTAAACAAAGAAGCCGTTCTGTACGTAGCACTGCTCTTATGTTGCTAATTAAATATGTAATGAAGGCAAGCTTTGAAATAACAGTTCCATATTGAATTTTCCAGTTAAGATTTGTATCTAAGTGTAAAGCTAAAAACTTAACCCAATAAACAAATTTCTTTTATAAGTGTCATTTCTACAACAATTTTGTTTTATTGCTATTTTATTACATTTATAAAATTGCAATGAAACAAAATAGTTGTATAACATTTAAATTTTGCTTGTTGGGAACTATCTGCTTCATTACATGAGAGATTATCGTTTATATTAAAATTTAACAGTTACTCTTTTTTTGACTGTTATGAGGTCTTAAGACCTGAGTTTTATCGGCGTAAAACTATTCACTTAAACTTATTGAACAAAATTCTAAACATTCATCTGTTTTATTTGAAACAATTAAAGCGGTGATATCAGCATACATCATAAAGTGAATATTAGATAAGGAATCTATTTAATTTACGTATAGCAAAAATAACACAGAACCCAAAACAGAACCTTGTGGAAGTCCTGATGTTAAATAAGATCATCAAAACCATGTTCATTGTTAAATTTAATGCTAACGAATTGTTTCCTCTTTTCAAGCAAAGTCTTTACCTACTTTCATCCCCTAATTATTCTGGACGCTAATTTCTAATGATCCCAAAAAATCCCAACAGGGCATTCGCCAGTTTCAAGAAAATGTTCTTATTATTATTATTCTACTTTATAAACGGCATGACAAAATACTTACCGGGTCCATTTGACTATAATCCCATCCAGTCAAAGTATTTAAAATTGTTTCGGCTGTATACATCCCCCCAGGCGTATAAGCAAATGGTTTAAGGAAGGCATCCAATGGGTATTTTAGATTTTCTCCGTGAAAAAATAAATACACAAAACTCTAAAAATATACAGTCAAATCATTATGAGGTTACTGCAAGTAAATATTAAAAAAATATCAAACATTCTTTAGCTCTAGAAATAACATTTGAATATAACTGGATGCGCATCTCGAAAACGATACATTTAAAAAAAAAATTTTTAGTTAACAAGCTTTTTGGGGTTGGAGAAAAATAAATTTTTAAATATTTGTATAAGGGTTGGCATTTTTTAAATAAAATATGTTATACGGTGTGCCCTAGGATAGATGTAACAAGAGGTGTAATGGACCAAAAATGTTGGAATTTGTGGTATTTGGGGATTGAGTCCTGCTTGTTGTAAAACTAAAGTATACCAAAAATGACTTGATTTGGTGTTCTACAGGGTGTTTTACAAGCAAAGTTGTAAAAATCACCACTAATAAAGTACCTTTATTTTTCAAAATATGAAAAAATTCCACTAAGAAAAGTTATTTAGAATGCAATTTTATACCTCTATACCAAATTTCAGGAATATAAAATTATTTTTTGCGAATTAAGAGTTGAATTCATATTTAAAGTTGTGTAGGAACAAATGTTAATCATCTCAAAAAGTAGGCTATTGGTAAATAAAAAATTGAATATACGGGATGTAAGAAGGTATAATGTTAATCGAACTAATTGTAAAACAAGAAACAATTACTAACAGAAGATTAATGAGGTTTAAAAATTATAACAAGTAATAAATGTCAAAAACATAACAGATTCACAAACAAATTAATTATGACCAATACAAAACAATGTTTACAATTTTTTATTAATCGACGTAGCTACCACCCACATCCACACACATTTCGATCCTTCGCCTGAAGTCCTTAAAACTGTTTCAAATATGATCTAACGGTATGAAGTTTACGGCATTTGTAATTCTCTGCTTCAATACTGCTACATCGTTAGGAAGTGGTTCAGCGTAAACCAACTGCTTGAGGCGACCCCATAAAAAGATATCCAATATTGATATTGGGGATCTCGCCGGCCACTTGATCGGTCCATTCCTGGCAATCCAATTTTCTCCAAAATTTAAATTCAACCACCGATTAACCATTTCTGTGGAGTGGCCAGGGCAACCATCATGTTGAAAATGAACTAAAGGCATATCTCTTAAAATATTTGAATATTTAAATGTTCTTCAGAAATTTATCTTGCAGTCTTTATTGGTTTATGACTAACTTATCAAGGTATTTGTCGAGCCTTCAATAAAACTCTCTAGTTGTTAAGTCCAACTTAGGAGGATTGAGTTTTATTGAAGAATATAGGAAATGTTGAGGTTTTATAATCGCTTTATAAAAAATGGTCCTCGGTCCTGAGGTAGACTCATGGGGTCCTGAAAAAGTAAACTTGAATATTTATGGAGCGTTTTATTCATCCCTTATTTTTTTCCGTTATATTTCCTACTTTTATCTAACTATGAGCATTACTCTTTGCTCTTCTCTCAATAAGAAATAGACTATAAAAATGGGGCCTCAAAAAGGCAACAGGATTATTTATATTTGTTTACATAATTAGTACCTAATTGTACTAAAATTTTAAAATTTACATAACTTGAACTAGTATACATTTGATATTTACCAAAAACTTAATGTACGTAAGTATATATCAAACATTGCCCCAAGCTTGTTGTTTGCTGACATTTGATCTTTTTTTAAAAAGTTTTTTTATCGTAATTTACCTGGAACGTTTTTATCTTTATTGCATGTCCAACAAGAACACAAATACTACAAAGAGAATCGTGTTTTAATACCTTGTAGACTCTAATTGCACGTGTATAAATAAAGACGTGCAAAGTATGATACGTATTTCTTTCTTTTGTTGCTTACAAGGTTGTTTTTTACAAGCTGAAAAATCAACCTTATAAGTATTTGGTATGAAAAAAAATCAAGCACCAATTAGTAATGGTGAACATGAGGTTAACCAGGTCTTGCAGTTGCACATAATTGAGCAGGTGGTAAATCAGTAAATCCATCACTGTATCGAGATGACACCCAACCCACTCTTGGATATAATAGAAAGATATGTTCAGGGTCTTATCCCTCGATAGAATAAAAAATTACGACTCTTGTGAAGAAACTATAAAATAATGAAAACAACGGGGTTATTTCATGTGTGTAAAAAAACTTAAAAATAGGTACTAACTTGGCCTAGGCCTAGGAGCCAAGTTTAAGGAGTTACCCACTGTTTAAACAAAAAATTTGCGTACACACATTTCAGTAAATATTTCCGAAACGAAAAAAAAAAAAAAAAAAAAGTAAATAAAATAAAATAAAATAAAAATTCTCATGGAACCAAAAGATTCGTCTTTCAGTATTTTTATTTTGGGCTAGCTCTTACCGATTCAGAGATATCGGCGAAAAATAGTGAAAAAAGCATGCATTTCGGAGCCGAAAATAGCGCAAAAACATGCAATCTTAAAATTTTCATATTTTTCGAAAAACACCTGCGAGAGTGCCGTACGATGTCGCGACGCAAAGAGGAAGAATTCTAGTTGATCCGCATCGTAAATTGCGCAGGACAAATCGAAAATACGGCTCGGCAGGAACGAATCAAAAGTGTCATTTTTTGACATTTAGCGAAAACGGCAAAAAAAATGTCAATCACACTTTTCAAGATAATGGTGAATTTTGTATTTCATGACTGCCATACTTTACTGTCTGAAATATACTGCGCATGCGTAACCATTGACGTTACGGCTTTTAGCGGGAACTACCATTTTCAAATTATAATTGAATTTAAATAGTATTTTACATATACCGAGGTGGAAAGTGTTTCATTGTGCACAGCACACAGCACTGAAACTTTCCACTAAGGTTTGTATACTATTTTATTCACAATCATCTCCCTTAAAGAATAAAAAGCCAAAAAAATCGTTTACTAAATTTTTAAATCGCAATTTATGTTTTTTTTTCAAGTTGGCAAATGCTCACTTTCCAACCCGAAAACTGGTAAAAAAGTGGCTACTTTCCAACCTGAAATGTCACTTATGTCACTTTCCAACCTAAAATGTCACATTTCAGTTCATTTGTCGAATGAAATAGAAATGTCACACTTTCTAACTTTTGGCATGTAAGACAATTTGATTATGAATAAATTATTTTTCATCATACCTCCCTCGTAAGTATTGTGACGTGTTTCCACCCTGAGGAAACCACCCTCGCAAATTCCGTGGGTTCCAAAAATTATAACAAGAGATGTCCACTAACACACTTTATTAAATATTTACTGGATACTTCACAATACTATCGTTAATTTAAATACACTTTACTGACTAAAATCACAATGTTTATCACTTTGTTTATCTTTGAAGTCTTAACCTCACTTTCTATACTTTCTGAACTATTCGCTGAGAATGCGGTCGGTCTTTTATACCTAAAAATGACAGATCTCGATTTTTCTGTGATGACGCCACCATTCTCTAGATAATTCCAGATGTCACCAGAACTAGCTTCTGGTAGGTTTCTCGAGTAGGTGCAAATACACTACATTCAGATATTCGGTCTGTTGAAGTCTGTGCCTTCTTTTTAGTAACCAACATAACCTTAAATTTTAAGGGGTTGCAACATATTACAGTATACTCAAATTCCATTGTTTTGTCGATCGTAAGTGACGCTTTATATACCAAATACTTGTTATCATTGACAACGGGTCGTCCCTAGGGAAACAAAGTAAATTTGGGAAAATTTTCTCTTTTATGTAACAAGTATTTAATGTTAACTTTTTTGGAAGTAAATCCAGACAAGCCTTACTTGCTATATCTTCTTTATTCGACATTATTTTCAAAAATGTTCAGTGCTATTATAATAATATGATTTAATTTATCTTGACAATAGTTGTCATTTGAATAGAAGCAACGTCCTAAATTTATTTTATTGACGGTTGCCATGGATATTCCAATTTTCTAAAGTTTTTTTTACTTTAATGATTCATGGGTATGACGAAAAATATAATATGCATCGAGGGTCGTAGAGTGAAATTACTTAGAGAAGATAACATACTAAAACTACTAAGTTTACTATTTTCGTTTATTAATAATATTGGACAGTCGCAATTAAAATAAATTTCATTTCATCTGTTTTATTCATAGAAACGGTTGAATATTCACTATAAATATATAATAAATACCGAACACGACCTAGACAATCGGCACTTGTTAGCGATATCGGTTTGGGCGGATGTTATCTTCTCTAAGTAATTTCACTCTACAGTGCGATTTTTTGGTCTCGAATACTTGCAAACCCCCAAAAAAAGTGCACTTACGACCCTTGGTACATAAATAACTATAACATCCATAAAAAAATTACAATATACATATACTTAGTTATTACTAGTCCTAGAATGTCAATTTAATGTAAATACAAATTATGAAATAACCCCATTAGGTTTTCGTTGCTCTAACTCAAAAACGGGACAATGAATTTGTCTCAAATTTTTACCGTGTTATTGCTACATGTACATATTTAACTAAATGTGTTAATATGTTAAAAAAGTATGTTAATATGAAAGTCAAATTTTAATAAGTGCAGAAAATGTTTTTTCTAAGGCTATGTCGATAGAATGTACCGGTTAACAGGACAAAAAACACATGACGATAATTACCGGTTATTTCGGTAAATTCTGAACTTACGGTATGTCACGCACTCAACGTTTCTATCCATGTCAGTAACCAGTATTCACTAAATATAGAGTGAGCACTTTTAACAATAAATAAATAATATTATAAAAAGTAAAACTCAAACACCAAGCACCAAGAAATATAAGTAAGAGAGACATTAACAATATCTTGCGACAGGAAATTGAATATTTCACTGCCGCAAATATCCGTGGAAAACATTTAGAAGTATGTTATTACCAATTCTTATTAACTTATCGACCTACCAATATCGATAGAGAAAGGGCATCTTCAGCTGGTGGTATTTTATGCACAAATATCAGACGGCTAACAGATAGAGCTTTGAAAAACTGGCCCTTTTAACGGGTTATTTTTAAACAATATTGTATTACTTCCACATCCAGTGGAAGTATAGTAACGACAAAAAATTTTTTTAAAATTTTTATTGTTCAAATAGGCTTAGAATGGCATGAAACGTCGAGATTTCAAGTTTGAGCGAAAAGAACATTTCTGTCTGTCTGTCGGTCTGTCTGTCGGTCTGTAACTTTTTTTGTGCGCACATTTACTCTGGAACCGTTTGAGATATTGACTTGAAATTTGGTACACATATGTATTTTAACGAGATCTAGAACTAGATTATATTTTCATCTTGTTCCGTCGAAGGGTTGGGGGGTAAATTGGGGTAAATTTGGAGTAAATAGGTAAATCAAGCAGGTAAGAGATCATAAAATTGATATTTAGTATAGACAAGAGAAGCTAAGGTCTCAAAAAAAAATTTTGGCATTAGCCACCCCCATTACCACCCCCACCCCATTATTAAAGGGGATGAAAAAAACATGTGATTTAGTGTGTGTACAAGAACCAGAAACCTCAAAATATTTTTTTACTTTATCCACCCCCCACTCCCACCCCCTGTCACCACCCCCACCCACTACCGATGTGGGGTATCGTTTTATGGGTTTTTGAGGTAGAGGATTTCAAATATTATATTATTAAAGTTCCATAAACAATTATTTCCAGATACAAAATTTTTTAGTTGTGTGACTTGGATAGAAAATCCGGATGTGGAAGTAGTGATTCCTTGGGCAGCTGTTTTTTTAGATTAGGTATTCAGTAAATGCCCTATTTGAGTTTATGTTTGTAATTTTACTTCCACATCCAGTGGAAGTATAGTAACGACAAAAAAATTTTTAAAAATTTTTATTGTTCAAATAGGCTAAGAATGTCATGAAACGTCGAGATTTTAAGTTTGAGCGAAAAAAAAATCTGTCTGTCGGTCTGTCTGTAACTTTTTTTGTGCGCACGTTTACTCTGGAACCGTTTAAGATATTGACTTGAAATTTGGTACACATATGTACTTTAACGAGATCTGGAACTAGATTATATTTTCATCTTGTTCCGCCAAAGGATTGGAGGGTAAATTGGGGTAAATTTGGGGTAAATAGCTAAATCAAGTAGGTATGAGTCCAGAAAATTGGCATTTAGTATATACAAGAGAAGCTAAGGTCTCAAAAAAATTTCTGGCATTAGCCAGCCCCATTACCACCCCCACTCCATTATTAAAGGGGATAAAAAAAAATTGTGATTTAGTGTGTGTACAAGAACCAGATACCTTAAAATATTTTTTTGCTACCACCCCTTTATTTAAGTTGATATTTTTGTTATTTACAGAATAATTATTTATTTAAATTTATTTTATTTATATTTTTTCCTTTTGATAAAAAACCTTTTGTTTGTTCATTATATTAATTATACGTATATAAAAATGTTTTTTGTTAAATTTAGATAATTTTGTACATGGAAAAAGACAATTGCCATTTTCGCCACCTTAATCATTCATTCTAAAAATTAGTTAAATATAGCAAGTGGGAAACTTTCAGAGCAAATCAGTGGAGGATCTTTAAATATTTGATTAATGATTACATGAGAGAACATATTGATATGTCCCGCGTTATTGAATTAAGAGATACTGCGAAAATGCTACTTTACAGGTGCAATATATGTATTTTCGTATGATTTCTTAATAGAAATATTAACGAGTTCGGCCATTTAACTTGAAGGAAAATTGTTAAAATTATGAAATGATCAAAAAATAAGGTTTTTCATTGTTGACAGTTCGTATATTTATCTGATCTCTAAATAACGTTTAATAAAAATTTTCATCTCATTGTGTTAGTGAACGAATTCTGAGCAACTTTCAAAATCTTAATGTGTTCGGCTGTATATTTGTTCGTCTGTCTGTATGTCCGTCTGTCCGTCCGTCCCACCGTCACGTTTTTTGTAAGCACGATAAGAAAGTTCGATTATATTAAAATGGACAGTAAATTAGTGTTAGCTTGAGGAAGAGCCCTATTGTTTTTGGACAAAAGTGATTAGAAAATAACATAGTTAAAATTTAAAAAAAACTTTGTTTTTATGTTCTGTAATAGAATGAAATAAAAATAAAAAACAAATAATTTCATAACAATAAGTATCAAAAAATTAGATAATATTATTTAGGTATTAAGCAAAAAAAATAATAAAAAAATAAATATCCAACGTAGAAATATAATTTTCAACTAAAGATATTATAATCCAGACATTAACACTTTCAGGAATGACAAATGGTGGTGTGGTGGTTAGACTTTTTGATTTGAAATCCTTTACATATGCGGCGTCGGCGTGGTGCAGCGCGTCAGCCACAACAATAAACAGCTTTGAAAAATAATTTTTTCGCCTCATCACAACGTTACACCTTAAAAGATCTCTATGTACGTTGTTGTGACATAACGCCACTAGCGAACTATACCAAAATTATCTCAGAAATTCTATTAGTTTAAATTTGGTGATAGCCCGCTTACAATAACAGCACTCAAATTAGAGAACATAATGCTCCATTTCGTATAAAACATAAACCACCATACCAAGAGTGCTCATCTTTTGTAGCCTTCCTGTAGCCACTCTTTCTCTTCGATCATACTATAATTACTATCTAACATAATTTTCAACCTTTATACTCTTTTGTGTTTCTTCGTTTCTTTAAATTTTTTTTATAGTAAATCTTAATTAAAAATTTTTAATATTTTAATTATATTTTTGATAAATTTTTATTATTTTTGGCCCTTTTGCTTTTTCAAATTTATTTCTTTATAACAAACAATTTCAATATATGATTATTTAACAAATTAAAACCATTTACAAAAACAAATTAAGCACTCTGACATTTTACCGAATTAGCTAAAATGGGATTTTTGGCTGATAAGAATAGAATAGAATAAATTTTATCATAAATTTTGTTACATGAAGAATATTGGCTCAACTCTGGGGGAAAGTGTCAAATCACATGCATCCGTAAAATTTCAGCTTCCTATGTCTTATGGTTTCCGAGATATTTTTTCCCAGACATCGGACAATATGTAAGTTTATTACGATGTCTGTCACAGTTGTGGTGCTATTATCAGCAAACATAATCACTGAACCACTTTTTATGTAAGTTGGCAGACCATTAAAATACAATGTAAATAGTAAGGGTCCTAACACTGATCCTTGAGGCACCCCTCGTAATACATTAAACTCTTCTGAGAAGGGCTTATCAATCATCAAAATTATTTTTCGGTTTACTAAGTATGAATGAATGCACTACAGAATATTGCTTCTTATACTGAGGCTAAAAGGCTTAGATGTAATATATTCCATATTCGAGATATCAAACGCCTTGGATAGATGGAGTTGTACATTACTACAAATTTGCCTTCATGTAGACTACTATAGATTTCACAGTAGAAGTTTTTCCCTAAAAACTTTCCCAAAACTTTAGACAGAGAGCTAACTAATGCTATAAGTCTATTATTATCTATTTCTAATGGATCGCCCGATTTTAATAATGGAACTACATGTGAAATTATAAAAGTATTTGGAAAATAATGTACAACAATTATTTGTTTCATAATTTGCTATTATATTGAGTTCATTAATTTATCTATTAGGCTCATTTAACATTTTTTTATTATTACATATTCTGAAAGAGCTTGGTGAGTATAGTAAGTATGCCAAAAATTAGAATTTACTGACGCCGCCTTCATGTATAAAAAAATTATTAAAGTCGGCGCGCTTAAAAACACTCGGGATAACCATGCAGTCGAGTTGTGACGTCAGATGGCTGAACCGCCCAGTGAACACGGCTGTGAATGCAAGTTAGTAGAGTAAAATCTGGAAGTAAAGTCGATTAGTTTTCGAGAAAAAAAAACCGGCGTAGAACTAAACCAAACTTAGTGGGATTCTTTAGTAAGATAATCATGTACACGAAATCATATTTTACATTTTTTGGTGGTCGAGAACTTTTTTATTTCGGAAAAACTCAAAAAAAATAGATTTTTAATGAAATATGTTTTTTAACGTCTCCACCGCTATATCCCTGAAAATATTTGTGCTATCAAGCTATTTTTTTTTTAGATTAAAGTAGACACAATAGCGCTTCGAACAACGTCCCACGTGAACCCGATTTATTTTTTTTTAAGTTGGAAAAATAATAGGGAACTCAAACTTGTTATTTTCGGTAGCGTAATTTTAGACAATCGGGAAAAAAATTTATTTATGAAAATTTGTATATACATGCTGCGTACAAATTGAAGCCAATAGTTGAAAAAAGTTTTTAGGATAAAAATTTTTCATGTCCCATTCATAGTATTGAGTCAGCGATTTTTTTAACTGGCCAAAGCCATAAGCCTGCCGACTGCAACGATCTGACGGTCCCGGTCGGGGTATATGTAGTAGTTTAACTTATATCAATAGATACAAAACCAGTAGTGATCAAAAGCATCTAGGGGATCAATATTATTGTTCAATATTTCATATATTGTACAGTAGTATTGATCATGTGTTGTTAATATTAAGAAATTGTACAATAAATATAAAATAGTCTCCTTTTAATAATAAAAAGACAGATAGGTAGATATAAATACCTAATCTATAAATATCAGTGTTACTAACTACCCACCTAATTAGTAAGTTTATTAGACATTTTTAAATGAATGAAAGTAAAAACGTACGCATAAAATGAGTTTTATTGTTGAAATAAATTTTCTATTTGGATAGATAAATATGTACCTAGTATGTAGTTTATGTAGGCCCTACATTAATAGCATTCTAATTCGTTCATATCTGCCTCGAAATCTTTAATAATGTTGTTACAGGAACGACATTTGCACTCGTTGCAACATTTTAGGCCTTCCTTAAAACAAGCACATTTTCGATTGTCACAATTTTTATCCGAACAATGAATACTTAATGATTTTCGAGAACCGTTACTTCTACGCGACTAATCTAACCAACCCTGCCCTGTATGCGAGGTGTATTAATTGCGTCCCAATGTCGCATTTAGCCCTGATTAAAAAAAATCGCTGTTGCTACACGGTACATTTTAGGAAAAAATATATTGTTTCAAAAACTTTTGTAATTATTAGGCTTTATTTTCTTCGCTGCATGTATGTAAATATTTTCGAAAATAAAAAAGTTTATCGATTGGTGAAGATTTCAATACACAAAATATATATTTTTAGTTTATCTGATTTTTAGAGAAATGAAACTGCGAATTGTGCCCAAACCGTTTATATTGGGAAAAGCGCTACAGTGTATGCTTTAATTTGACACAAAACAAATTTCGGTACCTTTAATAGTTTTAAAGATATGGCGGTGGAAACAAAAAAAAACAATTTTATTTAAAAATACATTTTTTTCACTTTTTATTGATTTAAAAAGTTCGAGACCACAAGAAAATGTCGTAAAATATGATTTCATATGCCCGGTGACATACTCAAAGGAACCTAACATGTTTGACCTGGTTCTACGCCAAAAAAAAAACGACACGATAGATTTACGAAATCGCTGCTCTAATATAGGTATCGGCGCACGCCAAGTGACGTCACTCTACTTATTGTTGGCCGACCGAGCGTGTTTCTATTCAAATGCGAATATCTCTGTGGCTATTGATTCAATTGAGCTGAAATTTTTTTCTGAGGCTATTGGTTTGTTATACTTTAAAATGAGGAAGAAAAAGTACGAAACTGCCATATCACTAAATGACCCTAGGGCAGGTATACGCAGATATGAGCTGCATAAAATTCAACTTTACGCATTGTAAGGTTGTTGAGGTAAAATCGGTTTCTTAAACATTTAAAATAGTCAGTGTTTTTACTGGAACCTATACGGGGTGTCCCATACGTCATGGATAAAACAAAGGGGAATGATAGATGAGTTAATTTCCAACCAAAATAACTACATAATATGTTGTTATCCAATTTTTGTCCGCAATCGCCTAGTACGTTTAGTAAGAAAGTGGTACAAAACAGTTTTCTTTGCTCTTTTTTTTTAAATAGGTTACTGAAGGTTATACCTTTCCGACAGAAGCATTTTTATAAAGTCTAATTAGCAACTGTCAATTATAATTAAAGATGTTACGATCATTGTTCGGTTCATCAGAAATTATTTGAATTTTAAAATGATCCTCGTAGAAAAAAAAATATTTCCCGTAATAATAAAAACTAGTGCAATTTATATAGATTTTAACAAGGTATAATTCATACACTTTTTATTAACAATTTTTTTTTATTTCCATTTTTTACAAGTAAGGTATACTTTTATAACAAACATAACCAATTTTATTATAATTGACAATTGCTAACTAGACTTCATAAAAGTGCCTCCATCAGTAGCCTATTTAAGAAACAAAAAGCAAAACAGTCTTTTGTACCACTTTCTTACTAAACTTACTTAGTGATTTCGGACAAAAATACAAAAAAGTTTATATAACTTTTGAACCATCAAAAATTGGATAACTACATGGGTATGTAGTTATTTTGGTTGCAAATGACCTCATCTATCATCCCCCTTCGTTTTAACCATGATATATGGGATATCCTATATAATTTTACTTCTAACAACTTACCCTGATTAAAGGAAAAAGTGGTGGTATCAAATTCCAACTAGACCTCGGGTCTGGATTAAAATATCCTATAGGTGAATACGATATGATACCTTTAAGTCTCTGCTGAGCTTCTTCGGGAAATGTGAGTGAGTAAATGTAACTTATTGTAGTTCCTGTAGCTAGGCCCATGTAAACAGCTGACTCTTTGGTCGTGTTGTAAACCAAACTTAGAATGCTGCGTAGATCGTAAACAGCCAATTCGTTGGTACTGCAAGAATACTTGATAATGTCAAACCTAATTCCTAATTTAATTTATAATAATTCATAACAAAAGTGCAGAATGATGTTTTATATAATTCACAATTAATTAGTTCAATAACATTCATATTTAGTAGCATAAACCGAGAATGGGCCCGTTCAGCATTTTTTTTTATTTTTGAAATCGAAAGTAGAACACTTTTTAAGACAATTTCCAAATTTTTAGGTTTTTATTAGGACGTTTAAGCCCTTAAATAAATTAGCAAAGTTGGACCGTGCGAAAACGGGGCGGAGCTTCGCGTGACGTCACTTTGCAGATACTGATCAGGCGACAGTCGAGATTTAATGTGACTTCACAGCTAACCTCAAAAATATATATTTCTTAAGATTTACAAGTATTACGTAGCTGTTATTAAAATTTCTGCCTGGTTCCTGTACTTTCAACCAAAATCTACTTCAATGTAATGTTTATGAAGTTTTAAATAGTTTGTCACAATAAAATTAGACACTTTTTGCAGGTTAGGAATCTAACCTATAATTAGCAGTCTATTTTTATCAATCAACAATATTGAAAAATTATTTGCGTGAATTTTTAAATATTTGCTTGGAGACAGTTTGGCTCCAAGCTAAAAATAAGTATACAAACATTAAACATGAGAATAAACCTAAAAAACATAACAATTGAGGTTATGTTAGTTTATGATGCACATGCCCTATAAGCGTGTAGCGCATGTTATTCTGTTTCACTATGGAAACGGCGTTTGATTATTGAATTATATCTCTTTTATCTTCCTGCTGGTTTAAAATGAGTAGTGTTTATGCAGAATGACGGCAAGAGTCGGCGAAGCGCTTTGTGCTGAAACTATCTTTAATATTGAATATCTAATGATTGGATATACTTATTGACCTGAAATTCTAACAGCTTATCTAGATGATCGAATCCTATTGATAAAAAAATGACGGAAAATTAATAATTATCGGTAACAAGCCCATTGATGATTTGACAAGGTTAGTTATATTTTGTATACAAAATCAACTGTAAATGTCATGCATCATCTATTCGGGGTATTTAAACGAGAAAATAAACAATGATGAGGAATCTCTACGCGGGCACCAGGGGTTGTGTCTAGATTAGCACCTGGACACCAGGGTATCTAGACACAGGCCGCTGCTAGTTGAAAGGGTCCCAACCACGCTGCGTCGTGGGTTAGTGTATTCCGGATTGAGATATTTGTGAGTTATTGTGTTGTTATTGTTATGTTGTTTAATAAATGTTGTTTTATTAGGGTTCAGTGGATTTAATTCACCGTTTTAGTCCAGGTATTATTAATTTACAGTTTGAGCACGTTTTAGACGTGACAATAATTTGCATCAATGCTGTCAACATACCGTTTTTGAAAATAAAATAGATTCTTTGTCGTTTGAAATATTGAAAATGTGGTTAATAAAGCCCCCCAAAGTCATGCATTGTTTATAAAAAATCCAAGAATTCCCTATTGAAAACTCTGATTCTTTTTAGAATTATCAATGCAACAGGAAAAGCGAAATTAGTGAAAACTGAAAACCGCCTTTCCTTCTGTGACTAGCCCAAGAGTAGGGATAAGAATTAAATGCAGCAGAAATGGTTTATTTATAGAGAGATAACAAATTAAGTAAAAACTATGTACACAATTTTGGCTTAAGAGCATTTTCACTATGCTTATTTGGCTATGAGCTTTTGGAACGAAACTTGATGATCCAACACAATCTTGGGGGAGAGTAATTACCACATTACCTCATTTTTCCCCACAAATTCACGCTTGCCATGTTGTTTATGTAACATATCGTTTTAATCTTTTAAAATTTCAACAAAAACAGTAATTTATGCAACACGTGTTTACACCTTTTTGTAAACACCCTATATCGTGGGTTCGGAAATTATAACAGCAGGGTAACACTAAATACTAATTTATTAACTTACTAATTACAACAACAATTAATTACTTGACTAATAATACACTAAGTATTATAATTCAATAATTCAGTCACTTGATTACTTCTGAACTTGCTATCTGAACTAAAACTGTTCTCACATGGCTTCTCCATTCCTTTATACAGGGTGTTATTTATGTATGTGGCCAAACTTCAAGGGGCGATTCATTGAGTGATTCTAAGACGAAAAGTTTATATAAACATATATGTCCGGTAATGCTTCGTTTTCAAGATACAGAGTGTCAAACTTTTTTTAAAAAAATCGTTTTTTCGTAAAAATCTTAATAACACTTTAGCCGATTTTGTTGAAATTTGGCAGTGTTATTTATGGTAGAAAGGGACTAATTTATCCTTAAGTAGATTAAAAATATTAAGTCTAGTGGCGCCCCGGGGGGGCACCTTCACTTATTTTTGACAAAAACAATGTGCGCCACTGACTTTCTAAAACTTTTATAATTTTTTTCGCATTAAGCAACTAAAAATACAACTTTTTTGTCTCTTGAATTTTTTTGGTATCCTGCTTCGTTTTCGAGAAAGAAAAAACACTTTATTGCATGTCCCTGGGACAAGATAATAGAACATTGAAACTACCAACTATCAAGAACTGAAGTATACCTGTTATTTTTTTCCATATCATTAGTCTATTCTAGTTTTATAAATTGTTATAAAAATTAATCTAAAAAAAAAAAAAAAAAATTTAAAAAAGTCAAACAAGAAAAGCGCTTTATTAAAACCGCACTTAAACAAATGGTACGCAATTTTTTTAATAAAAAAAAAACATTTAACAATAAGTAACAGGAAACAATAGTTGCTGAAAATGTCCTGTATCTTGAAAACGAAGCTTTACCGGACATATGTTTATATAAACTTTTCGTCTCAGAATCACTCAATGAATCGCCCCTTGAGGTTTGTCCACATACTTAAATAACACCCTGTATACTTCTAATTTGTTTTGGAATATTCTGCTATGTTCCAGTAGATGTCACTAGTTCTCTAGATGTTTCTAGATGCCTAGATTATGACGCCGCGCGCGCCATCTCTGGGACGATAGCCGAACTAATTTAGTTTTCTATTATGTATACAGGCAACTTAGAGGAAACTCCCATAGATGTCTACAGGTATAAAGCTACTTGCTTGTTTCTTTTCACCCTTTTTGCTTTTTTTCACTGTTACTATAATAGTAAATTATAGTAAAAGCAATACATTCCGGGAATGTGCTTTTACTATGAGGTACACATACTATTTTTTCTGAAATCGCAATCAATATTGTTATAAATATATAAAAATTAAAAAAATATACTGGGTGGTCCCTGGGAACGGGAAGTTTTGAAAACATCATAAAGATACAACAATGGCTAGGTAATTATATGCATTTTTTTATTTCTTAGAAATAATTCCTGGTAAATGTCTTCCCCTTATCTCTACGCACTCTTGAATACGATTGGTGAAATTTTATATTACACGATGCAACATGCCTAACGGAATATTGGCAATTTCTTCACGGATTTTTATTTTCAACTCCTGAATATTTCTTGGCTTGTCAACAAAAACCCTATGCTTCAAGTAGCCTCACAAGAAGTAATCGCATGCCGTAAGGTCTGGCGACCATGGGGGCCATTCAATGTTTCCACGCCTGGAGATAATGTGTAGGGATTGCATTACCGGTTAACCGGTTAACCGGTTAACCGGTAAACAGAACAAAAAACACATGACGATAATTACCGGTTATTTTAATTTTTTTACCGGTTATTTCGGTAAATTCTGAACTTACGATATATCGCGTATTCAACGTTTCTATTTATGTCAGTGACTAGTATTCACTAAATATAGAGTGACTGTACCAACACTGAGCACTTTTAGCAATAAATAAATAATATTATAAAAAGTAAAACCCAAACACCAAGTCCTAAGAAATACAAGTAAGAGAGACATTGACAATATCTTGCGACAGGAAATTGAATATTTCACAGCCTAGAATATCCGTGGAAAACATTTAGAAGAATATTATTACCAATTCTTATTAACTTTTCGACCTACCAATATCGATAGAGGAAGGGCATTTTCAGTTGTTGGTATTCTATGTACAAATATCAGACGACTAACAGATACAGCTTTGAAAAACTAGCCCTTTTAACGGGCTATTTTTAAAAAACATTGTATTTTTAGATTAGGTATTCAGTAAATGCCCTATTTGAGTTTATGTTTGTAATGTTTGTTATTTACAGAATAATTATTTATTTAAATTTATTTCATTGATATTTTTTCCTTTTGATAAAAAACCTTTTGTTTGTTCATTATAATAGTAATAATAATAATAATAATACATTTATTTTACTCAAAGTAAAAATGGTACAAATTGAACTGTAGAGCTCTTCTTCCATTTGCCCAAATACAAATAACTTAAATCTAAAATAATAATTATTTTATTTGTTAATATTCAGTAATGAATTGTAATAATCTAACAAATGTTATATTTTATAATAATAATAACAATAATAACAACAGCAGCACTCAGACATGCGAGCAGACAAGGGGAACGGGCAGACCCCGCGAAGCAAAGCAAAAAGGTTCGGAAAAAGAAAAAGAAATATACGCGCATCCACAACGCAGCATCAAGTCTGCTGCTTCTGATCGGCCAAAATGTAATTTTTGACAACTTTATTAAAAAAAAAATTTGATTTATATTGTTTATATTCATTTGGAAGTTCATTCCAAAGATGAGATGCAAAATACGTAAATGGTCTTTGAAGAATCGCAGTTTCATGCCGAGGCACCAAAAAATTTTGTATATATCTTGTATTATGCAAGTGATCTCGTGAAATTAACTTATTTCTTAAGTACTGAGGTTCGTCATTATAAATTATTCGCCAAATAAGTGCGAGCATGTGTAAACGTCTGCGGTTTTCCATGTTTAATATGCTAGGTTTATTTAGATGTGGTGATATATGTTGTCTATATGGGATACTGTAAATATAACGCATACATGAATTTTGAAGTTTTTGAATTTTCTTTTTTGCTGTCGCCGTTTCCATATACAACATCACCATAATCAATTAAAGATAATACGAGTGAATCACAAAATTTTGATTTACACTCTCTAGATATGTCTTTCGCAAAACTGTATAATTTTTTCAATCGACTGTAAGCGAATTTCAATTTGGAAAAAATATGTTTCTCAAAGCCTAATTATATTAATTATACGTGTATAAAAATATTTTTTATTAAATTTAGGTAATTTTGTACATGGAAAAAGACAATTGCAATTTTCGCCACCCTAATCATTCATTCTAAAAATTACCGGTAAATACCGGTTAACCGGTTATTTACATTTTTATTTACCGATTTACCGGTTATTAAAACTTCCGGTAAATTGCAATCCCTAATAATGTGACCAGGAAATAATCTCTGCAAGGCATTTATTAATTCCCTTGTGGTATGTGGAGTAGCTCCATCTTGCTGAACCCACCAATCTTGAATCCCTGGAAACATGTTTAATTGTGGCATCAAAAACTGGTTGATCATTTCAGTATAGCGTGCAGAATTGAATGTCACAGCATTTCCATCCTTGTTTTCAAAAAAAATAGGGACCGATAATTCTCATTGAAGAAATTGCACACCAAACTGTTACCTTCGGGCTATGTAACGGTTTTTGGTGAAGTTGTGGATTTTCGGAATTCCAATATCTGTAATTTTGTTTGTTGGTGTAGCCACATAAATGAAAATGAGCCTCATCAGAAAACCACAAGTTGTGATTAATTCCACGTTCTAAAATAATTTCAGAAAAATGTCTTGGGAAATCTGTTGGTTTTATTTCTTGAACTACTTGGATTTTATATGGATGAAGATTCAGATCCTTGTGTAAAATTCTATGCAAAGAAGATTTACCTAAGCGCAACGCCTGGGCTCGTTTTCTAACTGAACGTTTTGGACTGTGTTCAGCAGATGCTCTGACTAGTTCAATGTTTTCAGGGGTTCTAACACTTCTATTGGGTCCTTTAAGTTTGGATTTATTGCCTGTACCAGTTTCTTCAAATTTACAAATCCACGATATATAGCAATATAGCATGAGCGGAAGGAATTCTTCCGTGACAAGGAATCGCAAAGTGTAGTCGAAATTGGCGCTGCACAGCAACTACACTGTCGTTATTTTTATAATACGATTTTATTGCAAAAGCACGCTGCTCACCGGACCACTGTTCCATGATTACCAAGTGGCATATAATGACAGACAATATGTCAATTAAATCCATACATAGTTACAAAATAACAACATTTTCAAAACTTTCTATTCCCAGGGACCACCTGTTATATAAATATATATTTAAAAAACAGTCCGGGATAGTTACTTTCCCGGCTTAAGCCGGTAAGGCTCAGGCCAGGAATAGTAAGTATATTGTGTATTTAGGTGTGAAAGCTATACATTCCCGGACGACGATGCAAATTGTCAATTGTCAATTGTCAAGTATTGAAGTCCGGGAATGTGCTTTCACACCGAAGTACACATACTATTTTTTCTGAAATCACAATCAATATGATTATAAATTAAGGATTTTGTATTAATGCATAACATTTCTTCATTACAATCTAACGGCTTACTAATAAATGCAATTTTAATGTGAGTTAGTTTGTCTGCGTGTATTTATTTACTGTCTAAAATATACATAAAAAACCGTACGGAAATGTTACTTTCCCAGCGTAGGCCTAGAAATCGAAAATATAACTTTTTCTGAAATCGTTCGGCAATGTCTACATTTTCGGCGCGATTTCAGATCGAAAAATGCACAATTCCAGTATTTTAGTTCGTTGCTAAGAAAATATCAGAAAACAGACCGGAAAAGATCCATTGCCAAGCAACGATCAACAAAACCGTACGGGAATGTTACTTTCCCGGCCTAGGCAGTAAGCAGTTAGATTGTAATACAGAAATGTTATGCATTAATAGAAATTCCTTGTTGACCTCGGCTAGCGCCTCGGCCAACAATTTGCAACGTCGTCCGGGAATGTATTGTTTTCACACCTAAATACACAATATACTATTTATATACAAAAAACAGTACGGAAAAGTTAACTTCTCCGGCTTAGGACTTAGTAACTTTACCGGACTGTTTTCTCAAAGTTGCTTAGCAACGGACTAAAATACTAGAATGGCATATTTTGGGATCTGAAATTGCGAAAGTAGACATTCTTGATCGATTTCAGAGAACCACGTTTTTCGCACTAAAAATAGTAAAAAAAGTAGAGTTTTTTTAACAATCGTAGAAAAAATATATTAATTACCTGAAGTGCCAGTATGCGTTGTCATCAGTTGTTAAATTGACATGACCACGACTGTATTTGGTACCTCGGTTATTTACAATCCAGACATCGTATCCTAAACTTCCCATAATATATGCTGAAACATTCGTATAATTAACAAAACTTGTGTAAACAAAATGGAGAGACAAGACATAGTGCTAAGTTAATAAACAAACTATTAAGATAGATCCAGAGCAATTTTAAGAGATTAAAAAAACCGCTGTATAATCACTACTTCCACATGCATATTTCCTATTCAAGTCCGTTACAACGAAAGAATTTTAATAATGTAGTATTTGAAATCGTCTACTCCAAAGTCCATAAAACGATATATCACATGGTGGTTGAGGTGGTACTGGGGATGGTAAAGGTGATGGATAAAAAAAAAAAAGTTTGTTTCTCTTGGTTCTTGTATTAAATTTAAATTAAAATCGAATTAAATCCCAATTTAATTTTTTACTCCCTTGAACAATAGAGTGGGGGTGGCAATGGGGGTAGTAGAGCTATTGCCAAAACATTTTTTTAGACCTTGGCTTCTCTTACATAAATTAAATACCAATTTAATGGACTATTGCTATTTACCCCCATTTACTCCTTCAACGGAATAAGATCAAAGTATAATCTTCTTCCAGATCTCGTTAAAATACATACGTGTACTAAATTTTAAGTCAGTATCTTAAATGTTTCCAGAGTAATCGTAGAGTTACAGACAGACAGAATTTTTTTTCTCTCAAACTTAAAATCTCGTGACATCCTAAGTTTATTTAAACAATAAAAATTTTCAAATTTTTTTTTTTTGCGTTACTATACTTTCACTGAATGTGGAACTAAATGTGGAACTAAAAGAAAATAAAATATGAATAAATTCGAATTTTCGACGTTTCATATGATCAATTTATTTCGGAAATATGTAAAATATGACAGCTTTACGATCATCCAGGGCCGGATTAGGGATTGGCGCGCCCCTAGGTTAATCATGTATTTGCGCCCCCTTAAAAAATTGATGAGCAGGGGGGGGGGGGGGGGAAATCTGAAAAAAACATCTTTTGTCCAGATTCAAATCAAAATCGAGGTGAAGGCGGGGGAGGGGGGGGGATGAAAGCTGAGAGCGCAAAGAGCTCGCGATGCCCCTCATGCCCTAGCACGCGCCCCTTCACGCATTGTGGCCCCTAGGCTATAGCCGTTAGCCTTATGGATAATCCGGCTCTGCGACCATCATCATATTGCAATTATTATTTGTGAATGTTATTGAATTTTACATCGAATTCAGAATATTCTATAAAAATATAATTATTTTGAGAATGACGCGAAAGGAAAAATCTGAACAACTTTTCAGAAACGGTAGTACTTGCACACTTTGAAGAGAATGTATTGAGGTAATCTACTCTTGGGGTACATTATTTTATGTTAAAAGTTAATGCTGAAGACCGTCATCGATATTCAGCCCTGTGATGGAACGTTTACGTTATTTAACATACACTGTTATGTTGAGCGCTGACCAAAAAATATATGAGAGTGAGAGAGACAGATGACCGTAACATTGGCGTTATGACTAACGTAAACGTTCCATCATAGGGCTGATTAGCAAATATCACAAATTAACAACTTTATTGAAGCACAGCATGAGCAGTACTAACTAGAATTGAAATCAATAAGTATCTCCGTGATGCTAAAGATGAGAAATGTCAAAGTAACTTATTTTATGTAAATTTTTTGAATTGTGCTAATTTTCGATGAAAGTTAGCACACACGTGGCTGGAATATTAACTAATATGATCTCTCAATGGCTCAGAATTTACTGTCAATTAACTGCACCAATTGAAAATAAAAATAACACTTTTTAATAAAAATAATATTTTACCGTTTGGCATATAAATTATTTTAAAATATCCGAAGAAGAGAAAGGCAAAAATCTATTTAGTTAATTGATTAAACTTAACAGATCTAAAAAACATACCTAGTGACGTATTTCCTCGAATGGCATATATCAAACTGTTCATATGGAACCCAGGTCCAAGCAATATGGGGGTATTTTGAGTTATGTTGGAGTAACCTCGAGCTACCAGTAGTATGTATCCATCTTCCGTTGTGACATAGTGTTCTTCCGCTGTGAAACCCCAACTCTGAATAATTTGTGTCTTAAATAAAAAAAATAGTTGATTACATTTATATGAGAATAAAAGTGCTATTCCAGACAAGACTGGGTTCTGTCTCCAATCAATCGTCCGACTCTCGGACGGATAAGTACCGTGTGACAAAGTCTGTGGTAAAATAGTGTAAAATAGTATTTTTAAATTGTTGAATAATAAGTGATTAGTATAGTGTTATGCTCCAAAATCAAAATGCCCCCAGAAACAAGGGCAACGCAAACGGAGGCTGTAGTAAATTTTATAAAAAGTCCAGACTTTGCTAAAATAATTAAGCAAATTGTGCAAAGTGAAACAGATGAGTTGAAACGAGAAATAGCTGAGCTCAAGAATGAAGTAGTGATGTTAAGAGAGAGTAATATAGAAATGGTGCACTTGTTAACAAATAATGCTAAATCACCTCCAATAAATAATAATAGAGACTTGAATAATAAACCTACATTTAAAACTATAACTAATAAGAAACAGGAGATAGATATCGGCAAAAAAACGACTGAACGTAAAAAAACAAATGAAATGATAAATAATGAAATGGAAAAAAATGAAATAATACAAACACAAGATAAGGGCTCACAGAACCTGTCTAATAAAGGTGTCCATACACTAGAAGAAAATTGGGAATATCCGAAAAGAAGAAGGAGAAAATTTGTGCGTACAATCTACGGAAAAGCTGCAGATGAGTCAACTTTTAAAGGAGTAACTAAATATATAGATTACCACATCTATAGATTACCCCCTGATTTTGCTGAAAAAGACGTTTTACAACACTTATCGTCTAAAAACATCGTGGATGTTACCTGTGAAAAAATGAACTCGAGATATCCGAATCAATATTCTTCCTTTAAAGTATCGGTATCTGTCAAAAATGATCGAGAGTTTAGAAACCCTAAAATATGGCCAGAGTTTGTGGTTATCAATCGTTTTTTACCCAAACTCCTAGAGAAAATCAAAAGAAGCTAGAAAAGGAAGGAGAAAATAAACTTACAGGGAAGAGACAATCAGATGACCTCATAATTATTAATCAAAACCTACAATCAATAGGAAATTGTGTAGAAAGGTTAACAAATTTTTTAAATGTCAATAAGGCCAGTATTATAACAGTGTCCGAACACTGGAAATCTAGTGAACAGTTAGGTGCATTTAAGTTAAAAGGCTACAAATTAGTGTCAAAATTCTGCAGAGACCCGGGATGTCACGGAGGCGTTGCGGTATATTGTGAGGAACGAATACATGCGAAAGCAAGAGCGGATATCAATGTGTTAAGTGAGTCTTCCACATTTGAATGTGCCGCCATTGAAATGATTCGAGGAAACTTTAAGTGTGTGGTAGTGGCCATCTACACAACACCCGATCAATGCCAAATAAAGGTAGACATATTTTTCAGAAAGCTGCATGAACTCTTAGAATTGTTATTAAAAGAAAATGAAAAATTTATCATAGCGGGTGATTTTAATATAGATATAAAAAACATGAATAATAAAAACACAAATACTTTTTTATCTCTTCTAGAATCATATAATGTAGAAGCTACGATACAGGATTATACTAGAATAACTGATAGGTCTAAAACGTGTATTGATAATATTTTAACTAATATTCACAATTATGAGTATGAAGCTAATGTAATGACTTCACATATATCAGATCATATGGCAACAAAACTTGTATTAAAAATTCAAGATAAACCGAATTTTGATTTTAAACATGTACGGTGTTTTAATGATACAAACACCACTTTTTTTATAAACTCGTTAAATATGGAAAACTGGTCATATATCGCTGACATTGAAGAAAAAGATGTAAATTACCAGTGGGATAGTTTTATGTCTACTTTCAGTAATGTATTTTATAATTCTTTTCCATTAAAAAAAGTACAGAATCACAAAAATGATGTAGATATTTATATAGACAATGCTGAAATAGTAAATTGTAGAAAGCAGTTAAGCACTTTATCTGTTGTGGTACGTTATAATAATCAATACAAGGACCTATACAACAAAGAAAAACTCAAATTAGAGTCATTGTTAACAAAAGCAAAAAAGCAATACTTTGATAATAAAATAGCAAATTCAGATAATATATCAAAGGCTACCTGGAGTGTCGTAGGAAATGTGTCTGGAAATTTAAAAAAACAAAATAATCCAACTGTAAATTTTAATGCAAATGCACAGGATATGTCCAATAAATTTAATAATTTTTTTATTGATGCAGCAGTTGAATTAACTAAAAATTTACCTAAAATTCCTTTTAATAATAAGATTATAATGAATCAAAATAACTTTACTTTCAAAAAAATTTCTGAATCTGAAATAATAGATATTGTGAAATCATTAAAAAATAAAAACAGCTCGGGACAAGATGAAATATCTACATCATTAATTAAAAAATGTGTAAATTATATAGTCACACCACTTACTTATATCATCAACAATTCCCTCAAATATGGAATTTTTCCAGATTCACTAAAATTGGCTGTGGTGATACCAATACATAAAAAAGGAGATGAAAATGAAATAGAAAATTTCAGACCAATAAGTTTGTTGCCGGCTTTTTCTAAAATTTTTGAAAAAGTAGTATGTATTCAAATAACAAATTTTTTTAATGAACACAATCTTTTTAATCAAAATCAACATGGTTTTAAAAAAGGGAAAAGTATTGATACTGCAGTTTTTGATTATGTAAATCGAATTTTAACCACTCTTGAAGAAAATGAAATACCTTTAGGTATATTTTTGGATCTGTCAAAAGCTTATGACAGTATTAATCATGAAATTCTGTTACAAAAACTTGAAAGATATGGACTTAGATCGACAGCATTAAGTTGGTTAAAGTCATACTTAGAAAATCGAAAACAACTAGTAAAATTAAATTTACAGGGCAAAGAGATCAAATCAACAGTGAAAAATACTAAGTTGGGAATTCCCCAAGGAAGTATAATAGGGCCGTTACTGTTTAACATATACATTAATGATTTGTGCAATCTATTAGATAATAGCAGGCACCTTATGATAAATTATGCAGACGACACCACCTTACTGATAAGAGCTAATGATTTTCCACAATTAATATTTGAAGCCAGTTTTGTCCTTGACTCGATTGAAAATTGGCTCTTAGAAAATAATTTAATTCTCAATAAAGAGAAGACCAATTTCATAATTTTTAAAACTAATAGGTCAGCAAGAGCTTTTCCATTAAATACCATAGTCAACAATGATAATGTAAATTTTGCATCAGCAACAAAATTTCTAGGTATAACTACAGACACCACTTTATGTTGGACACAACATATATCAGAATTGGTGAAAAAAATAAACAGTGTCACCTACAGTATGAGGGTGGTTAAAAGATATGTTACATATAAAACACTGCGAAAGATATATTATGCGTGCTTTGTATCACGATTAAGATTTGGTATAATATTTTGGGGCGGTGCAGCTGCTGCGGAAATAAATAAATTATTAATAGTACAAAAACAAGCTGTACGCTGTATGCATGACATCCCTTTAAGGGAGTCTTGCAGAGGTTCCTTCAAGAAAAATAGATTACTAACTGTTGCTGCAATATACATCTTTGAATGTTTAATGTTTAATTTTAAATATAAAAATAAATATGAACAACATGAGGTAACTCACAGCTATAACACAAGACATAATAATTATAATTTCCCTATTCACAAGTTAAGCATGATAGAAAATGGTCCTTGTTACGCTAGTATGAGATATTTCAATAGCCTACCAAACAGAATAAAAAACATAAAAAATGTAAAAAAATTTAAGAGAGAACTTTTTAACTTGTTACTAGAAATTGAACCGTATAGTATAAAAGAATTTTTTGAGTATAAGAGAGCACGTTTATAATAATTTGTTTTTGTTGTTTTGTTAGACCCTGTTTCAACCCATTGTTACTTGATTTTATCTATGTAATATGGCTGTTTGAAATAAAGTTTTATTATTACTATAATAGTGAACACGTGTACCACGTGTGCCGGAGGACTAACAGGGAGAGGAACAAAGAGTTCTGATTTTAGATATGCAGATGATTCCACCTTAGTTGCCGCAAGCCAGAATAAGCTCATTCGCCTGCTAGTCAGACTTCAGACACTAAGCTGTGATTATGGTTTAAATGTAAATACAACAAAAGGAAAATTATGACTGTAGACTGAGCCCCAGATCCGTTGCGGATAGGTGACTGCAATGTAGTAAACGAGATGGTATGCTTTGGAGCCTTCGTGGACAATATTGGCAAGTATGAATATGAGATTTGACGAAGAATAAATAAGGCAAGGTTGGCAATTTGTACAACGGGGTTATTTTCTGAAAGGAAATTATATTTATAAAAGTCCTCAAAAAGAAACAAAAAGTAAAGCCCGGTTTTTCTATGTATATAAAAAAAACATATTTGTAAAGCAAAATTCGGGAATAAAACAATGGATCATCAGGTAAAACTCGCTTAAAGTTCAGGAGGACGCAAATGTACAAAGAACGCACTGCACTGGCGATCAAAATTTTGAAAAGCCAGCCAACGAAAACTATGAACTCAATTCTCACTTGATTATGAGAATCATTGATGACCAAATGGAAGATAATAATTTTGTTAATGTATTTACAAAATCTGCTGGGCCTTACGATATACATTATAAAGATGACTGCAGCACACAGTAATAGATTGGTAGCAGTCTTATGGACAATAGGCACAATTATACTACTTTGGGTATACTTACATTGGAAAGTCTTTTTACATTTTAACCACTCGTAAAGCAAACATAATACTTTATCAGATTTTTATTTAGTATATACGTATTTACGAGACAAAGGAAATTGTTAATATATTGTTTGAACTGTTGGATAAAATTCACCATTGTTCTTTTAACACAACACATAGGTACTTGACTTTCTTAACTCAGATTCTGATCCAAAGTCATAATTTTGACGACTTTGCAAGACCGAAGGCTGCTGGGAAGTGTCTATATTTCACTTCATTACGGTTTTATACGCGCGCCTAGCGCCTTATTTTCTGGGGTAATCAGACACAGTCAGTCATATTCGCACTTGCTGTTTCCATGCGGCCGTTTTTGCAGCGTATTTTATGGAATTTCTGGAAGGCTTACTCGTTATTTACCGGAGAATCAAACAACAATAGGTCCGACAGGGCCGGAAATAAATCTTTTTAATAAAAATAGCAAATTAAGTAATTTTTGTGAATGAAGATATAAAATAATGTAATTGAACGGATTTTAATAGAAATTTACGAATACTAAGTTGACAGTTTCACTTGACACTTGAGCCTACATTGAATGTGACAGAAATATCATGAAACGCATAAATATCAGACTTGCTAACGCCTTAATTTTCTCTCTCTTTCTTTATGCCTCTGAAACATGGACCGTTAGGGAAGCTAGCAGACAACATATTGATGCTTTCGAGATGTAGACATTTGCTACAAATTTCCTAGATAGACCATCGCACTAATAGTTCGATTCTCCAAGAAATACGTTCCCAAAAGCAGCTCTCCATCATCATATGCTCCCGAATTCTCTCATTTTTTGGCTACATCAACCGAAGAGATGTCAATATCGAATGGTTGATAATTCAAGGAAAACCATGTGGCAAAGTGATGAGGACGCTAAAACATGTGCTGATGCCTTAAAAACATCGTTGTAACTCCAAGTCTGCTAATGATTTTATTTTTTTTCAAAATACTAAAGCAATATTTGGGTCCCTAACAGCATTCATAAAGTAAGTAAGTAAGTCCATATGAATATAGTACCAATACTAAATATAATGCATTTAGATAATCTGGAATGAGAAGGTGGTAGGCAATTGCAAATGCATTTGCCAATCGCTTTAACAGTGTATCTAGTGTTGATTTAGATGGAGATGGCCCATATATCCGAGTCAATGAACCGGAAAAACTTCTAAACCCTCAAAAACAGATCCGATTTTGATGATTAAAAAAAAATGGTTGTTAGGTATATCCAATTATTCAAAACCAGAAACATGACTGATGGGGCAGATAATATTTTGAACACCAAACAGTCCCTTGAAAACCAGAAAAAGGCAAAAATCCCAAAAGTTCTGCGACTGGATCGCAAGACTTGTACCCCCCCCCCCCCCCTCGTTCTCGAGGGCGGGGGACACGATGGTGACAATATTTTCCGACCTACCCTCCATCCACTACCTAAAATGGACATTTTTTACCGCAACATTTTATTAACTAAAGTTGTGCACAGAATTGTCCAAATCCAAAATTTAATCGAAATTAAAAAATACTGAAATTTTGTTTAAGATATTGTTCAAGTCCGAAAATATCATTTAAATGGGTTTTTCTGCTTAAACAATTTATGACAATTTTGTTTGAAATTAAACTCAAGCTGTCAGATAGTTGTCAAGTAATTAGTAGTCTTTTTTATATATTTTAAATTTATCAATTTTTTAAATTTTTCGAATTTCTTATTTTGATGAAATATTGGGATTAAGGTTTTGGACAATTCTGAACAACTTTCATTAATAAAATTTTCCAATACAAAATGCCTAGCATCGGAAAATCGGAAATGGGGGTGGTTTGTATGTAGGTTGGAAAATATTGTCACCATCGTGTTCCCCGCCCTCGGAAACGGGGGGGCGGGGGGGATACATGTCTTGCGGCCCAGTCGTAGAACTTTTGAGGTAAAAGCTTTACCTTAGGGGATTATTTAAAATTTTTTGAAAAAGATATTTATACATATATTTAATTTAGTTTTCGAATAAAAACTATGCCTGGAGGATTTTTGGGGTACTGATTACTAATCCATTGCCAAAAAAAATATTTGTCAAAATGGTGTCTAAAATATGGAGAATAGAATTTTTTTCTAAAGCAAGTGTTTTAAAAGGAAAAAAAAAATTAGCATCTAGGTGATATAATTTTTGAAAAAAAAATTGCTGAACAATTACAATAACAAAATGGCGACATTCTGTAAAAAAAATGTGAAAACACACTTTGCTTCGGCCAGAACTTTATTTTTATGATACAGAAACAAACAAAAAATCATTTAAAAAACGGATTAATTACACAGGCCCACAAAAAAAAAAAAGTTGTCTGCGCCGGAGTACTGACCATACCTATCCCTTGTATTTTGTGCCGCTGAACACGAATCTGACCTTAGTTTTTCCCCTATACGTCAGGTTTTCTTTAACAGCAAATAAATATATAAATATCACGATTCAACACGACTTTTTTTGCTGTTAAAAAAAAACCGGACGTGTAGGGGAAAAACTAAGGTCAGATTCGTGTTCAGCGGCTCAAAATACAAGGGATAGGTGTGGTCAGTACCTCCGCGCAGACCACTTTTTTTGGTTGCCACTGTGCCACACTAAGTGTGGCGCAATCCCACAAAAAAAAGTCATCTGCGCGGGGGTACTGACCACATCTATCCCTTGTATTTTAAGCCGCTGAACACGAATTTGTTCTTAGTTTTTCACCAGCACGTCAGGTTTTTCTTTTAATAGCAAATAAATATATAAATATTAGACTTTTTTGCTTTAAAAAAAAAACCTGACGTATAGGGGAAAAACTAAGGTCTGATTCGTGTTCAGCGGGTCAAAATACAAGGGATAGGTATGGTCAATACCGCGGCGCAGACAACTTTTTTTTTTGTGGGCCTGTGTTATGTTTCCTAGAAATTTTGATGGGGAAGTTTTATAAACTCTAAGATATTCAACATTTAAACTAAATACTCCAGCCTATAATCTTTCCAATACCATCTAGCCCGTCGGGCAGAGCGCGAAAAGCCTTCTCTTTCTTGACCCACCCAATACTGAAGTATAACCAGATAGGACCTTCACTACTTATTAAAGCATGTTATTTTACATAGGAAATCAAAATTGACGACACTCTCCATTGGTCGAGACCGAAGGTATAAGAAAAAAACTAAAAAAAAAGAAATTTAGAAATTTAATTTTCAATCAAATATAACTTTAAAACTAAAGCAGATAAAAATAAAATTGTTGATTGGTTTTGACAAGTAAACTTTGCTTTTTAATTTGAAGTATAATTTATTGCATTAATAAAAAAATGAACATAAAAAAACTGGCAAAATTCAAAAGGATACACAAATCAGCAGCATTTTTCTAATCCTTAACTCGTCATAACTCGCTTATATAATGAGCTATTCAATTTTTTCTTTCACCAAAAACTGCCAAATTTAATAGGCTTCATTTTGTCTCGATTAATGCTAGATCTAATTTTTTAACTAAAAGCGCTACAGCCCTTTAAACACAACGAAGCACACTACGGCGACGACGACGGGAGGCTTCCTCTCTCGCCCCCGCTACTCTCTCGGCCCATCAAGAAACGTATCGGCTGCTCTCCTCATTATTTTCTGGATAAGTATTAATAAGTGTATATATTATTTTATTTACATTTAGGCTATTACGGTTTATGTATAGGGTAGATTCATTTTTATCAGTGGAGAAAAACTACATGTTTGTTTTGCGAAACTGCTGAAAACAGCGAAAAAAATCTAATAATAAAAAATCAACTGTTACTGGCATCAAGTCTATTATAAATTGTGCAAATGAAAGAAAATATGCTATTTCATTAAAAACATTTTTTTCTTTATTTTTATTTGCACACCCTTCGATACCGATTTCATTATTCTTGTAGGACAACTAGTTGTAATAATAATAATATTAACAGAGGCAATATGTATTATCTGTGATATTTGTAACGCGATAAAAAATGCAAGTGAGCCTTCATGTAGTTATTTATAATAAAGAAGAAAAAAATTAGTTTAAAATAAAATGTCATTGTCTGATTTGTGGAAAATCTAGAAAAATTAAGAACAAATTAAGAACATTTTTAAGTAGCAATTTGTACAGGAACGGGTGCGGAAACTAGAAAGCTGCAGTGTCGCATTTGATATAGAAATACAAGGCAGGTTACACATTTAGTTAGATTTATTTGGGCTGATGGAAATTATTATAAAATTTGTTATGCAAAATATATTAGCAAAAAAAATTAAATGTATACAGACTAAACAACTGAAAGAAAAAATGAATTTAAAGTAGTGTTAAACATCTTATTTAGGGAGGTTTATCTTGCTGTTTTGCAAAAAAATAATTCCTAACTTTAACATTTCTAAGAACACGCCTTAATGATATATTTGAAGAAATGACGGTAGAAAAATTAGATTATTATAGCAGCGGAAATATAAGAAAGAGATTAGAAAAACATCTAAGCAAACAAAGTGTTTTGAGAACACAAAGAAAATACAACAACAGTTCATTCAAGTGATAATAAAGCTAAAAGGATTTTTGTTGTCAGTCACAGCTGAATCAGGCGAAGAAAACTTGGTTCATGAGAATGAATTGACAATTCTTGATAAAACTGCCGATATCTTAAGTGAAGCTGCAGTTGGATATTTTAAACCTATAACAAGTAAAATTGAAAATTTTTAAAAACCCCCGATCAATGTGCAATGTATCTAATCGTACCAGTTTCATATGATCGAATCAAAATGAGGCTTAAATCATGTTCGGCTACCATAATTGTCTGCACATTTTCAATTTTACTTCAATCGGACAATTTCTAGAGAAGTTCAACATGGCGAATTCAAGATGGCGACCAAACATCAAAATCTAATATGACCTATAACCATCTCGACAAAATACTCTTTCAAATAAAAAAAACTACATCAAAATCGGATCACCCGTTGAAGAGATATGAAGCCACAGACAGACAGACAAACAAATATACAAACATATACGTCAAACTTATAACACCCCTCTTTTGAGGTTGGGGTTAAAAAAACGCGACTACTAATCTCAATGAACATAAATGTAAATAAGAAGTTTCAGATTTGTTATAAACATTTATGTCGTGGATACTAAATATGTCAGGACAGACAAATTTGATTTAAACGTTATTCCTATAGTAATGCAATTTATATTAATAATTGGTATGAAAAAAAACAATCAGCTTAGGCCATTTTTTTAATCCTATACATATGTGTATTGTGTCGTCAGAAGAAAAAAAAACTTAATGATATGTTTTATTCTTTTGGCTATGGTTGTTCCTACGATGAAATACGGACATTTTTAACGTCTTTAGCTTGTCACGTATTAGTAAAAACTAGTGACGACATTTTTATACCACCTGGAGTTCCTCCAGTAAGTTCTGAAGTAAACAATTACATTCATAGCATCGATAATTTTGAACAAAACGAAGACATGCTAAATGGAAAAAATCCCACTTGGAATAGTATTATTTAAAAAACAGGACAGCCTATTTACACAAGCATATTTAGATCGTCTATCCAATTTTAACCGATTTTAACCCTTCCAGTTTACATGAAAACAAAAATATAGTTATGCACAAAAATCCAACTAATCGTTCAGAGCCTCTACGAGTTAGTGAAAGCATGGCAAATAATTGTTTTGATTATTTGGTTACCTCTGACATTTAATGGAAAATATTAAAATATACGAGGCAAAGTAAAAATTTTACTAGCTGGCATAAGTTTAACAATGATGTATCTGAAAATCAGTTAATCTCTGTCTGATACCTATTATTTTCCATTTATTAACGCACCACCCGCGTTGTACGACACCATATATAATGGATTATTACAACTAATATCATATTATTCAATTTGATTTTTTAATTTTATCATCTTACAATAAAGGAAAATTATTCTAAAGCTTTTGTTACGGGCACTGATGGAAGCATTGCGCGATTTATGGCGAACGCGGGATGTACCGGGAACGAGAGGGGAAGCCTCACGACTCCGCCGCCGTAGTGCGCTTCGTTGCGTTTAAAAGGCTGCACCGCTTTTATTTACAGAGCTAGACCCAGCATTAATTGAGACAAAATGAAGTCTATGAAATTTGGCAGTTTTTGGTGAAAAAAACATTCGAATAGCTCAATACATAAGCGAGTAAGAACGAGTTAGAGCTTTCAAAAAAATTGACAATTTGTGTACCATCTAAATTAACGTAAATTTTCTAATGTTAAAGTTATTATTTTTGTAATAAATTATACATCAAATTAAAGAGAATCGTTTGTACTATAAAACTAAAAAAACTATATAATTTTATCTTTTTTCGTTTAAAAGTTATTCGTGGTTGAATTTAAATTTTATTATTTTCATTTTTTTTTGTATTTTTCTTGTAACTTCAGTCTCGACCAATGGAGAGTGTCGTCAAACGTGATTTCCTATGTAAAGAAACCTGCTGAATAAAATGAAAGAGGTTTTATTTGGTTATACCTCGGTATTGGGTTAGTGAACGCTAGAGCCAGCCATCCGACGTACTAATCTATAAACTTAAAAATCTTCAAACTATATTAATCCTACGTAAATATTAAAGTAAAACAAATTCATTCTGAGTTTGTAAGCTTTATTTTTGAAATCTATAATTTTTTTGCTTAAATTAATATTTATTAAAAGAATTTTTTTTTACGTTTTTTCGAAAATCCTTATAGTTTAAAATCTAATTTTTGTGTTGTTAACGGACGAAATCACTTTGAGGCCACTGTGCCTTGTTATTGAACATTTCAGCATAATTAAGACACAATCAGCTGTAAATGTACCGATATGTGAACTTAGAACAAACAAAATCCTAATATCTAAACCTAATAATCTCTTCTTACTATATATCAGACATTTTAACCAAAAACGTTTAGAACATGCATACACACTGATAAAAATAATGTTTTGAATCAAGAATCCATTGTTTCAGGTATACACAAAAAAATTAAATTCTTCACATAAAACAAATACTTTTGTGGCAAGAAATAAAAAGCTTGTAGTAAACAAATTATTCTTGAAACGAGTGTTTATTTCATATGAAGAATTTATTTATTTGCGTATATGTATATGAAACAATGGATTCTTGATTCAAAAAACAATTTTACTTCCAAGTAAGTATAGTGTATAGTATATATTGTTCAAATAGGCTTGAAAAGTCATGAAACGTCGAGATTTTAAGTTTGAACAAAAATATTTGTCTGCTTGTCTGTGGGTCTGTCTGTAATTTTTTTGTGCGCACGATTACTCTGGAACCATTTAAGATATTGACTTGAAATTTGTATTTTAACGAGATCTGGAACTACCAGATCATATTTTGATCTTATTCCATTGAAGGGGGTAAATTGAGGTAAATGTAGGTAAATAGGTAAATCAAGCTAGTAAGGGTCCATAAAATTGGTAATTAGTATATATAAGAAAAGCTAAGGTCTCAAAATTTTTTTTCTCATGATCTGCATATGCATTACCACTACCACCTATTATTGAAGGGGGTGAAAATAATATAATTGTGATTTAGTTTGGTACAAGAACCAAAGGCCTCAAAAATTTTTCTTTATTTCATCCACCTCCACTACCACTTTCTATCCCTACCATGGGCGCAGCCAGGGGGGAGCCATGCCCCCCCCCCCCAAGCCGTCTTCCATGAGCCAAAAAATAAAGAAGCAGTACAAAGCAGTATCTAAATTATCCCTTGAAATAAATATTTTGTAATTAATGCCAATATTATCTAATAGAGGAATCTACATACACATCCGTTTTCAACCATTTTCTGAAAAATTTTCCTCATCCTCTGGGGAGGCCGGTTCTATTGCCCCCCCCCCCCCGATGAATTTTCTGGCTGCGCTACTGATCCCTACCCCCACTCCCACTACCACTAAAATGTGAAAACTTGGAAGACCCCGTTTTTATAAACGCTATCACCACCATTATGAAAGGGCGTGATAGTGAGAATGGCTGATGTCAAACAAATTTTGAGGCATTTAGTTTTTGTATACACACTAAATCACGATTTCATTTTTTTACCTCATTTAATAATGGGGCGAAGATGGTAATGAGAATGACAGCGGGGCCGAACAAATTTTGAAACTTTGGCTTCTCGTACACACACTATATCCCAATTTTAAAGACTCTTACTTGCTTGCTTTACCTATTTACTTCGCAACCCTTCAACGAAATAAAATCAAAATATGATCTAGTTCCAGATCTCGTTATAATAGAAAAGTGGATCAAATATCAAGTCAATATCATAAATCGTTCCAGAGTAATGGTGCGCCAAAAAAACGTTATAGACAGATAGACAGACATTTTTTTGCTCAAACTTAAAATCTCCGCGTCATGACATTCGAAAATTATATCAATTTTATTTTACCGTTACTCTACTACGTGGATGTGGAAGTAAAAACTAGCTATCTTAAAATGAAGTAATGAATGAAGGATTTTTTTTAACCACGAAAAACAGGGGAAAACAGGCCAGAATGGGGTTTAGAATATAAATTAAAAGTTTTAAATAGGTAGACCATATTATATTCGATGTATTTTTGGCCGCTGAACACGATCCCGATGTCAGTTTTACTCCATCAGGTCAGGATTTTTTTTAACCACGAAAAACAGGGGAAAACAGGCCAGAATGTGGTTTAGAATATAAATTAAAGATTTTAAATAAGTAGACCATGTATTCGAAGTATTTTTGACCGCTGAACATGATCCCGATGTCAGTTTTACTCCATCACGTCAGGATTTTTTTTCCACGAAAAACAGGGGAAAACAGGCCAGAATGGGGTTTAAAATATAAATTAAAAATTTTAAATAAGTAGACCATGTATTTGATGTATTTTTGGCCGGTGAACAAGATACCGGTGTCAGTTTCAACCAATCAGGTCATGACTTCTTATTTATCCTGATTTATTCCTTTCTATGGTACCGTACCTTTTTGTCTTCAAATAATTGCGTAATGGTTTCCTTTTTCGTTTTATTTCTTTCGTTTTCACATCTCTTTTCAATGCCCAACAGCAGTTTGCCATCATATTAACTCCCATCGAACTTAATATCTATGCTCCATTTCCTTTATGTCTTGGTGAAAACGTTCACTATAATCACCTAAATTTTCTGGAAACACTCGTATATATGAGAATGCAGGATATGCAGTTTTAAATTCATTAGACAACCTAATTTTCTGAATTTTCCTGCCATGTTGGATACTATTTCTTAGTAGTCTTCGTTCTTATGGTTTTCTAAAAAATCAACAACTTCTTTAAAGCTCTGCCAGCTCCCTTTTCCCGTATCTGACATTGTAGTGATGCATTTTTTTATCTCTTACATCGAATACATAGTCTACTTATTTAATATCTTTAATTTATATTTTAAACCCCATTCTGGCCTGTTTTTCCCTGTTTTCCGTAGTTAAAAAAAATCCTGACCTGATGGAGCAACACTGACATCGGGATCGTGTTCAGCGGACAAAAATACATCGAATACATGGTCTACTCATTTAAAATTTTTTATTTATATTTTAGACCCCATTCGGGCCTGTTTTCCCCTGTTTTTCGTGATTTAAAATTTTTAATTTATATTTTAAACCCCATTCTGGCCTGTTTCTGGTGGTAAAAAAAAATCCTGACCTGATAGAGCAAAACTGATATCGGAATCATGTTCAGCGGTCAAAAATACATGGGAGTATATATGTGAAAATTTACACTTTTTTTATTTTGTGTGCCTGTGATTAGCATGGACAAACTCAAAGGAGGATTGTTGGCTAATTTTGGCCTAAGCTGGGCAGGCGGGGTAAAAATGAGACATAAGATCAAGGTAGCGGGGTAAATAAAAGACAAGGTGATATCCAACCCAGATTGAAATAAATGAAACTTAATTTTTTATTCAAGTTTGTTTTGTACATTCAGAACTGTTTTATGTTATCCAGTCAGGTCCTATGCCTACTGTTAATGCGGGAAAAAATATTATTCAGTAAACTCTTTAATTCACTTTTAAAAAAGTTTTGAACGCATCTTAGTACTTTTCTGGGGATTTTATAGTTTCTCTATTTGCATTGTCCGTATTTGGCAGACGTGAACTAGAAGTGTCATACTTCACATTTTGTGATTAAGTTTATTAATCTGCTAGTTTTAAATCATGAAAAATTTGATTTTAACGAAAAAATTAAAAGCGGGGAAAAAAAGAGACTAAAGAGACCAAATGGGCAGACCGAAGCAGGCACATTTCAGCTTCCTAATTTAGGAGAAGCTAGCCCTTCTGCAAGCCCCTTCTTTTTAGTAAAAAATCTGAATAAATTACATATAAAAGAAAAAACCCTCCTCTGTCTTATTTTTGCATGTTCATTTGTACGACGTCAATAAGAATGGGAATAAATCACGTGTCTTTCATTTGCCCTCCACTGTCTTTTTTTTACCCCACTTGGAGGGTAAAAATGAGACACTATTTATTTTTGTTTATCAATTAACGGTTTTTAGTAAAAAAATACATAGAAATATAGTTTTTCCTGTCATTTTTACATATGATACCAATCTTTCATTAAATATGACTCGATTCTAAGCAACCTAAAAATTGAAAGATGCCATTTTTACCCCGCCTGACCTTAATGTTATTTATATAAGAGAGGGGCGGCAAAATGAAACTGTGCCCGGGGCGGCAAAATACCTGGAGCCAGCCCTGAGTTTACTTAGCTTTACAGAAAAATCCCTGGAAAACCGGTTAAATCAAGAAAATGAATAAAAACTCACTGGCTTGATATCAAGTTAACCATGTTTGGTCTGAATAGATTTCCAATGTAAATAACACAAGCTATTTATTGTGACATATCGGACGGTTCTTCGCATTTTCCGGAAAATAGGATATACGACCATAACGATAGCAACGCGTTTTACGGGTAATAAACTAAAGGAAATTAACTTAAAATTAAGTTAGATACCCTGGATCTTAATGAGTTTAACTTGTGGTTGTTACAGGCTAAATATTGTAAGTAAGTTATTATGCACTTTTTTAATTTTTCCGAATTTTCCCCGCATAGCTGTGTTAACCTTCTCTTTTCACTGAATAAGTACGAGAAACCACTATAATCTCAAGTTATTAACGTTGATTCCTAATATACAGCGTGATCTACCACGATATGCGGAAAATAAAATGGTGTAATAGTCTTCAATGTGGGAAAGCCACTGCAAAATTTTAGAGTGCTCTGAGGTAATTTAGTATATTAAATTATTAGTAAATTTGTGAAGATTCACTACTGTTATTGACTAGGTCAGGAATAGGTCGACGAACTTACTTGTGAAAGAACGTATTGAAGTTGCTTACATTTCCTTAATTGGCATAAAAAGTGAAGCCGGCAAGTGCAGTTAAAGCACAGATCAAAGTGCCGCGTTTTATGCTCTCGGTCAAACAGTCAGGACACCGGCGTGTTATTGACGGGTTTAACTAAATGTCTCGTATATCTGCTTGTGGTTTCAGAGTTCACCAGCATAGGGTCAATGTCTTTTCGATTTATTACGATTTATTTCGCTATTATTGTAGTGTGATTTGATTAAAACCAAAAAGTCACTTCTATCTTCTTCAGTTTTGCTATCAATAGTGTCAATCCCAAGCCTGATAAAGTGATATGGTTGTACCGCGTTACGCCAGATTAGTTACAAAAAAATAAGGTCACTTTTTTGATAATTTTTCTTTATTTTTCATTTTTTTAACTCCTCTCGGTGGAGACAACTTACTGTTAAATTTTCTGCATGTCATGGTAGATCACGTTGTTTCATTTGGGATGACGCAGACTAGATATTGTTAGACATTTTCTTGTTTTTTCTACATTTTTCCGGCATTTTAACGCAAAACAGAGTAGACCATCGTATTCCAAAGGAAAAATACTATGAAAAACCACATCGATCATTAGTTATATACTCTGCAAAAGGTTAAAATTATGATTATCTTAGGCTAGATTTTGTGTGTTTTCAAGCATCTTTTTAATTCTTACGCCTTTCCCCAACATTTTCCCACAAAAAAGAGTTGACCCTCGTATCCTACGGAAAAATACTACAAGAAACCACCTGAACCTCGTCTAATAAGCTATGAATCTTAAAAAGTTTAAATTTTGAATTTCACAGACTGGAATTTGTAAATTTTTGGACATTCTCTAAATTTGTCCGCATTTTCCTGACATTTTCGGGCAAAGCGAAGTAGAGAATCATATTCTATGAAAAAAAACTAAAAGAAAAAACACCATAATCTAAAATAAAATATAATGGATCTTAAAAGTTTAGCTTGTGAATATCTAGGACAGGACTGTAAATTCTCAAGCATTTTCTTAACTTTTCCACATTTTTCCGTCATTTTTTGCTATCAAAAACCGTGTTCATTTTCCGTTGTCCAGCTTAGGCCAAAATTAGTCACTTTTTAACATCCTCCTTTGTAAAACTGATTGGTGCCATTATTTGACAAAAAATACAATTTTAAAGCAGCAATACTTACAATATTCCAATTATTGCTGGGATTATCATAGCAATTACTACTCAAAGGTACGTAATAGTCTTTGAAGCTACTGCACACTTTTATGGCCGTTGTACATTGCACATAAACAAAAAGAGATATGCATAACGTGATAAATAATTTTTCGCCTGTTAACATATCGAATGAAATATTTGACTGGAGGCAAAATGAGAATTTAGAACAATTATATCGTTTTATCTACGTTTTTAGAGGTGCATGGCCATGTAAATAAGGTGGGAATAAATAAAGACTACTTAAATGATTAGTAGTACTAAGACGGTATATACAGAGTGTATGTCCCAACAAGCATTATTGCGTTAATATTTGCCTGATAATTCGTATAATTATTTTTTGCTCTGGAAAATTTTCTTTTATGTTGTATTAAAATACTATTGTGAACTGTGAATTGTTTTTCATAGATTATTTCACTCATTAACGCTATAGCCAATGAGAGCTCATTTTTTCATAATGTTGCCCCAATCAAACGTCATTATTAGTGGTAATCCAACCTAGAATCGGCTTTTGACAGTACCAACATGCAAAAATTATCGCTCTAATTTTTTGTGTCGCTGCAGCGGCAAATATTTCGAGAATTTTTTGACGTGAAATGTTTTCGGCAAATAGGGCAACTCGAGCTTTTAAATTTTATCTACAAATATCTTCTCTAGCTTATTACTAATTGTTAACATAAATTGTAGTATTGTATTATATATGTAGTAATATAATACAATACTAAAAACACCACATGAGTTGTCAACTCCCAATTTCAAAGTTAAGGCTGAACCTCGGGACAAGTTATACACAGCTTTCAATGGCTTATAATACCTAACGTAATTACAAAACAATTTTCACAACTAAAATTAAATACAAATGCCTACGAAGCAAACAAATCAATTATTTCATGTTAAATAGACAGATGTACTTACGTATGGTAATTATTCAAAAAACAGGTTAACAACTTACTCAGAAAATCAAAACGCTGGACTAAGTAGCACTATACAGGGTGCAATCAGTTTCATGTCATTAAAAAAAAACTGATGGTGGGGAACGACTAAACGAACAAAAAAACCTTATATAACATGGGGTCAAAAACCCATAGTTTTAGAAAAAAAAAATTTCGAAAATTTTCAGTAAAATTGTTTGAGAACTGCTGGAATGTTGGGATAGGCTTTTATATTCGTGTATGTCGGCGCCTCTAACCATCAAATACGCTAATACGACTCTTTCAAAGTGCCGCGTTCCTTTTAGAGACCGCGCGTCGACGAGGACACGAGTTGATAGTCACACTTTTTTATGGCTTTTTAAAATTAGGTAAGGTAAGGTCTTTAGTGGTGCGGTATTTTAGTTTCTGTGAACATTTCGTTAAGTACACAAGTGGAAGCCGTTCCTTGTTTTGTATGTTACTTTTTTCTTTTGAATTTTGGACCACGTATTTACAGTTAAGATTTATTTTATTGACTTACCGTTCCAGTCGTTAAGTTCTTGATTACGTACAGACTCTAGTTGTTCGTTCTTTTTGTGTTTGTTGTGGATTTTGGACCAAGTTTTTATTTTTATTTTCTTTATTGACAAAGTTAGTTAATAGTTGAGTGTGGTGTGTGGTATTTTAATGTGCATAGAAACCATAAAAAATGATCCTAATTTACCAAATGTGTTGAACGGAGAGCGTATGTGCCGAAAAGTGTATTGATGCAGACGGAAAACATTTCAAACAATTTATGTAAATCAACAAATTTATTGGTAAGTTCTAAATTTACCGAATATTTTAGTTTTCGATACCTGATCGGCAATTCGTTAAATAAATCAGATTTTTTTCCTAACTTAAAATACACATAATTGTTTTCTGTCATCGTGTATCTCATACGTCTAACTCTTTATTTCTCAATGTCATGCAATAATTATTCATTTTTTAAGCTTTTAACCCAGAACACTCATTTAGGTAACAAATGTTAATAAAACCACATTTAAATCTGATAAATTATAAACAACAATAAAAGCTCCAATATTTTGTTCTAAATTAAAAAAAACACACATGTTAAGAAATGCTGTATTTAACTTCTACGTCCACCATTTGCTTTTGCAGTTCTGCAAAGAGAGATAACGAATTATTTACATTTTTATTTGAGGCACTCATCAAAGGTACCGCCCTTCTTTGCTTTGACCCACCGCGCCGCGCCGGCCGGCGGAACGAGCTGGTCGGTAACCTTTGAACTTTTTTATGACAATTAAAAGTTGTATAACTGGGAACTACTACATGTCCATTGACCCAGAAAGGCAGTGGTTCTCAAATTGTTGACCTAGGTCAATTTTTTCAAAGTGCCCCTAGGGGGAAAAGTCATAAAGGTTTTTTGTTTGTCTAGTCGGTCCCCATTACCAGTTTTTTTTTAATGACATGAAACTGATTACACTCTGTATATTATAATTCGTTGTACTTAAAGTTCACTCTACTTAAACAAGCAAACTTTAACTTAATTATTAAACTTCTTAAATTAAAAATAAGGATTAAATACTTAAATATATATTAATAAACACTTTAATATAATAATTCCTGAAAAATTCAATGTTTGCACTAGTTAAGGTAAGCTAGCGTTACTATATGGCGCGGTACCATTTCATGTCGGCAACCTTAGAACGTAAAAACGAGAGATTGGTAAAATGCAATATTGTCTGGCTTTACTCGTAGTGTGATTGGTCGAAGCGTGCTGGAGGACTCTTTGTTGGGAATATCAGTCTATGAGTTATAATACCTATAGTTTAACGTATCTTGATTGTCATTGCCATTACATCATTTATACCCACATTGTTCTTTATTAGATGAGTCGTTTTGGAAATGCATTTTTCTGTGATGTAAATGATGAAATTGAAAATAAAGGCCAATAAACTCTAAAAAGTGACACAAAAACGTATGAAGGCAATTAATTACAAAACATAATATTGAAGATATAATTAATGAATTATTTATTCGTGAAATATTCTCCCCAAATACCACTAGTGCTTTTAAATTTTATCTATAAATTTTGTCCCAAGCTAAGTTGCCAAAAGTTAATATAACTCGTGCAAATTGGCAGTATATTATCCAAGATTAAATCCCTCCCGCTAAAGCGGCCGTAATTTAATCGGATAATAAACTGCCAAATTGCACTCTTTATATTACCAGGCAACAACGCTTTCGAAAAAATCTTCGATCAAATTTTAAGCACTAGTGATGTTACATACGACAATTTGGCGATGTAAAAGCACCCTAGAAATATTCTTACACCATAGCCATAAAACTATTTTATAACTAAACTAATAGTAGATTTATTATAAAATAATAATTAGTGTTAGTGTTTTAAGCTTCCTCTTCCCCAGAACCGATGAAAACTGGTTAATTTATTGTGAAAAATATCTCACAAAATCAAATATGACACATGTCATTGGCTACAACATGTCTTACAGCAATAAAACTGCATGCTCGTGTTATGAAAAATCGATCTGGTTATTTTACTTCAAATACTCAGGCGGCAAACTGACGTCAAATTGACGTCATTTTTTTGTAACATTGGTCACCGAAGTCAGGTGACGAAAAATCGAGTCTCAGTAATGTCATATTGTGACGAAATTATGACGTCATCTTGAGACGTCGATGCGACGTATTGGTGACATCATTTTTTCATTCTAGACGAGTTCATGTATTGCCACGTAGTTTGTTGCAGAAATTATTTCTAGATGGCGCCACATACAAACCACTGACAAAAATCAGTCAATCTTTATCTTATACTTCAACGAATTTATAGAAAATAAATAGTATAAATTGCAATGTTATACATTAAGCAAACATCGATTGATTTGGATAGATCAGATCTTTCAAGAGTTATGTTAAAGATCATCATTCCGTGGCTGGGCCAAGATAGCATAAAAATCAGTGGGTGCTTAATCTATTAATTGTCCACTCATCTATATTGTAAATGACGGTTCATTCCTGTAATCAGACATAGGAAAATGGAGACTTCCTAGAGCCCTGAAGAGACACATGTCATTTTGCACCAAATTTGTTTATTATATTTCTCAAATTTACATTTATTTCAGTTAATCAAAAATAGCCTAAATGTGGTGCTAAATTACGTCAATTTGACTTGACAAAATGACGTCACTGGGTTGTGATATAATGACGTCATTTTTACATCATTGTTACGTTATTCCAGAGGTCAAAATGAGGTCTCAACACTCTCAACTGATCAAAAATTGACGGCAGTCTGCTGTCTGGGTAATGACATTTGATTGGTGAAATGATCTAAAAAAACTGGCTTGCATTGGCCACCATGTCGATGGGTGAAATAATCACGATTATATATCTCTCTCGAAAACAATATCAACGTATCCAGCTTTTTCCAAAAAAAAAATTATAAGGCAGGAAAAAAGTGGTGGGATTTTAAATACGCCACCCTCTAGACTAAAATGCCTCCTGACAATTTTTCATCCTTGGAGTTCTTTACTATTAAATGTATCAGCATAAAAAATCTTTTAATAGCAAAGTTCTATATTCAGTTCTGTTAGTTATTTTAACGGTGTTAAAGAAACAATTATTTAATATACCGATATATATGCTAAATTTAATTATTAAATGTCAGTCTTCTACGTTTAAATAATTTTTAACTGAATATTAATTTATCACAGAGAGTAAAACAATGGAATGCTTAAATTCGATGTCCTTGACAATCACTAATGGAGCTTGTTCGAAGTGAATTATGGTCTATTTACTTTAGTGTTAACAAGAAAAAATTATCTAAAGTAATTAAAAATGAATTTTAAAAATAAAGATTGTTTAAATATTTTGTTAATTTGTGGGTAATCTAAAAAAAAAAACACAGTGGCGATAATCTTTACTGAGCGACATCCAACAAAGGCAGGTATTTTGTACTTTCTTTAAAAACCTAAATTCGTCCAAATTTTGATATGTTGCTCTACTGGCAGAGTAGATCAAAAGTGTCCATGGCCCCGAGTCCCAGAAACACATCCTTCCACCCCTTTTCACCCTCTAATGGGCTAAAAAGCGTTGGAGTAAATAATATTTTATACTTTCTATAGTTACGAAAAATCCAGTCAAAGAATTTGATTTATATTTTGACACCCTTCCACCTTCCTATGTTTTTCCAACCCTTACGGAGGATGTAAATACCATTGCGGATGCATTTCTATATATTTTTTGAAAAATTCTTTGCCAAAAATAATTAATTTAAACTGTTTCATTTCATTTATTCATATTTTTAGTCTTTCTATTTTTATTTATTTATTTATTTATTTATTTTTTTCGTAACTATAGAAAGTATAAAATATTATTGTAGAGATATCATTTACTCCAACGCTTTTTACCCCTTTGCCAGTAGAGCAACATATCAAAAATTGGACGAATTTAACTGATGCCGGATTTCTCTCTTGTGGTGTGCGGGATCCCTTGTTTTTATTGAAGCTGGGCCATATCAGGGCCAAGAAAATAAGACAAAGTTACAAGATTTTCTAACTGCAAAATATGCTTACTTATTTTAGGTTCGCACCAACTTTTATAACTTGACTAAATAAGCGATACATCAATATCAGAGTAAAATATTTTATAGCTACTTAGATATAGCCCAGGAATTTTAGTTTTTTACCGGGAATTAATTATTGTAAAGCTGAAAATTTCCAGGATTGTAGTTTTGGTCCAAGGACAACACGTAGCAAAAATTCCCCTATTCTCCCCCGTTGGCTTCCCTGTTTTTTCAGAACAACAAGAGCCTAAGTCGCAAAAATTGCAGAGCTGATTATAAAGTGCAACAGAAAGGTTGTTACTGGTCCGATTTGGGCCGAAATGATCATAAAAGATTAGGAGAAGCATATCCGTTCATATTTCAGATGTTCCTTGCATATTTTTGTTCATAATTTTCCGTTCTAGTTCTGTCAACATTTCAAAAATTTTAAAAAATTTAAAGAAAATTAGAAAAATTCCGAAATGGCGCCATTGCGGGTAAATAAAGATCCGGAGGGGAAAACCTACTCCAATAAACATTTCACTTCATAGTCTGGGCTTTCCATTGGTATGTCTACTTCTCTGTAGCGTCACCCGTTACGGAGTTACGCCACTTTGAGTCTCGCAGCGGCGACACTCGGTCATTTAAGTGCGTTCATTGTTGCGTCTATCACGTCTAGTGCAAACAATCAAGAAGGCGCACGAGCTATACCCTTAGTTCTTTAACTTTGAGAGTTCTCTAAGTGTATGTATGCATTGGTTTATTGGTGCGGCAAAATTGAGTGATCTTAGTTAAGCCATGTAGCGCAGTAATTTTAGTTTTTGACTTTGAATTAATTATTGTAAAGCTGAAAATTTGCAGGATTGTAGTTTTGGTCCAGGATAATACGTACCAAAAAGTCCCCTACTCTCCCCTGTCGGCTTCCCTGTTTTTGGGGAGTAACAAGGGCCTAAGTCGTAGAAATTGCAGAGCTAGATATAAAGTGCAGCAAAAAGGTTGTTACTGGTCCGATTTGGGTCGAAATTATCATAAAAGCTTCGAAGAAGCATATCCATTCATATTTCACATGTTCCATGCATATTTCGTTCATAATTTTCCTTTCTAGTGCTGTTAAAACTTCAAATATTGAAAATAATTCGAAATGGCTCCATTGCGGATAAATGAAGACTCGAAGGGAAAAACGTACCCAAATAAACATTTCTCTTCATACTTTGGGCTTTCCATTGGTATGTTTACCTTCTCTGTAGCGTCACCCGTTACGGAGCTACGCAACTTTGAGAGTCAGCGAGTGGCGGCCGCGACCGCCATGTGCAAGATGGAACTCCCCTGGCTGCGCTGATGAGACAAGTTGCGAATTCCTGTTTATATATTATTGGTGTTTTATAAGATTTATTGAATGAAATTTAACTTGTCAGACTCAGAAAACGACTTTATTTGGCTAGACAATTAACATTATTGATCTACTCGAAAGTAGGGTCGTCCGGATCATTATCCATATCCACGACTGGCTGTTTGTGCAGCTGGATTCTCTACAGATTCTGCACATGATGCTGCAGTTCAGACCTGAGTTCCAGCACTCGCACCGGGCACCGCAGTCCCTCTTGTAGGCACAAGAAATTAGCCGTAGCAGGCTATAGGGAGCTGGCTGCCTTGTGGTAGGAACAGGAATCGGAACCAGGCCCAGGAGTTCTGATTTCCACCCCCAGTCCTCCAGGTGAGGGTAGGAGAGGAGTCAGGGAGAATATTGTGAGGATTTAATCTCCCGAAAAGCTTGCAGCACTGCATGTGCTTTTTGCAGATCCAATGGTTAGACGTCAAGGCAGCCAGCTCCTGATGGCCTGCTACGGCTAATTTCTTGTGCTGCAAGGCGGACTGCGGTGACCGGTGCGAGTGCAGGGACTCTGGTCTGAACTGCAGCACATGTGCCGGACCTGTAGAGAATCTAGCTCCACAAACAGCCAGTCGTGGATATGGATGATGATCCGGACGACCCTACTTCCCAGTAGATCAATAATGTCAATGTCTAGCCGAATAAAGTCATTTTCTAAGTCTGACAAGTTAAATTTCATTCAATGAATCTTATAAAACACCAATAATATATAAACAGGAATTCGCAACTGGTCTCATCAGCGCAGCCAGGGCAGTTCCACCTTGCACATGGCGGGCGCGGCCGCCGCTCGCTGACCCTCAAAGTTGCGTAGCTCCGTAACGGCTGATGCTACAGAGAAGGTAGACATACCAATGGAAAGCCCAAAGTATGAAGAGAAATTTGTATTCGGGTACGTTTTCCCCTCTGAGTCTTCATTTATCCGCAATGGAGCCATTTCGAATTTTTTTCAATTTTTGAAGTTTTGACAGCACTAGAACGGAAAATTATAAACGAAATATGCATGGAACGTGTGAAATACCAACGGATATATATGCTTCTTCGAATCTTTTATGATAATTTCGACCCAAATCGGACCAGTAACAATCTTTTTGCTGCACTTTATAGCCAGCTCTGGAATTTCTGCGACTTAGGCCCTTGTTGCTTCGCAAAAACGGGGAAGCTGACAGGGGAGAGTAGGGAACTTTTTGGTACGTGTTGTCCTGTACCAAAATTTCAATCCTGCAAATTTTCAGATTTACAATAATTAATTCCGGGTCAAAAATTAAAATTCCTGTGCTACATGGCTTAACTAAGATCACTCAATTTTGCCGCACCAATGAACCAATGCATACACTTAGAGAACTGTCAAAGTTAAAGAACTAAGGACATATCTCGTCTTGCGCCTTCTTGATTGTTTAGACTAGACGTGATAGACGCAAAAATGAACGCACTTAAATGTCCGAGTGTCGTAACTCCGTAACGGGTCACGCTACAGAGAAGGTAGACATACCAATGAAAAGCCCAAAGTATGAAGAGAAATGTTTATTGGGGTGCGTTTTCCCCTCCGAGTCTTCATTTATCTGCAATGGCGCCATTTCGGAATTTTGTAAATTTTTTAAAAATTTTTTAAAATTTTTGAAATGTTTTTACAACTAGAACGGAAAATTATCAACAAAAATATGCATGGAACATCTGAAATATGAACGGATATGCTTCTCCTAATCTTTTACGATCATTTCGACTCAGATCGGACCAGTAACAACCTTCCTGTTGCGCTTTATAGCCAGCTCTGAAATTTTTGAGACTTAGGCCCTTGTTGCTCCGAAAAAGCAATGAAGCCGACGGAGGAGGGTAGGGGACTTTTTGCTACGTGATGTCCTGGACCAAAACTACAATCCTGGAAATTTTCAGCTTTACAATAATTAATTCCTGGTAGAAGCGATTTTTTGACTAAAATTTCTGCGCTAATAATATTAAAATACAAAACTATAATCAGCCAGAATACACAGGACACGTCAAAGAATCAAACATTTGGGGAAAACTGTTTCAAACATATTAGTCTAGGTGCCCGCCCATATAAATTGCATATCCTCTTCTAACTTCTTGTATGGCTTAATTGCGCCTAGTCTACCACCTTTTTCCTCTGCGAATCTTCGTAAACGCTGCTTTCCACCTCCAATTTTTCCGAAAGACGTGCGTTTCCCATTGTATGAAAAATATATAGATACTGTATTTTTACAAAATGTAATTGCAAGAAAAATTGATAACACGTGCGAAAAAAAATTGTCCGACAAAAATTTTGGAACGTTAAGGGTGTCTACCACCCTAAACATGCCGAAATAACGACTTTTAAAAAAATTTGTGACAACCAGCTGATTTCTCCAAGATTGCTTAATAAAAATATTTATAATTCAATTTTCGAATTGTCCGACAAAATATATTTTCCGATTGTCCAGTCCGACGCGTGGAAATCGTCGGTTACAGGACGACCAAAAATTTATTAACATTTTCTATTTAAAATTTTTTGTTTTTGAATGAAGTATAGAACACAATAAATAAGTTCGCCGACAGTAAAATATTGGCCTTTTGCATGAAAAATAAAAATATATTTTTTTTTGTATTTAGTTATCTAGGAATGCTAGGAGTGTGCGTTTGTAAGTGTATGTACATCCCACTTTTAATCAGCTGCTTTTTTCAAAATTGCTGAATAAAAATATGTAGAATCCAATTTTTGAATTGTCCGACAAAATATATTTTCCGATTTTCCAGTCCGACGCATGGAAATCGTCGGTTTCATGACTACCAAAGATGTATTAATAACATTTTCTTTTTTAAATTTTTTGTTTTTGAATGAAGTATAAGAACATAATAAGTTGGCCGACAGTAAAATATTACCTTTTACACATCAAAAGAACAATATGTATACAGGGTGTTTCGAAAAGATTGGGACAACGCTTAGCTGTAGATTCTTTACATCAAAACAAGTTAATTTAACTAAAAAGTAGTGGTCTAACTCTTTTCGTTTTCAAGATACAGGGTGGCAAAGTAAAAAAACTGGACTCGTAATTTGTCTGTATCTTGGAGACTATTATACGTATCTACTTCAAAGTTGGTAACGACTTGTTTTTCGGGTCGCTAATTACAATGGTGATATTGCGGATGCCATATTTTATAGATGGCGCTAGTTACAGGACTTTTACGCGACACTTTAAGCCATAACTTTTGAGGTTAGGTTTTGGATATCGTCTTCTAGTATAATCGAAACGCAACTTAGTTTCCTAAAGATCAGGTGTAGTTGTTTAAACCCGATAAATTAACTCCTATATAAAAAGTCTATTTGACAGTCACATTTTGTCACTTTGACAGCGATAGCTGCTTTCACTAACTCGTAGAGGCTCTGAACGATTAGTTGGATTTTTGTACATAACTATATTTTTGTTTATTGGATAGACGATCTGAATATGCTTGTGTAGATAGGCTGTTCTCTTTTTTAAATAATACTATTCCAAGTGGGATTTTTTCCATCTAGCATGTCTTCGTTTTGATCAAAATTATCGATGCTATGAATGTAACTGTTTTCTTCAGAACTTACTAGAGGAACTCCAGGTGGTATAAAAATGTCGTCACTAGTTTTTACTAATACGTGACTAGCTAAAGACGTTAAAAATGTCCGTATTTCATCGTAGGAATAACCATAGCCAAAAGAATAAAGCATATCATTAATTTTTTTTTCTTCTGACGGCACAATACACATATAGTAATATGTATAGGATTAAAAAAATGGCCTAAGCTGATTGTTTTTTTTTTCATACCAATTATTAATATAAATTGCATTACTATAGGAATAACGTTTAAATCAATTTTGTCTGTCCTGACATATTTAGTATCCACAACATAAATGTTTATAACAAATCTGAAACTTCTTATTTACATTTATGTTCATTGAGATTAGTAGTCGCAGAGGGGTGTTATAAGTTTGACGCATATGTTTGTATGTTTGTCTGTCTGTCTGTCTGTCTGTCTCTGGCTTTATATCTCTTCAACGGGTGACCCGATTTTTATGTAGTTTTTTTTATTTTAAAGAGTATTTTGTTGAGATGGTTATAGGTCATATTAGATTTTCATGTTTGGTCGCCATCTTGAATTCGCCATGTTGAACTTCTCTAGAAATTGTCCGTTTGAAGTAAAATTGAAAATGTGCAGACAATTATGGTAGCCGAACATGATTTAGGGCCTCATTTTGATTCGGTCATATGAAACTGGTACGATTAGATACATTGCACATTGATCGGGGGTTTTTAAAAATTTTCAATTTTACTTGTTATACGTTTAAAATATCCAGCTGCAGCTTCACTTTAGATACCGGCAGTTTTATCAAGAATTGTCAATTCATTCTCATGAACCAAGTTTTCTTCGCCTGATTCAGCTGTGACTGACAACAAAAATCCTTTTAGCTTTATTATCGCTTGAATGAACTGTTGTATTTTCTTTGTGTTCTCAAAACACTTTGTTTGCTTAGATGTTTTTCTAATCTCTTTCTTATATTTCCGCTGCTATAATAATCTAATTTTTCTTCCGTCATTTCTTCAAATATATCATAAAGGCGTGTTTTTAGAAATGTTAAAGTTAAGAATTATTTTTTTGCAAAACAGCCAAATAAACCTCCCTAAATAAGATGTTTAACACTACTTTAAATTCATTTTTTCTTCAGTTGTTTAGTTTGTATACATTTAATTTTTTTTTTGTTGATATATTTTGCATAACAAATTTTATAATAATTTCCATCAGCCCAAATAAATCTGAATAAATGTGTAACCTGCCTTGTATTTCTGTATCACAATGCGACACTGCAGCTTTCTAGTTTCCGCACCCGTTCCTGTATAAATTGCTACTTAAAAATGTTCTTAATTTGTTCTTAATTTTTCTAGATTTTCCACAAATGACATTTTATTTTAAACTAATTCTTTTCTTCTTTATTATAAATAACTACATGAAGGCTCACTTGCATTTTTTATCGCGTTACAAATATCACAGACAATACATATTGCCTCTGCTAATATTATTATTATTACAAAAAGATGTCCTACAAGAATAATGAAATCGGTATCGAAGGGTGTGCAAATAAAAATAAATAAAAAAATGTTTTTAATGAAATAGCATATTTTCTTTCATTTGCACAATTTATAAAAGACTTGATGCCAGTAACGGTTGGTTTTTTATAATTAGTTTTTTTTCGCTTTTTTCAGCAGTTTTGCAAAACAAACATGTAGTTTTTCTCCACTGATAAAAATGAATCTACCCTATACATAAACTGTAATAGCCTAAATGTAAATAAAATAATATATACACTTACTCATACTTATCCAGACAATAATGAGGAGAGCAACCGATACGTTTCTTAATGGACCGAGAGAGTAGCGGGGGCGAGAGAGGAAGCCTCCCGTCTTCGTCACCGTAGTGTGCTTCGTTGTAGCGCTTTTAGTTAAAAAATTAGATCTAGCATTAATAGAGACAAAATGAAGCCTATTAAATTTGGCAGTTTTCGGTGAAAGAAAAAATTGAATAGCTCATTATATAAGTGAGTTATGACGAATTAAGAATTAGAAAAATGCTGCTGATTTGTGTATCCTTTTGAATTTTTCCAGTTTTTTTTATGTTCATTTTTTTATTATTGCAATAAATTATACTTCAAATTAAAAAGCAAGGCTTACTTGTCAATACCAAACAACAAATTTATTTTTATCTACTTCAGTTTTAGAGTTATATTTGATTGAAAATTAAATGTCTAAATTTCTTTTTTTTTGGTTTTTATCTTATATCTTCGGTCTCGACCAATGGAGAGTGTCGTCAATTTTGATTTCCTATGTAAAATAACATGCTTTAATAAGTAGTGAAGGTCCCATCTGGTTATACTTCAGTATTGGGTGGGTCAAGAAAGAGAAGGCTTTTCGCGCTCTGCCCGACGGGCTACATGTGTAAGTTTTTGAGATTGCTGAATCCGAATATGGGTTTCGCAAGACCCTGCAACGTCACCTAGAGGTCATTTCAAGGTCAAACCAAGAAGAAATAATTAGAAAAATCTGTAAAAAAGCACAGGTAGGTTTTTGGAATATGGATTTTGCTTGATCCTGCAAAATCATCCGGAGGTCATTTCAAGGTCAAACCAAGAATAAATGATCAGAAAAATCTGTAAAGAAACGTGCAAGTTTTTGAGATCGCAAGACCCTGCAAGGTCACCGAGAGGTCATTTCAAGGTCAAACCAAGATGTTATCATGAATCTATAACTAACCTCAACGTTTTATCGATATAAACTCTTTAAGACTATATGCACGCGCGCGCGCACACACACACAAACATGAACCGATCTTGAAATTACATCTGGGTGAACTTGCAGGGTCAAGCGAAACCCATATTCGGATTCAGTGATCTCAAAAACTTACACGTTTCTTTACAGATTTTTTGATCATTTATTCTAGGTTTGACCTTGAAATGACCTCTGAATAATTTTGCATGATCAAGCAAAATCCATATTCGGATCCAGTGACATCAAAAACCTACCTATGTTTTTTTTACAGATTTTTCCAATTATTTATTCTTGGTTTGACCTTGAAATGACATCTAGGTGACCTTGCAGGGTCTTGGAAAACCCATATTCAGCGACCCCAACAATCCTAGTTTACCCTCATCAAGTTTGGTGATTTACAAGAAATATTGCCCTGAAAATAATTATTCAGAATTACTTCTAAAAGACCCACTTTGGGCCCATTGAGACTTTTGATCAGCATGCTGAAAACTATCACTGCAAAATTTCAGCCAATTCGACCGGGATTTTTTTTCCATTGATTTTGTGCAGGGTCCTTTGACTATTGAATAACAAACACCCTGTATGAGGTATCGAGCTAAAATTTTGTATAGAGGTATTTGAGACAACTGGGAATCGAATACGCTATCCAATTTGCCGATAAAAAATTGCCTAATAGTTGATCTCGAAATTTCGACCCATTTAGTAGTACATAATAGGCCTTGAAAATACGAAAATTATAAATTTTTCAGTCAAATAAAGCTCATCGAGCACTATATCTAAAAAAAAAAATGTTTTAAATCGGCCAATGCGTTCCAAAATAATGGAATTAAATAGCAAACTGTATATACTGTTGAAATCCAGAAAAAGCGCATATTTAAAAAATCAAAGAACAAACTGATTTTCCATTAAAAAAACAGGTTCGGTATCTAACTTTGAAACGCGATGCTCAATTGTTTTTTTGTTTAGTGCGTTGACAAGAAAAGAAAATTTCCTAAAACTTTCGTCTTGGTCATCTTTTCTACAACAATAAAAAAAAGGCAAAATCTTTCGTGAATACCTCTCTAGAGTAAATTCTATCTTAATTTTCAGATGAATCTTCAGACGAAGACACTGAATATTCTGAGAAAAGTGAATCATTGCCGGGGTCAAGTACATCGGCTTCTGCTTCTGACTTTATACAGTGTTCAACCAAGGGATCATTTGTTGATATGTATGAGTCTGAGTCTGATAATTCCAGTACATCTGAAAATTTCGTAAAAGAATATGACGATGAAAACGACTCATTAAATGCGTCAAATCGGCAAATTAATTATTTTATTAGACTCCATGAAACTGAATCAATTGATATAAAAATACAGTTTTGGAAGAATCATTCAATGCAGCCAATGCCAACAAATAAAATATATCCATTTAATCCTCAAAAATTATACTTCAGACAATTATTAAATGACGATACTATTCAAAGAAAATGGCTGTATTCCGAGGAATTAAATCAGATGGTGCATGTTCTTTGGATGTAAATCTGATTTAGTCTCCATTTATATGTGGTAATCATTTTAGATCTGTATTCTGTTACTACGCCTGTATCAACTTTTTTGCAGTCAGAATATCTTAACTATTTTAAAATGTGGTGGGTAGTTGAAAAGTTAACAGAGCAGATAAAGTCCAAGAGATGTGACACTCATTTTATAAAACTATATGAGAAAAGTAAAAAATTAGCTATTGAGTTTAATGAAGTTTTTAGCAATGATTCATTAATAGATATTGAAAATGAGTCAGTGTAACAAAAAGAGAAGAATCCGGTAATTTTACGGCAGAGCAAAATTTTAAAATAAATGCTTCTTTTTTAGTATACTTGATAATACTTTAACCAGCATTGAAGAGAGACTTGTACCTAATAAAGATCTTTATAAGGATTGTGCATGAAAAATGAGAAAAATTAAAGGATATTTCCAATTTTTTATGTGATGATACGACCAAAATCAAATCAAATCAAAGATATTTATTAAAGTTTAGAGACATGAATGCGCCTCAGCTGGGTCCAGTCTAGAGCCGATCACCCCACCGCGGCGTGCAACGTCGCGGTAAGTAGGTGATCGGGTGGAGGGGTTTAGCTTCGGCTGTAACAACAGATGCAACTGGGGCGTCAGGGCTCCTGTTTAACATATATAAAAAAACTTAAACCTAACAATTTCGTTGAACAATAATCCGGGAAGATATTAAAATACTTAGAAATAGCTAGAAATACGAAGAAACAATTGCATTTTTAACACACGCGCACTGTCGCACGCGCGCACTAAATTTACGAAGAAAATCTTGTTGTCCATACGGGAAAAACTTAGTGAAAAAACCCGTTCGAGAGTCACGGATTTATCCAGTGGTCTACCTGCCTCTGGAAGGATGGGGTGAGGGGAGATTATGATTTTAAAAGTTGGGATTTACTAGCAGTTATTGGTCTAAAGGGAATTTGATGATACGACCGAGTTTCTGGAAAACACTTTTATTAAGCTTAGTAAACTAACTGGTGTTAATAGACTCAATATATTGGTAGAATTAAAACAATTTGCTGACCAATATGATGCTTCGACAGCTGAATGCAGGGAAAAGTTCGGGGAAACAGTAGATTCTGTGACTGACACTGAAGAAAGAAATTAATTATTTATTTGATTGGGTGAAAAATAATATTCACCATAATGGATATAACTACACCCAGTGCTTATCCTGTGTTTTTCAGGTTCTAGTGAATTTGTCCTCTCAGTCAGGTTTATTTAATACCCTTCATGTTATGTATAAATATGTCCTAATTTTCCCTGCACGCAAGTCACGTGAAAATTTTTTCCAAACTAAAAAAATTAAAGAAGCCCACTCGGAAGCCTAAAAGAAGTGGGTTTTCTGAAAATACATTAAGCCTTTGTTATTAATATATGGTGAAAATGATATACTACACCTCATAGATAAAAATAAAATAATTGACGAATAGCGTGTTATTCGGCAGAGTTAAAAAAAATACTGTTCAGCTCTTAGAGTGCATATTATGAAATATTTTTATAGTATGTAATTAGAGTTTAAGGTTTATTTGTATATGTTTGCATTTGTAACTATTTTGTAATTAATGTTATCTTTGGTTAACAAGTTCTTTCAGTTTTTTATATGTACCTGTTTTGTGATATTGTGACGTGCTCACACCCTTTTTGTAAACACCCTGTATCATGGGTTCGGAAATTATAACACCAGTAGGTGCAAATCTCTACATTCAGACAACATCAGAACTAATTGAATTCTGTGTTGCCTACATTCTGGGGGTTGCAACACATAACAATATTTTGTTTTCTTGATATGAGTTTGTTATTTTTTTTGTTTGTTATTAGTTTTGTTATATTGAAAAAATTGTTTTTTGTTCTAGTAAAGTTTGGATTTTACGTAATCTTAAAGTGCAATAAAATATATTGTACTGGATTTTTGTTTCCCTTCAATAGCTTAAAAGGGGGTCCTCTGTGGAATTCAGCGAGGGGCCCTAAACATAGCCAGTTCGACGCTGGGATCAGCTGCTTTACATCCCCTTCCCTCCGAAAGATAGTACATCTGCTACGCAATCCTCACCTAATATGGCACAGTTTCTGTGTATACGCAGTATAAGCCACTGGAGGTCACACTTCCAACTACTAACCACGACTAATGTTGTTTAACCTCTAGTATCGAGATATTTATGACTATAGTCAAAATGGATCTGCCCTCGCTCCTATCACGAACTCTTAGTACTATATCCGTTCGTAGGTACTGATACAGATAATGGTAACTAAGTATGTACACTATCCTTAACCCATTAACGCCGTGCGTTGCCATATGGCAACGGTAAACACATGTCATTTTCATATCACCCCTGTATGTCATGCGTGCCGATGAGAGTGGGGGAATATGTTATTTTATGTGTCAAAACATGCCTAACATGGCACGTGTTCCGCAAGCTAGTCTGCGGTTGACAGTGATTTGAGCATTTGTTTACAATTTTGTCGTGAATTCAAAATGGACGAAAATATGGACGTACGTTTTGTGTAAGTATTATATTTTTCTGCACAGTGCTTTTAAAATATTTTTTTGTATATAATGGTGTTTTATAGACTCGAAACTTTGTTATTTTAACAATTTAAAAAAAAATGTATTTTATTACATGTAATATAGCTGTTCAAACTTGAGTGTTGCCATATGGCAACGCTAGGCGCTTGTACTAGCTCAAAAGGTTCTCTTTCTTTTTAGGGGCGGGTTGACTTTAGCAGAGGCAATGGACATTGCGTACAATGATGAACTTGACGGTGAAATTTTTATAGAGCCTCCAGATCCAAATGTAGATACGGATGAAGATTCGGGCAATGAAGATGAAGGCGGGTAAGTAATGCAACTATTATTGTTTTGAAAGAGTATAAAACTAGACAAGTGATTTGTTTTTAGACAAATTGACAATCTTACTTCTCGTCAGTTATTGGCAAATGCAGAGATAAAGCTTCCCAATAACGATCGAATGGGCAATAATTACGACCCTGAGGAAAATGTAGTAGCAGGAAGTGCAGAAACTTCAGTGGAAGGCATGTTTTCCACCCATATCTCCAGAAACCCAAAAATGGATTGAAGAAAGAGGGGCCTCAAAACTAGAGCCAAGGTGGATAAATAATGCAGACTTTGACACTGAGCAACCCATTCCTTTTCCAGAACCGGATTATTCCAAATATGTGAAGATGACAGCAACTTAAATATTTGAAGAATTTATTGAAGAAGAATTTATCCAGCTCTTGGTGGAAGAAACACGTCGATATGCATTATTTAAGAACTACCCAGATCCTAAAATAACGGCTGAAGAACTACGTTGTTTTATAGGCATTCTTTTTGTTAGTGGCTACAACGATCTACCATCTAAGCGGCATTATTGGGATTATAACGATGACATGAAGAACATAGCGGTTTCACAAAGTATGAGAAGAGATAGGTTTCTGCAGATTTGTAGATTTTTGCACTGTGTCGACAATACGAAAATTGACAAAAATGATAAGGCCTGGAAAATACGACCTATCATGGAAATACTAAAAAAGAAGTGCGTTAAAAATTTTGTGCCCGAGAGGGATTTAGCCTATGATGAAAGTATGATAAAGTACTTCGGCAGGCAAGGTTGCAAACAATTTATTCGCGGAAGGCCGATTAGATTTGGCTACAAGATGTGGTGTTTAAATTCAAAGGATGGTTATCTTGCTAATTTCGAGTTGTACCAAGGTAAAGGTCCTAAATCAAATCCAGAATACGAAAAAGTATTTGGTAAGGCTGTCAGTCCACTATTGGTTTTATTAGATGAATTGCCACCTGAGAAACGAAATCTACGATACAACTTTTATATGGACAATTTGTTTTCCGAACCTGCACTATTTTCATATATTAATTAAGCAATTGGCACAATCCGCGAAAACAGAACTCCTAAATTGTGTCTCCTAACAATTAAAAAAGATTTTATGAAAAAAGAGCGTGGTTATCACGAGTCAGCCATAGAAGCAAATGATGGTAATTTGTATGTACGTTGGTTTGATAATGCGGTTGTTCTATGATTTCTTCTTCATGTGGCACACAAGAGATTACCCAGACAAAACGGTTTTTACAAAAACTGAAACGTTTTGTCGTGGTTTCAAGACCCAAACTCATTACAAAATACAACTCATTTATGGGAGGGACAGATCAAATGGACCAAAATGTCAGTTGTTACCGTATTAAAATACGCGGAAAAAAATGGTACTGGTCTATCTTTACCTGGCTTTTAGATGTAGCTTTGCAAAACAGTTGGTTATTGAAAAAATACGGTGTACCACTTAAAGCAGCTGGGAGGCCTTCAGCGTCACCTGCAGCATCAGACAGTCGAATATCTGATACTGTCAGATTCGATGGCATCAATCATTTGGTTCGTCACACCATTGAAAGAAAGAAAAGAAGATGTGCTCGTAATGAATGCAAATCAATAGTACGCACATTGTGTGCAAAATGCAATGTTGGTCTTTGCATAGATTGTTTTGTCCCATTTCATTCCCAATAAATATGTTTTCCTATTTATACGTCCTAAATTTTGCAATAAAATAGTTTTTTAGTAATAAAGTCGTTTAATTTTTATTATTTAACAATTTTCTGGAACAATATGAAAAATTGGGGTTTGTTTAAAATTACGGTAGCCCAGACGCCTAGCGTTACCATATGGCAACGGCAAATATCTCGTTACCTGTCAATCTGTCAAAAAAAGTTTACGTAATTTTTTGTTCCTTTTGTCCAGTGTAACATGTCTAATACAAAAAAAATATTAAAAACGAAAAAAAATAATTCCGGCGCTAATGGGTTAAATCAAAAAATGTAAATTCTTCAGGTAGTTTTCTGGGCACCGTGGAAGTGTGTTAGGGGCGACAAACCCATACGTATATACATCGAATTCTTCGTTGGATACTCCTCTTCAAGTCCTATAAGTTTAATGCAAGATTTTCCCTAACCCTGAATAATTATTAAAAAAATCCCAAAAAGTGATTTTCCCCCATGTAATTTAAAAGGAAACTTCAGGTCTCTATAGGGACCATTTAAAATCAAAATTTTGAAAAACAAAAAAATATATACTTACTTTTTCGGATTTGGAAACAAATTAGGGGGATCGAGACCTTCTATAAAAAATTAAGCCATTTTTGGACCACCCTAATGTACACGTACCAATGTATGGGTAACTAGGCATTTCATATTCATGGGTGCGAAGCAGACTAAATGCGCAACGATACAAAGGAATTTAAATGGGGGGGGGGTCTCAATCGAGACGGTTGCACATTTATATCGTGTGTAAACCAGACCTGATGTACGTCCTCGACTGCCGTTATCTGTACAAACATTAGAAGGTCTGCGCATGTATATTACTTGTACCGGGAAACTTAATATAGTTAAACATATCCGATTACTCAAGCAACAATCCAGGAGCATCATCATTTGGTCATAAGAATGTCATTGGGTGACAAAACTTCTTTGCACGCTAGTTAAATGTAAATAACTATTTCTATAGAGAAACGAAACATTAACTATTAATTGAAGTGAAAATTAAGTTTTATGTAATATCACAGTCCTGAATTCTAAAAGTGTAATTGTTACAAACTTACCGTTATCAGTAGGTTTAACTCCCTCATGCGGATTTAATAATGGACCATTACTGTTCCTCTCGGTCTTAAACCTATATCGGTTAGCCCTACGAAATACTGGCGTCATTACATCTAACAACAACTGCTTATGTAATAATTGACGTTGACTTTCTAGAAAAAATACATCACCTCCTAAGCCATCTCGAACATAATATACTATAGGAACAATTTAAAACACTTGAATTTTCCTACTTACTTAAACCACCCTCAGTGTCATCTTTAGGATACAATCTTGTCAAAAAATGTCCATAACTGGACGAGTAAAAATGGAATGTTTGCAAAAGAGAAGTGCTGTTTAGATCCGTATTGGCACATATCTGATAGAGTGGATTTTTCTCAAATAACCTTAAATGTCTTATTGCACATTCCAGGAGAATTTCATACAGATCAGCCACTTTTGTTTGTCGATGGATCATTGCCAATGAATCAATAACAGCTGTTGTGTTAATTGATTTCAAGGATTCTAAAAAACAAGAAGGGATTTGTTTGTAACACACGCTGTTTACTTTTTCACTTACTCTTCTCTAAAACACATATGGGGGCATGTTCCTTTGCCAAAGTACTTTGACCCTCTTTTGTAACCCTTCGCAACATATTGATATCTAAGACATCCAGTTCGAAATTCTGTGACTTTTTTTTCCTTGCTAATCCCTCGTTAGCACCGTGAGATCCCTCACAAATATCTCCTACGGTGGGATCTCCACTAATACCAATAGCACTAGTCTCAGACTCATTCCCCAAAAGAAACACATTTGTTTTAGGAAATGTGAAGATGATGACACCCAACGATAAGGATTTTACTACCTTTTGGAATGTCTCTTCAACTGACTTCACGGTAACCTCACATTTTATAGGGACCTCTCCTGAGAAAAGTAAGCATTAGAAACAGCGCTTTCCAAAATAGAGTTAAGGCTACCTACCTTTGAGTCGAATATGCACAAACTGCGAATAAAGATCATGTTCACTAACGGTAACGTATTTTGTTTTTTCTACTTGCTCGTTATTTATTATGTTAACATCTATCTTATTATCTGTTCCTAGTTTACACGAAATAAGTAACGGATTATCTGTTACATCAATATCATGAACGTATTCTCTAGTTCGACTTTCGTCGATGCTGCCATCGCCTACTTGAAAAACTCCACAAAAGTCTACTTCGGCGGGGAATGAATGAACCAAGTTTATTCCATCTTCAAGATCTATTTGTAAACCGATTACAGTAAGCGTGTCTTTTAAAAAAGTGCCGTACAATTTTCCAAAACAAGCCTCTCGCGTTTTAGAAAGTCTCTGAAATTGAGGTTATAAACATATGTTACAAAAAATAATCTAACGTTGTTTAAGCAACAAGTTTACATTATTTGCATTAACTAATAAGCGTTAATAGAACGCAGGTATATTTATTTACTTAAAAATTTACCTTTAATACAGTTTCTGATATTTTTATTGAAGGTTTCATTGTTGTCGTGTCACCTGTCAGATTCTGATCTGATCTGATCTGATCGCTCAATAGCAGATCACTTTTTTCTATAATATGCTTTCCACAGATAAAAAATGTTAGGAAAAATTGATCAAGATCAAGCGCGTTTCCTTGGTGGTTCATTTAGCAATTTCGCCCAGCCATTTACGATTTTTAATAATTTTGTACCATTTAAATTAACTCCTAGGCAGCTAATGGGACATGATCTTGATTGACTTGAATTTAACTTTTTAAATAGAAAATAAGAAAACTATACTAGTTCCTTATTCTGTGCTTCAACGCACTCAACGCAGTAAGCTATATTAATCAGTCTATTTTAGGGTAGATGGCGTGAGAAAGAGGCATAAACAGAAATCTCAAAAAGTATCTCATACAAGTAATTATGCTCTTGAACTGCAGATGTCACTAATATTAAGATTTCTGTAATTTCTTTTCGTGCTCCCAAATTTGATATGTCTACAATATACAATAATACCAAGCAGAGAGTTGTCTTTCTAGTTTCTCCTTCAGAATTGTTACAGTTACAATAACTTCTTTTTTTCATTAACTAGCCTCCAAGCATACCACCATTGACCTATTTTTGAGCCGCGAAATTGTCTTTCTCAACCTCTTAATGCTTAGAGTAGGTGAATAATAGAGTCAGTATCGATCTAGGTTAATAATGAAAACTATCAGAGCTGTCCCACGAGCTGTCATTTAAAATTTCATATATTAAACACAATTAAGCGAATTATCCCTCGAGGTATACCAGAAAAAGGCAAAAAGCCCAAAAGTTCTGCGACCGCACCGCAAGATATTTTCCCCCGGTTTCGAGGGCGGGGAACACGAAGGTGAGAATATTTTCCGACCTAGCCTCCGACCACTACCCCTAAACCGAGGAAACCGATTTTTCGATGCTAGGCATTTTTTTATTGGAAAATTTTATCAACAAAAATTGTTCAGAATTGTTCAAAAACCCTAAATTCAAAATTTAATTAGAAATTAAAAAATATTGAAATTTTGTTTAAAACAATGTCCAAGTTCGAAAATATCATTTAAATGGATTTTTTTGTTTAAAAAACTCCATAAAAAAATTAAACCCAAGCTGTCAGATAGTTGTCAAGTAATTATTAGTCTTTTTTTATATTTTTTAAATTCATCAATTTTTTAAATTTTTCAATTTTTTAATTTTGATAAATATTAGGCTTAAGGTTTTTGGACAATTCTGAACAACTTTAATTAACAAAATTTTCCGATAAAAAAATGCCACCAGAATATCGGAAACAATTTAAGTTTTATCACAATCTACAAGTGGTTATTAAGTCTATATAATAAAACTGATTGTAAAACTGTTTATACTAGATAATCTCTTAAAAGCTATAATAAACCTGACATAAAACCAAAAAAGACCTTTTATAAAGGTTATAAATATCTTCCTTAAAACTATCAATAAAACCAACAGTACTTTAGATCCCAAATCTGCAAGATGTTTTCAAGTCTACCATAAAACCTTTTATAAAAACCGTTAGTACTTGCAATCAAATTTTAAGCCTGCCTTGAGAACATCATAAATAATTGTGTCTTTATAACAATTCTTTATCGAAAACTTGTTGCACTTAAACTGTCGAAATCAGAAAATGTTGCCAAGTAATAAAATATGTCTGCCTCGATTGAAATATCTACATGTGCTAACGTTTTAACATTTGATATTAATAAACAGTATCAAAAAATTGTCAACACAGACTACTTTATTGACAAAGTATATCAAAAAAACTTTTAAAAAAATCACACGCCTTTCATTTATCAGCTTTTTAATTATTATTTACAATTAATAAAAAAAATAGTAACCTTAGTTTTAGCTTACTCAGTATGATTTTGGGCATTTTAGGGGTTTATATAACATATTAGCACATTTTAGATAGTTGCAGGCTAAATGTAAACAGTAAGAATAAGAAAAATATAACTAAACACTGTTGACTCAACTTTGTTCAAACATGTCTGCCATAGTTAACAGAAAAAAACATGGCTGAAAAATTAATAAAACCTTTTATTTTAATAGAATACCCTATTAAGAGTTTGTGCATGGCTTTAGGAAATATTTTTATAAAACAAAAGGTTTTGTTAAATTCTAATTGTTCCACTTTATTAGTATTTTAAAGTCTGTAAGACTTTACCCAGCCTTACTACTCTTCTTTAAAACCCTTAAGATTTGTCTCTGACAATCTCTAATCCAAATGTACTTAGCTTAGATAACATAACCTAAAAAACATTATTTATTTCGTGTGTTTTTGAGTGTGCGATCATTAATTTCTCGTTATTTCTGTAAGTGGGAGAACCAAAGGATTTATAAGTGCTTTATAAAAACCAAAAAGTTTTAACGTAGCTTAATAAAGCTACCAAAAAACTATTAGGTTTTAAGGAACCTTCACCAATTATCGTTAAAAACAAATAGTATTTATGATAACATATAGATGTCTAACACAAAACTTAAAATATTTAAAATCCACTATAAAACTTAATGAGTTTATTGTGGTTTTGAATAATGGAGCAATTAAGTGGCTATATAACTAATAGGTCTTAAAGAGCAAAGAGGTTAAACAAATTGCTTTAAAGATAACTTGAAGGCTCTTTTTTAAGTACATAATATTACGTGCAGATAAATTGGTATGCACAAAAGAAATAATAAAACCCAGTTCGGTTTATTTACCTTCTTAAATCCGTGATAAAACCCTATAAATATTTATTGGCATTTAAATTGTTACTTGGGTTTTTCGGTCTAGGAGTAGTGGTTGGAGAGTAGATCGGAAAATGTCACCATCGTGTTCCCCGCTCTCGAAAACGGAGGGGAAAATATCTTGCGGTGCGGTCGCAGAACTTTTCACTGGCGTAACTAGACGTTATGGGGCCCCAGGGTAAAAAATTGTTGGGTGCCCCCTATTATATTATTTTCTTAATACCTAAAAAAATTTTTTTTATCCCAACATTTTTTGCTGAGCGGGGGAGAAATCCGAAAAAAATTTGTTTAATGAACAAAGGGCAGAAATCCAAAAAAAAAAAATTTTGATGAGTGGAAAAGAGAAATCCGAAAAAAAAACAGGCGCCGGCTGAGGCATTTGGTCTCTCGGGGCCCCTTGATCTCCCGGGGCACTGCCCCGGTTTGCCCTGCCATAGTTACGCCTCTGAAAGCCTTACCTCAAGGGACTAAATGTGCATATTTCAAATATCAAAATAGGTACTTAAAAGAAATAATTAAGTGCATATGACCTAAATAAACAAGCTTCCCATTAAACATCAACTTTTCTTCGTCAAATACGAGTAAAAAAGCCTACACTTTATATGTTGATTGTAGGTAAAAAGTAGTATATGCCCTTTTAGGAGTAAAGTGCGTTTTCAGCTAGTGTGTGATTGTTGCCCTCGACTATTTCATCATTAATATACTATTTTATAAAATGTAGGATGTTCTACAACAACAGCACAATAGTCATAATTAGTTCTAGCCTGTAGATTCTGCTACAATATGACATAGGAAGATATCTATTCATAAAAATATTTAAAGTAAATAAAACATGGTTGTTATAATTATTTCTTATTTATTTCCTATTCATCAACAACAAAATTAAAATGCTTTTAGACACATTGACCAGATTCCATATTTTGGACAACATTAATTATAGGATTGTACAAGAAGTCGGTAAGATTTCTGCCATTCAAAAAATCTAAATGGGTCCATTCTGCATAATCCAGTACATTAAATCCACACTGAACACTCGTCGAGAGTTCAGAATAAGTTTTTAGTGCTAGCTGTAAATTAAAGAGAATTTGCAAATTAAAGGCTAAACATAATAAGTTTTATGCACCCGAAACAATGAAGAAATGTAGTTTTTTTTAACAGTCTTAGATAAATAACTATTTTGAATTGTGATATATATACAGGGTCGACCATTAATAATAGGCCATAATTCAAGGGTAGATTCTTTGGACCAAAATATGAGGATATAACCAAATTGTTGCTGTGGAAAAAGATACAGGGTGTCAAAATGGTAATTTTTTTGCAATATCTCTTTTTTTTGTAATATCTCAACTACCTCTTGACAGATCCTCTCCCAATTTGGTAAGGAAACAATTTTTAAGTTAAGAAACTATAATTTATGTATTACATCACGTTAGCCCGTGGAGGCCCGTGAGCTATGCCTGATGATGAATATTTTTTCTCTTTTATTTTACGAAACGTAGTGGCATTTTTGACTATAAAATCTCATGCAGGAGTCATTTCTACGTAAAAAAAGGTACACTTGATAAAACTTGATAATTCCAACCGTTTTCAAGAAAATTCTTTGAAAACAAACCCAATTTGAAAAGAAAAAATTGTATTTATTGTAAAGTGTGCTTTGGTGACGTCTTAATTCTGTCAAAGTGTCAAATTAATGAAATTGTACGTAAATGACAGAACTAAGACGTCACCAAACACACTATTCAATAAACAGTGTGTCCCACTTTTCACGGTAACACTTTTGTAGCTCAGTTATTAGTCACCCAATTTTAACCAAGTTTGGATGGGTATCAAAGACCTTTATTATACCTTTTTTAAGTAAAACAAAACTTATTTCATTGGCGTGCATTTTTATTAAGAAAAAAAGAGTCGATTTTTTGAGAAATCATATTAGGTATTTTTTTATTGAAAAACTAATGGAATATTATTGATCAGCATGCTGTAGACCCCCTATATCCAGAATTTAACAACATTTTGATTTTTGGTTTTCGAATTACGGCCCACTTAAAATTGCCTATTTTAAACATTAAATAATTAATAAATTGGTAACGAATCTTTTTTCGCAAGAAAGTCATTCTTTATTTTCTCTTTAAATTCATTTTTTTCTACCACCTCATCATCGATACTTTCAAATTCGGTAATCCTTAATTCCCGAATAATTTACAAGGTCTGATGACTCAAAATTTTTCAATGAAAATTCTTGGCCTTCGAAAATTTGAAAGTTTAGATGATATGGGATAGTAGAAAAAGTGAATTTAAAGAGAAAATAAAGAATGACTTTTTTTCAAAAAAAATTTCGTTACCAATTTATTTAATGTTTAAAATAGGTAATTTTAAGGGGACCGTAATTCGAAAACCAAAAATCAAAATGTTGTTAAATTCTGGATATAGTGATTCTACAGTATGCTGATCAATAATATTGCATTAGTTTTTCAACAAAAAAATGCCTAATATGATTTCTCGAAAAATCGACCCTTTTTTTCTTAATAAAAATACACGCCAATGACTGAAATAAATTTTGTTTTACTCAAAAAAGATATAATAAAGGTCTTTGATACCGGTCTAAACTTGATTGAAATTGGATGACTAATAACTGAGCTACGAAGGTGTTACCGTGAAATGTGGGACACACTGAATACAATTTCTCCTTTTCAAATTGGGTTTGATTTCAAAAAATGTTTGAAATCTATACGGCAGTTTTCTATCTAGTGTACCTTTTTTTACGTAGAAATAACTTTTCCGATTATTAACTGTCTGCAACTTGGTACAAAGAAAGGTTATTGATTCGATTACGCAATTATTTAATTTGCAGACAATGCGCACATGCACTAAAACCACAGATATGTACCAAAAACAACTATCTATACCTTCTGCAACTTGGTACAAAGAAAGGTTACTGGGTTAAATACGCAATTATTCTATTTGCAGATAATGCCCACATGCACGAGAGCCACAATAGAGTCAAAACTCGGCGAATTCCGTTTGATATCTCTTTGTGTGCGATATGCACCAAAAACAACTCTTTACCTTCTGCACCACAAAATTGTGTAAGCTAACTTATGCAAGTATATTTTTTTCGGATGGGCAGATAACATGCAGATGCACACGGACCAGAATTAGTGCTGGTATTCGATAAAGTTGATCGATAATTCGCGTCGTAGTTAAATTCAATTGAAAATATATTATTTTATTAAAGTTGTAACAAAATTCTTATACATATTATCATAATAATAATAATAATAATTTATAAAAAATTTTGTTCGCCATCTGTTTCTTCTTCAACATCATCATTCTCAACCACTGGCTCCTGGAACGTTTTCCGATAATCCTCAGTGAAATGATATATATATCTTCCTCGCTGTCACTGATATGTTCTAAAAACAAGTTTTCTTCATCTGAATCATTATCAGCATTGTTGTCGGTGTGCATTATTTGTTCGTTATCCTCCTCGACCACACTGTTACTGGTAATTGCGACTGTAATTTTAAAAATTAATCAGCATTTGAAATTCATTCTAATTAACAAGAAAACTACGGTATTTTCGTACCGTTGTCGTTATCAGCTACAAAAAATTATTTGGCGGTTTGTGGCATTTCATCTCTATCAAACAGTCCTCCGATTTGCACTGGCCATACTCCTCAACTTTTAAGCTTGATGCTTAGGCAAAGATGCGTTGCTCAATATTTTTGACACTTTATTGTGACTCTCGTGCATGTGCGCATTGTCTGCAAACTAAATAATTGCATATTTGAATCAATAATCTTTCTTTTTAGCAAGTTGCAGACAGTAAATAATTGGTAAAAGTTACCCCCATTTCTTTACACAAATACGTTAAGCGGCAAGTGCTTTGTACACATTTAATCTATCTGCAAATAATTCTTCATCGAAGCTCTATTTTTAAATCATGTTTTCTTTTTAGCTGCAGACGGTAAACAATTGTTCAAAGTTGTAAAAAAAAATTTCAAGTTGACATTTATTTATTTATTTATTTATTTATTTATTTATTTGGTACACTATTCAACAGGTGAAACCCAATTACAGAATAGGAAAATACAAAATAATTTAATACTTATCTAAATTACGAACAAAAAGATATTTACATATTATTTATATATCTGAATTAAACTAATAAACTAAACTAAATTAAACTAATACAATGAATTTGTCATATATAAAACAAAGTGAACGTAAGATGTACACTCTAAATTGAGTCTAATAGTCCGCAAGTCAACAAGAAAGAACAAAAATATATTTAAGCTAGAGACAATTTTTTTATGTTTACAGCACTGCAGGTGAAAATATCTAAAGAAGTATCCAAATTATTATATATATTACACATTTGCTGAATACAAGAAAATTTCTTTACATTTGTTCTTGAAAATGGCAAGTAAAATAAATTGTTGTGCCTAGAGGCCGCCCTAGGAATTTGGAAATTAAGCATACTTAAAATTTCTCCACAGTCGATGTTACCATGTAAAATTTTATATAAGAAAATTAATTGTGATCGGTGTCTACGGTTTTCTAGACTGTCTAGGGAAAATCTAGAGAGTAATTCTTGATGTGGGTAACCAATAGCAGGATAGGTCCCATCAGTCTTAAAAGACGCATATTTCAGAAATCGACGTTGAAGCCTTTCCAAATTTTGTATGTGTACATTATAAACAGGACACCATACTATTGAAGCATACTCAAGTTGTGGTCTAACAAGAGTAGTGTATAGTTGTTTTAATGTATTTATGTAATTAAAATGTGCGGAGTTTCTAATGACAAAACCAAGTGTTCTATAACTTTTACTGACAGTAAGTTCGATGTGGTTTACAAACGTTAATTTTCTATCAAATGTCACACCCAAGTCACAAAAAGTGTCAGGACGGGAAAGTGTGTGATTGTTCAATTGGTAATCAAAAACAATAACATTATGTTTTGTTGTAAATGTCATAGTGAGATTTTGCTTCATTTAAAGGTAATTTATTTATTATACACCATGTATTAATACGATCAATATTATTTTGCAATTCAAGGCAATCATATTCACACGCGACATTGCAAAATAGTTTTAGATCATCAGCATATAGAAGGCAGTTAACAGTGATACTATCTACTATGTCGTTAATGAACAAATTAAAGAAAAGTGGCCCTAAATTTGAACCTTGGGGGACCCCCGACGTAGCTAAGACTTCAATAGATCTAACACCATGATATACAACATATTGTCTTCTATCAGTTAGGTAGGATTTAAAAAGTGTAATAAGGTTATCCGAAAATCCAAAGATTTCAAATTTTTCTAAGAGGATATCATGGTCCAGTCTTTCAAATGCCTTTGAAAAGTCAGTATATATAACGTCTGTTTGTATACCCTTATCAATAGAGTCAGAAATAAACTCTGTAATATTAATTAAATTCGTAACTGTTGAACGGCCTTTGAAGAATCCGTGTTGAGCTGTTGATATTTGATGCCTTACATGATTAAAAATAAAATGGTGTAAAATAATTTCAAATGCTTTAGCAAAATTATTTATTATTACTATCGGACGGTAGTTACAAATATCAGATCTATCACCCTTCTTAAAGACTGGAATTATTTTCGATAATTTCCACTGTAGTGGAAATTTAGAGGACTTTAGTGACAAGTTAAATAATATAGTAAGGGGGCTAGCAAAAATAGCAGCACAGTCACGTAATATGAATGCGGGGATCCCATCAGGCCCAGAGGTTAATTTAGGTTTAATTTTCTTTAATGCTGTAAATACTTCGTCTTCCGTAAAACAGGTTATATTTAAATATGAGCTACTCTCAACAAAATCTTTAGGATTATGCGTGATATTTTCAGATTCAGAATAAGATTGCTGAAAAAAGTTAGCAAAAGAATTAGTAATCTGTTGAGGGTCAGATAGATATTCATTATTGTAATTCATAAAGTTTGGTAGGTCAGATGAACTACGTTTATAATTAACAAATTGCCAAAACGAGGACGGATCATTAATTATATTTTCCTCAACATGATTACAATACATTTTATAAGAATTATCAGAATCAATTTTTACTTTTCGCCTTAATCTTTTAAATTCGTTCTGATAAGTTACATCACCTGTTTGCTTGTATGTATTTAACGCTTTATGCTTTTCTTTGATAGATTTAATTAACGGATAGTCAAACCAGGGTGGATATGTTCTTTTTGAAGTTTTAGATTGAGGTACAGTATTAATAAATATTGAGTTTAATTTGGAATAGAACCGATCACTAGCTTCGTCTACAGTTTCAGAATTATTTAAAAATTCCCAATCTGTATCAGCTAATGTTTGATAAAGGATGTGGAAGTTAGCTCTCTTAAAGTTAAATTTATAATTAGAATTAGATTTAATTTTATGATTTTCGTGATTTTTTATGATACTAAATGTCGAAATAAGAGCAGGATAATGGTGGTCCTCTGCAATGAGAATATCGACAGCCCTCTCGAGTTGACAGGTTTTATTGGATAGAAATAGGTCTAGTAATCGGTTATTTGTATTTTTTACTCCATTAAATTGCTTTAGGTTAAGAAAGTTTTGAAAGTTTACTAGCGCCTGAAGAGTCAATGAGGAAGGTGTATTAGATGTAAGGGTGCAGTACTCCGGTATATTGAAATCACCTAGTATTAAAATATCAGAATTATAAATAAAGTTGAGAGAGCAAAAAGCATCAAACAGAGCATGATACATCTCAACAGAGGTTCTGGGAGGAATATAAATAGTAAATATCATGCGCACGATATGGTGACGTGCATATCGTAAACTTCTGAACCTTTCCCCTACTCGTCTTCATGAACCAGAATCATCATTTTGTACTGTTTGCAGACGGTAAATTATCTTTTTTTTTTTTTTACTAAAATTTGATACATTTTGGAGTACCCTGTATAAGGTTTGGTGTATGACAGAACTGTCTGCAAAAGCGCTTCCCGACATATTTTTATTGATTTAATTTCAAATTATGAACTTTGCAGACGTTAGTGTATCAGTTGAAAACATTGTTTTTTTATGCAAACCGGAAATCGTTTCCTACATCCGGTGCATGCGGGCAAACCTTGAAAGTACCAAAAATTGAGCTTTATTGTATACATAATACTGACTAAATTACTTGCTAATACGAACAAGTTAAATGTATTATAATCTATCCTTGTTATCAGTTTATGGGCACTAATCACTAAGATGAAAGGCAAAGGCGCCCCCCGCAGACTGGCGCCCCTAGGCCTGGGCCTATGAGGCCTAGTCAGAAAACCGGCCCTGACTAGGCCTATTATTAATGTATAATGGAGGGTTATATTGTTTATAGAGAAGCGTACAAGGGGCGTGTGAAAAATTTCCACACGCTGCTTACCTCTTTGGGAGCTACAAAATCGTTTTCTCCGACAAAAAGTGTAACGGGCACCGAAATTCTCGACAGATTGTAGAGAGGAGGTGTACTTTGTCCATATTTGATTACATTCTCAGCCGCTCCATAATCGTAGTTTTGAAAATTGCCAGTTGCTTGAAGTTGGACAAAATGACCAACTACGTCAATACCGTAGCTGTCCACTACTTGTTGCAAAAACACCGGAAGTGTGAGCTAAAAACACGTTAAGTATAAGCAATAATAACAATATAGTGTATTAAATTTTCTCTTAAAAAAACAGGAATAGTTACAAAATTTACAAACTAACATATATACAAGAAATCAGATATCGAATTATGAAATTTATTTAGCAAAAATTCTTTTGGTTTAATTACTTCCACATCCAGTGGAAGTATAGTAACGACGAAAAAATTTTAAACATTTTTATTGTTCAAATAGGCTTAGAATGTCATGAAACGTCGAGATTTTAAGTTTGAGCGAAAAAAATTTTCTGTCTGTCTGTCTGCCTGCCTGTCGGTCTGTCAGTCGGTCTGTCTGTAACTTTCTTTGTGCGCACGTTTACTCTGGAACCGTTTGAGATATTGTCTTGAAATTTGGTACACATACAGGGTGTCCCAGAATTGAGTTCCCGGACGGGAACCTGTGATTCCTGAGTTCATATTGGGCCTATTTAACCCAACTTACCTTAGTCCAAAAATGCATTCCTGAGGAAGTACATCCTCTTAAAGTGAGACAGAAAAAAAAAAGTTTTTTCCAATAACTTCCGTTGTATGGAAGATAAAATTTTCAAATTTTGATTAGAGCTGTAGCTCTATAAGTACTCTATGTAAACTTGATAACAACCAAATATCTTTTGTTTCTCAATTTTTTTTTCATAATAATTAATATTTGACTGGTTGTAACTTTTTAATCACCCTGGAAAATTACGGAATACTTGAACATTTTTACACAGCATTGAAAGGGCTGCAAAAAAGGTACTCTTAAAAATTTTTGTAATATTAATCAGAATACAAGAAATTATCGTTTTTTCTTCTATTTGTATTTAACATTTATTTACAGTTCTAGAACAGAATTTTGTAATAGCAGAAAAGTACTGTTTATTTTAAAAACTACATTCATAACAAATGCTCCACGTGACGTCCACCTGTTTCAGTACACAAATCAATACCTTTAAAATTTTTTGTAATATCAACCAAAAATCAAGAATTATCGTTTTTTTTTTGTAGGTCATAAGTGCTCGCGAAACAGAAAACCTGTCGCGGTCTCATGACAAAATTTAATTAATTCGTAACGTCAAAAAATAGCAAGTATAAGATTAATTTCGGTAATCTACCAGCAACGATGAAGACACGGAATATTTGCGATTTTTGTATTTGGTTATTTAAAAACCACTGTATACTCTGTTCCAACTGACACTAGGGGGCAACTTTGGCAACGTGTACAGAACGCGTGCGATGAATTTAGAGAAATTTTGCATATTTTCCAACGAATTCGCTCGTCATTGATGAAGAGAATTGATTTGTCTACCTACTGAAACAGGTGCATGTCATGTGGAGCATTTTTTATGAATGTAATTTTTTTTTAAGTAAACTGCTTTTCCATTATTACAAAATTTTATACTAGAATTGTAAATAAATGTTAAATACAGATAGAGGAAAAAACAATAATTTCTTGTGTTTTGATTGATATTACAAAAAATTTTAAGAGTACCTTTTTTGCAGCCCTTTTAATGCTGTGTAAAAATGTTCAAGTAATACGTAATTTTACAGGGTGATTAAAAAATTACAGCCAGTCAAATATTAATTATTATGAAAAAAAATTGAGAAACAAAAGATATTTGGTTGTTATCAAGTTTACATAGAGTACTTATAGAGCTACAGCTCTCATCAAAATTTGAAAATTTTATCTTCCATACAACGGAAGTTATTGGAAAAAACTTTTTTTTTCTGTCTCACTTTAAGAGGATGTACTTCCTCAGGGATGCATTTTTGAACTAAGGTAAGTTGGGTTAAATGGGCCCAATATGAACTCAGGAATCACAGGTTCCCGTCCGGGAACTCAATTCTGGGACACCCTGTATGTACTTTAACGAGATCTAGAACTAGATTATATTTTCATCTTGTTCCGACGAAGGGTTGGGGGTAAATTGGGGTAAATAGGTAAATCAAGCAGGTAAGAGTCCATAAAGTTGGTATTTAGTATATACAAGAGAAGACAAGGTCTCAAAAAAAATTTTGGCATTAGTCACCCTCATTTCCACCCCCACCCCATTATTAAAGGGGATGAAAAAAAATGTGATTTAGTGTGTGTACAAGAACCAGAAACCTCAAAATATTTTTTTACTTCATCCACTCCCACTACCGATGTGGGGTATCTTTTATGGGTTTTTGGGGTAGAGGATTTCAAATATTATATTATTAAAGTTCCACATATAAAATTTTTTCGTTGTGAGTGACTTGGATAGAAAATCTGGATGTGGAAGTAGTGATTCCTTGGGCAGCGGTGTTTTACATTCTTAATAAGTTTTAATTCATCCATCAACAAGTAAAAAAACCGCTGCCCAAGGAATCACTACTTCCACATCCAAATTCTCTATCCAAGTCACTCACAACGAAAAAACTTTGTATGTGGAAATCATTGTTTATGGAACTTTAATAATATAATATTTGAAATCTTCTACCCCAAAAATCCATAAAACGATACCCCACATCGATAGTGGGGTGGGGGTGGTGACAGGGGGTGGTAGTGGGGGTGGATGAAGTAAAAAAATATTTTGAGGTTTCTGATTCTTGTACATACACTAAATCACATTTTTTTTTATCCCCTTTAATAAGGGGTGGGGGGTGGTAATGGGGGTGGCTAATGCCAAAATTTTTTTTGAGACCTTAGCTTCTTTTGTATATACTAAATACCAATTTTATGGACTCTTACCTGCTTGATTTACCCATTTACCCCCAATTTACTCCCACCCAACCCTTCGTCGGAACAAGATGAAAATATAATCTAGTTCCAGATCTCGTTAAAGTACATATGTGTACCAAATTTCAAGTCAATATCTTAAACGGTTCCAGAGTGAACATGCGCACAAGAAAAAAGTTACAGACAGACCGACAGACAGACAGACATTTTTTTTTCGCTCAAACTTAAAATCTCATGACATTTTATGCCTATTTGAACAATAATTTTTCCTCTGGATGTGGAAGTAAAAATGACCCTGAATAATAAGGGGATTTAGAAGTTATTTTTAATTCAGCACAAGGAACATGAAAATTTTGTTTTTGTCTTGTAATTAATACAAAATTTTCTTCATTTTTAAAAATATATGTGCATATTTAAAAAATGTAAACCTGGTAAAGTTAAAATATTATGATTTTTTTTTAAATTTCTTTGCAAGATAGAGTATTTTAAACACCAACAATAGATCTTAAAACGTGCTTCTGAGTTATGAAAGTATGAGAGGCAAATGTGATTCTCAGAAGCCGACACCATATCTTAAACGAAATTTCACTTGTGTGTAATGTAAACAAAGAAGCCGTTCTGTACATAGCACTGCTCTTATGTTGCTAATTAAATATGTAATGAAGGCAAGCTTTGAAATAACAGTTCCATATTGAATTTTCCAGTTAAGATTTGTATCTAAGTGTAAAGCTAAAAACTTAACCCAATGAACAAATTTGTTTTATAAGCGTCATTTCTACAACAATTTTGTTTTACTGCTATTTTATTACATTTATAAAATTGCAATGAAACAAAATAGTTGTATAACATTTAAATTTTGCTTGTTGGGAACTTTCTGCTTCATTACATGAGAGATTATCGTTTATATTAAAATTTAAAAGTTACTCTTTTTTTGACTGTTGACCTGAGTTCTATCGGCGTAAAACTATTCACTTAGCTTATTGAACAAAATTCTAAACATTCATCTGTTTTATTTGAAACAATTAAAGCGGTGTTATCAGCATACATCATAAAGTGAATATTAGATAAGGAATCTATTTAATTTACGTATAGCAAAAATAACACAGAGCCCAAAACAGAACCTTGTGGAAGTCCTGATGTTAAATAAGATCATCAGAATTAAATCAAAACCATGTTTATTGTTATATTTAATGCTAACGAATTGTTTCCTCTTTTCAAGCAAAGTCTTTACCTACTTTCATCCCCTAATTATTCTGGACGCTAATTTCTGATGATCCCAAAAAATCCCAACAGGGCATTCGCCAGTTTCAAGAAAATGTTCTTATTATTATTATTCTACTTTATAAACGGCATGACAAAATACTTACCGGGTCCATTTGACTATAATCCCATCCAGCCAAAGTATTTAAAATTGTTTCGGCTGTATACATCCCCCCAGGCGTATAAGCAAATGGTTTAAGGAAGGCATCCAATGGGTATTTTAGATTTTCTCCGTGAAAAAATAAATACACAAAACTCTAAAAATATACGGTCAAATCATTATGAGGTTACTGCGAGTAAATATTAAAAAAATATCAAACATTCTTTAGCTTTAGAAATAACATTTGAATATATCTGATGCGCATCTCGAAAACGATACATTTTAGAAAAAAAATTTTTTAGTTGACAAGCTCTTTGGGGTTGGAGAAAATAAATGTTTAAATATTTTTCAAATAAAATATGTTATACCGGGTGATTCAGTTTGGTATTCGCCCCCCCCGTATCTTTTTTATTTTAACAGAAAACTCCAATAAACCAGATATATTTGTAAATCGTTTGCCAAGCTCTATCGAATGACGTCCCATCTTTTTGATCACATATGCCAAAATAACGATAGTCAACTTTTTTTTTTTCAAATGGTATGCTATACATTTTTTTGCCGATTGTTGTAGAGCTTCTCTTTCTACATTCAACCATGTGAAAAAAGTATACACTTCCATAAGGAAAATTTCGAGAAAATTAATAAAATACGAAAAAACTTCATTTAAAGGTTTTGTTTCTGATTCAACATAGTTAGCCATGGAAACAATTGAATTTTGTCATTGTTAGTAATGTTAAATTGAAAATACTGTTATTTGTGACTGTGTTATTCGTTTCTGTTTTATGTTATACTTCTAAATAGATTTACACAATGGTATCTTACACTAATGAAGAAAAATTGGACATGATAATAATTTATGGAGAGTGCGGAAAGAACAGTAAAGCAGCCAAACGTTTGTATCAAGATCGCTTTCGAAATAGGCCGGTACCATCAGACAATATGTTTGCAAAATTGGCAAGAAATATGAGCGAAAGTGGAAGTTTTGAGAAAAAAAGATACGTTTTAAAGCCCAGAACCGCACGAGATGAGGAACATACAGTTACAGTTTTAGCCCGTGTTTTCGTAGACCCGCATATTTCTATTCGTCAGTTAGCGACAGAAACTGATATTTCATATTTTTCAATTCAAAGAATTCTGAGAGACAATAAACTGCGACCATATAAAATACATTTACATCAGGGCTTGCTTCCAGGAGATTACTAAATTTTGTAGCGTGGTTGGCAGTTGCTCAAGAAATGACTATATTAGATCGCATCATGTGGTCAGATGAATCCCGTTTCCATAATAATGGAATTGTCAATAGACATAACTGCCATTATTGGTCGCAGGATAATCCTCACTGGCTTCGGGAAACTAATTTCCAAAATATCTGGGGAATTAACGTATGGTGTGGAATTCTCAACGGACAAATTATAGGGCCAAAGTTTTACTAAGGCACGCTTACTGGAGAAAGATATCTATAGTTTTTAAGAGAAGAGTTGTTAAATTTCATAGAAGACGTTCCATTACATATTAGGCATAACATGATATTACAACAAGATGGGGCACCGCCACATAATGCTATAATTGTAACGAATTACTTAAATGCAGCTTATCCAGGTAGATGGATCGGAAATCGTAGCCAGGGAGTCAAGTGGCCTGCCAGATCACCGGATCTCACACCGTTAGATTTTTTCCTTTGGCCATATCTAAAAGAAAGAGTGTACTTTACACCTCTAAATGATGTCGAAGATCTTAAAAATAGAATAAAAACTGAATGCCGCAGATTAAATGTTGAAATTCTTCAACATGTATGTACCCAAGGCGTGATGAACAGAGGACGGTTATGTTTAGAAGCGAACGGAGGACTCTTTGAACATATGAAGCAATAAATAATGTTTTTATTTTATTAATTGTTAGTTAGTTTTCAAGTATTGGTAGTTTTTTTATTGGTAATTGTTATTTATTATTAGTTGTTATTTTAATATTATTGTTGAGTGTTATTATCATTAATTAACTAAAGATACGACATTAAATGTTTGTTTATATAAAAATGAATTACATAATTATTTAAAAAGAGAACTTTGTTTGGTCAAAACATTAAACTTTGTTTCGAAATTTTTACGCCTCATCAGTACCGTACACAATCCTCGTACAAATCTCTCTCTTTCGAATCTCATTTGCCTAGTTGGTACTAGTTACATTACTTACAATGTCAAAATTCAATTGCTTCCTTGGCTAACTATGCTGATTCAGAAAGAACCTTTGAATGACGTTTTATCACATTTTATTAATTTTTTATCGAAGAATGAATTTTAACATTTAATCTGCAGCATTCAATTCGTATTCTAGTTTTAAGATCTTCGACGTTATTTACAGGTATAAAGTAAACTTTTTCTTTTAGATAGAACCAAAGGAAGCAATCTGACGGTGTTTAAAAACGTTTCTTTTTTCTCAAAACTTCCACTTTCGCTCATATTTCTTGTCAATTTTACAAACATTTTGACTGATGGTACCGGCCTATTTCGAAAGCGATCTTGTTATAAACGTTTGGCTACTTTATGTTTTTTCCGCACTCTCCCTAAATTAATATCATGTCCAATTTTTTTTCATTATTGTAAGATACCATTGTGTAAATCTATTTAGAAGTATAACATAAAACAAAAACGAATAACACAGTCACAAATAACAGTATTTTCAATTTGACATTACTAACAATGACAAAATTCAATTGTTTCCATGGCTAACTATGTTGAATCAGAAACAAAACCTTTAAATGAAGTTTTCTCGTATTTTATTAATTTTCTCGAAATTTTCCTTATGGAAGTGTATACTTTTTTCACATGGTTGAATGCAGAAAGAGAAGCTCTACAACAATCGGCAAAAAAATGTATAGCATACCATTTGAAAAAAAAAAAGTTGACTATCGTTATTTTGGCATATGTGATTAAAAAGATGATTTAATGACGTCATTCGATAGAGCTTGACAAACGATTTGCAAATATATATGGTTTATTGTAGTTTTCTGTTAAAATAAAAAAGATACAGGGGGGCGAATACCAAACTGAATCACCCGGTATATACATTATAATTCCACCATAGGGAATGATGGTCCAATGGCTTTTGGCTGTTACCTGCATAAATGAAATTGTCTTTAAATATGGTTGATACGAAAAAGACAACAATTAAGACGGTAACTGAAATTGATTTCGTTTGATGATTATGCGCCCTCCGGAATCGAATTTAGCAGAAAATTTTACATCGAATACGATGCTTTCCAGCTGTATTTCTGACAGGTTGATACTTAGGACTGAAAGATAAACGTCATCAAAATCTGGACCAGTAGAATTTGTTGTTTTCGAGTATACTGCGAAAGTAGAGCATAAAAAATTGATTTTTTCAAAGGGATGAAAGAAAACCAAACTTCGACGCGTCTGTATCTTGGTCAATGCGTATCAGGAAATTTCACCAACTATTTTTCAAGTTATTATAAAAACACTTCCCACCCTTCTAAAAAATGACCCTCGGTCCTGAGGTAGACTCATGGGGGTCCTGAAAAAGTAAACTTGAATATCTATGGAGCGTTTTATTCATCCTTTCTTTTTTCCGTTATATTTTCTACTTTTACCTAACTATGAGCATTTATTACTCTTTCCTCTTTCTCTCAATAAGAAATAGACTATAAAAATGGGGCCTCAAAAAGGCAACAGGATTATTTATATTTGTTTACATAATTAGTACCTAATTGTACTAAAATTTACATAACTTGAAATAGTATACATTTGATATTTATCAAAAACTTAATGTACGTAAGTATATACCAACATTGCCCCAAACTTGTTGTTTGCTAACATTTGATCTTTTTATACATTTTTTTATCGTAATTTACCTGGAACGTTTTTATCTTTATTGCATGTCCAACAAGAACACAAATACCACAAAGAGAATCGTGTTTTAATACCTTGTAGACTCTGACTGCACGTGTATAAATAAAGACGTGCAAAGTATAAAACATATTTCTTTATTAATAAACAAAACATAATTCCATGTTTCTTTTGTCGCTTGCACGATTGTTTTTTACAATCTTAAAAAACGACCTTCTAAGTATTTGATATGAAAAAGAAATTGAGAGCTAATAAGTAATGGTCAGAGCTCGGGAATTTTATCTCTGTGACGTCAAAATCAGGATTGGCTCCAGGTCAGCGTGGAAAGATTTTTACGCAAGTATGGCACAATATACCTTGTACTTTTTTTAGCGAATTCCGTAATATCCAAAGTTAATATGGTTAGTTTATTATAAACACTCACTCGAAGAGGAGGTATTGGGGAATGTAACATTGAACTAACACACACACACACACACGCGCGCACACATTGTATACAGTCGACTCTGTATAATTTCACACTAGGTTTGTAGATACATACATACATATGGCTTGATTTGTACTATGCATTTCGAAACTGCGATTTTGGATGAGCTGCGTAAATGTTGACGTAAATGCGCAGAATTGCCACATAGTAAAAGGGATTTTGTCAAAGCAATGTTAGGAGATAATAAAACCACATTAGTAAAAAACATATAAGAGTACCGCCGAACACTGGAATCTAATGTTGACACTCGGTCAGGATCGAATGCTTTCAACACTGCTATTGTAAAAGAATCAACTACGTCTTTAGGTAATTGTCAGTACGTTTCATAATGTAGTAGATTTCAGATAAAAGTAGGTTACAGGGCCTGGGCCCACTTGTAAAGGGGGAGCCCCAAAGGCTGCTAAACTGCGAATGCATGGTAGGGTAGTCACCCTGTGCCCCTGAACAAAATTTTAATGTTTAACAGTACCCCCTCTGCATCACACTGGTGAGGAAGGGGTCTCACACGGCCGACTAGTCAGGTCCTTGGGGGTGGTTTCGATAATTTGGGGTAGTGCTGGATGTTCAAAGATATAAAGGCAATGTCATTCTAATCAAACATTTAATAAGACTAGCTTGGTACGTGGTACAATATATTACACAATTAATAACGATAGCTCGGTACGTGGTGTAATATATCACACAATATAATCTAATAAGTGAACTAACAAGTGTGGCCCACACCGGATATCCGATAGCCCTCAACCTTAACCTGACATAGGCAAAATATCTTAGAAACTAATAAACTCTTGATAAATATACGTAAAGGTCATATACAGGAAGAATGACAAAAAAATAACTATATGTGACCCAAGGTACGGTAAAACATAAATGGCTTAAAACTATTAGAATCTATTTGTAGAATAGAACAAAACTATTTAGTTACTGGAGTAACTGTACACAAAATATGCTAAATCTTACTGAAATTTACTGAACCGTTATGAGCAAAACGTTACAAATATTACTGAAAATTATTGAGGTACTTATGTGCAAAATATGATTAAAAATATTACTGAAAATCATACGAAAATTATGACGAACGGTAGAACAACTGTTACTCTATAATTAAACTAAATGCCAGAAGTGCTGATCGGTAGCACATCTACTACTATAAGCTAGCTATATGCAAAATGGGACGAACGGTACTGTTCATTCTCTTGTCTCGGGTAAACAACCCCTAATTATTTTACTTTACTGTGGACGTTGATGTATGAAGATAGGTAATATGATTCCGCTTACCTTTGGTAGTGTCTGAATACCTTTTCCCGTCCTACCAGGGTAGCGTAATTCGATGTGATAGCAGCCACAGGTTGTAGATAATCTACGTGGTGGTCCCATATAACGTAACAAGATCTCCAGTACCATACAAGCACAAAATAACAGGCAATAATCCAAACGCTAGACACCAAAATCTGTACTAGAAATCGAAACCAGAGTCAGAGTGGAAGTTCCTCGTAAAATGTAGAACGTGACATAAAAGTCAAGTAGAATGTAAAATAACAGTCCCGAATAAACGTAGAATAACAGATCCAAGTAAAACGTAAAGTAACAGATCCACATAAATCATAAAGTAACAAATCCAAATAACCATAACTAACAAACAGATCCCAATAACTCGTAAATTAACAGCCCTGCAATAAAATAAATAACCTAAATTACCAATCTATTTCAACCTTAAGTGGGTTTCAGAGACATACCTTAGATGTGATGTGGGCTGAAAGAGATCCTTTGCTGTGGAATGGCACTCCGAAATCGTGCATTCGAAAGACACCACGTGCTTTAGAAAATTGATTTAGTTCGGAAATCCGTAGTTGTATATCCCCAAAAAACGATACTCAAATACCAAAATCGAAATACGACTAATTTTGTCGTGATGAATACTAAATCCCATAAATGGAGCTAACTTACAATATCGCTAAAACGCGAATTCATACGACTCAATATTCTAGACAGCAAAAGGAAAATGACCAAAAAGATGCCCCTCGATCAAATGTCAGTTCCATCGGTACATCCACAAATAATATCGTAATATACTCCGAAGGCCGTCCTTTCATAAGTCAACACACCAAAAGAAAGTTTAATTCACAATATCGGCCATTGTGGAAGCTTTACCAAGGCGTTTTGCAACGCGCTTCCATAAAAAATATTTGAACGCACCTTGTCCGGCTAGTTCCTGTACCAACAGCGCATTTAATGTCCGGAATAAAACAACAGGTAACGTTAATAGGCAACCAATTATACTCGTTTTGAGGCCGAAGGAGATAACTTTTTGACAAGAGATGGCACCTCTATGCTCAAATGCACAATAAATTTTGTGAAAATACGAAATTAGTGCCTAAAATTCCGGAAATTACTAAATGTGAAAATAGATTGTAACATGTCTTCCACACTGCTACTGTAAAAGAATCAACTAAGTCTTTAGGTAATCGTCAGTACGTTTCACAAATGTAATAGATTTCAGATAAAAGTGGGTTAGGTACGTATTAACACTTTAAAATGAAATAAAATTCACTTTATCACGTTGTGTACATTTGTGATGCATCACGGTACATGGCAGTTTTATGCCATTAATCCTTACCTTTGTTTGTTATGTATGATTTAATATTATATAAAAAGGGACAAATGTTTTATGTTGCCAGCAGCTTACTGGGTTTTCATATTTAATTATTATGAAAATAACTGTAATAAACACGCCACACATATCAAACAGGACAGGAAAGTATGTGTTTGGTTCAAAATTATTTTTTTTATTTGATAGATATGTGTTACATGTTTTTGTAAAAGCCATTACCGTTTTTGGGTTAAATTTATTACCAAAAATACATCGTAGCTGGCAGTGGTGAATATTTTTCGTCTTTCTGAATGTTTGCGAAATAATATTATGTCTATAAGAGAGCCGTCTCTGGCGCCGACATGAAATTCCCCAGCCTGTAAGTAACAGCCCTCAAATTAGAGAGCATAATGCTCCATTTCGTATAAAACATAAACTACCATACCAAGCATGCTCATCTTCCAGTTTATTACGATTGCACCAAGTAGAGAATTCATCTAGAACATCCTGAATCATTATTTTATGCAGAATATCAATATTGGTGTCTGTCACAGTTATGGTGGTATTATCAGCAAACTTAATCACTGACCCACTTTTTATGTAGGTTGACAGATCATTAAAATACCCCTCGTAATACATTAAACTCTTCTGAGAAGGGCTTATCAATCATCACAATTATTTTTCGGTTTATTAAGTATGAACGAATGCACTACAGAATATCGCTTCTTATACTGAGGCTAAAAGGCTTAGATGTAATACATTCCATACTCGAGATATCAAACGCCTTCGATAGATGGAGTTGTAACATTACTACAAATTTGCCTTCATGTAGATTACTATAGATTTCACAGTAGAAGTTTTTTCCTAAAAACTTTCCCAAAACTTTAGACAGAGAGCTAACTAATGCTATAAGTCTATTATTATCTATTTCTAATGGATCGCCCGATTTTAATAATGGAACTACATGTGAAATTTTAAAAGTATTTGGAAAATAATGTACAACAATTATTTGTTTCATAATTTGCTATTGAGTTCATTAATTTATCTATTTGAATTAGTGCAGGTATACGCAGATATGAGCTGCATAAAATTCAACTTTGCGCATTGTAAGGTTGTTGAGGTAAAATCGGTTTCTGTTTTATTAAACATTTAAAATAGTCAGTGCTTTTACTGGAACCTGTGCTATACGGGCTGTCCCATGAGTCATGGGATAAAACGAAGGGGAATGATAGATGAGTTAATTTCCAACCAAAATAACTAGATAATATGTTGTTATCCAATTTTTGATGGTTCAATAGTATATTACGTAATGAGTTTTGTAAGAAGCATATTACGCACGAATGGAAAAGTTACGCACGATGCCGCGTAGCGGCGAGTGCGTATTTCCATGAGTGCGTAATTGCTTTACAACTCGAATTATGTACTATACTTTACCTACGATCATATTTATTTATTTATTTAGTAAAATCTGGATTTAGTTTACTTGTCAACAAAATTATTCAACAAATATTATGTCAGTTTTGACAGCGTTCGAAAATAACGTAAGCGCATTTGTTTTTTTAAACCCCGCGTCAGCGATATAAACCACCTATAATTGCGTGTCCCGTGCGTTTTGTTTACCGTGCGATTTGTTTACAGTGCGATTTGTTTACAATATGTAAAGTTCAACTTACATAGATGGCAGGTAGTGTGTTTTTTACTATTTACAGTAGTGATCGTAGGTAAAAGTTATTTCAACTTTCGCATTTTTGTCCGCAATCGCCCAGTACGTTTAGTAAGAAAGTGGTACAAAACAGAGTTTTCTTTGCTCTCTTTTTTTTTTAAATAGGTTACTGAAGGTTATACATTTCCGACAGAAGCATTTTTATAAAGTCTAATTAGCAACTGTCAATTATAATTAAAGATGTTACGATCATTGTTCGGTTCATCAGAAATTATTTGAATTTTAAAATGATCCTCGTAGAAAAAAAAATATTTCCCGTAATAATAAAAACTAGTGCAATTTATATAGATTTTAACAAGGTATAATTCATACACTTTTTATTAACAATTTTTTTTTATTTCCATTTTTTACAAGTAAGGTATATTTTTATAACAAACATAACAACTTTTATTACAATTGACAATTGCTAACTTCTTCTTTTGGCATCATAACTTTGCCTGTCCGGCTATTTTCTTCCATTCTGTTCTCTCTTCCGTTTTTCTTCTCCAATTTCTAATATTCATTGCTCTCAGGTCATCTTCTATATCATCTATCCATCTCATTCTAGGTCTTCCTCTTCTTCGTCTTCCAGCAGGTTTCCACTCATAGATTTTCTTAGTTACTCTCGAGTCTTCCATTCTGTTAACATGTCCCAGCCATGTTAGTCTTTGACTTTTTATATACTTAATAATGTCACTTCCTTTCCATCAGCGTTCTGGACTGGTCCATGTATCTTTCGCAGGATCTTTCTTTCGAATATTCGCAGTATTTCCTCGTCTCTCTTCGTCATGATCTAGGTCTCACATCCATATGTTACTACAGGTCTAATTAAGGTTTTGTATATTTTTGTTTTCGTATTTTTGTCTAAGTCTACTTGTCATTAATTTTTTGTGGGCGTAGTAACATCGATTTCCGCTGACTATACGTACCTTGATTTCACTGCTTATAGAATTGGTTTGGTTAACTTCCGCCCCTAAGTATGTAAAGGTTTCCACACGTTCAAGGTTATACTTTTCGATTTGGATGCTGTTGTTATTGTTGGTTGGCATTCTTTTCACTTGCATGTATTTTGTTCTGTTTTCATTAATTATAAGACCTCTCCTTTGTGACTCTTGATCAATTTGAGTAAACGTTTCCTCTAACTGGGTTTTATTTCTGCTGATAATAGTTACATCTTCTGCGTAGGCGCATATTTGGGATGATTTGATTCCAATATGACCTCTGTAATTGGTGTTTTTCATTACAGCTTCAAGTACTAAATTGAAGAGCATGCTTGAGAGTGCGTCGCCTTGTCTTACTCCTAGATTAATGTCGAAAGTTGATGATAATTCTCCGTCTACTCTAACAGCCGCCTTTGATCCGTATAATGTCATCTTTATAAACCTTATATATTTGTCGGCTATTCCTAGGATATGAATAACTTGTAACATTTGTTCGCGTTTGACACTGTCAAATGCTTGTTTAAAATCTATATATATGTTATAAAGATCTATGTCGTATTCGTAAACTTTTTCTTGTATCATTCTTAATATAAATATATTTTCTGTTGTGGATCTATTCAGCCTGAACCCACATTTAGCAATGTAATTGGCCTATAATTTTCACATTTTAATTTGTCACCCTTTTTATGGATTGGCTGTTTTATTCCCACAGTCCACTCTTCTGGCATTTGTTCCTGTGTCCATATTAAAGTTTTTAAGTTATGGATTCTTCTCCATAGTTCTGATCCTCTGTTCTTTATCCGCTCTGCCGTGATTCCGTCCACACCGGGTGCCTCATGGTTTTTCAGTTTTTTGATTACACATTCTACTTCTTCGAAAGTTGGGTTCTGGATGTTGAGTTCTGCTGTATGGTAGTGTAGTGTCTCATTATCATTATTGTCCACGCATAATTTCTCCTTAAAGTATTCTTTCCATCTATTTATTATTTCTTGTTTCTCTGTTAGTACTTTTCCTTGTTTATTTTTGCATGCCGTTAATTTGGGTCTAAATATCTGTGTGCTTTCTTTTATGCTTTTGTACAACTTTCTATTGTCTTTCCTATTATTGTGTTCTAGTATGTCCTTCACTTTCGCCTTGATAGATTCTCTCTTCTTTTTTCTACATGTTCTATTGGCTTTTATTCGTTTTTCGTTGTATATTTCTCTATTATTCCTAGTGTTTCTTTGCAGTTGCTTTAGCCTTGCCTGTCTTTTTTCCTCTACTGCTTTTCGACATTCATCATCATACCACTCTGCGTTTCTTTGTTTTTTGATCTCTCCAATGACTTCTCTTGCTATGTCTGTTATGATATTTTTCAGTTGGTTCCATTCGGTTTCTATATTGTTGCTTTCCATGTGTTCTTCCAACTTTATCCGTATGTTTGTTTGGTATTGTTCTTTCTTTGTTGGGCTTCTGAACTTATCTACATTCCATTTTTTGCAGGGTACATTTTTTCCCCTTGCTACCACTGCAATCTCAGTGTCTCAGTGACAATTGCTAACTAGACTTCATAAAAGTGCCTCCATCAGAAAGGTACAACCTTCAGTAGCCTATTTAAGAAAAAAAAAAGCAAAACAGTCCTTTGTACCACTTTTTTACTAAACTTACTTGGCGATTTCGGACAAAAATACAAAAGTTGATATAACTTTTGAACCATCAAAAATTGGATAACTACATATGTAGTTATTTTGGTTGGAAATGACCTCTTCTATCATCCCCCTTCGTTTTAACCATGACTTATTTTACTTCTAATGACTTACCCTGATTAAAGGAAAAAGTGGTGGTACCAAACTCCAACTAGACCTCGGGTCTGGATTAAAATATCCTATAGGTGAATACGATATGATACCTTTAAGTCTCTGCTGAGCTTCTTCGGGAAATGTGAGTGAGTAAATGTAACTTATTGTAGTTCCTGTAGATAGGCCCATGTAAACAGCTGACTCTTTGGTCGTGTTGTAAACCAAACTTAGAATGCTGCGTAGATCGTAAACAGCCAGTTCGTTGGTACTGCAAGAATACTTGATAATGTCAAACCTAATTCCTAATTTAAATTATAATAATTCATAACAAACGTGCAGAATGATGTTTTATATAATTCACAATTAATTAGTTCAATAACATTCACATCTAGAAGCATAAACCGAGAATGGGCCCGTTCAGCATTTTTTTTTATTTTAGAAATCGAAAGTAGAACACTTTTTAAGGCAATTTCCAAATTTTTAGGTTTTTATTAGGACGGTTAAGCCCTTAAATAGGACTCCACGAAAACGGAGCGGTGCTTCGCGTGACGTCACTTTGCAGATGCTGATCAGGAGACAGTCAAGATTTAATAGAGCATCTGCATGTGATTTCACAGCTAACCTCAAAAATATATATTTCTTAAGATTTACAAATATTACGTAGCTGTTATTAAAATTTCTGCCTGGTTCCTGTACTTTCAACCAAAATCTAGTTCAATGTAATGTTTATGAAGTTTTAAATAGTTTGTCACAATAAAATAAGACACTTTTTGGAGGTTAGGAATCTAACCTATAATTCGCAGTCTATTTTTTATCAATCAAAATAGTGAAAAATTATTTGCGTGAATTTTTAAATATTTGCTTGGAGCCGGTTTGGCTTCAAGCTAAAAATGTGGATACAAACATTAAACATGAGTATAAACCTAAAAAACATAACAATTGATGTTATGTTAGTTATATGATGCACATGCCCTATAAGCGTGTAGGGCATGTTATTGTGTTTCTTTATGGAAACGGCGTTTGATTGCACAGCCCCACAAAAAAAAATGTTCTGTTCACCAGACTAGACTAACATATCTATACGTTTTTGGGGTTGCTGAATCCGAATCCGGTCAGGGTCAAGGTCAATCCAAGGTTAAATTGGGAAAAAACGATTAAGCGAAGGAAACCACGATTTCTGTACGTTTTTGGGGTCACTGAATCCGAATTCGGGATCTGTTTGGCCCCATCAGGGTGATGGTCAATCCAAGGTCAAATTGCGAAGAAACCTTTTAAGAGTAGAAAACCACTCTTTTTATACGTTTTTGGGGTAATTAAATCTCAACTCCTGGTCTATTTGACCCATCAGGTCAGGGTCAAGGTCATCCAAATTACGAAAAGCATTTAAGCTAGAAAACCACGATTCCTATACGTTTTTGGGGTTGCTGAATCCGAATCCGAGGTCTGTTCGACCCTACCAGGTCAAGGTCATTCCAAGGTCAACTTCTGTTTATCAAATGGAAACGCGTTTTTGACCACGGATATTTTACGTTCGCATATGGTTTGACCTATGAACAAAGTGACCTTTGGTCATCAGAAGGTCGAATCACTCTGTCAAATTAATTTATTTAAGATCAAAGATGATTCGCATTGAGAAATCTGACTTACAAATCTTTATCGAGCATGGGTTAGCCTCGTGATATTTCTCCGAAGTGGATTGAAGAACCAAGACAGCAGACACCCATATCCATTCGCAACTAACGAGTGGCGTCTTCCAATTCTCTGGGAAAAACGAAACGTCTATGTCATATACTGACTGCCCGAACATCTCGGTGATAGGGACTGATGAAGGTGCTGGAGCATCACTGATGAGGCCAACATCAGTATCCGAGCGATACGTTTAATTTCTGTGGGAATCCTCTGATCCTGTTATTAAAATTAAAAATCCTGCTTCTCAGAAGATGCTAGAAATGGTGACAACTGCCTTAATCGAGGATGTGTAGAATGATCCATTTTCCGATCCTTCGAGGTAATGAAGCCAGTAAAGGCGTACTGCCCTGCAGGGGGGCGTTAGGCTGTGAAGATGAAGCCATAGTGTGTCCGACGATGAGTTGACTTTGTCCTCGTCAAAGTCGGAAAGCCCTCATACTTAGACCTGGAGTAGTGTTTATGCAGAATGACGTCACGAGTCGGCGAAGCGCTTTGTACCGAAACTCAATATTTAATATTGAATATTGAATATCTAATGATTGGATATACTTATTAAGCTGAATTTATTAAGCCCATTGCTGATTTGACAAGGTTAGTTATATTTTGTATACAAAATCAACTGTAAATGCCATGCATCATCTATTCGGGGTATTTAAACGAGAAAATAAACAATTTGCATCGTCGTCCGGGAATGTATTGCTTTTACACCTAATTACACAATACACTATTTATATATAAAAAACAGTTCGGAAAAGTTAACTTCTTCGGGTTAGGACTTTACTGTTTTCTGAAAGTTGCTTAGCAACGGACTAAAATACTAAATTTTGGGATCTGAAATTGCGAAAGTAGACATTCTTGATCGATTTCAGAGAACCATGTTTTTCGCACTAAAAATAGTGAAAAAAGTAGAGTTTTTTAACAGTCGTAGAAAAAATATATTACTTACCTGAAGTGCCAGTATGCGTTGTCATCAGTTGTTAAATTGACATGACCACGACTGTATTTGGTACCTCGGTTATTTACAATCCAGACATCGTATCCTAAGCTTCCCATAATATATGCTGAAACATTCATATATTAACAAAATTTGCGTAAACAAAATGGAGAGGCAAGACATAGTGCTAAGTTAATAACTAAACTATCAAGATAGATCCAGAGTGATTTTAAGAGATAAAAAAAAACGCTGCCGAAGGAATCACTACTTCCACATGCAGATTTTCTATCCAAGTCCTTTACAATGAAAAAACTTCAATAATATAATTTTTTAAATGGTGGTAGTGGCGGTAGGGAGATGGTAGTGGGGGTATATGAAGTAAAAATTTTGAGGACTTTGGTTCTCATCAATCACAATTTTATTTTTCCACCTTCTTTATTAATGGAATGGGGGTGGTAAGGGGGGGAGGGTGGCTAATGCCAAAAAAATTTTTGGAACCTTAGCTTCTCTTATGTTTATTAAATACCAATTTTATGGACTCTTACTTGCTTGATTTACCTATTTACCCCCATTTACCCCAATTTACTCCCCAACCCTTCAACGTAATAAAATCAAAATATAATCTAGTTCCAGATCTCGTTAAAATACATACGTGTACCAAATTGCAAGTCAATATTTTAAACATTTCCAGAGTAATCGTGAGCACAATAAAAAATTACAGACAAACCGACATACCGACAGACAGATTTTTTTTTCCGCTCAAGCTTAAAATATCAACGATTCATGACATTCTAAGCCTATTTGAACAATACAAATTTCCAAACATTTCTTTTCGCGTTAGTATACTTTTACTGGACATGGAAGTAATAGAAAATAAAATATGAATAAATTCGAATTTCGATGTTAAATTTGACCAACTTATTTCGGAAATGTCGCTGATAAGATAACTGTAAGTTTATCACCAGAAAAATCCAAGATGAGATAAGCAAACTTAGTCAATTTGGAGAATGGTGCGAAAGGACAAATCTGAAAAACTTTTCAGAAATGGTAGTATTTGCACATTTTGAGCAGAAAGTTAATGTATATTGAAGAAAGCTCTCTTTGGACACATTATTTTATGTTAAAATTCACGTTAATGCTAAAGACCATAATCGATATAGGCAGATATCACAAATTAACAAGTTTATTGAAGCACAGTATGTGCATTATAAAGCAAGAATGTCCAGGTTAGGTTAGGTTATGTCTTGACATGTGAGTGGGCTAGTAACAGATCCTCCACTGCGACCATCTGGTCTATTGTGGCTCACTCTTGTTCAGCCTTTTGATAAAGCCGACTACCTTATTATTGGGTGAGAGGTTATCCAGGTCCTCTGGCAACAGTTGCCCTTTGCCAAGAAATGAGAACCTGGTTCTTTCTGCAGCAGGACAGGTACACAGAACGTGCGCTGCCGTTTCGTCCTACTCCAAACACAGTCGGCATTCAGCGTTATCCGCTATTTCGAGTCTGTGTAGGTGGTGATTTAGTCTGCAATATGTAGGCCCACTAGTTTTTTAGTTTTTGATTTCAGAGGATATGTAATAAACACATTTGAATGAACTAATTCTGGTAGTTCTTGCCAGTACTGGAGGATTTTCAGCTCTGTCCAGGCCAAGATTGTTGTTTTCGCAGTGCTTGCCGATATACTAAGCACTGGTTCTGGTCCGATAAATTTTGATACCGCACCTTCTCTGGCTAAAGAGTCGGCTATTTCGTTGCCCTCCATGCCAGAGTGGCCTGGTATCCAGACCAGAGTTAATTTGTTGTATCTACCCAATTGGGTTAGAGCCTTTTGGCAGTTCCAGACCAATTTGGAATTGCAACGATGTGAGTCAAGAGGTTTGAGAGCTGCTTGGCTGTCTGAAAAGATTCTTATTGATCTGTGTCTAGGCTGCATTTGTTCAAGCCTCCTAGTACACAGTTCAATGGCATCAACTTTTGCCTGAAAGACAGTCGCATAATTACCCAGGCTCGAAGTAATTCTTACCTTTGGGTTGCGACTGTGTGCTCTAGCTCCAACTCCATCAGGAGTTTAGGAGCCGTCTGTGAACCAACATATGTCTGCTCTTTGTAGGTCGGTTTTATTCCGATCCCATTCGTTTCTTCCAGGAAGCAGGTCGGTAAAAGGTAGTTCATAGTTGGTTGCGGTAGGCATCACATCTGAAAGAATTCCTAGGATGTCGTGACACTCAGCTGAGTCCTGTTGCGTTCCATGATGCTAGCCTGCGGCATATTAGTTACCGCTTGTTGAAGTCTGCATGTTGCCCACCTGGCCTCTCTCTCCAAATAGATGTGGAGAGGGGATAGATCCAGGAGGATTTCCCGAGCGGCGGTGTGGTACTTATTTCACAAGTTATCGCCAGGCATGCTTGTCTCTGTAGAGCAGAGTTTGGCTTTGGTCGTCTGTTGTAGCTCTTTCAATGTCTAAGTACTAAGTAGAACTGAAATCAATAAGTATCTTCGTGGTGCTAAAGACGAGAAATGTTTGATCAAAGTAACTTATTTTATGTAAATCTTTGAATTGAACCAATTTTCAATGGAAGTTAGCACACATATGGCTGAAATACCAAATAATATAATCTCTCAATTTGCTGCCATTTAACTGCACCAATTGAAAACAAAAATAACACTTTTTAATAAAAAAAATATTTTATCGCTTGGCATATAAATTATTTGAAGATATCAGAGGAAAAGATAGGCAAAGACCTATTTAGTTAGAGAATATTATTTAGATATTAAGCAAATCACACTTACTGTTTTTTATTTATTATGAAACTACCTTCTCTGTGTATATTGTTGCCCTAATCTGGTCACGCTAATATACTATTTAAGTAAATACTTTAAAACACTCATTATTAGAAAACCAATAAAAACAACTACTCTTCTAGCTAATACTGACGAAGTATTGAGTTACATGATAAAATTCCTAGCATTTTAAAGCAAAAAAATATATATTGAAAATACTTAAACCATTTATTTAAATTCAGTAATTCACACCTTGTTATTTAATATGAAATTATCTACTTTCTGTATATTGGTATCTCAATCTGATCACGCTAATATACTACTTAGGAAAACATTTTAAAACACTCATCATTGGAGAATCAATGAAAATAACTACAAAAATGAAAATACTTAAATTATTTGCTGAACTGGCTGCTGGTTTCCGGGTCTTCTTCCGCGTAGACTTGGTTGAGTGCTTGACGTTTCGACCATCTTGTCGTGGTCTTCTTCTGAAGCGAAGTGAGCTCTGCTGGACTGAGCTCCTCTATTTATACAGGTTATCAGGAGGCGTGTTGCGGATCATTGCTCATGCGGAACATTGACTTCCACGTTATTGGTAGTTGTAGTCCGTTGTCACGGTTATAGTTATTCGGATGTTTATATATTTCAATGGCTTCTCTGTATCTTCTTGGCCAATAGTTCTTGGTGTTGGCTAATTTCTTTGTTTTGTCGAATTTTATCAAATGGCCGGTTTCTTCTGAATGTTCGGCAACTGCTGATTTTGTAGAATTTCCCTTCTTTGTACTTCTAATGTGTTCCCTGAGTCTGGTGTTTATACGTCGTTTGGTCTCTCCGATGTAGACTTGTCCGCAGGAACATGGGATACTATATACTCCTGGTGTTTCTAGTTCTTCTGGACCTTGGTATTTGGGAGAATGTTGTGCCACCTTCTGTTTTGCATTATATATTACTTTGACGTTCTTTTTCTCCAAAACTCTTCCGATTCTGTCCGTACATCCTTGTATATACGGTAGGTAAGCTGTTGCCATGTATTTCTTTTCTTCTTTTTCTTCTTCTGTTCTGGTTGTATCTTGTCTCTTTATTGCGTTGTCTATGTCCTTCGGTTTGTATCCATTTTTCTGTAGTGATGTTTTTAAGGTCCGATATTCTTCTTGTAGATGTTCTGACTCGCAAATTTGCTTTGCTCTATGTACTAGTGTGTTGACGACGGCCTGTTTTTGTGCTGGGTGGTGGTGAGAATTGGCGTGCAATTGGCATTCAGTTATTCATGACAATTGTTGAACTTTATATTCTATTTTAACTCTAGAAAAGTTGTACATATATTTTCGAACTCGTTAGTTCTCCTCAGTAGAGTATTAATTGTCTTTAGTTTCATTTCTTAGCATGCGTGACTTAGGTGTCACAATTTCTGAGATATTTATATTTAACATTTAAACTGCATTTTTCGTCTTATAAACGTTCGGACGCCATTTGTAAACTTTCATATCTCCGAAACTATTAAATCTATCTAAATAAATAAACAAGCGAAATTCATTATCAGTTTATGAGGTTTATTTTTGGTCTCTACCCATTTTTCAATAAAACTAATATTTATTGAGATATTTGGAAAAGGAAAAAAAAAATCGTTTTATCGAAAACACCTTTATAGTTTAAACTGTATTTTTTTCTAAAGCAAGTGCTGTATACAAACCAAAAAATTTGAGCATCTACATGATGCTATATATTAATGAGAAACAGTGTTTGAAATTCCTTTTTTTTTAATTACTAGCTAATTACAGTAACAAATTGGCGACGTTGTTATTAAAAAAATGTGTAGACACACATTGCTTCGTTCATAACTTCTTTGTTTTTTATGCTAGAGAAACAAATAAAAAAACAGTTGAAAGCTTAATTAATCACCTATTATTCTACTTATTAGCATCCTTGACGTAGGTGTCACAGTTTCTGAGATAATAAACTCTCACTCTAAATAATTATCTTATGAACACTTGGATGCCAAATGTAAGCTTAAATATCTCCGAAATTATTAATCCTACATCAATAAACAAAAAATATAATTAATTCCCGGTTTGTACTTTCTGTAATTGGTCTGTAACATTTTTTCGATAAAGTAATACTTTTCGAGATACTTGAGGAAAGCCGTTTGGAAATACCTTTTTTTTTTTTTAAGCTAAAATCGCAATTTTGAAGTCGTTATAACTTAAAAACTATCAATTTATGTGAAAAATTGCATAGAACTTTTTCTTCTTAAAATTTGATTCTACTTCAGCTCCAATAAATATATATATTTTTTAAGTGCCACACCCTATAAATTAGCAAGCCCCCGCACAATATAGAAACTTTTCTGTGAAGCATTTACTATTATACTGCCAAAAATGAACGAAATCCGTTCAATATGACATTATTCCGAAGTTTTGCGTATTTTTTACCTCTAGGTACTGTACTATATAAAAAAGGGTGTGTAAGTTATGATTTGCTTAATACCTAAATAATATTCTTTAATCATGATGCAAGCAAATAAATAAAAAATAATTTAAATATTTAGTTAATTAATTAAAGTTAATCTAAAAAAACATACCTAGCGACGTATTTCCTCGAATGGCATATATCAAACTGTTCATATGGAATCCAGGTCCAAGCAATATGGGGGTATTTTGGGTTATGTTGGAGTAACCTCGAGCTACCAGTAGTATGTATCCATCTTCCGTTGTGACATAGTGTTCTTCCGCTGTGAAACCCCAACTCTGAATAATTTGTGTCTTAAATTAAAAAAAAAGCATTAATTATATTTATATGAGAATAGAAGTGCTATTACAGACAGGGCTGTGTTCTGTCTCCAATCAATCGTCTATAGTGAACACGTGTACGACGTGTGCCGGAGGACTGAGAGAGAGCGGAACTAAGAGTTCTAATTTGAGATATGCAGATGATGCCACCTTAGTTGCCGCAAGCTAGAATGAGCCCATGCACCTGCTTCAGACACTAATAGTCCAGTCGGATTGTACTTTAACATGGCGAAAATAGATAACTACGATTTTATTCTTTTAAGTTGGTGGGTTGGACATCTAAAACAAGCCCTTACAGCGTACAAAGTAATGTCATATCGGATAAGGGAGGTGGAGGGTGGTAAAATTGAAAGATAGATTTTTCGCCTTTAAATAGAAGACTAATAATCTGAGAGGAAAAGTTCAAATGAGAAAGTCATAGGTTTTAAAAAACCTAGAAAATGAGCCACCGAACGTTAAGATAACTTTATTAGGTCAGGAGTAAATTCAAAAAAACGGAAATTTTGAAATTTTTTTTAATTTCAGCAAAAATTTAGTAACATTTTTGAAATTTTTCTAAAATACGTGTTATATAGAAGGGGATATCTGGTATAAATTTCAGATCAATATCTGCATTATTTTTCGATAGATCCAACTTTTTGAAAAAAAAGGGGTATTCGAAAAATGGCTATAAGTACTTCACTTTCTGTCAGATTTTGCTATTAGAAAAAAAAATCTATTCTTCGAGAATTGTTCAACAATTACAAATGTTTTCTGTATGGTCATTATTGAGAAAAATGTGATGATTTGAACAAAAAATCTGTCTGTCTGTTTGTGGGTCTGTCTGTAATCTTTTTTGCTCACGATTACTCTAGAACCGTTTAAGATATTGACTTGAAATTTGGTACACATATGTATTTTAACGAGATCTGGAACTACTAGATTATATTTTGATTTTATTCAGTTGAAAGGTTGGGGGTAAATTGGGGTAAATGTAGGTAAATAGGTAAATCAAGCAGGTAAGAGTCCATAAAATTGGTATTTAGTATATACAAGAGAAGCTAAGGTCTCAAATATTTTTTTGGCATTAGCCACCCCCATTACCACTCCCACCTATTATTGAAGGGGGTGAAAAAAAAACTATAATTGTGATTTAGCGTGTGTACAAGAACCAAAGGCCTCAAAAAATTTCTTTGCCTCATCTACCTCCACTACCACTTCCTACCCTCCACCCCTACTCCCACTACCTCTAACATGTGAAAACTTGGAAGACCCCGTTTATGCAAACGCTATCACCACCATTATGAAAGGGGGTGATAGTGAGAATGGCTGATGTCAAACAAATTTTGAGGCCTTTAGTTTTTGTACACACACTAAATCACAATTTCATGTTTTTACCTCCTTTAATATTGGGGCGAAGATGGTAATGAGAATGACAGCGGGGTCAAACAAATTTTGAAACTTTGGCTTCTCGTACATACTCTATATCCCAATTTGAAGACTCTTATTTGCTTGCATTATCTATTTGCCTCGCAACCCTTCAACGAAGTAAAATCAAAATATAATCTAGTTCCAGATCTCGTTATAATAGATAAGTAGATCAATATCATAAAAAAAATCTCCGCGTCATGACATTTGAAGCCTGTTAAAAAAAAGAATTTTACCATTACACTACTACGTGGATGTGGAACTAATAGTACAGTAACTAGAGGTTTTAACTTCGGAATAATGTCATATTGAAAGGATTTTGTTCAGTTTTAGCAGTATAACAGTAAATGCTTCACAGAAAAGTTTCTCTATTGTGCGGGGGCTTGCTAATTTATAGGGGGGTGGCACTTAAAAAGTATATACATTTATTGGAGCTGAAGTAGAATCAAATTTTAAGAAGAAAAAGTTCTATGCAATTTTTCACAAAAATTGATAGTTTTTAAGTTATAACGACTTCAAAATTGCGATTTCAGATTTAAAAAAAAGGTATTTCCAAACGGCTTTCGTCAAGTATCTCGAAAAGTATTACTTTATCGAAAAAATGTTACGGACCAATTACAGAAAGTACAAACTGGGAATTAATTATATTTTTTGTTTATTGATGTAGGACTAATAATTTCGGAGATATTTAAGTTTATATTTGGTATCCAAGTGTTTCGAAATTACCTTTAAAGTTTAAAATGCATTTTTTTAAAGCAAAAAAAATTGAGCATCTAGGTAATGCTACATTTTAACGAAAAACTGCATTTGAGATTTTTTTTTTAATTACTAGTTAATGAGAGTAATAAAATGGCGACCTTTTTATATAAAAAAATATAAATACTCATATTTTTCCGTCATAACTTCTTTATCTCTTACGATACAGAAACGAATTAAAAATAATTTGAAAGCGCAATTAATTGTCTTTGATTTAATTTCTTAGCATGTGTGACGTAGGTGTCACAATTTCTGAGATATTTAACATTTTTTGTCTCATAAACGTTCGAACGCCATTTGTAAACTTTCATATCCGAAACTATTAAATCTATGTAAATAAATATATAAGCGAAATTCATTATCAGTTTATGAGCTTTATTTTTGGTTTCTAACCATTTTTCAATAAAACTTTATTGAGATATTTGGAAAATGAAAAAAAAATTACGTTTTATCGAAAATACCTTTATAGTTTAAACTGTATTTTTTCTAAAGCAAGTGCTGTATACAAACCAAAAAATTTGAGCATCTACGTCATGCTATATATTAATGACAAATAGTGTTTGAAATTCCTTTTTTTAATTACTGGCTAATTACAGTAACAAAATAGCGACGTTGTTATTAAAAAAATTTGTAGACGCACATTGCTTCGGTCATAACTTCTTTGTTTTTTATGCTATAGAAACAAATAAAAAACCAGTTGAAAGCTTAATTAATAACCTATTATTCTACCTATTAGCATCCTTGACGTAGGTGTCAGTTTCTGAGATATTTAACTCTCACTCAAGCTAAAATCGCAATTTCTAAGTCGTTATTTTTTAAGTGCCTGAGAGGGGGTGGCATCCACCCCCATAAATTAGCAAGCCCCCGCACAATATAGAAACTTTTCTGTGAAGCATTTACTATCATACTGTCAAAAATGAACGAATCCGTTCAATATGACAATATTCCGAAGTTTTGCATATTTTTTACCTCTAGGTACTGTACTATAAAACTAGCTATTTCTATCTTATAATGGCACTAGTTCTCCAATTATTAGCGTGGGCAAACTCAAATTTGTAGAATTGATAGGTGCCATTTGACAAAAAATACAATTTTAAAGCGACAATACTTACAGTATTCCAATTATTGCTGGGATTATCATAGCAATTACTACTCAAAGGTACGTAATAGTCTTTGAAGCTACTGCACACTTTTATGGCTATTGTACATTGCACATAAACAAAAAGAGATATGTATAACGTGATAAATAATTTTTCGCCTGTTAACATATCGAATGAAATATTTGACTGGAGGCAAAACGAGACACAAGTAAATTTAGAATAATTATATCATTTTATCTACGTTTTTAGAGGTGCATGGCCATGTAAATAAGGTGGGAATAAATAACATCTACTTAAATGATTAGTAGAACTAAGAAGGTATATACAGAGTGTATGTCCCAACAAGCATTGTTGTGTTAATATTTGGCTGATAATTCCTATAATTATTTTTTGTTTTATCAAAATACTATTGTGAACTAATTGGTTTTCTGCGACAATTTGGCGATGTAAAAAGGCCCTAAAAATGTCCTTACACCATAGTAATAAAAACATTTTATAAATAAAATAATAATAGCTACATTATAAAATAATTAGTTAGTGTTTTACGCTCTCTCTTCCCCAGAACCGAAGAAAAACTGGTTAATCTAATGTCCACATATTATCAATTATCAATTAACGAATTTAAAAATTTTTCAAAAAAGGAAGTATTTCACTCTTCTTTGAAATTATACAGGGTGATTTACCATGACATGCGGAAAATAAAATGGTGTACTAGTCTTCTATGTGGGAAAGGCCCTGCAAAATTTTAGAGTGATCCGAGGTAATTTAATAATTTTTATTGCATTAAAACTTGCAAATACACGCTACTGTTACTTGTCTGTGGTCGGTATAGAGCAATGAACTTACTTGGGAAAGAACATATTCGGAGATGTTTACATTTCTTTAATTTGCATAAAAAGTTAAGCTGGCGCGTAGTGCCGCCGAGGTTTAGTGTTTTTGTGTTATCGACGGGTTTAAGTAAATATCTCTTATGTCTACTTGTTGTAAAGTTCACTGAGTGTCTTTTCGACGCATTTTGCTATTTTTGTAGTGTGATGTGATTAAAACTAAAAAGTCACTTCTACCCTCTCCAGCTTTGCTGGATAGGTCAATCATAGGTCTGATAAAGGGGGAGGGGAAGTGTTACGTCAGATTGGTTAACGTCATTGGCGCCACATTTCTACGAAAAAATAAGGTAATTTCCTTAACTCCTTTCGGTAAACTTTCCGCATGTCATGGTAGATCACCCTGTATACGTTGTCAACAATTCAAAATAGTTATCTAGCATAAAGCCAAGTACGCCAATTTGCCTAAATAGGATTAAAAAAATGAACCACAGGGTACCAGTGAAATCTGCAATCAGCGAATGGATTATTTTTTCTACCTTATCGCGAACTGAGACTCCTATATGTTTCAGCATAATGTTATTGAATATTGTATGGCTAGGATTCTAGGTTTTATTAATTTTATTGACAAACTATTTAAAAAGCAGAAAATCATATTAAACCTGTTTCTGACATTGGATACTGCTGGTGTGCCCCAGGACTCTATCCCGAGACCAATTCTTTTCCTTACAGACTCGTCAGAGCTATACAAAACAAATTATTTTGCACAGGTTCCGTTCTTCACTGACGATACACAACTTTACTACCATTTAAATGTTGAAAATTCGCAAAATGCTGTTACGAGAAGTACAAAGAACTAGCTCTTATCAATAACTATGCAAAACAGAATAATTTATTTCTAAATGGCACAAAATCTACGGAAATATTATTCGGCTGCAACAAACAAAGAGATAAACTAAAAACCGCTGCCCAAGCAATCACTACTTCCACATCCAGATTTTCCATCCAAATCTCTTATCAGAAAAATTTGTTTAGGGAACTTTAATAATATAATATTTGAAATTATCTATCCCAAAAATCCATAAAACGATATGTCCCATCGGTAGTGGGAGTGGGGCTGGGGCTGGATGAAGCAAAAAATTTTTTTGAGACCTTTGGTTCTTGTACATACACTAAATCACAATTTTATTTTCTTAACCCCCTTCAATGCCAAAAAATATTTTGAGACCTTAGCTTCACTTATATATACTATATACTAATTTTATGGACTCTTATTGCTCGATTTACCTATTTACCTCCATTTCCCCGAATTTACCCCCCAACTGTTCAATAGAATAAGATAAAAATATAATCTAATTCCAGGTCTCGTTAAAATACATACGTGTATCAAATTTCAAGTTAATATCTTAAAAGGTTCCAGAGTAATCGTGCGCACAAAAAAGTTACAGACCCAGCGTCGGATTGTACCACCGGGACACCGGGAAATTTCCCGGTGGGCCCTCGACTTACCAGTTTTTGGGCCCCTGAGGCCTCTGTCGTCGAGAGACCGTAATTTTGTTATTATTCTTAATAAAAATAATATTAAATTTGGAAGTAGAAAATATATAAAACTTGTAATTCAGAGAAAAAATAAAAATTATTTTCGTACCACCAAGTCTTAGATTTATATAATTTTTTCCTACAATTTAACATTAATTTTCTGAAATGGTACCTGAGGCCCTGGGGTACAAGTCCAGATTTTCCACATCTCTGGCCTGACAGAGATTTCGACAAAAAAAAATTCCCGCTCATCAATTATTAGGCGCGGGGACCCGCAAGTGAATTAGTACCGGGGCCCCTCTACATATTTTTCCCGGTGGGCCCTTGCGCTCACAATCCGACACTGTACAGACTGACAGAGACAGAATATTTTTTTGCTCAAACTTATACTCTCGACGTTTCATGACATTCTAAGAATATTTAAACAATAAAAATTTTTAACATTTTTTCTGTCGTTACTATACTTCCACTGGATGTGGAAGTAAAAGTAATATGAATACATTTGCTAATAATAAATATATTCCTTTTGATTCGGTGAAAAATTTGGTTATCTTTTAATGAACAACTTTTCTAAACACCTTAGTTACGTGGAATTTTTGCCAAACCTCTCGGGATACAATAATGTGCCATTCCGGAGTCCGGCTCGGAGCCAGTCAGACAACCACGGCCAACATCGCCGAGATGGCCACCCAATACGCCTTAACCGACTGAGCTACTGTGCCGGTTAAAGCAATTAAGCGACTAATGTAAGAATAACTTCAGCTAGAAAAAAAACCGCTGTCCAAGGAATCACTACTTCCACATCCAGATTCTCTATCCAAGTCACTCACAACGAAAAAACTTTGTATGTGAAAATAATTGTTTATGGAACTTTAATAATATAATATTTGAAATCCTCTACCCCAAAAACCCATAAAACGATACCCCACATGGGTAGTGGGGTGGGGGTGGTGATAGGGGGGTGGATGAACTAAAAAATATTTTGAGGTTTCTGGTTCCTGTACATAAACTAAATCACATTTTTTTTTCATCCCCTTTAATAAGGAGGTGGGGGTGGTAATGGGGGTGGCTAATGCCAAAAATTTTTTTGAGACCTTAGCCTCTCTTGTATATACTAAATACCAATTTCATGGACTCTTACCTGCTTGATTTTCCCATTTACCCCAAATTTACCCCAATTTACCCCCCAACCCTTCGACGGAACAAGATGAAAATATAATCTAGTTCTAGATCTCGTTAAATTACATATGTGTACCAAATTTCAAGTCAATATCTTAAGATCCAGAGTAAACGTGCGCACAAAAAAAAGTTACAGACAGACAGACCGACAGACCGACCGACAGACAGACAGACCGACAGACAGACAGAATTTTTTTTTTGCTCAAATTTAAAATCTCGACGTTTCATGACATTTTAAGCCTATTTGGACAATAAAAATTTTTAAAATTTTTTTTGTCGTTACTATACTTCCACTGGACGTGGAAGTAATTACTCTGGACATTTTCTTTTTGAACGGGTTGCTTGCCCTACATCGAATTTATCGATGTAACCACTAGTGCTTAGAATTTTTACGGTTAATTTTGTCGAGAGCGTTGTTGCCTATTGATATAAATGTAAATTGACAGTGTATTACCTTATTCATTCTTGCAATTTAATCTTGGCAAGAAACTGTCAAAATACATATTACTTTTGGTAACTTAGCCCGGGAAAAAAAATTGAAGATAATATTGAAAAGCACGAATGGTATTCGGAGAGAATATTTCACGAATGAGTTAATTAAATACATAAAACATATCTTCCACCTAATGTTACAAGATATTATTATTATGTTTCACCACTAATTGTCTCCACATGCTTTCACGTATTTTCAAAGCTATCCATCTAGTAAAAACCAATGTAGGTATAAATATTTAACAAAAGGAGCTGCAGAAACCACGAAATTCGCTATATTTAAAAAAAATGACAGTGAAACAAAATAGTACATTGAAATGGTAGACACTAGAATAGACTAACCCAAAACGGCTGAGTCGTAACTGCAAAGAGTTCTGGCGTATGGTTCGACCAATCACATGACACATGATAAGTAAAAACGAGGGAGCCCATACTATAATTTACACGAGTTATATTAACTTTGGGCAACAAGCTCGAAAAAAAAAAATATATATGAAATTTAAATGTCAAGAGAGCTGGTTGAAGCCTATTGTATAGCCATTAATTTCTCATAAACTAGACTGAAAAACGTCAGAACAAGTCTAGTGCGCCATCCATGGTACGCTAGATTAACTATAAAATTTAAAAGCATAAGTTGTAATTGCGGAAAATATCTCACGAAATAAAATATTACTTATGTCATTGGCTGGAATGTGTTTTATAACGATAAAACTGCAGCTTGTGCCATAAAAAACCCATCTGGTTATTGATTGACGTCATTTTGACGTCATTTTTTGGTAACACTGGTCGCCGACGTCAGGTAACGAAAAACTCACGTCTCAGTAATGTCATATTGTGACGAAATTATGACGTCATCTTAAGACGTCCACGTGACATATTGGTGACATCATTTTTTAATTTTAGGCGAGTTCATGTATTGCCACGTAGTTTGTTGCTGTAGATTGCGCCACATACAAACCACTGAAAAATCAGTCAATCTTTATCTTATACTTTTATGAATAGAAAATAAATACCCAGGTAGCAGGGTGACGTCATTATGACGTCTTTTAAAGGTGATTTTTCGCCGCCGACGTCATTGTCCCAATAAATGACGTACCAGAGACGTAATATTTAAAACGTACTTCTGACGTCATCATGAAGACGTCAAATACACGTTTCTTTTAGGTCATTATTTTGACGTCATTAAAATGACGTCATTTTGTCGTCAAAATTGGTCATTTGGTTCACAATATATATTCATATATTCACTATATATATGTATATATGTATATATGTATATAGAGATCTTTGACCAATCATAATAGCAATATATTATTACAATAAAAACGTACATATAGAAACATCAGTATGTTTTGACATAGTTGCCGAATATATTTTGCAACCTGAAATTTTAATTTAAATAAATCATTATAAAATAAAAATAAATAGAAATATTTAGTGACTAGTTCAATTTTTGCCACATAGTAATAATAATTTTGTTTTACTATTTCTAACTAGGTATATAGCTTTTAAACATATTTAAATAAAGATGTTCAATGGTTCACTGAGTTAAATGTTTCCACCTGTTGTTCCAACCTGAATCGAACCCGCTTCATCCGACCCGTACATTCACCACGACCCTGCGCGACGTGGTTGTGCGGCTCTGAACCGGGATCCGACTCGGGTGCATATTTGTATGTTAAATATTTAATAAATTTGTTTTGTTTGATTTTGATTTGCGGTTGCGAGTCAAGAGGTCGGCGGATCCCTGCACATTCCGTTTTTTTTTTTCGTCAAAAGCTTTATTAATAATTGTGGAAAAATATTATAATGAGAGGTTTGCATCCCTTATCGCAAAATTCACTGATTACCAATACGTCATATTGGCGTCATATGTATGACGTCATTGGGCTGTGACATTGTGCCGCCTTTTTCACGTCATTTTTACGTCATTCTGAAGGTGAAATTGACGTAATTAATGCCGAAAAAACGACGTCATAATGACGGCACCTTGCTGCCTGGGTAGTATAAATTGCAATATTCAAATACATTCAGGAAACGCCGATTGATTTGAATAGGCCCTATAACGGTCAGATTGATCATCATTCCGTGGTTACGCCGAGATAGCATAAAAACCAGTAGATGCTTAACCTATTAATTGTCAGTTCATCTACATCGTACATGGCGGCCCATACTGTAACCCATCATGCATAGAAAAATGGAGACCTCCTAGAGCCCTCAAGATTCACATGCCATTTTGCACCAAATTGGTTTATTTATTTCTCAAATGTACATTTATTTAAGTTAATCAAAAAAATAGCTTACATATGGTACTAAATGACGTCAACTTTACGTCACAAAATGACGTCACTGGATTGTGATATGACGTCATTTTTACGTCATTGCAAAGGTCAAGTGACAAAAAATCAGGCCAGTTTGCTATCTGGGTAATGACATTTGATTTGTGAAATGATCTAAAAAAATTGGCTTGCATGGCTACCATGTCAATGTGTGAAATAATCACGATTATACATCTCTCTCGAAAACAACATCGATGTGTTTTCAAAAAAAAGATATAGAGCAGGAAAAAAGATGAGAGTTTTAAATAGGCCACCCTTTAGACTAGAATGCCTCCTGACGATTTTTCATCCTTGAAGTTCTTTACTATCAAATGTATCAGAATCAAAAATCTTTTAATAGCAAAGTTGTATAATATTCAGATCTGTGAGTCACGCTGTTAAAGAAAAACATTATTCAATATACCGATATATATGCTAAATTTAATTGTTAAATGTCAGTCTTCTACGTTTAAATAATTTTTAACTGAATATTAATTTATCACAGAGAGTAAAACAATGGTATGCTTAAATTCGTCGTCCTTGACAATCACTATTGGAGCTTGTTCGAATTGAATTATGATCTATTTACTTTAGTGTTAACAAGAAAAAATTATCTAAAGTAATTAAAAATGAATTTTAAAAATAGAGATTGTTTAAATGTTTTGTTAATTTGTGGGTAATCTAAAAAAAAGACACAGTGGCGATAATCTTTACCGAACGACATCCACAAAGGCAGGTATTTTGTACTTTCTTTAAAAACCTAAAGCCCAAATTTTGATATGTTGCTCTACTAGCAGAGTAGATCAAAAGTGTCCATGGGCCCGAGTTCCAGAAACACATCCTTCCGCCCCTTTTCACCCTCTAATGGGCTAAAAAGCGTTGGAGTAAATAATATTTTATACTTTCTATAGTTACGAAAAATCCAGTCAAAGAATTTGATTTATATTTTGACACCCTTCCACCTTCCTATGTTTTTCCAACCCTTACGGAGGATGTAAATACCTTTGCGGATGCATTTCTATATATTTTTTGAAAAATTCTTTGCCAAAAAATAATTAATTTAAACTGTTTCATTTCATTTAATTAGATTTTTAATCTTTCGGTTTTTATTTATTTATTTATTTTTGTAACTATAGAAAGTATAAAATATTATTGTAGGGATATCATTTACTCCAACGCTTTCAACGCTTTTTACCCCTTTAAAGGGTGAAAAGTGGTACAAGGGTGTGTTTCTGGGACTCAGGCCCATGGAGAGTTTTGATCTACTCTGCCAGTAGAACAACATATCAAAATTTGGGCGAATTTAACCGATGCCGGATTCCTCTCTAGTGGTGTCCGGGGTCCCTTGTTTTTATTGAAGCTGGGCCATATCAGAGCCACGAAAATAAGATAAAGTTACAAGATTTTCTAACTGCACAACATGCTTACTGACTTTAGGTTCGCACCATCTTTTATAACTTGATTAAATAAGCGATACATCAACGTCAGATAATATTAAAATACAAAACTATAATCAACCAGAATACACAGGTCACGTCAAAGAATCAAACATTTGGGGAAAAATGTTTCAAACATATTAGTCTAGGTGCCTGCCTATATAAATTGCATATCCTCTTCTAACTTCTTGTATGGCTTAATTGCGCCTAGTCTACCACCTTTTTCCTCTGCGAACATTTTCGTAAACGCGGCTTTCCACCTCCAATTTTTCCGAAAGACGTGCGTTTCCCATTGTATGAAAAATTTATAGATACTGTACTTTTACAAAATATAATCGCAAGAAAAATTGATGAAACGAGCGAGAAAAAAATTGTCCGACAAAAATTTTGGAACGTGCCGAAATAACAACCTTAAAAATTTTGTGATAACCAGCTGATTTTTTCAAGATTGCTTAATAAAAATATTTATAATTCAATTTTCGAATTGTCCGACAAAATATATTTTCCGATTGTCCAGTCCGACGCGTGGAAATCGTCGGTTTCATGACGACCAATTTATTAACATTTTCTTTTTTAAATTTTTTGTTTTTGAATGAAGTATAGAACACAATAAATAAGTTGGCCGACAGTAAAATATTGCCTTTTGCATGAATAAAAATATTTTTTTTTTGTATTTAGTTATCTAGGAATGCTTGGAGTGTGCGTCTATAAATGTAGGTATGTACATCCCACTTTTAAATAATCAGCTACTTTTTTCAAAATTGCTGAATAAAAATATGTAGAATCCAATTTTTGAATTGTCCGACAAAATATATTTTCCGATTTTCCAGTCCGACGTATGGAAATCGTCGATTTCATGACTACTAAAAATGTAATAATAACATTTTCTTTTTTAAATTTTTTGTTTTTGAATGAAGTATAGAACACAATAAATAAGTTGGCCGACAGTAAAATATTGTCTTTTACATATCAAAAGAACAATATGTATATATGTAGTGTGTGGTGTAACGCCAATATGAGATGTCCAACCAATTTGAAGCCGGAAAATTGTGGGTGGACATTAATAGATAATAACTATTATCATTACTGGTTTGATAGACCTCAAAGTTCTTCATTTGAAGACATATCTTCAAATATTACAGGTATTATATCAATAATTTTCGTTATTTTCAATTACATTGTATAAGTTAATGTTACATTTACAATAGCTTTCAAGAAATCAAGATTCATTAATTTTTCAGATTCTGATGATAAGGAGGCCGATAAAGAGTGAAAAAAATTCAATTCAACCTGAATTTTATAACATTTTTGATAAAGATTAATTGATATTATTTACCCTTTTTTGTTTAAAATGATCCAAAAAACCTAAAAAAAATTGTTCAGGACTAAAAAAAATTTTTTTTGCAATTTGTTTAATAAAAATTGTTTAAACTGTTTATGACTGTGAACGACAACGTGCAGATTTTTATAAGGACACTATTTGAAGTAAGATTACGCAAAAAAAAACGGAACCAGAATATTTTTCCTAGCGGGGGCGCCGAAACTACCCTGGCTATATATAAATGTTGTGTTTTGTCCGACTGTAGATTCGCCGCGTTATATGTGCCCGTCATTTGTACCACACATTAGGTACTGGTCTTAGACATACAACAGTGTGTCCCAGGATAGATGTAACAAGAGGTGTATTGGACCAAAAATTTTGGAATTTTGGAATGGTATTTGGGGATTGAGTCCTGCTTGTTGTAAAACTAAAGTATACCAAAAATGACTTGATTTGGTGTTCTATAGGGTGTTTTATAAGCAAAGTTGTAAAAATCACCACTAATAAAGTACCTTTATTTTTCAAAATATGAAAAAATTCCACTAAGAAAAGTTATTTAGAGTGCTATTTTATACCTCTATACCAAATTTCTGGAATATAAAATTATTTTTTTGAAACTTCCCATTGTTTGCGAATTAAGAGTTGAATTCATATTTAAAGTTGTGTAGGAGCAAATGTTAATCATCTCAAAAAGTAGGCTATTGGTAAATAAAAAATTGAATATACGAGATGTAAGAAGGTATAATGTTAATCGAACTAAACAAGAAACAATTACTAACAGAAGATTAATGAGGTATAAAAATTATAACAAGTAATAAATGTCAAAAACATAACAGATTCACAAACAAATTAATCATTGACCAATACAAAACAATGTTTACAATTTTTTTATTATTCGACGTAGCTACCCATATCCGCACACATTTCGATCCTTCGCCTGAAGTCCTTAAAACTGTTTTGAATATGATCTAATGGTATGGAGTTTACGGTATTTGTAATTCTCTGCTTCAATACTGCTACATCGTTAGGAAGTGGTTCAGCGTAAACCAACTGCTTGAGGCGACCCCATAAAAAGAAATCCAATATTGATAGGTCTGGGGATCTCGCCGGCCATTTGATCGGTCCATTCCTGGCAATCCAATTTTCTCCAAAATTTAAATTCAACCACCGATTAACCATTTCTGTGGAGTGGCCAGGGCAACCATCATGTTGAAAACGAACTAAAGGCATATCTATTAAAAATTTAAATGTTCTTCAGAAAATCTTTCAAGAAGTTGTAAATAAGTGTGCTGGTTTAACCTCCCCTCAATGAAATTAGGTCCATTAACTCCAACGCGATAAGAAACGGCACACCACATATTCACTTTTTTATAATATTGTCTTCTACAGTGAGTTCTAAAATTTGGATTTTCAGAAGCCCAGAACCGACAATTCTGAGATGAAACAACACCATTGGTTGTGAATGTGGATTCATCTGAGAAAATTATGAAATGATGAAAAAATCTCTCTTCCATGATTTTTTCTTCAATAGTCAAACAAGAATCCAACCTACGGCCGTCATCTCCCTCTTCAAGCGTATGTTTATAATTTGCTTTATATGCCCTGATTTGCTTTGCCTTGTAAATTCTTTGGAGTTGCTAATATTAATAAGAGCTGATATCTCTCTTAGTGGCATCCTAGGATTTTCTATAACAGAGGCATGAGCTATAATAGCCCCAACGTTGTCTTCATCATATGCTTTTTTGTTCTTTTCATATTAAGAACACTACCAGTAGCCAGAAACTTTTTAATTGTTCTCATAGCCTGAGTACGTGACAAAGCAGGGTTTGGAAATTTCAAATTAAATTGGCTTACCACTTCTCTTAGCGAGTTTTCACCGCCAATTCCGTAGCATTGCACAATATAAATTTTTTCACGCACTGTGAGTATAATTTTCACTTAATTTTTTATGCTTGGTTCGTTAATTTGAAACAGAAATTAATGATAATATTGACTACGTTTGACAGATATGTCAATAATAAATGATAAATGTGTATCCACTGCTTTTCTCATAGCCTACTTTTAGCTTCTACATAACTTTAAATAATAATTCACAAAAAATAATTTCTATGCAGTTTTAATTGAATGGTTCAAAATAAAATACTAATTTATTGAAAAAATGGAAAGTTTCAAAAAAATAATTTTATATTCTTGAAATTTGGTATAGAGGTATAAAATTGCATTCTAAATAACTTTTCTTAGTGGAATTTTTTCATATTTTGAAAAATAAAGGTACTCTATTAGTGGTGATTTTTACAACTTTGCTTATAAAACATCCTGTAAAACACCAAATCAAGTCATTTTTGGTATACTTTAGTTTTACAACAAGCAGGACTCAATCCCCAAATACCATTCAAAAATTTCAAAATTTTTGGCCCATTACACCTCTTGTTCTATCCTGGGACACACTGTATATATATTTTTTTGTCCGATAGTTATTAATAAATTTTTGATTGTCATGAAACCGACAATTTCCACGCGTCGGACTGGACAATCGGAAAATATATTTTGTCGGACAATTCGAAAATTGGATTATAAATATTTTTATCAAGCAATCTTGAAAAAATCAGCTGGTTATCACCAAATTTTTAAGGTCGTTATTTCGGCATGTTTAGGGCGGTAGACATCCTTAACGTTCCAAAATTTTTGTCGGACAATTTTTTTCTCGCGTGTTTCATTAATTTTTCTTACGACTACATTTTGTAAAAGTACAGGATCTATAAGTTTTTCATACAACGGGAAACGCACGTCTTTCAGAAAAATTGAAGGTGGAAAGCTGCGTTTACGAAAATTTTCGCAGAGGAAAAAGGTGGTAGACTAGGCACAATTAAGCCATACAAGAAGTTAGAAGAGGATATGTATAAATTGCAATTTATATAGGCGGGTACCTAGACTATATGAAAGTCGTTCAATGTTTCTGACATATTTTTGACCATCTTCAGAGAAATAGAGGAGTCAAGTAGAATAATGTATGGGTTGCAAAACGTGTGTGAAGAGATTGTGAATAAGAAAAACCAGGCAAAATTCAAATGATAATTTTATTACTAAACATCTTACATTGTATAGCATATTCTAATAAAAAATAAATATATTATAAACTTAATGTATAATTTATAATTTGTTCCTATTTTATACAATATATTGCGTTATACAATACATCTTGTAGTATCTAACGTAGATAATTTGTTTGGAAAGTTTGTAAATGTAGATGAAATTAGATACATGAATGGTAGGAAATAGTAATTTACGTTACAAGACTGGAAAGAGGTGTTTTGCGGGTCAACCCAAGCAGCATCCAGGGCGAGCCGCAGGTGGGTCCTGAAAGCTTGGGAAGACCTGCAAAACACTGTTTTTCGGTCATGTAACGTACAATATATTTTTTTCGGCCCACACTCATACAAAATCAATTTTGTATTATTTTTTTAGTAAATTTTCTTACAAAATAAAATATTTTTACGATCAATTTTATTATTTCTTAATAAATTTTCTAAGAAAAATACAACTACAAACAATAATTAACTAATAACTTCTGAATTGACTTTTGAAAACTCGTAAAAGTTAAATGTTTTATAATCCAATCAACGAAGTTCCTAAGTTCAAAAAATGCCGATTAAATTAAAATTAAACTAGATAAAATTTTCTCCAAATAAGCTCCTATTCATTTTCTATGCATGTAGGATCAATACTTTACGAGATATAGAGGGCGGAAAAATCGCGAATTTTTAAAAAACATGTTTTAATGGAGGTATTTGACCCAGGTTTATCGGATCATAAGGCAGTTAATATTATTTTAACAATTGAGAATAATATTCAGCCAGTAAATACTATTACATTTAGAAAAATTACTGACGAAGGTATGTTTCTATTATATAATAACTTGGAGACAGTTGATTGGAGTTGGGTAAGCACAGCAAACAATAATGTCAATCTTAATGTAAATGAAAAATTTAGACTTTTCCTGGAAATTTTAAATGAAAATATTGATAAGGCTTTTCCGCAAACCGAAATAAAAATAAACAAGAAGAGAAAAGCTAAAAAAGAATGGTTTACCTCAAATTTGCATAAAATGAGGGAAAATGTATGCTTACTTAGTGAATTATATAACAACTTCCCAGATGTGAAATTAAAAGAACACCTAAAAAAGTACAAAGCAGAATACAGACGTCAAATAAGAATTACTAAAAGTAATTACTATGATAATATATTACACAAAAATGGAAACACTCCAAAGACTTTCTGGAATATCATAAACCAAAATAGGCAACAAAATAAAAAAATCCTAAATACCGAGTTAAATGTAGAAGACATGAATAATTATTTCATAAACGTAGCTGAAAATATTACACAAAACTTACCTGTAGTAAATAGTGTTTATACAGATTTTTTTTCAAACAATGATATTGAAGCAAATGTACCAAATTTAAAATTTAATGCAGTTAGTATAAATACAGTACGTGATGTAATTAATAAAATGAAAAATAAAAGTAGTAAAGATCACTACAATATGTCAATAAATATAATAAAAAACATTAAAAACCTTATAGTTATACACCTTACTAGTCTAATCAATCAATGCATTAGCGCAGGTGTTTATCCAGATGTCCTAAAGGTCACAAAGGTGGTACCAATTCATAAAGGAGGTTCTTTAAATAACAATAACTTTCGACCTATCTCTCTTGTTCCTGTATTATCAAAAATTTTCGAAACATGTTTAAAAAATCAAATAACACACCATTTTGAAGATAATAATTTATATTATTGTAAACAATTTGGTTTTCGAACAAAAATAACCACAAATGACGCAATTATTTACTTAATAGACAAAATTGTCAAAGGAAATGAGAATAGGGATTATGTCGGGGTAACCTTTTGTGACATTCAAAAGCCTTTTGATTGTGTTTCTCATCAAATTCTAATAGACAAATTAAAATTTTATAAATTTGACATGATCAGCTGCAACTTAATAGAATCATTTCTAAAGCATAGACAGCAGTACATAAGCATAAGTAATACTAACTCGACATCCCAGTACATAAAGAGCGGAGTGCCACAGGGATCGGTCTTAGGACCAACCCTATTTTTAATTTACGTAAATGACCTAAGTAAGTCTGTACCTGATGTTGACTTGGTATTATTTGCAGACGATACCACACTCCTGGTATCAGACAATAAATTGGATGCTGTTCAGAGGCAAATAGATGAAGCTAAGTTAAATGCTTTAGAATGGTTCTCATCAAATAAATTGTCACTAAACGAGCATAAAACTACAAATATGATTTTCAGTCATAGGCCAATTGAAAATTATAATAACCCAGAAAAAGTAAAATTTCTAGGCGTTTTTCTTGACCCAAATCTCAACTGGTTCCACCATGTTGATTACACAGCAAAAAAGATATCAAAAAATATATTCTTGCTAAGAAACTTGAAAAACATTGTAACTTTTAAAATTTTATTAACGGCCTATTACTCGCTAATAGTGTCCCATATGACTTATGGTCTGATAAACTGGGCCCATGCCCCGCAAGCTAACAGAATTTTCGGGTTACAAAGGAAAACTCTCAGGATAATTACAAATCGTGGATATAGAGAGGATGTAAGAGATAAATTTATTGAGTTGGGAATTTTAACATTTCCGTCATTATACATTTTTCATTGCCTGATATATATTTACAAAAACATAAACCAATATAAAAAACATGAGGATATTCACAAATATAACACGAGGACTCAACATAACTTAGTGATAGATTTTAATAGGCTTAAGTCAAGTGATTGTGGCTTTAATTGTTACGGCCCTAAATTTTTTAATAAAATTCCAAAGTGGGTGAAAGCCTTACCAGAGGTGAAATATAAACAGTTAATAAAAAAATTTTTAATAAAAGAATGTTTCTATAGTATACATGAATTTTTAAATTTTAATGGCACTGAAGCCACAATAATGGACAACAATTTTATATAAATTTTATATAAATTTACAGCATATTTTATTGTGTATATTTGTGTATGTGTACAAATATTTTGTATGTACATTTGAAATATTTTTAATTATTTATGTTATTTTACAATTTATTTATATTATTGTATCCTATATTATATATTTTATAAGTGACATTGCATAATATTATGACAATTTTTATATTTCTATATTTGACTTGTGTAAAACTGTATTGTTAAAGCACCAATAAATTTGATTTGATTTGATTTGATAAAATGAAAGTTTGATGTTAAATGTAGTCCGATTAGGAGAGATAATTCGTGTAGTGGCTAATTTTTGTACAGTTTCCGGGGGGAAGGAGGGGGGGGGGGGAGTGCCCCGAACAAGATACTAAAAGTCCTGACCGGTGGGGGATGTGCGGGGGGTAGTTTAAAGGTCCCGTTTTCACGTCTTTCTTTCCAGCTTCACCGCGTAAAATGGAATGAGAAGGTGTTTTTAGCGACCTACCAAGCGACTGCAGATGAGCGAGACTTAAATAAACATCGATATGCTGCGTTCCTAAAATCATCCACCAAACCAAAACCTGATCTAGCCACACTGCCACCAACCAACCTACATATATTTCTTGTTACTTACAGCGGTTCGCTAACTTACTTACAGATACAGCAATGGCTCAACAATCCCCTACCCCCCGAGCAAGTGGCGATGGAACCGAGGAGAAAATGGATCGCTAACCCCGGTTACCACCAAAGAACCAGTAGCTCCTGAAGCGATCTTGAATTCCATCTTTGGCCGATGTTCTACTGGGGGACGCTGTGGTTGCCGAAAAGCCGGAATTCCATGCTTAATTGGGTGCGGCACTTGCCATGGTACGTGTACGAATGGTGCATCATTAGACGACAGTTTGGACGACGTCGACGATGATGATTTTGCTGACTTTTAAAATGTTTAAGATAGTAATATAGTTTTTCTGTTAGTTTTAAATTTATTTAGTATTAAAATATCATTTGTATCATTAAAACTAGATTCTTTTTTAATTCGCGATGTTTCCATTCTCTATATCTTGTAAAGTATTGATCCTACATAAAAAATGAATAGGAACTTATTTGTAGAAAATTTTATCGTATGTAATATCACTAGTGCTTAAAATTTTATCGAAAATTTTTTCGAAAGCGTGTTGCCTGGTAATATAAAGAGTGCAAATTGGCAGTTTATTATCTGATTAAATCCCGACCGCTTTAGCGGGAGGGATTTAATCTTTGATAATAAACTGCCAATTTGCACGAGTTATATTAACTAGGGGCGACTTAGCTTGAGAAAAAATTTTTAGATAAAATTTAAAGCACGAGTGGTATTTGAGGAGAATATTTCACGAATAAATAATTCATTAAGTACATCTTCAATATTATGTTTTCTCATTAACTGCCTTCAGACGTTTTCTTGTCACTTTTTGGAGTTTACTGACCTTTATTTTCAATTTCATCACTAATTTGATATACAGAAATATTTCCAAACCGACTCATATTGTCAAAACAGCAAATCTGAAACAAACGCAGTAGAAACAACGGAGATTCGCTATATTTTAAAATAATCTAGTGACGTTTCCATGGCAACTAGTAAATAAAACGAGTTGAAACCTTAGATATTATAATATATAGACTGGCTTAACACCTTTCAGGCGTTTCTGAGGTGCAATACGACGAGGAACGATAGAGAGAGCATTACTTTAGTACCGATGTCTCGCCCAAATAAAATGTACACCCATGGTTCCGAGATTGACATAGAGAACGCCATCTAGCGCTACAAGTTATATTCCATAATAAATAAATGTTCATCGACTCATACTTACTTTTAACTTACGAAATTTATGAATTATGTTGAGGTTTGCTTTGTTAAGCAAAGAGAATTTTAAATACAACAAATTATAATGTTTGATGCACAGCTTTGATTCAACGAGTTACTTTTTGGTAGATTATCATATGTAAGTACTATACATTTTTAGTTTGTTCCAGAGCGAATGTGTACTTGACATTTATAATAAATGATTTGCTTACCTTTGTAACTACGTTATCGAGCTATTGAAAGCTTTGCTTGACTTGTTCCTGTATTATGAGCTATATTAAGTACAATCTTTTTGTGTAATTGTTACCTGATTGAACACTAGGAAAACTGACATAGTTACAGATAGGCAAAAGTTACAGCCTATATATTTCAGACAAGATTCGCTTTGGAATTGAGGTGTGTTTTTGTTTGCTACTACATAATACAATATTACAATTTACAAGGTAAGTACGTTAACAATTACTTAGTAATAAGCTAGAGAAGATATTTATAGATAAAACTTAAAAGCTCGACAAAAAACGTCAAAAAATTTTCGCATATTTGCCGCTGCAGCGACCTAAAAAATTAGAGCGATAAATTTTGCATGTTGATCCTGTCAAAAGCCGATCTAGCTTGAATTACCACTAATAATGACGTTTGATTGGTGCAATGTTTTGAAAAAACGGGCTCTCATTGGCTATAGCGTTAATGAGTGAAATAATCTAGTTTAATTTTGTACAAGGAAACTTTTTCGCCAGAGGTCGTAGTTTTCGAGTTATTCAAGAAAGACCTGAAAAGGGGACCTTTAAACTACCCCCACCGGTCAGGACTTTTAGTATGTTGTTCAGGGCAGTCCCGCCGACAGCTATACAAAAACTGGCCACTACACGAATTAATGCCCCTATTTTTCCTTCGTTGATTGGACTATTATCTATTTGACACTTATCTCAACAATTAACACAAGTTCGTTTTCATAGCAACGAGAAAGCAATGTCACCTCTACCACAAATTGGCAGCATTTTTTACCTTCATGGAAAAGAGAATAACAGGGATCTGAAAGGCTTTCGCCGATCTCTGATGCCTATTTTCCGGTGTAACCCGGGAAAACGTTAATTTCTGGCGAAAAATGTTTCCAGAAAGGGTGTATTTTCTGATCGGCCGAAAAAAAAAACAATATTGGGTACCTAAACTAGTCAACACTATAACTCTGTTCCGGTAACATTAAAAATTTGCCAGTTTAATGCCACAATCGATTCTAAATATTTTGTTCCTGAAGGCTCATTTTCATCGAGTATCTGACCTTTAAATTTCTTTTCGTGAAAAGCGTTGAATTAAAACACAAAAGGGCGGTAAATGAAACTGTGCTGAATATAAACAATTTCGAGGTGGCTCCGTCGCGTTGTAAGAAAACATTTTTCCTTTAATTTCTATCTACAAAATTGTGAAGCCTGGAGTCGTATTCAAAACATTGTATATTCCGCCATGATGTAACAATCTGTCTGAACTGTTTATAATGCATAGCTACTTAACATAATCCCTTGCAATATTTCCCAATAATTTAATAAGTCACTGTGTTTGAGAATGCAGTCCAGCAACTATGAAACTGCAGTCGCAAACAGAAGAATATGGAGATATTTAACAAAGAAATTTTATGCTCATTAATATGAAATATTAGGTAAAAGGACAACTCAATTGATTTCTTAAAAATATATCCTTCAGCAGTTGGGTATTTCGAAATTCTTGAAATTTTGTAGTTTATTGCTCACTTTATTGTATTTAGTACAGTAGCTAGAGGTTTTAACTTCGGAATAATGTCATATTGAACGGATTTCGTTCATTTTTGGCAGTATTATAGTAAATGCTTCACAGAAAAGTTTCTGTATTGTACGGGGGTTTGCTAATTTATAGGGGCTGGATGCCACCTCTTCTCAGGGGGTGGCACTTAAAAAATATATATATTTATTGGAGCTGAAAAAGAATCAAATTTTAAGAAGAAAAGGTTCTATGCATTTTTTCATATAAATTGATAGTTTTTAAGTTATATCGACTTCAAAATTACGATGTTAGCTTAAAAAAAAAAGTATTTCCAAACGGCTTTCGTCAAGCATCTCGAAAAGTATTGCTTTATCGAAAAAATGCTACAGACCGATTACAAAGTACAAACTGGGAATTAATTATATTTTTTGTTTATTGATGTATGATTAATAATTTCGGAGATATTTAAGTTTATATTTTGCATCCATGTGTTTCGAAATTACCTTTAAAATATAAAATGCATTTTTTTAAAAGCAAGTGCTTTAAATGAGCAAGAAAATTTGAGCATCTAGGTAATGCTATATTTGAACGAAAAACTATATTCGAGATTATTTTTTTAAATTACTAGCTAATTAGAGTAACAAAATGGCGACCTCTTTATATAAAAAAATTTAAATACGCACATTTTTCCGTCATAACTTCTGTATCTCTTATGCTACAGAAACGAGTAAAACATAATTTGAAAACGCAATTAATTGTCTTTAATTTCATTTCTTAGCATGCGTGACGTAGGTGTCACAATTTCTGAGATATTTAACATTTAAACTGCATTTTTCGTCTCATAAACTTTCGGGCGCCTTTTGTAAACTTTCATATCTCCGAAACTATTAAATATATGTAAATAAATAAAAAATCGAAATTCATTATTAGTTTATGATGTTTATTTTTGGTCTCTACCTATTTTTCAATAAAACTAATATTTATTGAGATATTTCGAAAAGGAAAAAAAATTACGTTTTATCTTTATAGTTTAAACTGTAATTTTTTCTAAAGCAATTGCTACAAAAGGAAAAAATTTGAGCATCTACGTCATGCTATATATTAATGAGAAACAGTGTTTGAAATTCCTTTTTTTTTATTTACTGGCTAATTACAGTAACAAAATGGCGACTTTGTTATTAAAAAAATGTGAAGATGCACATTGCTTCGGTCATAACTTCTTTGCTTTTCATGCTACAGGAATAAATTAAAAAACAGTTGAAAGCTTAATTAATAACCTATTACTCTACCTATTAGCATTTTTGACGTATCACAGTTTCTGATATATTTAACACTCACTCTAAATAATTATTTTATGAACACTTGGATGCCAAATATAAATTTAAATATCTCCGAAATTATTAATCCTACATCAATAAACAAAAAATATAATTAATTCCCAGTTTGTACTTTCTGTAATTGGTCTGTAATATGTTTTCGATAAAGCAATACTTTTCGAGATTCTTGACGAAAGCCGTTTTTAAGCTAAAATCGCAATTTCGCAGTCGCTATAACGTAAAAACTATCAATTTATGTGAAAAATTGCACAGAACCTTTTCTTCATAAAATTAGATTCTTTTTCAGCTCCAATATATATATACAGCGTGTCGCACTTTTCATGGAGCCATATCTAGTTTATCTGATATCCGAATTTTTTGAAATTTTGGTGGTGAATATATACCTATAAAGTGAGTCTTTAGACGTAACCGCATTTGGTTTTAGTCAGAGGCGTCCGATTCTGGGATGTAGAAAGTGGGTCGATTTTCAAAAAAAAAGTATTTGCGATTTTTTTACAAAAAAACTAGTAAGATATTCCTAATCAGCATCTTTAGAAACTCATTTGTACAAGATTGCATCGTAGTCGGTTCAAAGGTGTTTGAGACAGGGGCCGCCAAAAAAGCAATTTTTTGAACTAAAAATAATTTTTATCTGCAAAACGGATTCTCAAATGAAAAAAAAATATTCTTCATTTTTTGTTCAGAATAATGTATTGTACTAGTTTGAATTGATTTTATAACAAAATAATTATTTATTTAAATAAGGCAAAAATTTAAAAATAAAATAAATGAAACTAATATAAATATATAAATAAATAAAACCAATTGACACTCGCAATAAATTTTTATTTCATGGCTTACTTAGGTCTTTATCGAAGATTATTCGTTAGAAAAATGTTAAGCATGTACGAATTAGAATTCTTGCCTTATTAAATAAATAATTATTTTATTGTAAAATCAATTCAGACTAGTATGGTACATTATTCTGTACAAAAAATTACGAATACATTTTTTCATTTGAGAATCCGTTTTACAGGTAAAAATTATTTTTAGTTGAAAAAATTGTTTTTTTGACGGCCCCTATCTCAAACACTTTTGAACCCACTATGATGTAATCTTGTACACGGGGGTTTCAAAGGTGCTGATTAAGAATATCTCACTAGTTTTTTACTGAAAAAATCGCTAATATATTTTTTCCATTCTAGAATCGAACACCTCTGACCTCTGACTAAAATCAAATGTGGTTAAGTCTAAAGACTCATTTTATAGGTATATATTCACCACCAAAATTTCAAAATATTCGGATATCAGATGAGCGAGATATGAGGGTGGCTCCATGAAAAGTACGACACGCTGTATATATACATATATATATATATATATATATATATATATATATATATATATATATATATTTTTTTTTTTTTTTTTTAAGTGCCACCCCCTGAGATGGGGGTGGCATCCACCCCCTATAAATTAGCAAGCCGCACAATATAGAAACTTTTCTGTGAAGCATTCAATATTATACTGCCAAAAATGAACGAAATCCGTTCAATACGACATTGGTCCGAAGTTTTTCATATTTTTTACCTCTAGGTACTGTACCAATTGTATTTTAGCGTTTTTCAAGAAAACAAATCTGATGCTAAGAAATCTAACGAAATGAGCTTTCGAAAACTAAAGAAAAGTAACTCTTATCGCCCTGTTCAGGTTAACCATTGATAATAATTATTGCAGGGGTATTTGCAGTCTGTTCCTAACTTTGGAGGAAGTTAGACAGGCGAGTCATAGATGTCGCGATACATGTCTGCGAATAATTTAAAGTTTAATATATAACTGCTATATTGGTAAGTGCTTTTATTTTATTTGTATTTGTTTTCATTGAAGAGAATAGTCTTAATTAAAAAATGACATTATCGTGACAATCCTTACTGTACATAATGTGTATATTGTCTTTCTTATAATCCAATATTCACCGTGGCATATGCCGAGAAAGTAGTTGTTTGGAAAGATATACATTTATACCTCATTTGAGAAGTCATATCATCCCCTGAATGCTACAAAATTTTCAAATTTTGTTGATTTGTTTTGAAGATAGTACTGTCAATCGTTAAAAGAAACTTTATCAGTCAGTCAGATGTTCAAACTGTGTACTGCACCAGCTACCATGCAATAATACAATACTAAACGAGTCCTTACATTTTGAACTATTTGTGGATGTATTTGACGGCATTCTTCAACAATACTACCGCACAACTCCTCCAGAGACTCCCGTTCCGCTGAATAGACCTTGCTCTTCAAAGGGACCAACAGGAAAAAGTCGAGTAGAATTAAATCTGGAGTTATACGCGGTCATTCTATAGCAAGTCTGTTCAATCGATTGATTAGGAAGCATCCTGCTCATAGAACTTCTTATAAGCGTATAATATGGAGAGGCTCCGCTCCGCTCCGTCTTGGAATACCAAATGGTTTTCCGTCATTTTTTATTTTGAATATATTCTTCTAACAATCCATCAGAAGCTAGGACTTTCAGGGGAGGAATATATTTCAAATTAGATATCGCTTGAATCTTGAATGAAGTTGACGTGTTTCAGTGTTTTTTTTTTAACAGTTTGAACTAGCCGAAAGTTCGTCTGCCTCTTTTTTAATGGCCCACCTTGTATATTTATAGTAATCTGTGACAAGTTTCTTGTAAAAGTTCAAATACCTGGTATTAGTACAGTAAATATAGAAAAGAAATTACCTAAACCTAAACATCCAAAAGGTATAGGCAATTCTTGTCCCAGGTTGTTCACTATCCTCAGTACAACACGCCATGAAAAATCCCGAAGTTTGTGGCGTCGGGTTTGGGACGGAGGGGGGCGGGGGTAACACTGACTATCCTTTTTCCGCAGTTTTGCTCTGATATCTCCAAAACTATTAGATTTATCAAGATCATGAACATAAACAAAGTTGTTGTACATAAAATTTCTGATAAAATTGGTCCTATTCATATTTTTGATCAACCTAATAGTTATCGAGATATGGAGGGGAGAAATCTGTGAAATGTTAAAAATTGACAAATAAAGCTAAAAATTGCCTTAAATTTATCTGATTTGAGCTTAAATTGTTTGGATTGAAATGGGTGAGAGTTTAAAAAGGAATCCAGAGAAGAAAAAGACGGCCTTGAATACAATGAAGATCAGGTGGGCTGCTTGAAGGGAGGGATGGGGTGGCCTCCCGTTTTACGACCCTAGTTGTGCGACAGCGTTCCGTTCAGTAGGGCGTACCTATCTACTCGGGAATGTTGTTTAGTTTGGAAGTGTGCACTTTTTATAATCGCGACTTTTTGTGTAATCGACTGTGAGCAAATATAGTTCAGGAACGGCGTCATCGAAAGGGGGTGATAGTTACTTTAAACGAAGTAGTAGATTTTTTTATTTTATCTTGTATATATTGTAGAGAGGTATCATATGGAGCAAAAGAGACTGAAAACTTGAATACCTTACGATACAAACGTTACTTGACAACAATTGGTAAACAACCCTTACATGCTAACTTCAAACTAGCCGCACTTCCACCGACAGAGGACGCTACACGAGAACACGCTTTACGAGTGTACCATCAAGTGCAGCTCTGGCATGGTGTTGCAAAAGATTCTTTACAGTGGGGTTGGAAGAAGATTGGAAGGCAACTCCGCCCAGTAACTACATCAATGGCTGCTGCACCAGATGAATTACTGCGGCTTATTTACTGATGTTGCACGATGATTGCACTCGAAACTGTGAGTGCAGGAAGAATGGTCTGCAATGTTCAAGAATGTGCATAACGTGTGCCAATTTTTAGCTTTATTTGTCAATTTTTAACATTTCACAGATTTCTCTCCTCCATATCTCGAGGTTGATCAAAAATATGAATAGAACCAATTTTATCAGAAATTTTATGTACAACAACTTTGTTTATGTTCATGATCTTGATAAACCTAATAGTTTTGGAGATATCAGAGCAAAACTGCGGAAAAAAGATAGTCAGTGACACCCCCGCCCCCCCCCCTCCCAAACCCGACGCCACAAACTTCGGGATTTTTCATGGCGTATTGTACTGAGGATAGTGAATAATCTGGGACAAGAATTGCCTATACCTTTTGGATGTTTGGGTCTGTTATTAAATTTACTGTACTATATTTTGTGGTAATATATTTTACGTGTTTTACTAAAAAAAAAAAAAAAAAAACGATTGTGGTATTAGGAAGTTTTCATGTTGCGGAACGACGACATTGCGTCTTGAGTGTTGACCAGTTTGACTGTAACAAACCGCAAAACGAGTAAAAGGTAAAAATGCACACATATTTAAGTAATTTACATTTTCCCCATATTTAGAACTCATTCACTCAATTGATAAATGTATAATTTAAACATGCCATGCTGTTTCCTATCGTATAGATAGAAAACAACGTGCATGTTAAAAGCTTTCGCTTCTTATTAATTAATGAATTTAGAAGGACCTTCACTTGACAATAAAGCTACGTTAGATACGTACATAGATCTGTATACTTTACAAAATATATTTACAATATTAACATTGGCAATTATATCATATTTTATACAAATATTTATATAAAAGAAAGTGTGTCAAAAATAAAGTAGATTTAGTGAGTAATTTTTTTGGTTTCATTTGGCAAATTGTAATTTTCAATGGTGCACAGAAGTCAAAGTTTTTGCAAATATTAAACCGTTATTTAATTTTGAGCCTGCATGGAAAAAAACTAATAATTTTCCAAAAATCTTGTCAGCAAAAAATATGGAATTTTTCTTCATGAAACTTTTCAATAAACAAAACGACTAAAAAGAATTTGACTCTCATCATGGCTAGTAGAATATTCATGAATTTTGTCAAATTGGTAGTATTAAAAAAACAACCCGTCAATATATGTACAGTGTGTCCCAGGATAGATGTAAAAAGAGGTGTAATGGACCAAAAATTTTGGAATTTTTCAATGGCATTTGGAGATTGAGTCCTGCTTGTTGTAAAATTAAAGTATACCAAAAATGACTTGATTTGGTGTTCTATAAGCAAAGTTGTAAAAATCACCACTAATAAAGTACCTTTATTTTTCAAAATATGAAAAAATTCCACTAAGAAAAGTTATTTAGAATGCAATTTTATACCTCGATACCAAATTTCAAGAATATAAAATTATTTTTTTGAAACTTCCCATTTTTTCAATAAATTAGTATTTTATTTTGAACCGTTCAATTAAAACTGCATAGAAATTATTTTTTGTGAATTAATATTATAGTTATGTAGAAGCTAAAATTAGGCTATGAGAAAAGCAGTGGATACACATTTATCATTTATTATTGACATATCTGTCAAACGTAGTCAATATTATCCTTAATTTCTGTTTCAAATTAACGAACCAAGCATAAAAAATTAAGTGAAAATGGTACTCACAGTGTGTGAAAAACTTTATATTGTGCAATGCTACGAAATTGGCGGTGAAAACTCGCTAAGAGAAGTGGTAAGCCAATTTAATTTGAAATTTCCAAACACTGCTTTGTCACGTACTTAGGCTATGAGAATAATTAAAAAGTTTCTGGCTACTGGTAGTGTTCTTAACATGAAAAGAAAATTAAAAGCATATGATGAAGACAATGTTGGGGCTATTATAGCTCATGCCTCTGTTATAGAAAATCCTAGGATGCCACTAAGAGAGAGATCAGCTCTTATTTATATTAGCAAGTCTGAACTCCAAAGTATTTACAAGGCAAAGAAAATTAGGGCATATAAAGCAAATTATAAACATACGCTTGAAGAGGGAGATGGCGGCCGTAGGTTGGATTTTTGTTTGACCATTGGAGAAAAAATCATGGAAGAGAGATTTTTTCATCATTTCATAATTTTCTCAGATGAATCCACATTCACAACCAATGGTGTTGTTTCATCTCAGAATTGTTGGTTTTGGGCTTCTGAAAATCCCAATTTTAGAATTCATTGTAGAAGACAATATTATAAAAAAGTGAATGTGTGGTGTGCCATTTCTTATCACGTTGGAGTTATTGGACCTTATTTCATTGAGGGAAGGTTAAACCAGCACACTTATTTACAGCTTCTTGAAAGATTTTCTGAAGAACATTTAAATATTTTAAGAGATATGCCTTTAGTTCATTTTCAACATGATGGTTGCCCTGGCCACTCCACAGGAATGGTTAATCGATGGTTGAATTTAAATTTTGGAGAAAATTGGATTGCCAGGAATGGACCGATCAAGTGACCGGCGAGATCCCCTCAATATTGGATTTCTTTTTATGGGGTCGCCTCAAGCAGTTGGTTTACGCTGAATCACTTCCTAACGATGTAGCAGTATTGAAGCAGAGAATTACAAATGCCGTAAACTCCATACCGTTAGATCAAATTCGAAACAGTTTTAAGGACTTCAGGCGAATGATCGAAATGTGTGTGGATGTGGGTGGTAGCTACGACGAATAATAAAAAAATTGTAAACATTGTTTTATATTGGTCAATAATTAATTTGTTTGTGAATCTGTTATGTTTTTGACATTTATTACTTGTTATAATTTTTAAACCTCATTAATCTTCTGTTAGTAATTGTTTCTTGTTTTACAATTAGTTCGATTAACATTATACCTTCTTACATCTCGTATATTCAATTTTTTGTTTACCAATAGCCTACTTTTTGAGATGATTAACATTTGCTCCTACACAACTTTAAATATGAATTCAACTCTTAATTCGCAAACAATGGGAAGTTTCAAAAAAATAATTTTATATTCCTGAAATTTGGTATAGAGGTATAAAATAGCATTCTAAATAACTTTTCTTAGTGGAATTTTTTCATATTTTGAAAAATAAAGGTACTTTATTAGTGGTGATTTTTACAACTTTGCTTATAAAACACCCTGTAGAACACCAAATCAAGTCATTTTTGGTATACTTTAGTTTTACAACAAGCAGGACTCAATCCCCAAATACCATTCCAAAATTTTTTGTCCATTACACCTCTTGTTACATCTATCCTGGGACACCCTGTAGATAGTCTTCGAGATTCCAGGCGAACGCGATGGGATGATTTTCATGCCTTTTACTTGCTCATTTAGAGTGCTCAGACAAAGTCAAAGGCGTTTCACGAGAAAATGTTGTCTTTCGTATCCTATTGAATTTAATTTTCGATTTGGAGTATGCAGTTTACGATGCGGTTAAAATACCATTCTTGCTCTTTGGACATCGATATCGTACGGTCTTCCCAATCATGTATTAAGGAAGAGACGATCATTAAAAAATTTCGTGTTTAGTTTTCTCTGCCATAATTCATCGAATCTGCAAATGTTTTATGGCCATGTATTAGTAAAGATTCCCATGCGGAAATTCGTGGTTCAAATCCTGAATACTTAATTTATGTTTTTTTAATTTTTAAAATAATACAAATTTTTTTTATCACAATTGCAAAGCACGTTCGAAAAGCTACAATTTAAGAAAAATTAAGTCTTAGTCTGATTAAATGGTAGTTTCTTTATGAAAATTTTTCAAAAATCTCGTTTTTTTGGGAAAATAAAAAATATTTTTATTTGTAATTTTTCATAAAAAAGTTTACACCTTTAACACCTATAATTTCATCAAATTACATTACAAAAGATTAATTATTTTTGTAGTAATTTTGGTTTATAGTTCACTAAAATAACAATAAATATTTTAATATATCGGACAAAATTCATAAAGTTTTGAAAATTGGTAGAAATGTTAAGGATAGCATAAGAATTAGTAAACCGAGAAGTTCCCACCCCTAAATAGTGTGCTTCATACCCTAGGAGGACATTTCTACCCTCATTTTCAGGTTTTCTAGATTATCTCGGGGACGGTGCACTTTTTGATAAAAACCACATATATTAATAAAAAAAAACACGCACTAACAATTATTTCTGACACACTTTAGTAAACACATTTCTTGACTATCAACATACTCTACCATCATTTTCTGAAGCACATACAGTATGTGATGAAGCTAGGAACAGTTTGCCACTCTCACAAACGCACAACTGATAAATGTGATATCTCGAAACGGGTGGCCTACCGGAGATATTCGCTATAGGAATTTGGGGCATAATAATGGAGCTTGCTTCTAATCTTACAGCGCCCACTTCAGACTTAAGGGAAATATCGTTTAACGCAGTTGTTTTTATTTTGCCGCCTAGGGATTCCATGTAAATTCCTCGCGGAGCTTTGATGGATAGCGTCCTGGTTGGCGATTCCAGTCTGAAAAGGAAATACTGATTAATATAAGAACATTGAAAAAATCTAATTTGGTCTTTTATATTTTATTGTTAGTCCATTGTTTATTTAGAACTCTTCGGGTGGTATAGAATACCCCAAACGTCTATAGTAGGCAATGATGTAGGTGTAGGATATCAGTACTCTTATAGGCAGCAAAAAGACAAACATTGAGGCTTGTCAAATATAATAATAATTCAGTCTGTATGCAGCACTGGTGAGATGTAGAAACTTCCGTATTTGATAAAAGTATGTAAAAGTCATGTAAATAATATAATTGTATGCACTTATTTCGTATTAAAATGAAGATTGCATCATCACGAATCAGATTTCACTATAAAATAGGCTATCAATATACCCAATGGAAAGTTAGAAGGAAAACTTCCTGGAAACTTTTGGAGTTTTCAAAACGGAAAGTTTCCAGGAAGTTTTCATTCTAACTTTCCATTGGGTACATTGATAGCCTATTTTATGGTGATTCGTGATGATGCAAGCTTCATTGTTATACCAAATAAGTGCACAGTTATATTATTTATATGATTTTACAGACTTTTATCAAATATGGAAAGTTTACTCGGCACATCTCAGATTAAGACCGATACTATTAACCCATTTCTTAATTAGAACTCTTGGGGCGAGCGTAGAGGCGACTTCAATGTGAATATCAGTCGATATTCCGTTGAAGCAACGTCGAGCGCGGTTAGTACTTGGATGGGTGACCCACCTATCTTGGAAAATACAGTGTTCTCGTCCCACCTTCTAGCGGCTTGTATATCAGTGTATACGCGGAAGTTACGTAATTTCAGACGAGGATTACGTAGTGGATATACCATCCTTCGGAGAGGATGTAAAGCAGGCGGTCTCTTGTCTATTAAATGTTAGGCAAGTAAAAGATCCCTACTCTTCTTGAGGGAAGAGGTTCGGCAAAATTTCCGGGGTGGGGGTAGCTCGTCTCCTGGCGTCGGTGATAGGCCCTGGTAGCGGAAATAGGCCGACGTTAAATAGGGTGAAGTGGGGTAAGTGTAACAGCGGAGTTAGTGTAACCGTAACTACCAATTTTCTTTGTATGTCAGATAATGACAATCTTTATTAATATTTACCAGTAGTAAAGGCTTTTCTTCATAAATCAATAATTTTTCACAAAAATGCGAAGGCAGTAAAATATTTAAATTTTTTTTAAAATGCCCGTGTATTTTAACGTGAAAGTCAAGTGTCCAACTAATAAATTAAAATTATGTAAAAAGTATTGGGTATGGTTAAATATAAAACAAAAAAAATGCCTTCTAGAGTAAGTTTTCCAAACGTTTTCAGTTTTGGCATAAAAAATTGTCCATGTGAAACCGATAAAAAAATAAATTCCTGGTTCCACTTGCCCCTCCTAGAACCATAGAGGGGGCAAGTGGAACCGATGGCTCTGGGGCAAGGGTAATTGTTGGTTACACTTTCCCCAGTAGCTGTGAAGAATATTACTTGCCGAAATACCTAACAGAGAATTCTCTATCTTGATTAGTACTATTTGGACTGAAACAAATTCGGACCTGTTGCAATCAGGCTTTCGAAAAGGGGGTATTTATCCATATGACCGAAATGTATTTGATAGAACAAAATATGACCCTGAATTGCTGCGTAAATACGAAGACTACAAAAAAAGTTTGAATCAGCATAAACCCAAGTCCCACTTCAAGATTTACAAAATGAAGCAGGTCCAAGTTTCCCACCTGATATAATGGTCAGGTCGAAGGATTTAATTGAACCTGAGATTATGTCAACTCATTTAAGGAAATCCAAGGTAAACCAGACAGAAACATATAAAATGTCTTTTGAGGATTTGCTTTTAAAAACTGTTAAACAATGTAAAACAAAAAAGAAAGAAGTTAGTCCCAGGCGCTGAAGTTATAACATCAAAGGAAAGTATTGAGATGAGAAAAAAAAGCTGAAGAAGAAAAGGCGAAGTTGATAGAAGAAAAGGCGAAGTTGATAGAAGAAAAAGCTCAAAAGAGAGTAACAAAGAAATAAACAAAAAGCAGAAGAAGAAATTACCTTTGATTTATCAAATGATGAGTCGGAAGAAGAAACATTTGATGCTTATTTAGAAAACATTAATAGAGAAGAGCTAGAGGAACAAGATTTGCTAATAGAAGCATCAACACCACCAACCCCGAAAGTTGGAAATTAGGTGTTAGTCCAGTTCCCTACTAAAAAATTGAACGTGTATGATGTTGGACAAATGACGAAATTTGCAGAATCCTCAGAACCGGGGGTTACCTTTCTGAAGAAAAATTACAGATACAATATGAGCTCAATATTTATATGGCCTGAAAAAGCGGCTGAGTCGGAAGTATTATTAAGAGATATTGTATTAATACTTCCAGAACTACCTGTCTTTTTCAGCATATAATGTGAAATAAATGCATTTTTACCATATTACCCTTTCAGATATCCGACATGCTTTATTGTCTAGTTAAGTTATTTTAATTTATTTGGAGTTAATGTATTGGTTCAGTTAAAAAAAAGTGTTTTAATATTACATGTGTGTTACCTTTACAAAAAACCTATTAACTTACTTATAAAAAATAGTAGCTTAATGATTTTTTTTTGTTAGAATTTCCTTTTAAGAATTGCATACTTGCCCCAGACACAAATACACACGTTTCATATGTCTACAACAAGCTCTGGTTACACTTGCCCCAACTGGCGGGGCAAGTGTAACCACGACAGCCACACATTTTTTTGGATCTAAATAAAAAATCTGTGAAAATTTTCAAAAAATCCTCTATTCACTAATTTACTGAAGGTCTAAGGTTACTGTGGGACGAAACGTTTTAGTATACTAGAACTCGTTTAATTAATGTGTGCCTACAAAACCCAACTAACAATTTTCACCGTTACACTTACCCCACTTCACCCTAGTTAAAAAAAAAAAAATTAGAACTCTTTTTGTGTGGTATGGAATACCCCAAACTTCCTTCCATAGTAAGCAATCATGTGTTAAATAATAGTAGTGTAGGATTCAGCATTCTTATATAAACAGCAAAGAGATAAACACTGAGGCTTGTAAAAAACCGCTGCCCAAGGAATCACTACTTCCACATCCAGATTCTCTATCCAAGTCACTCACAACGAAAAAACTTTGTATGTGAAAATAATTGTTTATGGAACTTTAATAATATAATATTTGATATCTTCTACCCCAAAAACCCATAAAACGATACCCCACATCGGTAGTGGGGTGGGGAGTGGTGATAGGGGGGTGGTAGTGGGGGGTGGACGAAGTAAAAAAATATTTTGAGGTTTCTGGTTCCTGTACATACACTAAATCACAATTTCTTTTCATCTCCTTTAATAAGGGGGTGGGGGTGGTAATGGGGGTGGCTAATGCCATTTTTTTTTGAGACCTTAGCTTCTCTTGTATATACTAAATATCAATTTCGTGGACTCTTACCTGCTTGATTTACCCATCTACCCCAAATTTACCCCCATTTACACCCCAACCCTTCGACGGAACAAGATGAAAATATAATCTAGTTCTAGATCTCGTTAAAGTACATATGTGTACCAAATTTCAAGTCAATATCTTAAACGGTTCCAGAGTAAACGTGCGCACAAAAAAAGTTACAGACAGACAGAAATTTTTTTTTCGCTCAAACCTAAAATCTCGACGTTTCATGACATTTTAAGCCTATTTGGACAATAAAAATTTAAAAAAATTTTTTTGTCGTTACTATACTTCCACTGGACGTGAAAGTAATATAATGATTCAGTTTGTCTACAGCACAACTGACACTAAGGCCAATAAGATATAACAACCGAGTACAGTAACTACACAGAGGCGAAAGCTTTGGCGGCACCTTTGAGTTTTGATGGCTCCTTTTGTGTGATCTTGCGTACCAGTTACGTCTACACTGAGAGAAATATGTTGTTAATTTATTTCTTTTAATAGGTTAGATTTCTAACCTGCAAAATACGTTTTATTTCATTATGACAAACTATTTAAAACTTTATAAACATTACATTGAACTAGATTTTGGTCGAAAGTACGGTAACCAGGCAGAAATTTTAATAATAGCTACGTAATACTCGTGAATTTTAAGAAATATATATTTTTGAGGTTAGCTATGACGTCACGTGCAGATCCCCATTTAAAGATACACTGAAAAAACATTCTATTTCGAGTTGGATTGAAAAATATTTCCATTTGAATTGTTTATAATCGGTGCCTATTTTCAATTAAGTTGTACACTAGGTTTTATTTATGAGAATATTAATTCTCGGTTAACGTTTTCAACCTCCCAAAATGAGTGGAAATAAAATTCACAAATCCAAACTTAACACGATAAACGTCAACAGTGTCAGCATAAAAGTGAGGTTGATTGATATACCATTTAAACAATGGTGATGAGTATACAAATTTGGTTTTGGCGGGAAGGCTTGCCTTCGCCTCTGTATAGTTACTGTACTCTGTGAAATAACGTAAATGTCAGGTATTTTATTGACAATAAAGCAGTAAATATATCACAACGGCAACAAAACTTTTCTATGGACCAGTTTATCAATATAGGGCTAGGTTAGTATGCCCCAGGGTTAAACGCTAACTCTAAGCAAAGTGTTTATTTTGGTCCAGGGTAAAAGTAACTTGTCAGATAATTTAGCCCGAGCTTCAAGGTGGGGGTATGCCTGTTAGCCCGAGGTTAACTTAAAGATTTTATGTTTGTTGTTGACGTTAGGATGAAAAGTCAAAGTTATTTCTTGCTTAAATTAGGACGCCATTAGTAATATTTATTTTTGAACAAATCGAGTATTGTTTTCGAATTTCCAACCGAAATATATAATATAGCTAAACAGCAAATATGAAAATCTATTTTATATACGACTAACAAATAACATGAACATTAAATGGGTGATTTTTGGTATATAATGCCATCAATTAATCCCACAGGGAATTATGATGAGGGGATTCTGGTCATTATACCCTCTCGTGTACCAATTAGAAAATTATGCATGAATCAGTCTATCTGTGCACATTAAAAATGCCATAGAGACCGGTAACAATGAAAAATAAATAAACAGACGCCGTAAACAATCAAAGTAAAAACAGATTTTTTGGAATTGTGTTTGATTGTGTTAGTTTTGTGGTTGAAAGAATGGAAAGTGATTCAGAAGATACTATCCCCTGCACTCGACCAGAAATAATTGAAAGAGCAGAAGCAACAGCATCTAATTTACTACCACAGAAATCAAAAAGTTTTTATGATAAGTTTCATGGACTGGCGCATTCAGAAAAAAACTAACTCGCTTTCTGAAAATGTATTTATTTTGCTGACTTAGCTGACAGATACAAATCTTCTTCTTTATGGTCACTTTATTCCATGCTGAAAGCAGTTTTGAAAATAAAACACGACATAGATTAGGAAAAGTATGGAAAACTACGTTCTTTTCTGAAAAGAAAATCTGAGGGATATGAAGCGAAAAAGGCCAAAACATTGACTCCAGAAGAAATTAATAAATTTACAAAGGAAGCACCTGATAAAGTTTATCTTTTACATAAGGTAAGATTGCCAGATACTAAATGTCTCAAATCTAACATATTAATTTATTTAAGGTCGTATTAATCGTGGGAATTATGGGTGTATGTCGCTCTCATGAGCTCTACGAAATGAAAATTGAAGACGTGAAAAATCTAAGTACAAAAATATTAATAACTGTACCTAAAACAAAAACCAAAGTGGTAAGAAGTTTTGTCCATACTGGTCAATTTTATGGGATTGTGAAAAGATACATGAATAAAAGATACACGGCCGTCGCACGTGTCAATAAGCTGATTTTTTTTCAAATTGGCGCCCAACGTGGGGCCAAATAATATGTATTTCTACTAATACCTAACTTTCTTTACTCTGTTTCTATGAATATAGAATAGTTATATTTTTGTAAGAGTACAGAAAATATATTATTGAGACTACAACACTCGCTCGAGTTGTAATCTGCATCCTCAATAATAATTTCATTATAGCATCGTTGTATAATATACTATTATTGTATTGTAGAAATCATTCAGTTTCACCAATAAAGGAATTGCTTTTAACATTTAAATATTAGGCACCTGGCAATTTTTTATTAACTGTTGTAGATTGCATAAATGTCAGGAAATCTTAATTTTGCTACGACGTGTTTATGTTTATTTACTATTTATTTTTAATTAATAGCAGCCGCTCTGCCTACCTTTGTTGGGGTTTCACTCATTTTCGTAACGTAAAAATCGGCCAGAAGATATTCTTATTTATATTATAATCATAGATAAGAGAGTTATATAGGATAATTATTATAATTGTTGTTGCTCGCCGCTGTCACTGATTTTTCGACAAAAACAAACAAATGCTTTTAACTTGGTAACAAAAACTTAATAAAAAACTAACAAACAGAAAATTACTCATTTTTCTGCTAATTACATTCAACCCAGAGCTGTAAATTCTGTAGAAAGCTTTACCAACCTCAGGTTATTCAAGGGTTTCCTAACCAGGACTATAAAATGTGGTGGATAAACGAATGCGAGTTTAACACTTTGCCCCGAGGTTAAAGTTAGCCCAGGGCTAGCTAACACGCAAATTTAACCCTACATTGATAAACGGGCCCTGAATAGTCCAGTCACCGGAGTGCTAAAATGACCAAAATCTCTAAGTTGAGTGCGAATGAATGAATTTTGATGAAACCTTGTGCAATGTATTTGTAATGACGTTAATAAAAGAGTTAAAAAAAATATTAGTGTAGAAAATGATCGGAAGGGGTAAAAAACACACCTGTTATCACGGGCTCCGCAGAATTAGGTCAAAAATGAAAAAAAAAACAATACATGCCGGAAAAACTTGGTGAAAACGCACTTTACAGAAAAGCTGCAAATAAAAAAGTCTTGTATTTCGATGATACATTCATCTGAATTTTTTCAGATTTTTTTTTAACTTTTACATTTCCCCTCCCCCACTTTTAGAAATTTTCGAGTGGCCATATCTCGAAAAATATGCATTTTTCGAAAAAATTCACAAGAGTAAAAACATCTTATTTTGGGACAAAAAAAGGTAAGTATATTGTTTTCTTTTTCATTTTTGACCTAATTCTACAAGTTACGGAACCTGTGATAAAAGGGATGTTTTCTACTCCTTCCGATCATTTCTAATCTTCTTTTTAATTTTTTTATTAACGTCACTACCTCCGATTAAAGAACTTATATCTAGATACATAATGGCTATCTTTTCTTCATATACCTCATTTGCTCCTAACATAGTCACATTATATGTCCATTAAAATGGATAGATGAACATCACATCCCATAGGCAAAAGTGGCGGGTATGTATAGAAGGGAAAATGTACAATATTGTACCTATTTTATGTAATAATTGTTGGTTAACCTCTAGGAACATTACCGCGGATTTAAAAAATATAATATGTTTTAATATAATAATGTTTTATTCAAGGGAAATACTGAACCTCATCATGTTAAGACTATGACCTACTTACTTATGAAACGATCGATTTCTGCAAACGGCACAGCACTGCTGCATGTTGCACTAAATTGTCACTAAACTCTGTAAATATGAATAGAAAATATAATTTAGGTATTAGCAAATCACAACTTTAAATAAAATGACTTCTTCGCCACTTCTTCATCGGAAAACACGAAAAACATTCATTGACATTAATGTCGGAACGTCAAACTAAGACGATGATAATCGAACTTAACCGATCGTGTACGAAACAGCCGCGAATAGGCCGATGGGCCAATCAAGAACTTATGGGAAGAAGTTAGATTGTGAATATTTCAACAACATACAAACTAATGCCATTATGTATCTAGATATAAGTTCTTTAATCGGAGGTCACTACAAATACATTGCACAAGGTTTCATCAAAATACATTCATTAGTACTCAACTTAAAGGTGAAAGCCCCGTTGACTGGACTAAAAGGGAATTTAATAATCCTAAAATGTATCAATAATTTACACTTATTACACTCAAAGAAATAGTATGGGTAAATTCAACAAAAAAAAAATTGTTAACTAACAATATCGTTAATTTTGTTAAACCAAACTATATTGATGGTATTTTTAAACAAGAGGTGATTGTTATTTTAATTAATAAAAAGTTGTCGTACAACAAAACAAACATTAACTTAAAAAATAGATGAATAAGACTATTATTTTGTTCGTCTGACTATTATTTTGTTGAATTCTGTCAAATTAAACTAGATAATAGTATATTTTATTTTTAACTATTATCAAATTGTAATTCTAATCCAGTATTAGTTCGCTGTACTATTGTACTTGGTAGACAAGCCAATATTATTGTCGTCTTCTAGAAGTTCTAAAAGAATTACCATAAAATTTGCTTGCTTACCACGTAGTCTATTACAGAAATTATTCCCAGATGACGCCACATACAAATCACTGACAATAATCAATCATGCATTATCTTACACTCTTATGAATTTATAGAAAATTAATAACATGATTGCAGTGTTCAAATTCTCTCAGGGATCATCGATATATTTGGATGGATCTTATAAACGATCTCTAATCTTTGGTTTGGGTGGTCTGATGTCTCAATACTGAGATTTTGGCTAACCAAAAAAAACTTCATCATACAATAAAGTGTAGATCAACCTAAAAATTAGTTGGTGAACAAAAAACAAAGTCGTTGTACTATTTAATTGTAGACCAAATTGAAAATGGTTAGTGAACATAAAAAAATGTCATTGTACTATTTAATTTGTTACAAGAAGATATGATTATTAAACTACTATTTGTTTACGAAAACAAATAAAGTTGTATGACTATTCTTTACTGATTGATTTAACTATGAAACTAGATAGGCGCGATTTCATATGCTCTTTTTGGTTGAATTTACCTATCATTTTCTTTGAGTGTACAATAAGAAACTGAACACTAGGGTTAAAGCTTTTCATTTGGGAATCCTGTATTATGTGGATATCTTGCAATGGTGGCTTCGCTTTTTCCGCAAAGAAATCCTTGTATTTACCCGAGGACGGATCTGCGGGATCGTCTAGTTACTGCTGTAAGTAATAATTATGACACCATCTGCTTTTCAAACTTCTCGTGCATATTAATTCAGCTTTCTTATAAATTTTACGATTATAAATAGTGGTCTGGCGTGCCGAAGTGCCGTCTTGGCGTACCTACAATCTGTTACCCCTCTATTAAACCGTTCAATATACAGCGGGCTTCGGCGTGTTTTATGACTTCAGGATGCATTATTTCTTTTGTTACATCGCCAATTTGGGGTTCTCTTACTTTTATTCAAGGTTTTCCTTGCACGCCTTTTATCTGCAACATGTGTACTTTCTGCTCGTAACCCTTCCTTATGCGCCAGAACAACGAAACGGTTTAACAAGTTCTGTCTGTTTTCTCTACTTACTACACGTTGTGCTCTTGTTCAAAACTGTATTGCTGATCGCTAAACCTACTGTGACTTGAAAATTAACGTTAAAGTCGAGAACCGCGCCGAGAACAAATTTAGTGATTTTCATTTCGACACAAGATATTTTAAAAATTAGTCTTCAATCACTTCAAAACTAAGTATTGATTATTTGCAAAATTGCTTTACTTTCCAGTCCACACTCTTTTCCAGAAATTATGATTTCTTGCAAGTTGGCTCTGGTTGGATATTTGACAACTGTCGTCGTTTATCTTGCATTGCAGATTTTTTTAATGAAATAGTCGTTTTCAGTAAGTGATTTGGTATGCTATTCTCGAATTTATTCGTATACGAAACTTGATTAGCCCTGTCAATGAAGGTTCAATAAGGGGATCTAGAGGGAAATGCCGAGATCACAATTTTTGACTTGAGGGCTGTGTTTGGACTATTTAGGAGGTAAACATATCAAAAGTCCCCGAACATGGGGGGCACGAGGAAGGTCCCGATTTTTGGTTTTTCGCTCATATCTAGAAAACGGTTAGCCTTAGTCAAAAAGGCTATATGCAAAATTAAAGCTGACTAAATTTTCTACAATAATGTTTCTATTAATTTTTTTCGTATCTGTTATGGTTCAGTAAACTGAAAAAAAAATTAATAATCATCGTAGAAAAAAATGTTTCATAGCAGACTGAACTCAAATATCGAATAAAAAATGTCTTTGTGTCTGTAAGTATGTGTGTGTGTGCGTGAATATGTATGTGTGCGTGTATACAGTTTCTTGTAAACACGATAACTTCTGTTAGACTTAAAATATTTAATTACAATTTGGAACATATGTAAAACAGTATAGTACAATAATCCCTTTTGAAATTGGGCCATATCTGTAATAGCTGGTGATAACCAGAGGCCTACAAACTCTCACTCATAAAAATACCATGTTCCAAATTTCAGGATAACATTGATATATCATCTAATTTAAATAAAGTCGGTTTGAACCTAACATACACCCGGTATATTGCGATTTATAAATCTTACACATCTTCACATTTTTGTATGCTTAATCAAAAACCTTATAACATTTTGCTCTGAAATTAAAATAAAACTTATTTTACGTAAGAGAGAGTTTGTAGACCTCTGCTTATGACCATGTATTGCAGATATGGCCCAATTTCAATAAAAAATATTGTACTATGCTGTTTTACATATGTTCGAAATTGTAACTGAATTTTAAGACTAACAGAAGTTACCGTGTTTACAAGAAACGGTATACACACACACATTTATATACACGCACATACACACTTATACACACAAAGACATTTTCTATTCGATATTTGAATTCAGTCTGTTATGAAACAGATATCTTTACAAAAAATTTTGTTCTACGATGATTATTAATTTTGTTTTCAATTTATAATAAAGTTAGAAAACAGTCAAAAGATATACAATTCATTACTGAACCATAACAGATACGAAAAAAATTAATAGAAACATTATTGTAGAAAATTTAGTCAGCTTTAATTTTGCATAGAGCCACTTTTTGATTAGGGCTAACCGTTCTCGAGATATGAGCGAAAAACCAAAAACCGTGACCTTCTTTGTGCCCCCCTGCACCTTCTATATTTGGAGACTTTTGATATGTTTACCTCCAAAATAGTCCTCAAGTCAAAAATTGTAATCTCGGCATTTCCATCTAGAAACCATTCATTGACAGGACTAGTTGACTGTCGTATAGTTTTAACGTGTGTTCATTCTTGAACAATCAGATTGTATTCGTATACGAATTTTTCCGTGTGCATTACCTGGAATGGTCTGGGGGTAGTCGAATTTGATTTCTGCACACGCAATGACTTGACAGGTATTTTTGTTGACATTAATTTAATTTCACCAGTGGCGGGGCGTTACTGTTACGGGCCTGGGTTCGAATGGTTTTCCGCGGGCCCAGGCTCCCCGCATCAAATCATAGGCCCCGGTACTAAATTCACTGGCGGATCCCCGCGCTTAATAATTGATGAGCGGAAATTTTTTTTTTGTTAGAATCTCTGGCGGGCTCTCGCTACGGGCCTCTCGGAAGCGAACGGGACCCCGCGAAATTTGAAAAAAAAATTTGCCAAAATCTCTGCTGGGCTCCTCGAGAGCCAACGAGCCCTCGCGCTTAATAATTGATGAGCAGGGGGGGGGGGGGGAGGAATTTGAAAAAATAATTTTGCCAAAATCTCTGGCGGGTCCCCGCGCTTAATAATTGATGAGCGGGGGGAAGTATCTGAGCTGGATCGTTCCGGGCCCTTAAAGCTCCCGGGTCCGGGTTCCGCGGAACCCGTGGAACCCCTGTAGATCCGCCACCGAATCTCACAAACTACCCAGAGTTCTTATTAAACAATATTTTGTGCTAAGAGGTAATTTAGTAAATACTGTCTATAGCTATAGATGAAAGAGTTTATTTGGGTGGGCTTGCAGCCTTTAAGTCCGAGATGGGAGTACAGCCTTTGGCATCATAGCATATACGGTGTTCAATTGAAAAACACCGCTGCCTAAGGAATCACCACTTCCTGATCCAGACTCCCTATCCAAGCCTCTTACAACGAGAATACTATATTTGAACTACACCACTTCAAGAATTTTCTTCAAGAAAACCTACTACGCATCCATACTACTCGCGCTAAGCCACTGTGTATCCAATTTACTCGAGGAAACCCACTGCTCATTAATACTACTAGAAGTAATCCACTGCGCATCTATTTTACTTGAGGAAACCCATTGCGCATCCATACTATATAAGGCAAACTACTGCGCATCTATAGTACTCGAGAAAAGCGACTGCGCATCCAAAATACTCGAGGAGACCTACTGCGCATCCATACTATTGGAGGAAATCTAATGCGCATCCATGCTACTTGAGGTAACCTACTGTGCATCTATAGTACTCCAGAAAAGCCACTGCGCATCCATACCACTTATTATAAAGAAAATAATAGAAGATCTATAAACAGCGTACAGGTTCCATGGTATTCTAATTTGAAATCGTAGAAGCTAGACACACACACACGATGACGCATCTCTGACGCTATCTCCTCATCTATCTTTGAAACATTCGTGTCAATTTAGCAACCTGCTAAAATAATCTTGAAAGGCAGGCACGCTGATGTTCGTTTGTTGATAGGACTCGAATTACAATGCAACCTGTAGGGTGTTTATAAATCTTAAAATTCCACACCTAGATTTTCTATCCAAGTCTCTCACAACGAAAAAAATTTTGATAGTATATTTGCACTTCACTATGTGGAAATTATTGTTTATGGAACTTTAATGACGTAATATTTGAAATCGTCTACCCCAAAAACCTATAAAATGATATGCCACATCTGTAGTGGGGGTGGGGGTGGTGGCAGAGTGATGGCGGCAGAGGTGTGGCAGAAGGGTGGCAGAGGTGTGGTAATGGGGGTCGATGAAGTAAAAAAATATTTGAGGTTTTTTTAGTTTCTCGTATACACGCTAAATTACAATTTTATTTTTTTCACCCCCTTTAATAATGCGGTGGGGGTAGTAATGGGGGTGGTTAATGCCAAAAATTTTTTTGAGACCTTAACTTCTTTTATATATACTAAATACCAATTTTATGGACTCTTATTGTTTGATTTACCTATTTACCATTTACCCCAATTTATCCCCCTTCAACGAAATAAGATCAAGATATAATCTAGTTCCAGATCTGGTTAAAATACATACGTATATCCAATTTCAAGTCAATATCTTAAACGGTCCCACAGTAAACGTGCGCACAAAAAAAAGTTACAGAGAGACCGACAGACAGACAGAATTTTTTTTGTTCAAACTTAAAATCTCAACGTTTCATGATATTCTAAGCCTATCTGAACAATAAAAATTTTCAAAAATTTTTTTTGCATTACTATACTTCCACTGGATGTGGAAGTAAAAAATGAGCCAAAGCTGGCGTTTTCCGAGTCATCTGGTATAATTGGCCGAATTAGAGAAACTAGAGGTTTTTTGACAATTTTTTGTACAAATTAAATCTCAAAATACTGATCCATTATGCCTCTGTGATGTTACAAAGTTGACATGTTTTTGGCACAAATTCACATCAATCATGGTACTAACCCGTCGCAGACCCATTAAATGGCATATTGAAATATGTAATATGTAATGATAAGTGCTCCATTAAAAAAAGTTTATGACGTCACGCTTAGATGGATCACAAAATATTTCAAAATATTTTTTGAAAATTTTGGATAACCTCTAATATAGAGACAGGATATTTGGACGACGAGTGGCAGAGACACTCTGTATAAAAAAAAACACGGACGGGTTGAATTGAAGATCTCCTCCCTTTTAACATTTTTTAAAATCGGTAATCGGTTAATAAAAACAAAGCAATTTTTGACAAAAATCAAGCATCTATTTCAATTGTCATTATCATTGTATAAGTTTAATCTTGTTAAAACCAAACTTGTGTTCGATTTTCTAATTGGTGAAAGTAATAGTTTTCAATATGAATAATCAAATTCCGCTTGAGCATATAGCGGATATGCATTTAGTTTTGGGAAAATGCGACGGAAACACTTCGGCAGCCACCAGACTTTGCGCAATAAAATTTCTTAATAGAGTACACCCAGAGATAGAGCCGGACTGAGCAGGCGGGCCACTGGAGATTACAAATTGCAAAACCTCATTTTTATAAAAAAATTTACAACTTTTTTCATGATCCGTGATTGAATTGTCTTAAAAGTGGTTTTATGTCATTCTGAAGAGCCCACGACGAAAGTACAAAATATTTCAAGGGCTACGCGATTTCTAAGAGACAAAATGACATATTTACTTTAAGGTGAGTGCTTTTAAATAAACGACTACTTTATAAATGCATGTCCTGACACTGATGATACAGATAACGTAGATTATTCAAAAATTAATTATTGTCCTATAGCTATTTTTTTCTTTTAACATGTCCAAATGAAGTGCCTGCCTGTATACACAAATTAAGAAAATAAAAAATCTGTAGGAGAGGACAAAGTACCTATTCCACTTCTTAAAGAAGCTGCTCATCTAATAGCGACTCCCATTACACATATTATAAATTCTTTGTTTAGACCTTTCTAAGGCTTTCGACAGTGTAGACCATGTGGTATTATATAAGAAAATGGAGCTTTATGGAATATAAAGGTGTGAAATTATGCTTATTGAAACCATACTTGCACAATAGAAAAGAACGTACGGTAGAGTTCAATGAAGGTGGGGATCTAAGAAAGTGATAACAAAAGGTGTCCCACAAGGATCCATACTAGGACCTCTTCTGTATAACTTATATACAAATGAACTACCAAATTTAGTTGAGTAAAGCATGATTCTGTATGCGGATGACATACCTCTGGTTTTCAGTGAGACAACAGGAAAATCATGAATGCATGATGGACTCTATAATAAGCAAACTTGATAATTGGTTCTCCAATAACAATATAACACCAAATATTGAAAAGACACAACAATTAAATCTGATAGAAGGGAAGACCAGAACTTTACAATAACGTACAAAAATGCTGAGATACACTCAGAATCAGCTTTATCATTCCTAGAAGTAACGCTGGACCATGGACTGAACTGGAACTGTCATATGAGTATAGAGTATGCTATGAGAATAGAGTAAGTTACAACAATTTTGTAAAATAATCACAGTAGGTTCATTAAAGTTGCTTATAGTTCGTCAAGGATGGTAAAAAGTTCGATTTATTTGTGCTTTCTACTCTCTCTCTCTCTTTGGAAAAAAAAAATTAAATGTGCAGAAAATCAATCAATCATAACGTTAATTATAACCTACTGTGATATTTATTGTAACTTTTAAATGTATATGTTCGCATATCATTTTAAATTAAAACTTGCTGTGAAATAATTGTAATTTTTTTGGACATGTTCTATACCCACTTGGATCACTTATGGAGAACTAATAAAGGTTATCTGTTTATCTATCTATAAAAGTTAGAGATAAGCTTTTGTAGTTACATTGTCTCTATCGAATTTCATGTCAATACACTGAACAGTTTCAGAACAGTGGTGATTTTTTTAAAGAAAGGTAGAAAATTACTCAAAAGCACAAAAGTCCGAATAACTTTTAAACCGCTGACTTTCGGATGACTCTGTATCATGTTTAGGGGGTTGATAGAGATGACCCCCAATCACCAGATTTCGTTTGCCCACTGTCTTTGGAATACTCTGTACATTAAAATTAATATCCAGACAAAATTCACAAAAGTCCATATCGAACCCAGCAGACTTTTCTGTATTTTAACGTGATAATCTGCTTAGTGTATGCTTTGATTCTTCGAATAAAAAAAAATCACCTTGAAACTGCCCACAACTGTCCGACATAAATTTCCAAATTGACGTCTTCCTGTAACGAAGATATTCGGGATATAAATCTCTTCTGGCGAGTTCCCCACCCTCCCGTCAAGAATTTCTGGTACACTATTACGTCGATCATGCCCGTCGTATTTCATGCTGATATGGGAGAAAATTTAAATAAAAGTAAACCCACCTCAATTTGTGCCCGGACTCTGCACGAACGAGGGTCGTTTGGACTGAACCGCTGAAGCTGGTGCCTCCTTCTCCGGTCACTCGAAGATTCTCAGCGCCCACTACGACTTCATTTATGTCCGCCGAGAACAGCGGCACTCCTCGGTCGTCCATAACTCTGAACCTGTTTGTTAGGCACTCAAAACGGTCATTTCCTGGAATAAACGAGGCTTTGTTAAAAGTTTCTTGGTCTTTTAATAACATTGTGGTGCTTTCGTTTTATAAATTTCAATCTAGACGAGCGTTTGGTTACATTACTATGCTAAAATATATCAATTTGTGCTGCGATTGTGAGTTGGGCTTGAAAAGTGGCAGAAAATAGGCTTTGTTATGTATATATAAGTACAATATGTAAACTTTTACACGATGCGATGGGATAAGTACATTTACATCATACCTACGTCGTTATTATTACCGAGCTGCTAGACAAATAGAAAATATTACTGAAAATGAATTGGGATTTTAGAAAAAAATTAACTACCTACTTAAATTATCGCGTAGACCTCGATTTTATGCACCATGATTTTATTTGAAACTTATTTGTTGGAATTAAATAATTCCTATCGATTATCTTATGATGTGATCTGTTTTACAGAAACTTGGATAATAAATAATGATGAAGCAGGATTATATACAGGGCTACAAATGGCCCCTTATTTTTGCAGGGAGGAGTTCTAATAATGGTAAAAAGTAATATGTAATAATAATAAAATATAATATGCAAATTGTAGAATTAAGAGGGAGCAAGGCGATCAAATCAGAGGGGAGCGGGCGGCAATGAGCCAATGTGAAGAGAGATCTTCGTAATAAACAAATTTTATCTAAAAACTTTCTTCAATAGAAGTGTAGTATTCATTTACTTACAAGAATATCTCTTTTTCAGTTTAATAACACCCGCCGTTTGGCTAAAAACTGCTTTCTCCCAATCAAGGTTTTTAGTACAGTGCTTTTTAACAGATGGTGCCACCTACAGCACTACAATGGGGCATCTGCATCATGTAACCAACATAACCTTAAATTTTAAGTTTTTCAAGTTTTTTCTCATTTTTTATGTTTGTATACGAATTTTTAGCTTGGAGCCGTATTGGCTCCAAGCAAATATTTAAAAAGTCACGTAAATAATTTTTCAATATTGTTGATTAATAAAAATAGACTGCTAATTACAGGTTAGATTTCCAAAAAGAGTCCTATTTTATTAGGGCAAAGTATTTAAAACTTCATAAACTGCACTGAACTAGATTTTAGTTGAACAAACAAGTAATCTCAGTTTTAAACGTAAAATAAAAATAAAATGCCATCCTTTTGTGCAATAAGATGCGATTGTGAGATAAGGTTTATTTTGAATGTAAAAAAAGCTTAGGAGAAAGGTAAAGAAATCACTTTCTGACAGTCTATTGAATACTACATACGCATAATGTAACATGCTTATCACTGAAATCTAGCACTTAGTTATTTAAATGTAAACCTGCCTTGCCCACAACAATGAATACATTTCAGTTTATCTTTCATGCACAAACTGCTTGCACAAATCCAGCCTCATAATATTTATATGCTTGTAAAGATTTGTATGCCTTTAACTGCTGGCCCGTGTAGAAACTGTGATTCAACACTAAGTAACTTACCATATCAATTACGGATACACAAGGTAAAATAGACAAATCTGCAGTCTCAACTCTAAGGGTGTATGGGTCAATATGGTCTATTATTTTGATTTTCTCAACATAGCGACACTTTACATCACCCATAAGGGTTGAATAATATTCACTACATGTCATTATTACGAAAACACACACAGTTTCTCTAGAAAATCAAAAAATATATATATAAAACCACGCAAACAGCGTTTTGTTGTCTCTTAAGCAAAATGGCAGACTTGTCAAAACCACGTGACCTAAAATGGTCTATAGCCACACTGCCTACTCTTCGCCTCACTTCAGTTTTAGCTTTAACGATGAAACTTTCTGATTGGTGTTGTTTCCTCTTAACTGAGATTACATTTTTTTCAATTGAAATGGTTTGCCAAGTCTCAGCAATTTATGTTATTCAGTTGGCCTGTTTCCCTCATTTTCTTACATATCACAAACTGAGTTATGTCTCTCGACCCCAGCTGCTTCACCAGTTTTCAGTTTTTGCATGGCTGCCTTCATTTTTGAATTCAATATTGCAGGTTCATGTTCATAGTCCTACTGCCAGTAATTTTGTATCTCCGGATGATCATTTTCGAAAAAAACTTCGTAATATTGGCGCCAAAGCTCAATAACCGAGGCCCTGTCAGTTCTTAGATTGCCTCAATACCACATTTTATGTTTTCACGAAACATATAGGAAAGTGGTCCCAGTCAAACTCATATTGTAGTTCAGAGCTGGGCAGTATTTTCGATACATGTATACCGAAAAGACCTACCTAAAATATATTATATTTTGTATCGAAAATACATTTTTTCCACAAATATGTATTTTCAAAATACTCTTCAAAATACAAAATACATACGCAGAAAGTTAGCAATTATACCTAACATATTGACATATTTAAAAAAAACTGAGTAAATGCTAGATACTAAGATACAATATAAAATGTAAACAGTTCTACAGGGTCATTCACGGAAAGCGGGTATTAGATCGATCGAGTTTAGAAATTTGAAAATTGGTATGAGGGGGTTTTTGGATATGGCGGATCCAACGAAAATATTTTCATGCTTGTGCTACTTCCGCTTATACCGGATGCAGCACCTAACTTTGTTATTTTAAATGGAACACCCTGTATTTTATTGCATATATCGATTCCTCATAAAATTCTAGCTTAGGTTTATGTACCATAACATACTCTTAAACATACCGGTTTTCGAGATAATTAATATTTTTGGAGATTTTTGACGGTTCCCACCCTTCGGGAAAAAAATCGATATCTTCTTCAAACGTCAAAAAGTTATTTTTTTCAAATGGAACCCCCTGTATATTTTCACAGAATCTAATAGAGGATTTAATTCTGCATCGATTGATATTACCATTCCCTATACCTATCTCTCTTCGTTTTCTTATTATGGACGAATATTTGTTAAACGTACAAACAAAATGAGCACTGTTTGTTAGTAGGCAATACAAGTCTTAACTCGGTTCCTTTTTTATCATAAACGAGAATAATCATGTAGATAATTGATAATCATTTGTTTATTATCAAGATGACAGCTTCAAAAACGAGAGATTAGATTTATAACAAATACTTTGGGACAAAAATTTACAAAATTAATGAACACTGAATATAAATATTTAATGCAGCAACTGTTCAAAATGCCCTCCAAGCCAATAACCTGGAATTCACGGCACTTACAGTGGCTTGGCTAATTTCATGGGGATTTATTTGTTAAAATGTAGCCCGTTCTCTGTTCTTTGGATCTTCTTTGGTAGTAGCAGGGGTAGCATAAACAATATTTTTAATACCCCAAAGGTCCAAAGTCTAAGGGGGTCAAATCAGGGGACCTTGCTGGCCATCTCCAAGGTCCTGGGTAGCCAAACCATCTATGTTCGAACGTCGCTACTAATTCGTCATAAACTTCCTGTGGACCGCAACCATTCATTTGAAAATACATAGAATTATAAATATTTAGGGGCAAATTATCAACAAAAGTTATCGTTCACAAAATCTTCACATATTTATTGCTATTTAAATTCTCCTCGTAGATATGATACTATCCAAGATATTGTTTATGCCACCCCGGCTACTACCAAAGAAGATCCAAAGAAGAGAATGCGGACTGCATTTCAGTAAATAAATCCCAACGAAATTCGCCGAGCCATTGTAAGTGCCATAAATTCCAGGATATTGACTTGTTTGGAGCAAAATGAAGAGCATTTTGGACAGTTGCTGCATTAAATATTTATATTCAAAGTGTTCAGTAATTTTGTAAATTTTTGTGCCAAAGTATTTGTTATAAATCTAATCTCTCGTTTTTGAAGCTGTCAAAAATAAATGATTATCAATTATCTACATGATTATTCTCGTATATAATAAAAAAGGAACCAAGTTATGACTTGTATTGTCTACTAACAAACAGTGCTGATTTTGTTTGTACGTTTTACAAATATTCGTCCATAATAAGAAAACAAAGAGAGATAGGTATAGGGAATGGTAATATCAATCGATGCAGAAATCAATCCTCTATTAGATTCTGTGAAAATATATAGTGGGTTCCATTTGAAAAAAATGACTTTTTGACGTTTGAACTAAAACAATGTTCGACTGTGAAAATAAAATACTCTGTATGATATTGTGAAAACATAAGAGAACTTTTAGTTAGGTCATAGGATACTTGTAAGAGTTTGAAAAGAAAATTTCCTAATCGGCTACATGATAGAAGATATCGATTTTTTTTCCGAAGGGTGGGAACCGTCAAAAATCTCCAAAAATATTAATTATCTCGAAAACCGGTATGTTTAAGAGTATGTTATGGTACATAAACCTAAGCTAAAATTTTATGAGGAATCGAAATATGCAATAAAATACAGGGTGTTCCATTTAAAATAACAAAGTTAGGTGCTACATCCGGTATAAGCGGAAGTAGCACAAGCATGAAAATATTATAGAAACTTATTATATATATTATCGGCATTCAATATTTGTAGTAATGTGTGATGGTTCAATGGGTGAAGTTTTTTTGCAATCCAAAGGTCGTGTGTTCGAATCCCTCACAGGGTGGTTGTTTTTTTTTTTATTTTTTTTTCATATATTTTTTTTTCACAACAAAGTCGGTATCACAAAATTTAGAATGTTCAAAAACTAACATCATTTACAAGAAAACTGCGAAGAGTATCCTATAGAATGTGTAACAATTATATAAAAAGCTCAGTAAATTGGCGAAGAGTATAATGCTTTCACTAGTTTTTATTTTTCGATGGATATTACTATTGGTAATATCCATTATGATAAATAATCCCAAAAGAAACTCTTTAACTTATGAGAGTGAATAGACATATTTTGTGAAATTTTCTTATGAGATAATTTTAATAAATCACTTCAAAAATAAATATAATTTTTTTCAACCTCAACTATGCATTTGTATTTTGAAAATGTATTTGCAAAATACATGTATTTCGTATTTCCAATTACAATCAGATCTTCACGTATTTTGTATCGAAAATACATTGTTCCATGTCTTTTGCCCAGCTCTGTAAGCAGTATGATGTAGTTTTGGTGATCCTGATCAAAATTCCCACGGGAATTACACTTGAAAATGGCTAGTTTCCAAGATTTTAATTGGAAATGAAAAAGTCCCGGTCACGACCATGAGACTTTTATATATTTTGTGCTTACGTGTAATCACTCTTGATATTTGGAAATGATCCTTGCTATTGTTGTGGTCAGCATGTAACTCCAGTTCTTTACAGACGTCTCATAGATAATAATTTTTTTTTTTAACTGTTTAACGTCGGCCTATTTCCGCTACCAGGGCCTATCACCGACGCCAGGAGACGAGCTACCCCCAACCTGGAAATTTTGCCGAACCTCTTCCCTTAAGAAGAGTAGGGATCTTTTACTTGCCTAACATTTAATAGACAAGGGACCGCCTGCTTTACATCCCCTCCGAAGGATGGTATATCCACTACGTAATCCTCGTCTGAAATTACGTAACTTCCGAGTATACACTGATATACAAGCCTCTAGAAGGTGGGACGAGAACGCTGTATTTCCCATCCAAGTACTAACCGCGCTCGACGTTGCTTCAACGGAATATCGACTGATATTCACATTGAAGTCGCCTCTACGCTCGCCCCAGATAATAATTCTTATTTCTTCTTCAAAGAGTCTGAATTTTCCGTGTTAGTCTCTTATATTCCTCCGATTCCAAGACAGTGTTAACATCTTGATCTTTCAGATTTTTCCTGCCTTACACTTCAGTTAGATTTTCGGCAGTTATCCAAAGTTGTTTCACATTTCTACGTAACTCGCTTTGTGTTTCCGTTACTGCTCGTATAATGTTCTTAAAAGAATCCCTTATAGGGCATTTGGATCTTCATCATTTAATGAGTTGACTTTACGTATGTATTCCTTTAATTTATTTTACAAAACTGAACCATAAGTTATGGGCAAACGCTTTTGTTTTCGCCTGTTTACAGCTTCACTGAGAAGATCCTAGTCTAAGGATAAAATTAAATCGTAAAACTAACTACACTAATCTAGATATTAGACAAACAATTATTCCTTCTTAAGAAGTCTTTGTACTTCGGGGAAGCAAGAAATATTCTAAATCCTCTTAAAGCATTCCTCGACTAAATATAACTTAAGGAACTTATGGACATAAAACACTTAAGCAAATAGTATGACGATAATAACTTTATGCGTTTCATAGTACATAAATAATATTAAGTATACACAAATCATTTGAAATCTGTTTGATAATTTGCGGGTTCATTAGGCAGTATATTTTATGTTTACCAATAACAATATTATTACAGTTTGAAGCTATTAATATGTGTATTATTCTTGGCAAATTTTCAGCTTTAATTCTGTAACATCAAATGTGTTAGGCTCTTAAAAGTGTGGCAGCTGGTATTGTTTCAATGGTACACATTTAGAACGGTTTGAGATAAGTAAATGTTCTGCATTACAACAAGTTGATTCGTTCTCAATAATTTGGCTGTCGACATAAATGTGTTTAATGTCTTTATATATACGTATACAAGTAAGGGCGGCCCTACGCCTTGTGTCTGGGGGGGCATCCTTAATAAAATATGTACCAAATTTTTTTAACTTCTTAATAGAGCCGTGGAGAGAAAACTCTATAGATTATGAAATTCTAAGATAATTTTTCATACGACAAAAGTTCGAAAAACGATATGAGCGCGGGCGGCTGGCAAACGACTTTCCGTCTCACAGTGGCACGAATCGTGATTTCTTTGTTCAAAATTATCTAGAACACTTTTTTCGCATCCGATTGGGATAATTTTTTATTTAAATACTCGTTATTTAATATCCAAAGAATCAGATCAGATAAAAAAAAAAGTTACTGTGCTGGTATTTGTCGACTTTACGAGTTTTAGTTAACTTTTTTCGCAGTTATTAATATAATAGAACACAACGCGTTAAAATTGACAATAGTTTGTCTGATTCTCTCAACGTGTCATCTGGAGTGCCACAGGGATCAATTCTAGGACCGCTCTTGTATACGTTATATACATCAGACTTCGAAAAAGCAGCTGAGAATTGTTAGACGCATTTCTATGCTGACGACACTCAACTCTATTTGTCTTTTGATCCAGAGGAATGCGCAGAAGCGATGGTTGCTACTAATAGAGACTTAAGCTCGTTAATACAAAGGTCTAGAAACCACATATTTAATCGTTAACGATAGTAAAACATCGCCTCTTGTTTTTGGCCATCATAACAGCAGGTCAGTTGTAATGGAAAATCTTCAGATAAATAATATTTTTGTGTGTACTATATTTTTTTTCTTGGTAAATAAAAATTATTATTAAAGTATCAAATGTAGATGAACATCACATAGCTTTTACAGAAAAAGCAAAAAAATTTATACAAATCTAAGATTTAAACCACACAAATACATGAATAAAAAAATTTCGTATAGATTAGACGTTCACAACTTGAGTATTGCAATAAAGCTTAAGAACCCCCCTTGACAACTACTGTTAGGGAGAGAATTCCGTTAAAACATGAACTCTTGTTCCTATTTTTAAAAATTATAACTCCATGGAGATCACTTTTTAATTTCTTAACGTTCAGAAATAAAGTTCTTACCTAAAAATATCCAACTACTTAAACTTCCGTTTTTATGTCTTGATTTTAAAGTTAAATTTTTACTAGATTCCACTACAATTGGTTGGCCAGTTCTTGATTTTATACTACTTGCTATTAAACTATCCAACACGAAGGCCTTGCCTTCTAACCTGAGTCCTCCTGTAACAATTTTCAGATGTCCCATACCTTCCTAAAAAAGACAAATAATTACAGCAAATAAATCAGTAACCTCAAGAATTATTAAACACACTTCCGTGACATTGATTTATTATGGATATATAGAGTGACTTGAAAGACGAGGGTAGATAAGGGCCTTTTTTCGTCTATTGGCCATGTCATATATCATTATAATTTGAGAGTAGTATATGTCTTTACTAGTAATAAAAATAGTTCCTTGACATATTACATTGTGCATCTAGTGGTAAAAGCAACACAAGTCCGGGAATGCGCTTTTACCATTTTTTGTAAAATCGCAATCAATATTATTATAAATTTTTATTGTTGTGATAAAAGTCAGAGATGCAGTGCTTATTATTCACTGCCTAAAATATATATAAAAAACAATCCAGGAAAGTAACTTTTATAATATATAAAAAACAGTCCAGGAAATTTACTTTCCCTGACTGTTTTCTGATAGTTGCTTAGCAATGGACTAAAATAGTAGAATAGTGTATTTTGGGATCTAAAATTGCGCCGAGGAAGTAGAGCATTCTTGACCAATTTCAGAAAAAAAAAAATTGTATTCAATACCTATACACGACAATATGTGGTTTTGAGCGCTGACACGTTTAAATTCGCACGCAACGTCGACACCACTACGACTCCCGCGGAAATGATTTTGTTTTTTATACATTCAAGCTCTCGATGAACCAATATAAATTGACCATTATTTAAAAGCTTAAATACTCAACAATGGAATGAGGTATTAGGTAAATATGACTGACTATCCGGCGAACTTTGACAACATGTAAAATGGATTGTTCTTGTATAAGTTAGCAATTAATGGACCGTCAGCTGGTTGAGTAGCGGTGGGGGTGGCTGTCAAAGGGTTGGAAACAAAAAAATTATCCGGCGAATGCTGAAACTTATATAAGGGGAAGATTATTATTATTATTATTATTTTTTATTAACCTTATGTTATATAGTGAAAGTAGAACATAGTTAGGTGAACGGGGAGGCGGTGGATTTGACGTCAGCTGATCGATCAAACACTGTAACGGTCATTTTTATTTCCAGGCATAAAAGCCCTTAAATTACATTATTTCGTATTTTCCGTACATAAATTACCTATTTTGTTACCTCTTAAAAAATAAATTATCGCCGCTACTGTAAGGTTCTAGAAGGTAACGTAACCGTCGCCTAGTTCTCGGCTTTACTGGTAAACATTTGAAAATAATGCCTTTCCTCCAATAAGAAACCATAGTTTAAATTCGCGGGTTTAAGGAGTAGAGGTATTTCGACTACTAGTGGGGGAAGAGATAAATACCGAACCAAGCGGCAGACATGATGAAGAGGGACTTCTACGGCCGCCTTGAGCGAGCCCACAGTCAATCTTTTAACCAAATTTGAGTGAAGATATTAAAAGTTCCAGAATTTGAATGGTTTAGTTAAACCATAAAAATTATAAATTAATTATTTATTTAGTCTCTTTCCTTCGTTTAAGCTGGTTAAGGAATTTGACAGCCAGATTATGTGTGCTTTTGCGAGCTGTACATTCGAAATAAGTATTGATATGTGTAATATCCACCTAAAAGTGGCTAAATAATAGTGCGTTCAATCTACGTTTTCAACTTTAAATAGGATTCCAGTTTTATTAGTAATGTCCAAAATGAACTTATGTAAGTACCGATCTGAACTTTATATTTTCCTGTTTATGCACGAGTCATCAATTTGTGGAAGATTTGAGCCAGTAGTTCATCAAGTTGATCACAGTGTAGTGCGTGTTCGTTACCTTTACGTTTTCGTGAACACTTCAAGCAAGCTTAATTTGTACTTGCTAATTTTTTATCTCGACTAAACACTCAAATTTACTTTTGGAGTGCTATATGTTTAATATTAAAATTTATCTTTACGTATTTCGTTCGAGGAATTATGTAAATTTTTGTGGGTGTATAAATACTCCCATTTGTACCTTTTAGTTAAGTCTTCTAGCTTGTTTTTGCCTTTAAACTTAAATAAATATTTAATTGCTCATTCTTGGATAATTTGCTCGGAAAATAATTCTGATAAGTGAATGAACAATCATTTATTTATTATTAATAGTTTTTTTCCTTGCGGAATTGGCCAATCTCCCTTTATTACGTTTTACCTATTTATCTTTTGTATTTTATACCATTAAGTCTGTCTCTCCGTATATCTTGCATTTGTTTGATTATTTGTTTGTACTTCTTTATTCGTTAGCACAAATTTATTCGCCCATACCCTGTAGTGTTATTCTCATTTGCTCTACCACTTTGTTAATAAATTAGTTTATTGTTAATTTCGTATTTTTATTTATTTAGAATTCATTTTAAATAACCCCAAGAGAGACAGGGAGTTATAACACGTCCAAAAACATGAAAAATTAAAACCGCTGTCCAAGGAATCACTACTTCCACATCCAGATTCTCTATCCAAGTCACTCACAACGAAAAAAACTTTGTATGTGAAAATAACTGTTTATGGAACTTTAATAATATAATATTTGAAATCCTCTACCCCAAAAACCCATAAAACGATACCCCACATCGGTAGTGGGGTGGGGGGTGGTGATAGGGGGTTGGTAGTGGGCGTGGATGAAGTAAAAAAATATTTTGAGGTTTCTGGTTCCTGTACATAAGTACACTAAATCACATTTTTTTTCATCCCCTTTAATAAGGGGGTGGGGGTGGTAATGGGGTGGCTAATGCCAAAAATTTTTTGAGACCTTAGCTTCTCTTGTATATACTAAATACCAATTTTATGGACTATTACCTGCTTGATTGACCTCTTTACCCCAAATTTACCCCAATTGACCCCCCAACCCTTCGACATATGTGTACCAAATTTCAAGTCAATATCTTAAACGGTTCCAGAGTAAACGTGCGCACAAAAAAAAGTTACAGACAGACCGACAGACAGACAGACCGACAGACCGACAGACAGACAGACAGACAGAAATTTTTTTTTCGCTCAAACTTAAAATCTCGACGATTCATGACATTTTAAGCCTATTTGGACAATAAAAAATTTTAAAAATCACTGGACGTGGAAGTAAAATTATTTGGCGAACTTCAAAATTCGGGTACATGATAATATTCATACTAGGATTAACGGTAAATACAGTCAACTACAAGTATGTGGGTGGAAAGGACGCAAGAAAGGTGGTGCACGCTGCCTTTCAGACGAGTCAACATTCAGCACTTTTACTGTACCAGCTGACGACTTTTTCACCTATATACCTGTAGCTGACTATGTTTTTCGTGAATCTCAGTATAAATATTATCCGAGATATTATCTTATACCTGAATATTAAAGTTCGCCGAACAATTTCAATTTTTCATATTTTTGGACCTGTGTGATCGATCAGTTGACGCTAAATCCACCGCACCCCATCCAGCTGACATAAAACATAATCTTCCCCTCATATAAGTTCGCCGGATAATCAGTTGTATTATTTATACACGAGCTCCCGGTATATACAGATTTTCTTAGTTCATCGAGCGCATCTAACTGAAATACGTTGAATGGTAGTTACTTTCTTTAAAATTTTATTTTGCACAGACGAGTGTTTCACCAACTAAGTACATAAAATAAAAATTGCCTAAGTCTAACATAATTTTCGACGTCCTCTACATTTGGACTCACAATGTCGCATTCCAAATAAGGTACGAATTTTTTCACACCGTATGATCGAATTTTTGGCTCCTAGATCATTAATCAAAATAATATCGACGCCGCGAGTAAGTACTTGTGGTATTGACAACTTTTTCATAACCCGGTATAATTCTAAAAGCAATCTTAAATTTTTTCGAAAGTTGATGCTAACCAATGTGCAGCTAAACGTTTCAAACATTACCGAGAGTGACGTAAAATAAGTCCGAACGTATTAAATCTCCTTTCTTAAAGCATATTAAAATAGTCTTTTACAATTTTTCTCTTTAAGTTGCAAATGGTTTTTCTTAATTACATTAAGAATTTATTACATTATACCGTCTATAGACCCCAGTTCAATTGAAAAGAAGGGCCGAAATAATAAAAATAAAATAAAGCTCCTTTTCCTTGAAAATGATTCTGAAATCCTCTGTGGTAATTATGTCCTGAGGTCTCGAAATAAAGATGTTAAATGTAGAGCAGACACAAGTAAAAAAGCTTTTTAAATTTTCGTAATTAAAAGTCCTTTAATTGAGGCGCAACAGTTGTTCAAGTTACTCATTAATACACAAAAATAATGTATTCATTACTCTACTTGTTGATGATATTACCAAAAAAATCTCAGATAAAGCCTTGCTGAGAAAATTTTAATTAATGGGAAGTTATTGTCGCATTGCTTTAATTAAAATGCCTTGACTTAATGATGACTTGCCGAGACCATATTTAAATAACAATTTTGAAAGATTGCATTGCAATGTTTAGTTGAAGAAAGTTGCAATTTCCTAGGTGGAAAGTAATTCTCTTTTAAATAAAATATGCACGTTAAAATGCTCTTTGAGGCCGGAATTCTAATTATAAGAGTAAATAATACAAAATATTTTTGCTTAATTACACAGGGTGACTCAGAGTAAAATTCAGTTTTTAAAAAATCATAACAAAATTATTTAAACTTAAAACAAATGTCGACCATCTTGCCTACAGCACTCCGCCAACCTGGTCCTTAAATTTTGGAAAACTCGTCGACACATTTCAACATTCGCACTATTTTTATTCCCGCTCTTCAGAACTTTCCTGGATTCGACCCCAATTGGACCCGGTTTCAACAGGATGGCACCACGGCACACACAGCTGCAGCATCAATGGCCAGTCTACGTGAATTGTTTCCAGATGTGCTTATTTCCAGATTTGGTGATATCCCCTTCCCCCCAAGATCACCGTACCTAACGCCTCCGGATTTTTTTTTTTTGGTGATTCTTAAAGAGTATTGTTTACATCAATCTCCCGGCCAATACGAACAAGTTAAAGGACAACATTCGGGAGGCCATTACCAATATTCCTGTTGAAATGTGTCGACGAATTATCCAAAATTTAAGGCCCAGATTGGAGGAGTGCTGTAGGCAAGATGGTGACATTTGGATAACGTAGTGTTTAAAAAATAAAATCCTCATATAGGTAGTATCTTAATTTTAAAATAAAATTTTTTGAACAGTTTAAATAATTTTGTTATCATTTTTTAAAAACTGAATTTTACTCTGTATTTCCTAGGAGGCTATAATGCGTTTCTAACACTCAGTTTTAAGCGTTGAGTCGCGGTGTGTTTTAATCCTGAGCAGGACCAATCTTACGATGACTTCTCGATCTATCTGCTAAATTATATTCATACTCTTGAAAACGGCAAATTTCATTTTGCTGAAACGTTGTAAGAACGGTCTTCTTCTTTTTCACAACGTCTTGACAGATGTTTTGTTATCTCATGAATGATTTTAGTTAGACTTCTTTGCTGTATGGCACGTCCAACAGCATCACACTATCTATCGCGGTTGCTTGTAAGGCGTTAGGTCTCACCAAAGCTGGTGATAGTTGATGGAAAACCAGATGGAAAAAGCGAAGAGGATGTCAAAGGACCCTTTGTTTATTTTTGAATAATTCAATAATTAAATAAATAAAGAACACATTTCACTCACAAAATATTAGCTGGCACAAGGTTCATTAAATATTTTATATTCAATTTTAAAGTAAATCAGAAATATTCCCGTTCTCCGCCCATACTTCCGTTCGAATCATGTCACGTCGAGATTTTTTCTGTTCTATTCGAGTGCATATCGCGAAAATTCCAGATCTAGCAACTTTTAGTATAAATATGGACAGTTAAAGGCGCACTAAAAAAGTTATCAAAAATTTGTTTTCACTTCGAATTATCAAATCTAAATAAACAACGCTGGACTACAAAAAGGCTAATTTTCACAGATATGTGTTTAATTAACTACCGTAATTAAAAAAATATTTAAAGTTTATTTATGTTTGAAAGTAAACGAAAATGAAGTTATTTTTCTTCCGAATTTATTTCATTCAATGAACGCGAATGGTTCAGTACCAAATCCTAGAAAAATAATATACAGGGTGTTCAAAAATTGAGTAACCAGTGACCCTTCTCTCAAAAAGTCGGAAACGTTGTGCGGTGCTTTTCAAGTGCCGATTGCTCTATCAGCGAAAATGGCATTGTGTTCAAGGACACCCTCCTAAACGCTGGGCTGATACTGTAGAAAAACTCACTACCAAGCGTCTAGGTGACGCGACACCAATTTATTTTTTAGAAGGGCGCCAGCCGCGTTCTGCCCCGTTCTTCCACTCCCAAGCGGGTTTCCAGATAAGATATACTTCGAAAGACGAGTAATGGGTCAAGGCTGCACTATCTCAGATCATTAACGACGCTCTCTTAGGACGTGATTTCAATTATTCACTGACAAAAGACTTTGAATTATTGCGATCTTTGCATAAAAAACCCCACCGAAGATTTTTCTCCGACGAGATTGGAATTTGACGTGATTTTAATCTGATTATACAGTAATAAGGGTTCTCACGTCCTTGGGTTTTTACTATTTTTGCATAAAAAAATCCCTAACATGTCTTCGGCGGAGGAATTAAAGTTGAAAATATGAATATTTTCAAAGTACTTTTTTGCGTACTTTTTAAAAAGTATGTGATTCATTTTTCCATGACCACCATATACTTTCACTATCATATCCTGGACCAAAATATATTTTCCTAAGTAAAAATTTGGTGTTTCTTCGAAGTTTTACCCGATTGTGCCTAATGTCTTGTCGAACTCATAACGGTCCTTTTGAACTAGTTTGTGGCTTTGAAGTCTCTCAGACTCTTGAAAATGTCCTTAAATGAATTTTTTGCCTAAGTCGAATTTTTATTTTGGTTTCGATCTAGGTCAATTCTGGAAGGTTTTAACAGGCAATAGCGACAGACGGCGTACTGTTATCAGTTATACCATACGGCACAGTGAGGACAACTAGAATAATTAATAATTCGCAAAACGTCTGGAGTAGGATGTCGTGAAGAAGAAGAATAAAAAAAAGAAATGTACGGTACCGTATTCTGCACAGAGAAATTTGATATTTGAGTCTGGAATTCAATTAATTGATCTCAAATTGTGTTATGGTTGTACGTTTGTTAACAAAATGTATTAATTTGAAAGTAAACCTTTAATAAGTGTTGAAAATATGAATTTTTTTCTAAGACTATGTCGACAAAATGTGAGAATTTACAGGGCAAGTATAGTAAGCGGGAAACTTTTTTATGTTTCGAAATAGGTACCAAATATATTGAGAAGAAATAAAAATAAAAATCGCATGTGAAAATACGTGGATGAAATGACGTAAAGAATGGTGTAAAGATGGTAAACATTAAACGTATACTTATACATTGATGTTGGTTGATTACTACCCTTTAGTTTGACAATAATACGATTTTAATTGTTTGCTATAGCATTTTTTTTTTTTTTGGCGAGGGGAGGAAACCCACACGAGCTGCCTATCTCAACTAGGAATAGGTCTGAGTGTCAGGCTCCAACTGACTAAAACCCCTCCTCTTAGGGCTCGTCTGTATGGAATACTCCGAATGCACTGCAGCCTCCTGGGCTTATTGTGCTTACCCTGTTTTTTAGTTTTTAGTTTACACTTGTCCATTTTAATATTCCTGTGTCACTGACAAGGTGATACAGGTCTGAAAATGGACGAGTCTTGATGGTTTCCGGGTCTGTTTGTGTTTGCCCGTAGATATTATACCTTTTGCGGACCAATGCCTCGCAGTCATGTATAAGATGTTCTACAGTTTCTGGTACCTTGCCGCACAGTCTGCAGTTAAGGTCGCCAGCAAACTTTCCATTAAATGCAGGTACTTCTTGACGGGAAAGTGTCCCGTCAGAAGACCAGTTATGATTCTCAGCTGAATCCTGTTCCTTGTGAGTAGTTCTTCAGTTTGTTTTGAACATGGTCCATTGATAAGTGTTTTCCCATGTCGATTTTCTGGAATATTTCTCCAGTAGTGATTGTGTTTACTCTTGACCCAGTCTTTGATTACCCTTCTGGCTGAGCCTTTTGTGATACCCAGCGCAGGTTCTGGGCCATAGAATATATTCGCTGCTCCTTGTCTAGCAAGTTCGTCAGCTTTCTCGTTGCCCTCTATACTGGTATGTCCCGGCACCCAGAGTAGTCTTACTCTGTTTCGCTCACCCAGAATTTTGAGCTCTTCGTGGCAGTCCCAAACCAGTATGGAAGACACTTTGTTAGAGGCTAGTGCCCCAAGTGCCGCCTGACTGTCTGTTGCGATTGAGATCTGCTGGTTCACGTATCATCGTTTAACATTCTCGCGTACACACTCGAGTATAGCCGGAATTTCTGTCTGGAATACAGTGGAGTGCCGTCCAAGAGAAAGACTTATACTCTCTCTCGGCCTCACACCACGTATTCCTGCTCCAGCTCCTGATTCCATCCTGGACCCGTGAGTATACCAGACCAGGCCTCTGCGTAGAGCATCAAGAGTACCTGTCATCTATTCCTTCCTATCTCCAGTGGTGATAGTGAAGGTCTTATTGAATGTAATTTTTGGTGTCATGTAGTCCGACCTCATGCTCAATAGAGGATCCACTACATTGTTTATTATCCTCATGTGCCCCGAGTTGCCTCCAAGAGAAGTCGGGTTCTGAAAATTTTGTAGCCCATTCTGGCCTCCCCTGAATCACAAGACTCAGTGGAGGGAGGTCTAGTAGGGTCTCCATGGCTGCTGTTGGGGTGCTTTTCATTGCACCTGTAATTCCCAGGCAGGCCAGTCTTTGCACCCGGCTCAGCCTGTTCGCTGCTGTGGTTTGAGTGACCTTAGGCCACCAAACCAAGGCTGCGTATGTGATGGTGGGTCTTATTACACTGGTATAGAGCCAGTGCACCATACCAGGCCTATGCCCCCATCTCTTACCATACAATCGTCTGCATGTTGCCAGTATGACAACAGACTTGTGTATTATTCTGTCCAGGTGTTGGTTCCAGGTAAGTTTGGAGTCTATAATGACTCCAAGGTACTTTACTTCTCCCGACATCTGAAGTTGTGTGTCTTGGAGAACTAGAGGACCCAATCCCTCCAGGTTTCTCCTTCTGGTGAATGGAACGATGCCGGTCTTTTGAGGACTGATTTTCAGCCCCTCCTCATCGGTCCATTTCTTTACCATATTCAGGGCCTTTTGTAGACGGTTCCTGACTATGTTGTTGAACTTCCCCCTAGATATGATGACTATGTCGTCCGCATAACCTCGGGTTTCGAATCCCTCATTTGTTTCTTCAGTAGGCCGTCAACTACAAGGTTCGGTAGCAGAGGGGACAATACTCCCCCCCCTGCGGGCATCCCCCAGCAACTGACGCGCCTAAGGTTTCGTCCATCATTGTGGTGAATACCACCCTGCCTTTGAACATAGTGCCTATCCACCTGCAGCAGGTGTCCTCAATGCCTCGCTCTCTTACAGTTCTGATGATTGAGTTAAAGGAGGTGTTGTCGAATGCCCCCTCTATGTCGAGGAAGGCACGCAGTGCCACCTCCTTGCTACAGCATTAGAATATACCTAACATCGGTTCATCTTTTCTGTCTCATCTTTAATATTTTATTTTGCTTTGTGGTAATTTTGGAAAATATTTTGTCCTTATTATCTTTCCATAGCGGCACTTCGTACAGTTTACTTATTTCCAGCATCAGACTTTCAATTTTTTTAGTATGTTCTTCGATTGTATGGTTGTATTCAGTAACACTGTTATTAATCTCATTAGTGATTTCAGATTTGAACATTTTGATATTGATAATAAAACTATAATGAATGGAAAATCCTCCGAGCAATATCCAAAAGCGGATTTGGGGAGAGGGCGATGTAGTTATACGATTGGCATGGTGTATTAAATAAAAAAATGACCCAAGTCTTTCAGAAATCCACAGACTAAAATATGCTACATTCCCTCTCTCCTCCCTAAAGACAAGGCTGGCCCCCATAATCTACAGTTTGCAAAAGATTTTATAGGCGAGAAAAACATACTGGTCGAATCGGCAACCTCCTTTTTTTTTTTTAATGTTCTGAAGTCGATTTTGTACTTCTAGTAACTCTTAGTTTAGTGTTCCCTTTTTTGTTTTACTCGATTCAGTAAATAATCTTGCCAAATATCACGATTTTTTTACACATTTTTCTGCTTTAATAAAGAAAATTTGTTAATTCAAGCAACGACACCCATTTCAACTAACATTAGAGAAGGTCCCTCCCTTCACAGCAACAAAGTTTTTGCAAAATAAAAATGTGTCTATGAAATCTTGAGATCTTGTGACATTATAATTGATAATAACGGATAAGGTAAAATATGGATCCTCAACTTTGGAACACCCTGTATATATTGTCTATAATTATTTATTTGTGCCATATAAATCTTAAATTTTTCTTCACAAAGTGGCAAAATACCCAGTAAGAGACCACTGCATATATTTTTTTTAACGCAAGTGTTTATCTGAAACAGTTTTGATGTATATGTGTAATTTGTGTTAAAAATAGGGACGAACTACTGTACTCGACAGCCTCATCTCCCGTGTAAAGTAAACAAAATTCATTAATTATTACAAACAACTGTCATTAATTTTTTACTGCCAAAATCATGAATTTTACTGCCCATTAAAATAGTCGTATACGAGTAAATTTAAAGTTGGAAAATGATATGCTTGTTGTCTTATAACTACTATGTTGTCTAATATTAAATGGATATTGAAAAGATTATAACCTTAATGTTGCGTGGGATGTGAAGATCTCTTTAATTAGATGTTCACACTAGACGAGCTGATAGATATCTGAAAGATAAAAGAGAAATTGCGGCCATTTTTTTAAAATGGCGTCTCGGCCAGACGAGGTACCATATATTTTGACGTAGTAAAGTCAATACTCTTCTAAGTGGATTCCATGTGAAAAAATGTTTGTTTTATTTATTCGGAAGCTGTTTCATTTTCCCCGAAACAATTAGTTCAACAAAAATTAAAAAAATTAAAGAAAGAAATTACGGAATCAATGAAACGTGCATAATGGTTAATTTTTATCAATTGTTTATTTGGTTTTTTGAGGAGTTGGGAAGGGGCTATTATTTTTGCAAATAAGCGATTTAGCTAAATCGAGAAATCTTTAAAATTTATAAGAAAATGTAAAAATTGAATAGGGTTCAAATTAGAAAAAACAATGTTTTAATGCGGCGCGGCGCCCTTCATGACCTGACGCGCGCCTCCTTCACGCGTTGGCGCCCCTAGGCTATAGCATAGTTAGCCTAATGGATAATTCGGCCCTGCTCATTACAGAATTGCAACTGGTGGACAGTAGATAATTCAAACTTTATAACTAACTGTGGAAGTCAGTATTCTGAAAAAGTAAATGTCTGGTGTGGCATTTTGAACCTACAAATTATTGGCCGATTTTTCTTCAATAATAATTTAAATGGCCAAAATATTTTAGATTTTTTTAACACAGAATTTGAGATTCCCGTTGATGAATTACCACTGTTACAAATAACAGATTTTTATCTATAATTCGATGATTCCCCGGTTCATAACGCCATTTTTGTTTGCGATTGGTTGAACCAAAATTTTTATATTCGCCCGACTTAACGCCAATTGTCTTTTATTTCTGTTTTTTTTTTAGGCTTACGTGGAAATGTGAGTGACCATACAGGCATTTAAAGAATATGGAGCCAGTGTTTATAAATTCCATGACGTTGCAAATCGTCCACGTCATTTATATATTTTGCCAGAGGATTGAGTGTTTCTCAACATTCAATTGCCGTCTTAAATTCTGTCTTTTTTCCCTTCCCAAATGTGTAGCTTGTGTTATTCCACCCGGTTGCTGTAAGGAGAGGTATGAGTGCCTGTTGTTGCGACTTCAATTATTATTTTATTAACCCCCCCGACCCTAAAAGAGATGTGTTATAAATTTGACGCGTATGTTTGTATGTCTGTCTGTCTGTCTGTGGCTTCATATCTCTTCAACGGGTGATCCGATTTTGATGCACTTTTTTTTATTTGAAAGAGTATTTTGTCGAGAAGGTTTTTGCCATATTAGATTTTGATGTTTGGTCGTCATCTTGATTACAAGCTTTTATTTAACTTTCCTTGTTTCTGAGCTGAAATTTTACATACACGTTTAGTTTGGATGACAATGCATGGTTAGCTAAGTAACGTCATTACAAATTCAATATGGCGGACTCCCAAAGATGGCGGACCAGTTATTTTTATGCACCCCCACGATATGGGTATCAAATGAAAGGATTTGCTGAGAAGAATACGAAAATAAAATGACGTCACACTAAATTCAATATGGCGGACAAATTTTTTTAGTTTTAACCCTATAATTTGATCGTATAGTGTATTCGCTCATAGGTTGCATTCTAAGAAATGGTGAAGTATTTGGTTTAAACTATAAGTTTTATATCGGATAGGAACGATGCAATGAATATACACTTCTCCAAGAAATTAACGCACCACCAAAAAATAACCAAAAGTTTGAAGTTAGTTCATTTTTAACCCCCCCGACCCAAAAAGACGGTATGTTAGACGCGTATGTTTGTATGTTTGTTTGTCTGTCTGTCTGTGGCTTCATATCTGTTCAACGGGTGATCCGACTTTGATGTACTTTTTTTTATTTGAAAGAGTATTTTGTCGAGGAGGTTTTAGGCCATATTAGATTTTGATGTTTGGTCACCATCTTGAATTCGCCAAGTTGAACTTCTCTAGAAATTGTCCGATTGAAGTAAAATTGAAAATGTGTAGACAATTATGGTAGCTGAATATGATTTCGGTCTCATTTTGATTCGGTCATATTAGAAATTGGTACCATTAAATACCCCTACAAACACAAGAGGTTGGCCCTCCATTGGGCCATCACAGGGCCAGAAGTTTCATTTCTGGCCCAGTGATGGCCCGCTGATGGACCGATCTTTTGTGTTTGTTGGGACATTGATCGGGAGTTTTTAACAATTTTCAATTTTTTAACCCCCGACCCAAAAAGAGGAGTGTTATAAGTTTGACTCGTATGTTTGTATGTCTGTCTCTCTGTCTGTCTGCCTGTCTGTGGCTTTATATCGCTTCAATGGGAGATCCGATTTTGATGCAGTTTTAATTAAAATTAAATATAACACATAAATATATTTATAATAGAACCGGTCTTGTAGATCATGTGCGACTTGTAGAATACAAAATTGAACCGCATCGGCTTAAAGGTTAAAAAGTTCTGTGTGGGACTTGTGATATAATAATACGCTATGTTGTATGTATATGTTTAGTTTAAAAAGTATAAAATAAAATAAAATTACAAATTTAAAAAACCCCGATACAAAAATATCGACTAAATAACTAATAAAAAAAATAATAGATTAACACAACTTTAAAAATTATGAAATAATTTTGATTCCATATACGAACTCTTATGATTTATTTAAATCCAGCTTACATTTTCTTTATGCCCTCGAGATTTGCTTTCTTATACGCATGAATATGTCGGGGGCTGCTGTAAAGACGAACTACTAAATAGTTATATTCAAAACAGCAGTACATAGAATCAAAATTATTTCATAATTTTTAAAGTTGTGTTAATTTATTTTTTTTTTATTAGTTATTTAGTCGATATTTTTGTGTCGGGGTTTTTTAAATTTGTAATTTAATTTTATTGCGGAACAAATACGAATCGAACTTTTGAAGCCACAACTTCACTTTCATTTTGCTGTACAAAAATAATGACAACAAAAAAAAAATATCTGTTACTTGCCACTATTGCTGCTCTTCCAAAACACAAAATTTTAGCATGGAGAATATAACTATATCGGCTTCCTCACGGATATGAATCTTCGCATTTTCAAGATAGAAGCTGATTCTAATTATATAAATTTCTAATTATTAATTGTTATGTCTTTTGCTAAGCTGATATAAATACATTCATATCTATCATATTTAGAGACAATTTCATTTATATAGGTTAGATACCTGCATACATAAAAACCGCTGCCCAAGGAATCACTACTTCCACATCCAGATTCTCTATCCGAGTCACTCACAACGAAAAAACTTTGTATGTGGAAATAATTGTTTATGGAACTTTAATAATATAATATTTGAAATCCTCTACCCCAAAAACCCATTAAACAATACCCCACATCGGTAGTGGGGTGGGGGTGGTGATAGGGGGTGGTAGTGGGGGTGGATGAAGTTAAAAAATATTTTGAGGTTTCTGGTTCTTGTACAGATACTAAATCACAATTTTTTTTCATCCCCTTTGATAAGGGGGTGGGGGTGGGGGTGGTAATGGGGGTGGCTATTGCCAAAAATTTTTTTGAGACCTTAGCTTCTCTTGTATATACTAAATACCAATTTTATTCCTGCTTGATTTACCCATTTACGCCAAATTTACCCCAATTTACCCCCCAATCCTTCGTCGTAACAACATGAAAATATAATCTAGTTCCAGATCTCATTAAAGTGCATACGTGTACCAAATTTCAAGTCAATATCTTAAACGGTTCCAGAGTAAACGTGCGCACAAAAAAAAGTTACAGACAGACAGAAATTTTCTTTTCGCTCAAACTTAAAATCTCGACGTTTCATGACATTTTAAGCCTATTTAAACAATAAAAATTTTTAAAAATTTTTTTGTCGTTACTATACTTCCACTGGATGTGGAAGTAAAATTTAAGTGTTTCTAAAGTTATGATGAAAATTAAACGTAAGGCATTTTAAAGAACTATATTAATAACTACATATTTTAAACAAAAAAAGCCGGTAAAACCTAACACAGGAATATTGTACCTACTAAAATAGTACCAAATAACTAAATATAACGCAAATGAGTGCCCGCATCCGTCGGTTTTGATTCGTAGCGCGCTCGATCACAGGACTGCCAAATTTAAAAAAATCATATCCTCCGTTTCACTCAAAATATCAGTATGAATAATTCACTAAAAATAAATTTGGTAATTTTGTGTAATTTCGTACGATATTGTTTTTGTCAATTTCTCAAAATAAAAAAAAATCTCGCATGCTACATTTTTCAATGCGCTGACTGTGTAGAGGTTCACGTGATATTCTTTTTATAAATATTAGATGTGTTTTGACTACTCTGTTACATCAAGTGCATTGTAAGCTACAATTAAAAAAAAGAATAGATTTTTAGCTTGCGTTTTGTGGGAGAAAACGCAAGTTATATTTTAAAAATACAATTTTTCAGAATTTCGAAATAAGGGTAGATTCGCGGATTAAGGGTTGAAGGCAATCCCCGATCTTTATGCGCCCCCCGGATTTGGATTCAGCAGACAATTTTACATCGAGTACGATACTTTTCAGCCGTACGTCTGACTGGTACTTGGGACTGAAAGATAAACGCCTCCAGAATCTGGACTAAATTGTTAACTTAAAAAAAAGCGCTATTAAGTCTTTTCATTGTACTTCGCATTGATTTTGATTTGTTAATTTTTATATCAAGTAGAGAAAAACATTGGCTGACGTGTACGTTGCTGATTTTCAGAAATATTCCCAATTTGCCCCAAAAAATGTCAAAGTAAGAAAACAGTCCAATCAATGGTGGATTTTGCCCTGCAAAAGGTGAAATAGTAATAATGAGGAGATAAAAGGGGGTTGTAGAGGGGAAACTCACACGATAGAAAATTTTGTTTGTCCAAAATTCAGCGCGTCAAAATACTTGAGAACAGTTAGATCGCGAAACTTTTGATATAAGGTACACCGACAATAAATTCACTTAAATTTTAGTATATCATAAATTAACTAAAAAAAATTAAATTGCAATAAAACGCAGACACATAGATTTCAGCAGACTACATTTATATCAATGTCATATTAACAAGCAACATTTAAAACAAGCTGCTGACACAATAAAATCATATAGGAACGTTCTTTTATTGCAATTTTAATTAACTGTTAATTAAAAACTCAGCAACGCCGTAATGATTGAAATGGTTTTTCCGGCTTTTTATTATGACGGCTTTACACTTTTCAACTTCATACAATAAGAACATATTAAAATTTCGGCCACCAGCTCCCTAGCTATTAGGGGCACTTAGTTACAAAAAGATGTCAGCTAAACCGTGCGGCTAAGTAAAATTTTACAGGCGTGTGAAGATGAGAAGTGAAACACACGTAGGTACCCTAAATACTAGTTGAAAAGAAAAAAAGAAATTGGTTAGTAAATTAATTTAGGTTTTGATGAATTATATTCTTTGGAAATTATACCAAATCATTTATTTTTGGACATACTTGCAAGAAATTCATCTACCCACCTTCCAGTTCTTAAAAAAAAATTAAGAGGTTCCCGATAGAGTAAGCGAAAATGAACATCTATGCAGTTCTGTGATTCTCTAACTTTTTCTTTTATTTTACAAATTGTATGCAATTCTTACTGGACTAAATAGTGTAACCTAAACGGTAATCAAACTAAATGAAAACACTAAAAGACTACTTACCGACGAAAATTCCATAACTTTCAGCACCCACAAGGTAAGGGCTAAATTAACTACAACCATAATAAGTAGCACTAAAATAAGAATGTATAGACATTTTTTCCTCCATCCATATATTCCAATTCTAAAGTTATATTTGGGGTCTAAAGTATCGGGATCAGCTCGGCTTTGGCCCCCGGAGTCCGGGGGATCACATGCGACGCCTTCACTTTTCTTCATCCTGCAACACCAGTCAAACTGTCACGATATAATGATACAATCTAACTTCAACTGTAAACAAGAACAAGGAGAGATAGTGGCACCATGTGCAATATTAAAATGGAGGTGTAAAGTCGTTTTCGGCTCGAATAGGAAACTGAAAATTTCTACCCTGATAAATAACGGCGGTATTGCACTAAGTGTTTTCTTTTCCAGTGTCTTTCTGAATTAATTCTGCAACTTTTAGTTTCTTGTTTATGCGGACTTAAGGTGTTATTATTGTTCAAGTGCTAGAATTTATACATACATGTCGAATTGGAGGTACAACTCTCAGTTATAGTGGAGTAAAAATAAAGCTAAAAATCGAAATAAAGAAAATATCTGGAAAGGGGAGTTTTTTACTGGAATCTAAAGTGCATATACAGTGTGCCCCATTTTGTTTGGAATCGCACCCATAAAAAGTATATTTTAGCTCAGATTGGATCTTTTTGTTTTTAAACGTAGACTTCTGAAACATGCATTCTTGAGCTACATTATATTTTATAAAACATAAAAGCTCGACCTCGGTCTTTTTTCGGAGCGGAAAATTAGGAAATCTTATTAGGGATTTTTTATTTCAAATTTGAGAACGCCACTGGATTAGGCAACCTCTTACATGGGTTTGTAAAAAATTTCGTGTAAAAATTCTTATTTTTGAATTTTTCTTGAGAGACACCAGTTTGTCCCATTTTACTTGGAACCAGCCCCACAAAAGAATTATTTCACCGATTTAAATCGGTTTTTTTTTAAACGTAGATCTCTGAAAAGTACATTCGTGTGATACATTAAATTTTATAAAACATAAAAGCTCGGTTTACTGTGGTCTTTATTGGGGTGGAAAATGGAGAAATCTTATTAGCGATTTTTTTAAATTTCAAATCTGAGTACTCCGAGTAGTCATGGTAGTCCAAAAAAGATATATAAATCATTGAAATTCTCTATTTCATTTAAAATAAAGTGAAATTAGTTACCAACAAATATCTTGACAGAACTAACCTATTGTTTTTTATAATTTACATACTTTTGTTTTCCATGGCTAATTTGATAAATTGTAAATTTATAGTAAATTATTCAATTTTTTTTTTTAAGATAAATGCTATGTATTATACGTCATTTTTTACACAACCAAAAGCAAAATTTTCTTATGTAGAAAAAAATGCAAAATGTTCAATTACACAGGCACAAAATTAAAAAAGTGGTTTACTCCATTAGGTAACTCATATGTATTTCGACGTGCTGAACACGAATCCGGTGTCCATTTAGCTCCATTGGCCAACTTTTTTTTTGTAAATCGCGAAAATAACCTAAAAAAAATTCATAATTTAGGTTATTTTCGGGATTTACTAAATATTGGTGTGTAAGGAGCAAAACGGACACCTGATTAGTATTCAGCATGTCTAAATACTTTGGCCTCGGTGAAGTTGTTCTACAATTTTTTTCTAACTACCTGGGTAACAGAAGTCAAAGAGTGGTTATAGACGGTGTGCGGTCTGATAAAATTGACGTCAAAAAGGGCGTTCCTCAGGGTAGTGTATTAGGTCCACTACTTTTCTCGATTTACTCCGCTGATTTTTCTAAATTTTTGAAGCACTGTAGCTCACACCAATACGCTGATGATTTTCAGATATTTTTTAACTTTTCGTTAAATGACGCTGCTATTGCTTCAAATAAAATTAACGAGGACTTAGCCACCATTTGTCATATATCAAAAGCCCATGGTCTGATTCTAAATGAATCTAAAACACAACTCTTAGTATTTGGTAGGCACAGAGACACACTTCTGAATAACCCAAATTTTATCATTAATTTAAATGAAGTCACTATAACACCGTCTAACCATTGCAAGAACTTGGGAATATATCTTGATGATAATCTAAGATTTCAAAGTCATGTGAGCCACATCATCCGAAAATCCTACAGTAAACTTAAAGTATTATATATGCACAGAGATAAACTTACAACCGACGTTAAATTGAAGCTATGTGATTCATTAATTCTTGGTTACCTCTCGTATTGCGATGTAGTGTACTGGCCAGCGCTCTTAAGTAAAGATAAAGTAAGCCTTCAAAGACTACAAAACAGCTGCCTTAGATATAGTTATAATCTGAGAAAATATGATCATATTTCTGATAAACTTAATGACTCAAAATGGCTAAACCTGGATGAGCGGTTCAGAGTTCACATGGCTTGTCTTGTTCACAAGGTAGACATGTCGAAAACTCCCAAATATCTACATGATAAATTAATAAAAACAAGTGCCATACATGACCGCCCAACTAGAAACAACTTTTTATATACTGTTCCTCGACACAATACCTCTCTTTTTGAAAGATCCTTTAGCTACAATGCTGCAAAAATATTTAATCGGCTACCTCCGACCCTCAAAGCTCTAACTAGTTTAGAATCATTTCGAAAGCAAGTCAAAGCCTGCAACTTATATACTAGAAATAATTAATATTTTATATACAGTTATTTTTTTCCTATATTTTTCTTAGTTCTATTTTCTTACTGTTATTTTTACACATGTAATTATAATAGCTCAACATTATGTACAGCTCGAAGTGGTTAAGTGGAAGAGCAGCTATGTTGAACTTCGCCACTTCTTTTAAGCCCAATTAATTGTAATTTTTTCTAAATCGAAGTAAAGACACTATTATTATTATTATAAATACATAGGGGAGTTCCAATAGAGTCCCAGAAACAGATCACTTTCCACTTTTTGGCGGAGGATCCGGTGATATTCATATATTACACAGTCACACATACAAAAAGGTCTGCATTGGGCGCACGCTAACCGGAAAAAGAAAAACAATTTTTTGGTTTCCTTTTCCGGTTAGCGCGCGGGCCGTTCGGAAGTTTCGTCTGCCAGCGTAATTGGGGTATGTGAAGTACATATACTAACTACCTATGCGGTCAGATATCGATAATCATTCGATTTAAAAATAAATGCCCCCCCCCCCCTCCCTATCCCTCCACCATACCAAAAAGTTCCAGAGAGAAAAACAATTTGTATTTATATGGTCTCTTCGATTACCGACTGGCAGACGGTAACCACTCGTCGTCGAATTTGCACGCTATTTCCTATACCAATTAATTTACGTAATAACTATGGCACTAATGTTAAAGTTGTATTTGATGGATACAATACTGATGGTACTAAAGCGTCAGAGAGAAATCGTAGATCGTAGAAATCCGTAATGCCTCGATTGATTACTTATTTGATGAAAATATGTCTTTACAGACAACTAAGGAAAATGTTTTAGCTAACAGGAAGAATAAAAATAGATAGTAGTATTAATCTTCTTTAGAAGAAGCTGATTGAAAATAATTTTGAGTGTACTCAAGCGATGCCGATCGTTTAATCGTTCAGACGGCTCTACATTGCCTTTTTCCTCATGTAGTTGTAGCTGAGGATATTGATGTTCTGGTATTATTGATGGTGATATGATTGGTGGATCACCAGATAATAAATAATTGTATTTTTTTAGGCCACCAAAGAACAGTATATTGCCGAGAGTTTAATTAATAAAGACAGGCTAAGGGTCGGTTTTATAGGTTCAGATTAAACTATAGTTTAACTAGAAGTTTCACCTTTTCACCTTTTTGGCATACGTTTGAATTGTGCGCCTTGTAGTGCTTTACTTTTCTGTGAGCTTGTATGAGTCCTTTGATTCCAGCCTCCGGCGCTGATGCCTTAAATATGTTTTGCTCTGAATTAATTGTCTTTTTATTCATTCTTCGACTTAGGTCGATTCTGGGAAGTTTTATAACAATAACACTGACGATCTTGACAAACGCTTATAAAACGGTATTTTACAAAACACTAAAATCTACAGTGTAAACCTCTAGGCGAATTTTCAAGTTAAACTTTGGTTTAATCTGAACCTATGAAACCGGCCCTTAAACGATTTTACAAATGCCAAAAAGGAGCATCTTCTTTTTATTCATGCGTTCACAAGATATGATACAACATTTTTTTTATAGAAGTGGAAAAAATCATTTTGTAAAATTTTCAATGATGATGAAAAGTTACGTGCAGCACCTGAAGCTTTTATGGTTGAAGATCAACGTGAAGAAATACTTTTTAACGAAGGTATATTTTCTATTCTTGCTTTGTATGGAGCTAAAACGACCGTAAATTTAAATGAAATAAGGCATAAACGATTTATAACACTTTCCTCAAAAAATAAGAGCGTACAAATTCCGTCACTACCTCCAACAGGAGATGCAGCTAAGCAGCATATCAAAAGGGTGTATTTGTAAATTCAACAATGGAAAAATAATTCTACAATAAAAATGGTTTGCATTGCTCACCTGCATGCATTGTGTGTAGTGGCAATGACCACAATAATCACCCATCAGTTGGAAAAAATCAAGAGTTCGATTCTATAGACTTGAACGAAAATTAAATCTTGTTTTTCAACTTTTGTAAAATTAAAATTAATGAATTAGACTTAAATAATAAAGAAATTTCTTCGTTTCGTAATTTATACATCAATTCCATATATTTCCTATCTGGTGGGGTCGGGTAGCTTAAAAAAAACTTCACATCTGGTAACCAATGAGCCTTTTGAGTTCTTTAATTATTACATATGTAGCTTGCAAGCGGACCATTGCATGAATTAACGATTATTTAGTAAAAATCATTGAAAAATGAATAATTTATAAAAAAAAAACTTGGATAGCACATTTAAAGGGATTATCTAAAATATGCATTGAGCCAAAAAAATTTAAAAAAATTATTTAAGGAAATTCGGACCTATAAACTTAGTACTTTTCCGAAAAAAGACGTTTTTCGTTGGGGACACCAAATTTCAATAGTCAATATCAAAGCTTAATGTCGTGATATCGGTACTTTATAAGTGATCAATTTGAAGGTAAATAAGTGTACTAAGAGCCCCAATGATTTATTTTATGATACAAACGCGTTTTTATATTAATTTTTTACGAATAAGTCGAACTATACGTTTTAGAAGAAAAAAAAATCGAACATTTAACACTATTAAAAGTGTAACAACTTAAAAAAAAAAATTATTTTTATTTGAGTGTTAGCTAAGGTACTAAATCTTGAAAGATATTTCTTCGTTTTATTTTTTTTTTTTGAACATAACAATTAAACCTAAATTTATTATGAAAAAAAAGATGAAACATTATATTTTTCTGTAAATATTTTTCAATAATGTATCAATAAATAATAAATAAAAATAATAATCAAGGACCCATAATTATATTTACAAAATATTTTTTAAACTAAATTTTCAATAAAAACAACTCACTTTTCTATAAATATAGCGAAAAAACAAAAAAAAATTTCCTGCATATGTCATTATTATTGTTTAAACAATATAAATAATTTCGAAATATTTCAAAATATTTATTATACTACACTTTTTCATGAAAAAACATAAAAAAATAAATTTTTCCTGTAAAAGTTGTTATTATTGTTTAAACAATATAAATAATTATCAATCCCTATTGTGAGAAACATTTTTGAACGTAAATTTTCAATAAAAACAACTTAATGTTTTATAAATATCGCGAAAAAAATTGTTTTAAATATTTTTTCCCGTAAGTATGGTTATTATTATTTAAACAATATAAATAATTATTTGCGTCGCTTGGGATATTTCTGATTTTGAATAATATTAAAAAACACACATTTTAAGAAAAAAATAATCAAAATCTGTTGCTGGGAATTAAAAAGTGAAAACCTTCATTGACTCGACTAAAACTAATTAGGACATAAGAATTATCAATTTTAAATTATTTTAGGCACTATGACCTGTTCCACACCCTATGGGTATTGCAATTTACTTTACAAGAACTGATTAAGATCATTCTTTTCTATTCTATTCTGTTATAATTCCACTTTTCGACATAAAAATCAATTAAGAACGAAAATGCAAATTTCTACACACTTTTACAATATGGCGTACGGCACATAAGTCGTAACTGATTTTTTTCAAGTTATATACAGTGTGTTTCACTTGAAATGGTAATACCCCAATAACTTTTTAATTCTTTTTCCGATTTGAATCAAATTCTACTTAAGTATAGAACAAATTAGGATCTACTTAGGACTAAAAAAACGTTCGCCTCCTAAAATGCAAAAGCACCTGCGGTACCAAAATATGCGGAGAAAATGAAAAAATCATATTAGGCATTTTTTTATCGGAAAATTTTCTTAATGAAAGTTGTTCAGAATTGTCCAAAAAAACTTTTTTGGACTAACTATTTTTAAAAAAACTGTAAATTGCTTGGCAACTACCTAGTTTCAAACAAAATTGTCATAGTACAGATTTCTAAACAAAAAAAAAAACATTACAATGATATTTTCGGACTTGGACACTATTTTAATAAAAATTTCAATATTCTATTTTGATTAAGTTTGGATTTAAGGTAGGTTTTTGGATAATTGTGAACAAGTTTCATTAACAAAATTGTCCAATAAAAATATGCCTAATATGATTTTTTTTTATTTTCTCCGGATATTTTGGTACCGCAGGTGGCTTTGCATTTGTAGGAGGCGAATGTATTTCTGGTCATAAGTAGATCCTAATTTGTTCTATTCTTAGGCAAAATTTGATTCAAATCGGAAAAAAAATAAAAAAGTTATTGGGGTTTTACCATTTCAAGTGAAACACACTATATAAAGATGCACGATTTATCATCTTAAAAATCTACGTTAAGTAACTAGGTAATAAATAGCTAATTACAAGTAGATTTTTTGTACGACTACACTATTAAAACAGTGACCAATTATTTAACGAGATCACCTGTAAATGCCCTAATTCTGTAATGTCGCCTCTAAATGAATAGACAGACTGGGTTTATGTGCAGGAAAGTGTTTTGGACTTTGAAATATCACCGGCGCTGGATGCTAAATTTCCCATTTCCCAGTGGATTCGCTGTATCAGAGACCGACGAAGACAACACCATAATTTATAACGTTACGTGTGGCAAGACGAGGACAGATAGATGGAGGAATATATATGCCGTCTCTCTGAAACACAATGGTCATGTCATATTTCTGAGAAGAACAAGTCATTTTGCATCTTATTACTTTTTTAATAATGCATATGGCGTTGGTATTTTTATTTCATTTTTTCTGAATGAAGATAGCTATTCCTTGACGTTGTTATAAATAGTTTGCCATTTTATATAAAAGCCAACTATTATTTTTTATTTTTATATGGGGCTTTATCCAAATTGGCTGCTTTCCTTCCATATAGGACTTGGCAGTTGCATTTCAAACAGAATGATTTACGTTTCTTTATAGTAACCTATTTAGCAAGATGTAGAATAGTATGTGTACCTGGTGGGAAAAGCAATACATTTCTTAACGATGGTGAGAACTGCAACCACAGGAGTTCGAGAATGTGCTTTTCCTACGAGGTGCGCATACTATTTTTTTCCGATCGAATAAATTATTAAATACTTTCCTTTACGACTGCTTTGAGAAGTATTTAAAAGCACACTGCTAACTACATTTGAAAATGATTGATTTCGCATAGCCTGTGACTCTTCACGCACGCTAACGGCGTGATTGAAAATAATTGAAGTTGTTTCGCGATCTTCACTTTAGAAACGTCAAATAACTTGAACGCCAAAATAGATATATACCGGGTGTCACAGGATCATGGTACACCTCCCTTTTCTCCTTTAGTTTTGAAGATAATTGATTGAAATGTGGGATGTCCTATACACATAATAAGCAGCACTTTTTGACATACAACTGATTTTTTTTTCACTTCCGGTTTCGCCAGAAGTGACACTAACTTTCGACTTTTAAACGGAACACCCTATACTGACTGGTGCTAGATACTTGAGATTCCTGCAAAATGATATTGAGGACATTTTAGATCAGTTACCTTTGGATTTAGGACAGGGAATGTATTTCCAACAAGATGGTGCTCCTCCCCATAATTCAAGGATATTAACTGATTACCTTCAACGGAGATTCGGAGAAAACGTAATTTCGACGAATGGTCCTGTGAGGTGGCCTCCAAAGTCACCTGATTTAACACCCCTTGATTTCTTTGTTTGGGGTCATTTAAAAAATATTGTCTACGCAACCGCCATTGCAACCTGTGAAGACCTGGAGCTACGAGTAATTGGCGAACGTTTTTCCAGAAACAACTACGTGAGTTCAGAAGTGCATTGACGTTAATGGACAGCATTTTGAACAATTATAATGTTTTGTGTTCCTTTTTTATATTCCAAAGCCACCTTATGTATAACAAGTTAATTAGAACAAAATTGTGTTTTCTAATTTTTTTTTTAGCTGTAATTTTGTTTGTATTTACCGCACATTTTAATATCACATATGAATAAATTCCTTATTAATAGTACTAATAAATGGTACCACGGTACCAATAAGGTTTCATTTGAAAAAATTGAGTTTTGCGCCAGAAACCATTTTAATGAACTTTATTTGCTCGATTTTTCTAGCATTACACGGGTCATTTAGAATAAATAGGAATCATCATGGCACACTTAAATGGAAAACTAAAAATTATATTATAAAAAACATTGACGTTTGAAATGTCACTTATTTGGTATCGTTGGATTCAAAAAATTATGCAGAATTCAAAAGTGTAATAATATACATAATATATCGAGAGTTAGTGTCACTTTTGGCGAAACCGGAAGAGAAAAAAAAATTATTTGTATGTCAAAAAGTGTCACTTATTATTTATATAGGATATCCCAAATTTCAATCATCTTCAAAACTAAAGGAGAAAATATGAAATCTTACTCAAATAATTATAATTTTCAACTAGTCTTTCTCAAGTATTTTCTAGTTTAATGATTCATGGGTATGACGAAAAATATAATATGCACCGCGGGTCGTACGGTGCGATTTTTTGGTCTCGATTACTTGCAAACTGGGCCTCAGATTGCAAACTGTATTCTCTACCAAAAAAAGGGCACTTACGATCATTGGTACATAAATAACTATTATTAATGCAAAAAGCTTGGAAAAAACTTATATTTTTTTTTGATGATGATAATGAAGAATGTGATTACTAATGTTTAATATTGAATTATTTAAACTATTTTTTTTAACTACAATATACAGACATAAAAAATGTACAATTTTTATTATTATGCAAACTTTTTATTTCACTGAATAGGTACCCTCAATATTAATTGAAAATTAAAAAAAAATTAGCTAATTAATTCAGGCTTGAGTGAATTTTTTTGATTTATTCTTTGGGAAATGTACAAACTATGTTTATTAATCACTCCATCAATCATTAATAAAATGTTTCAAGTTAATCAGCCCATAGATGCCCACGTAAAAAATAGTTTATTATTTTTCTTTAGCCTGACACCGTAGACCTACAACCCTGATATTTTTGTGATCGACGAATTTCCCACGGGAGAGTAGGCGGAGCGGGCGAGGTGGTCTATCGGTCAAGCAGATCGCTCGAGAAAAACAGTGAGAAATATATTTCACAATTGGCCAGAAGTTAAATATTAGCTTTGGGGATTTGAGGACCCTGCGTTGCCAACCTGTGGCAAGCCACCAAATTAAATTATCTTAAACTCGCCCAACAACTTACACTTTGCCATTACCGACTTCCAGTTTGTCATAAATGGTGAACAAGGGTCGGAAATTTTTATTTGGAGCTAGTTAATGTAATATGTTGGAGGCTCTGACAGATAGAAAATTACAAGGGGCAAAATAACCGTCAATATCTAGATATGAATAAAATTTTGATTTAGTTTTAGTTTTAAACATATCCAGATGATGTCAACTTAGTTGGAGAACTGTAATTACATCATATCTAAAGTCTGTTCGCTGATAGAGTCCCGGTGTGACGTCACGAACGTCTGAACTAAGATACCGTAAGCTCGTTGGTGTTTTCGAATGCACAGTGGCGTCGTCTTGGTTTATATTTTACCTAATTTATTTAAAGAAAATTGAATTATAAGCATATACAGGGTGCGTCGCTTAAAATTTCCCAGGCTTGTAACTTTCTTATTTTTTAAGCGACGACCATGTTGGGCACATTAAATTGTAGATATTTTTAAGGCAATTAATGGATAAAGTAAAAAAATATTTTGAGGTTTCTGGTTCTTGTACACACACTAAATCACATTTTTTTTTTATCCCCTTTAATAATGGGGTGGGGGTGGTAATGCCAAATTTTTTTTTGAGACCTTAGCTTCTCTTGTATATACTAAATACCAATTTTATGAACTCTTACCTGCTTAATTTACCTATTTTCCCCAAATTGACCCCAATTTACCCCCCAACCCTTCGACGGAACAAGATGAAAATATAATCTAGTTCTAGATCTCGTTAAAGTACATATATGTACCAAATTTCAAGTCAATATCTCAAACGGTTCCAGAGTAAACGTGCGCACAAAAAAAAGTTACAGACAGACAGACCTACAGACAGACAGACAGAGCGACAGACAGACAGACAATTGTTTTTCGCTCAAACTTAAAATATCGACGTTTCATGACATTCTAAGCATATTTGAACAATAAAAATTTTAAAAAAATTTTTGTCGTTACTATACTTCCACTGGATGTGGAAGTAATAGGGATTATATCAGCGAACAGACTTTACAAGCTTTTATTTAACAAGCTTTGTATGTTTGTTAGGATATTTAGTTCAAATCTTGTGTTTAGTTCAAATTTTACAAGTCAATTTTAAACCACTAAACAATAATTGTAACCTTGGCTTCTGAGCTTGGATCAAGCTGAACTTGGCATGGATTTAGTTCGTACAACTCGCCCTTAACGACGTCCATTTGAGCTGAAATTTTGCATACACGTGTAGTTCTGATGACAATACAATATTATGGTACCAATGGTACAATATTATGGAACCCAACAATAATATAATGGAACCTCTTCGAGATACGACGTCCATCGGAACTGAAATTTTGAATACATATGTTGTTCTGATGACAATACAATATTATGGTACCATAATAATGATGGTATAGTTGACTACACGCATAATAAGTCTGTAGCCAACTATACAATATTATGGAACCCAAGAATAATACAAAGGAACCCTTCCGAGTTTGGAGTCGTTGAATTTGTCTCGATGAGTACTCTGACACTGGGAGGTATTCAGGGTATTTCAGGCCGAAGGGTGGTCGGTGCCTTATTCAGAAATGCATACGTAACTAAAAATTTTAAAATAAAATTAAATGTATAAAAACCCTTTTAAAAACAAGATTTTATTGGTATTTAGGTAAAAAAAAATGTACATCACTTGATGGTTTTAAAAATTAGGTCAAACAAGATATACGGCAGTATTTTTTTTATTATCACTATTAGTTTTTCTCTTGATGTATATTTTAATTCGTTATTATAATTTCTCAAGGTGAGCCTGTCCAAAAATCTATTTATTTTAACTTGTTCTCTGCATAGTCAAAAGGATTAGCTTTTACTCAAAAGTGGACGTATCAAATACCTAAGTCACTACGCTATTTATTGCTTGCAAGTAAATATAAAACAATTCTTTGAAAAAAATACGCATGATTATCAGACCCAACAATTTCAGTCTAATACACGATATCCCTGTAAACATTTTTCCACTTTAAAGAGTTTTTTTTTTTTAATTTAATGAATTTAGCTTAATTTCATTAAAAGGTTTTTAATCTTGCAAACGTAAGAAGAGTGTACTGATTCTATCCTACAAAGTGTTCAGTTTTTGTTGTATTATTCAGACAAACTCAATACCCTAATCATACCCAGAGATCCGAATACATATTTCCAATGTCAAATTAGACGTTTGTTAATTTAATGACCCTTCACCCTTCCCTTCTCGAAACTAATCCTTAATACGCTATCCTATAATACAGTCTGAGAATATAATTTATTACATCTTTTCGACCCTTAAATATCCCCGTTAATGGTTGGTTAATCATCGATTATTTGTTCTCTAATTAGTGTAAACTCGAATAATATTGGTTCTCAAATGAATTAAATACGTTAAGTAGTTCGAAAGGGCCATTTATTAGTCACGTCATAATCCACTCATAGCCAGATATTTCGACAACATTAAATTATAAGAAAGCGATAAATAGAAAAGAAAGTCATATACATGTAGGATACACGGTACGTATTCAATGCTGGAAAAGCCATAAGATATTTGTATTGCTACTTTTTAAATTTAATAGCTATTTTAATTAGAAAGCAATAATTATAGTTATTAAACACTCTACTGCTGGTGTAGGTACATATACAATTGCATAGGCCAAACTTCACTAAGCAATACAACTTTTCAAAATAAGAAAAAAGTTCCTATAAACATGGGTCGGAAAGTACTTAGTTTCCGACAGGGTGTTCAAGTAATTCTCCTGAAAATGTTTTTTTATGAATATTTTCGAAACGTCTAAAGATAAACAAATGATAATTTACATAGGAATTTAACTTTTTATGCTTTTTAAGACAACATGACAACTATGTACCAAAATCATTCAGAAGCGGGTGAAACTGGGGGGGCCTAGGTATAGTTTAGCCCCAACTTTATTGTGTGACACTTTTACATTAATTTATGAGCAGAACTTAAAAATTTGAAGTTTTCTACAAAAAAAGTCTCTTGTGTTTTTTCTATAAAATTATGAGTTTTTGAGTAAATCTTATCTGAACTTTATTAATTAGTAACCATTATTACCAGCATTCCTGGTATGAAGGAGTGTGTCATGATTGTAATGTTTGTAACAAATGAAAAATAATCTAGCATGCAATGCCAGAATGACAATAATGACATTGTTGTTTTTTGTGTTTTCTGTAGTTCATTGTTCTGTAGTTTTATTATTTCCTTTTGGAAAAAGTATTCTATTGAAAAGTAACAAAAGGTCATGTTTAGTAATGTGGAGTACGCGGATATTCATTTTATTTAGGGATATTGTAATGGAAACGTGAATGCCGCGGTACGCAAATATCGCAGATTTCCTAATAGAAGGAAACCATCTAAAGATGTTTTTATTCGAACCCACCTAGAATTTAGAAATGTTGGACTTAAAAGAGGTCCAAGAAATGAAGAACAGCGAAATGGGTGATTTAAAAACATAATTTTGGCCAAATTTAACAATAATAAATTAAGTATCAGAAGAGCGGTCTAACAGCTGCGTGTGCAAGCTGTGCATGTTTCCAAAAACAAAGTTTTTCGGATTCTGAAAAAAGACCACAGAAAAGCTTTTCGAATGCAGCCAGTCCAAAGCCTTCGACCAGGTGATCCCGAAACGCGTATCAATTTTTGTAATTGGTTTATAAATGCCATGGAACAAGATCCCGATTTCGGAAGTAAAATTATTTGGACTGATGAAGCTACGTTTAACCGTAATGGATTGGTTAATTTTAATAATTTAAGAATCTGGGGTCATCGGAATCCTCATATAATTCGCCCTGGGACATTTCAACAGAAGTTTAGCGTTAATGCATGGTGTGGTGTTATAAACGGGACTTTTTGTGGGCCCCACATCCTTCCTCCCCGTTTAAATGGTCCATTATTTAATGATTTTTTAAATAACCATTTTTTTCAATATCTCGAGGATATATAATTTAAGAAATGAATGCTGGTTTCAAATGGACGGAGCTCCTGCACATTTTGCTGTTGAGAACCGTTTGTGGGTAAACAATAATTATCCTGAACGGTGGAACCCCGTTCACCGGATTTAATTCCAGTTGATTTTTTTGTCTGGGCTATTTAAAGGATAAAGTCTACGCAAACCCCTTTAAACATAAGAGAAGAGTTAATAGAAAGAATTCTCGAAGAATGTGAAAATTTACGGGCTAATCCCGATTTCATTCGTAAAGCTACACACTCTGTAGGGCGCCGATTTCAGAAATGTGTTGATGCTGGCGGAATGCACTTTGAACAACTCTAGTAATTTGTAATTTACCTTACTTTAATCTAATTCATTGTTGTCTAATAACAAATAATGTAATCAAATTTTGTTTTACTGTCATTGTTTTTTCTGTTCTGCTAAAACATTTATAAAAAATTATTTCCGAATAAAGTTCAGATAAGATTTACTCAAAAACTGATAATTTTAGAGAAAAAACACAAGAGACTTTTTTTGTGTAGAAAACTTCAAGTTTTCAAGTTCTGCTCATAAATTAATGTAAAAGTGTCACTCCTGAATGATTTTCGTACATAGTTGTCATTTTGTCTTAAAAATCATAAAAAGTTAAATTCCTGTGTAAATTATCATTTGTTTATCTTTAGACGTTTCCAAAATATTCATAAAAAAACATTTTCAGTAGAATTACTTGAACACCCTGTATCTCGGAAACTAAGCACTTCCCGACCCATGTTTATAGGAACTTTTTTTCTTATTTTGAAAAGTTGTATTGCTTAGTGAAGTTTGGCCTATGCAATTCGGGACACCCTGTATATACAAATTTTTTTGGCAAATACGAGTTAATTTTTTATTAAATTCCGGAAGCGCAGCCAAGCCAACAGAAAAACACAAACGTTTAACGAATGAAAACGAATGTTTGCCCTCTACGCATGTTGACAGTCAAGTGGATTGAATCGCCTTATAGTGCAGTTGCTTAATTCGAATTTTCTTAAGAATCGTTCAGATTGTAATACCAACCTGAAATTAGATGAGCATAGACAGTTTTTTGAGACGAACAAAATGGGATATAGTACCACTTAGAAAAAAAATTGGTTCGGCCGTTATAACTTTAAAATCGTCAGAAAAATCAGTACTTTGACATTATCTCGAAAACGGCGAATTGTATCAATATTTTTTGATTACACAAATTAAAGTAAACTAAATTTTCTACAAAAATTGTGTAATGAGTTTTTTTGTGACTCCATTAGTTTTCTCAGTGGCGGGGAAATTATATATTTAAGTACAGCTGTAATATAATTCTATTTTTAATAAAAAGTAACTAAATAAATTTTTTTGTAAGCTTTATTTTAACTAAATATTTCTACTCTAGTGATTTTTTATGGAGTATGCAAACTCGTATCGAAAAGTGTTATTTCACTTGACCCGACCTAATAGCTTCGTTGGGCAATTTTCATGTCGGCGTGCTCTTTAACCGACCTCAAAAAAATTTAAAAATGGGAAGGTTCTGAATTTGACTAGTGTGTATGTTTTCTTATACTTATACAAACATTACTCTGAATTGGCTGTCGGGCTAGAACATTTTTTACTTACAGCCTTATATTTATTGACTTCAGTTAATTTCCCACAGCATGTTTTATGTTCGAACAGCTATATTTTAATTAGATATCAATCATATTTTTCCCAGCCGAGCAGAGTTCCCTCCCGCTTGACCGACAGACCGCTTAACTTGGCCCCTAAGTCCCGTGGGAAATCTGCCGATCACAAAGAATACCACCGCCTCCGCCAGGCGCCGTCGTTCGCCCTCAACCAAATTACTTCAATAAGACCGCTCCCCCGTGGTCGTTTATTTGCTGCAAATTGTATCGGCTGTTCTTAACTTAAACGTGCCACTGGAGCCGATAACATTATGGCAAAGTGGCTATCCAACATTCCCGAATTGTTGAACACAATTTGCGTCTATTTTTCAAACATCCAAACAAGTCAATTCGAGGAAAGAATTGTATTGTTTTGAGTGCTACTTAACGGACATAGGAAGGAAAGCAATTTAATGAAATGTTTCGCAATTTACTGATTTTTTTAAGTTGAGTGTTCCTTGTAATAAACTTTTATTGCCCTGTTAGCAACCGGTAACTGTAGATGATAAACTGAACGAGATATGGAAATTCGACGAAAACGGTTTCTTTTTTACTTTTTATCATGTAATGTTTTTAAACTGACTTAGCACCGTTTAGATGATCAATAATACTGCCAGTATTGTAGAATACTGACAGCATTATTGGTTATGTAGTGCTAATATTGAAGTAATGATATACAGTATTAAAGGATGACTGAAAATTCCACCAATACCAAATTTAGTATTAAAAATACTGACAGTAAAATTGAACGTCTAAGCACATACTCATACCATCAGTGTCGATCGATTTGTAGAAGCAATTACATGCGTTTTTTAAATTTATTTGTGAAATTAAATATACAAGATGGAATATACCGTAAAAGATATCGAAGAAAATAAAAGCCAAAATGGTAATGTCAACAACAGAAATTTTAAAGCAATTTATTCAACAATTAGAAGTTCTCCCAAAACTTTAAAACAACTCTGTGACCCTAATTAAATGAGAAAAGACAAACGACTTTAAGTCTTAAAAAAATTGCTAGATATTGGTAGCTGTCTTGTTGAATAAATTGAGAACTTCATTACAATACTGCTTTTTCTGCTGAATGAAGTAACAAAAAATAATAGCTCTTCAGACATACGAAAATAATTTTGATAAACATCAGAATTTTTTATTTTTATTTCGTCTAAAAGATACGCCTGAATAAACTGCTGTGGAGTCATAACAGTATCAATATAATGATTCAATATTTCTATCAGTAAATACTTACAGCATTATTGATCATCGATCGTCTCACGGTGCTTTATGTATCACCCTTTGCAATTGCTAAACCCTAATAATTTAAAATGTTCATCACGATGTGGATGTTGTCGGATTATATTGTTTTAATTTAGCTACACTGTTTATAATTTTTAGTAAAATTCAGTTTAAAAAAATTTAATAAAACTTAAAAAACCGCTGCCCAAGGAATCACTATTTCCACATCCAGATTTTCTATCCAAGTCACTCACAACGAAAAATTTTTGTGTGGAAATAATTGTTTATGAAACTTTAGTAATACAATATTTGAAATCCTCTACCCCAAAAACCCATAAAACGATACCCCACATCGGTAGTGGGGTGGTGATAGGAGGTGGTAGTGGGGGTGGATAAAGTAAAAAATATTTTGAAGTTTCTGGTTCTTGTACATACACTAAATCACAATTAATTTTTTTTCATCCCCTTTAATAATGGGGTGGGGGTGGTAATGGGCTAATGGGCTAATGCCAAAATTTTTTTTGAGACCTCAGCTTCTCTTGTATATACTAAATACCAATTTTATGGACTCTTACCTCTTGATCGGTTAAGGCGTATTGAGTGGCGAATACGCTGATCGACTCGCTACCGCGCTCTGGGTTCGACCCCCAGCCCCGGTATTGACAACATCGGGGGGTGTGGATGTATGTCTGCGTTTTTCCGAATGTGTAACCCCCTTCCGGACAGCCTTGGCTTTGGATTTGGGGGTTGTCTACTATCTGTGGTGTGTTTATGTTTATGTTATTTACCTATTTTCCCCAAATTTACCCCAATTTACCCCCCAACTCTTCGACGGAACAAGATGAAAATATAATCTAGTTCTAGATCTCGTTAAAGTACATGTGTGTGCCAAATTTCAAGTCAATATCTCAAACGGTTCCATAGTAAACGTGCGCACAAAAAAAAGTTACAGACCGACAGATAGACAGACCGAGAGACAGACAGAAAATTTTTTTTCGCTCAAACTTAAAATCTCGACGTTTCATGTCATTCTAAGCCTATTTGAACAATACAAATTTTTAAAAAAAATTTTGTCGTTACTCTACGTCCACTGCATGTGGAAGTAAAATGGTTTAAAGGACACGTAAAAATTAAAAAAATATATTTTGAGTATTTCATAGATAATTTTCAAAGAAACTATTCGTTCTTTTCATATACTTTGATGTAAGTCTGACCATGCTAGTATATCAACAAGAAGTTCCCCCTACGAAACGTCTTGTCAGCTCCTTTTATACACTTACTATATCTAACATTAAGTATGAAAAACAAGAAAATAACCATTCTTTCTATATACTGATAATCTAAGTCTGATCATGCTATTATTATAAGAAGCCTTCCTTACGAGACATTTTTTCTAGTACCTCCAGCTTTACCTAGAGGATGCTCCATCATGGCCTAAAAACGTGGATTTAATTGCATTTTATGTAATTACTCTCTATTTGTTATTAGTAGAGGTCACTACACAATTCTTTAGCTTGTATAAAATGTCGGTGTCCTTGGCGGTGAGGTAAAGATTAAAGGCGCCGGCATTTTTACATGCTTAAGAACGGTGTAGTCAACTTTACAATTGCACGAGAATTCAAATATTTTAATTCATTGTTTGAAACTGAAAATACATTTTAAGTCCGGTCCTGTGTACTGCTCAACCTAACGCCGCACAGTGGGGCAAATAGCTCATTTTTTGGACAAACGATAATTCCCAAGCCTGGAATTAATGAAACAAATTTTTTTTTTAAACTATTCATTATAAAATTGTTTTTAATTCTATCGAGCCCGAATTTTGAAATTTCAAAATTAAAGATGGCTAATCCAATATTGCAGACATAAATTTTGAAAGTAAATTAAAATTTTATCAAAAGATTGTTTAAAATTATAAAAAATTGTTACTTAGGGGTTTTTTTTTTGGTTTCTAATCTCATTTCTGATCCTCGAATTTTGCGATTCAAAAAACCAAGATAGCGGATCCAATATGGCGGCCATAATACTTTTTTAAATGAAATGTACATGCACAAACTGTTAAAAATTGTTACTTAGGACTTTTAAGGGTTTCTGAAATCTAAATTACGTAATATTCTGTTAATTGACATGTAAATGCGCAAATTGTTAAAAATTGTTACCTGGGGTTTTTAGAGATTGCTGATCATGAATCTGAAGTCCAAATTACGTAATATCGAAATCCAAGATGTCGGATTCAATATGGCGGTTATATTTTTTTAAATGAGATGTACATGCGCAAATTGATAAACATTGTTACTCAGGGCTTTTAAAGGTTTCTGAACATGAATATGAAGTCTAAATTATGTAATATCGTAATCCAAGATGGCGGATTTAATATGGCGGATCCAATATGGCGGCCATAATATATTTTTAAATGAAATGTACATACGCAAATTATTAAAAATTAGGTTTAAAGATGTCAACATTTTTGATTGGTTATCTCATTTTTTTATAAGATGGCATATTCGAATCTGCCATCTTAGAATTCGAAATTACGAATGCGTAGTCAGCAATCGCAAAAACCTGCAAGTAACAATTTTTAACTATTTTCGCATGTACATCATAATTTTTAAAAAATATATGGCAGCCATATTGAATTTAATTTTCTGGTTTGCAAAATATCGAAATTTTAACATCCGAAACGAGATTAGCAAACTGCGAAACCCCCGAAAAACAAATTTTAACAGTTTCCTTCTTGATTTGTCATTGTTTTTTAACTTACGGACACCATGTTGGATTCGCCATCTTGAATTTCGATATTACGTAATTTTGACTTCAGATTCATGATCAGCAATCTCTAAAACCCCCGAGTAACAATTTTTAACAATTTGCGCATGTTACGTAATTTAGATTTCAGATTCTCGATCAGAAACCCTTAAAACAATTTGTGCATGTACATTTCAGTTAACAAAATATTATGACCGCCATATAGGATCCGCTATCTTGGTTTTTTGAATCGCAAAATTTGGGGATCAGAAATGAGATTAGAAACAAAAAAAAAACCCAAGTAACATTTTTTTATAATTTTAAACAATCTTTTGATAAAATTTTAATTTACTATCAAAATTTATGTCCGCGATGTTTAGCCATCTTTAATTTTTAAATTTCAAAATTCGGGCTCGATAGAATTAAAGGCAATTTTATAACGAATAGTTTAAAAAAAAAATTTAAGTTTCATTAATTCCAGGCTTGGGAATTATCGTTTGTCCAAAAATGAGCTATTTGCCCCACTGTGCGCCGCCGGCGCGGTACACTAATTAAAAGGTGTACTCGACGCTTTTTTGCGAGCTTTCTTATATCGCTGAATCATATATGGAACCTACTATACTGAATCGAGAACTAGCGGCGAAATTCCTATATCTTTTTTGAATTTACACATACTAAATTAAAAAAAAAGGAAAATAGTGATGACAAATCTGTGGGTAGTGAGCTTTAATTTAAGAAAAAGATCATCAAAATCGATCAAATGGAAACCGCTGGGTAATTAGGAGAAGAAAAACCGTCTTCTGTTTTAAATATATCGATATTTTATGATGCGAATTATTAATTTGGCATTAAACAATATTGTGTTGAATCTGTGCTATTTTCAGTATTTTCTATAACGTATAAAGTCTCACATATATCAAGCATGAACCGTAACAGGATTCATCTCGTCCAAAATTCTATATTATTAACCGTGTAAGCAAATTCTGTTTACCCACTAAATTGTTTGGCTAGGTGTAGTGTAGTCCTAGTTTATATTCCGTTTTGGAATTATGATTAAAGATGTTCTCGGCTCAAAATTAATAAACATTTCCCTACATGACAACGGCCAACAGTTTACCATTACTTAACTAGATTAGCAGAGGAAAATAATGTCAGAATTATGTCCCTAAAACTGCTTGTTTGAGTTAAATGTGTAACAATTAAGATTCTGAAGGATGTATAATTTAGGTAGTTGACGTTTCTCGCACTCGCACTTCTGCTCGCAGAATTTAATATAAGTTAAGAAAGTTGGGGAAAAAATAAAGAGGAAATTACGCAGTAAAATTAAGAGTTTTTTTTTCAGTATTAATATTTCGTAGTCATATACAATGTGGAACAGTCAAATGGAATAAATTCAGTATCTCAATTATTGTGCATATTTATAAAAAAATACTGAGACACGTCGATTTGGGATTCTGAAATGACATCCTGCAACGTACAAATTTCATCCCTAAATTCAACCCTCTTCGAGTGCCAGTTGCAACTTCTAAATTTTTAAATGGGAAGAAGGGGGCTGTGATGCCTCATTTGAAAGGCCTTTTTATTCTCTATTTAAAAATGCTCTGGTTTTAATATTTACTGCAAAAATTAACGGTCTTCTTGACGAAATTCGCTTCAACAAACGAAAAACATAAAAACTTAGAGCGTTCTGTTATTGCAGGCTAGCAAAAACAATTTTAATATTGTTCTTTTTCAATATTATTAACTTAAGGTATTTCTATCGGAGCGAGAGAGAGAGTGATACACGGTGGGAGCAAGATAGCGCGTGGCGACGAAACGTGGCAACATCGCAACTTTCATCTCGCACGTAAACAATGACATCGATTTCGCCGGTGTGATTTACGATGTCCATCACATGCAATTCTTCCTCTTTCCATAATGACATAGTATGACCCTTCAACTCCTATATTAAAAAAGATCTGAACGTTCAAAGATTTCGTGTTTTGCCTTCCTTGCAGATTGCGAAAACGGATGCCTCAACACGGTTTTTGTTAAACAAATCAAAAAGTATCACTCCTAGCAAAAAATAGAAATCTCCCAGGTAAGGATTATAAACCGGGAAAACAATTTACTGTTTTTGTTCGAATAGAAATTGTAAGTAATTATAAAATAAACAACTTGTTGGGCCAAAGCGGCACTAAACGTAATCCGATCTCAACCAATACCTTTTCAGATCTTCTGGAGCACTAAAAAAACCCTCATGCAAAGTTTCATCTAAATCCGTTTAGTACACACACATTTTTCAAAAAACAATTTTTTGGGTTCCTGGGACCTCAAAACGTAAATATTTGATGTTGTCGCAATTTTCGACTTTGGGCCAATTCCAGTAACCTTCAACAATTTTGTGGGAAAGTTAAAATTAAAAATCTTAAGTGATATTAACAAATTAATGAAAATAAAACTTGTTTCAAATGAACGTACTGACGATTATCGCTCAAAAAATCATGAATTATTCTAATAAAATATTGTTGATTCATATTATATTTTTTTGGGTTTGATATTTATTTTATATACAGTGTGTCCCAGGATAGATGACCAAAAATTTTGGAATGTGGAATGGTATTTGGGGATTGAGTCCTGCTTGTTGTAAAACTAAAGTACACCAAAAATGACTTGATTTGGTGTTCTACAGGGTGTTTTATAAGCAAAGTTGTAAAAATCACCACTAATAAAGTACCTTTATTTTTCAAAATATGAAAAAATTCCACTACGAAAAGTTATTTAGAATGCAATTTTATACCTCTATACCAAATTTCAGGAATATAAAATAATTTTTTTGAAACTTCCCATTTTTTTCAATAAATTAGTATTTTGAATCATTCAATTAAAACTGCATAGAAATTAGTTCGATTAACATTATACCTTCTTACATCTCGTATATTCAATTTCTTATTTACCAATAGCCTACTTTTTGAGATGATTAACATTTGCTCCTACACAACTTTAAATATGAATTCAACTCTAATTCGCAAAATATGGGAAATTTCAAAAAAATAATTTTATATTCCTGAAATTTGGTATAGAGGTATAAAATTGCATTATAAATAACTTTTCTTAGTGGAATTTTTTCATGTTTTGAAAAATAAAGGTACTTTATTAGTGGTGATTTTTACAACTTTGCTTATAAAACACCCTGTTGGACACCAAATCAAGTCATCTTTGGTATACTTTAGTTTTACAACAAACAGAACTCAATCTTCAAATACCATTCCAAAATTCCAAAATTTTTGGTCCATTACACCTCTTGTTACATCTATCCTTGGACACACTGTATATTTATTTATATTTTTACGTATTTATTGTCATAAATAGTATTAGCAAATTATATTAATATTAATAAAAAGTTACTGCTGATATTGCATTGATATTTGTGATTTATAGCACTGTATGAGCGCACGCTTACTTTGAAACGATGGCTGTTAGCTTGGATACGTTATCTAACGTGCGATGAAAATGGTTTTTGTCTCTAGCGCAAGATACGAACGATTCTAAAGATATCGTTATTTAACGAAGGATAAATAATTGAACTCCTGTTCGTCTGTTTGAAGATCGGGCGAGACTGGCTAATGCGATGTTGCCAGTTTTCATATATGCGTGAAATTCCCATCATTTTCAGACATTGTATCATGAATTACTTAAAAACCAGACACAAGAAGTTTCTCAAACTGGAGCTACACTTTTGTAATAACCATTAAAATTCACAGTCAAAAATTTAAAAGAATCTGACGTTTGAGATAAAATTATTGCGATAAATTCACAGAAAATTACCCTTCCCTATCGTTTCCTTGCTAATAACGTGAATTTTGATGTATCATAACTGGAAAAGTAGAAACAAGATCGTTCTCAAAATTTTCCAGTGGTTTCACCAAACCATTATCTACATTCTGCCGAAATTTGAAAACGATCTGACGTTAACAACTTTCTCGGTAGAAATAGCGTAAAAGAAGACATAAAAACCACAGGTCTTCTGTGTAAAAACATCCAAATTCTTCATAGCTGGCATTGCCAGTTTTATTGAAAACGCCGTAGCGATTGACAGCAATAAATAGTTGGCATAGTTGTCAATAAACAGTTGTCAGTGTTTTGCGTGTTATTTGAGTTTTATTTAATCGAAATGCATAAAATAATAATTTTACAGGTGGTTGGTTACGGAGATTGAATGTAATCACAGGACGAAGCGGACGAAGCAGTCTAATTCCTGATTTGCCGCCTATATCCCAAGGTACAATTAGCAAAATTGAAAAGCAATTTCGCGAAAATGGACATGTAGGGCAGATAGAAAAATAAGTTTCCAATGCAATGAGTAACTATACCAAATGAGATGTACTAATTGGGTTTGAAGAAAACCCACATAGTTCAAGTCGACTAGCAGCTTTAGCATTTAATGTTTCCCATTCCTCAATTATTCGTGTATTAAAAGATAATAAAATGCATCCCTATAAACTGACCCCAACTCAGGAGCTTTAGTAGAAGAAGATTTTGGTAGAAGAACGTATTTTTGTGAACAAATGATGCAAACGTTAGATGTTATCCAAATAGAAAATGTTTTGTTCTCAGATGAGTCCACTTTCACTCTTCATAGCCATGCTAATCGTCAAAACTGTCGCTACTGGGCTAATGAAAATCCTCACTGGATGAGAGAATTATATACGCAAAATCCTGAAAAGGTTAATGTTTAGGCGGGGATAATTGCAAACCATGTCATTGGTCACTTTTTCATTGATGGCAATTTCAATGGAGATAACTATTTAGCTCTGCTCCAAAATAATGTCGTGCCAACTTTGGCAAACTTATATCCTGCTCAAGCAAACCCACACGTTCCAGCGAATGTAATATGGTTCCAGCAGGATGGAGCATCACCACATTACTGAATCGATGTCCAGCAATACCTCGACTCAATATTTCCAAATCTGTGGGTAGGAAGGCGAGGACCGCTAGAATGGCCAGCACGTTCTCCTGATGTTACACCCTTAGATTTCTTTCTATGGGGATATGTGAAAAGTATGAAATACAAAACTAAGCCACGCGATATAGCTGACTCAAGAAGAATAACGGATATGCTTAGGTCGGTCACGCCTCAGATGCTGGAAAACGTTGGAAAACATTTTTATTTACGATTAGGATGCTGTCAAGATGTTCATGGAACACATTTTGAACATTTTCTACATTGAAGTTGAGTTTTTTTTTAGTTTGCTGTAGTGAATTACGTTAAGCACATGAATTAATTTTTTTCCGTTAATTTTTGCAATAAATATATAGCATTTATGAATAGAGAATGAAAAGACCTTTCAAATGAGATATCACAAGCCCCTACTTGCCGTTTAAAAATTTAGGGGTGCAAATGCCACTCGAAGGGGGTCGAATTTAAGGATGAAATTTGTACGTTGCAGGATATCATTTCAGAATCCAAAATCGACGTGACTCAAGATTTTTGTATAAATATGCAGAATAATAGTGTAGTGACTTGCGTCTCGAAAATGCGTCGATACTTCCACTTTTGAGTAATAACAAATTGTTTTAACCATGAATAGAACTAGTCAAAATAAGTAGATTTTCGAACAGACCCACCTCGAAAAGTAATAGAATAAAAAATAGTGAAAATATTGGACTTTCAATATAATATTATTAAAAATAAGTTATAATACAATTATATGCATTATTTTGTCTATGCACGCCACTGGCGACTTTATTTAAATAAATAATATTTTTAAATTATATACCAATTGACAGAAAAGGTAATAATGCAGTTTTTTTTATCTAGTGCCTAATTTATTGGCTCGTTTGCGTGACAGCCAAAAACTTCTTATAGCTAGAATGCGCTCACCATATTTTTTGCTAAGGGGTTTTGTAAAAAAAATAGTAGAACAAATAATGTGAAATAATTTTGAAAAGGTATAATCAATATTTCCGCAGTTTGTAACAACGACAATAATAAATTATTTTAAATAAATTAATTATGCACGTGTGCAGCTTTCTCTTTGTACGCCATGGCGGCTTTATTTAAACAAATAACATACAGTATCGGAAAGTCCTAGATTAGGTATTGTATAGTTTCAACGACTTAACCGACCGCCCACAATAAAGGCGTCTACCAGTGCTCTAGAAGAGGGGCAAATGTACATCACTGACCATTTAAGTATCTGAACCTTTTCAGCAGGCGCATAAACTGACATTTTGAGTAGCTACTAAATTAAAACAAATCAAACTTCTGCTTATTAGGCTAAACGAGAAATGGAGGGTGCAAGACGGAAACAGATTGAAATTCCGCAGAGAGAGCTGCCCACGCACATGTGGTGGGGAAAGCAGGTGGCACGAGTAGGATGTGTTATCCGATAAAGAAGAATAGCCTCTTTATTTTTTATATCTTGTAGAATTGTGATTTGTTGGGCCGTTTTAGAGATATAGCCAATCATGTGTCGTTGTTGGAAGGCTCCTCCCCCCTTTTTTTGCTGTGGGGCCTTAAAAAAAAGAAAAATAGCACAAAGCAAAATAAAGGTCTTATGCAAAATTTTTATTTTATCGAATGGCGCCAAGATCATTCCCCTAGCTCCTACCATTTTTGAGAAAAAAATATATATATGTATAGGCAGATACAGGTAACCCCTTTAAGGGGGGGCAGGGGGAGCAGGCATGATTTGACGAGGCGGGTGTCTTCGAAAATCTACTTATTCATGGTTAAAAGGGTTTGCTATTACTCAAAAGTGACTGTATCAAACACCTAAGTCACTAAGCTATAAGTGAGATACTGAATTTATTTCATTTGGCTGTTCCACACTGTATATTAGTATACTTAATTATAAATAAGAAATTGCCTTTTTTGTAGTTCAAAGTTTACATTTTATTTACTTCTGCGGAACGAAGAACAAATCTTAAAAATATCGACTTAAAAAAAATTCCTTTCACACATAGAAAGGACGCCTCTGCCTCCTTGTCTATTCAACGCGTCAAGGGTTGTTGATCACATGTCTGTGCAGAGATCAGTCGGGGATTTCGCACGGAAACGGTGTCGATAATTTCATTTGGCTGTCGCTGACATCAGGATAACTTGCTTTCCTTGTAACGCGAGCGGTAATGGCCCCTTTAAAATATTCATATCATCGTCTTTAAATATACATTCGGTTTAACGTACCCTCTTGCCGTATGTTTATGCATACGTTTACTCCTTTCTCACAGCTAGCTATTCGAGCTGGTAGTTTTTCAACATTGGCACGTGTTTCAAAAAGGTGGTTTATTATTCAAATGTGCGTATTATATTTACACCGATTAATAGACTAAGCAACTCAGGCGTTCGAAATTATTTCACATGGACCAAAACCTAAAAATCAAAATGTCAATGTCAAATGTCAATTCACCATTTGTTTACAAATGAATGAATTGCAATGACGTGGATGAAGTAAAACAATATTTTGAGGTTTCTGGTTCTTGTACATACACTAAATAGCAATTTTTTTCACCCCCTTTAATAATGGAGTGGGGGTGGTAATGGGGATGGCTAATGCCAAAATTTTTTTTGAGACCATAGTTTTTCTTGTATATAGGTACTAAATACCAATTTTATGGACTCTTACCTGCTTGATTTACCCATTTACCCCAAATTTGCCTCAATTCCCCCCCCCCCAACCCTTCGACGGAAGAATATTAGTGGAGTAAAAAACAGGGGAAAAGTCGCTTCCCTCTCGAGTTTTTTTTTAATCTTAGAACAAACTGAGACATATACCATTTCGTTAAGTAGGTCGATGTTCATTAGAAATCATGAAATACGACATTTTTTAGTGGTCACGGACATTGTTATTTTTAAAAAGGTGTGAAATTTTGTTTTTTTTTAATAATGTTTCTTTGAACATCTAATGCCATATCTCAAAAACGAATGGAGATATCCACATGAACTTTTTTTTGTTATAAAACACACACTTAAGCGCTTCTATCTGTGTATAGTATTGTTAATTAAAACATTTTTAAGCATGTTAAAAACTTAGATAACCTTGAAAGTTCAGAAAATACGCAGTCAAATTTTCACTAAGCGAGGAACTTTTTTGTTTTTGGAAATTTTGTATAACATGCTGCGAAGAAAATAAAGCCAAAACACCAAAAAAGTTTTTGATAGCATAATTCTTATTGTGTCTTTGATAGTTTAGGTACAGTGATTTTTTTGGAGCGCGCGAATTGCAGAAATTGAGTATTAATACGCCCGCGTCCACTAAAACTAACTAGTCTCAGGGTGGTGTACGATCAACGTTATTCGTTTTCGTCGAAGGTCAAATTATAAAACCGCTGCCCAAGGAATCACTACTTCCACATCCAGATCTTATATCCAAGTCTCTCACAACGAAAAAAATTTGAATGTGGAAATAATTGTTTATAAAATATTTGAAATCGTCTACCCCAAAAACCTATAAAACGATATGCCACATCGGTAGTGGGGCTGAGGGTGGTGGAAGGGGGGTGGTAGTAGTGGTGGATAAAGTAAAAAAAAATTTGAGGCCTTTGGTTTTTGTACACACACTAAATGACAATTTTATTTTTTTCGCCCCCTTGAATAATGGGGTGGGAGTTGGTTATGGGGGTGGTTAATGTCAAAAAAATGTTGAGACCTTAGCTTCTCTTATATATACTAAATAGCAATTTTATGGACTCTTGCTTGATTTGCCTATTTACCCCCTTTTACCCCCCAACCCTTTAACGGAATAATCAAGTTCCAGATCTCGTTAAAATACATGGTACGTGTACCAGATTTCAAGTCAATATCTTAAACGATTCCGGAGTAATCGTGCGCACAAAAAAAGTTACAGACAGACCGACAGACAGAATTTTTTTTTGCTCAAACTTAAAATCTCGACGTTTCATGACATTCTAAGCCTATTTGGACAATAAAAATTTTCAAAAATATTTTTGTCGATACTGTACTTACACTGGATGTGGAAGTGAAATGTGTAACGATATTCTTTCCCTTATTACCACTTGTATTATATTGTAGAACGTATGGCCATTGTGCGAATTGTGCGTGGATTATCTGCTAAAATAATATTTAAGATAAAAAAGCAATCTAAGTTTCATCGTAAAATGGAGTGGATTTTATGTGGCGTAGTTAGAGGAGAACGATAAACTTGTGTACAAGCTATGGAAACAGGGTTTCTATAATTAGGGCTGCGGAAATTAAAAGAGACTTAATTTAGGATATTTTTTTCTTTTTAGGCGAAAAAAACACGTTTACTCAATTATTGTGTGGATCTAGGGTAAAAATGCAATGCATGTATAGGAGTTTAGGATAGGGACTCTGACACAAGAAATGTCGGATACAAATATTAAGATTGCCACGTTAAAAAAAAAAGTGCTTTAAGAAACTGTCTTTTCTATTTAGCTCCAATAATAACGCAAAAAAAGGAAAACTCGATAGTTTACTTTTTATCAAAACACTCCAAAATTATTACTTTTCCTAAACTTCTGTTTATGGAATTTTATTAGCCCCTTAATTGCGCAACTTTTTTTTCCATTTACTATAATATTATTTTTTACCGTTTCCGAGATCCCAATGCAATGCATTTTTATCCTAGATACTCTATTTAAGATTTTTAATTCCTTTTTGCCTTCAACCTTAGTCCTTAATGCGCCACTGGAAAAAATAAGTTATCCTTTCAGATTATAAAACGTGATAAAACCGTCCTAAACATAAAATAATAATAATGAAAAGTTCCGTTACACACAATACATAATCATTATTATTAAGTGCCGCGCGCGCACGCTCGACAATTCCTCCATACTAAAAAATTAATAACTAGCAAACTATTGCTAACAATGAAAATATTTTCTTTTTAAAAACTTTTTTAGTCTATTGACTTCATTTTCTTCATAGCATGCTGCACAAAATTTTCAAAAACAAAAAAGTTCCTCGCTTAGTGAAAATTTGATGGCGTATTCTCTAAACTTTCAGGGTCATCTACGTTTTTGGCATGTTCACATTTTTTTTTATTAGCAATCCTATGTATAGAAAGAAGCGCTTAAGTGTGTGTTTTATAACAAAAAAAAGTTCACATCGATAGCTCAATTCATTTTTGAGATATGGCAATAGATGTACAAAAAAACATGATTAAAAAAAAATAAAATTTTACACTTTTTTTTAAATAAGAATATCTGTGACCACTAAAAAATGTCGTATTTCGTGTTTTTATGTGTAAAATGATGTTGTTGGTAATACCCACTGTGTCTGATCTTGTTCTAAGCTGATAAAAAAAAACGACACAATTTTACCTCTTTTTTGCTGCTCTAGATGAAAATATAATCTAGTTCCAGATCTCGTTAAAGTACGTATGTGTACCAAATTTCAAGTTAATATCTTAAACGGTTCCAGAGTAAACGTGCGCGCAAAAAAAGTTACAGGCAGATCGACAGACAGAATTTTTTTTTCGCTCGAACTTAAAATCTCGACGTTTCATGACATTTTAAGCCTATTTGAACAATAAAAATTTTTAAAAAATTTTTTTGTCGTTACTATACTTCCACTGGATGCGAAGTAAAATTACAAATAAAAATATTTTCTTTTCTTAAGGAACGAAATTTTTGAAAAATTGAAGCAGTTTATAAAAAACTTCAGTTTGGTCACACTAAAATTTTTTTCTTTAAATTGTAGCTTTTTGAACGTGCTTTACAACAGTGATAAAAATAAACTGTATTATTTCAAAATAAAAAAAACTTTATATGTTCAGCATTTGAACTGCGCATTTCTGCATGGGAATTCTTAATCAATCAATCAATCAACAATCATTTATTTACATTAACCGCAGCGCCGTGGTGATTGTAGGTCTGAGCAGGTCCGGTTTGGTTTAATGAGAAGTAACTTAAAATTAGTACTCCTGTCTGCCATAGTCAGACTTAAAAACTAAATTAAAATAAAAATGTGTCCACATGGACCTAAAGCTAATTAAAAGAAAACACTGCTAAGAATGACCACTCACTAGGTAAGGAACTTATTTAATTTTGGTTGTTGGCACGGGAAAACCAAACGCAGCGAAAAAACCCGTTCGAAGCAATTCTACCCCGGTGGTCTTCCTGCCGCCAGGAAGATGTCGTGGAAATTGAAGGAAGATATAGTTCGAAATATTTTGGTTTTTGAGAATTTATTGGTTAAGATGGAATTTATAAACAAAAAAGGGCAAAATAAAATTGTATAAAAAAATATTAAAAAAAAAGCTTTTATTTGAAAACCACAAAAAACTAAAAATAATTTTTTTAAAATTCATACACCTGGAAACCAAAAACTTTGGGGACGGTCATATAGCGCTATTGCATAGTTACTTTGCTCAATTGACCGCCCCCAAAGCTTTTGGTTTCCAGGTATATGAATTTTAGAAAAATTATTTTTACTTTTTAGTACAGTTTTTTCAAATAAAAGCTTTTTCTTAAAAATATCTTTTTTATATAATTTTAATTTTAATTTTTTAGTCTACTTATTTTGCAGACAAACAGACAGACAAAACCCTTTCATTTGATACCCATGGCAAGGGAGTCGTGAAGAAAAAGATAATTTGCCATCCTAGAGTGTCCGCCATATTGAATTTAGAATGACGTCACATAGTTTATCGTATTTTACTCGCCAAACCCTTTCATTTGATACCCATATCAAGGGGGTTGTGAAGTAAAAGATACTCCGCCATCTTAGGGCGTCCGCCATATTGAATTTAGAATGATGTCACATACTTTATCGTATTTTACTAGTCAAACTCTTTCATTTGATACCCATATCAAGGGGGTTGTGAAGAAAAGGCGATCCGCCATCTTGGAACATCCGCCATACTGAATTTAGAATGACGTCACATAGTTTATCGTATTTTACTCATCAAACCCCTTCATTTGATACCCATATCAAGGGGGTTGTGAAGAGAAAGGCGATCCGCCATCTTGGGACGTCCGCCATATTGGATTTAGACCAATAATGGCTATACTATACTATGTTGCATTGTCACCGGACTTATACACTTGTGCCAAATTTCAAAGCTCTAGCTTAGTTAGAAATAGCCGAAATTTTGATTGCAAGATTTGACCTAAACAAACAAACATACAAACATTGCAAGTTAAATAAAAGCTTTTAAAAACAAAAAGGATAAAACAAATAAAACGTATAAAGGAAATAGGGAAGGTTGGTTATAAGATTAAAGATGAAGAAATAAGAAGTTGTCGTATAGGATAGTATGGCTAGAGAGGTTGTCGGAAAATAGACAACGCCTGGTATGGCAGGGGGTGTCGAATATCGAAAAGGATTGCATTATGCTGTCTGATTCGGGTTAGCGGACTATTGCCCAGTTTGAGTTCGTAGAATTTTTGAGAAATTTCTTGGACGTAGTCCGCTAGTAGAGTTATGATGTGACAACAAGCATATAAATCTCTGAAAGAAGTGTATCTGTCCGAACCAGAGATGAGGCGCATAAATTTATGTTCGAAAACTCGAAGTTTTCTCATTGTCGTGGCCGGTGTGCTGCACCACACTGGCGCCTCGTATGTGATGGCCGGCCTGATTACCATTGTGTACAACAGTTTTTTATTCGTCCTGTTAAGTCCGCTACCCCTGGCCGGGAGCGGATACAGACTCCTGGACATGGAGTAGACCTTGCGTATAGTCTCGTTAACGTGAGTATTGAACGTCAGTCTTTTGTCTAGGTTAATCCCCCCCCCCAAATACCTCACGCACCGTTTGATTGGAATTTGTCTACCCCCGAGCGAAAGTGGTGTTAAACAAAGAAATCAAAACACGAAATTTTAAATGATCAGATCTTCGTTAATACATGAGTGGCAAGGCCGTACGATATCGATATCAAAATAGAAAGAATAGCGTTTCAACCTCATCGTAAACTGCATACTCCAAATCGAAAACTAGATCCAGCAGGAACGTACGAAAAATTACATTTTCTGACGTTTCGCAAAACGCATTTGACTTTGACTGAGCACTTTACATGAGTAAATAGAATGCATGGATATCATCTTCGCACGTTCTCCTAGAATATCGAACGGGAGTGGGGGAAATATTCTTCTCGCAGCAGTCGCTGTTTTGATGACCGAGCGCGCGTATACCTATGTAATTCTAGGTATATTAACAACTAAAATTTATTTTATGTATTTACTAAAGTTCTCACACATTAGAGAATAAGCAGTAACAGTTTCGGCTCAAAAAATATATATATGTACATAAATAAATGCATGAAATGCAAAAGATAGGATATCTCAGCTTCTAATTAATGTAGAAGGGTCTAATTTTCTTTTAATTGTTGGTTTTTGAACCACTGTTGACAGATGACAAAAGTATTTGACTGGATACATTTTTTCGATACAAAAAATGCATGACAAGAAAATGCATTTTACAAAAATGCACGGATGTAACTTTAAAATAATACAAAAATTGATTTTTATCAGCATTGTAATGTAAAATTCGAAATTTTCGTGGTTTTTATTTTTTGCAAAAAAAAAAACAAAATATCTGATGGAATTTAGACCTATGTAGTTTTGTTCATAGAACCCGAGATATTAAAAAAGAAAAATGTCTTGTTTGAAAATATTTGTCTGGGTAGAGGAGCGGAGGGCCTACAATTTATAGTGGAAACCCAACCGCTTCTTGTGGAAATTTGGCCAGATTTTTCTAGCAGTTGATTCTACTGTGCATTTGTAAAATTGAGAGAAAATTTAATAATCTTTAGTGATTTTCTTATTTCTTGGGGGTGGTTCAAATATTTCGAAATAATTGTTATTTAAACTTTTCTAATAGCCTCTTATTTAGCTTTTACATGTTGAAGGAAAATATTGTGAGAATATCCGTGTGTAAAATGGGAACAACGAACCATTCCATCATTCAATGATCATTTACAACACGTTGGAAGATTTTCAAATTTTCTTTATATTTACATGTATATAAGAGAAAGTAACAGCAAATATTTCACGAAAAGTTATCCATATATTCTGAAACAAAATGAAATAGTCATCAATCAAACTGATATATTTGCAGCATACAGGGTCAGTCAAAATTCTAATAACTCTTATATTGTCGAAAGTTTTCAAGATAATGTAAGGAAATCTAATTACAGAGTTTTCGATTTTCGTTAGTTGAGCATTAACTTCGTTATTTTAGAACACAATACATTTTTCACTTTTTAAATTATTCACTTAGGACAAGCGCGGAACTAGAAATTTCAATAATTTTTTTCTCGTCTGTGGCGCATGGGACCCATACGAAATATGGGAAATAACATCTCGAGAAGCACTTCTCTAACGACCCCTAAAAAATTTTGAAAAAGCAGTTATTTCGTGATTTACAATTTAACAAATCACAAAATTTCAATTCGTTGTATCTCAGTTAGTAATGAAAATATTTTCATAAACTTCAGAACGTGTTGCTGTATTTTTATGAAAAGTAAAATGCATATGACAAAAAAAAATAATTTTAAACAGGAGTCCCTAGACCTGGGGGTAATCGAATTTTGAAAAAAATTTTCGCAAACTGCTTTTTCAAAATTTTTTAGGAGAGAAGTGCTTCTCGAGATGTTTTTTCCCATATTTCGTATGGGTCCCATGCGCCACAGACGAGAAAAAAATTATTGAAATTTCTAGATCCGCGCTTGACTTAGATGCTGTTAATTATCACTGTAAAAAACGAACCATTTCCGGAATAAAACCAGTGACGGTTGCAGACAAGTTTTTGAGTACCTTTGGTTTTATACACAATTAAATTCTGCACTGTTGTATTAAGCGTATTAACAGCTAGCAGGGTGATTAACATTATAAATTAAGGTTATTTTTTCGCTAATAAAAAATGCGATATTCGAAATTCGATATTTTTTTGCAGTTGTCATCTTGATGAGATGTTAAATTACCTTTGTGTATAATGTATCATAGTAGATAGGGACTGTATAGACATTAACTTTAATAGTTTAAATGGATAACTTATTAAACAAATAAGCATTTGTCATGTTAGGTTCTAGGGGCACATTTCATATTGTTATCATGTTAGACACTTTATTATACTCTTCGCAAAAACGAAGGCGCATTTCTAAAACCGGAAATATCGCTCGTAGAGAAAAAATTTAGTGTTAGTCAACGAATTCTGAACAACTTTCAAAATATCCGTCTGTCCGTCCGTCATGTTTCCTGTAAGCACGATAACTTAAGAAAGACAAGCCCGATTGTATTGAAATTTGGAAAGTAAGTTAGTGTTAGCTAGAGGAAGAACCTTGAAGAAAATCAATCAGTAAATAAGAAAGTTATTAATCATTTAGTTTAAAAATAGTTATTTATGATATAAGTGTAAAAAGCCATTCTTTATTGCACGAATGGCTAGATTAAAAATACGAGAGAAGCGAGTGTTTTTAAAAGCCATGAGTGCAATAAAGAGGCTTTTTACAAGTGTGTATTACAACGTTTTATCTTTGATCGTGCCAGTTATTGTAAGAAATGGGCAATTTTTCATGAATATTTGTAAAACTGTATCAACCTTTTGTGAATGTCACTTTGACGGTTAGTATCATTCGAGTTGTAGTTGAAGTCGCCATTCTAATTATGTTACTTCATGGTCGTGACTGAAAATCTGTGATAATAGTAACTAAGGAAACGATATTATAAATAAACTGGCGTAGTTGAAGTTGCCATTGTTGTTCTTGAATGTTTGAATTAAAATATCAATTTAATAATGTTTAATGGTGATTATAGTAATGTCGAAAAGTTTCAAAATACTCCCCCAGAAGTTATGGAGATGGCACAAGCGGCAACGTCAACTTTAATACCTGAGAAGTCACGAAAACAATATGAGTTGGTGTATAAACGGTTCAACGATTGGTGGGTTTTGAAGATAGTGAAGAATCTTACGGAAAATGTGTTCCTTGCGTATTTTTCAGAAAGAGCAAAACATATAAAACCTTCAAGTCTTTGGTCGGAATATTCAATGGTGAAAGCTTTACTGATAGCTAAAAAGGATATCGATTTTAAACAGTTTTCTAAGTTAACTGCTTATATGAAGCGGCAGTCTGTAGGATACCGTTCCAAGAAATCTAAAGTGTTTAGCAAAGATGAAATATACACATTTGTAAACGAAGCACCTAATGATAGATATTTAATGACGAAAGTTGTAGCAATTTTTGGCATTGCCGATGCATGCAGAAGAGACGAGTTTTATAAAATGAGCGTTGGTGATGTGCAAGATATTGGTAATATGTTGATAGTGAGAATTCCAACATCAAAAACAAATAAACCTTGAACTTTTATTATTGACCGTAAAACAAGAAACCTGGACAATGTGGTTGAAATTTATAGAAAATACTCCACTCTTAGGTCACCAGCAACAAAACATGATCGACTGTTTGTGAACTACCGTAATGGAAAGTGTTCAGCCGATAGGTATTAATACCTTTGGGAAAATAACAAGCGAAATTGCGAGATATCTTGGGTTGCCCAATGCACATGAGTATACTGGTCACAATTCCAGAAGGTCATCTGCCACCAGGCTTGCAGATGCAGGAGGGAATGTTTTACAGCTGAGAGGCATGGTGGCTGGAAGTCATCGACGGTGGCAGAATCTTACGCTGAAGAATCAATTAAAAACAAAATTGAGATATCACATCAAATTATCCGAAAAGAACCATCTGAGGAAGCAAGCTCAAACGATGCCATTGACGCTAATGATATACTGCCTACTACATCGAGGAGTCACGAGTTGCCTAGAATTCATATTGAAAATTGTGCTAATTGCAAAGTAGAAGTAAATATTGTTAAAAATTAATAATGAATAAAATACTGTTGTCCTTACTGATAAATTTTTTAGAAATTGTGCAATAAAAGCGTGCAATAAAAAATGTATTTTATTGCACAGTTTCTTATAAAAGGCCACTTTCTACACTGGAAATGATGTAAAAAACTGTTACTTTTTACACGATCGTAGATAAAATATGTTTTCTTAATTTTTGTCGCTTGTACTTAAATAGAAATCTTGTGAAATGTTATCTCTATGAGATATTTGTTTTGGTTATACATTTTACTAATATATATTTTATAATAATATATCTAATGCTTTGAAATATGATTCTCGAAGGATATACAGTGTGTGCTATTTAATACCGCAACATCCCATTATTTTGGAACGCGTTGGCCGATTTAAAAAACATTTTTTTTTTGAGATATAGTGCTCGGTGAGCTTTATTTGACTGTTTTGAAAAATTTGTAATTTTTGTATTTTCAAGGCCTACTAAGCTCCTTTAAAGGGGTCGAAATTTCGAGATCGACTATTAGACAATTTTTTATCGGCAATTTAGATAGGGCATTCCATTCACAGTTATCTCATATACCTCTATTCAAAATTTTAGCTCGATACCTCATGTAGGGTGTTTGTTATTTAATGGAAAAATTTTAAGTTTCTCACTGGCCCTTTATAAAAGTCAGTTAGGTTTACTAAAAAGGTAAAGTAGTCATTGAACTTAGCCAGTGGATAAAGTTTTGCCTTGCAATTCAAAGATCGTGTATTTGAATCCCAGTCAGGTTGGCTGGTTTTTAAAAAATTTTTTTCATATATTTTTTCACAACAAAGTTGGTATCACAAAATTTAGAATGCCCGAAAACTAACATTATTACAGAAAACTGCGAAGAGTATCCTACAGAATGTTAAAATTATATATAAAAAGCTCAGTAAATTGACGAAGAGTACGTTTTTAGCTTGTTTTATTTTACCTCCAATAAAATGACAAGAAACGATTTTAAATAAAACTTTTCGCTATGTTATAATAAATGCCTTCTTGAATTGAGTTAATTACTCTCAATTTAATTGATAGTAAGTATGAACATCATGGGTAACCCTTTTCAATATTATCAGTTAATACTCAGAAGAACAGCCGATCATCAATATTTTCCATTACGAAAAATAAAATAGTTTGATGAAATATCCTGTTTAGATTCTCTTAAGATCCGGTACAAGAAAATACCGCGCTCCGTCACTGGTGGGACACGGTCTAGTGACAAAGAGCCCCTTTGCCCCATGTAGTAGTAACACCGGTGTTCTACTATTAGTCCCGTGTCAAGTATCCGGACCTCCGCATTCTCCTCGCCACTGTTAGGGTCATATTTCACTTAACCTGCGATAAATTCCTCTGCTTTATCACGTCCCAGAAACGTAAAGCTATAATGACCTTATAAAATAGATACTAAATTATCTCTATAACTTTACTTTGTGCCCCAAACTACGAGTGTATAAAATAAGAAGATATACCAACCATCATATAATTTAATGAAGAAAGCTGAGAACGCGGACATTAACTGGAATAGGATATATTTAATGCGGTTCCTGTAAAAGTACATAAATATCGTCTTGAAGGCAACACCGCCGTTTATTCGGCAGTTGCCGTTGTTTTCTGGGTTATCGTAGTGCAAAAAATGCGACAGAGCTTTCAGTTTAAATTGTTGAGTTGATTTTAACATCTGAAATCTTGAAGCGCATTTCTAAGGTTACAAATGGTTGATTTTCGCTGAGAAATATAGTAAACAAACCGTATTCAGAAAATAAGCAAATTATGATTTTTTCTGAACTCACAATGGTCCGAATGACTTTATAGTTTTGAGGTTAGGATGTATATATTTTTGTTATTTTTATAAATTACGTTGTAGATTGTAGATTGTTTAAGGGGTTGCTTGGCCTTGAGTTGGTAATTTTTTTTTGCGCACTTACTCAACTGAAAAATATGTAGGTGAACGGGTTTAATGTCACATCCTCCCATTGTTACCCACGATTTATGCAAAAAGCTGAGATTTCTGATCTATTCCTAATCCATTATTGTTAAATTGTGGCTGGTGTACAGGTGGACCAATAGGGAGGCGAACAAAAGGAGTATGATGCTTTCGAAATGGAAAGAGACGTTTGTTGGGAATCTGGACGGCTTATCGTACCAAGATCTCCATTCTCCAAGAAATACCTCCTTCAGGGCAGCTCTTCAGTATCGCTTTCTTCTAAACCCTTTAAAGTTTTTGGTCTCATCAACCAGAGAGAAAATAATATAGAACTGGTTGCTACCATCAAAATTTTTGCTCTTTCTACTTCAGAGAATCGTGAACTGTTTGAGATTCCTCAATGTAAACATGAAGAAACAGATGTTCGAACTATGCCATGTATCAGATGAAGCTCTATAGGGAACCAAGGCGGTCATGATACAAACTATTGATACAGCATGGGGAACTTGAAAGAGTTTTGATGAATTGACGGAAGTTCGAATCAATTGAAAACGTGAAGTACCTTCAGATATGTTGGAAATCAATGAACGATTTGTAATAATATTTTATGACAAACCTAGTATGCACTCAAAGAAATAGTATGGGTAAATTCAACAAAAAAAAATGGTTAACTAACAATATCGTTAATTTTGTTAAACTAAACTATATTGATGGTATTTTTAAACAAGAGGTGATTGTTATTTTAATTAATAAAAAGTTGTCGTACAACAAAACAAACATTAACTTAAAAAATAGATGAATAAGACTATTATTTTTTTTTCTGACTATTATTTTGTTGAATTCTGACAAATTAAACTAGATAATAGTATATTTTATTTTCAACTATTATCGAATTGTAATTCTAACCCAGTATTAGTTCGCTGTATTATTGTACTTGGTAGACAAACCAATATTATTGTCGTCTTCTAGAAGTTCTAAAAGAATTACCATAAAATTTGCTTGCTTACCACGTAGTCTATTACAGAAATTATTCCCAGATGACGCCACATACAAATCACTGACAATAATCAATCATGCATTATCTTATACTCTTATGAATTTATAGAAAATTAATAACATGATTGCAATGTTCAAATTCTCTTAGGGATCATCGATATATTTGGATGGATCTTATAAACGATCTCTAATCTTTGGTTTGGGTGGTCTGATGTCTCAATACTGAGATTTTGGCTAACCAAAAAAAAAACTTCATCATACAATAAAGTGTAGATCAACCTAAAAATTAGTTGGTGAACAAAAAACAAAGTCGTTGTACTATTTAATTGTAGACCAAATTGAAAATGGTTAGTGAACATAATAAAATGTCATTGTACTATTTACTTTGTTACAAGAAGATATGATTATTAAACTACTATTTGTTTACGAAAACAAATAAAGTTGTATGACTATTCTTTTCTGATTGATTTAACTATGAAACTAGATAGGCGCGATTTCATATGCTCTTTTTGGTTGAATTTACCTATCATTTTCTTTGAGTGTGACATTGCGGAGGAAAAGGCAAAGACCACTAAAATTTATGCCTTCCACAAGGAAGCCTAACATCTAAGGCGGGCAGCATTTGAGAGAGCTTTTATTTGAGAACTCTTATTCCCTACAAACTTCCTTGGTATGTCATGGATTTATATCTTGTACTAATCAACTATCGTAAGTTGGCCTCTGAAATGCGCACAAGATGAACAGAGAACGTTGTTGTGTAACAAGGTCAGACTAACGGCTATCCATAGAAAGTACAATCGGAGGTAGAAGTTTAGCATGATATGATTGATATAAAAACACATCACTTTGTTATCTATCGGTTTATTACCAATTTATTGTAATTTAAAATATTACTGCAATTTTGGCACGTTAACGTGCTATTCTCAAACAGTTCATTCAAACAAATGAATTTACAGGTGATGCATGAATTATTTCATTACAGAATTTAAGTTTACCACATGTTTGGGAATATATTTTACTAGGAATATTATGGTGCAATAAACATAAACACTTTAGGGTTATAGAAATGAATTTACAAATGGTTAGACATTAAATGCAATAAAGAAAGTCGATATAGGTCTAGCACTAAGTTTAATTATTTCGGGAAATTTTGTCTCATTTGAATAGGTATTACTATACAGTGCTATTTATAAAATAGCTAACAAAAATGAAAGTAAAAAAGTAATATATATTACACTGTTCATGATTTCTCGACTTTGTCCAGACAGCGCTTTGTTTCACTTTGCGCGTAAATGGCACGTTTAAAAAAATACAATAAACACAGAGGTGAACAAAATAATATCGCTTTTCTTGTCAAAGTCCAGGCCAACATTGCAAAAATCCTAAAGTGCAGCGATCAAACATGGCTACCCCCGTCTTCGAGCGCAGCCAACACTATGGTGATAGTCGCGCGGTCCCTACCCTCCTCGAACTATCCCTTTCTCCAATTTTTCGTTCTCATCCGGGCTTTTTTTTTAGGAAACTTAATATGTCCTGTAAAATTTCGCAACCAGACATTCTAACGACCTCCGGGGGTTGGAACCACCCCCTCCCTTAATACCAAAACATGCAAAAAACATCCAAACGCGCCGAAAATTGTTTTCTACATATTTTGAAGGGCGGGGAACACGATGCTGATATTATTTAGACCCCCAAAATATATTTAGAATAAATATAGTTGGGAAATGTAAGCCTGGTGTTCCAGATGATTTCTTTTGTTTCATTATATAGCCTAAATAATAGCTGAAAATAAAAAAAAATCGTTATTTAATTAATTTAAGTATTAATGAATTTTATTTTTTGGAAGATGTACTAACAGTTACTTTTCCTGCATTTGTTCTTTATTGTCACTGTAGTCCAAAAAAATTCCCTAGCTTATTAAGTAACTGAAACATTTCTGTATTATGACCACCCGGTACCTGCGCCTATAAAACGTCACTTCCCGACTTCAGTGGTGTTTTACCTCGCCGGGACGTCGCACTTCCTTCCGCTACTGTTTACGGTGGATGTGTTGAGCGACCCGCCGTTGTACAACAAGCCGCCCAGCCACCCCGTCAGACCGCAAGTCCGGCGCCCTTAATTAGTTCCTGTGCCCAACGCTGGATCGGCCGTTGCTTCCGAGTTACTACGGTGTAACTGGACCCGTGCAAAGTCTGACGCCAGGTAGAAGTGCCTTACTTTAATTTTGATGTTTTAGTAAAAAATTTACAGCGGAGCATCTGCTTGGCAATCTAATTTAATTTGGCTTGTCCGGTAAGTGCTTGAATACGCTAAAAACAGCAAACGAACACATGTTTGACTTGATGAGTATGGATTTCAGTGGTGGATCATCATTGGATTTGTAGAGGGCACGCCGCTCGTATATAAACAATTTTCACTTCAGATCAAACTAACTGAGTTATTTCCTTTTTAAGTCAACCACTGTATGCATCCCCAAGTAGCACAAATATGCTATTCAGCTGAGATAACCAAAATGCAGCCACTAAAACGTTCCAATGGGTTTTGTTTATTTATATTTTGTCATTTTATTTTAGTCGTAGTTTAGCGTAAAAGGACTCCGCACATAATACATGAGTTTTGCGGCTCCGGTCAAATTTCGTGAAACTCTGGGTAGGGTAGTTCTCAGTGAGTAGAAAAAAAGTCTAAATGGGTGCGAAGCTCCAAACCCCATTGGTTCCGAGATAAGACCAGCTGAAGCTCTAGAAACAACCCGTACCGAACTACAAGTGAGCTAATCCACCTAACCCTGGGAATAGAGAGTTTAGTCGCTGATTTTTCTTGAAATTATTAAATTTCATACCACAAGCGGCATAACCCACCTAACCACCAGCCCCCTAACCCACCTAATCTCTAGAAACCACCCGTTCTAAACCACAAGAAGGCTAACCCACCTGACCCTAGGAACAGCGAGTTTAATCGCTTATTTTTCTTGAAAGAATTAAATTCCACACCACAAGCGGGCTAAACCACCTAACCACCAACTCTCTAACCCACCCAACCCCTAGAAACCACCCCTACCAAACCACCAGTAGGCTAATCCACATGACTCTCGGAATAGTAGTACAAAAGTCTGAATGGGCGCCAAGCTCAAAAATATACTGGTTTTGAGCTAGAGCTGCTTGAACGCTGCGACCAGCAAATATTCTGTTCGCTAAAAATCGCGAATATTCAAATACCGTTTTCATGGTTCAAAATCCGCCTATACTCTAAGAATTTTCGAAGACGCTGATCACGAATCTGGGGTCAGATTATCGATATGGTGACCCACAATTGGTCACTTGTTTCCTAAAATGAATCAAGGATCTCCCAAAATGGATCAATTTTCCGATATCTCTAAGAAACAGTCGAAGCTCGTATCAGGGGGTTTTCAAATTATTGTGACCATAAATCTGGAGTCAGATCCCACCCTCCGGACACCCTGGCAGTGGGGTAGTTCGATTGCTCCTGTTATTTACAATAATTCGTTATCAAAAAACCAACCTACCCCCAACCCCACCCCTTATTGTGTCATAATACTTTGTAATATTATAAAAATATTTTACGGACGTTCGCATAATAACAGAAATGTCTACATAACCTACACTTCATGTGTTCAAGTGTCTGCATATGCTACGTTTCATAAAATAGTATATTTACGCCCGAGGACAATAAAGAGAAAGGATGTCTCTCTTTATTCCCGAGGGTTGTATACTATTTAAAATAGCAACTTTCTATACCCGCCCCGGGCATAAAGTTGCTACTTTAAAGGCTTCTGTGAAAAAAATATACATATCGACTGGTCCGAATTCAGCTGGTTTTATCTCGGAACCAATGGGGTTTGGAACTTCGCGCCCATTTAGACTTTTTTTCTACTCACTCTCACTCCCAGAGTTTTACGAAATTTGACCGGAGCTGCAAAACCCATGTATTGTGCGGGGTCCTTTAAAAACGAAATAGTCTTGATGATCTCTTTTTAGCTACATAGTGTTAATTACTAGTAGCCATAATATCCCCATGCAGGTTTGGTTATAAAGTCGTTTTCAAGATGTGATGTCATATATGAGCAAGTAATTAAATAGCAACAATGTTACGTCCTAATGCTCCCATTCTAGCTATAAAAATGGTTAGAATATGTGGACTTGGTTTTTGTTATTAATTTAGTGTTGATATCCAAACTACTACTAAGAAATTAGCCTAAACATGACTATATTAGTTAGGCTTTATTCCGGCGGTTTTCTTAGCTGTTATTACCGAATCATGACTGAAACAATAATGAAAAAATAACCCTATTAAATGACTATTTTAGAAGCAACTTTGTACACATTAAAATCTAAATTGAGGCCAAACGGCAAGATAAAAATATAACCTAAAAACGAGTATTGATAATGTTGAAAACTGTATACATACGCAAATAAGTTTTATATCAACAGAAAAATAAGAATGAAATGTAAAAGAAAATATATTAACTTATGTTTTGTATTGTGCGTAGACAAGATTGTGTCTCATTTTTTAAAACTACAAATGACGAATTATTGTTTGCAGATTCAGCAATGGCTATATGGAGATCAGCAGCAGGAGCCAACTGCTTGGGGATGGATGAGGGGGTCGGATGGCTTCCTTATACCCATGTCACAAGCACGGATCCGTCCTAAATAACATAGTTTGCGGGTGCACAACTGGTTGCGGAGCTGTTGCGGGTGCCGCAAAGCAGGCATACCCTGCTCGCTTGTGTGCAGCAGTTGCCGCGCTTCGTGTACCAACGGCCCTCCAATCGTCAGCATCAACGGCGTCGACGATGATGATCTTGACGATGAACTCGACCAATTACTTATTATGGCCTTGTAAATACTTGTAATATTATAAAATTTTCTACTTGTTAATATAAGCATTGCATCCCACAATACACAGTTTTTCCAGCTATTCGCATTTTGAAACTCACGTACACCTTTAACTACTGCCCCTAGCGAAATTTTTTTTTTTTTAAACTATTTAACGTCGGCCTATTTCCGCTACCAGGGCCTATCACCGACGCCAGGAGACGAGCTACCCCCAACCTGGAAATTTTGCCGAACCTCTTCCCTTAAGAAGAGTAGGGATCTTTTGCTTGCCTAACATTTAATAGACAAGGGACCGCCTGCTTTACATCCCCTCCGAAGGATGGTATATCCACTACGTAATCCTCGTCTGAAATTACGTAACTTCCGAGTATACACTGATATACAAGCCTCTAGAAGGTGAGACGAAAACGCTGTATTTCCCAAGATGGGAGCCCATCCAAGTACTAACCGCGCTCGACGTTGCTTCAACGGAATATCGACTGATATTCACATTGAAGTCGCCTCTACGCTTAGCGAAAAAATGAATAGGATCTTTTTTGTAGACAATTTAATTTACTTTCATTTTGTGTGGAATGACCTTTTCGCTAGGATGCTTAGTTTTCGAGATAATAACGAAGAACCTACAAACCGACCCTTTCCACCCCCCCCTCCCGCCTAACGCATAAGACCCAGGGCTGGGGACTTTTGGTATGTTACTCCTAAGAGTCAACCTTACAACTTAAAATAATAATCCGTTGAGCACTATTTATTTCCGAATTAATGTCTTCGTTTCCTGGCCTATTAATTATACCTATAAAATAACGGTTTGATTTACTAATTAGATATTTTAATAAGTTTTAATAACTTTACCATCGATTGTGCTTTTGGAATTACAAAATCTTTATATGTATATATTTCAAATTAATTTAATTATACCTAAAATTTAGAGATTTCTGGAGGTCCCTTTGGTTTTATGAGTATTTTATATAAGTTTGCAGAAAAAATTCGTGCGTTGATAAAAAAACCCTCTTGATTGACCATATGTGCAATTATGATGCACATATAATTTTAAAGATAAACGAACTATAAGTATGATGGACGTCCATTTTATCTAACAACACCTGCTTAAAGCCAAAAAAAAGAGCATAATAGTGTTCTTGTTTTATTTTAGGCCAAAAAGTCATGATTTAGTCACGGTGAAGTATATAGGTACATCACTCCTTTCGCCATAAGAGCCATTTCATAACTAGTAATAAAGTAGTCACAAAAATCAAAAAGAGAGCCAAACGAGTTGTACATAATGCACATGCGTTATGACCATTTGGCTCCAGTTGCGTTTTGATGATCAAGATATGATTCCCCACTTTCGTCACCAGTACGTCTTCAGAACGTTATAATTCAGTTTTAATAACCAAATAGCCATCCTTTTTAGCTACTGTAACATGACGATGACCAAAATACAACTACTTGTGCTACTTGGGTACTGTCAAAGCAATTAAAGAATGGATGAAATCAGTTAATATCAATAGGCATGCGGTCCTAAGTGACAGAAAAAATGCGGGATTTATATAAGATAATAAATAATAATGAGCTTTGGTACCGGTAGCTTTTGATACCATACAGCAACTGGAGATTAATTAGAATTATTCATGGATCACAAAAATTTGGCAACATGTTGTGAATAACAAGAAGTAGAATAAATAATTGACAACACAGTGGTAAAATTAACTCCAAAGCACGCGGCGTTTTTCAGTTAAATATTTTGCAACACACAACAATATGTTGTCAAAGCAATTTTGTAGCGCACAAAATTTCCTACAATAGTCTTCCCCACAGTAATTACAATATTCAAAGTTTGAATACTCTACTAGAGTTCATGTCGAGTCTCAGACATGTATTGACAATATTTTTGTAAATTTTAGTGTCATCAGTTCTGAGTTAAAATACCATTATTTATCAGGTACAAATCGTACAGTTCAAATTAAATGAAAAAAAATTGCAGAGACAGATCTCATATAGACATAAAATTATATTGCAAACACCTTCTGAAACATTTAGAAAAACGACGAGATGATGAAATATTCATCATTGCCATATAATGTATTTTTGGTAATAAATTTAACCTAAAAAACGGTAATGGCTCTTACAAAAACATGTAATTCATATTTAGCAAATGAAAAAACAATTTTGAATCAAACACATACTCTCCTGTTCTGTTTAATATATGTGGCATATTTATTATGTATATTTTCATAATAATTAAATACAAAAATCCAATAAGCTACTGGAAACAGATAACATTTTTTTCACAATAAAATAAAACCATTTTTATGTAATATTAAGTCATATATAACAAACCAGGTATTAATGGCATAAAACTCGCATGTACCGTGTGCACCACAAATGTACCCAATGTGATAAAGTGAATTCATTTCATTTTAAAATGTTAATACGTAATCTACTTTTATCGGAAATCTACATTTGTGAAACGTACTGACAATTACCTAAAGACGTAGTTGATTCTTTTACAATTGCACTGTTAAGGCATTCGACCCTGACCGAGTGTCAACATTAGGTGCCAGTGTATGTATGTATGTATCTACAAACACAGCGTAAAATTATACAGAATCGATGGTATACAAAAATGTTTCGTACTTCTCAGGCTGCAGTATACTTGTGGATTCGCGATTTTCCAGAACTGCAATTTGATGGAACAGATCTTTATTGCAGTAGTTGCAACAAATCGATTTCTTGGACATCGAAAATAAATTTTAATAGACATATTTCCTTACAAAAGCATGAGTGCTAGTGGCTCTACTGATAGTGACAGTGAGTATTTATAATAAACTGACCAAATCAACTTTTGGATATTACGGAATTCCCTAAAAAAAAGTACAAGATAAAATATTGTGTCATGCTTGCAAAAAATCTTTCCGCGCTGAGCTAGATTTTGATGTCACAGAGATAAAACTTTCGACCTCTGGTAATAACAGTGCAGTAAACAAAATTAAGTTTTTAATATTTCCCGCTAACAAAACATGGTCAGACGCATTAGTAGTAAAAAAAAATTATTTCTCAAATTATTACCATGAAATATGGTATAAGAAAATAGTTATTTTTACAGTTAATTATTTTTTATTTATTTGCTTTCATCATGATTAGAGAATATTATTTAGGTATATTAAGCAAATTACAACTTACACACTTTAATATTTATATGGAAATTACCTACTTTCTGTATATTGTTGCCCTAATCTGGGCACGCTAATATTTTAATATTTATATGGAAATTACTACTTTCTGTAGATTAGGGCAACAATATACAGAAAGTAGGTAATTTCCATATAAATATTAAATATTAGCGTGCCCAGATTAGGGCAACAATATACAGAAAGTAGGTAATTTGCTTAATATACCTAAATAATATTCTCTAAAATAGTTATAAAAACCGCTGCCCAATGAATCACTACTTCCACATCCGGATTTTCTATCCAAGTCACACAACGAAAAAATTTTGTATCTGGAAATAATTGTTTATGGAACTTTAATAACATAATATTTGAAATCCTCTACCCTATAAACCCATAAAACGATACCACACATCGGTAGTGGGGTGGGGGTGGTAACAGGGGGTGGGAGTGGGGGGTGGATAAAGTAAAAAAATATATTTTGCGGTTTCTGGTTCTTTTACACACACTAAATCGCATTTTTTTCATCCCCTTTAATAATGGGGTGGGGGTGGCAATGGGGGTGGCTAATGACAAAATTTTTTTTGAGACCTTAGCTTCTCTTGTCTATACTAAATATCAATTTTATGAACTCTTACCTGCTTGATTTACCTATTTACTCCAAATTTACCCCAATTTACCCCCCAATCCTTCGACGGAACAAGATGAAAATATAATCTAGTTCTAGATCTCGTTAAAGTACATATGTGTACCAAATTTCAAGTCAATATCTCAAACGGTTCCAGAGTAAACGTGCGCACAAAAAAAGTTACAGACCGACAGACAGAAATTTTGTTTTCGCTCAAACTTGAAATCTCGACGTTTCATGACATTCTAAGCCTATATGAACAATAAAAATTTTTAAAAATTTTTTTGTCGTTACCAAGTATACTTCCACTAGATGTGGAAGTGAAAATAATTGAAAGAAAACACTAAACGTATATTTGGAGAAAGAGAAACATGGCCGCGAAGAAAGGTGCCATGCAAAACATTTGCTCGACAATCGTGTGTAAAAGGTGCAGTAAAAACTATTTAAAGTGTGAAAAGTGTTCAAATGTATATCACCAAAGAAAGCTGTGTAAAAATTTCGAAAATGTGAAAAATATTAGTGAATTCGTATAAAATTATTATGAAAATGACTGTGATGATAATGACGAAGCATTCTTCGATGCGTAGAAAAGACTTTATTGGACAACAAAATAGATCTAAGTATCTTTAATTGTGTGATTAAACAGTAAGGTAATTTAATAGCAGATAGGTACAATTAAAGTGTAAATATATCTCCGAAATTATTAATCCTACATCAATAAACAAAAAATACAATTAATTCCCAGTTTGTACTTTCTGTAATTGGTCTGTAACATTTTTTCGATAAAGTAATACTTTTCGAGATACTTGACGAAAGCCGTTTGGAAATACCTTTTTTTTAAAGCTATAATCGCAATTTTGAAGTCGTTATAACTTAAAAACTATCGATTTATGTGAAAAATTGCATAGAACCTTTTCTTCTTAAAATTTGATTATTTTTCAGCTCCAATAAATATATATATATATATTTTTGAAGTGCCACCCCCTATAAATTAGCAAGCCCCCGTACAATACAGAAACTTTTTCTGTGAAACATTTACTATAATACTGCCAAAAATGAACGTAATCCGTTCAATATGACATTATTCCGAAGTTAAAACCTCTAGTTACTGTACTATACCGGAATTTACACTTTTTATATTTTACGGAAATTAACAAATAACCAAATTCTATAAATGATATATCCATAGACGGTAGTTATTACTGTAGGCGGTGTTGGTATATGGGTTAAAAATAGCATATCTGTTAAATGTCTAAATTTAAACCCTTTCTGTATCGAAAGACACATAGAAGTTACAGCTACTGAACTACATAGGATAAGGGCTTTACTAAACATCCATGAATGAATTGAAAGTTAATAATAAGGGGCCATCCATAAATGACGTCATGCTCCAGCGGGGGAGGGGGTCCGTAATTACGTGTGACTAAGTGTGATAAGGGGGAGGGGGGGGGGGTCAGTGTGACGAAACGAATGGTGAACGAATCAAGAAAAGAAAAATATTGTATAATAAACACTTTTTATTGGCACTGTATATCTCTCAATTCGACAGCCTTGTTAAATGTCGATTCTAATTTAAAATAGACATCACACGACGTCAGGTAAAACGGCACTATGTGACGGTCACAAATAATAAATAATATATTTATTCAAATCTGCTTTTCTTAACGAAATGTTACCTATTTTGTGTTATTTAATATCTAATAAATATATTTCTATATTATTTCAATATTTTATTGTTTTATATTTCATTGGATGAACAACTATTGGTTACAAATGTTTTAGTATAATGAAAATATCGTAAATAATAAATAACGGAATCGGAAAAACCTAAGGGGGGGGTCTCTATAAGCGTGACGTAATTTTTTTTGGGGGGTCTAACTCAGCGTGATAAAACGTGATAATGGTGGGGGGTCTAAAATCTCAAAAATTGGCGTGACGTCATTTACGGATGGCCCCTAACAGCTATTTGCGTAAAAATAAACAGAAATTGCCAGATAACACAATTTCCAAAAATTAAGATATCGACGAACCTTCTTGTAATATAAATAAGACAAGTACTTCATCATCCTAAGTTCCCAATAGTATCTAAGGAAGGAAATATATTACTAAAGCAAACCTTGTGCAGATATTTGATTTATAATATCTATTCTTCGTAAGTATCCCGTACGTTATGGAAGCCAAAACACTGAAACGGAAAAAATGACGCAATAAAACCAACCAGTTGTTGAAAAAACAATGTAGCAAAAGAGATCAAGCGTCCGGATGCGTGATGAAAGCAAATCATGACAAGGAGCGACACGCGCGGGATTTGGGAAAGTGTCGAAAACGGCGTCAGGGGCGTGCATAAAATTTACTCGGCGCGATCCCGCCATTACGGAATTTACTGAATAACCACTTTACATCCATCGGATACCCGGCATAGACACGAACATGAATATTTCAAAGTAATAGCTCTCAGTTCGACCATATTTTTCTTCCTTTGCAAACATTGATGCGCAAATAGTACGGGGCTGGCACGTCCTGTAATCTCTTTAATCCTTTCTGGAATGTTTTCATTTCTGATGGGATGAAAGTCGTTCATGTTCTCGGGAAAACAAACCGATTTTATTTTTAGTTTTTACTACGCAGGGCGAAGACTGATATATTGACGATGTAAATAGAAACCTTTCATCTATTATTATTGAATGAAATGCAGTGTTTCCTACGTAAATGGACATAAAGCAACTACGTGTGGATCAAGTTAAAAAGTGACGATTTAATATACCAAGTTACAATCCCGAGATAGTTTGGTAATAACTCAGTCACTACACATACAGGGTCTATGGAGTTTACTTACAAACATTTTGCATGATAATATATTGGCAAAAAGGAAGTAAAAAAAATATTATCATATTTTTGCTTTGCTCCAACGGTGTTGCTTAAATATTTTCTAAAAATACTTTATTTTAAGACCAGATAGTAGCATAATATATAGGTCAGTAACACCGAAACCAAGTTCGAGGTCTTTTGTGACCTATATATCCCTCTTTATTATGTACGTTGTGTGTGACTGTGCATTTTTTGATACCTTCACGCATATCACAACTTCAGTCCCTCATATCTCAAAAACCAAACATATACTCATCTTGAAATTTTGTATTCAGGATAGCAATTTAGCACTTAGTTTGAAACAAAATTCGAGGGCTAGAAAATGGGCGATTTTTGGGGTCACTCTTTAAATGTTTATTATTGGTTTAATGTATGGGATAAGATTCATTGTCCCAACTTACATAAAAACTGTTTATATTTTTTAAATAGGAAAGCCATAAGTTGAATATTGTTACCATATGGATTTAACACCTTTTGATATTATATCTCTTTGCTTTCAAATGAAATAAGAAATAATGACATTAATAAATCACGAGAACAAACTCTAGATAAAGTTGACTAGGAATATATTTGCCTTAACCAGTATTAAGTCAATTATATACAATTTTACAAATTATAGAGATGTACTCTGTGGAAACGGCACGTGTGAGTAATTTTGAAAATTTTAAAATCAAGATTTTGTCAATGAAATATATCACTCGTTAAACATTGCCTAAAAGAAGTGATGAAAGTTTCAATTTTTTTTTGCAACGGGTGTCTCTAGATATATGTTTATGTCACTATATCAGTACATCATTAGAAACTTATAAATGTTATGTCAAATCGGTTGATTATAGTTAAGTAATCTGTCATCTAGTGAGATACTTCATTGGAAAACAACTTACGTGTCAAATGCAAATCTAAGTTTAAAAACAAAAAAACACTCAATAAAAACGATGTACTACTTAGTTTTGACGTGATACTGTTTATACAAGTGCTTGTTAAAGAAATCTTTGAGATTAGTCATAGAAAAGGAAGTAAAGAAATCATCACGTCATGGCTTTGACTGAATAGTCACTTTATTTGTGAAACGCCGGAACAAATGGTGTTTTTATTCCTGCTGTGTATCAGTGGTGTAATTTCAGAGTTGTACACGGAAAGAGTACTAAAAAGAGTTGTTAGGAGTTACATATAACTATTTATTTTCAAACATTACAAAGTCGTTGGTAAATATCCCTCAAGTAGCTTTACCCAATGAGCAATGCTCTAGTTTTCTGCAAAAATCATTTGATTTTTAGTTGGCCCGTCACAACAAAAATAAATATATAAATAAAAATTAAACTTACAGAATGTTTTTATTTTCTGTTTGAAGAACATTAATCTGGAAAAGCAGATGTTTGTTAAAAAACTGTTTACAACAATTAACAATTGTTATAATAACATTAAAAGAGGCATATTATATGCCGCCACTTACTTTTTGTGCGAATCTGCAACTGCCAACAGGATTTTTCACACCTCTTAATCGCAACGTTAGCAGCGTTTTCATTTTAATGTATGCTTTGCCTTTTATGTACATAGATTGGCCGCTACATTAAAGTCGTCATTTTGCAAGTTTTTGATTTTTTTGAGGGTTGTGAAAATATTTCACGTTCCACATAGTTCCACTGGCTTTATATACAAAGATAAAAGTGACATTAATTTTGAAACAGGAATGATTTTTAAAAACTGAAATGACATTCACACAGTAATTTTCCAAGGATTGATACGATTATAAAAACGGCCTTTGTGACATTCAAAAACATCCTCTACTTGTTACTACGTAAAAGTCACAGGCATAGATACTATTTCTCAGTAACTCAGTAATATTATGGACTGGGTATTTATATAATTTTTTAGATGTACTTGGATTTTTAGGACTTTTAGAAGACACGTGGTGTAAAAAAGAAAGAAGATAGTTAACTAGTTTAAATGTATCTTAACTATTAAAATAACTAATGTTATACAATTATTACTTATACCGTCCAAAGACAATGTTAAGTGTACTAACGGCACACCAAAAGTACTTTTACACCAAAAATTATTTTAAAACTTCGAAAGATTTGTTTTTAAATTAAAATAAAACAACTCAGAAATTATTTTTCACTTCAAAGCAAACTATGTTTTGATATGTGAATTATACATTATTTGGAAATGGGGCGAAACGTACTCATTGCTTTTAAGTTTTGTAAGCAACGGCTTCAGGTAAATGCTATATCCATAGCTACCACCAACAGTACTGTGTGTTAAGTAAAGGTGAATACGTTTTACTCCATTGAACGATATAAATGTCGAAAAAGAATTATTTCTGTTTTTAAACTTACCCTATTGTATTTTTGGAATTACTATTGGAAATGTGTTGATGGTTGCGGATCTGAAAAGAGAAATAAATATCAAACGCTTAGCTAAAATATTCGTAAGAGAGTTTTGTACTTTAGTATCAACAAGGTGTATACTTGTGTTTTATAACAAATATTTTTTTTGAAAAAATTGTTAAGAAAAGAGACTTAATTTCTTTGAATATCTTTTTACCTCACCTTGTACACGAAATGTGTTAATATTTTCTTATAAAGGTTTTAATTAGCTTCAATTTATGTTATTACGTCATATTCGAAATTCTTTTTGGTTTTAGAGAAAGAAATTAAAAACAATCCCTCCGGTTCCAAACTGATTTTTTTTTAAATAACTGAAAAAATGTAAATAATAATTCTATGCTTTATTTGTAAAAGACATATCACAAACAATCCTCAACGTAACAAAACAGCAACAAGAAACAAAAGAAATAAATATTTTAAAAACCAAACTTTATTAAAATGTACTAAAGAATAGGAAATTGCCAAATTTTTTATTAAAAAAAAATTTTTTTAATAACATAATTTGAAGCTAATTAAAACCTTTATAAGAAAACATTGACACATTTCATGTATAAGGTGAGGTAAAAAAATATTCAAAGAAATTAAGTTTCCTTTCTTAACAATTTTTTCAAAAAAAATTTTATTAAATCACTCTGTATGCATGTGTAAAGGCTTTAAAAATGTCTACAATTTGATGTGCCCAACATGGTTATTGCTTCAAAAATAAAAAAGTTACAAGCCCGGGGACTTTTAAGTGACGGACCCTCTATACCTGTCATAACTTTTTAAATCCTTAAATTACCCTTTATAAGTTGATTTTCTTTAACCAAACTAAACTAAACTAACTACTGGTGGTTTTACTTTTTGGCGGTTTCTTCATTAAATTATTTTATTGCACCAAAAAAATGCAAACATAATCACATTGTCTTTTCATAAAATATTATCAGATAAATCATTCACATGGTATAAGTAGCAGTGGCTCCAGCATTGAACCTTGAGGATCATTATATAATATATTTTGACTATTGGATCTGGATGCTCCTCAATAATTATTATGGTTAATTAATATTTTCATTTTCCTGCTTCGACAAGAGGTGCAAGGGAATTTGACCCCCCCCCCCCCCTCATTTTTTTTAAATTTTCGCCAATGATCGAAATTATTTTCTTTCATATTCTTGGGAAATACAATCAATTTATGAGTGGTAGTAGTTTACTTGTAAAAATATTGACAAAATTTTACGTCCGAACAGTTGAGTTTGTTAAGAAAACTCAAATTATTAAATTATTCTCGTATTTTACATCGATTTTCAAATTATAAAAGGTCTAATTTGGACCACCTTGTATGTAACAATATATTAAACTCAACATGACGAGGAAGGTTTTTGAGGTTCCGTGCATATATTTTTCAAAAGATGATATTTTAAACCTACCACACAGGACAAAAGTTCTGCCATAGTTTACGGTAGTCACATTTATTTTGCTTATTTGCGTATTTCGAAATAATTGCCAATTATTCAAATGTGCTATTAGAAACTACAAAGTAACTTTACGATATCCTTGTTGTTATAATAAGAATACTTTAAGATCTCAGCACGCTGACAGTTAATTAAGTCGTATGTTGTGTTCAGGGCCGGATGGGCCACCTCAGACCGGCCCGGACACTTCCCTACCAGGCATCCGGTCTACCTAGAGGATAGTGGTGAATCCTAAAATTTAAGGTATTAAAACATTGAAGGGATGTTAGATGACAATGATGATATATACAATTATTTAAAACGTATTAAAAAGGGCAAATAAGAAACACGATAATATTATTAAAATCAATTAGAGATATTATCTGTGAATCCTTAGCTTGCTTAATAAATAGATCACTAAGATCTGGAGCATTTCCGGATATTCTTAATTTGGCATGTATTATACTACTATTTAAAAAAGAAGATTCTCATAAACTAGAAAACTATCGGCAAATTTCACTATTTAGTACCTTATCAAAAATTTTAGAGAGACTCGTATACAATATAATAATAAAGTATTTGTATAAACTGATTATAACAACTCGCCAAGATGGTTTTAAAGAACATATGTGAATAGAAACAGCTTCATATCATCTGCTAAATTTCATTTATAAAGAACTCGATGTAGGTAAATATGTCATGCTTTAATGTTCGATCTGTCTCGAGCTTTTGATAGCGTGGATATAGAATTTCCAGGTAATAAGTTAGATTTTATATGAATAAGAGAGAACATATTAATGTGGATGCGATCCTATCTGGAAAAGAGGAAATGATAGTAAAATATACAAATGTTAAATCTTCTATAAAAACAAAATAATGTAGATCTAGGAGAACCACAGGGTTCAGTATTGGGACCTCTTCTTTTCATGACATATGTAAATGATCTTCCACAACTATAGTAAATTTTGATGTTTTTGAACCACATTTGAAATCGGGTATGACTGGAGAAATTTGTCTATTTCCGTGTATGGACTTCAAATTTTCACGGTCAGTTGAATCCATAAATGTCCGTTAAAATTGTGAAACAGAAACTGTGCCATCTGGATTTAACTGCTACACAGTGGGAAATTATGGACTTTTTTGGACAAAATTCGCCCGACAACTAAATTCGCAATAAAAGCTTAACATTTTTTTAAATCAAATAGAAAGGTTGTCGCTACAACATGGTGCTTATACAACGTGACTAAAATTAAATCTGACCGGCAAAATCTTAAAACAATTCCTATTAAACATTTCAGTCTAGTCAATCTTTACTTTTGACGTTTTTATCAAATTATTTCAAATAGAACATTTATTACAAAATCCAATGAAATTATATGTTTCTTTGTGTCTCTGATTACGAATGCAATAGATATTTTGACTAACATTGGACATATTTCGAGATATTAACCATTTCTGGGTATTTCTTGAAGTTTTTATCAAATTATTTCAAACACAACATATCTTTGTTACAAAATTCAACGGATTAATGTTCTGTGGATCGCTTATTACTAATACAATAATTGACATTTTGTCCTAATAATTTCATTGGATTTTGTAATAAAGATATGTTCTATTTGAAATAATTTGATAAAAACATAAAAAAATACCCACAATTGACTAGATTTAGGGCCCGTTTATCAATACAGGGTTAGGTTAGTTTGTCCCGGGACTAAACGCTAACTCCAGGCTAAAGTTGGATTAAAAGTAACCCTGGGCTAAAGTTAGAGGTAACTTAGCCTGAGCTTCAAGGTGGGGGTTATCTCTGTTAGCCCGACGTTAAACTACAAATTTCATGTTTGTTGTTGACAGTAGTTGTTGGGTCAAAAGTCAAAGATATTTTTTTGCGTAAATTATTGAAACTGGAAGCTTTAGACGAAATAAGCGATGATGAAGCAGAATTTTTGGAACATGAAAGATATACTTAGTTTTCTAATATAGCTAAAAAGTAAATAATAAAACCTATTTTATTGTTATTGTATTGTTGTAGAAATCTTTTAGCTGCTTTGTCTCTGCAAGATATTGCATCAGTTTTTCTTATTCTACGACGTGTTTATAATTATTTGCCATTTTAATAAATAGCAACAGCTTTGATGATGAAAAATTGGGGCCTCTGCCTACCTTTGTTGGAGTTTCACTAATTTTTGTAAAATAAAAATGTAACTATCGACCAGAAAATATTCTAGTTTATATTATATTGTTGTTACTCGTTGCTGTCACTGTCAGGTGACTTTTCGACAAAAACAAACAAATACTTTTAACTTAGTAACAAACACTCAAAAAACTAACAAACAAATAATGACCAATCACAATCAACCTAGAGTTGGCAACTCTGTAGAAAGCGTTACCAGCCTTAGGTTATTCAAGAGTTTCCTACCCCACACATAAAATGTGGTGGATAAACGGATGCCAGTTTAACACTCACTTTGCTCCGAGGTGCTAGCCAACACGCAAATTTAACCCTTAACCCTGGTATATTGCCGCACGTTGCTTCGAATAACTCAGCTTAACTTGCATCGTATTGTCATTTTATTGTACGTTTAATCGATATTGTTTTAGTTTGTTGCTTTAATTAATTAAAGTTTTATAATTAGGTAAAATTTAGTTAGTGTGTTTTTTAATATTAATATTGCTGTGAATAGTTTAATTAAAGATTATATGTAATAACTTTGACATCACGTAAACGAATTAAAACTGTGACGTCAGCATAAGAGTGACGTGTACTGCTTAATATATTGGAACCACTTTATCTGCACCCGTCCCTGGAATGTAGATCTATCATCCGACCTCTGGTTATGAAATAAACTGTACAATTCAATCAAATATTACTGCAGTTCAAGCGCGGATCTAGAAATTTCAATAACTTTTTTCTCGTCTGTGGCGCATGGGACCCATACGAAATATGGGAAATAACATCTCGAGAAGCGCTTCTCTAACGACCCCTAAAAAATTTTGAAAAAGCAGTTTGCGAAAATTTTTTTCAAAATTCGGTTGGTCTAGGGACTCCTGTTTAAAATTATTTTTGTTTGTCATATGCATTTTACTTTTCATAAAAGTACAACAACATGTTTTGAAGTTTATGAAAATATTGTCATTACTAACTGAGATACAACGAATTGAAATTTTGTGATTTACAATTTAACAAATCACAAAATTTCAATTCGTTGTATCTCAGTTAGTAATGAAAATATTTTCATAAACTTCAAAACGTGTTGCTGTATTTTTATGAAAAGTAAAATGCATTTGACAAAAAAAAAAATTAAACAGGAGTCCCTAGACGTGGGGGGGTAATCGAATTTTGAAAATTTTTTTCGCAAACTGCTTTTTCAAAATTTTTTAGAGGTCGTTAGAGAAGTGCTTCTCGAGATGTTATTTCCCATATTTCGTATGGGTTCCATGCGCCACAGACGAGAAAAAAATTATTGAAATTTCTAGATCCGCGCTTGCTGCAGTTACTAGAATTTTTCATATTGTTGACAATATTGCAAAATTAGCGATACGTAATAGTTTGCCTTTGAACAGAGACATGTAATAATAAGCTTATGCTCATTAGAAAACAACTTATACATTTAATAATGTAACTTCGAAGAGCTTTGTGCATTCTAAAGCTTCCTTCTAACTGATGTTTCAAATATCAGTATTACATATTTTTGCCCATATATGCATAATATAATATGACGCTTTTAATATCCTTAAAGCATTTGCTCTGCTTGCTCACAATATTATGCCTTCATAAAACTCATAAAATTCCAAAACAAATATATAAACAGTAATGCGGAACTAGAGAGAGCAGAATATGCGTACACAAAATTACGAAATTAAATACTACCCACTATTTACAAAATATTCACATTCCCAATGGCATTAAACCAGCGGTTCACTCACTATATTTATTTTAGTTCCGAATATAAATAGATGGTCGCACAAAATGTTTACATGACACAAAGAAATGTGCATTTCCACATCCCGACGAAAGATACTCTGTTGAAAATGCCAATGGAACACTAATCAAATTTGCCGTGGATGCAGTGTTAGCGTGGAAAACAAGCGAATTAAAGACCGAACAAGATTAGCACAAACCTGGAAATTAACTGACCGAAATAGAGGATGAAAAGTTTCAGAAGTTTAAGCCAGCGGCTCACTTTAGAATTACGGAATTTGCACTTGGTTATAAATACTCAACGTATCATAGGTGTGAGAATGAGGTGAGACAGAGATTGGCTTTGAAGTGAATACAAATAAAATTATTATATTGCTGTTAACTGCTGGCAGACGCGTGGTGATTGAAACATCTTTGATTGGATCGTTTTTGTTTTGCAAGGGAAAATCTAGAAAGTGTATGATATGTTTTGTAAATGAAGAAACACCAAGAAAGTTAAAGGACTTGACGAACACTTAATGCTGGCCGTTTCTTATGAGAAGATAAAATATTTTATATTATTAAAAGTGTTCTTTATACTTATTTTTTTGTTACTTATTTTGGGTAAAAGTCCTTAGGTCATTCAGCTTATGATCTATATACTATTTACTGAAAACCACGATATAAATCAATGAAAATATGGATATTCCACCATACAAGAAATTAATCGCTTTTCTGAAACTTATGAACTGAAAAGTCAAACGCACAAAATAAATAATTTCTTCCAAATTGTATTTTAATGGCAGTAACATTAGGATGCACCAATTGTTGCTATGCTGTAAAGGGATCCATTACTGTACGATTTTGAGGGTATTAATATAGGTAGTACGTTAATGTGTTAAACATGAAAATTTAGAACCACCTATGCAATGAAGTCTAATGCCCCCAAATAACAATTTAAATGCCAATAAGTATTTATCGGGTTTTATCACAGATTTAAGAAGGTAAATAAACCGAACTGGATTTTATTATTTCTTTTGTGCATACCCATTTATCTGCAGATAATGTGTACTTAAAAAAAGGCCTTCAAGTTATCTTTAAAGAAATTTGTTAAACCTCTCTGCTCTTTAAGACCTATTGGTTTTATAGCCACTTAATTGCTGCATTATTCAAAACCACAATAAACTCATTCGGTTTTATAGTGGATTTTAAATATTTTAAGTTTTGTGGTAGACATCTATAAATCTTTAGGTTTTATGGGAATTTTAAAATATAGTCTAAGTACTCCTAACTCTTAAGTAGTCTTACCCTTAATATATGTTATCATAAATACTAGGTGCTTTTAACGATAATTGGTAAAGGTTCCTTAAAACCTAATAGTTTTTGGTAGCTTTATTAAGCTACGTTAAAACTTTTTGGTTTTTATAAAGTACTTATAAATTCTTTGATTCACCCACTTACAGAAAAACGAGAAATTAATGATCGCACACTCAAAACCACACGAAATAAATAATGTTTTTTAGGTTATGTTATCTAAGCTAAGTACATTTGGATTAGAGATTGTCAGAGACAAAGCTTAAGGGTTTTAAAGAAGAGTAGTAAGGCTGGGTAAAGTCTTACATGCTTTAAAATAGTAATAAAGAGGAGCAATTAGAATTTAACAAAACCTTTTGTTTTATAAAAATATTTCCTAAAGCCACAAACTCTTAATAGGGTATTCTATTAAAATAAACGGTTTTATTAATTTTTCAGCCATGTTTTTTTCTGTTAACTGTGGCAGACATGTTTGAACAAAGTTTGGTCAACAGTGTTTAGTTATATTTTTCTTATTCTTACTATTTACATTTAGCCTGCAACTATCTAAAATGTGTAAATATGTCATATAAACCCCTAAAAAGTCCAAAATCATACCGAGTAAGCTAAAATTACTATTTTTTTAATTAATTGTAAATAATAATTAATAAGCTGACAAAGGAAAGGCGTGTGATTTTTTTTAAAGTTTTTTGATATATTTTATCAATAAAGTGGTCTGCGTTGACAATTTTTTGCTACTAGGTTGTTTATTAACATCAAATTTTAAAACGTTAGCACATGCAGATATTTTAATCGAGGCAGACATATTTTATTACTTAGCGACATTTTCTGATTTAGACAGTTTAAGTGCAACACGGTTTTAAGAAGATTTTATAAAAGGTTTTATGGTAGACTTGAAAACATCTTGCAGATTTGGGTTCTAAAGTACTGTTGGTTTTATTGATAGTTTTAAGGAAGATATTTATAAACTTTATAAAAGGTCTTTATTGGTTTTATGCCGGGTTTATTGTAGCTTTTAAGAGGTTATCTAGTATAAACAGTTTTACGATCAGTTTTATTATATAGACTTATTAACCTCTTGTAGATTGTGATAAAACTTAAATTGTTACTTGAGCCTCCTCATCATGTCATGCAACACGGCTTATCAAAACTGGGAAGTTAAGTTGAATCGCCAATAGTTCTTGGTGATGCGACAATCATGTCCATTGGAACATTCCAGATCTCACAGAGACTAATCTTTGGTATAAGAAGGTACCAACATTTTTTTTGAAAAGCACCAGTTTTAGCCAGTTTTAGGCCAAAAGTCCAATTTTTAGCCAAAAATCTGGAAAATGATCAAGCAGAAAATGTTGTAATATGGTTTTCCGGCAACGAGCATTGACAACGAAAATTTTCCGCCTCTTCAGAAAGGGTTATACTAAGTTCCAATTTTGGCCAGTGCCGGTGCTGCCAACTGCACGGAGCAAAAATGTTGGCATATATAGAATGTTGAATATTTTCGGGGGCGGCTAGCTCCAAAATGGTCAGGGGGGGGATCTGACTTATATAAGATAAAATAATCAGAAAAATATTTGCTAAAACATAACAGCAATGCCAACAGGTTATATCCAAAAATGTTTTAACTCCTAGATCGTTCAACCCTATCTCAATTCTGTGTAAAACATTTCTAGCCAAGAACCGCCCATTATCTCTCCCACTTTGCTTCCACTCCGGGCCCAACTCCAAATACGCGTGTTGTCTATGCGCATGCCTCGCTTCTAGTTGGTATCCTGTCGCAAACCTTCGCGACGTTATCAAAGATCAGAGACAAAAGCCGCTTAAAGCGGGAAATTTTGAAGTGGTCAAACGCAATGACGTTGAGCGATCGGAAAATGTAGAGAAAATGGTGACATTCCGGCAACACCGCTGGTTACTCCGGTCAGTTGTTAGTGCCGGTTGAGATTTGATTACGTTTGCGCTTTAAGAGCATAAAATCTTGTTGACAAACTCGAACTGACCCGACCCTAGCAACGGTAAAGTTCGGCAATTCCAGCATTTCTGTCTCGCTTTTTGAGGCGTGTTAACATTGCTCTCACCGTTGAGATGTTTGCAGCTTTGTCACATACGAATTCATTATATATATGTAGCTATCTCCTAGACTATTTCCATGGGAGTCGTAGTGGTGTCGACATTGCATGCGAATTTAAACGTGTCAGTGCTCAAAACCATATATAGAGCAGCGATTTCGTAAGTCTATCGTGTCGTTTTTTTTTTTTTGGCGTAGAACCAGGTCAAACATGTTAGGTTCCTTTGAGTATGTCACCGGGCATATGAAATCATATTTTACGACATTTTTTTGTGGTCTGGAACTTTTTAAATCAATAAAAAGTGAAAAAAATGTGTTTTTAAAGAAAATTGTTTTTTTCGTTTCCACCATCTTTAAAACTATTAAAATTACCGAAATTTGTTTTGTATCAAATTAAAGGTCACACTGTAGCGCTTTTACCAATATAAACGGTTTGGGTACAATTCGCACTTTCATTTCTCTAAAAATCAGATAAGCTAAAAATATATATTTTATGTATTGAAATCTTCACCAATCGATAAACTTTTTTATTTTTGAAAATATTTACATACATGCAGCGAAGAAAATAAAGCCTAATAATCACAAAAGTTTTTGAAACAATATATTTTTTCCTAAAGTGTACCGTTTGACAACAGCGATTTTTTTTATCAGCGCTAAATGCGAAATTGGGACGCAATTAATACATCTCGCATGCTAGTTACAGTAACTAGAGGTTTTAACTTCGGAATAATGTCATATTGAACGGATTTCGTTCATTTTTGGCAGTAAATAATCCACAGAAAAGTTTCTATATTGTGCAGGGGCTTGCTAATTTATAGGGGGTGGATTTCACCCCCTCTCAGGGGGTGGCACTTAAAAAATATATATGTTTATTAGAGCTGAAATAGAATCAAATTTTAAGAAGAAAAGGTTCTATGCAATTTTTCACATAAATTGATAGTTTTCAAGTTATAACGACTTCAAAATTGCGATTTTAGCTTAAAAAAAAGTATTACAAACGGCTTTCGTCAAGTTTCTCGAAAAGTATTACTTTATCGAAAAAATTTTACAGACCAATTACAGAAAGTACAAACTGGGAATTAATTATATTTTTTGTTTATTGATGTAGGATTAATAATTGCGGAGATATTTAAGTTTATATTTGGTAGTGTTCCGAAATTAAATTTAAAGTTTAAAATGCACTTTTTTCTAAGGCAAGTGCTTCAAATGAGCAAAAAAATTTAAGCATCTAGGTAATGCTACATCTTAACGAAAAACTGTATTTGAGATAATTTTTCTAAATTACTGGCTAATTAGATTAACAAAATGGCGACCTTTTTATATAAAAAAAGTCGCACATTTTTCCGTCATAACTTTTTTATTTCTTATGTAACAGGAACGAGTAAAAAATAATTTGAAATCGCAATTAATTGTCTTTAATTTCATTTCTTAGCATGCGTGACGTGGTGTCACAATTTCTGAAATATTTAACATTTAAACTGCATTTTTCGTCTTATAAACGTTCGGACGCCATTTGTAAACTTTCATATCTCCGAAACTATTAAATCTATGTAAATAAATTAACAAGCGAAATTCATTATCAGCTTATGAGCTTTATTTTTGGTATCTACCCATTTTTCAATAAAACTAACATTTATTGAGATATTTGGAAAAGGAAAAAAAAATACGTTTCATCGAAAATACCTTTATAGTTTAAACTGCATTTTTTTCTAAAGCAAGTGCTGTATACAAACCAAAAAATTTGAGCATCTACGTCATGCTATATATTAATGAGGAACAGTGTTTGAAATTCCTTTTTTTAATTACTGGCTAATTACAGTAACAAAATGACGACGTCGTTATTAAAAAAATGTGTAAACGCACATTGCTTCGGTCATAACTTCTCCGTTTTTTATGCTACAGAAACAAATTAAAAAACAGTTGAAAGCTTAATTAATAACATAATATTCTACCTATTAGCACCCTTGACGTAGGTGTCACAGTTTCTGCGATATTTAACTCTCACTCTAAATAATTATCTTGTGAACACTTGGATGCCAAATGTAAACTTAAATATCACCGAAATTATTAATCCTACATCAATAAACAAAAAATATAATTAATTCCCAGTTTGTACTTTCTGTAATTGGTCTGCAACATTTTTTCGATAAAGCAATACTTTTCGAGATACTTGACGAAAGCCGTTTGGAAATACTTTTTTTTTTTTAGCTGAAATCGCAATTTTGAAGTCATTTTAACTTAAAAACTATCAATTTATGTGAAAAATTGCATAGAACCTTTTCTTCTTAAAATTTGATTCTACTTCAGCTCCAATAAAAATATATATTTTTTAAGTGCCACACCCTGAGGGGGTGGCATCCACCCCCTATAAATTAGCAAGCCTTCGCACAATATAGAAACTTTTCTGTGAAGCATTTACTATTATACTGCCAAAAATGAACGAAATCCGTTCAATCTGACATTTTTCCGAAGTTTTGCATATTTTTTACCTCTAGGTACTGTAGTATGCAGGGTTGGTCAGATTAGTCGAGTAGAAATGGCGGTTGTCGAAAATCATTAAGTATTCATTGTTCGGATAAAAATTGTGACAATCGAAAATGTGCTTGTTTTAAGGAAGGCCTAAAATGTTGCAAAGAGTGCTGTAACAACATTATTAAAGATTTCGAGGCAGATATGAACGAATTAGAATGCTATTAATGTAGGGCCTACATAAACTACATACTACATATTTATCTATCCAAATAGAAAATTTATTTCAACAATAAAACTCATTTTATGCGTACGTTTTTACTTTCATTCATTTAAAAATGTCTAATAAACTTACTAATTAGATGGGTAGTTAGTAACACTGATTGATATTTATAGATTAGGTATTTATATCTACCTACGTCTTTTTATTATTAAAAGGAGACTATTTAATATTTTTTGTACAATTTCTTAATATTAACAACATATGATCAATACTACTGTACAATATATGAAATATTGAACAATAATATTGATCCCCTAGATCTTTTGATCACTACTGGTTTTGTACCTATTGATATAAGTTAAGCTAGTACACACACCCCGACCGGATCGTTGCAGTCGGCAGGCTTGCTACAGCCGAGCGTGCAAGATTATGACTTTGGCCCGTTAAAAAAAAATCGCTGACTCAATACTATCAACGGGACTTGAAAAATTTTTATCCTAAAAACTTTTTTCAACTATTGGCTTCAATTTATACGCAGCATGTATATACAAATTTTCATAAATACATTTTTTTCTCGATTGCCTAAAATTACGCTACTGAAAATAACAAATTTGAGTTTCCTATTATTTTACCAACTTAAAAAAAAAAATCGGGTTCACGTGGGACGTTGTTCGAAGCGCTATTGTGTCTACTTTAATCTAAAAAAAAAATAGTTTGATAGCACAAATATTTCCAGAGATATAGCGGTGGAGACGTTAAAAAACATATTTCATTAAAAATCTATTTTTTTGAGTTTTTCCGAAATAAAAAAGGTCTCGACCACCAAAAAATGTCGTAAAAAATGATTTCGTGTACACGATGATCTTACTAAAGAATCCCACTAAGTCTGGTTTGGTTCTACGCCGGTTTTTTTTTTCTCGAAAACTAAACGACTTTACTTCCAGATTTTACTCTACTAATATTGTCCTCTTTATTGAATAAAAATACTTTTATCCACGACTATCGTATAATCATTGCATTCTACATTTAACAATTGACAAATAATGATAGTCGTTATTTCAACCTAACGTATAATGAACATAATTTCATTCTAACTCATCTTTGATCAACCAGGAACTAGCTGTTTTCTTTCTAACGCACCTTTGACCAATCAGGAATTAGCAATTTTCATAAAGGGCGAATCCATTTTTCCAAGAGAGAGTCCATGTTTTCGTGCATATTTTCGTGTTTGAAGTTTTACTGTAAACGAACTTTATTTTTTTACTTCTGGACGATTGAAACAGTTAAAATATACGATAGTCGTGGATAAAATATAATATTCAGCTCGCGCTTAATGGCTATTACACGCTCGGTGATTTACGAGACTCGCTTTCGGCTCGTGACGTAAACATCACCCTCGCCAGTAATAGCCATCATTATACGTTCGCTGAGTAATCTACTATTTCAAAGAACCGTTTTTTATTACTACCCTGTAGTATGGTAAGACACAGTCAAAAATATCACTCTAGACAATAATTTGATATTCATACCAAATATTAAAAAACCTGAAGGGATATAAATAATAAACTACGATTACTTAACTATACAACTTTACTATACATAAACTGTACAACTGCAAATAAAATGTGTTCGAGTACGTGTTAAATGTAAAACCCCAAGAGAAGTTTCCAGACCTCGTATTTCCATACAACGCAAAACATCTCAATAAAGAAATGAGCGAACGTGATTAAAGACATCCATAAAGCGCGGCGTGTAAACAGTAAAGATGTCCCTGTCACAACCTTCGTTTTATTATTGTTCAATATTGAAATATCATATCAGCCAGAATGCGGGGCGTAGCTGAACGGCATGTCGAAAGCGTCACACGAGTATAATAAAAAGTGTCTTTAAACGCCACCTGTTGCTCGTAAAACAACCCTTGCGGTAGACCAAGCACTAAGTTGTTCAACAAGAAAAGATAAAGACACCGTCCTGATACTTTTAAATTGCTTTTAATTAGTTTATAAAGGGCGTCAGTTAGGTGTACATAGCGAGAAGTGCTACAAGTTTTTAATTTGTACTTATGTCGCTTTTATTTTTACTCCTAATTTTTGTAATTAACAATTAAACTAAAGTACCATACTAGGGGTTTTATCTTCAGAAACATTCAATGTTATTTAGCCCAGACGATAGAGGAAATTTTATAGTAAAATCTCCAAAAACTTGCAAAATGAATAATTTTTTTTTAATGTGTTCGTGAAAGTGTACAGAATAATATCTTGAAAAGCTTACATTCCGCTCGGATGCAGAACAAAAAAAAAGTGAAAAAAAATTGTTTTTTCATCCATTTCTTTCAAAATTTTGAAATTAAGTCAGGGTAGGAAAAATAAAAACTACAGGTGGATAGACCACGTGTTTCTGAACAAAAAATGTCCTAATAAAATTTATCGCTAATGCCACGGTATTTCTGCGGCCAAGCGCACGGTTAAATGCATACTATGGAACCTCTAAAAATTCTTAGCAGTTCTAACGAGTAAAATAAAGCTTGTTTCTCTTTCTGATTACACATTTTTAACATTTTTCTTAGAGAATAGGAGAGAGGATAAATAGTGAATATGGAGGAAAAATATATAATTATGAACACATGCATCGACACCACACATAGCCGCTGGATCGAAGCAGATCTGCCGCGCCGTCACTCGCATGAATTTTTACCTGTCTTTACTGTATTGTACTCATTACAAGTACATCTAAAAGTTCCAGAATTTATATTCAAAACTATAGAAAGTTATAACTGATTGATCATATTTTCGAAAAAATGCATACGAGTAAACGAATTTGTGTTTGACCATTCGAAAAGTATACATTTTTTCCCAATAGGGATATTTAGTATATTTTTCCCTTCCATCCTTTGCTTGTATTGTTTAAAACAAAAAAGCATCGGAAAGCTACAATTTCCATCTTTTAAATGAACTAACACTCATATAGATTGAACATATTCTGATTTAGTGACATGTAATTCAATTCGTCGGTGTCACAGTCATGCGTATTCAAGCGCGCGCACGCATGGATCTCGCTCCGAATAATAACGTTACTTGACTATTTTTTTCTGGGAATACCGTGGCTTTAGTGATAAATTTTGTTAGGGATATTTTTTGTTCATAAACACATCACATAACATTTATCTGTATTTTTTATTTTGAAAAAATGGATTCATTCAGGCATTCATTTTTGGTTTATTATAAATATTCAAAAAACCAAACATGATATGATTTTTAAAACGGTTTTAGACATGTTTTATTATTGTAACGGAGTTTACCAGCATGGTTGCAGCGATTATTCTCATGTCAATCCTATAGAGGATGTTATTAAAACACATACATATGTTTTAATCTTCTTAGTCCTTATGCAATGTGAAGGCGAATGTTACTTTCTTAATTAAAAAAAAAAATCAACAAAGAAAAAGTCACCTTCCCTCTAACATAAGTTGTTCACTTTATTACAGCGTTGCCAACTCCACCCAAAATGATCACAGCGATCTCGTCCCACCTTCTAGCGGCTTGTATATCAGTGTAAACGCGGAAGCTATGTAATTTCATGACGAGCATTAAGTAGTGGATGTATCATCCTTCGGAGGGGATGTAAAGCAGGCGGTCCCTTGTCTATTAAATGTTAGGTAAGTAAAAGATCCCTACTCTTCATACGAGAAGAGGTTCGGAAAAATTTCCAGGTTGGGGGTAGCTAGTCTACTGGTGTCCGTGATAGGCCCTGGTAGCGGAAATAGGCCTACGTTAAGTAAATAGATAAAAAAATAATAAAACGCACAAAGTGGGTATTTTATTTGGTCAAAGTAAGTGATAGCCCTTGATTGCAAATGTTCATTGTCTTTTAAATGTTGCATATCGACAGAAAAGTTCGTTCATCAGGAACAGGCATACAGGAAACCGTTGCTGCTATACGAGCCAGACGTGCATTTTCCCCGGTCGCACCATAATAAAGCACAATGGTTGTCCACACAATGTTTGTAAAATTCGCCAATGTTGGAAACGTAAAACACTATTATCGTATACGCGTAACTATCAGTACGTATTTTAACAGTAGTACACTGCACTGTTGACACATGCTGCTACTGTTTACATGTTGCATTTGACACCAGCGTAGAACGATGCGCTACAAGGTCAGGGTTAGATGCAGAATGATCACCACAGCATGGGCGTAGTCGAGAAATGTTTGCAATGTTCAAAGTTTATTTTCTCTATCATTTTGGATATATTCATAAACATTTTTGCGTGCAACGGGAAGCTGTGTCTCATACATCTGAATATATGGATGTGTTTTAAAAACGCTCTGTATATACCTTTCCTTATTAAAAATAATAATACCAATCATTGAAGTTAAAATTTTAAAACAATATTTGTTTCATTTGCAACGAATGACAATTTATCTTTATTTAAAAATACTCAACTTTCAAAAAAATGTTTAAAGATAGTTTACAATTCCAACGCAAGTCAACTTTATTTAAAAAACAACTAGATATTAAGGTTGGGTTATATGAAGTTGAAGGCACAAAACTTGTAGTTTTCTACAAAGAATTATTAAAAAGTGCTAAAGTATCTCCCTCCCAAAAGATTTTAATAATGTTTTCGTTACAAGCCTGGAAAGTTGGAACTTTTTAATCTTCTAACTTACGGATTTTTTATTAGATAACTTCGTCAAATTTAAACTCACTCGGTTGTCTATTTTTTAAAACAATATCCAGCTGTTACTGTTCTGTTTTTGTTTAACAGATGTGTGATGTCGTTGTTATTCTCGCAGTTTTTAGGTTTCTTGTCGCGTCCTTTTGACGATATTTTAAGGATGTCGAATATACAAATTATTTATGTAAATTTTAATGGATTATAAAGAACAGTACAAACTTTAAAAACGTACATATAGTATACAAAATATGTGGCTGATTTAAACTTTGCAGCCGCATAGGTAATGACATATACTTGACGAAAAAAACTGTTTAAGTGAAACACTTAACCAGCCAGACGTAAGAGGTGGAAAAAATAGAGATCGCAGTGCGCTTTTGAGTGCTCTTTGGTAAGTATTTCTTTAAATCTTAATTTTTACAAAAAAAATTAATTTGTGTTTTTTTGTAATTAATTTGTTTTCTTTCGTTTTTCTAGGATAAAAATTGACCGAGGTATAGTAATTTGAATACTCATATGAAGTTTGTAACTTCATTATTTTAGAAAAAAGTTTTAGTTATTTGAAAACAACTCGAGGAAGCATTGTCGTTAAAATATACTAAAAAACCGCTGCCCAAGGAATCACTACTTCCTCATCCAGATTTTCTATCCAAGTCACTCACAACGAAAAAATTTTGTATGTGGAAATAATTGTTTATGGAACTTTAATAATATAATATTTGAAATCCTCTACTCCAGAAACCCATAAAACGATACCCTACATCGGTAGCGGGGTGGGGGTGGTGATAGGGGGTGGTAGTGGGGGGGGGATGAAGTAAAAACATTTTGAGGTTTCTGGTTCTTGTACACACACTAAATCACATTTTTTTTTCATCCCCTTTAATAATGGGGTGGGGGTGGTAATGAAGGTGGCTAATGCCAAAATTTTTTTTGAGACCTTAGCTTCTCTTGTATATACTAAATACCAATTTTATGGACTCTTATTTGCTTGATTGACCTATTTTCCCCAAATTTACCCCAATTTACCCTCCAACCCTTCGACGGAACAAGATGAAAAGATAATCTAGTTCTAGGTCTTGTTAAAGTACATATGTGTACCAAATTTCAAGTCAATATCTCAAACGGATCCAGAGTAAACGTGCGCACAAAAAAAGTTACAGACAGACCGACAGACAGACCGACAGACAGACCGACAGACAGACAGAAATTTTTTTTCGCTCAAACTTAAAATCTCGACGTTTCATGACATTCTAAGCCTATTTTAACAATAAAAATTTAAAAAAATTTTTTTGTCGTTACTATACTTCCACTGGATGTGGAAGTAAAATATTACTCTTTGCTTTTTGCACGTTATCAAAACAAACTCAATTTACTTTTTTGTTTGGTTTAAGATAAAAACTGCCCGTTTTAGGACAGAAAGCATTTTAGGTACCATGTTTATGAAATACTTTATTACACACTATTATTTTAACACAGGAACTGTGTTAAAATATTTGCAGGTTATTCTGAAACACCCTGTATTAATTTATCTAATAGGTTACAATATGCATGCAAAGTAATCATAAATAAATATCAAACGCATTTTATTTTTATCTGATATCAATTTTCCTCACTTAAAAGCAATTCGATCCGTAATTTAGGTAATAAAGAAACTATTATAGGTTCACTGTAAAAAGTTCCAATAATTTGTGCCTCTCAAAACATAATCATATCAGATTTATTAAAAATCAATATAAATGTCGCATAGAAAGATCCATTACAGAACAAATTTGAAATACATGCAAGGTATACACTGAGAACGTTAATTTTAGTCTATAAGTAGTGAATTCAATAAACCATGGCTTATAAATAGCCACTGTTGATATTCTCTCATGACTTTTTTGTTATTGAAAATATTAAGATTTTTTTTATTATTTATTGATAAGGGAAGATAATTATCATTCTTCAACTCCAAGAATTATTGGCAAAGAAGATACAGAGAGGTCATTGAAATAAATAGACATCAGAATAACTATCGTTTTACACTTACCAATAATATGTAAGTCAATGTTCAGCATGAGCAATGATCCAGAACAAGCCTCCTGATAATCTGTATAAATAGGGGAGCTCAGTTCAGCAGAGCTCAGCCTGCCAGATGACGACCACATCCTTCCGACCACCCCCGAGGAGGTCAAGGAGATCCTAAGGAGCCTAAAACCCAGGAAGGCTCCAGGATGTGATGGCATTGGGAACATCGCCTTCAAGAAGCTACCCAGGAAAGGAGTAGCAGCGATGGTCAACATCATCAACGCAATGTTGAGATTGAGACATTTCCCCACCAGGTGGAAGAAGGCCGACGTCATAGTCATCCCGAAGCCAGGTAAGAATCTAACCTTTCCCTCTTCTTACAGGCCAATCAGTCTCCTCCCAGCGATGAGCAAGGTAGCCGAAAGGATCATCCTCAAGAGGATAGCCGAGAAGACAGAAGAACTGGACATCTTCCCCGATGAACAGTTTGCCTACAGGACTGGGCACTCTACCGAACTCCAAGTGCTTCGCCTCACCGAGGAGATCACGAAGGGGTTCAACCAGAGACAGGTCACGGCAGCGCTGTTCCTGGATGTTGCCAAAGCCTTCGACAGAGTCTGGCACGATGGTCTCCTAGCCAAAATGATGAGTATGGGTTACCCCATTGCACTCTTCAAGCTAGTGAGGTCATACCTGCACAGGAGACAGATGAGGGTGAAGATCGTGGACAAGGTGTCCACGTAGAGAACAATGGAGGTAAGAGTCCCCCAAGGCTCAGTGCTCTTCCCGCACTTGTTCTCCATCTTCACATCCGATCTACCACGGACGGAGAGGACCTCCATGGCCCTCTACGCCGATGATACAGCCCTGACAGCCAGATCCTGGAACAAAAGGCTAGCCACCAGAAACCTCCAGGAGGCAGCCACCCTCCTGGAGGACTGGTGCAACCGATGGAAGGTAGCCGTCAACGCCGAGAAGAGCAAGGCGGTCCTCTTTAAGAAAAGAAAACAAAACCCCACAGGCCACGTTTCCATGTTTGGTGAAGACATCCAATGGCACGATACCGTCAACTACCTTGGCGTGATCATGGACAAAGGCCTAACATGGAGACAGAACACGGATGTCATCGTCAAGAAGGCCAGGAGGATGAGAGCCCTAATCTACCCGATGACGGGTAGACAGAGCAGACTCAACCTGACGAATAAGCTCACGCTTATCAGGTCCCTCATCCGGCCTCAACTGACGTATGCTTCGGTAGCATGGGGCTACCAAGCAAAGATCCAGAGAGTGGAGAACGTTGCCCTCCGGACAGCAGTCAACGCACCCTGGTTGGTGCGCAACGAGGACATTTTCAGGGACCTAGAGTACACCCCGGTCACTGAAATCATCAAGGAGAGAGCCAGGAAGATGTACGCCCTTGCTGAGGAGCATGGGAATCCACTGGTCAGGGAGGCTACTGACTACGACCCAGCAGATGCTCCGAGGCACAAGCGAAGGTGCAGATACTGGATAACGAGTGAGTATAAAACATACCACCGTCCGATGAAGACATCCCACGAAAGAGACAGGACGATCACCCAACCACCCACCCAAGACCCTGCGGGTACCGGACAAACAACCGTCCAGTACCTGTAGTCCCCCTAGCTCCGGGCAGACCGAAAATGCTACCAAATCAGTTAGGTCTGCCCTTCCTCGAACTACACAGCTCATACTTACCCTACGGATGATCCGGATGACAGGATGTCAATTGGTATTCTGTGTACCGGCAGTCATTCCAGCCAAAAACCCAAAACACCCAACTGACCGATGACTACCCCCCGGGGGGGGGCAAGCTGGCGAAGAAAAGAAGATCAAGACAGAAGAACGCCAGAAGAGGCCTTAGCCAGCAAGGTCCAAAGAGCCAGGACCCAGGGAGGTGGGCCGAAATCGTCTGCACCGCTCACATTTGTGAGTGGGGCCGACGTAAAGTAAGTTCGCCCACCCTGCACGAGGCTGGTCCCCGGTCTACAGCGATGTATTGGGGTAAGGGGCAATAGTCCTGCCCGGCCCCAGTCATCCGAGACCGACATCTTTAGCCAAGAATATTGGCGCAGAGCTCACTTCGCCAGCAGCCAGATCACCAGCTCCACGAAAACCTTAGCACCAGGTGTCCCTACTTGCCATGTTTGGTATGCAAATCTGAGTTGTAGATATTTATACACGTATTAATGTTGAAACTTTTATTCAAATATAATATATTATATTTACGAATAAAATATTTTGTCAAACTCTATGCATTTACATACATTATCTATACATTTGTTGCTGCAATCGAAATTTTAGCATTTTGTGACAATACATAATTGATTAATGATTAATTGGCTTTTTTCCTTTTCTTGAGCCTGAATAGTACCGTAACAGTGTTCCAAGCAGAAGTTACAGTCATAGATGTCTTTGAGAGAAATGGTAGGAATATCATACACCGATAAGAGAATCCTTGATGCTAGGCAGCTCTTAAAGCGAAACGCAAGAATTTATATACTTTCAGACAGCACTTACGTCTCTAAATTCATTTAATTTTAAGTCCAGAATTGCTTGAAAATGTCTACAACAGTAAAGCAACCAGCAAGGAAAATCAAGATTACCTTGGTGTGGATGCGAGGACATCAATAAAAGGAAATGACCTTGCAAGATAAAGCGCTAAATTGACATTCATCGGACTGAAGCCGTTTTATGGGATAGCAAAATGTCATGCATTGGAGGAGGAAAAAAAATCCTCCTACTGGATCTAACCCCAGGTCAAGAGAAAAACATGAAGCTGAAATTAGCAGGTTTTAAGCTGGCAGGTTTTAAAGATTTCCGACTTAAAAATTTTCTAAAAAAAATCCAGGCCGAAGGAAACTCCGGCACTTGGCATTTCAATAGATTTGGGCATGGCAATTATTTTAATGTCAATTTCAGAGTTTCTTTCGCCGTACTTTGCCCAGCAGGGTTAACTTTAGCGTTCCGCTCGCGCTGTTTTCGTGCCGAGTTCGACTTAAAAATTCTCTAAAAAAAAATCCAGGCCGGAGGAAACTCCGGCACTTGGCATTTCGGTATATTTGGGCACGACAAATATTGTAATGTCAATTATAGGGTGAATTTTATATTTTACTAAGTAAATTTAGTAACGTTCCCGCGCAAAATCCTTAAAACCTGCCAGCTTAAAATCTGCTAATTTCAGCTTCATGAGAAAAACTTCATAAGCTGTTCGCAAAAAAGAACAAAACAGCTACGCGATCTCGGCAAACCAGAATTAAGGTTAATGACAGGCCTTCTCACAGGAATTCTAAAGAATCTTGGGACTTTCCTGGGGACCATCCTTCTCCTTTCGGCATGTATGAAAAGTAACTGTTCTAAGTGTTGTAGCCTTTGGCGCAGCGTGATCTTATATTAGTAAACTCTATGTTCCACAGTTTCATAGTTGCCTCATTACAAAAGCGACAGGTTTCATCCTCAGCTTTGCCCATTTTTTTGAGGTGGTACCTCAATGGGAAGTCCATTGAGGTACCTGATCACGAAAGAAGAAAAAAATTGCATGCATTCCTGCAGTGTTTATAAAATTACCATGTATATTAATTTGAAATGCTCGTAATATTCATACATAACTTTTTTCTTCAAAGTAAAATTGACTTGAAAAATTGTTTTGAAATACTCGTAATATTCATACACAATTTTTTTCTTCAAAGTGAAATTCGACACGAAAAATTGCACAAATTTCAGTACAGAATATGGAATTCCTGAATTTGAACCTCAAAATCATGATCAGCGAACAAAAAACCTCTAGAGCCCATTTCCGAGGCGAAATATTAATTTTATAAGTTTTTTATGACAGCTACTTTTTGGGGCACTTCAAACCCCCCTCACTTTCTCATTTTCGGAAATAATTGCAGGGGCCAATGCTGACGAATGTTCCTGGGGGTCTAGGGAACACGTGAAAAAAGGAATTTTTCAAATTGGTGCTGTTCCACCACTTTTCCACATTTTCCGGCTTACCATATTGGACTAACAGTCCGTTTCATAATCAAAATAAAGTCTCCTTTAACTTGTAAAAGTCGTTTCAATCGATTTTTAAAGTAGGCTTTAGGAAAAAGCTTCCTTTATCTTAAAGTCTGGAATTTGGTACTTTTTTGACATAAAGCAAACTTTATTGAAAATCGTGTTTGTCAAAAGTATTTGCTGCTGTGGTTTTGTATATTACAAGAGGTTAAAATGAATAATAACCGGCACTTAGTCGACATTAGTTCAAGTTCATCCTCAGACGAGGAGGACGAAGATCTCATGCTTTTAAGGAGAGTCCAGATATTAGACAAGGCAGCAGTGTTTAACAAAATACGATGATATGGATTTTTTTGATCGATTTCGACTAACAAAACCCACTGTGTTATCAAATTTGCATTTCAGTTGATCACCATTCTGAAATTCCATAGTATTAGCATTGTACAGTACTCCTATACGCACCCCAAGTCCTCTTGCGTACAATATTTGTTATTTTATTCGTTTTTTTATTTTTGAGTATTTTTCTCTCTAACTAGATAGCATTTAACAGTTACAGGCCCAGTTACACCCGATGACATGGTGTTGAGGATGCTAGAATCAGAGGAAAACTGGCAACTCTTGGAGGACATGATAACATCACTTATGAAAATCAAGGAAGTAGACGAAACCTCTAACCGTTTCACGGAAGTAGTAATAAGAGGACATCTCTGCGGAGGCAGATTATTTCGAACACCCAACACTAAGATTGACCTCATATTCTGACGGTAAGCGAGAGCTTTTCCAGGATATGAGGAAACACTGAAGACAGGGAGGGGGCTCCGGAGGGGTTTTAACTGGTTAGAGTCCAGCACTACCCAGCGTGATAGATCCAAGGCGCTGGGTGTCCATGATGGATTTCCCCTTCCCCTCCCCCCCCGCAAAAAAAGATAGCACTTAACAGTCTTATTTCGTCCTCTTTCGAGAAAGTTGAACTTTTCTTCCTCTTATTACCTTTAAGTTGATGAACTTAAAGATAATAAGTGATGACTTGCACTCATATTTAATTTGTTGAACAACAGTAACTAGAGAACAATCAAGAAACCAGACAGGAAATATCAGGTTAAGACGATCTTGAACTGCCAGACAGCAGTCACATTGTCCAGTGGCTAATATCACTCTAGTATTTCAGAGTTGCCAACAGAACAAATATTTCAAAATCCAAGCTTTACCTAACAGGAGATTTAAGTTGCTCTATGAAACAGAAACGACTTTAAAGAGAATTTAAAGTCGACTTTATCGTAAAGTTCAGTTTACTTAAAGGAACCTTTTGCCCATATTTATGAAACTGGCTGTTAGACCATTTACATGGAATACTTTTACGAAAACTGGCTGTTATTTTTACTTGGTGGTAATATGTAAATTTCAATAAAAACTATCTTGATACTGCCGCCTTTCTATTCTAGCGTTTAATAAAAAGTACTTTTTCTAAGTGTACACCTATAAATCTGACAGAGCACGGCAAAAGGTGCTATAATTATTAGACGCAACATCATTGGCATAATTATAGTTTCGCTGATTGCGCTGATTTAATGTTCTTAAACACGTCATCCTAATTCTATATTCATTTCCGCCAGATTTCCCATTCCCCTGCAAGTTTTTAGATAGGAATCTAGTAATTAGTGGTTACTAATGTTTCCCTCGCACACAAACATAAACGTACACACATATAAATTCATTGATTACTGATTGCTCTCTATGGTAGCGGTGTTTCCTTAAATCTTTTACAATTTCAAAAACTGTAGATAATTCGTGTTTAATTTAGTTTCAAAAGGGTAGTTTTGGTACTTTACACATGTTGCTCTCCACAATTTCAAAAGACAATAAGACTACCTCCGAAGTTGTGTCCACAAACACCAAAATTCTTGATAGTACGATCTGTCATTTAACAAGAGATTTTCTTTTTTTATACTATAGAGGAGCTTGCCCCAATCATTATTTGATGTTTTCTACAAGAATATCGTGTCGCTATGTTGAAAGAATGACAGTCAAATTAGATTTTTCTCAATTATCTCCTATTCTGTTAGTTCTACCCTATTGTAGAAAATGAAAAAAGCTCTTATTCAAACTATTTTTCTCTATTATTCATATTTTACGATTTGTAGCCTTCAGAATCGTGAAAACTTGTGCCGCGTTGCACATTTTTGCAATTATTTCTCGTTGCTCATATTAATGCAGGGAAATTAGCCAAGAAAGGGAAGAAACCTGGATAAAATTAGTAAATTTTTGCACAGACGTTCTTTGAGGTGTCCCAAACCCAAATCGTTAAAAACCCCAAAAATTCCAACATGGCTACCCAAGATATTCTTCTTCTTCTTCTTTTAGCGGGGCGACGAAGGTCGCCGCACTCAGGCCTTGTGGCCCATTGTGCTACCGCTACGTATTTACTGGATGCCCCCATTCAGGCCGGATTCTAACCCAAAGGCCAAAATCCTTCCTATAGGGGCGTTCCTTATTTCCTCCAGCACCGGAAATCCAATGCCGAAGTGTTTGTGCCTCAAGTTCATGAGAAATTAAAAATAAAGAGTTTCTCAATTTGATTTGCATGTAAGTTTTTTTTTATGTTTATGCAATCATTACTCTGGATTGGCTTGAGCGATTTCTATGAAATCTATTTCAAACTACAAGGTATGATGCTTCGATGGTCCCATAAAAGTTTCATCAAGCTGCATCTAGTGTAAGGCGAGTCATAATTGGGAGCAAGATTTCACAAAATTTCGAAATTCAAATTTCGTTGCAATTGGTATTTCGATATATTTCGAGTAGCTGATGCCGAATCTGATGTCAACAGTTATTCAAGATGACGAATCTCACCATCATAAGCATGGTAAAATGACCCCAGAAGCGTTTGGGCCTAATTCGGTGTCAGTAGATCGAGAATAGGAAAAGAAATATTTTCCTCGAGTTTTAGCCCCCCGTCGCCATGGGTAACCCCTGTACTCTAATAAACATGACATTTCGTTTTCATTTCTTATCTCTGAAAGTTGTGCGTTAATTATTATGAAAAAAATAGACGATGTACGTGTAATTTAAATGCATCTTAGGGAAAAAAATCAGCTGATTTTCGTTTTCTGATACCGAGCCTAACGTTAAAACTTGAAAATTCAACACGGCGGCTATTTTTCTTTTCTCTGTAAAAGCTGAATAAGAATCTGAATAAGAAGCCACTAAAAGGGTAAAAAAAATTGAAACAAAGATTGAACTGCCCTCAAAAAGCGTCGCAAAAAAATTTCAAAAAATTACCAGTTAAACCAAAGCATCCAATTTATGAAGTACCATGGCGTGATCTAGTCTGTTAAATGCTTTTAAAAAGTACGTATAAAAGGCGTCAACCTGATCAGTCGCATCAAGGTGTTCCGAAGCATACTGAGAAAAACAGAGCAAGTTACTGCAAGTGGATCAACGTGATATAAATCCATGCTGCTCCAAAATTATATGGAGCAAAAGTTATTATAGAATCAAAGATCATTCCCAGGTCCTTAAATTCAGAACATCAGTTAATGACTTTTATATTAATATTGTACAAAAAAGCTAATGAATTGATTTTCCTTGTAACTGACAGCATTACATTTCAACATGTTTAGCGGTAGCTTATTAGTATTAACCAGTTATTAATTTTGTGTGAGATATTGCTGTAATATCTGTTGTTGTCACAATCAACAACTGAACTAATCAAAGTAAATAGCTCGAATTCATCAGCATACAGGAAAGCATTGCAGGTTTCGATTTCTTGACAAATGTCATTGATAAATAAAATAAAAAGTAGTGGTCCAAGAACTGAGCCTTGAAGTACTCCCGACATTGCAGAGACCTGAATGGACATGAAACTACGTGTAATGAACAGAAGAAATTTAATTCAGTTTGTGGTCAGTCCAAAGGTTGATAATTCTTTTCAATAAAATATCAAAAGCTTTGGAAAAGTCAGTATAAATTACATCAATCGGCCTATCCTGGTCTAAAGAAGTTTCAGGAAAATTCGTAATATCAGATTAGTGGTTGTAGATGTACCAGTTATGAAACTACGTTTGTATGATAAACTGAAATTTGGGATTTGACATTAAAAGATATATCATGTAGATAACTTCAAAGAGCTTGCCTAAGTTACAGAGGATAACTATAGGTCTATAGTTCTCAATTGCAATCTTGCCACTTTTTCTGAATATATAAGACAATTTGACAATTTTTTTTGACTGCAAATTTGTGAAATTGTTCCTGTTTGAAGAGCTAAATTATAGATGATAGACAGCGGTAAGGTGAAAATAATGACGCAGTTTTTTAACAAAATAGACAGAATTCTGTCGGGACCAGCAGTTAATTTGTCTTTGGACTTCCTTAGCGTTTAATGAAGAATACATACGATTTTGTTCCCAAATTCATCGTCAAATATATCACCTGTTAAAATAATCACCATCACAATCTTACCACCCTGCGAAATAAAGTAAAAAGGGGCATTTGGATAATTGCTGATCTTTGAGTTGAATGCTGTAGCTTGAAGATCCACCATGTATTTTAGAAATGAAATAATGAAGGTGCAAGGTCATTTATAATAATGAAATTAAGGCCTAACTGAAGTTAAAAATACAATATAGACCGTGCGTCATTTTTTACTGGCCCCGTTTAGTATATGTTAGATGTAACAAACAGTGAGGGCTATAATTACTGGTGACATGACAGCAGGACCACAATAACGGACCTTTGCCCCTGGTGGTTAAATAATGAGACAAGATAGGTATTATTGTGGACGAACAACAATACAACAAAGCAACAACTAACTACTATTATACATAGCACTACATTATTAGTATTATGATAATGGTGACACAGGGTGAGTTACTGCAGGATTTTATGGTTAATTAAGAGTATTATCAATTAGGTAGCCGAGGACATTGATAGGTAACAGTAAGGTCAATCGCGAATTAACTGACAATAAAAATTACGAGTAAAAGTAAACTGCAGTCGCTTATATCTGTCTGATTAAGTGATGAGATTCTGTAAGTATACAGGGTGATTAAAATTCCATGCACTAATTTTATATTTATTTATTTTCATCTTAATATACTCTTCGAAAATACGAAAACGAAAAATATATTGCATTTGATCGGCACATTTTTAAAACCGAAAATTTCGCTCGAAAAGGAAAAAAATAATATAATTGGGTCAGCGAACAACTTCTGAACAACTTTCGAAATATCAGTCCGTCACGATTTTTGTAAGCATGATAACTTAAGAAAGAAAAGTCCGATTTTAATTATATTTAGACATTAGTAAGTTAGTGTTAGTTAGAATGCAGTTGTTTTGAACAAAATTGATCAGTAAGTGAAGAAGTTGTAAAAATCGTCTTCTTACATTTTCTGTCTTATAATTGAATAGAAATCTCGTGAAATGTTATTGTTATTTTTTATATATTTTATTAATGTACATTTCATAATAATATCCAATTGTTGAAATATAATTCTTGCCAGGACACATTCTATTATAGACATTAACGTCCGTAAAAGTAACAAATGGAGATCTAGTAGTTACACCTTAGACTCGAAATCAAAAATATGTTACAATGTTACAATGTCAATTTATAGTCGAGTCCCAAAAGGTAGAAAATAGTCCCACTTTCCCTTTTGCTTGATAATGGTGCTTTCTTCATAATTCTTTTTTGCATTGTGTTTTTCTTTGTGCATCCGATCCGATGGGTTGGAAATGTTTTTTAATTATTAATAACCAATAAGTGAATAATTTTTGTCGATAGTTATACAGGGTGATTTACCACAACATGCGGAAAATAAAATGGTGTACTAGTCTTCTATGTGGGAAAGTCCCTGCAAAATTTTAGAGTGATCCGAAGTAATTTAGTAATTTTGGTTGCATTAAAATTTGGAAAGGTACGCTCTGTTATATGTATGTGGTCAGTGATAGGGCAGTGACCTTACTTGGGAAAGAACATATCGGATATGTTTACATTTCCCTAATTGGCATAAAAAATTAAGCTGGTGCGTGCGGTCAAAGTGCAACATTTTTTGCTTTCGGTCGAACAATCAGGACAATGACAGGTACAAAGTACCGCCGAAGTTTGGTGCCTTTGTGTTCTCGACGGGTTTAAATAAATATCTCCTATATCTACTTTTTATTAAACTATTTATTTAACGTCGGTCTATTTCCGCTACCAGGGCCTATCACCGACGCCAGGAGACGAGCTACCCCCAACCTGGAAATTTTGCCTAACCTTTTCCCTTGAGAAGAGTAGGGATCGTTTACTTGCCTAACATTTAATAGACAAGGGACCACCTGCTTTACACCCCCTCCGAAGGATGGTATATCCATTACGTAATCCTTGTCTTGAAATTACATAGCTTCCGCGTATACGCTGATATACAAGCCGCTAGAAGGTGGAACGAGATCGCTGTGTTTCCCAAGTTGGATTTCACCCATCCAAGTACTAACCTCGCTGCATGTTGCTTCACTGGAGTATCGAAATACAACACAGTCAAGACGCATCTACGCTCGCCCGCTATTTTTGTAGTGCGATTTGAGCAAAACCAAAAAGTCACTTCTACCCTCTCTAGCTTTGCTGTTAATCCCAAGGAGGGGAAGTGATATGGTTATACCGCGTTACGTCAGATTGGTTAAAGTCATAGGCGCCGTATTTCTACAGAAAATAAGGTAATTTTTTTTGGTCATATTTTTAAAATTTTTTAATTTTTAATATTGATAAATTTTCCACATGTTGTGGTATATCAACCTGTATAACGAATTGAACATCTCGGGTTGTTCTTCATGAAATTTTATGAAATTTAGTTTAGGGTTGCTGAGTCGCTGAACACGAATCCGAAATACGGAAAACCTTAACCCGAGTGTGTCAATAAATGATAGTTTCGGTTTATAAATGGAAGTGATATAGCATTTCAGAGGTTTTTATGGATGCTCATTAAGAATTTGAATTCTAGAAGGAAAATTGTGGAAAATTCTCGGAAAATCTTGGTAAGTTTTTATGATTTCCTATCACCATAAGCATCCAACGTGTCAAAATATATGTTTTTGTGATAGTTGATGACGAATTTGAGGTCGAAATGTCGGAAAAAAATTAATATTTTTCGTAAAATTTTGGAAAATGCTAAAAGTAGAAAATATTAGATCTTAGCCGTTTTTTTTGCAAACTACTACTACTACTATATACACGTGATTACCTTGTATGACGAATATGGCCCAATTTCAATAGGGAGTATTCTGCCATGCTACAGAAGTTATCGTGTTTATAAGAAACGATCTACACTCACAGATAGATACACGCATACATACACACGGATACACAGACATTTTTTTATTCGATATTCGAATTCAGCTTATTATGAAAAAAGTTTATATCTGCGATGATTAATAAATATTTTTGTCAGGCTAAAAGATACTTATTTGATTGAATAAAATAATCTACAATTGAAAAATTAGATGAAAATTTGGTGCCCAAGGAATCACTACTTCCACATCCAGATTTTTTATCCAAGTCACTTACAACGAAGAAATTTTGTATGTGGAAATAATTGTTTATGGAACTTTAATAATATAATATTTGAAGTTCTCTACCCCAAAAACCCATAAAACAATACCCCACATCAGTAGAGAGGTGGGGGTGGTGATAGGGGGTGGTAGTGGGGGTGGATGAAGTAAAAAAATATTTTGAGGTTTCTGGTTCTTGTACATACATTAAATCACAATTTTTTTTTATCCCCTTTAACAATGAGATGGGGGTGGCTAATACCAAAAATTTTTTTGAGACCTTAGCTTCTTTTGTATATACTAAATACCAATTTTATGGACTCTTATCTGCTTGATTTACATGTTTACCCAAATTTACCCCAATTTACCCCCCAACCCTTCGACGGAACAACATGAAAATATAATCTAGTTCTAGATCTCGTTAAAGTACATATGTCTACCAAATTTCAAGTCAATATCTTAAACGGTTCCATTTTTCAAGGGTTTTTCAAAGATATTCATTTAAGGTTCATAAAAATTTGAGAAAAATGGTTTGTTTTAGTATTATACAAGCTTTAAGTAACATATTGGGTCATATAAGACCCTTTATGGGCCGATTGTAGCATCCTAAAGTGCATAATTTGCATCCGTTTAAAAAAAAAAAATTAATAATTGCTCTAAAATTAATAAAATATCGTCCAAATTTTATACTCGGGGGTTTTCGAGGTCACTAATTACGAATTTTAAGAGAAAATCGGAAAATTCAAAATGGCTGACTGATAATGGCGCGAAATTCAATTTTAAAAGTACATATTTTTCTTTTTTTTCACATAAAATGTATACAAAGCAAAGAAAAAAATGAATTTACGTCTTTTTTTAACGAAATTTTCAATTTTTATTTTTTTCGCATTTTCCCCTCCCCCCTCCTATATCTTATTTTTTAACGCGTTGGTATTGAATATAAAAATTGATAAAAAGAAAAGTGCACAAAAATTTTTTTTATGCAAATTGATAGAAAGAAAAGTGTATAAAAAATTTTTTATGCATTTCTCTTTTTATCAATTTTCATATTAAATGCCAACGCGTTAAAAAAATAAGATATAGGAGGGGGGGAGGGAAAAGTGCAAAAAAAAATTGAAAATTTAGTTAAAAAAAGACTTAAATTCATTTTTTTATTTGCTTTGTATACATTTTATGTTAAAAAATGTACTTTTAAAATTGAATTTCACGTCATTATCAGTCAGCCATTTTGAATTTTCCGATTGTCTCTTCAAATTCGTAATTAGTGACCTTGAAAACTCTCGAGTATAAAATTTGGACGATATTTTATTAATTTTAGAGCAATTATTAAAATTTTTTTAAATGGATGCAAATTATGCACTATAGGATGCGTTTAATGGCTACAATCGGCCCATAAAGGGTCTTAAATGACCTAATATGTTACTTGAGGCTTGTATAATACTAAAACAAACCATTTTTCTCAAATTTTTATGAATCTTAAATGAATATCTTTGAAAAACCCTTGAGAAATGCACAAAAACAGCAAAAAATGCACTTTTTTTGCATATTTATGCATTTTTAGGTACTTTCCCCGTCATTCTGTGCGTACGTACTATGATTGTTCAAGTTTTTATACCTAAAAGATGCATTCTATGTAATAAAATCTTTTGGAGATAAAACTTCTTGAAAATCACCTTTTTTTTTTTATTAATTCCAACGGCCTACATGTAATGTTTCGCAGAAGCTACATTGTAGTAAAATATATCAACACTATGTTTCACATTGTATACGGTACATAATACATATAATGAGAACAGTGTGATACAGTGGGGAATACTGTTTCATATTAGTTCTAGGGGTTTTTAAATGAAAGGTTGGATGTTCCCGTGTGGACGGTTTTGGTACGTAAAAACTCATCATAATTATTTACTTGTGGCATTGTGGCATGATTTCTTACTATTTATCTTCAGAACAATCCACGACAATTTAATTAATATATTATACTCTCCGATTAAAGAACTTATAATCTAGATACATAACAGGCTATCTTTTCACTATATACCTTGTTTGCTCCTAACATAGTCATATATGTTCATTAAAATGGATAGATGAACATTACATCCCATAGGCAACAGTGGCGTTGTGTGTGTAGAAAATGTGTAGAATGGTAAATATTTTCATTAAAATGAATTATTGCAAATCCTGCATTACCGGCTCTTTATATAACGTGATGTAGGCATACGATATTACAGTAAGATAAAACAGTAAGATAAATATCTATTGAAAGGATATTAAAATTTAATTGCTATTTACTTTATAACTGTAAACTGAACTTCATCATGTCACGACTATGGAACGATCGATTTTCTTCTTTTCTAAACTGCTTTCTGCAAACGGCACAGCACTTCACTATTTATTTGCACAAAATATATTGTCACTAAACTGTGTAAATATGAATAGAGAATATTATTTAGGTATTAAGCAAATCACAACTTAAAATAAAATTACTTTTTCACCAGTTTTTGGTCGGAGAACACGAAAAACATTTATTGACATTAATGGCCTAACTGTCAAACTGATATTATGATAATCGAACTGAAGCCGATCGTGTACGAGCGGCCGCGAATACGCCGATGGGCCAATCAGCAACTTATGGGAAGAAGTGCCTTAAAATGGGAGTCTTTCGGGATCATAAAATTCATGCCATTATGTATCTAGATATAAGTTCTTTAATCGGAGATTATACTAAAATGATGACATGGACTAAAGATATTTATTATTAAATTTACGATATATTCTATGAATGATCATTATATTCGTACAGGTTAGATTAGGTTCAATTGTTCAGAATGAATCGACCACGTATCTTACATTCAACAGTTGAGATCTTAATTTCAAAGAGAGAAAATTATACATCTTGAGGTGCATTTTATGTTATCATCGAGTAAAACTAAATACTATAATGGACGGAAAAACGTTAAAACTCTTGGCCTTCAGAGAATAACAAACGGTGATCGCATTGGTCAATCATCACCACCAAGAAGAAAAACGCTATCTTATGCCACCATACGCTATTGTTAATATATAAACAGCATTTTATAATGTTTGTGTCCGCTGTTATATCCATCAAGTGTGTCTATATTTTGGTTGCAATTATATTAAACCCAAGAGACTCCAACTACGACACGTTTAGAGCTTGTCACATAATTAATTAATGCCCGTGTAATTCAAATTCACCATTAACATTAATTAAAACATGAGCCTTATCGTTCAATAAACTAGTATAGGTAAAACTCGTGTTGATCTGACAGAACGTAATCAAAATGGGTGTTTAAAATTACTTTAATTATCATAGTGAGTGATAATTATCAACCTCTATTTGTCGCATGCTATCTACGACGTGGGATGTTTGAGCGTTCTTAGGATTAACTGTAAAGTATTTGGGAGCGGATTTTGTTTCAGCTTGTCGATTTGGAAGGATATAAACTATGCAATTTTGCTACTTAGTCTGAGCGCTTAGGCTTTGGAAGTGCGGATGAGAGGAGAAGAATGCTTACTTTATGTTAAAAAGGAAATATATACACATACTCTAAAGATACATTTTTTATTTTTTATTTAACGAAGATCATAATCTTCCATCTATTTACTAGTGAAATATTTTGTCCTATATACGTTTCCTTAATAGGCCAGTCGTCAGGTAAATTAACATTGTTTTAAATCGTACAAAAGATTTTACTGTTGGAATCAGTTCATTATATGCCTCTTTTAGACATACTAATTTTTCCCCCTCGCCCGCCCCCCGGAACACTCCTAGTTTTGGGGGAATATCGCTTAAAAATAATTTTTTGCCAATATCTCGGTTCTGAGCGGTCCTACCAAAAAAAAGATGGTTATCAAATTTAAAGATAAGCAAATTGTCTATCGAAATATTTGGGACACATTTTTACGTAGCATTAATATTCTTGGAGTTATGGGCGGGAGAAGTCAAGCATCCTATCGCATTCGCGCTGTATATCTACAAAATGGTTCCTTGCTTCAATAAAACTGCGAGTGTCGATTTCATGTCAACTTTTTTTGGTAGGGTCGTTCAGAACCGAGATATTAGCAAAAAAATGATTTTTAAGCGATATTCCCCCAAAATTGGGGGTTCCGGGGGGCGGGCGATGAGGAAAAATTAGTATGTCTAAAAGAGGCATATAATGAACTGGTTCCAACACTAAAATCTTTTGCACGATTTAAAACGGGATTTACACATCCTGAATTCCCTGACGACTAAATATATAACAAATAAAAAACCAGACTGCAACCAACAGCTATTCTCCGGACTAATGCCCCGCCGAGTGCTGAATTACGAATTACAAGCCTGGCCGCGTTAAGTGCAATATCTATATATTGCCACAAAACGCTAAAGTTTCGATTGCAACAGACACCAGCCGAAAGACTTATTCCTACTCAAAGGAGCTCTCGTGCCAGCTACTCCACACCACTTGCAGACTGCAGTTTCGAGCTATTGGCTCTCGTCAGTGCAAGGTAGGCCCATCTATTTGTTTAACTCGCCAGGTTAAAACCAGGAGTTTTTATACCGACTGTTCTGGTCGAGGTACAGAATTGGACGCGAAGGGACAAATAGAGTACCTAAGGCTATATTGATATGTGAGTGGGCTTACATTCTCCTATGTGGCTTATTACTAATCATATTTTAACCAGTGAGTTCAGCTATCCAATAAAACTGATAACCTTATTGGGTCAGAAACTGTCCAGGTCCTCTGACATCAGTTGCCCTTTGCCAAATAGTCAGACTTGGTTCTTTCTGCAGAGGAGCAGGTATAGTTATAGGCACTGAGCGAATACTGCTTAGCAACTCCTTGCTGCGGAGAATCGTAATGGTAGTCAGCTCTCAATCTGTTTCAATGGATAGTATCATATATTTCGGTTTTCAGCTCATAAAATTTACACATCCAATACATTTGGTGGAGACCAAATAAATGTAGTACTGTGTACTGTACTTTCGACATATTTTAGTTGATGTTCCTGATTTATCCTCTTCAGATTCTCTTACTTTGGCTATACTAAGCTGATGAGGAACAACAATTCCGAAACACCTGTCCATAGCTGCTTCTAAAATTAATTGCGGATATAAACATATTTTAAACGAGGAATCTTAATAAATTATACGTATCTATGTTTGTTATTTATTTGTACACGCATACTTTGTTGTTGTGGCACTTATATCCTTTCAAGGAATAATTTCAAGAGATAAAAAACAAATTAATGCTACGACGTATCTTGTACTTGTAACAAATTACCATCTAATTGTAGAGCACCAAAAGGGCTTCTACTTTTATTTCTTACGGTTATTTCTTTAAATAGAGGAAAGTCCGGGGAAATTTCTTTTTAATGAATTCAATTGTTTCAAAATGCTAATAGTGGTCAGATTGCCGGCGATATCTTCTTAATTTAAAACGGAATAAGACATTAGACGTGAGGCTTTCCTTAATAAAAACTTCTCATTATTATGTCAAATATACTTAAATTAGAAAGCCCGGAGTCTCATGGCTCCGCAGTCAATCTAATTTTCCAGAAAAACTTGATTCATGTGTTCTTAATTCAACCCCAAAGTTTTTAATTATGTTAGGAAGGAAAATTTGAGATTATAAAGCGCTATGGTTGAAAGGCATCTACCAGGAGGGCGTTTAGTCTTCCAAATTGACGGTTACTTAGAATATGTAAAAATTCTTAGCCTGAATTTTTTTTAAATTAACGTAAAAGTGAGGAAGAGTTTTGTAGTCCTTTTATGTGACTGTATTACGTATTTACAAGAAATTCCTAAGTATACTGAGGGTTTTTAGTAATGAATATATATTTCAATAAACCCAATTTAAAAAAATCTATTGTTGGATTTTTATCCCACGATTATTAGTTTTTTTAACAAAAATAAGCTGAGCTCATACAACGAAGTGAAAATGTGTATGTATACAGCCCAACTAGCAATTTGGTATTTTATAAAAGCTGCAGAAATTTTTCCGACACAAATTTTCTACAACAACATTACTCTCAGAAACACTTTGAAAACGTTATTACGACAGCTATAAATGTAAAATTGGCACCATCTTATAAAATAGTTTATAGTACAGTACCTAGAGGTAAAAAATATGCAAAACTTCGGAATAATGTCATATTGAACGGATTTCGTTCATATTTGGCAGTATAATAGTAAATGCTTCACGGAAAAGTTTATATATTGTGCGGGGGCTTGCTAATTTATAGGGGGTGGATACCACCCCCTCTCAGGGGATATATATTTATTGGAGTTGAAATAGAATCAGATTTTAAGAAGAAAAGGTTCTATGCAATTTTTCACATAAATTAATAGTTTTTAAGTTATAACGACTTCCAAATTGCGATTTTAGCTTAAAAAAAAGGTATTTTCAAACGGCTTTCGTCGAGTATCTCGAAAAGTATTACTTTATCGAAAAAATGTTACAGACCAATTACAGAAAGTACAAACTGGTAATTTATTATATTTTTTGTTTATTGATGTAGGATTAATAATTTCGGAGATATTTAGATATTCCTCAAACCCGTGTATGGAGGACATGAAAAGCGGAGCGGTTGTATCCTTACCGCATCCGAAAGGTCCAGCGTCTCGAATCAGGTGATGAAGTAGCACGTCTTACGTTCTGTCATTGGATCATACATCATCCAAGAACTTTGCCTAGTCAATTTACTCGAGACGGAGTGTGGAATTCTAAGAATTCACACATTTGGGACCACAACAATCCTAACGCCGCTGTCCAGAAAAACTCCCAGCACAAGTTTTCCCTTAATGCATGGTGTGGAGTGGTAAACGATACATTGATAGGAACACATTCTTTTGAATTTCTGCCGGACCATTTTGCCCAATTTATTATTGGTGCAAAATGTCGACAGGAGAGGTCTTCACTTCCAGCATGATGGTCCGGGAGCATCAACAATGAGTTTCCTAACCGCTGGATCGGTCGCAGAGGTTTCCTGACCTAACTGTTCTCGATTACTATGTTTGGGGCCACATGAAACAATCGACAGCACAGAAGTCACCACTAGAGAGGAACTACGACAGCGGGTAGTGGCAGCCTCTGATGACATGAAAAACCACAGACAAACCATTGAGAAGGCCACACGACATTTTTTGCTGCGATGCAGGAAATTTTCAGACAATTTATTACCTACACGGCGTAACTTTTCAGGAACCTAATTGTTAATTTCAATATTTATGAAAGTTTTATCAACAAAGAGTATTGATTGTTTATCTCTTTGATAAAACATTTCTCATTTAGACAATATTCTCTCTCTTATTATTCACAACGGTTTGGCAGGCTTTTGTGATTCATGTATTCTCACTGTAGCTTAAAGGTCAGAATGGTTATTTTTCAAAAGTTTTTCGCAGTATTGGCGCCAATATTCAATAATCTAATCACTTCTTAGAGTACAAGTGGACTCCCTAATTGACAAAATTTTGGGTTTGACATAAATATCAGACTTAATTACAGTTTTTACCCATTCACCTTGTATAAACGCATAGTTTGATACGATGATTAATGTCTGACGTTCCACTTGATGAAAGAAGATATTTAGTGTTAAAATTGACTCGTAAAATGTTACGGTTCATATGAGTAGTCGAACAGGTCTGTAAAACTTTAGTATTAATAACAAAATATTTAGAGTACTTACGAGGCAAGCTTTCAATCAGCAAACGAGGGCTAACGCTTCATAACATAAATAAGAAACGAAAGTGTTTATAATCTGTTTATATTTCATTGAGCTCTGTGCTGTGCATGAAATTTTTATTGGTTTCCGCAATAATTATAAATTCAGCGTGTGGGCGAGATTGTAAGTCAACTGCGATGTACAGAGAACTGAAAGCAAATAGGCTATTTATAACTAGGTCGGAGTTTCGTAGCCACACATATGAAAACGTAAACTGAATAATTAAAGGAAGTGGGAATAATGGAATTTTTGCAACATTTGAAGCTTCTGACGTGGGTATTTCACGTGTCAAATTTTAAGATGTGGATAGTATCATAATTGATATACCGGGCGATTTGAAATTAAATTAAATGATTTATTCGAGGCGTCTAGAAAACAAACGGACGCAGCTCAAATACAGCTTTCTACGAAAAAAAGGGTCCAACTAAGCCAAACATACTTTAGTCCAAAACTGCTCCCTTATATGCGGCGTTATTTTTTCTTTTTTTTTTTTAGTATATCAAATTTTTGGTATATATACTTTTATGGAAGTCCGAATATTATGAGGGTATAAGCATTTCTGCATATTATTGAGTGCGCTGTCGGAAAGTTTTTTCCTACATCATAATTTTTTTACTTATTATTATTTTGGTCTGTAAGATTGAAAGATTAAAAAAATATGGAGGTCATAATACTGACAAAAAGCTCAAAAACAGCCTTGATGGGATCTGAGTCAACCCGCGGGATATCACGTAGTACCGCACGAGGACTGGTAAAGGAACTATTTAGTCAGAAACACAACTTTTCTTGGACTGGAATGCCAAGGATTAGACAGTTCAACCGGCTAATATCCTCGGTATGTGCGGTCACATTTAAATGTACAGATTTGTTTTACAAACTGACGGCTTCGATGCATCAACCGAAACAGCGGCCTGAACTTCTAGCTGCGTAGCATATTCGGCATGTTCCTACTCTTAGCGTTTTCTTCAGGGATCCTTTCTTTGGACATGTCCTCAGTACTTCATTGCGTATATTTTCATCCTTCTTGTAATAGACTTCTCTCCTAGTAGTGTTAGTGTTTTATATCGCTGTTTTCGTCGTGTTGTTTCTGCGAGTAGTTGGATGATGTCCCTTTGAGCTCTTCTCAAACTTCTTCTGTTTGCTTTTGTTGTTGCCGCGTTTTTAATTCCATATGTCATCGTTGTCACTGTACAGCCGTTTGGTCAAGTCCCATGATAATTACCCTTGTGACACTGACGATTTAATTCTCCCCTTTCGAGTTTCTCTCCTCAGTCGGTTCGGTCAGGTATTTCGACTTGTTCGTTGTTCTTAGAGAGTAGTCGCCTACTTTGTATTCTTCTTCACGGTCCGACTCTCTTTTGTTGACGGGTTTCGCTCCATTATGAGAGTTTTTTTTGATATTTACTTTCAGTTCAGATATATCCAGATGTGGTTTCATGTTTTCTAAAAAATTTGATGTTTCCCTTATGGGGGCAATCCTTGCTTGATTTTTTTATTCTTTTGTTTGATTTCCTTCATATATCCGAAATTATGTATCATTTTTCGATTATTTAATGAGAAATATGAAAATTGTCCTTCATTATACATCATTTATCTGACATATCTGATGTTTTACAAGACGATATTTAGATCTCTTTGATACACAGTGCAGCAATGATCTGTAATGCTGTTAAAAGGTAAATGGTAATTGGTTTTAGCGATATATTACTTTTCAGCTTTAGCTAAATTTATTTCACAACTTGTATATAAATATTAAGCCAGTGCAAAATCGAATTAGCGAGGGGTGGCAGAACAGTCAGAACTAAATTTACCAAATGCAATATTGTACTTAATATGAACATATAGTGTAGCTGAAATGACTGGAATATAAACTAGAAATTGCATTTCAGATGCAGTTGAATGCCTAAAAGCACCTTACACGAGTATAACGTAATAAAAAATAGTTCCTCTAAATAATGAAAACACAGTTCTTTTATATATAATTACTACGTACTATTTGAACAGCGGTGGATCTGGAGAAAATGAACAATAATAAAAGCAATTTATACAGAACGTGGAGCAGGGTTGCCACTTTTGGTATTGTATTGCACCGTGGTCATATTTCTGTCTGTCGGTCTGTTTGTTTGTAACTCTTTTTGTGCGCACGATTATTCTGAAATCGTTTATAATATTGTCTAGAAATTTGGTACATCTATGTATTATAATGAGATCTGGAGATATTTTGATCTTATTCCGTTGAAGGGTTGGGGGTAAGTGGGTGGTAATAAGTAAAGCAAGCAAGTAAGAATACATAAAATTGGGATTTGATATACATGCGGGAAGCCAAGGTTTCAAAACTGTTTTGGCTTCAGTCATCTGCTGTGCCATCCCCATTACCACCCTCACCCCATTAATAAACAGGGTAAAACAAAAAAATTGTGCATAAGAACCACAGGACTATTTTTTTTCCATCATCGGCCACCCCCTGCTACCCCATTGCCGCTTCGACCCCATTATTAAAGGGTGCAAAAAATAAAATTTTGATTTAGTGTATGTACAAGAACCAAAGGCTTCAAGATTTTTTTTTGGCGTTTTGGCGTTTCTGTCTCCCCTCATTATTAGAGAGGGTAAAAAAATATAATTGAAATTTAGCGTGTGTACAAGGCCTCAAAAGTTTCTTGGCAATAGCCTCCCTCTCCATCACCCTTACTACTGTGTGGCATATCGTTTTATAGGTTCTTGAGGTACACAGTTTCAAATATTATATTACCACAGTTCTATGAACAGTTTCTGTTGTGTATAATCTCAACATTTTATTCATTGAATAGATTTGGATATGAAATCTAGATGTGAAAGTAGTGATTCCCCTAGGCAGCGGTCTTTTTATACAGGGTGTCTCACCAGGAACTGCATCGATCGATATAGGGAAAAGCGTGCACCAGAAAATTTTGAAAAATTAGGAAGCTACTAATGGCAGTGTGGCCAATCCAACTAAAATAATTACAAGCATCTGGCACTTCCGGTTATACTTACTATACTTGCTATACTATACTTAATATACCTATACTTACTTACTTGCTGATTTTAAATGGAACACCCTATATATTTTAGGATTTTAGAAAAGAGGATAAAATTCTGAGTCAAAAATATGTGGTACCCTATGCCTAAACCCAGCCGTTTCAGAGACATTTGACATTAAAAAAAAAATTGACAGGTGTAATGATTTACAATAACCTTTATAACTTTCTCCGTGTAAAAGATACTCATTTGCTTTTTGGTACGTAAAAAGAACACAGGGAGAATTGCACTTTTCAATTGAATTACATTCAATGATACTATACCAAGTGTTCCATTTTTGACGTTACATTTTGTAAACTTCAAACCGCAAAAACTTGTTTAGGTCGAATGGAACACCCTATATTTTTTTACATCAAGTTATGTAAAATTAAATTCATTTTTTTTCTGATATCAACATTATAGGGGTTTAAGTTACAACTTTTTGAAATATTTGCGATTTTTTTAGAAATTCAAGAATTGTTAGTAAAAGTTTTATCAAATTAGCCATGATTAGAAACAATCGGTATTGTCAGTCATTCTCTTATGCCAAAAATATCCCACCGCGTTTAAATTACACCCACAAAGACTTTTTGAATTTGTTTATTATTTATGGAGAATGTGATAAACTAATATCAAGAACTTGTAGTACATTTGCTACTCGATATCCAAAAAAACGGAAACCGTCACCAAACACTGTAAAACGCATACTGGATAATTATATCAGAAAAAAAGGAATTTAATTTTACATAACTTGATGTAAAAAAATATATTGACATAAACAAGTTTTCGCGGTTTGAAGTTTACAAAATGTAACATCAAAAATGGAACACTTGGTATACTATTATTGAATATAATTGCATTGTAGAGTGCAGCTCTCTTTGTGTTCTTTCTACATGCCAAAAAGCAAATGAGTATCTTTCACACGAATATAGTTCTAAAGGTTACTGTAAACAGTGTAAACCATTACACTTGTCAATTTTTTTTAAATGTCAAATATCTCTGAAACGGCTTGGTGTAGGCATAGGGTATCCTACGTGTTTTTGACTCAGAATTTTATGTTCTTTTCGAAAACCCTAAAATATTTAGTGTTCCATTTAAAATAAGCAAGTTGGTATCGACATTCGGTATAACCGGAAGTGCCAGTAATTGCTTGTAATTTTTTTAGTTGGATTGGCCATACTGCCATTAGTAGCTCCTTACATTTTCAAAAAGACACCCTGTATAGAAATATATTAAATATCAGAAATTCCCTTCCTTTCCTCTCAACTTTTCTTCGCATTTTCATCTGATATTAAAACTAAATAATAGTTGGAGCCATATGGATTTTAGTGAGATTTTGAAAAATTTTATATTTAGATTGGAATTACATCATTTATAGAAAATAGAGTACCTAGATATATAATAAGATATAATCATAGGGGCGACTTCGTAGTATTTGTTGTAATTGTACGCCCGGGCCCGGCTCGTCTTATTTTTCTCAATACAGCGACCTACCAGTCGCGTTTATATATAGAAGACACCTGAAATGACACTGTAATCTCAGCAGCTCAGCTAAGGTAACGCTGCCGGTTAAGAGAGAAAAAAGGGAAAACTAGTTAAATATAAAATTGAAAAAGTAAAAAGGTGCACGACGATTGTTGTTTGCTCATTTGCATTATGCATTTCGTGCACTGGCAGGCGTTTTCGTAACTTTCAAGCTGCACGTATTCCATTCCATCTGGTCACAGCGCTGTTATCTTTTAGTGGAAGCTTAATGTGTTGTTCTTTTGGGGATGCATAAATTCCACCAGAGGTCGAAATCGAGGTATTACTTTAATTGGATACGCCACGAAAACAACCGAAGACGTTATATTTTTCATTTCGGGAAACTTAATTAAGGGACCGTTCACATATAATGTTATACGTACATGAGGAAGGTGGAAAGTGCTAATATGACATTAGTGTCAGGGAGGGCTTGTAGATTTGATGTTACTATTTAAGAGGAGACAGCTCCATTCACAAAGTTTCATCGGTAAAGCTAAAGCTGAATTTGGGCGAAGGGTAGGCAGTGTGGCTATTATATATTATATCTGCACGTGACGTCACAGCTAACCTCAAAAATATGTGTTTCTTAAGATTTAGGAGTATTACGCAGCTATTATAGCTAGATATTAAAATTTCTGCCTGGTTCCCGTATTTTCAACTAAAATCTAGTTCTAAATACTTTGTCCTAATAAAATAGGACTCTTTTTGTAGGTTGGAAATCTACCCTGTAATCAGCAGTCTATTTTTATTATTAATCAACAATATTGACAAATTATTTACGTGAATTTTTAAATATTCGCTTGGAGCCAGTACGGCTCCAAGCTAAAAATGCGTATACAAATATTAAAAATGAGAATAAACTTGAAAAACTTAAAATTTAAGGTTATGTTGGTTGCATGATGCAGATGCCCTTATAGACCATTTTAGGTCACGTAGTTTTGACAAGTCGGCCTTTTTGCTTGAGGGACAAGCAAACAGAGTTTACGTGGTTTTATATATTTTTTTCTAGTTTTTCTTGAGAAACTGTGTGCGTTTTCGTAATAATGTCATGTAGTGAATATTACTCAACCCTTATGGGTGATGTAAAGTGTCGCTATGATGAGAAAATCAAAATAATAGACAATATTGATCCATGCACCCTTGGAGTGGAGACTGGAAACCTTTCTGCAAATTTGTTTATTTTTACCTTGTGTATCCGTAATTAATATGGTAAATTACTTAGTGTTCACTCACAGCTTCTACACAGGCCAGCAGTTAAAGGCATACAAATCTTTACAAGCATGTAAATATTATGAGGCTGGATTTGTGCAAGAAGTTTGTGCAAGAAAGATAAACTCAAATGTATTCCATGGCAAGGCAAGTTTACATTTAAATAACTAAGTGTTAGATTTCAGTGATAAGCCCAACCCAAAAATTAAAAACTAAATTTATGTCTACAAGTTATCAGTAATATCAAAATTATTTCATTGTCATAGAAGCTTTGGTGCTAATTTATTTGTATTACATTAATACATTTACGGCTTTATTTTGATAAATTACAATCTTGAATCAGATCACACTTGGGTAGATATTTTTTCTGAAATCGATCGGCAATGTCTACATTTTCGGCGTGATTTCAGATCGAAAAATGCACAATTCCAGTATTTTAGTCCGTTGCCAAGAAACTATCAGAAAACAGACCGGAAAAGATCCGTTGCCATGCAACGATCAACAAAATCGTACAGGAATGTTACTTTCCCGGATTAGGCCTGGAAAGTAACATTCCCGTACGGTTTTTTATGTATTTTTTAGACAGTAAATAAATACACGCAGAAAAACCAACTCATATTAAAATTGCATTTATTAGTAAGCAGTAAGATTGTAATGAATAAATGTTATGCATTAATACAAATTCCTTAATTTATAATAATATTGATTGTGATTTTACAAAAAATAGTATATGTACTTCGGTGTGAAAGCACATTCCCGGACTTCGATGCATCGTCGTCCGGGAATGTATTGCACCTAAATACACAATATACTAATCTCGAGGTGGCAGCTATCTAAAAATCAATTTTTCTGAAATCGATCGGCAATGTCTACATTTTCGGCGCGATTTCAGATTGAAAAATGCACAATTTCAGTATTTTAGTCCGTTGCTAAGAAACTATAGGCCTCCCGCGCACTGGCGGTTTTTAGTTGTACAATTAAAAGTTGATAGAGTGACAACCACAAAAATGTATGGAAATTGGATAAACACCGCGTACTGTCGATTCCCCAACCGATCCAATTTTTAGTCGTAGGTCTCTGTACACAACTTGCGCAACTCACCGACTGAGCGACGCCTGTAGGTTCAAACGTGTTTGCGCGCACTTCCAACTTTTAGTTGGCCACATTTATCAGTTCAGTCGTAAATAACCTTTCTTCAAATGAAATGCTTTGTCTAAGGTGAGTGTTACGGTATGTAATAGAAGGAGCAATAAGATATAATAATTCATCGAAGGTACGAATACTCATTCTGCAGTAGTTAAAAAACTTCTCTGGGTAGGTCCGTAAATCTTCATATATTTTATGAAATTCTCCATTCATTAGACGGGCACTTATCAATGGATGAACCCACCATTTTCTTCTGCGTTTTTTCCTTAACTTTATTACAAGTGCACAAACACATGCTAATTCATCAAAGTCCATTTTTAAACTGATTAATTGGCTCAATTTTTAGTTGGAAGTGCGCGCGAGGTTGAGTTATACAATGTTTTGTCGTTGCCAGTGCGCGGGAGGCCTTAGAAAACTGACCAGAAAACATCCGTTGCCAAGCAACGATCAACAAAACCGCACGGGATGTTACTTTCCCGGCCTAGGCCGGGAAAGTAACATTCCCGTACGATTTCTTATGTATATTTTAGACAGTAAATAAATACACGCAGACAAACCAACTCACATTAAAATTGCATTTATTAGTAAGGAGTTAGATTGTAATAAAGAAATGTTATATGCATTGATACAAATTCCTTAATTTATAATAATACTGACTGTGATTTCAGAAAAAATAGTATGTGTACTTCGATGTGAAAGCACATTCCCGGATTTCGATGCTTGTTGCATCGTCGTCCGGGAATGTATTGCTTCCACACCTAAATACACAATATACTATTTATATAATTTTCGCTATCCTCTAAATCACAATGTTTACTTAATGACACTGAACTTAACGACGTTTTGAATATTACTTTTTTCCAACGCCACCCATTTTAGAACGTAAAGGCAAACGAAAAAATATGTTTGGTCACTCCACAAAGCGAGCCTCGTACAACAACATATTGGACAATTACGTGTTTAAAATGCTTTGCATTATAATAAGCTTACTCGAATATGATTTTAGCAATGCCGGACTTGCTTGGTCAATCCCACAATAATTTAATTTTGCAATTAGTAGTTCGTGATGTACGCAGTCGAGAGCATTACTGAGGTCACAAATTGTGTCGCCCGCAAATTGCCCATTCATTCCTCAATGCCTTCGACTACATACTCGATACACTTATTAGTTTAACGACAATTCTAGGTGGTCGTCTACGGCGGTGCTTTGAAAACTCTCTCACGACACGCAAGAGTATTTTTTTGAAAGTCCACGATACATTAAAATATTCAAGTAGATAATGCAGTCGAGTCAATGAAGCCTAAAAGTCGTCAAGACTTCTCAATTCTCAGCAACAGCTCCGATTTTGATCATTCTTTTTTTAAAGCGTGTCATTTTTAATACTCAAAACTCAGAAACATCCCAAATAGCGCAAATAATTATTTATATTGTTTAAACAATAATAACAACATTTACAAAAAATATATTATTTAAATTTTTTTTCGCGATATATATAAAACATTGTAGTAATTTTTATTGAAACAACCGCTGCCCAAGGAATCACTACTTCCACATCGAGATTTTCCGAGAGATTTTCTTGTGAAAATAATTGTTTATGGAACTTTAAATAATATAATATTTGAAATCCTCTGTCCCAAAAACCCATAAAACGATACCCCACATCGATAGTGGGGTGGGGGTGGTAATAGGGGGTAGTGAGAGGTGGATGAAGTAAAAAAATATTTTGAGGTTTTTGGTTCTTGTACACAGTATACACACTAAATCATAATCTTTTCTCATCCCCTTTAATAATGGGGTGGGGGTGGTAATGGAGGTGGCTAATGCCAAAAAATTTTTGAGACTTTAGCTTCTCTTGTATATGTTATATAAAATGATGGCATGTTAGCCAGAAAACTTAGAACTTTCTCACAGAATATTTACAGTTAGCCATCACAGGCATCTCATATTACATATAGCAACTACTCTTCTTCAGCTATGCAGCATATTCATATTCCATGTCAAATTCCCACAATAGGATTGCATCATGTTGCTTCCTTTGTTCTAGAACTCTTCAAGGCAGCAACTCATAAGTTATAAATATATGTAAATTGCATTTTCAAGTCAGTTAATAGAACTCACTCATTAGAACAACATTAAAACAGGATGTAATATCCTGTTGTAAATTTTTATAAAATAATGTAATTTTTAATAAAGGTTTTAAAAAGTCTAAAGTGTAACGTGTGATATAACATATATACTAAATACCAATTTTATGGACTTTTACCTGCTTCATTTACCTATTTACCCCCATTTACCCCAATTTACCCCCCAACTCTTCGACGGAACAATATGAAAATATAATCTAGTTCCAGATCTCGTTAAAATACATACGTGTACCAAATTTCAAGTCAATATCTTAAACGGTTCCAGAGTAAACATGCGCACAAAAAAAAGTTACAGACAGACAGAAATTTTTTTTTAACTCAGACTTAAAATCTCGACGTTTCATGACATTCTAAGCCTATTTGAACAATAAAAATTTTTAAAATTTTTTTGTCGTTACTATACTTCCACGACGCACAGTGGGGCAAATTAAAACATAAAACATAAACAATTGCTCATTTTTTGGACAAACGATAATTCCCAAGCCTGGAATTAATGAAACTTAAATTTTTTTTTTTTACTATTCGTTATAAAATTGCCTTTAATTCTATCGAGCCCGAATTTTGAAATTTCAAAATTAAAGATGGCTTATCCAATATCGCGGACATAAATTTTGAAAGTAAATTAAAATTTTATCAAAAGATTGTTTAAAATTATAAAAAATTGTTACTTGGGGGGTTTTCTTGGTTTCTAATCTCATTTCTGATCCCCGAATTTTGCGATTCAAAAAACCAAGATAGCGGATCCAATATGGCGGCTATAATATTTTTTAAATGAAATGTATATGCACAAACTGTTAAAAATTGTTACTTAGGACTTTTAAGGGTTTCTGATCGAGAATCTAAAATCTAAATTACGTAATATCGTAATCCAAAATGGCGAATCCAATATGGCGGCCATAATATTTTTTAATTGACATGTAAATGCGCAAATTGTTAGAAATTGTTACTTAAGGGTTTTAGAGATTGCTGATCATAAATCTGAAGTCCAAATTACGTAATATCGAAATCCAAGATGGCGGATCCAATATGGTGTCCGTAAGTTAAAAAAGAATGACAAATCAAGAAGGAAACTGTTAAAATTTGTTTTTCGGGGGTTCCACAGTTTGCTAATCTCGTTTCGGATATTAAAATATTTTGCAAACCAGAAAATGAAATTCAATATGGCTGCCATAAATTTTTTAAAAATTATGATGTACATGCGAAAATAGTTAAAAATTGTTACTTGCAGGTTTTTACGATTGCTGACTACGCATTCGTAATTTCGAATTCTAAGATGGCAGATTAGAATATGCCATCTTATAAAAAAATGAGATAACCAATAAAAAATGTTGACATCTTTAAACCTAATTTTTAATAATTTGCGTATGTACATTTCATTTAAAAAAAATATTATGGCCGCCATGTTGGATCTGCCATATTGAATCCGTCATCTTGGATTACGATATTACATAATTTAGACTTCATATTCATGGTCAGAAACCTTAAAAGCCCTGAGTAACAATTTTTATCAATTTGCGCATGTACATCTCATTTAAAAACGTTACGTAATTTGGACTTCAGATTCATGATCAGCAATCTCTAAAACCCCTAAGTAAGAATTTTTAAAAATTTGCACATTTACATGTCAATTAAAAAAATATTATGGCAGCCATATTGGATTCGCCATTTTGGATTACGATATTACGTAAGTTAGATTTCAGATTCTCGATCAGAAACCCTTAAAAATACTAAGTAACAATTTTTAACAGTTTGTGCATGTACATTTCATTTAAAAAAATATTATAGCCGCCATATTGGATCCGCTATCTTGGTTTATTGAATCTCAAAATTCGGGGATCGGAAATGAGATTAGAAACCAAAAAAAAAAACCCAAGTAATGATTTTTTATAATTTCAAACAATCTTTTGATAAAATTTATGTCCGCGATATTGGATTAGCCATCTTTAATTTTGAAATTTCAAAATTCAGGCTCGATAGAATTAAAGGCAATTTTATAACGAATAGTTTAAAAAAAGAAAATTTTAGTTTCATTAATTCCAGGCTTGGGAATTATCGTTTGTCCAAAAAATGAGCTATTTGCCCCACTGTGCGACGTGGAAGTAATTTAAGTTGAAAAATGTTTCTCATAGACGGAGTTGATTATTTATATTGTTTAAATAATAATAACAACTTTTACAGGAAAAACTATTTTTTTATGTTTTTTTCTCGATATTCATGAAAAAGTTAATTTAGTCCAGTGTTTGAAGCTTTTTCGCTCAGAATTCTTTCGGATAAAACCGATTGACGTGAAATTTGAACAGTAATTAGGGAATGGCTCAAGGAACAAGAGTTATATAGTGTCGAAGTGTGCTTTTACCCTGGAGGTGGATGCCACCCCTTCTCGGGGGTGGAAATTATTATGTTCAAAGTAACTGCAGAAATCGACAGAGGAATGAATTCTAAGTAATAAATGTTCTATGCAATTTTTTCGATGAGTCAATACTTTTTAAGCTATTCTTGATTAAAAACGTTGATTTGTCATCTAAAAAATGCATGTCGAAAACTGTACGTTTTACCAAAAAATTATTATAAGCAAAAATGAAGTCTGTAAAATAACAAATCGATTGGTTTTTTTAATTCCCGTAGATGCAATACGAACCGAGTTATGGTTCGTTGAAGGTGACTTTTTGTTCGCCGGAAACTGAATTCGACCCTTTCAACGTTAAATAACGGAAAAACGGAAAATTTTTGGAGGAAAACATATAAGACATTTTTAAAAGTATTTGAAAAGACTTTTAGAATGAACTTTGGCAAAAGTCGTTAGCATAAAAACTAACAGAGTTATGATGAAAATAAAAAGGTTGTCTTTTTTTTTCGAAGAAAAAATCAGCAATGAAACCAATGGCTTCACAATGGCTTGAAATTGAACGTAATCCATTTACAATTTCCTGTATTTAAGTCCTAACAATATGTTCTAGCAGTTTGACCGGTTTAGGATGCCTATATTTAAAAAAAACTTTGATTCAAATTTAAAATGATTTTTGAAATTTCTTAAATAATTTTCATTTTTTCACAATAATTAAAAAACTAAAGAAGATACGTAAAAAATGCTAGAGTGCAAAAATTTAGGTTTTTTTTACTGGAAATTGTTTTTTTTATTTCTCTAGGATGAAAGTTAATTGAGATATCACCGTTATAAATTTGCATTTGAGTGCGATGATCACCTTCCCCGAGCCCTGTAAACTCAAAAATGAAAGATTCAAGGAAGTTCAACTTTACACGCCTTGTAGCCCTTAAAGTTCCCTGTAAAATTACTTCTGGAGCGATTGAATAGCTTAAAAATTGAGGAAGTTATCACTGAAAAACCAATCATAGCGAGAAACGCCGATAAGTCTTCGACACGGCTCAGTTTTTTTAACTGTATCTCTTTAGTAGCTCCGTACAGTAATATTGAGCAGTACCTACCGGCTTCTAAAATTTCTTCCAGCTCTGAAGTACTATTATAAAATATATTCACCTGATCTCTCTTAAATCGGGCCGGGCCGGTTTTCTATAAGATCGAAAAAATGTTTTTGCCTTTATTGTAGAACGCGGACGTTGTATCACATCCAGTAAAACAATGCGAAAAAAGGATTAATATCGTACTGTTTGGATGATCCACTTCAAAACAATTTACATGCTTCGAAAATTTCACCGAAAAAATGCGATTGGTTTTTCAATTCTTGCAGGAAAGCCATTGGTTTCATTGCTGATTTTTTCTCCGAAAAAAAAAAGACAACCATTTTATTTTCATCATAACTCCGTTAGTTTTTATGCTAACGGCTTTTAAAAAAGTTCATTTTAAAGGTCTTTTCAAGTACTTTAAAAAAAGTTGAGTTGAGTTATTAGTGAAAAATCGTTCTAAAACATGCATTTTTTAGATGAAAAATCAACATTTTTAATCAAGAATAACTCAAAAAGTATCGACTCATCAAAAAAATTTCATAGAAAAATTGTTGGTTGGAAATCATTCCTCTATCGATTTCTGCAGTTACTTTGAACATAATAATTTCGACCCCGGAGAAGGGGTGGCATTCACCCCCAGGGGAAAAGCACACATCGACACCATATAAATTTTGTTCCTTGAGCAATTCCCTAATTACTGTCCAAATTTCACGTCAATCGGTTTTATGCGAAAGAATTCTGAGCAAAAAACCTTGAAACACTGGAAAAAAAACAAAAAATAGATTTTTCTTGTAAAAGTTGTATTATTGTTTAAACAATATAAATAATTATCAACCCCGACTATGAGAAAGATTTTATAACTTAAATTTCCAATAAACACAATTCAATGTTTCATAAATATCGCGAAAAAAAATTAAATATATATTGTTTTGTAAATATTGTTATTATTGTGTAAAGCAATATAAATAACTGTTGGATTTTTAAGATATAATGCGTTTTCTCCCACAAAAGATAAGCTAAAAATCCATTCCTTTTTTTAAAATTTAAAAGCAGCGCGCTCAATATATTAAAACGGGAAGTAAGATATATCAACAGTAAAACTTACCACATTTACGTTGATTATATACCTTTTTTTTTTTTTTTATCTATTTATTTAACGTCGGCCTATTTCCGCTACCAGGGCCTATCACCGACGCCAGGAGACGAGCTACCCCCAACCTGGAAATTTTGCCACACCTCTTCCCTTAAGAAGAGTAGGGATCTTTTACTTGCCTAACATTTAATAGACAAGGGACCGCCTGCTATACATCCCCTCCGAAGGATGGTATATCCACTACGTAATCCTCGTCTGAAATTACGTAACTTCCGCGTATACACTGATATACAACCCGCTAGAAGGTGGGACGAGAACGAGAAGTACTAACCGCGCTCGACGTTGCTTCAACGGAATATCGACTGACATTCACATTGAAGTCTCCTCTACGCTCGCCCCCATTATATACCTAATCATACGCCGATATCGCTGCGACTCTCCCAATGACATAAGAACGGTAGGATGCTGTTCACATATAGCCGCAGCCATATATTACTTGTCTCATGCCCGATATCTCTCCCGCGTAGTACGTCCAGCAGAAGTTTTATCTAATATACTTACATCAGAAAATATTCACGTAGTTATTCATGAGGACAGCGATGAAGATTAATTACATTGTAATAATTAATAATTTGTATCATAATAAATATTTTCTTGGACTTTATTTTTATCTATACTGCACCTCTCTTATTCTTAAAGTAAATAATAACTGTAACTCAGAGCATTTACTTTATTTATTTAAATTACAAACACATAACTACTTGTTTATACATTTATGGGCAAGTTTATATTAAAGAGAGATGCAAAGTAGTGAAAGTACTCCAGGGCGGTCATAACGAGTTTTTAATTTTTTAAGAAGTTTTATTTGAACGCACTTTTTGGTGATAATACTAGACATAATAAGCTACATTATATATTTTTTCTGTGATTGTACCTCTGTGTGAACTATGAAAAAAAAAATAAGAATTTTGTATTTCAAATTGTTTTAAATAGCAAATATAGTTGAAAAATTCTACAAAAAATATAATATAGCATAGAACAATGTATTATCTAACAAGGAGTTTTTATTTTATTGGTTTAGCTGCAACAGTTTTTGAATAAAATGTCACATTCAATAGAATTTCGCAATATTTTAAAATATACTCAGTGTTGTAGATATATTAATATCTACAATTGATGTTATAGTAACTAACATAATTCTCTTTCTTTGTGTGTAATCGTACTCTTAGTGTGAAAACACACTACTTGCTGAAGTTATTGAAATTATCTTAAAGATAAATAGTTTATTCGAAAACTTTCCAGCATTCTAAAAGTATTATTCCTACACTCTGCAACTCAATACATCAAAATCAAAATGAACGATGAATATGTTCCTTTTGGACAGTGCGGGATCGAAAGTGATTACTTTTCGTTTCATTTCGGTAAATATTGTCATAGGCAGAGGACGTCTCCTCAGGTAAAAAACAGTTTACTTATTTCTTTGAAAAAACAAAATTAAATTTGAAAAAACACCCCTGAGCTAGGAGCATAAACAAGGTCCTGTGGCAAAATCTCCTTCCGCGCCAGTGAAAACCAAAAGCACGAAGCGGTCCGCCGTTCGTTATCCCATTACCTACCAAGCAACTCTCAGTAAGATCGGAGATATCATCAAAAATTGAAAATAAACAAGGAACGGATTCCGTTCCCATAAGTTCTCGAGCCAGTCGTTAAAATTCAGGTCCAGCGCGTCACGTTTACCGCAGTTCTCCTGCTACTCTGCAGGATTGAAGGCCACTACAACCAACAAGCGTACTTGTTTGACTGCTGCTTTCTTTCTTTCCTGCTACCAGACGTCGTTTATCGTCTGAACGCACGCATTTACGTAATCGATATGGTCTATATGGTCCTCGTGTTCTTATTCAGATAATATTACTATATAAACTCTCTGGTAGTTTTTATTCAAGTCTAAATGTAAATGTCCGAACTTCGTGACATCACTTCTTCAATCCATAAGAGCCACGTGCTCTAAATTGATTTTTAGAGTTATTCCAAGTTTTTCTGAGAATGCATGTACAAAATGTAAGGTAAAACTACCGGTTAATATTTCAAAAACATTACATTCCAATCAATGGCGGATTTAGCTAGTAATAAATAAAATTAAAAGCACTTTCTTTTAATCAAGCGTTTACTTTATTATTTTACTTCCACATCCAGTGGAAGTACCTATAGTAACGACAAAAAATTTTTTATTGTTCAAATAGCCTCAGAATGTCATGAAATGTCGAGATTTTAAGTTTGAGCGAAAAAAACATTTCTGTCTGTCTGTTGGTCTGTCCGTCTGTCTGTAACTTTTTTGTGCGTACGATTACTCTGGAACCGTTTAAGAAATTGACTTGAAATTTGGTACACGTATGTACTTTAACGGGATCTGGAACTAGATTATACTTTCATCTAGGTAAATCAAGCAAGAGTTCATAAAATTGGAATTTAGTGTATACAAGAGAGGCTAAGGTCTCAAAAAAATTTTATTGACATTAGCCACCCCCATTACCACCCCCACCTCATTATTAAAGGAGATGAAAAAATTGTGATTTTTTGTGTGTACAAGAACCAAAAACCTCAAAATATTTTTTTACTTAAGGGTTCTTGGAAAATTGGCATTTTTGGATTACCAAGTGTCAAATCGAAAATCGAGTAACACATTCTTAAGGCACTTTTTGAGTAGAATCCGTTGTTGATAATAAAATTGTGCATGCTACACTTTTCGAGATATAAACATAACTTGTGTTTTTTTTTTTGATAGAATACCCTGTAAATTATTTCCTTATACGTACACAACTTAAATTAGCTATCCAACGATATATCATATGTCATATTTATCTCTAGAAAAAGTGGTTAATTTTCGAAAAATTTAATATATTTGTAAGGAGGCCATGGATAACTATTAACAACAACACTTTCTATGATATAAAATAATTTTGCCAAAAATAGGAAGAACTGAACTACAATAAATGTTCGAATTGTCTTCCATTGACATCTACGCATATTTATCGCATTTCTAATATTTATTGAGAAGGCCATGTTAAAAAAAAGAAAATCGAAATAATCGTTTGACATTTAGTCAAAAACTAATTTGCGAGTTAATTGTGAGCATTCTTAAAAATGGTTCAATTTAATAATGGTGAAATATGATATGATTGTGTGTTTTATAGAATGCTGATAAGATTCAAATTTAGCTTTCGAGCTTTATTTTAATAGGTAAGTTATGAACAGCAAAACTTTGTGCCAAAAGTGCAGCGTAAACAATATTTTTAGATATCTACACTCAAAGAAATAGTATGGGTAAATTCAACAAAAAAAAAATTGTTAACTAACAATATCGTTAATTTTGTTAAACCAAACTATATTGATGGTATTTTTAAACAAGAGGTGATTGTTATTTTAATTAATAAAAAGTTGTCGTACAACAAAACAAACATTAACTTAAAAAATAGATGAATAAGACTATTATTTTGTTCGTCTGACTATTATTTTGTTGAATTCTGTCAAATTAAACTAGATAATAGTATATTTTATTTTTAACTATTATCAAATTGTAATTCTAATCCAGTATTAGTTCGCTGTACTATTGTACTTGGTAGACAAGCCAATATTATTGTCGTCTTCTAGAAGTTCTAAAAGAATTACCATAAAATTTGCTTGCTTACCACGTAGTCTATTACAGAAATTATTCCCAGATGACGCCACATACAAATCACTGACAATAATCAATCATGCATTATCTTACACTCTTATGAATTTATAGAAAATTAATAACATGATTGCAGTGTTCAAATTCTCTCAGGGATCATCGATATATTTGGATGGATCTTATAAACGATCTCTAATCTTTGGTTTGAGTGGTCTGATGTCTCAATACTGAGATTTTGGCTAACCAAAAAAAACTTCATCATACAATAAAGTATAGATCAACCTAAAAATTAGTTGGTGAACAAAAAACAAAGTCTTTGTACTATTTAATTGTAGACCAAATTGAAAATGGTTAGTGAACATAAAAAAATGTCATTGTACTATTTAATTTGTTACAAGAAGATATGATTATTAAACTACTATTTGTTTACGAAAACAAATAAAGTTGTATGACTATTCTTTACTGATTGATTTAACTATGAAACTAGATAGGCGCGATTTCATATGCTCTTTTTGGTTGAATTTACCTATCATCTTCTTTGAGTGTATAAAAGAGAGACAGCCAGACATACAAATATTCAAAAGGTTACAACAAAATTTAAATGTAAAACCTCGAGCAAAAATATATAATAAAGCAGGCAGAAAAGCTGTAGAAAATATTGTTTCAGAAACTGTAAGAGAAAATCCTAATAGATCGTCTCGCGAAATACAGCAAAAACAACTGCGTTGTGTTACTCAAAAAATAATAAATTCAAACCCTACAAAATTAGGATTAGTCACCATCTAAACCCAAACGAGTTTCAAAGGTGTCTCGATTTTTGCCAGTGGTTTTTGCGCCAGTGAAATGAAGTGCCAGGATTTGAAGGAACAATTATATGGACAGACGAGGTCCATATAAGCAGTGCCGGAATTTTTAATCGGCATAATAATCACCATTGCACAATGTATAAAATTTCACAAGTAGCGGCCAAAATTCAAAATTATCAACTTTGCAATCTACTCCTGAGATTAATTTAGCAGGTAAAGAACATTCTAGCCCTTCTTGGAATGGAAACAATAACAACCATGGGCCCATTTTACCCTGCGATGTCGAAAGCTGAAGTAGCCCTTAGTCGATGCTTAGTTTCCGAGACTCGAAATCGGTGAAATACTAGTAAAGTTTGCGTTGAGATAATATTTTTACGAATTGACAATTCCGTGAATTGTTGTGTTGTGCATAAGACACGTGTATATATTGAAGAATACCACATAGTCTGTTGAATTTGTTTAGAAAATTATTTAGTTTAAGAACATTGTTTATAATAGTGTAAAAAGATAAGTGTTATAGACAAAGTTCCACTTTGCGTAGATTTACAAAGTTCCAGGTGCGTCAGGGTGCCGTGATTTTTCACATTGACGTTAGTTGTCTACTGCCTGCATAAAGGTAAGCTGCGTCTACTTGCGCCTATATATTAAATTGCCATTTATTCATGCAACTGCATGGATCGCCAGGTGCTATAAACTCGCTCGCCCAGCGATCTAACAACTGAAACATCTTTTCACGATTACTAATAATATTCTAATTATTTTTACAGTATTTTTTTGTAAATATATAACATATTATGTAATATCAGAGCTTTTAAATATTCACTTTTCAAGAGTAAAACCATAATAATAAGAAAATTACCAATTTAGTTATATTTACCGGGTCAAACCGTGTTAGCATCTGCTGCTCCGCGTATAATAATAATAATAAATGAAACAATTTGCATAATCCTGTTTTTCGTTACAGGAAACCTTAGTAACTTCATTAATTATGGAGGAAATAAAATTAAATCGACAGAAAATTTTTGATTTTTGGCATGACACAACTGGGGCTGCTGTTGATAAGTTCAAATACGTTTACATCTAAGTTTGTCATGTTATTGGAGATGAACATTATGCAGAGGAAATAATGTTTGATTCGAAGCAAAAGCTTTATCTGCTGTGCAGTGAAATTAGTCGCAGATGGACTAAGAGCGGCAGAAGTAAAACTAAGTTCTTGAATAAATACTCATCGTGGCTGCAAAAAGAAATTATTTTCATCGTGTCCACGCTGCTGGCACCAGTTCCAGTGGAAACTTCAGCTGCCAGAAGTACCAATACTATCATCTCGAGTAGGTCATCTAGCGAAAGACTATGAATCAAGTAGTGTGAGAACTAAAAGACGAAAGACGGCAGAACTGTTGAAAAAGGTTACAACACCCGAACTTAAGCATGCAACGAAAATGAAACTTAGGACTACGGGACAACATACAGCTGTATCTCTACATCTCACCCCCGAGTACAAATTACTATTTTTTCTAGTGTTCTATTTAGTTTATGTTATAAGTTTCGAAATTTTTCCACATTGTTTTTTTTTCAACCCTTATATCTCACCCCCGAGTACAGATTAAATTTTTCCAGTATTTTTCCAAAAAATATTCGAAATCTATTTAGTTGATATTATAAATTTCGAAATTTTTCTACACTGTTTTTTTTTCAACCCTTATATCTCACCCCCCGAGTACAAATCAAATTTTTCCAAGATTTTTCCCTGTAGCCTCTAGATATTTCAAGAAGGTATGGAGAGTTTCAGAATTTTGACCTCCGACTTGTATTTTTCGCCCACTGTGCATTGGGCTCATGGGCACGTAACCGCTACAGTTAATCGTCAAGGACGGTATGTGGTTTTATTGGATACCAGATAATAGATCCCTTTTTTCACGGTAATTTGAATATGGAAAATTGTAATAACATTCTACGACAAGAAATAGAGTCCTTTGTAGACAATATGCCTTTAAGACAATTTCAAAGATTAATTTTCCAACACGATGGCGTCCCAGGTCATATGTCAAATAAAACACGAAATTATTTAAATGCTCAATTTGGAGAGGATTGGATAGGTATCTATATATCACTCGGGGCTAGTTTATCAATGTCTAGTTAGCTAAGTTAATTAAATTGATAACTAACAATTAATTTAGCTACCTGGACATTAATAAACAATAAAGTAGTTTTGATACTGTTTAATTTTTAGGAAATAATGGTCCTATTTTGTCGTCCGCTAGATCTCCTGATATAACCCCTGCCGAGTTTTGGCTTTGGGGTTATTTAAAAAATATTGTATATAGAGAACGTTCTAATGACACAGAAGAATTGGAAAACAAAACATTAGCTGCGTTTCGAACAATAACTTATGTCATGATTGGAAGTGCAACCAATGCTGTAAGGAGAAGGTGTCAAAAATGCATAGATGTCAATGGAAGACAATTCGAATATTTATTGTAGTTTAGTTTTTCCCGAGGGGGCAACCGCTGAGGGGAAATAGTGTACAAATCGGAGGAATTAGAAAGGAATTAGGAAGGAATTAGAAAGGAATTGAAGGTATTTCGGAAGGAATTATTAGGTATTAAGGGAATTACAGGGGAATTTGGAGGAAATAAATATTATTACGAGGTATTAGAAGGGAATTAAGAGGAAATAAAAGGTATTAGGAGGGAATTAGAGCGTAAAAATATTGAAATGGAATGTTTATCTTGAAGAATTACATACCAATTCTTATATAAAGGACGTCAGTGTTGTAAAAACATTAGCGCAGAGATTAGCGCTAAAAATATCTAGTAAAGAAAAAATATTTAATTTAATTAAACTACCGATGATACTATGAACTTCTAGTTAAGTAATATAACGATTTATATCGGACAAAATTCATAAAGTTTTGAAAATTGGTAGAAATGTTATGGATAGCATAAGAATTACTAAACCGAAAAGTTCCCACCCCTAAATAGTGTGCTTCATCCCCTAGCCGTTTCCACCCCCATTTTGAGATTTTCTAGATTATCTCGGGAACGGTGCACTTTTTGATCAATTATTCCTTATAAAATTCTCTATAAAAAACGTCTCTACACTTTTTTCCTAAAATTAATAGTACCGTGGGAAATAAAAAAAGGGTTGGTTCCGGTCAACACAATAAATTGTAATCTTTACTATAATCTACTTTAAAATTCAATGCTTAACGCTAAAGCAGTATTTTTAAACTCCACCTAAAATTATAATAAATGTACCACTTCCACCCTCTCACCCTCGCTCTCACCTCTAAAAAATAACGCGATTTTTAAAGAAGCAAAAATATTGTATATTGTACTTGTTTCCACGCCACTCTAGAGGTAAAGTACTTGGCGTGTGGTGTCCCCTGTAGGCCGAATCCACTAATTATCAAAAGGTTTCCTACGTTAATTAATCTTCATCGTCTTCCATAGATTCGATATTCATGCATGCTTGTGCGTGGTAATGGTAACACATTGTGGAGCAACACATTGCGCTTCTGCAACTGCACCCGTTTTCGCACCATAATTTGCATGAACAAGAAATTAGTGTTATAACTGATTCTTTTGTTGTCATAGTTCGAGTTAATATACCGCCAACTTTTTTCCATCCCCAATCAGTAGCTTCTAGAGCAACGTTTTTCCATGTTTGAATTTGGTAAAAAACGCGATATGAGTGTTGCCGAGCAGCAGCAGAAGTTGTTGGTAGTTTTGATAATATTACAGTATTGTTCGCTTTACCAACAAGTTTTTTAAAAGTCATGAATCTGTATACATCTAGACTTTTTTCTGCGGAGGTAGAGTTGTATAAAGCTAGAACAAATCGCTCTCCTACGTCTACAATTTCTCCATGACTAGCTTTTTCATTATTAAATCTTTGCACGATGTCTTGTAATACTTCAGTAATATAACAGTTAAAATTGTAATATATTGGACAAAATTCATAAAGTTTCAAAAATTGCGTGCTTCATCCCCTAGAGGACGTCGTTTCGACCCCCATTTTGAGGTTTTCTAGATTATTTCTGGAACGGTGCATTTTTCCATAAAAAAACCTATATACAGAATTATTCCTTATAAAATTCTCTATAAAAAACTTCTCCAAACTTTTTTCTTAAAATTAATAGTACTTTGGTAAATGAGGCGCAAATGTAATCAGCGCAGGTCATATAATTCGCTGAATATCCGTATGGCTATTTCCAAAACTATCTTTACGCGAAAAAAGTATAAATATCTGTACCCCACCACAATGTAAAAAATTTCAATTTCTCCCTCTACATCTCAGACGACCCAAGGTCACTGCATTATTTTAGAGCTTGTTGTAAACGCTGTTACTGTTCAGGGCTGCCAATGTGCGGGATTTTACGCAAAAACCGGGTATTTTAAACCCACTTTCGGATAAAATCGAAACCGAAAGTCGGCCATTTTGGTTCTTTACATTATATAATTGGAAATTAAATCCCATATCACTACATCAAATTTGAAAAAAATCCATTCGCCCATTCAAAAGTTACAACAGTGTCCCTATCGACTGAGCGACCCGGTATACAATATTCTCGCTTCATCAAAAATCGCATTATTTTATAGGGGTGAGAGGAATTTATTATAATTTTAGACGGACTTTAGTAGCTACTGCTTTAGCGTTAAGTATTGAACTTTAAAGTAGATTATAGTAAAGTTTACAATTTATTGTGTTGACCGGAACCAACCCTTATGTGTGCGCCTTATTTCCCACGGTACTATTAATTTTAGGAAAAAAGCGTAGAGACATTTCTGATAGAGAATTTTATAAGGAACAATTTTGTATATAGGTATTTTTATCAAAAAGTGCACCGTTCCCGAGATAATCTAGAAAATATTAAGGTATTAGGAGGAAGTAAAGGTATTTGAGGAATTAGGGGAATTACAAGGAATTAAAGGGGAAATAAAGGGTATTTTTCTAGAATAGGTATTAGGTGTACAAAATTTCGCCAGCGGTTGCCCCCTCGGTTTTTCCTATTTTTGGCAAAATTATTTTATATTATAAAAAGTGTTGTTAATAGTTTTCTATTGCTTCCTCACAAATATATTAAATTTTTCGAAAATTAACCACTCTTTTTAGAGACAAATATGACATGATATATCGTTAGATAGCTAATTTAAGTTGTGATCGGATAATGAAATAATTTACAGGTTGTTCCATTTAAAAAACATAAGTTATGTCTATATCTCGAAAACTGAGGCATGCATAATTTTCTTCTACGGATTCTACTAAAAAAAGTGCCTTAAGAATATGGTACTCGATTTCCGATTCGACACTTGGGTCACCAAAAATGGAAATTTTCTAAAAACGCTCTGTACCTCGGTAGTCGAAAAAGATAGACAATCGCGGTTTACGCCATTGTTTGTTTCTCGAAAATCGAGCTCAGGACACCTATATTGATTTTTGTCTATCTGCCATAGTTTTAGAGAAAATCCCAAATCCCATCTAATTTGGCCCACCCTGTACGTGCCCCAAGAAATCGAAGCAGTCACACGCCTTTTTTTTAATATGTAGATTTTAATTGTGAACACAACTTTTAAAAACTACGCCTGATAGTTGCATAAATTTCAGCGCACCCCATAATTTGACACGGCAGGTAAAATGAGCAACTCTGTAGATATTTTTAACACAGTATAAGATTTCGCAAGAATCTATTATTCTTTCCTTTTGCGATTTTATTGAATATTTTAAAAGTTGTTTGTTGATACAAAACGAACTAAATAAAAATTTCTTTTGTATTTATCAATTCCATGCCTTTGTTTGACGCACACTTTGTGTATACAACATTTTTCAGTATCCAAAAAGGATTTTCTGTGCTTTAGCGTTTTAGTTTTATATAAATAAAAGCAAGGCTCGTTTCTGAAAGGGATGGCTGTGTCTCTGAGGGATTGGAAACTATTGATGTTAATATATCATACGCTGCTATCATATATAACGACGGGTTTTGGTTATGTTCTCATCATTTAATTAACACATTCATATGGTGATCTAATGATCAAATAGTTGTAAATCATTAATTAACTTCACAAGTGAATACAATGATGATTTCATTAGTCGAAATGGGTGTTCGCAACTTCGTAGGATGGCCTTTTTCATTCTGTAGGTAATCTCTCCCTTTTCAAGTAATATCAAATATTTATCATTTAAAATGCCTTTCTGAATAATTCATGTATTTATTAAGAAGAGGGCAAGCCAGGAAGTATAACGGCTTTACTTTTAAATAAAAAAGGAGACTTTAAATGAGTTAAATTGCGATATTTTAATTTAACCGAATTTGTTTTATTAGCTGTTATATTTAGAAAAATAACATCGGCGAAAATATTATGCAACTATAAATACATTTTGAAAGCGAGACTAACAAACATATATTTTATTTGTTGAAGCTTTGTGATAATGAGGAGGTGGCGAACGATATATGTTCACGCAAAAATCTCAGCTGTTCTCTGGCACCGTTCTGTTAACAATTTTTAAATTTAAGATGAAGAAAAGAATATTTGTCATTTCATTCCATTTTTTTGGTATGATTGGAATGATTTGTGAGAAAAATGTCGAAACAGATTAATTTTTGTTTTCGAGAAGGGAGGAGCATATCAAAAAGGTAAATTTAACATTGCTGCTTTATCCCGTTGGCTGAGGTGGGGGGTGATAACGCCGGCAAAAATTTTAAGTGTTCGTGGGTATAGATTTTATAAATTTTTAATTTCGAATTTGCAATATATATAAAAGCGGAATACTTCCTATTGAAATTGGATCATATCCGTCATACAGGGTGATCGTCAGAAGCGTGACGTAAATCAGGCATGTCATGTTTATATAAACTATATTTTATTATAATTTTAGAGCCCAAAGGTGAGTGTTGATTAAGAACATACAAAAAAAATACAAAAGTATGCAATACAGCACGTCTTTCAGGTTTATACGAACTGTACGCAGGATAGACGATATATCAGTTTTGCCTTGACCTTAGCATGGTAGAATACTTCTTTCATACAGGGTGATCATCAGATCATTTTATATAAACTATGAGTTATTGTGACTTTAGAGAAAAATGTTTCAAAGATTTTTGATTAAGGACATAAAAATGCAAAGATGTACAAGATATCTAAACTGCAATATACAGTGTGTCTTTCAGGTACAAGCGAACTTTATGTAGGTTAGATGATATAACAATTTTACCTTGAGACTAATTAATCGTCCATCGAATCGACGACTAATGGATGAAATGGATTTTGAAATAGTAGCTGTCATATATAATGAACATATTTGTGTTGCTAATATATACATCAAGATGGCGTCGGTAGACGAGGTCGCGATTTTGTCAGCTGAATTAAATAAATTAAATAAAAATGAAATAATCGACATACTAGTAACCTTAAACACGCCAAAGAGTGTTACAAATAAGCAACTAGTAAACTATGTGACTAAACTTCGCGAGTGTTTTATTAATAGTGAAAGTGACATTTTTCTGGACAGCAGAGACTCAGTAGAAACGAAGGAGCAGTTTAAAGACATCAGCTGTGAGAAATTAAAATCAGACATACGGATTCTTGAAAATAAACTGGAAAGCATAAGTAAGCTATTATATCATTTAGAAAAAAGAACACAAGAGTAGGAGGACTTAATCATCTTGTTAAAACAAATAAATAATACCAATCTCAACAATATTAAACTGTTAACGCCATCTACTAGTGCGACCACAAGTCCAGTTACAAATACAATTCAGAGAACTAAATTAAATAGCCTAAATAGACAAGAAAATACCCAACAAAAAAGAATATGCTACAATCGCTAGGAATATCCCACACATACCTGATAAAGAAATACATTCAAAAACTGCACAAAAACCTGATAACAACACACATACAAATATAAACACTTCTAGACGGAATCCCCCGCAAAAAACAAATAAGTTTAATAAATATAAACCTATAATGGGTTGCAGTAAAAATGCATCAGTCCAGACTATTCCTAAAAAGGATATCTACATGTTTATAGGATAAGTGCTGAAACTACAGCTGACGAACTGTTAGCGACACTAAAGCTAAACGCACCAACAATCAATTTTGAATGTGAAGATCTGAATCGTTGTGAACGCTCATCTTCTTATAAGGTGTCATTTCCCATTGAGCATGTGACGGAAGTTTACAATCCGGACATATGGCCATGCGGAGCTGCTGTTAGAAGATTCAAGTTTCCTCCCAAACAGGATTTTACAAAGACACCACCGATGACTCAGGGAGATTAGTAACTGGTATTTTCCACATCAATATACAATGTCTTTCAAATAAGGTAGACCAACTCTCTCTTTTTCTTGAAAATCAAAAATATTCAGTCGTTTGTCTTTCTGAACATTGGCTTAATGAAAGCCAAATAAAAAATTATTGCAGCTTACTACTGTAGGCCGACAATTAAACATGGCGGTGTAGCAATTTTTGTAAAGAGTGATATTAAATATAGACCATTATTAGATATTAATGAATTTTGTAACGAAATTCATGCAGAATTTTGTGGCTTAAACTGTTATACAATAAAAACAATTATTATAGCATTGTATAGATCCTGCCTAGGTGAATTTAATATATTTTTAAGTAAGGTTAAGGAATTGTTAAATACCGTTTCTGAAAATTACAAAAAAGTCGTCATATTAGGAGATTTTAATATAAATTTTACTGGGCACTCTAATAATTTAACAGAACTTGTTTGTTTAATAAAATCATATGGGCTCGAAATAACAATTTTAGAAACCACCCGGGCTAGTGAAACCTGCTCTAGTTGTATAGACAATGTGCTGACAAACATAGAAGGTAATTGTTTTGAGACGGGCATTATCGAACCATTATGGTCAATATATTTTGGTAAAAGGTAATAATTGCGCTGCCTCAAAGTTAATATGGAAACGTAAGATCACGTCCGCGGGAATCGAAATGCTTAAACTTTCTCTTGAAAAAATAAATTGGAACATATTCAACGATCCCAGTTACGATCTAAATTTTCTATCGAGTTTCTTAATAAATAACTATAAGGCTCTAAATACATAAACATTTTCCATTGAAAAAATGTTTTTCGGGAGGGAAGGCACCAGTTCAATGGTTTAACAACGAGTTACGTAATATGAGAGATACACTTACAGCCATTAAACAGGTTCATTGTACAACAAGGGATCCTAATGATAAAGCTGCTTATATCACTTATAAAAATTTATATAAAAATGAAATAATCAGAGCCAAAAAAACCGCTTACGATTTATTTATAAATAACTCTGATAATAAATCCAGGGATAGATGGAAATTAATTCATTTTGAAAGTAATAGTGGCCGGAAAAGTAATAATACTGATACTTGTGTTAATCCTAATAGCTTTGTTGATTTTTTTTTCAACGGTAGCAGATAAAATCATAAATAATCTACCTTAAATAACGTAAATGCTTCTAACTTTTTAGAATATGTTCCGACGCCTAATATTTCTTTTTTTCTTGAGCCTGTCACCACTTTAGAGGTCATAGACGCAATACATTCGCTGAAAAATTCAAATAGTTTAGATATTTATGATTTAAATAGTAAAATTGTTAAAGAAACAATAGATTTTCTAGTTCTCCCATTAACGCGGATAATAAATGAATGTTTTTCCTGATATCTTTAAGGTAGCTCGAATTGTGCCTATTTTTAAGAAAGGTGACTCGAATAGCCCGGATAATTATCGACCAATTTCGATTATCCCTGTGTTTGGCAAGATAATTGAAATTATTTTAAAAAATCGTTTGTCGAAATATTTTGAAAAATATTCCTTGTTGCATGCTTGCCAATATGGTTTTAAACAAAAATGTTCCACAATAGATGCAATCTGTAAGATTGTGGGTGACATAGTTGAAGGTTTTGAAGAATGTAAACATACTGCAATTACGCTCTGTGATCTCAGCAAGGCCTTCGACTGTGTCTCTCATACTCTCATTATCGAAAAACTTAGTTTTTACGGTATACCGTTGTCTCTGTTAAAGTCATACCTGGAGAATAGACAACAATGAGTCTCACAAAACAATATGACATCTTATTTTAGATCGGTAAAACATGGAGTGCCTCAGGGATCAGTGCTGGGGCCTCTACTGTTCATAATTTATGTAAATGATTTTATTTTATTACTTATTCCCTAGTAGTATTGTTATGTTTGCTGATGATGCAACTCCCACAGCTAGTGCGAAGAATATTAATAGTTTACAAGATACCATTGATGAATCTGAAAGTCAAGCGGAACTTTGGTATAATGCTAATGCACTCAAACTAAATCGTGTAACTAACGTCGTTTGTTTTAAGGCAGTTTTTTATTTATTATATTACCCTTGTTTTTTACATTTTATGTCTGTTTTTTAAACTTGTAATATATTTTACACTTCATTTTTAATGTTATATGTATATTATCTGTAGATAATAACAAAGTAATGACTTGCTACAAATGTATTTGTATTTGTAAAGTAGTCAAATAAACGTCTAACTATCTATCTATCTAACGGAAATATTAAAAATTTTTTTTACTGAATTTATCCCTTTTCTTAACTGACGTCATTAATAGATTTAAGTATATAATATTAACAGGGGATTTTAATATAGCCAAATTATCAAACACAGGACAAAATAAATCCTTATCAGATATAATTGACTCCTTCTCTTTAAGATCGTTAGTAAATGAGCCAATAAGAATTGACTTGCGAGAAGGCTTCAATTCAAGGACAGATTATGTTATTACAAATTTAACAGATTGTGAGGTAATAATAGTAGATTCACACATATCGGATCATAAAGGACAATTACAATCTAATGGAAAATTATTGTATCGACTCTGTTTCAGATAATAAGACAATGTGTAAAATTTTCTCAGAACAAAACATGTTTAATTTTGCTAACCTATTTATAATAACTTTGACCCATTTACTAAGAAACATGACAATATCAACGACTACTTTTGTGAATTTTTGGCGCACTCCCAGTGATGTTTGGACATGAGTTGTAAAAAGAAAGTTATGTCAGCCAAGAAAAGTAGTAAACATTAAAATGATTTCAGAGTGACACAGGAATTAAATAACTTAAAGTATCATTATTACATTGCTAAGAACTCTAGTTGTCCTGAACTGATGAGATGATCCTTTAGAAATGATAAAAAATGCATTAATAATAAAATATCTAATATACGAATAGAAATAAACACAAATATAATTGAAAATTCAAATAATAAAAATAACTTTATGGCAAATGGTTAATAACAGATTGGGACGACAAAAGCATAAAATGAGAACTGGTATAAAAGTAAATGATGAAATAATAAATGACAAAAAAAAAATGTGAAATATTTGCTAATTATTTTTCTACGAGTGTTAAAGATAAACTGGATAACAATTTTGGAAATAACTTATCAAATAAATTGTACAATATCCAGGAACATAATTAATTCAACAATTTACTTTGAACCTGTGACAGGAGATGAAACTATTAAATTGAGAATATGAAAAACAAGAATTCCACGGGCGTTGACGAAATACCTATCCGAGTATTAAAGTTTTATAAATATGTTATAGCAGATTCTCTTGCACATCTTATTAACTTATCGGTAAACCTTGGACAGTTTCCGGATATTTTAAAATTAGGTAAAGTAATTCCTTTATTTAAAAAAGATGATGCGGACTTGGTAGAAAATCATAGGCCCATAACTTTACTAATCTACTTATCTAAAATTCCTGAGAAAGCAGTTGCCAAGAGAAAACACCTATATTTAGAATCAAATAATTTATTTACCGATAGTCAGTTTGGTTATAGAGTTAATAAATCTACAGAACTAGCGACACTAGAATTTGTTCAAAAATCTACCATTACCTCGATAAAGGTAGAAAAGTAGCTAGTCTTCATTTAGTTAATCCAAAACTTCTTGAGGACAAAAAATTAAAAATAATAGAAATAAACGCATACATTCTGAAATGGTTAACTGCTTGTCTAGAAAATCGTAAAATTTTAGTTTCAATAAACTCAGAAATGTCTAACATCGTTAATATGGAAATCGGTGTTCGTCAAGGTTCCATTATTGGCCCACTTTTATTTCTTATTTTCGTCAATGATTAACCAGATTATATAACAGAAGGTGAGGTATTTATGTATGCGGATGACACATCTGTCATAATCCACAGTGATACCATTGAACATATAGAGAATAGAACTGCTATAGTCATTAAGCAATCTGAAGACTGGTGTTTTAAAAATTCTCTAATTAATAACATTAAAAAAAACATTGTATTTTACAAATCTTATATCTAATAATAGTCCTAAAATAGAATATGTTGAGACCAACACGACAACATTCTAAAGCTCAGTGATAGATGTAACATAAAATTCTACCTCTCAAATAGATACTTTGTGGACTAAGTTAGCAAAAACATTTGCAGTCATTAGCTACAATATTAGTACATGGGGTCAATCAGTTGAGGCGAGTAGAGTTTTTATAATGCAAAAGAGAATTATTCAGATTCTGCTTGGTTTAAACCATAGAGAATCATGCAGAGATACATTTAAAACAAAAAAAATATGACTGTTACATGCATTTACATATTTAAAATTTCTTGTTTCATGCACAAAAATCTAAATAAATTTAAAATAAATACTTAGCAACATACACAGCTACCCCACCAGAAGTGCTGGGAAAAAATTACCCCACTAAGCTGGTAACTTATAATGAACTTCCTATAGAAATAAGGTCACAAAATTCTTTTAGATCATTCAGAAGCAAACTGAAAATGTTTTTGAATGAACATTGTCATTGAATGAACTCGGTCATAATATGACCGAGATTTTTGACTGGTAAACAATGACTGGACTTCAATAAAATTAATATTTATTGAGATATTTGGAAAAGGAAAAAAAATTACATGTTAACGAAAATACCTTCAGAGTATAAACTGTATTTTTTTCTAAAGCAAGTGCTGAATACAAACCATGCTATCTACGTCATGCTATATATTAATCAGAAACAGTGTTTGAAATTCCTATTTTATAATTACTGGCTAATTACAGTAACAAAATAGCGACGTTGTTATTAAAAAAAAATGTGTAGGCGCACATTGCTTCTTTCATAACTTCTTTTTTTTTTTGTGCTACAGGAACAAATAAAAAAATCAGTTGAAAGCTTAATTAACAACCTATTATTATAGCTATTAGCATCCTGGACGTAGGTGTCACAGTTTCTGAGATATGTAACTCTCACTCTACATAATTATTTTATGAACACTTGGATGCCAAATGTAAACTTAAATATCTCCGAAATTATTAATCATACATCAATAAACAAAAAATATAATTAATTCCCAGTTTGTACTTTCTGTAATTGGTCTGTAACATTTTTTCGATAAAGTAATACTTTTCGAGATACTTGACGAAAGCCGTTTGGAAATATCTATTTTCTTAAGCTAAAATCGCAATTTTGAAGTCGTAACTTAAAAACTATCAATTTATGTGAAAAATTTGATTCTACTTTAGCTCCAATAAATATATATATTTTTTAAGTGCCTCTGACGGGGGGCGGCATCCACCCCCTATAAATTAGCAAGCCTCCGCACAATATAGACACTTTTCTGTGAAGCATTTACTATTATACTGCCAAAAATGAACTAAATCCGTTCAATATGACATTATTCCCGAAATTTTGCATATTTTTTACCTCTAGGTACTGTACTATTATATTAATTGCTTTTTTTTATATTTTATATCTTATATTTTATGTGAATTTTCACGACAAAACCGATATTGTTTCTGTAACAAGATTTATGGTGAATAAATGTATTCTGTTTTTTTCTAGCCTAATGACTAATCAATCAACAATCAGAACATGCACGACTAATGAATAACCAAATTAGTCATTAGTTATGACTAATATATGAATGATCAGTTGTTAGTCTTGATTGATTGGTCGACTAAAAAATGCCCGTGTCTGTTACTTTGTTTCTATTATCATCAAAATAAATTTTTTTCTTCCGTAAATAAAAATAAATTTAGCAGGAAAAGTCCACCGACTCGCTGCTTAGTCAAAAGCACCCCGTAGAAAATAGTTTACAGATAGCTTTCAACCATTCGGCGACGATAAAAAAAGCGCTTTAAGCGAAACATTTAAAAGTCATCTAAGCCGTCTTACATAATCACAGAGAGAGAACGCGGGGTTTTCCTAATGTTTTATACCATCTACTTAGACGATATGCAAATACGGCTCTTGTCATACTGGAAAGCACAAAGCGACAAACGACATTAAATGGCACTAAGGGATAATATGTTCCGAGATTATCTGCGAATATATAAGGATGGGGCTTTACAAATCATATGAGTACAAATGGAAAATGGAAATGTCCGAGCTGAATTGAAGTTATAACACAAGTCGAAATAATCTACACGAGAAATCGTTAACGTGTCATTTAAGGGCAGGGTCGGATTTAATCACCATTCAAATGGCGTAGTTCATTTATTGTAACAAAACATAATTCGGTGAATAAGACAATGGTGGGTATTTTCAAGGGTAGAGTATATAGGTTTGTTTGCTTACTATTCGTGATTAGCAGAAAAATTACAGATAATAGACAGCATTTTATACGGGCTGTCTACGAATCATTAGTAAAATTTGCATTTTCAATTTGTGCCGAACTTTATCAAAAGCTTGTAGTATGTCAAGAAAGACTGAAGCACGCATTTTCTTTTCCGCCAGGCACTGTTTCATTTGACTTAAATATTTGGGGTTTGAAGTTGACAAAATGTAACGTAAAAAACTAAACACTTGGTATATTATTATTGAATTTCTTTAAACTGCAGAGCTTAGCTCATCTTACGGACTTTCTGCATGCTAAAAAACAAATGAGGATCTTTTAAGCGAAAAAAGTTACAAAGATTTTGCAAACTGTTACATCTGTCAAATTCTTTACAAATTGTCAAATATCTCTGAAACGGCTGGGTTTAGGAATAGAAAATGTTACATGTTTTCGAATTTTTCACCTTTTTCGAAAACTTCGAAATATGGAGGGTGTTCCATTTAAAATAAGCAAGTTGGTATCGACTTTCGATCTAAACGGAAGTGCCAAGTGCTTGTAATTATTTTCTTTGGATTGAATATAAGTACTGACATCAGCAATTCCCTAAATTTTTAAAATTTTCTAGTATTTACTTTTCCATAGGTATCGATCGATGCAATTCCCGGTGGAACACCCTGTATACATAGATACAGATTTCCGAATATAATAAAACCATTGAAAAAGTTATTAATCACTTACATTTAAAAAAATTGGTTGTAATCATTATACATATCATTATACTTTCGCAAGTACGAAAACGAAGAGTACATTGCATTTGATCGGTACATTTCTAAAACCGTAAATATCATCGTATTGGTGATCGAATTCTAAAAGTTATGAAACATTTTTCCGTAAAAAATTGCACATGACGAGTGTTGTAACCTTTGATAAAATTCTACAAATACAAAAATATGGTATAGTATATGGCTTAACGATTCGCCAATCAAGGTGGCATTATTGGGTGATGATTGAAATAATAAATACAGCAATAGATCTAAAAAATGAACTTATACTTAAAAAGTTGCAAAGAGTATACTATAGAGTGTTCAATAATTACTATACGGAAAATTTAATAATTCTGCGAAGAGGATAATGTTTACATCTAGTACATTTATGTATTTTACTAATATACATTTCATAATAATATAATATCAAACTGTGGAAATATCTCGTCGTAACTTTAAGATATTTGAATCTTTTCAAATACCGATTGCTGGTGTAGTGGTTACGATTTTAGCTCGAAATACAAGGGTAACGTACAGAAAATTTACTGTTTCTGCTAAAAAAAAAACGCTGTCCAAGGAATCATTACTTCCACCCTCAGATTTGCTACCCAAGTCTGTCACAACGGAAAAATTTTGTATGTGGAAATAATTGTACATGGAACTTTAATAATATAATATTTGAAATCGTCTACCCCAAAAATCCATAAAACGATATCCCACATCGGTAGTGGGGTGTGATGGGGGTAGTGAAGATGGATGAAGTAAAAATAATATTTTGAGGCCTTTGGTTCTTCAGAAGTTTTCTTGTCATTTTTTAGAGTTTACTTTATTTTCAATTTCATCATTTACGTCACGTAAAAATACATTTCCAAAGCAACTCATCTAATAAGAAACAAAGTAGGTATAAATGATGTAATGATAATGACAATGAAGAAAAACAATATACGTTAAACCATAGGTATTGTAACTCACAGACTGGTCTTCACTGTAAAGAGTTCTCGGGCACGCCTCGACCAATCACACTACGAATAAAGCCAGACAATATTACATTTTACCAATCACTCGCCAATACGTTCTAAGGTTCCGACGTCAGATGAAATGGTACCGCCATCTAATAACGCTAGCTTAGAATTAACTTAACTGTGTATCCAGTGAATTTTCCAAGAAAAATTAAAGTCAATTCAAAATTCAAAATTAAAATCAATTCAATTAAAGTATTTATTAATATATATATTTATATACTTATCCTTATTTTTAATTTTAGAAGTTTAATAATTTGCTTGTTCAAGTAGAGAGAACTTTAATACAACGAATTATAATGTATAGTGCTAGTGCAGAGTTCTGATTTTCCGAATAAGGTGTTGTTACCTACTTTGTGATGGATTACCATACGTAAGTACTTTTGTGTTTTTAAAAATAATTGATTTGTCTGCTTCGTAGGCATTTGTGTTTAATTTTAGTTGTGAAAATTATTTTGTAATTACGTCAGGTATTATAAGCCATTGAAAACTGTGTATAACTTGTCCCGAACCTATACAGACTCCACACAACCTTGGCATTGAAATTGGGAGATGTCAACTTATGTGGTGTTTTTAGGGTATTTTTATATTACTATATTACTACGTATATAATACAATACTACAATTTACAATTTACGTTGACATTTTTACCAATAAGATAGAGAAGATATTTATAGATAAAATTTAAAAGCACGAGTCGTCCTATTTGCCGAAAACATTTCACGGAACAAAACGTCAAAATATTATCGCCATATTTGTCGACGCGTCGACACAAAAAATTAGAGCGATAATTTTTTCGAGTTCGTACTGTCAAAAGCCGATCTAGGTTAGTTTACCACTAATAATGCCATTTTTGCGATGTTGTCAAAAAACGGGCTCTCATTGACTATCACGTTAATGAGTGAAATAATCAGCTACAATATTCCAAGGACGTTGATAATTCGAAATAATTTTATCACAGTTTCCGAAAGCACTTGCTTGGTAATAATATTACCTGAAAGCAACGTGCTTGAGGAAGTTGTGATAAAAATATGAGTTATTTATCAACGTTCGAGGGGTATTCGCATAGAAAATTTTTAATTTTTTGCAATTTATTTTATTCAAGTATTTGTTCAAAACTATTTATTAAAAACACAATTATTAAAAGAGCAATTTGTAAAATTAAATGTAGATTATGTATTATGTATTATTTGGTGTTTTCCTCTATTATTATATTCATTAAATCATTATTTGCAGTTCCAAATCGACATTGTCGAAAATAAATTTTAAATCATTGAACTGTCAAACTGGATGACATAAGTGAAAAGATCCCTAAGGGATCTTATCAGCTATAGTATCCCTAGGACATTGATAATGTACGAGATAATTTTATGACAATCGAAAGCACGTTGGTTGGTAATACCAAGCTTGCTATTACCAAGTAACGTGCTTGAGGTTGTCATAAAATTATGAGGCATTTGTCAATGTCAGAAGGATATTCGGTCAGAAAATTTTTTGAAAAAATAAAATCAAAAAGTCGCAACACAACAAATCATTTTTCCTTGATTAGCGCGTTTATAGATTGAAAATTGGCATTGCCAAAACGTGACATTTTGAAAATTTGGCAGTTATTATGAAGTTGTCAAAGTTAAATAATTTTATTGTCATAGTGATTGAAAATTTCCTTGGATGGAGTTATCAGTGTAATGTTAAAATGATTGGATGATTTGTGTCACATGACAAGAAATAACGAAATTTAATTGGTTGTTAGTACTATTAAAAAAATTTTCACTTATAATATCACAAGAGGTAAAATTATTTCCGAAAATTTTCTTGAGGGTACGAATAATTTTCTTAAAATATTCGTGCCCGAAAGAAAATTTCCCGGAATAATTTAAGCTTGCGTGGTATTCGGTAAGAAAATTTCACACCACTTAACACCATAATTTGGAAAAAAATTATTAATCCAACCTGACATTTTAAATTAATTTCACTGCTTGTCAAGTTGGCCAGGGTATTGTTGTTTTTGACATATTATGTTGATTTGTCATTTTTGTTTAACCGGTTCTGTCACAAAGCTTAATAATTACTAGTTTAAAAGGTCTGTCGTTGAGTTTAATAAGTGTATAGCGAAATGTCGCGATTTGGAAAATCAACAAGTAATTAGACAAGAAATTCAAAATATAACACCAGATAACACCCAAAAATCAAAATCAAGTGTATGGAAACAGTTTGTTGAATTTTGTGACGAAAAGTTGTATAATATTCATGAGTGTATGAGTGTAGTACAGGTGGCTACTATACTGGAGGACTACGCATTTAATATGAAAAAGAAAAATTTTGAAGATTATAAGGAAAGTGTGGTCAAAGTGATGTGGAACTCTACTGCTAAGCAGTTAGAAGAAATTTATTACGAAAAATATAAAATAAAATTTAATCCGTTTTCTGATGTGGAATTTGCGACCGCTAGAGCTGCACGCGATGCTAAACGCAAAAAATTACAGAGAGACCCATTAAAAAGAAAAGTGAGTGCTTTAGCCTTAACCAGCGACGAATACAAAAAAATTATTGAAATGTGGGATGAAATGCAGCGTAAATTTTTTCACATAGTTTCACATGAGCTGGCATGGGGAGGAGGGGAAGGATATTCTGCGTGTATCCAATACTTCAAAGAAGAAAGTGATAATTTCGGAAACCCAAAAGGTCGGATATAATATAATCCAATATTCTCCAAAACCACACAAGGTGGTTCTAAAAAACTGTCGGATAGAAAATGGTTGATTACAAATTTCGATAGTCCACAAATGTGTCCGGTTCGTTTGTTTAAGAAGTTGATGGAAAAAAGGGGAAATCTTATTCAGACCGACAGATTATTCTTAACACCAAACCCATACTGGAGTCAACCCAATTCGAAAGGATGGTACAAGGATAGCCCAGTTGGTAAGAACATCGTATCTTCATGGTTTAAATCAGCAGCCTCTGATATAGGAATTGACACTAAAAAAGTAAAATTAACTAATCATTCTGCAAGAGCAACCAACTGTTTCGAAATTGGCCAAAGAAGGAGTTGGTGAACAACAGCTCATTAAAATTACTGGACACAGTAATAGTCAGTCAATCAAATCTTACTTACAATTGGACGTTGAACATCATCATCAGATGATTGAATCCATGAGGAGAATTTCATCAAGTACTAGCAAGTTTAATCATGATCAGAGCACAATGCAAAATAAAACAGAAAGTACCCAGATTCAACCCACCAATTCAAGCCAGCCCACAAACATCTATAATAATTGTGTTTTTAATATTAATAAAACCTATAATAATTAAATTTATTTCGTTATTATTTTGCTTATTAGTCGATATCATTAGAGATTTGCCAATGAAGATATTAGTTCAACATGAAATAAATTCTAAAAAAAATCATATAGGTATATCCACCATATTTCGTTAAATAAAAAATTACCAACTTTAGTTACACCAAATACTAAAACTCAGATGGGTATTAGTTCAGTCTATCGCCCTTTCATAATTTTAGGTTACTAAAGGTGGTAGAAATGTATTTTTTGTTAAAGTAATCCATAACACTTCTAATTTAAAAAATATAATATTAACATGGTTTGTTGCTGTAGGTGGCCGTGATATAGGCGGCCATGCTTTTGACAGATGAGGTTTATATTGGTACATTACATTAAGTTACTGTATAGTAAACCAGCAAACAAAGATATTTTTATGTAAAACATTTCTTGTAAGCATTTGCGTTAAACAATTTGAGAAAAATGGAATGCTTTGAAAAGTACAATTTATTTAAATACTGCAAAGAGTTGAGTTAAGCGCAAATATGTCATCCAAGATTAATATATTTAACGAATTTAATGGAAGATTGCGATCAGGAAGCGTTAGAGTCGAATGGTTTGTTTACGAAAATCCAAGAAAGTCTGCTGCAGATGTCAAGTAAATATGGCCTTTTGCGTAAAAGAGACTTGAACAAAATTGTTTCAAAATATTACATATATGTCTTAAAACACAGACATCTAATTAATTTAATAGGATTCCTATTTGAGCTAAAAACTTTCGGTGTAATTTCAAGTAAAATTTTCACTTGGAATGCAATTTTTGCTGAAAGTTTGTTCTTATTAGTCCACATTTTCAAAATCTTGCTATTTCATTGGTTCTTATAATGTGAGTGAAATAAATAGTCATTTTTATTGAAGATTTATAATTTTTTTCTGAACATCTATTATTTTTGCTGAATAGTTATTGTTAGTGCCGAACATATTTTGTTTTACTGGATGCATATCGTTTCTTTACTGCTCACTTATGATTTTTACTAAAAATGTATTATTTAATTGAACATTTCTTATTTACTGGGCACCCATTATGTTATTAAGCGTTTCAAATTGTTACTGGTCATCATTTATTTTTACTTAGCAGATATACGTTGCGTTTAAATAGAATACTGCACACTTAACTACTACCCAGATAGTTTCTTATCTTACATATTTGATTGACCATCAGTCGATGTCATCGGATGTCAACAATCAACTGGTTTTAAAGATGTAGAATGATTTAAAATTGGTATTGCTTCTCGTGAACGACACCGGCTCTAAGGAAACATCATATAAAGGCTCACGGGCGAATTCAAATAATTTCAATGCAGAATGTCGTAACTTTTGAGTTTGACTCGCGTTGCAGTTAACATGCGCCATTGCATGTGACGTTTTCATACTCGAGGTCCTATTTTGCTGTTGGGTTTGTTTCGTGAAACTTACTTGACACTACTTTAGAGATTGTATCTCAGACATGAATAATAGAAAAGTTTACCGAAAATTTTTCCAGATAGGATATCATCCGTATTAGTACGGTTAGATGCAGAGATGGATAGATGCTAATGCGGACTGCAGGCTCAGCATTATAATTCGAGATTGACCCGGAGAGATTGGCTGTCGCGTCGCGAGGCATATCTGACGTCTAATAAATTTGCCTTCTTCTTAGACTTTCAAATGAACATCGATCTCAAATTACTTCTTTAAATAGAAAGCTTATAAGTATTGGGAATGCAGTATGAAATCAGTTCAAACGTACGATGTATTTTTTATTATTTTATTAATATAATTTTAATATTTTTAGAATGTTTACGTAATACAAAACACAGTGTGTAAATGATTTTTTCTTATTTTTTCTTTTACAAACGGTATTGAACATTAAAGTTTGAATAAATCATTAGACACGCAAATAACGCGTGACGTCACGTAACAGGAGACGCCAAAGCGTTACCGTACATTTCAAATTAATGACATTTATGAGCGTTGCCCTTATAATAGCTTGATAGTGGAGCAAATAGACCATAAAAGTCTCTGTTTTCGAGAAAAAAAAATCACTGTAGAACCAGACCAGACCTTATAGTTTTTATAAAGTGAACAATTCTGCATAAGAAATGGCTATTTACGATATATTTATGTGGCGCAGATATTTTTCGAAAAACTTGAGAAATTGATTGCGTTTTAATACATTTTTTTTCGCCATATCTTCAAATCTAATCGAGGCAATCGATCAGATTTCTGTTTAATTCAAGTACACAAACAAGCGCTTCCAATGGTCTTTTTTGTTTATATCAATTATTGTTTATTATTTTCTTTATATAACAATGAACTTATTACTTCGCTAAGAATGTACTCATATTTTGACTAAGCGACAAACTTATTTATTTTTGCAAATTTTCATATACATGCAACGAAGCAATTGAAGTCAAGATACACGAAAAAATCTAGGACTTATAGTTTTTTATTTATGAATATTTTTGTGATGCAGTAGCAAGTGCAATATACCCGGCAGGCGTAAGGCGTAAATTATCCGATTGACCTTTGAAATATTTTTTTTCAGTCATGTTTAAAACAATTTAAACCCTTTTAAATATGGTACACTTAAATACACAGTATAATTTAATATCACAGACCGAATACAACTATATAATTTTAGGAAACTACACAAATTATATTATCATTGCACTCGCAGATATACTGTGAGATGACGTCACGTTCAATATGAGTGTGTTCTCAGACACGCCCCTCAACTCAAGGAATTTGAAAACTAAATGTTTGATTCGTTTGAGATTTGAGAGTTTGTCTTGCGTTTAAAGAAGATGTGATAATTCTATCTGCCCTCGAATGGGTTCCAGTTTTGACTAAAATCATTCTGCTTTCAGCAGCATGTCACACGAATACTCAGTTAGTTTCAGATCAGGAAGTAAAAACAGAAAGATTGTAAATTCTGAATGCCGTCATTTTTAAGTCCGAGCGGTCGAGTCTCGTCATCGAATAATGCAATTCTGAATTACTAGCATTTCATAAATAATACCATTTGTATACAAATGTTTGTGTATTAGATATATAGGATAGATAAAAATTATAGTGTTTGGAGTTGTGGCATGAAAGGATTGATCATGCAACAAAATTGAATATTGTACCTAAATACCCCAAACGACAACAAATTTGATCTAACCTGTACAAATTACCGACATAGTGGCTCAGTGCTTACGTGTTAGGCCTGAGACCAAGGGGCGCCGAGTTCCAATCTTGGTTAAGGCGTTATGTGTTATCGGGATGGTAGCAGTGGGCTAGACCATGGCTGAGAGAGAGACAGCACTGTTAGTCGGTGTTAGCTCTCCTCAATTTGAGTTTTAACTGCTACAAATGGCATTGTCGCAACAAATGGTTGTTACGTTGGCTACTCGTCCAAGACCTTAATCTAAGGAAAATTCTGTCCAGCAATAAATTTCTTCCTAAACTATAATTGAGTCATCTCTGAAACGAAGAATCTCTTACATATACTTGCGATTTCTAAGCACTCCAGCTCTTGTCAAACTCGAAGGTATAGACTCTCTAAGTAGGTTTCCACATATCTAGCCTATTCTAATCTATAAAAAATACTGAGCACGAATTTTGAATATGAATTTATACCTACTCCAGTCTTCCACGTTTGAATTTCAAAGATAGAGGAACTCTTCCATAAACCTTCGTCAATGTCAAATATTGTCAAACTTGACCTAGGTATTATTTCAAGTATTCCACCAATTATAGTTATTTTATTTTGTAGTACCTTTTTTAAATTGACAATATCACCACTGCATGGCCAGCATGTACCGTAATATTAATCTTATACAGGTAAGCACAAATTTTGGAAAGAACAAAATTCGATTTTTTAAATGAGAGACGCGCGGAGCGGGGAATCGAATGAAAGATATTCTGTTAGGGTCTACAGCCTACGTCACCTGTAGACACTACAGGCATCTTTGTCTGTGTCTTTTGCACGGAAATCAGATATGTCTGTCTCTTTCATTCGATTCCCCGCTCCGCGCGTCTCTCTCGTCTAAGAGCTGCTGATCGAGGTAACCGTAGAGTTTACTGACCGTGGTAGCGATTAACGTGAACAGTTCTGTATTAAATGGATCGCAACTCGAATTTAATATTTGTCTACCTACCAGTAGAGGGCAATAAATTGGATGATTCAAAAATCATTAAAAATGGGCATTTTCATAAAAGTTTTCACTAAATCACTAGATTTAAAAAAAATCACCAGATCTAGTGAAATTTCACTAGACTTGGCAACACTGGAGAGGACTGTAAAATGACAATTAGGTTATTAGTTGGCCGGCCATGTTTTTCTTGTCATATAAAAATATTTAAGGTAAATCTCACAATTATAATTACCAATAATTATCACTTTTTCGTTAGCAAATTAAGGTAGAATTACAAGAAACGACTGAAAATTACCGTAGGAACCGAGAAGCAGCCCACTTTTTTAAATTTGCTGATTACGTGTGTCTATGCAAATTTTGTATGGATATTAAAATCATTATTATTTCTGAGGGGCTCTTGTTTTTTGGGCCTTTCTTGTGTAGTTTTAACGATAAACTGCCATTGGTTTTAATTTTTTTGTCATACCTGATGGATTTTTATTACCTTTTAAATCGGCCTTAGAGAGGTTATAGTGCTCTACGCTTTATACATTTCAAATTCCATTTTATCTTCAATAAGCCTGATGGTGTGTTTGCTTAAATCAGTTTAGAAAAAATAAATGCAATAATAAAATTATTTGGATGCCTTCGTGGACATTCTTATAGCTTCTCAGTTCTAATATGGACTTAAAAGAGTTTTAAAAACCAGTTTTAAGGTAGCCTTCTAGGTGTTTTCTAGAAATGCAGGAAGCTAATAGAAAAGCTTCTGACGGCTTTAAAATAGGTTTTAAGAAAGGTTTTAAAACGGCCCGAACAAGGTTTTCAAGAGCAGCACTGTGCCTCACTAAGGAGTTTTATGATGGAATTTAAAAAGGCCTTAACAACCTTCATAAGGGTGGGCCCTTTTAGTCTACAAGTCGCTTTATGATGGTATTAAGGATATTGGTACAGCAAAATAGATTTTTCAAGACATTTTATAAATAATTTTATAGCACCCTTGTATACATTTAAGAAACTAAAATTGTTCCTTGGGATTATAAACAAAACATTAATTACATTTAAAAGTTGAAAATACTGAAAAGTAAAAAATAAAGGGAATACAAAACTCTCACCGCATGTCTAAATGAAAAATTCCATCCTAGTAGTCATTGTTTTATCGTTTTTTTAAACATTATAATTAACAAAAATAAAACAAATGCGTTAATTTCTGACAGCAGTGTATACTAAATGTTAATTAGCCGACTCTAATATCTAGCTTTACAAGCTGTTACAAACAAACAAAGTGGGAGAACAGAGAAGGATTACATTTGATTATTTTGTAAGAATCCGCAGATAATACACGGGAAGCAATTGGATTCCGACGAAAACTTAAGCGGCTTTTGTTAAAATATCTCCCTCTAGTGGATCGGGCCGGACTATGTGAAGGTACTCATACATAAGATGCAAATGATTAAGGACAATGGCATGCATCGTGTCTGTTTGCTTTTGGTGTGCTCGAAACCATGTAATCGAATCAGAGACTTACTGGGAAGCACCGGGCTTAGGAAAACTTCAGTTACAAATGCGGACGCCTTCCGTCAAAAATGACGGCCCACCATGCCGGGACTGATGCCGTTTCCCCTGGATATTAGCCTTATTCTCGCGTCCAGTAGCGGTCTCCCGTGGGTTAAGAGGGATTCCCCTGGAGGGATAAAGGCTGCGGAACTGCGAAGAATTATGGATGTTTAGTGGTAGAGACTAGGAAAATATGTATTAAAAGTATTCTTTCGAAATATTTAGACACTGCTGTTAAAAATAACCGTACAAAATAATTATAAACTGCAAAATGTACAAATTGTTAATGTAATAGAGATATCAACAAGAAGAAGGAGGATATGTACGCAGTATTTTTGATTAGGCTGTGGGTAAAAACTAAAAATAAAGCTCATAAACTGATAATGAATTTTTTATTTATTTACCTAGATTTAATAGTTTCGGAGATATGAAAGTTTACAAATGGCGTCCGAACGTTTATAAAACGAAAAATGCAGTTTAAATGTTAAATATCTTAGAAATTGTGACACCTACGTCACGCATGCTAAGAAATGAAATTAAAGACAATTAATTGCGCTTTCAAATTATTTTTTACTCATTTCTGTAGAATAAGAAATAAAGAAGTTATGACGGAAAAATGTGCGTATTAAAAATAAAGTCCCTCCTCTTCAAACCGTTAAAAGTTCTATTAAAGCCAATGATGATGTTGTTCCAGTAGATTCATTTCTGATTTTTCAACGAATTTGTGTCACTAAACAAAGTGATGAAGAGCTACGTGATTGCTTAAAGTATGAATTGGCACCATGTCCTATGTCTTTGTTCGATATATTTGAGCCGTTAAATATAACAATTACAAAAAATGAAAACTATGCATTTGTAATAGACGGATGTATGTTACTTCATAGGGTAGTGTGGCAAAAAAATTGTACTTTCGGAAATATTCTTCAGCAATACGTTTCTATATTTAAACACTAATTTTGGAAGTGATATTGTAGCTGTCTTCGATGATTATACCGGACACAGTACAAAAGCTTCTGAAAGATTGCGTAGAAAATGTAAGCAGTCCTCGGTTGATATAATTTTCAATGAAGATACGCCAGTGACTACAAGTCAAGAAAAATTTCTTTCAAACACAAACAATAAAATATCTTTAATCACAATGTTGACCAATAAATTGCAGAACAATAATATTTTAGTTGAGCGGGCTCTAGACGATGCTGACACATTAATAGTAAGGACAGCAATAAAACAGTCATCATATCAAACAACCACCATCGTATGTGAGGAAGAATAAAAAAAAATTTTAAAAAAACGGGAACTTGAGCAATTTGTTACATTTGCCCCGTTTCTCTCCGCCATATCGAATCCGCTATTTTCGATTTTTAAATTTTGACTTCAGACTCATAATTAGCGGCCCTAAAAACCTATATGCACAAATTATAACGCGAAATAAAGCAATTTATTACATTTGCCCCGTTTCCCTCCGCCATATTGGAGCCAACATTTTCAATTTTTTAATTTTGACTTCACTTCGTAATTAGCGATCCCAAAAACTTATAAGCATAAATCAGAATGCGAAATCAAGATATTTTTTACATTTTGCATCATTTCCGTCCGCCATATTGAATCCGCCATTTTAATTTTTTTATTTTGACTTCAGATTCGTAATCAACATAAATATACTGCATTTCAAAAATTAATAATCAATACTTTTTCATATTAATTTTTTTGATTTAGGAGTGGAAAACCACCCCTAAATCAAATCGGGGGTAACAGCAAGCACCGGGACCATATAGAAATTGAAGATGATACCTTTTTCTACAAGAAGCACCCATAAAAAAATATCATTCAATATGACATAATTCCGAAGTTTTGCATATTTTTTACCTCTAGGTACTGTACCTATATACTACAACGACATAAAGGTACACAAGTAATATTACTTTTTTTATAATGGCATGCTAGGTAACATGCTAGGTAACAATACACCTGTTTCATACAGGATGTGTCCAAAATCTTAAAAATTTAAAGTTTCATTATAAAATTCAGTCGGCAGTTAGTCCCCTATCAAATGTACATCCGTGGGATCTTTGATGACGCAAGTATGGTAGGGGTCCCAATCTCTTTGTTTGACCTTGGAGAAACATACTACTCTCAAAAATGGTGCGTTTGAGTGCTGCTCGCGAAAAACAAAATGGCCGCCGTCGCAAACACTTTTTCCCATTTATCTAAGTAACCATTGAGATTACGAAAAAAAGATTTACATGAAAAATATTGCTAAATCAATTATACAGAGAAAAGGTTATTATAATTTTTTATGTAGAACTAACCAATACTTTTCACTTCTTCAATGACATTTTTAATTAAAATCATCGTCACTTTCAATTCAAATCTCACTTAGCCCCAAATCTTCATTATCGCCTTGCTCGCACTCTCCCATATTATCACATCGGTCGAGATTACCTTCGCACTTACACATTTCGGTACACCGGAGTCCATTCGACTGACACGTACATGGAGGAGAGCAACGCCTTTGGGAGCATGAGCAGCGACAAAGTTCCAAGATAAGCTCTGGAGCACAAGGTTTGGTACAAGCAACTGGCTCATATGTGCTCCCTACTTTCTTCCATCCAAAATCTGAGGATGGTGGGTTATTGGGATGCTGAATGAGGTCCTGATTCCACTCAAAACACTGAAGGTGGGCCCTTAGCAAAGCCGGATCCAGTGCAGATCTTGTTGGAGGAAAGTTCTCATCTTGACATTGTTTCTGGGTGAATAACAACCATCTCACAGCTCCTATGTCGGTCAGTGTTGTTTTGGGGATATAAAGCTGACAAATAAATACTTCCAAGTTAGCCCTGACATCTTCTGTGAGAGACAGTGTAGTCCCCAATGCAGCTTATCACTTGCAGAATTAAAAGTTTTCCACCACTTTATTTTACCTTTGCCAGCAAATGATCCTATTACATCTGCTCCTGAAAGTGTGTGTAATCCGGGAAGTGCAGAGGCTTTCAGAGATCCAAGTGTTCTATAAATTGAACCTAGCTGAACAAACCTTTTCATGCCAAAGCCAAGGAAAAATGCAAACTCTTTCGAAAGTTGGGGATATCGTCTTCGTGCCAAAATTAGGACATCAGTATCGAGGGAGAATACATGAGTAATTTTAATTCCTTTCTGCATGTAATATGACCTTTGTGTCCGCCTTCCCCTGTGTACTTGAAAGACTGGATACATCATCGCCATGTGATGAAACTGCTTTGTCCCTCCAACTGATTACAAACCTTTTGTTATTGGTCACGCCAAACTGAAGAATCTGACCGGAAAGGAACTCTGTCAGTTCATCCTTCGTCTTATCGTGGGACAAGAATTTATTCATTGCTATACTTTCAATTTTCATTTCTGGTGCGATTTTGTACTGGATTGGATCTGAGCCGAATCACTCTCATGACTTTCTTCAACGAGTTTTCTTTGTAAAAGTCGAAAACAACATGGACCTCACTGTAATTGCTGAATTTTTGCCCGATCCATTTGCTGAAGCTTAAACCGAGGTCACGGCATGTCTTCACTGTGCTAGGTTTGTGGTAGGTGTGAAGAAGCGCCATGCTATCTATTATCGCAGCTTTTTCCTGTAGCTCTTCATTTTCTTCTAAAACTATACCTTGCATTGATTCAACAGCATCTATAAGCATCTATAAGTTTGTACCTAGCTAGACAATGGTGCACACTCCCGTCAACTGCAAATAATGACTTCAGTACTGCTGAGAACTCGTAGTTGCTCAAATAGTATCTCAAATCTACGTCAGGTCTGCTTCTGGATGTTATCAATAATCTTGAAATAAGAGGTAAATCTGTCTTTATGGCTAGGGATTTGTCTTTGAGGGTACTTTTAACTTTTTTCGCTGCCGTTTTACACGTTTTAATAAAATCCTTTTTCAACGGAAACCAGAACTGAATGTTGTTAGTATGAACTCTTTGCTCTAAGAAGGAATTATACAGATCTTGGCCAGCTTCCGCCACACTGTCTAAAGACATCTTTATTTCCTGTGGAAAGACTCGCTGAGTCAGGATATTAATGAGCTCATCAGTTTTGCAGTGAAAGGGATTTGTTGTGTTTTGAAACGCTCACTTTAGTTTAAGATTATTTCAAACAAATAACTATTAGTAAATATAAAGCCATGAAATAATTTTAAAAGTTAAGTTTCTGGTAAAATGGTTAGTCCTGCATAAAAACTGATAATAACCTTTTTTGTGTAAAATTGATTTCGCAATATTTTTTGTATAAAACTTTTTTTCGTAATCCCAATGGTTATTTAGATAAATTGGAGAAAGTGTTTGCGATGGCGGCCATCTTGTTTTTCGCGCGCAGTACTCATGCGCATCATTTTTGAGAGTGCCAACATCGAAATTATGTTTCTTTAAGGCCTAACAAAGAGATTCAGACTACTACTACACTTGCATCATCAAGGAGCCCACGGGAGCCTATTTTTGTACACTTGGCAGGGCTAAGTAGCGAATGCGCACGCCTGGCTAAAAACGTTTATTTAACAATTAAAAATTTGAGCTTTAGAATGAAATAATCTGTAATTATTCTTCAGGATTTTGTTAATGCATGTTCAAAGATTATATAAGAAGTTTGGTAAGCTCAAAAAATTCATTTTTTAATATTGTGTTTCAACGTTGAAAATGGCCGTTTTTGCGTTTTTTCAAACATTGAATTGTTTACAAGTCGGAAACGGTCAACTTTACGAAAAAATGACAACAGACCTTTTATGTTAAAAAGCGATTTTTGCAATTTGTTTAAAAAATTAGTTTAAACAAATTGGGATCAGATTTTCGTCCGGCAAACTCTTGAATATGCAAAAAAATCGAATGGGAAAATTGTTTCATACGAAGGCGAGGTTTTCGCCTTGACTATATACCTAGTAAAATAATTAATTTCTTACAAATTTTAGTGTCACTCCACCACTCTTAAAGCATCGTAAAGTTTGTAAAACTAAGGTCTGCTTAAATCCTCGTAATGCACAAAAATGATTCAAATGTGATCTTTCCAAGCAGACATGATGTAATTGTGGCAATCCATTTTGTTTATTTAGTGCAGGTCACCTGATTAAGTAAATTAAGCAATAATGTCGTACACGACAAACACGAGCCGAACACCGCACAAGTGGTCGACAAGCCTTCAGGCATAAATGAATTCCAGTCCTTTGGAGCTGAATTGGAATTTCCAACAGCCTGGCTAACGCTATAATAAACACGCAAACAAACATATATAGTGGACCAGGAAAGCGATTACTCTTTGACCGTAAGGTAACTTTTTCCAGTTTTATCTTTTAGCGGTTTAGAGACAGTTTTTTAGTGTAATTATAAGTGTTTTATATGTGAAAGAAAATAATATGAAACTATCATGTAAACTATAAGCATAGTAGACATGAAATCATGTTGCTAAAGTAAAGAAAAGCTGAAGGTCTAAGAAACGATTTTATTTTACTTTCATCCATGCAGTGGATGTACAGCAACGGTAATTTGATTTTTTTTTGTTCTAATAAGCTTAGAAAGAAATGAAATGCCCAAATTTTAAGTTTGAGCAAAAAAATATGTAGGTCTGTCGGTGTGTCTGTAACTTTTTTGTGCGAACGATTACTCTGGAATGGTTTAAGATATTGACTTGAAAGGCCATAGCAGGTTAAGATAAGTGTGCGTGCCTCTGTAACCTTTTTGCGCGTGGTTCCTGAAAATGAATAATCATAATGTGTAAGTACGTATTTAAATTTTTCAAAAAATTCAAAAGCCTCAAATTTTTTTCTCTTCATGAAAAAATTTCCTGAAAATATCATTAATAAATTGTCACGAGTAGATTTACAATATATGTGAAACACAAACAAATTGGTTCACTTGTTTAAGAACAAAAAAAAAACTAAAAAACTAAAAACTAATCAAAAACAGTGCAAAATTTGTTTTAATTGGTGTCGTTAAATAATTACAATATAGACTGGCGGTACATGACCAGTCAGGTGCAACGTTTTTAAAATGCATGCCAATCATATATATGAATGAAATTACCATGAATATGCCAGAAACGCAAATTTTAGGCAGTCGTCACGTGCAAAAGGGTGTGCAAATCGACTTTTTTGTTGTTTCTTTGTGTTTTTTTTTAAATTTTAAAATGGATGCCAATAGTGCCAAACGAAAAGCCTTGAAAAAAAATCCAAAATCAAAATCATCCAAAATCAAGAACGCCAAAAAATTTTACGATTTAATGTGCGCATCAAAGGTTGTTTTGCGCGCGGAAACTGCATGCCAACGAATTTCCGCTGGATTCTTTTTCAAGGCTTTTCGTTTGGTACTATTGGCATCCATTTTAAAATAAAAAAAAAAAACAAAAAAAAACAAAAAAAATCGATTTGCACACCCTTCTGCACGCGACGACTGCCTAAAATTTGCGTTTCTGGCATATTCATGGTAATTTCATTCATATATATGATTGGCATACATTTTAAAAACGTTGCACCTGACTGGTCAAGTACCGCCATCACAGTGGTCAATTTGCCATACCTGTTTAGGAGGAAAATATTATTAACACTTCATTTCTAGCTATATTTTTGTTTAGAAGTATATTTTTGTTTAAATATGTTAAATTTATGATACGATGCTTAAAAAAATACATACATAAATATATACAGGGTGAGTCAGTAGCATGGGGACAGTCAATATCTCCTCAACCGTTTGAAATTAGAAAAAATGTCTCAGATAAATATTGTGGGAGATGGAGAGTGTAATATTCAAAAATTAGTTTCAAAACTACAGGGTGTTTTACAGAGTGGTAGCAAGCTAATGTCAAAATTTTTTAAATGGAACACCCAATATTAAAATCTGCAAAAGACGCATTTTCGTAAATTTGAGCGTCATTTCATTTTGAATGTTAGTCGATACCATGTACTAATTTACAGGACTCTCAGAGTTGAAAACAATTCTACAGGGTGTTCTCCACAATGATTTAAACTGTCATAATTCAATTTTTTCAAACCAAACACCTTGTATATTTTTATTTAATATGCCTCTGCAATTAATCACCTATATGCTGATACTTTATAGTAATAACTTTTTTTCGACGATTTCAAGAAAAAAAGTCCGTTTCTTTTATTGCTGTATGCAAACTTATATTTCGGAATTTTCTCAAAATTTACTCCCGGAATACTGAAAGCGGAGAGCTTCTTCCAAGTTTTTTATTACGTTTACCACTTGCATGATATGCGGCTTGAGTTGCTAAGCTTAACTCTTCTGGAGTATGTTCCAATAATGGTTGCACTTTTTTTCTTTTCCACTTTTGTCCACTACTACTAAAACTCTGACGGTTGACCTACTTTCGACCTAGAAGGCTCACATATATTTTCTTTACTAGTTTCATATTTTAATTCTCCATTTAACCAACCAGAATGTTTTTTTTAAATGAAGCCACATTAAATTTACAAGACCGCCAGCGTTTAAGTAAATTACATACCTAAGAATGGCTTAATAATTTGAATAAGTTCTTCATTTTCTCCTATCAACCCGCGCTAGTCTTCTTTCTCTTATATTTTCAATTATCCTGTGGACTATCCTTATGGATGCTCCATCACCTAACAATTTTTCATTCAGCAGCAATTCAAACAGGTAATTTCTCTTCACGTAAATGACAATATCTGCAGTAAAATTAAATATCTTCTAATAAAAGTACAAGAAAGTAAACTCTCAGTATATGTTCCAAAGTCCAGAGACTGACCTACGATATACAACAGAAATTTCGGTGAAACTTTGTGAAACTTTTTTAAAACTCAAATATAAGTGCGCAAATGCAGGCTTCCGCGAAATAAATCGGTAATATGGTTTTGCCCAAGAGGACACATCGTGACATTTTTTCGATAGTCAAAGGCATGTATTAACAGCACACAACAACAGATTTATAATATTGGATACAATAAGCAACTTGCTTGGATGAATATTAGCGGTAAATTATTGGCCGCGGAACCACCCAATTACTATTTGACGTCACCACCTTGAACACGTGCGGCATAAACAAAATATTTTTTTGGTTTCTGATGGTCCGGTTATTCAGGTATCGACATATATATTAATTTTAATTTTTGGATAAATTTTGTTTTTGTAATACTTTCCTCCTAATATTGGCAAATTGACCATAGTGCGCCAGTCTAATAGGTGAAGAGAAACAAAACTATGATAAAGAAAAGCACGTTAAATATGATTTTTTATTTTGAGCTTAAAAACAATAGTTGTTTTTCATTTCTTTGTGAGAACTTTTCGTATACCCTCCTATCGTTCATTTTGTCACATCCCCCCCCTCCATCTGAAAGCGAACGTATTTTTTAAATGGCTCCATAATATATCATGAACTTCAAAATATGAAAATTAAAGACATGTTATTACACGCGGCGCCTCCGCCAAAACCTCCAATTATCAGTTAAATAATTTCCTTTTGTGCAATATTAAAAAATTAATTCAAAGTGGAAAATTAAAGAGAATAAAACGTCATAATATCTTTTACGGGCTTAAAAACTAAAGCTAAAAGCTTCATAAAGTTCTTCATACGCCCATGGCATTAAAATTGTTCTAAAATGTTCCTAACATTTTCTTTTCCAATTTGACGATAGAGTTTTGTGCAAAATATATGTTGTAGCTTATTAGTCCAGTCGAATTAGACATCATAAAAAATTTTGCGTACTGCGGACTTTTTTTTGTGGAAGTTGTTTAAGAGGGCATAATAAGCAAGCACAGAAAACTACACCCTGCTACACCTGTGCGTCCCCTATTTTTAGGGGTTGAAACTTTGAAATTTTACTTATGTGTCCATATCTGTTTCCCTATTGCCCGTAGGGCTCTTTACCAAGTTACACTCTACATAATATATATATACTACACATTTGCCGTAGGACAAACGGTTTTGGCTGTACGAGGCCGGAAAGGTCGCGCTGTCCGAATTTGGGGGTCTTCTGTACAGGACAAACGGCTATTATTTCCAATCTACAATACTACACATATCTGCCCTTAAGGAGAGATGATGATTTGTGAAAAAACTTTCATCGAATACCGCGCGGTTTTCATGATACGGGATGTTGAAATTTTGAAAACCCCCTTTTAAAAAAAAAAGTGAACCTACTTTTTTCGCTCATTTTTCTTTCATGCATGTACGACCCTAATATAAGAAAATTTACGTTGGTTTCATTTTAATACAATCGTTGGTTTAGGAGCTAGACAGCAAAACATGCCAAAAATGGCTATTTTGGTATTGTTGCATTAAAAAAACCAAAACCAGTATGATTCTGGTAAATGTTTTTGTTTATCCTAAAAGTCCAATTCATTGCGCATAGAAAATGTGTTTTTGTATTTAAGTAGGATCAACACTTATTGTGTAATAACGGTTTATGTCATGTGTTCTCCAGTCTCCTTTTTCACAATTTTTTTTGCGTTCATAGTAGGGCAGAAAGCATTATACACGTGGACAGGACACATAATAGGGTGTTAAAATGGATCTCTTATTAAAATGCGATAGGACGTACCGTTTTCGAGTAAAACGCACTCGTTTGGTTCTGTTTGCTTTGAGTTTTCATTGTGTTCTGAATTTTGATCTGATAAATAAATTCTACATTTTGGTGTTTTCTTTCTTAGGAGTTTGTTTTTTTAAATCATTTTCCGATGAAATGGACATATAATAGCTGTTTCTCGAGGAAGGTAAACTTACTGTGAATTTTATTATAAACACAAAATAAGTTGCAATGATGATTCGAGACAAGCGTGAATCTTCAAATAGAGGAGTGAAAACCCCCTATTCCGTCCGAGTCCCTTCATTTTTTCATTAGCAATGTCCCTCATAAACAGAAAAAGCAAGAAGATACATAGTTTTATTTTTTCGTAGTCAGCGGTGAGTATTTATTAGTCAGTCGATGAAAAGTGTGATCTAAAATAATTTTTTGCAAACAAGTGCGTGTTACTCGAAAACGGTACGTCCTATCGCATTTTAACACCCTAATATGTGCCCTGTTTAGGTATACATTGCTTTCGGCCCTACTATGAACCATAAGGCCGCAAAAAAAATTGTGAAAAAGGAGACTGGAGAACACATGACATAAACCGTTATTACACAATAAGTGTTGATCCTATTTAAATACAAAAACACATTTTCTATGCGCAATGAATTGGACTTTTAGGATAAACAAAAACACTTACCAGAATTATACTGGTTTTGGTTTTTTTAATACAAAAATACCAAAATAGCCATTTTTGGCATATTTTGCTGTCTAGCTCCTAAACCAATGAATGTATTAAAATGAAACCAACGTAAATTTTCTTATATTGGGGTCGTACATAAATGAAAAAAAAAAAATGAGCGAAAAAAAGTAGGTTCACTTTTTTTTTTTTTAAATTTCAACATCCCGTATCATGGAAACCGCGCGGTATTCGATGCAAGTTTTTTCACAAATCATCATTCCTCCTTAAGGGCATTAGTATGTGTAGTATTATAGATTTGAAATAATAGCCGTTCGTCCTGTACAGAAGACCCCCATATTCGGACAGCGCGACCTTTCCGGCCTCGTACAGCCAAAACCGTTTGTCCTACGTCAAATGTGTATATATATATATATATATATATATATATATATATATATATATATATTATGTAGAGGAGGGATGAATCTTCAAAAAGTGTAACTTGGTAAAGAGCCCTACGGGCAATAGGGAAAAAGATATGGGCACATAAGTAAAATTTCAAAGTTTCAACCCCTAAAAATAGGGGACGCACATGGTGTAGCAGGGTGTAGTTTTCTGTGCTTGCTTATTATGCCCTCTTAAACAACTTCCACAAAAAAAAGTCCGCAGTACGCAAAATTTTTTATTATGTCTAATTCGACTGGAGTATATTGCATGGTGTATAATTAATAAAAAAATGGTGGGTGTCTCTAACGTATAAGTACGTATTTAAATTTTTCAAAAAATTCAACAGCATCAATTTTTTTCCTCATGAAAAGATGTTTCTGAAAATATCATTAATAAATTCTTAAGGGTAGATTACAATATATGTGAAATATAAAAAAATTGGTTCACACGATTAAGAAAAAAATTTTTTTTTCGGATTTTCGAAAAAGAAAAATTTCCCAGATATTATGAAGTTTTTGAGGTCAAAACCTTTTGTGGTAGTATATTACGCAAAGACGCATCACTGGAAGGAACCACACGCAAAAAGGTTGCAAAGGCACGGACACTTATCTTAACCTACCATGGCCTTTTGAACCCGAATATATTTTAATCTTTTCCTGTTGGGGGTAAATGGGAATATATAGGTAACGCAAGTCCATAAAATTGGGATTTAGTGTATGTACGAGAAGCTAAGGTCTGAACAATTTTTTTGGCATCAGCCCCTTTGGATAGTAAGAGACTCGGAAAGCAAATCTTAAACTCAAGACATTAACTAAGTTCTTAAGGCTGTGACGTCACCTAATTGAAGTTATAATTGTATATATGTTAAATACTTACAAGAGATTTTAGAGGACAATACTTGGACTAGACAGGCTATTTTTCAATATACAGGGTTTTAATTTCGAAGACTGTTTTCAGAGACATCTTTTGAAAAAATTTTAATTTTGCTCACTATGTGGTATACGTATGAATGTTGAAGTTCAACTTTTGCTAAAGAAAAAACATCGTCTCAAGTCTCAAATTTTCTGAAATTTGGTTTTTGGCAGCAGATCTCAATTACGTCAGACAGTCAGGCGGCACTTAAGGCACTAGCCTCTAACCAGACTGGTTTGGGACTGCCACGAAGAGCTCAAAATTCTGGATGAGCGGAACAGAGTAAGGCTACTCTGGGTGCCGGGACATACCAGTATAGAGGGCAACGAAAAAGCTGACGAACTTGCTAGACGAGGAGCAGCGCGGGTTCTGGCCCAGAACACGCGCTGGGCATCACAAAAGGCTCAGCCAGAAGGGTAATTAAAGACTGGATCAAGACTAAACACAACCACTACTGGAGAGATATCAATGGACCATGTTCAAAACAAACTGAACAACTGCTCACAAAGAACAGTTGAGAACCATAACAGGACTTCTGACGGGACATATTACTATTTAATCGAAAAGTTTGCTGGCAACCTTAACTGCAGACTGTAAGGTAAGATTCCAGAAACTGTAGAACATATTATACATGACTTCGAGGCGTTGGACCACAAAAGATATAATACCTACTGGAAAACACAAACAGATCCGAAAACCATCAAAACTATCCCATTTTTAGATTTGTATCACCTTGTGAGTGGTACAGGAATATTAAAATGGACAGTGTAAACTAAGACAGGGAGAGCACAATAAGCCCAGGAGGCTGCAGTGTCCTCGGAGTATTCTTTACAGGCGAGCCACTGGAGGAGGGGTTTTAGTTAGTTAGAGTCTTAGTTAGAGTCTGTCACTCAGACCCATCCCAGTGATGGGTCTGAGGGTCTCCTCGAAAAAAAAAAAACATTATTTGGAGAATGCTAAAAGAATAAAAGTTGTACCCATACCATATTAAGCGGATCCACGTCCATTGACCTCGTGATTTCCAGCAGAGTTGATTTATGCCATAACCTAATCAAAATTTATTAGAAAATTCTCAATTTTTGCTGCTGGAAAATGTGCTACTGCAAGTTAGAACCTAAACCAGTAGCGTAATAAGGGGGGGTAGGGGACAATCTGACCTCGCATGATGTGGCGCCCCTGCTGCAGAGTTCAAAGCGACTAGTTCCCTAAAAATGTGAGGGAATTTTTGTATAAAGTCAAAGAATGTGAACATTTTTAATTTCCCCGGTCATCATCAAAAAAATTTCCCATTTTGGTCGCCCGTATATTCTAATCATTGGATATACGGAGCAAGACCATAACCTTGTCTCCCACGGTTTCCAGAGCTCAATTCTATAAATTAATTTTTTGATAGTTTAAAACCTTGTCTTACAATGTATTGATTGAAAATATTGAAAACCTGAGGAACTACATAATTTTAGAATGTTAAACAGTGCAAAATAGTCCAGGGATTTTTGAGGGATGTGAGACAATCAATGAAAAAGAGAGTGGATGCATGTGTCATAGCTAGGAGTGGTCATTTACAAAAATTACTTTGACTTTTTTAGATATTTTTATCAATTATTTTCTTTTTGCCCCATTGAGATTTTTTCAAACATTAAAATTTCTGTTTTATATTACACCAGCTGTGTCCGCGATTACGTTCGCGTGGCATTTCGAAATTAACTAACAACTTTCTGTGTAAATGACGTTTGAGGTAGAATCACTAGAGACACGGGAGAGAGCCACGAAGAGCTAGCCGTGGGAAAAGCAACTGACACTGAAAGCCACACCCGCAACGCGCAACGTGTGGCCCTGCGCTTTGTCACGGTCATATATTCTGAAATATTACAGAACATTCTGGAGTATTTTAGAAGTTTCACAAATTTTCTGGAATGTTCCAGAATGCTCTCGAATTTTCTGGAATATTACAGAAAATTCTGATTTATTATATTTATTTCAAATTTTCTGGAATATTACAGAATATTCTGGATTATTTCAGAAGGCTCTCAAATTTTCTGGTATGTTCCTGAATACTCTCGAATTTTCTGAAATATTACAGAAGTTTAATAATGAAAGTTTATGCCGTGCAAATACGCTTATTGTTGTAGAGACCAAGCTGTATCTCCGGTTCTATTAAACTAATTTTCATAAAACTTGACTTTGAGCAGGCAGATTTTGATTAAATAAAAACTAAATGTTACTCCAAACTTAGATAAATGTATCTGTGAAACTCCTCTTCAAATTGGTTCAGTAGTTTCTGCGCTCAAACAAACAGAAAAACAGAAAAAAATTCCAAAACTATCCTAATGCATTCTATTACTCATCTTAAATCTCCCCAGATCAGTTTTTTTCAAATATTTTCAATGTGCAGACACGCCAACTTTACAGATATATTATATGTATAGATTGTATAAAATCATATCAAATTTCAAAAAAATATATTGTAGCATTTTCGATATTTTTGGAAAAAACTTTCTTTGATACTCAACACCATGCGTTTTGAACAATAGGCCGTTTAAGGCACATGTTTCTAGGAACGCTTTATCTTAGAATCAGCTGAGGAATCGCTTCTTAAAATCTTTCCAAATAATTGAAATAAATTCACATATTCAAAAATATTTATTTATCAGAATAACCAAGAATAACCGGAAATATGCATTTTCATTATTGCAAACAACTATCGAGTACATTCGTGATGTTGCGTCTTTCTGCATATTATCACCGCGCCTGTGTCAAATTGCAAAAAGAAATGGAACAGGTAAACAGAAGCAGAAAGTGTCAATAGTATAGTGTTTACTACTATCAAAATACGTACTGGTTGTTAGGAGTACGTGCTAGTAGTGAATTATTATGTTTTTACGTTTTTAACAATGACGAATTTTATAAAAGTTGAGTGGAGAAACATTTGTGCTTTAATATGGTGTAGCGGGAAAATGCACTTCAGTCTCGTATACTTTACTAGCAACTGTTTCCTAATATGAGTGTTCCTGTTGGGCGGGCGTCCGCGCTTAATAATTGATGAGCGGGGGGATTTGAAAAAAAAAATAAACTCAGTACCCAATAGCCCCCGGCCCCATACGGGTGGAGGGCATGGTGGGACCATGGACATTTTCAATCGAGGACTATCCCTCACTTTAACTAAATAAGATATCTGTTTTGTGGGTGTTCATTTGCAGTTTTATTTATAATTCTATCCTTTTGTGTAGTCTTGGCAACACTGTTCTTTGCTTGACTTTTTAAATTTAAAAAATGGTCTTAAATATATGGATGTATTTCAAAAATACCCTGTAGATAAATGTTTAATTGCTTATCATTAAATAGTCCGATATCGGTCCCAATGTCACTGCATTATTCAGAAGTAGTAAATTAGTACGGGGAATGATTGAAAAAAAATGACTGTAACTCGAAAAAAATTTGTGCAGACTTTAAACTTTGGTTATAAGTTTAAAATAGGCCAAACTTCACGAAACAAAAAAGTTAAGGAGTTTTAAGGATCCGCGGAAAAAATCGGTTTTTCTTCATTTTCTCGGGAAATATGGCATTTATAAAAAAATAGTTCAAATAAAAGTTGATTCTGGCTTTAATTTGCTGGTATTTAAATTAATTTTATAGCAATAATTACCTGAAATACGGCCATTTTTGATGGGGGGATGGCGGATGGAATTTTTTTTAAACAAGTGTTTTAAAGGACCAATATAAATTGAGCATCTAGGTGATGCTTTATATTAATAAAAAACAGTATTTTTGAAAGAAAAATTAATTACTGAGTAATTACAATAACAAAATGCCAACATTTTGTTAACAAAAATGTGAAAACGCACATTGAATCGGCCATTACTTCTTTATTCTTTGTGATGTAGAAACAAACTTCTTAGAACTTTTGATGGAAGTGTCACAATTTCTAAGATATTCAACATTTTAAACTAAATACTTCATAATAGAAATGGTCGAAAGCCATTTATAAAATTAAATATCTCCGAAACAATCAACCCTACACAAATATATAAACAAGTTTATAAGCTTCATTTTTGATGTCCACCATATTTTCTCTAAACTAATATCTATTGAGATATTTGCAGAGAAACAAGAATGTTACGTTTTTTCTAAAATCATTTACAGTTTGAAATGCAATTATTTTTCTAAAGCAAGCGCTGTAAGCCGATGAAAAAATTTGAGCGTCTAGGTCACATATATTAACGAAAAATAGTATATGGGAATATATTTTTTTAATTACTGACTACTTACATTAACAAAATTGCGACGTTTTTATTAAAAAAAAAAATGTGAAAAAGTGCATTGTTTCTATCATGACTTCTTTGTCTTTTATGCTATAAAAATAGGAAAAAAATCATTTGAAAGACTAATTAAGAGTCTTTCATTTTGGTTATTAGCGTTTTTGGCCTAAATACTTCCTCTTATAAACGATCTCCGAAACCATTAACTCTACAATAATTAGAAAAATCAATGTAATGCCTTTCGAGTTATTTGACGAAAACGTATTTGAAATACCACTTTTTCAAGCTAAGTCCCAAATTTTAATTATTGCTATAAAATTAAATTTAAAAACACCAAATTACAGATAATTTCGTCAGAAACAACTTCTATTTGAACTATTTTTTTGTAAATGCCTTCTTTCCCGAGAAAATAGAGAAAAATCGATTTTTTAATTAAAAATACCCCTTTTCACCCCCCTATAGGTTCCCGCGGATCCGTAAAACTCCCAAACCTTTTTGTTTCGTGAACTTTGGCCTATTTTGAACCTATAACCAAAGTTTAAGGTCTGCACAAATTTGTTTCGAGTTATAGTAAAGTTTTCCTGTACTATTAACCTTACATAAGAAATCATGGATTAAATAAGCGGATATATTTCAAAAGTACCCTGTAGATAAACGTTTAATTGCTCATCATTAAATAGTTCGATATCTGTGTCAATATCACTGCATTATTCAGAAGTAGTGATATTTTTTATAAATGGAAATTTCAAATCAGAAATAATTTTTTTACAGCCAACGTTTACATTTGACTACGTTGATTGAAATACTAATTGCTATCTTCTCATCCCCACATCGTTTTATTTTTGTAATCCGCTTTGTATCTAACGCTCCTTCAGGCTACTGACCAGACGGACCAACTGTGCGAAACTTGCAGGTCGTGAATATGTCAACGGGTAGGTGGTTTAGCCTCCAGCCGGCAATGTTGTTTCAGAATATCGCAGGCAAACAAAATATTTCCCAACTATTTAATCTGTCACACCAAACAGTTTTCTTTATAAAAGCAAATAGATGACGATCTAATTGAAAAAGCGTTTGACAAAAAATACTTTGTGGCAGTGCAATCATCACCCTTTATGAAACAATTTTTGTTTATTTTACACGGTGGATAATAATTTTAAGTCTGCAACATAATTTTATTCAGATATCAACCAGTCAATGCGCATTATGCTCGATGGTTTCGACAATCTAGTTGGCATAATCAGAAGATGATTGAAACTCAACTTAAATACAATTCATTTAGATTTTTGTTTCAGAAATTCCTTGAACTCGCTGAGTACTTGAGAAGATATTCTTCGCGATTAGCTGCAGCGTTTTTTAACGCAAACTCTGATTTCATGTAGCGGGTCGCGTAAAATCGTCTTTTAAATCGGTATACCAAAAATGACTTGATTGATTTGGTGTTCTACAGGGAGTTTAATAAGCAAAGTTGTACCAAATTTCAGGAATACAAAATTATTTTTTTTAAACTTCCCATTTTTTCAATAAATTAGTGTTTTATTTTGAACCATTCAATTAAAACTGCATAGAAATTATTTTTTGTGAATTAATATTTAAAGATATGTAGAAGCTAAAAGTAGGCTATGAGAAAAGCAGTGGATACGCATTTATCATTTATTATTGACATATTTGTCAAACGTAATCAATATTATCTTTAATTTCTGTTTCAAATTAACGAACCAAGCATAAAAAATTAAGTGAACATGGTACTCACAGTGCGTGAAAAAATTTATATTGTGCAATGCTACGGAATTGGTGGTGAAAACTTGCCAAGAGAAGTGGTAAGCCAATTTATTTGAAATTTCCAAACACTGCTTTGTCGCGTACTCAGGCTATGAGAATAATTAAAAAGTTTCTGGCTACTGGTAGTGTTCTTAACATGAAAAGAAAAATAAAAGCATATGATGAAGACAATGTTGGGGCTATTATAGCTCATGCCTCTGTTAAAGAAAATCCTAGGATGCCACTAAGAGAGAGATCAGCTCTTATTAATATTAGCAAGTCTGAACTCCAAAGAATTTACAAGGCAAAGAAAATTGGGGCATATAAAGCAAATTATAAACATACGCTTGAAGAGGGAGATGACGGCCGTAGGTTGGATTTTTGTTTGACCATTGGAGAAAAAATCATGGAAGAGAGATTTTTTCATCATTTCATAATTTTCTCAGATGAATCCACATTCACAACCAGTGGTGTTGTTTCATCTCAGAATTGTCGGTTTTGGGCTTCTGAAAATCCAAATTTTAGAATTCATTGTAGAAGACAATATTATAAAAAAGTGAATGTGTGGTGTGCCGTTTCTTATCACGTTGGAGTTATTGGACTTATTTCATTGAGGGAAGGTTAAACCAGCACACTTATTTACAGCTTCTTGAAAGATTTTCTGAAGAACATTTAAATATTTTAAGAGATATGCCTTTAGTTCATTTTCAACATGATGGTTGCCCTAGCCACTCCACAGAAATGGTTAATCGGTGGTTGAATTTAAATTTTGGAGAAAATTGGATTGCCAGGAATGGACCGATCAAGTGGCCGGCGAGATCCCCAGACCTATAAATATTGGATTTCTTTTTATGGGGTCGCTTCAAGCAGTTGGTTTACGCTGAACCACCTCCTAACGATGTAGCAGTATTGAAGCAGAGAATTACAAATGCCGTAAACTCCATACCGTTAGATCACATTCGAAACAGTTTTAAGGACTTCAAGCGAAGGATCGAAATGTGTGTGGATGTAGGTGGTAGCTACGTCGAATAATAAAAAAATTGTAAACATTGTTTTTTATTGGTCAATAATTAATTTGTTTGTGAATCTGTTATGTTTTTGACATTTATTACTTGTTATAATTAATCTTCTGTTAGTAATTGTTTCTTGTTTTACAATTAGTTCGATTAACATTATAGCTTCTTACATCTCGTATATTCAATTTTTTATTTACCAATAGCCTACTTTTTGAGATGATTACCATTTGCTCCTACACAACTTTAAATATGAATTCAACTCTTAATTCGCAAAAAATGGGGAGATTCAAAAAATAATTTTATATTCCTGAACTTTGGTATAGAGGTATAAAATTGCATTCTAAATAACTTTTCTTAGTGGAATTTTTTCATATTTTGAAAAATAAAGGTACTTTATTAGTGGTGATTTTTACAACTGTTTTGGGACTAGCCAAAAATTAGTCTACTAACTGTCCAAGTACGCCGCTCCCAGTGAAGGGGGAAGGGGGATCTGGCGTCTAGTGTCAGCGCAAGCGCCAAAGAGGCGATTTTCTCGTTTTTTTTCCAGACATGGCACTTGTTGTAAGTGATAACACATACTCTGAGGAATATTCAGTTAAATTTTCAAGTAAAAATATTTTCAAATTTCGCCATTTTTCATTAATTCGCGTTTTTTATGACAATTGAAATGCCTTTGGTTGCAATAAATTTTATGCAAAATCCACTGAGATTTTACATTTTTTTAAGTTGCAAAATTGATTTTTCGCGTAAAAAAGTGGCAAATTAAATTTTGTTCCAATATTCTTTTTGATTATGTAATTGTACGTCAAATAAAATGTATTTACCGAAACAGAACTGTAAATTATTAATTTAATCTTTTAATATAACAGTTTGAATTTTTCTTTTTATAAATTAATTGCAAAAAAAAATAATTAATATTTTGCAAAGGGACGAAGTGCATTTTATTAAGGGTACTATTTCTCATAATATCGTTAGCATGCAGATTTTATTTTTGTTTCTACAGTACTTCAAAGTTCGAGGATCGAAAAATTTTTTTTCAGTTTTTTGCTATAAAGTGTTATTAACAATCAAAGATTCGTTCTTTGCATATATCTACCCTATAGGGAAGCTCGTGACGAAGAAATTGAACGATTTTCTACGACCTTTAGAAGCGAAGATATAAACAAAAAACTAGGTTACGAAATTCATTTTGTTTACAAAAAGTTAAAAAATAAAAAAAAATTTCTAAAATTTAAATCATTAATAACATTTTTATTTACTGATCGATTTTGTTCAATGGGGTTCTTCCTCTAGCTAACACTAACTTACTGTCCTAATTTCAGTACAATCGGATTTTTCTTTCTCGAGTTATCGTGCTTACAAGAAACGTGACGGACGGACGGACATTTTGAAAGTTGTTCAGAATTCGTTCACTAACACAATGATATGAAAATTTTTTGTCTGCGACAGCGATAATTACAGTTTTAGAAATGTGCCGATCAAATGCAATATACTCTTCGTTTTTGAAAAGAGTATAGTAACAATTAAAGCCGCCGTTTTCTCGGATTCCTGAGGAAATTCTGTAGTAGGCGAGCGGTGCACCCCTAAAAAGATGAATAAAAAAGTGACATAACCTCCCGAACAAAGTTGCCAGATTGAAACTAATTGGAATCGATTAGTTACATTTTAGGGAACAAAAAACCTAAATAACATTTTTTTGTCCGAGTGGCAGGTAATTTGTTACAACCAATGAAATTGCAGAGTAAAAAAAATGTAAAAAATCCATTTAAAAATACATTTTGTAAGTTAACTGAGCAAAAATAAACACTTTTTGTCTCTTGTAATGTTTTCGAAAAATGCACTGTTTTTGAGTTATAGGCGATTTGAGGTCCGAAAATGGCCAAAAGTCGACAACTTCAAAAATTCTTATCTCGGCTTCTACTGCACTTTTTTTTAATGTTTTGGGTCGTAAAATGATCGTTAATACTTATACTTAAACATACTATTTTTTGTAATAAAGCAACTTTTCAGTTTCATTCCACTCGGATGCAGAACATAAAAAAAGTGAAAAAAACTTTTTATTTTATCAATTTTTTCAAAATTTTTCAATTAAGTCAGGCTAGAAAAAAACAAAAAATAAAAGTGGGTAGACCGCGTGTTTCTGAACAAAAAATGTTTTAATAAAATGTATCGCTAAAGCCACGGTTTTCCCGGAAAAAAAGGAGCAAAGGATGAATGGAAAAATATTCTTATATAAATTATCATGCCCGAACTCAATCATCCCAATAAACAATATAGAAAAAAATAAAAGCCCCTTCAAAAAAATTATTTCTTCATTGAAAACTGTTAAAAAGAATATACACTTTATGATTATTATGGTTTATTAAGTTGTAGTAACGTGGATTCAAAAAAAGTACATCTCAAATCATTTTAATTTAATTGCTTGATGATTTTCTTGATAAATATATTGGAGGCTGTAACCATGATAAGAAATTGCGATTGTCAAGATCTTATCCGTATAACTATGAAAATATCTTTGATTGTTTTGAATATAAATTCTGGAACTTTTCCAATACATTACATGTACATTTCCAATATTTTCCCTCCAGACTCACTATTTATTCTCTTAGACACTAAGAAAAAATTTAAAAATGTGTAATCAGAAAGAGAAAATAGCTTTATTTTACTTGTTAGAACTGCTAAGAATTTTTAGAGGTTCCGTAGTATGCATTTAACCGTGCGCTTGTCCGAGCAGAGTGACAACGTTATTTTACTATTTTTTCCGGAAAAACCGTGGCTTTAGCGATACATTTTATTAGAACATTTTTTGTTCAAAAACATGTGGTCTACCCACTTTTATTTTTTTTTTTCTAGCCTGACTTAATTTAAAAATTTTGAAAAAACTGATAAAAAAAAATCACTTTTTTTATGGTCTGCATCCGAGTGGAATGAAAATGAAAAGTTGCTTTATTACAAAAACTAGTACGTTTAAGTATAAGTATTAACGATTATTTTACGTCCCAAAACATTAAAAAAAGTCCAGTAGAAGCCGAGATAAGAATTTTTGAAGTTGTCGACTTTTGGCCATTTTCGGACCTTAAATCGCCTATAACTCAAAAACAGTGCATTTTTCGAAAACATTACAAGAGACAAAAAGTGTTTATTTTTGCCCTATTAACTTACAAAATGTGTTTCCAAATGGATTTTTTTCATTTTTTTTACTCTGCAATTTCATTGGTAGTAACAAATTACCTGCCACTCGGACAAAAAAGTGTTATTTAGGTTTTTTGCTTCCTAAAACGTAACTTATCGATTCCAATTGGTTTCAATCTGGCAACTTTGTTCGGGAGGTTATGTCACTTTTTTATTCATCTTTTTAGGGGTGCACCGCTCGCCTATAGGGGTTAGACTAATTTTTGGCTAGTCTCAAAACTTTCCAAAACATTTTCCTAATATCACCGGACTAATATGGCAAACCTATATTTCTTAAAGCTCCTATCTTGCTATTTTAGCTACGTGATGGTTTCTTTCATGTATCTTACTTCTCTAATAACGCACCTTTTTTATTATTTTTATTATCTATGATTAATACGGGGACGGTAGCTCAGTGGTTTAGCGTCTAGCTTGCATACTGGCGTACCTAGCGAAGCAGGTTCAATCCCTGCTCATCGCGAAATAATTTTAATTATAAAATTATCCCCAAGAAGTGGTTCGGACTCCACTATAAGCTGTAGGGCCTCGTTTCTCTTTACCTAACACAAAATCATTCTGGATTTTCAAGGAGTTACTTCGGTGACTTGAGAAGCGGTTAAGAAAACATTTTAAGAAAAACATTTTATATGACCAATTTGTACTACTTAAAATATAATAATTTAATTAACCTATTTGAATCTGTGCATCATACGCCTTGGTGGTATAAAATTTAACTTTACGCACTTTTAAGGTTGTGTAAAATAGCTGTGTTCAGCACTGTTGTAGAAAAGATATTTTTGAAAATCATTTCTACTGCAATGCTAAAATACTTCTTAAAGTGGTACATTAAACATTCAATAACTTGTTCATTAATTTTTAATTTAGGCACGTCTCCAAGTTAAGTTCGGAACTTGCTGTGTAGTATCTTGTAGTTTTCATGGAAAGATGAGAACTCGTGAATTACCAATATTTAACTGAACTTTTACTTTTAAACTTAATCTAGCTGCAAGCCGAGTGACGGTAATTGTGCCCAATTAATTATTTACTATTATCTTTCAAGTGAAAATGATAGCTAGGCATAGCTCGGCAGTGACCCATAATCATTTCATCAAGGTCTGTCTAGTGTGAGTTAAGCAAAAATTGGAAACATGATTATTTTTTCTGAAATCGATCGGCAATGTCTACATTTTCGGCGCGATTTCAGATCGAAAAATGCACAATTCCAGTATTTTAGTCCGTTGCTAAGAAACTATCAGAAAACACACCGGAAAAGATCCGTTGCCAAGCAACGATCAACAAAACCGTACGGGAAGGTTACTTTTTCTGAAATCGATCGGCAATGTCTACATTTTCGGCGCGATTTCAGATCGAAAAATGCACAATTCCAGTATTTTGGTCCGTTGCTAAGAAACTATCAGAAAACAGACCGGAAAAGATCCGTTGCCAAGCAACGATCAACATATTTTAATATGTTAATATTTTTGATTTTTATACATTTAAAATAGTATTGATTGTGATTTCAGAAAATTTTTTTTTAAATGTTTATCATTTTGATTTTTATACGTTTAAAATAATATTTATTGTGATTTCAGAAAAAATAGTATGTGTACTTCGGTGTGAAAGCACATTCCCAAACTTCGATGCTTGTTGGCCTCGGCTAGCGCCTCGGCCAACAATTGCATCGTCGTCCGGGAATGTATCGCTTTCACACCTAGATACACAATATACTATTCCGAGAAAGTAACATTCCCGTACGGTTCTTTATGTATATTTTAGACAGTAAATAAATACACGCAGACAAATCAACTCGCATTAAAATTGCATTTATTAGTAAGCAGTTAGATTGTAATGAAGAAATGTTATGCATTAATACAAATTCCTTAACTTATAATAATATTGATTGTGATTTCAGAAAAAATAGTATGTGTACTTCGATGTGAAAGCACATTCCCGGACTTCGATGCTTGTTGACTTTCACACCTAAATACACAATATACTATTAGTCTAGAAATTAAAAATGTAATTTTGTGGTAAAAAATTCAAATTTCGTGGAAAGTGCATTAAAATTGGTAGTAAGGTATTTTACGAGTTTCTGATAACTAATTTGATGATAAAAGTTAAGAAATCAAAATAAAAAATCCAAAATGGCTGAGATAATTTAAATATTTTTACTTTATATGAAATTTGAAACATGGTGATTTCAGGATTTTCTGATAACGAACTTGATTTTAAAGCTTAAAACTTCAAGACGATGGATATTTTCCTTAGCTGTGTAGAAGCTAAATAGAGGCCACTGAAAGGATGGAAAAAAATTTTTGAAAAAAAAAAAAGGTCGGTGTAAAAATAAACAAATAACGAATTTAAACGTATTTTTAACCGATTTCAAGATAATTATTATTTTTATTATTTTTTATTTCAATTTGTTGGCCTTAGAAACAAGGTCTATTAGCCAGACTTCGTTAATGATGCATTTTAAACATAATATTCTTCATATCAATCTAATACTAAGTAATTACAATTTGTAAACTTATGATTAATGTTTTTTCTCTTTTTTCCTCTTTTTTTTTACTTTCTCAATTTCTTTCAATATATACATATATATTATGTAAATGTATATGTTTTTTTCTTTTCTTTAATCATTATTATTATTATATTTTTTTATTAATTTAATTTATGTATATACAGTGTGTGCTATTCAATACCATTATTTTGGAACAGCGTTGGTCGATTTAAATTTTTTTTTTTTTGAGATACAGTGCTCGATGAGGTTTATTTGACTGTTTTGAAAAATTTGTAATTTTGGTATTTTTAAGACGTATTCGATTCGTTATCTCAAACACCCTTATACAACATTTTAGCTCGATACCTCATGTTGGTTTTTTGATTGGCCCTGTATAAAACTCGGTTAGGTTTACTAAAAAGGTGAAGTAGTCATTCGACTTAAGGAACATCAGAGACTAAATGAGGAAGAAAAAAGAAAAGTTATTCTTTAAATAAATACTGTACGTGTGTACGTAGGTGCCTTAATGAAATTTTTCCAAACAAATGGATTGGACGGAATAGCTTTTTTTTTTCCTTCCTTATTTAGTGACACCAACATCAGATACTAAATGAGGTAGAAAAAAGAAAAACTATTCCGTCTAATCCATTTGTTTGAAAAATTTTCATTAAGCAACCGAATTATGTATACAATGTGATTTGCCATGATATGTGGAAAATAAAATGGTGTACTAGTCCCCAATGTGGGAAAGCCCCTGCAAAATCTGTTCTAAGGTAATTTAGTATATTAAATTATTAGTGCCGCGTTTTTTGCTTTCGGTCGAACAATCAGGACACCGGCGTGTCATTGACGGGTTTAAGTAAATATTTCTTATATCTACTTGCCGTTGCAGAGTTCACTAACATAGGGTCAATGTCTTTTCAATTTATTTCGCTATTTTTTAGTGTGATTTGATTAAAACCAAAAAGTCACTTCTACCCTCTCAAGCTTTGCTGTCAGTAGTGTCAATCCCAAGTCTGATAAAGTGATATGGTTGTACCGCGTTACGTCAGATTGGTTAAAGTCATTGGCAGCGCATTTCTTCAAAAAAATAAGGTAATATTTTTGGTAATTTTTTTAATTTTTCAATTTTTTTAACTTCTTTCGGTGGGAACTACGCATGTCATGGTAGATCACGTTGTATAAACACTATTTATTTAAAAAATAACTTATCTTTTTTCTTCCCCATTTTCTATTTGATGTTCCTTAAGTCGAATAACTACTTTACCTTTTTAGTAAACCTAACCAACTTTTATTCAGGGCCAGTCGAAAAGTGAGAAATTTTAAATTCGGCTATTGAATAGCATGCACTCTATATGAGATATTTAGCTAAAATTTTGTATAGAGGTACTTGAGACATCTGCGAATCAAGTACGCTATACAATTTGCCGATAAAAAATTTCCTAATAGTCGATCTCGAAATTTCGACCCATTTAAAGGAGCTTAGTAGGCCTCGAAAATATGAATATTACAAATTTTTCAAAACAGTCAAATAGAACTCATCGAGCACTATATCTAAAAAAAAAATTAAATCGGTCAACGTGTTCCAAAATAACGCGGTATTACATCACACTGTATATATATTTTTATTTTTCTATTTTCTGTTTTTTTGTTTCTTTTTTGTTTTATTTTCTCCTCAGTAGATACGTTTTTATTCTTAACATCTATTTACAATTTTAATTTAGTTGATTTAATATCCCAAATTAAAAGGTTAAATTAATTTCTCTTTACAAATACTTAAAAAATTTCCCTACAGTCATTATAATGTTCACAACTAAAAATAATATGCTTTATTGTGTCCTCCTCATCACACACTTTACATAGTACTGCTGTATCTTCTAGTATCTTATAATTATAGGATTGGCACAAACAGTGGCCTAATCTTATTCTGGAAATGGTGCTTATAAAATTTCTGTTAGTGTAAGGGATTTTTGAAAACTAAGGTTGCGTGGGTACTGTTGGTTGAAAACTTTTATAGAAAATCGCTGCCCAAGGAATCACTACTTCCACATCCAAGTCTTTCACAAAGAAAAAATTTTGTAAGCGAAAATAATTGTTTTTGGAACATTAATAATGTAATATTTGAAATTTTTAAAAAACTCATATAACGATATCCCACATCGGCATCGGTAGTGGAGTGGGGTGACAGGGGGTAGTGGAGGTGGATGAAGTAAAAACATATTTTGATGTTTTTGGTTCTTGTACAGACACTAAATCACAAATTTTTTTCATCCCCTTTAATACTGGGGTGGGTAATGGAGGTGGCTAATGCCAACAAAATTTTTGAGACCTTATAGCTTCTCTTGTATATACTAAATACCAATTTTATGGAATCTTACTTGCTTGATTTATCTATTTACTCCCCAAACTTTCAACGAAATAAGATGCAAATGTAATCTAGTCCCAGATCACGTTAAAATACATATGTGTACCAAATTTCAAGCCAATATCTTAAACGGTTCCAAACTAATCGTGCGCACAAAAAAAGTTACAGACAGAAAGACAGAAATTTTTTTCGCTCAAACTTAAAATCTCGATGTTTCATGACTAGACATTCTAAGCCTTTGAGCAATAAAAATGAAATTTTTTTTTGTCATTACTATACTTCCACTGGTTGTGGAAGTAATTTACTTCTGGCTATTTTTAAACTGTTGGCTAAATTCTGCCTTTATTCTTGTTTTGAATATTCTTGTAAAATCTTCGTATGGTTTTTTAGTCAAATGAATTATACTCTCCAGGTTTACATTTTCCGCCTTTACGGATATCTTACATTTTACTTACAAAAACTTGGATGAAATAAAAAAGTTCAGATTCTCATGATATTGACCTCGGAGTTCCGCAGGGATCAGTCTTAGGTCCGTTGATATTTTTATTATATATCAATGACCTACCACTTGATATTAGCTCTGAATGTGTCGTTCTTTTTGCCGATGACACATCAATAGCTGTTTCTGCCCATACTCATGAGGAAGATAACCTAAATATTATATCCAGCCAATTTACGAATTGGTGCAATAAAAATAAGCTTCTGGTAAATGCAAATAAAACAGTATCTATGCACTTTTATAATAAAAGAATTACTGCACCAAATACAGTAATTGTAAATGGAGCATTGATCGACAGTGTTGACAGTGTAAAATTTCTTGGTGTACATGTTGACGCAAATATGAGATGGCAGACACACATAAATGCCATAAGTAAAAAAAATTAATAGCGGTTACTATGCAAAACTGCAGCTTAAGTCTTTCCTGCAAAATAACCAATTAATTAACGTCTACTATGCATTAATATATTCAGCCATACAGTATAATATAGCACTTTGGGGAAACTGTAGTGGCGCAGAAAGAATTCTCATATTGCAAAAACGAGTACTAAGGTTAATTACTTCCACGTCCAGTGGAAGTATAGTAACGACAAAAAAATTTTTAAAAATTTTTATTGTTCAAATAGGCTTAGAATGTCACGAAACGTCGAGATTTTAAGTTCGAGCGAAAAAAAAAATTTCTATCTGTCGGTCTGTCTGTCGGTCTGTCTGTAACTTTTTTTGTGCGCACGTTTACTCTGGAACCGTTTGAGATATTAACTTGAAATTTGGTACACATTGTACTTTAACGAGATCTAGAACTAGATTATATTTTCAACTTGTTCCGTCGAAGGGTTGGGGGGTAAATTGGGGTAAATTTGGGAAAAATAGGTAAATCAAGCAGGTAAGAGTCCATAAAATTGGTATTTAGTATATACAAGAGAAGCTGAGGTCTCAAAAAAAATTTTGGCATTAGCCACCCCATTACCACCCCCACCCCATTATTAAAGGGGATGAAAAAAAAATGTGATTTAGTGTGTGTACAAGAACCAGAAATCTCAAAATGTTTTTTTACTTCATCCACCCCCACTACCACCCCGTATCACCACCCCCACCCCGCTACCGATGTGGGGTATCGTTTTATGGGTTTTTGGGGTAGAGGATTTCAAATATTATATTATTAAAGTTCCATAAACAATTGTTTCCACATATAAAATTTTTTCGTAGATAAAAAATCTGGATGTGGAAGTAGTGATTCCTTGGGCAGCGGTTTTTTGATCTGGATCAAAGAGAATCGTGTAGGCCACACTTTAAAAAAAATAAGATATTAACTGTATCCTGTGTATATATATTAAAATGCATAAATTGCATAAAGACAAACCTACAATCTTATCAACAGATTGGAAAATTTTATGATTATCCAACTCGAAAAGGCAATGAATTGAGATCTACTGTTCATTCTACAACTTTGTATGAAAATTCACCCAATCATTCTGGTATAGTCTTATATAATAAATTACCAGACGCAGTAAAAAATATTGGATCAGTAGAGAAGTTTAAAGGGAAATTAAAGGAGTTTTTAATCTCAAAAACATATTATTCAGTGAGAGAATATATGGAGGATAACTGTTAGGCAGTAACGGTTCCCTCAAACTAAATATATTATATTTTATTTTCATATTGCAATAATATGTATATAAACATGTCTTTAACTCTGTCTTCTTTAAGGTACACTGTTTTTATTATTTTTTTATCTGTGTTTAGACTATGTAAATACTATTGTATTTACTGTTATTATTTGTTAAATGTACTATAGTGTCGTTATTAGATCAGTATTTGCCTATTTACTTATTACTTTATATATTTACTTTATTTATATTTATTCTACCTGACTTACCAAATGTACTTAAAGGTATCTAAATTGGTTAATAAACTTATTATTATTATTATGGAAATTTTTGAGGAGTATTTAGGCTGTTGTTGTTTCTACTATAAATAAATGATTTGGATTCAATTAGTAAGCATATTTTAAGACATTGCACACAAATTATATTTCAACAAATATTGTAATATAGACACGAGAGAACATTTTGGTATATATTTTTAATAAAAATACCTAGACATAAGGAAAAAGGGTATGTGTGTAAATCATATCAGATATGACCAATATACTTCGAGATAGTCCATCAACATATGTTTTAATTTTTAACATATTCGAATCAACTTATACAAACAAATTTTAATTTTTATGAAGAATTCTAGTTTTTTCGGATCACGCTGTATTAAATGAAACACGAGGGAGTTGCTACCTTAGGAATGAACATATTTCGTACATTTAAATTGTCATCAAAGACATTTCGTGATAAAATTAATTACCCTTATCGTTAGCCACTAGAAAAGTACAGACATCAAAATAAATTATAATCCTCAAGCAATTTTTAAAAAAGTAATATGTTTTTTCATCTTAATCGTAACCTGTCAAAGTTATAATTAATCTGATATTACACTTTTATTTATGAACTACTTGAACTGTAATTTATGAACGTTAAGTACTCTAAGTAAAAAGCCACATTTAATCGTTTAGTCATGAGTACGTACACCAAAAGGCATGGGCGCACGTCAACGGGAAAGCAACAGACTTATTATACGTATTTGATTTAATCAAGAGGCATAAAAATTAAGAAAAGTGTATAAAAGTCCATTTCATAATACGCTGAACTAAAATATCGAATAATAACACAAAGTTGTCTGTGTGTATGTTTGTGCAGACCGTTCTTGTAAATAAGATTAATGTCTGTTCGGCTTAAATTGTTTATTTCAAATTTGAAAAATATATAAAATACCTACAGAAATTAGATATATAGAAGATTAGATTGTTTTGTGAGTGTGATGTGATTTATTAGCTGACCACGGTAAACCGCTTTGATAGAAATATTCAAGGTACTTAATTGATTTTTTGTTATTAATCATCGATTTTCGCTGGCGAATATCTCGTAAACTATAACACATAGGAAGAAAATGAATATAAATATTCTTGTGGAAAATTTAATTACGTTTAATTTTGCATAGGTTACCTTTTTCCGTACGACGCATCGTTTCCGAATTATAAGCGAAGAATCGAAAAAAGGAACCTTTTCACCCCATTAATTTCCTCCCCCCTGAAGCAGCGGGGCTAGGGGCGGGGACTTTTAGTATTTTTACCTCCTAACTACCCTCAACACATCCCCGAAGAGGAAAATTCTCCCCTCCTAAATGTTCTCTACAATCCCCTTTTGGGCAATCATTGATTGGACTATAGTTGTTGTTATTATAAACTAGTTCAACGAATATTAATATTAAATTGAATAACATTTGATAATGTAGAAGTGGTTTCTAAACATTACGATAAGAGAAAGCGATTTTATGAAGGCACAAAATGACAGCTTACCTAAAGTGGATTTGCTTATGTCGAGTTCATTTGATCAAGTTCCTAATAATTCAAATAAAGCTGTTATCATTTTAAATCTTCTTTCTTTTTGGAAAAATGTATTAGTGGCAAGTGCAGCAATGTGCAAACGTCATTGGAGCCGACAGTAAGAAAATTTTTTTATCAGAGGAGTGTGATAGTGTTACACATAATCAGTTTAGTGTTACATCCACCAATACCTCCAGTCCCCTTCGAGTTAGTGTTTATAATAAATTGACTTTATCAACTTTGATTTATTACGGAATTTAAAAATTTGCAAAGTAAGGTACATTATGTCATACACCCATGAACATTGTTACGGGCTGATACATAACCTAGAGCCACTTCTGGTCCTGATGTCATAAATACCTAAATGCCGACCTCTTTCAACAAAAAATATCAGTTCTGTTAAGAGCGACTGCGAAAATTAAGAAGATACCAAACTTGAAAGGAATCTGAGTACCGTCAACTTCATCGAGTTGAACACATGTATAGGATACTTCTTTAGCTACTATAGAATTCGATTTTTATGACTTATATTTTTCTTAGTACTTGTTTCTTTTTTACAATAAAGTAGTGCTTACATGATAAACCATATTATGGAAACTTTATACACATTAAGTTAAAGGTGGGTCAGGACCTCTCAACCCTTACCTCGTGGACGCTCTAGATACTCTATGTCTATTTTTAGGAAAACAGTGGAAAAAGCAAATGATTAATTATGTAATGAATTGTAACCGTAATCGAAAAGTCTGTCACGAAATAAATTATGTTGTTTAATACTATTAAAATTAGCTGTTTACTTTTTTGACGGTCAGTTAATTCCTGTAAGTAATATGATGTTTACTAGGTCAAGTATATTAACGCCTTTTTAAAAATGATGAAAGTAAATATAAAAAGAGTAGGACAATTTTCTATTACAGCAGGAATGTTAATTGACTTTGTGATATACAGGCTGTCCATTTTATCAGGGCCATCGAGAATATTTTGTTTAATATCAGTCGTACAAAAAAAAACTGATTTACAGAAATCGTTCCGATTTTTTAAGTTACATAACCATGACACTAGGACAAAAACAAATTTAAGATTGCCCAAATATAGACTAAGTATATCTCAAAATTCTTACTTACAGTGTGTCCCAGGATAGATGTAACAAGAGGTGTAATGGATAAAAAATTTTGGAATTTTGGAATTGTTTTAGGGATTGAGTCCTGCTTGTTGTAAAACTAAAGTATACCAAAAATGACATGATTTGGTGTTCTATAGGGTGTTTCATAAGCAAAGTTGTAAAAATCACCACTAATAAAGTACCTTTATTTTTCAAAATATGAAAAAATTCCACTAAGAAAAGTTATTTAGAATGCAATTTTATATCTCTGTACCAAATTTCAGGAATATAAAATTATTTTTTTGAAACTTCCCATTTTTTGCGAATTAAAAGTTGAATTCATATTTAAAGTTGTGTAGGAGCAAATGTTAATCATCTCAAAAAGTAGGCTATTGGTAAATAAAAAATTGAATATACGAGATGTAAGAAGGTATAATGTTAATAGAACTAATTGCAAAACAAGAAACAATTATTACTAACAGAAGATTAATGAGGTTTAAAAATTATAACAAGTAATAAATGTCAAAAACATAACAGATTAACAAACAAATTAATTATTGACCAATACAAAACGATGTTTACAATTTTTTTATTACTCGACGTAGCTACCACCCACATCCACACACATTTCGATTCTTCGCCTGAAGTCCTTAAAACTGTTTCGAATATGACCTAACGGTATGGAGTTTACGGTATTTGTAATTCTCTGCTTCAATACTGCTACATCGTTAGGAAGCGGTTCAGCGTAAACCAACTGCTTGAGGCGGCCCCATAAAAAGAAATCCAATATTGATAGGTCTGGGGATCTCGCCGGCCACTTGATCGGTCCATTCCTGGCAATCCAATTTTCTCCAAAATTTAAATTCAACCACCGATTAACCATTTCTGTGGAGTGGCCAGGGCAACCATCATGTTGAAAATGAACTAAAGGCATATCTCTTAAAATATTTAAATGTTCTTCAGAAAATCTTTCAAGAAGCTGTAAATAAGTGTGCTGGTTTAACCTTCCCTCAATGAAATAAGGTCCAATAACTCAAACGTGATAAGAAACGGCACACCACACATTCCCTTTTTTATAATATTGTCTTCTACAATGAATTCTGAAATTTGGATTTTCAGAAGCCCAAAACCGACAATACTGAGATGAAACAACTCCATTGGTTGTGAATGTGGATTCATCTGAGAAAATTATGAAATGATGAAAAAATCTCTCTTCCATGATTTTTTCTCCAACGGTCAAACAAAAATCCAACCTACGGCCGTCATCTCCCTCTTCAAGCATATGTTTATAATTTGCTTTATATGCCCTAATTTTCTTTGCCTTGTAAATTCTTTGGAGTTTAGACTTGCTAATATTAATAAGAGCTAATCTCTCTCTTAGTGGCATCCTAGGATTTTCTATAACAGAGGCATGAGCTATAATAGCCCCAACATTGTCTTCATCGTGTGCCTTTATTTTTCTTTTCATGTTAAGAACACTACTAGTAGCCAGAAACTTTTTGATTATTCTCATAGCCTGAGTAAGTGACAAAGCAGTGTTTGGAAATTTCAAATTAAATTGGCTTACCACTTCTCTTAGCGAGTTTTCACCGCCAATTCCATAGCATTGCACAATATAAATTTTTTCACGCACTATGAGTACCATTTTCACTTAATTTTTTATGCTTGGTTCGTTAATTTGAAACAGAAATTAAGGATAATATTGACTACGTTTGACAGATATGTCAATAATAAATGATAAATGTGTATCCACTGCTTTTCTCATAGCCTACTTTTAGCTTCTACATAACTTTAAATATTAATTCACAATAATTTCTATGCAGTTTTAATTGAATGGTTCAAAATAAAATACTAGTTTATTGAAAAAATGGGAAGTTTCAAAAAAATAATTTTATATTCCTGAAATTTGGTATAGAGGTATAAAATTGCATTCTAAATAACTTTTCTTAGTTGAATTTTTTCATATTTTGAAAAATAAGCGGTGATTTTTACAACTTTGCTTATAAAACACCCTGTAGAACACCAAATCAAGTCATTTTTGGTATACTTTAGTTTTACAACAAGCAGGACTCAATTCCCAAATACCATTCCAAAATTCCAAAATTTTTGGTCCATTACACCTCTTGTTACATCTATCCTGGGACACACTGTATATCTATCAATCAAATTTTTCAATGTTTTTAAAAAATATGAAAAAAATACAGAGTGGTCACTCAAAAAAAGAAAAATAAATAAATAAAAAATGTGATGGAGGACGATAACATTTCGCATGTAGTTATCAAAACTGTAGAAGAAGAAAAATATGAAAAAAATAGATTGGTCAACCAATTATTTTTTAAATGCGTCAGGGGACGATAATATTTAGCATGTAGTTAATGCAACTGTCAAAGAAAAATATGAAAAAAAATACACATGGTGATCACCCAAAGAAAAAATAAAAAATGTGGAGGAGCACGATAATATTTCACATGCAGTTAACACAACTGCCGAAGAAGAAAAATATGAAAATAAAAAATATATAGGGCGGTCATCCAAATCTTTTTTTTTTTTTTAATGCGACGATAATACAACTGTCAAAGAAAAATATGAAAAAAAATACCGGTTGGTCACTCAAAAAAAATGAATAAAAAATGTAATGGAAGACGATAACATTTCGCATGTAGTTATCAAAACTGTCGAAGAAGAAAAATATGAAAAAAATATATACAGATTGGTCAACCAATTTTTTTTTAAATGCGTCAGGGGACGATAATATTTAGCATGTAGTAAATTATATCTATTTATATATTTATTTCGTTCAATTATACTACATTTTTTGAAGCGCTGCGTATATTTAGCTTCAGCAAAATTCATATGACAAATCGTATTTATTAAAGTTGTGCCTAATTTATTGTTTGAATTTAATATTTACTAGTATGGCAAACATGTGATGGAAAAAACTGCAAACAAACAGATTGAAATTACATCGTTACAGCAAGAGTGTCACGAGCAGTGTTTACACAGCCGTACACCCAAAAAAATATAGAGATTTAATTAAAAGCCTGTTGAAAATCATCCCCACAAAAGCACTGGGATATAAAAAACACGAAAAATATATTTTTTATTGGCGCTAAATCTGATTTTGTATATGCTTATAAGGTTGTCAACAAACAATGCCCTACAAATCGAGTTGTTTGCCTTCCATCACAGCACAGTTTTATATCGTAATATCGTTTTTTTCTCTCTCGCTTTAAACGGTCCCGTCGAAGCAAAATATGCATGAACAAGTGTCAACTTTATTATCCGTACAACGTGTTAATAAAGTAGCGAAACAAATGAGTTTTATGAGATTATCTGGCATCTTGCAAGTTGTTTAAACGTTTTCGTTTGACGTAGGAAGTGCGGATAGAGTTCAAAGAAGATGATCTAACCGAAGTTGAGACCCGAAAGCAAAATATTTGATAACTACAAATAGAAAATAAACTCTCCCATTTCAAGGACGTATTACTTTCATGAGAATAAAAAGAAAAGTTCATATTCACAAATGTGATCGAGATAGAGAGTGTTTTCAGTTATAAAATTATTATAAAAACTCTATCAAGGAGGTTTGGAAGTATTAGTTGCAATAACATTAACATAGATATTTTTAACTATCAATTACAAGAGTAAAATTATATTTGTTCTAAATATTATAAAATACCAACTAATATTTTAGCCATAAGAGCATGTATATTGTATTATGGGAGTAAAAGCTTTATACAGAATCGGAAAGGGTTGGTTTTGGGATGGCAATAAGAACAAGCGAGAGCGAAGCAAGGAATCATGTATAAATTCTCTTGAGGGAGCGTATTACTGTTTACCTCTGCTAGAGTACTGGTAGACATCTTTATTGTGGGCGGTTGGTTAATTCGTTGAAACTAGTGCCACACCAAAACAAACATTTTCTGAATCTGTATATTAGTATGGCGACAAACACAGTAATAACTCTTAGAAAACGGCTATTAGTGAAACAATTTTGTAATTTGATATACTAATTTCTGTCATTAAAACGACTATTTTTTCGAGCAGCGCCAAATAAAAATGGCTTCCGGTTTCAAGATGGCGGCTGTTTTAAAAAAGGCCATGGCAGGTTAAGATAAGTGTCCGTGCCTTTGCAACCTTTTTGCGTGTGGTTCCTTCCAGTGATGTATCTTTGCGTAAGATACTACCACAAAAAGTTTGGACCTCAAAAACTTCATAATATCTGGGAAAAATGTTTTTTCGAAAATTCGAAAAAAATTTTTTTTCTTAATCAAGTGAACAAATTTGGTTGTATTTCACATATATTGTAAATATACTCAAGACAATTTATTATTGATATTTTCATGAAATCTTTTCATGAAGAAAACAAAAATTGATGCTTTTGAATTTTTTGAAAAATTTATATACGTACTTACACGTTAGCGACCACCTCTATTTTTTTTACTAGTTATACACTATACAATAAGCTATAACGTATATTTTTTCACAAAACTCTATCGAAGGGATAACGTAGCCAAATTGGCAAAGATAATGTTACGTGCTTACACCCCCCTTCGTAAACACCCTGTATTGTGGGTTCGGAAATTATAACACCAGGGTAACACTAAACAATAATGTATTTACTTATGTACTAATTACAACAAATAAAGAAAAAGAGTATAAATTGGTTAGAAACTCGATATATTAATAATAGTGCATTATTCAACGAGCGGTAATGTAGGTAATAACTCACGCAGATGAAAGTTTACAGTTAATTCATCAAGTGAGTTATTACCATTACCGCAAGTTGAATACTATATTTTATCTACGATTATAACAATAAATATTAAATTGAAAAAATTTTGTTTAAATTACTCAGTTTGTTTATTAATAAAATTAACTGTAAAATTTAATTTTTGTTCACCCTTTTACATTTTTGTTGTCTTCAAAGATTTAGCCACCTTTAAGCGGAGGTAGAATGTGATTTTTAATCGAAATAGTGCATAAACTGCTTGTAGACAAAAAAATCAGCTTTGTAGATTAATATTACGCAGCGGAAAATGCAAAACATCTCCACGAACTGCAATAGCCCGGAGCGCATATTCGGTCAAAAGTCTTGTTTTTATGTTAAAGGAAAAATTTAAAAAAAAGCGTCGGAAAGCTCAATCAATAGTTTATATAAAACATGATAGTTTACATGTCTCTGGTGTTGACTTCATATGACGGATATGGCTGAATTTGGGACACATTTTTAATTTAATAATAGAGTTCAGCATGTTATGAAATGACTAATATAAAAGTTTTCCGGTCGTAATTTACCTATCCGATTAAACTGAATAGGTATAACGGGAGTCTTAAAAGGTCTCCAGTCTGTTTTAAATATTCAATATTATGCCCCCGATCTTGAATGAAATCTGTATGTACAATCGACAATAGCATCTCCTAATGGAAGCTCCCTGTCTGTGTATGTTAACAGTAATATGAACGAAAAAACAATTTTTTATAAAATAAATTGACAAAGCGTAATCGCTGAATATCACAATACCTAAAGAAATTACTGACGATTTTATCGACCTTTTACAACATAATTTAAATCGCAGTCCATTAATCTTCCACATTTTGTCGCCGATTAATGCTTTGGAAGATCGTACGCAAACAAGGAGTAAACTCACGAACAAACCAAATCGTGCTTAGTAAATCCCTGGAAGCATGTGAATACTTATTTATTTTATTTCCCTCTAAGTCAATAGGATTTATATTCTTTGTTTGATCTTTATAGAGAAATGTACATAGAATGCTTTTAGGATGTCTATTTTTCAAATCAGATCAAGGATTGATGTTGTCGCTACACTTAAAATAATTTGTTCGTGATTGAAACTGCTGTGTGAATATGCGTTTTTAAAACAGATTGAAAATTAACATCATACTCGTCGCAGGTTTATTGAAGTTTACACAGTGTGTGCTATTTAATACCGTGACACCCCGTTATTTTGGAACGCGTTGTCCGATTTAATTTTTTTTTTTTTAGATATAGTACCTGATGAGCTCTATTTGACCGTTTTCAAAAATTTGTAATTTTCATATTTTCAAGGTCTACTAAGTTCTTCTGAATGAGTCGAAATATCGAGATCGACTATTAGGCAATTTTTTATCGGCAAATTGGATAGCAGTTATCTCAAATACAGAGATAACTGTACAAAATTTTAGCTCGATACCTCATATAGGGCGTTTGTTATTCAATAGCCAAATTTAAAATTTCTCACTTTTCGACTGACCCTGTATAAAAGTCGGTTAGATTTACTAAAAGTCATTCGACTTAAGGAACATCAGACACCAGATGAGAAAGAGAAAAGAAAAGTTATTCTTTAAATAAATAATGCTTTTATACATTATTCGACAGAATAACTTTTCTGTTTTCTTCCGTATTTAGTGACATCAACATGAGAAACTAAATAAGGAAGAAAAAAGAAAGGCTTGAAAAATTGTTTATAAGGTATCTACGTACAGCAACCGAATAGCGCGTAGAAGTACTATTTATTTAAAGAATAACTTTTCTTTTTTCTTCCTCATATAGTACTTGATATTCCTTAAGTCGAATTACTACTTCACGTTTTTAGTAAACCTAACCGACTATTATACAGAGCCAGTCGAAAAGTAAGAAATTTTAAATTTGGCTCTTGAATAACAAACACCCTATATGAGGTATCGAGCTAAAATTTTGTATAGAGGTATTTGAGGCAATTGCGAATCGAATACGTTATTCAATTTGCTGATAAAAAATTGCATAATAGTCGATCTCGAAATTGCGACCCGTTAGTAGGCTTTGAAAATTAGTACAGTAAGCTAAGCAGTAAAAATGGTAAAATTCCCGGCCAGAAAACGATGAAAGGAATTTCCTTAATTTTTTTGCAATATGCTTTATAAAATACATACATCAAAATCTATATTGTCGCATTACCTGCTTTTTATTTTTAAGAAACTGAAGAATTAATAACTCTTCTAATTTTACGAGTAAATTAACAAAAATCCATATGCTTATGTTTTTGAGGTCGCTGAATATGACTGTGCGGTCAAAACTTATGAGACGAAAATATTAAGGGTTGAAACCACCCTTAAATACTGAAAAATTAATGTCTTCTAATTTTACGAATAAAATCACGAAAATCCATTTACTTATGTTTTTGAGGTCGCTGAATATGATTAAGAGGTCAAAACATAGGACGAAAATATTAAAGGTTGAAACCACCCTTAAATGCTGAAAAATTAATAATTCTTCTAATGTTACAAATAAATTGACGAAAATCCATATACTTACGTTTTTTAGATCGCTGAATATGATTACGAGGCCTAAATTTATCTAAAAAATGGTGGATTAAAAATGGCCACAAAAGAGTACAGTAATACATCTAATTTTATCAAAAATACAAATTGTTATAAATAAATCAAATTAATACAATTAAATAAACTAATTAAATAATATTTTTAATCTGCACTCTAAACATGCTAAAATGCAATGACACCAGCTTTTTCTGCGTACTCTTCGAAAAAATATTGCTTGTTTCTCTACCTACTATAGACATTTAATATGCGCGTACAAATTGTAAGATTTCAACATTATTTCAAACTGTCATATCTCTGGTACGGTTTGTCATAGGAAAAAAAATAAAAACTCAAACTCTTCGTTTTTTCATAAGCTTCATTTTATTCTTATATCATGTTTTTATCAATCTTCTAGTTTTTGAGATATTTCAGTTTTAAACACATAATTTTCTTGCGTATGCGCTCAAGCGCCATCTTTAAACCTTTATATCTCTGGAACTGTCATTTTTGTACTCAAGGTACCCATTCACATACAGTTCGCCTGCAGTCCTAGGACTGTACGATCTGAACTGAGGATTTAAACTTCTTCGAGCCCCACACTATTCAGTTAATTCAAACGATGCGGCCCTCAGTTTTCAGACTGACAGTGTTTGAACTGCAGGCGAACTGAGATTTCATCACACACACGAGTGGTTCTCATCGAGTGATCGGTAGTGAACAATGTTTTTCAGAAGTTAAAAGCTAGCAGCACTTCTTGTACATTATTAACAAAGGCAAAAAATGTTTTTGGGTACAAAGTTGGTTATTGCAACGTGATACGTTATCTCATATGACATTGGTACGAAAGTTAAGTAGTGCCAAAAAGGACCTTAAAAACTATCTCAGAATGGATGGCACTTGCACTTGCAAGGCACTTGCCTATAAGTCGATAAATTCGTTTAAAAACGCAGTAATATTACTCGATTCTGTCATTTTGCTACAAAATTAATACGAAATCTTCCAACAGGTTTAAAGATGGGAACTTAACATTCAAACTGTCGATTATTGTCCATACACATCAGTCTATCGTACGATTCAATTAAACTGCAGGCTCAAATCTGTCGGCGGCCTGTATGTGTATTGACAAATTTTAACTGACGATATGCAAATCGGTAGTTCTGGACTGCAGGCGAACTGTATGTGAATGGGTACCTTTACCATTTTTTAGAAAAAAATATTCTCTGAGCAATTTCCAAAAACCCGATTTTTAAAAAATAATTATGAAAATTTTCATTATTGAAAATGGGTACAGAATGAAAAATATTTATTTTGGAAATTCTAAAAAAGTTGGGCATGTTAGTAATAATATGCATTAACAATATCTAGAAGGATTTTTAGGAAAATTGAATTAATAAGAAATTGGAGCAATAAGACTAAAGAAAATGGCGCATACATTTTTAAATGGGCTACATTTTGTTTGTGACTTTTTTGGTTTTTACTATAAAAGGTCGTAATACGTCTCAATCGAAAGAAAATTTTAATAACTTTAATTTTTACAATTTTACAATTTTTCTCAGTGTAGATTTTAAGTAATTTTAGATTTTAGCATCGTATATTTTTTCTGAACGTTTCGGCGCCATTTTGAAAATTCCATATTTCCAATACTAAACATCAGAGAAAAAAAAATGGAAAAACCATTCGATTTGTTTTCGTAAAAGTTTTAATTTTGTACCCCTGCATTTTATTTTATTAAAGTCCACATTTTTCGAGTAAGTAATTAGAAAAAAAACGTCTAGGAATACTGATTTTAGAGGGTGAAAATTGCAATTTTCAGTGCGCAATATCTCGAAAAATATGCATTTTAGCAAAAAAGTGTATAGGACCATTCTTTCTTATAATTTGATTCTCTATCAGGCTATGTGTATATTTTGTTTTTTTTTTTGCCTCAAAACCTAACCAAAAAGCAGGAAAAATGACAATATAGATATTTATCTACAACTTTATGAAGCGCGTTGAAGAAAAAAATTTGGAAATTCATTACATCGTTTTCGGGCTGGGATTTAAAAGCTTCACTTACTTTACTAAATGTGAAAATTACATTTTTTTCAAAACAGCCAAATAGAGCTCATCGAGCATTATATTCTCAAAAAAAAAATTTTAAATCGAGCAACGCGTTCCAAAATAACAAAGTGTTGGGTATTAAATTATATAAATTTATATATAATTTTTACTAGCGTGATCTACCAAGAAAAGCGGAAAATAAAATGGTGTACTAGTCTTCAATGTGGGAAAGCCCCTGAAAAATTTTAGAGGATTCTGAGGTAATTTAGTATATTAAATTATTAGTAAATTTGCGAAGATACACTACTGATGTTGAGTAAGTCCTGACCTACTCCTGAACAGGTCGACGTACTTACTTGTGAAAGAACGTATTCGAGTTGTTTACATTTCCTTAATTGGCATAAAAAGTGACGCCGGCCGGCGAGATCAAAACAGGGGCTACACACGATCCAACATTGTCGGTACGCTTTGAAGATAATTGGAATTGCAGCGGACCAGTTCACTTTTACGAATGAGTTCAAAGCATGCCGACAAGGCTGGCTCCCTGCCGCTGAATCGTGTGTAGATCCTTTAAAGAGAGCCGCGTTTTTTACTTTCGTGTCATTGACCGGTTTAACTAAATATCTCGTATATCTGCTTGTCGTCCAGCATGGGGTCAATGTCTTCGATTTATTTCGATTTATTTCGCTATTTTTGTAGTGTGATTTGATTAAAACCAAAAAGTCACCTCTATCTTATTCAGCTTTGCTGTCAGTAGTGACAATCCCAAGTCTGATAAAGTGATATGGTTGTACCGCGTTACGTCAGATTAGTTAAAGTCATTGGCGGCGCATTCCTACAAAAAAATAAGGTAATTTTTTTGGACATTCTTTTTTCATTTTTCTAACTCCTTTCGGTGGGGACAACCTACTGTTAAATTTTCCGCATGTCATGGTAGATCACGTTGCATAATTATTGAACATTCAAAAACATGCTTTCTGCAGCTCTTTGAAAGTAAGTTTATTTTTTGGTTAAAATAGTTATATTTGCAATATTAATTAACTGCAGATGGTGTCACCTTGTTTCATGAAACGTCAGTATACTATAGAGTATTCTTGTTATTGCAGAATCTTATAATTGAAGATCGAAGTGGATAAAGGTGTTATGTCGCATTTAAAAAAAAATTACTTTATGCAATTTTTGAACACCCCTGATATAGATTTAACACCCAATAAACGGTGAATTCTAAATTTGTAATATTTTATAGAAACTTTTTAATTATAAAGGCGCCATGTGATGCATACAACCAATAATTTTAGTGGATGTACACAGTTTTGTGTAACAGCTTGATATTGTTCTTTAGTATTAGTGTAAACAAAAGAACATAACCCAAAATTATCTATTTTATGAGGTATTATTTATTTGAATCGAAGACAAAATAAATAAGTTCCAACTCAAAACCGTTTTATTTAATTTACTCAAAACTTTAAAAGTGTGACATAACACCTTTATCCACTTAGGTCTTCAATTGCCACCAGTTTCAGCTACACTTTTTTCAAAACAATAGGGCTCTTCCTAGAACTTTTCTATTATCATCCTTACAAGAAATGTGACGGAAGAACAGACAGACGGACATTCTTAATGTTTTTCATAATTCGATACTAATACAATGATACCAACATTTTTTTCTTTACGAGCGATATTTACGGTTTTTGAAATGTGCCGATCAAAATGCAATAGGTATACTCTTTTTTCGAGTTTGCGAAGAGTTTAATAACACAGCAGCACAAAAAAAAAGGTCGTGATCTGGATGACTGACCATGGTATTCCCATGTAATTTTCGACGCTGAATCGGAATCCGAGGTCAAACAAATTCGTATACCTACCCCTTACATTTTGGTCCAGAGCCAAAAATATCCCTTAAATGGGGGTAAAGTTATGAATATCAGTATCATTATGGAAAGGAGTATGAATGGGCACTTTGCAACCCTCGTGCTCTCATTTATTATTGCCAAGGGCGTAATACCCCCCCGAAGGGGTTGGTACGCCTTCTACACCCCTTCTGGTGTAGAAGGCGTACCAACCCCTTCGGGGGTTGCTTTAATAACACACACTCCTTCAAAATAGGGATTGCAATTTACCGGAAGTTTTAATAACCGGTAAATCGGTAAGTAAAAATGGAAATAACCGGTTAACCGGTATTTACCGGTAATTTTTAGAATGAATGATTAGGGTGGCGAAAATGGCAATTATCTTTTTCCATGTACAAAATTATCTAAATTTGACAAAAAAAAATTTTTTCCACGACTATTAAATAATGTACTTACTCATTATGTATGTGTTTCCTCAAGGATAATGCTATCCATTATTCCCTGCAGTGAATAATGATTTCAGTATTCAGTAGTGAATAATAAGGACAGTCAGTTGTTTATAAGAAATCACGGGCAGGTATTTTTTCAATTCGAGTGCAATCTCGCAACTTTTAGTAGAATTTATGGCTAGTTTCTTAAATATAATTATTTGTTAACTGTCATAGCTACAATTGTGTGAACAATTTTACTGTTATTATCAAATTTATGAATAGATAACTATTTAGCGTTTCAGAAACAAACCCTCTTTTATCACACAATTTCGTTTTTAAATTTGATTGAGTAGGCCGTTATGTGTCAAGTTAAATTTAAACGTCAACGTTATTTACAATAATTTTACATATTACTTAATTAATTTCTTCAATTAATTTCTTCAGTAAACAATTTAACAAAAATATCTAATAGTCGTGGACAATGTATAGTATTTTACTCGCATATAATGGCTACTCTGGTGATTTACGACATTCGCCTACGGCTCGTGTCTTAAACTTCACCCTCGTGAATAATATGTTCGTTGAATAATATACTATTATATACGTATATTTAATATAATGAACAAACCAAAGGTTTTTTATCAAAAGGAAAAAATACAAATGAAATAAATTTAAATAAATAATTATTCTGTAAATAACAAAAATATCAACTTAAATAACAAAAATTATAAACATAAATTCAAATAGGGCATTTACTGAATACCTAATCTAAAAATACAATATTTTTTAAAAACGGCCTGTTAAAAGGGTTAATTTTTCAAAGCTATATCTGTTAGTCGTTTGATATTTGTGCATAGAATACCACCAGCTGAAGATGTCCTTCCTCAATCGATATTGGTGGGTCGATAAGTTAATAAGAACTGGTAATAACATACTTCTAAATGTATTCTACGGATATTTGCGGCAGTGAAATATTCAATTTCCTATCGCACAATATTGCCAATGTCTCTCTTGTATTTTTTAGAGCTTGGTGTCTGGGTTTTACTTTTTATAATATTATTTATTTATTGTTAAAAGTGCTCAGTGTTGGGACAGTCACTCTGTATTTAGTGAATACTAGTCACTGACATAAATAGAAACGTTGAATACGTGACATATCGTAAGTTTAGAATTTACCGAAATAACCGGTAAAAAATTAAAATAACCGGTAATTATCATCATGTGTTTTTTGTCCTAATAACCGGTTAACCGGTTAACCGGTTAACCGGTATTGCAATCCCTACTTCAAAATGATCCTCTTATTTTCTCTGCCTTCTTGTGTTCGCCACATACTCTTGCATTCGCCCACACCTTGCTTCTCAGTCTCCATTGTCCGGCCTCATACTCCTTGTATCCTTTGTTCTATTTCATGAATTCTCTCATGATATCACCAGTATATCATGTCTTTTTCGTCCATACACCTCATTTTATCTTCAACCATGCTTCGTTCTCTAAAATTCTTGTCTTTAAGGCTTCCTCTTACACTCTATATACTCTGTCACTTTCTTACGAACTTACTAATATTCGAGGGTTGGAGAAAGGCTAACAGAAGGTGTGAGAGCTCGATAAATTCCGCACTAAAAAAATTAATCTTTCCAGATCCTTCTGCGCCTTCCTCTTTCCCACTCATCTAGGGATGTTCTTTACCTGCTTTAAGGGTAGGTCTTGCTGTGCAAACTCAATACCGTTGGCAAATTTCTCTTCCCTCAGATTGAAAAACTCCAAAGTGTATCTTTCCGGTCTTAAAAGTTTTTCGAATACTTCTTGTGAACTTTCCACCTCTTAGACGGGTACGGGCAAAACAGTTAGGGGCTGTTCTGCACAGTGCACTGCGACCAATGCGCAGTAAAAACGAGAAAAATTTGTTCTCCCACATCTTCCTCCACCCTAGTCCAGAAGAGGGCAGTTTTCACCGCTCTAGGGGGTTGATTCTTTAGATGTGTTCACTAGGGTGGCCCTTATTTATACTTGATGGAAATAAAATTATCGAATTTAGTTTGCGGCACCTTCCATAATGGTTCCAATTTCTAAAAAAGTAATCCCTTGAAAATCTGAGTCAAATCAGTCAAGAGGAAAACGTGCCGCAAGCACCCTCAAGATTCTGAATTTCTTGAAATACTCCATATTGAGAAATTGACCCTTTCTAAAAAGTAAACAATAGATAGATAGGTAGGTGTTAACTCATAATAGACAAATGTAAAATATCAGACCTTTTTCCCAAGAAAGCGGAAAGTCGTTGCTAGAGGGAGTAACAGTGAATCATCTGGAAGGGCTTGTTGTGGTAAAGACAGTATAGTTTTAACAGAATCTCACTGTCTCTTGTACTGTGACGAGTGACTATGAAATTCAGTGATTATAATATGAATATTTTCATATTATTTAATTTCGATATGGCGGGAATTACTTTGCATCATGATAGTCGAGTTTATCTTCTCGGACATTACACTCATGCGACCACTAGTAAACTTTCATCTAATAAACAAGTATATTTCGATAGCACAGTTACAAATACAGGAGTTTTTAATGGTAGCTGTGTTCTACTAGAACAATTCCTAGAAAGAGATCTGCTATATCCACATTTATGAGTTGGTCTTTCGAGTTCAAGAAAAAATTTGGAGTAACAAGCGGTCAATTGGTTCCAATTTTTCAAAGGTTCCAACAGGAATGGCCCCAAATTAATCAAGAATATTTCAAGCGTGGGTTTGAAGACCCGTTGTTAGCGACCACCTACAAAATACAGGTGAAATTTTTCCACACTATACAGCGTACTTTCGAAGATTCAGAACGTCAACCCCGAGAAGATTATAGGGAGTTTCTGGAATTAGCATTCATACGGGAGAAGTTCCTCCACGAGATATCTTTTCGTGATCTAGGAGCAATGCATCATGCCCGATGGAAGGTAAAAGCCATTTATACTTTAAAGATTTTTTTGATTCGGGATTAATTTCATTCAGCGGCTTCAGAATAAAAACATATATGAGATATTTCAATTTTTGTTATTAAAGTTTACTTAGAAGCTTGGTTCTTAGCACCACTGACTGGCAACTTCAGCTCCATACCAAGATTAGTGTTTTTAAAAAAAACTTCTAGAATATAAATCCACGGATCCGAGCAACAGTACACAAATTTAAAAATCACTTATGGTACCTTGCCTTATCTTAAGTACAGATAAAAGATATTTGATTTTGTAAAAAAAAAAAAAGTCGTCAAAGACGTGGCGGAACTACGTGTTAAATTATTCAGCAATTACAACAGTTTATTGACAAAAGACGACGAGCAAAAACATTACACAGGTCTACAAAATAAATTTTTTTTTTTGGTGCCTAGGATTTTAGAACTGATTTTAGCTATATTTGAGGCGCTGAATCTAAATATGAAATCAGTTTTCCTCCATCTGCTCTACTTTTTTAGATCAGTATTTTTTTATCATGCAGTTCTGCACGAAATGTGCAGTTCTAACTCCATTTTGTGCAGTTCTAAATCACATATCCTGGTTTCACCAGGAATTTGAAACTATGGAGGACCGCTACCAGGGAAGATGGGATACGCATATGATGGCAGACTACTGCTGGAGTTTAAAAAGAGACTGTTCCAAAATACATTCAAGGAGGCCACAGAAAAGAAGCTTCCGAAGTGTTAAGTGACTTGTTGATTTCATCAATGACTTTTTCCTCTTTGTATATTATAATATTTTTGTATAATATGATAATAAAATTCTGTGTGTAGTTTTTTTATTTAATCCATTAATTTAACTTAATATAGTATAACGTATATTTCACTAAAATGTTATATCTTAGGAACTTGAGCTCCTAGGCAAAAACTAATGCCATGTTTGAATTCAGGGCATCAAATTCATATGAAATCAGCTCCAAATACCCCGGCACCAAAGCAACTGTAGGCCTGTGATGTGCTCCAAGTAGTGTCTGATTATAGAAAACGATACCCCGACTTAAAAAAAAGAAACTTTGCCCAACATGTAAGGGATTGATGTTCCCTTTTTAATGAAGTATTCGGTGTTATTTTGTTATTTTTTTTTTAAATATGTCGCAAGGAATTGATAAAAAAATCGATTCAACCTGAGCGCGCATTAAACCTATAACAATTCTATTGTCTAAAAAGGGGGCGTTGTGGCACCCCTTAACGTAATCCGATCAAGCTAAAGTTTTACACAGAGTATTTTTTTTATGGAATGGAACCATTCTGGGGGGGTGCCGCAAAAAATATCTAAATTTGAAAAATAAGGACCACCCTAGTGTTCACCCTCCACCGTGTCTCCCTTGCATGCTCAAGAGCTTGTAAGCTAGAAGCTTTTATCGCAGATCTATGTCCGGAAGGGTATAGAAGGGGTGTAGAAGGCGTACCAACCCCCTTCGAGGGGAGGGGGGGTTGTTACGACCTTGGCAGTGATAAATGAGAGCACGAGGGTTGCGAAGTGCCCATTCATACTGCATTTCGTAATGATACTGATATTCATAACTTTACCACTATTTAAGGGATATTTTTGGCTCTGCACAAAAATTTAAGGGCTATACGAACTCTTTTGACCTCGGATTCGGATTGAGCGTCAAAAAATACATAGGAATACCATAGTCAGTCATCCAGATCACGACTTTTTTTTGTGGGGCTGTGTTATTTGTTAGTTTATGCACTCTGTTCGTCGTGTACTGGGTTTGATTCCTAACTCCGGCACTAGCAATGTCGGAGGGCAATGAATGTATGTCCATGTTTTTCAAACACGCATCCTCCTTCCGGATTTCAGACTTTTTAATTTTGGGGTTGTCTGATATATTAAATAAAAATTTTATTTTAACAGAAGTTTTACGATTTACATTATCTGTACATTCGTATTCAATCATATAGGTATAAAAAAATTTAGTAACAAAAATTTTCTCCAGTTGGTACATTATAAATCTGCCATGCGATGATCCGGTCGCTTTTTCATATAACACTGTTTGTGCATGCGACAAGAGTCTGAGTCATTTAAAAATTAAATCTGTTTATTGCTTGCGGGGCCATAAGCACCCACTCTTAACATTTCGTAAAACTGTAGCAGATAAAATCAAAATACCCTAGAGAGTCGAGCACGGTGAAGTCTGAAGTCATTATATTAAAAGGATGAGCACAATATTAATTTTTTACTCTCCTGCTATGCCATTGAATTTAAACGGCCCGGAAACTTGTAGTGGTTTACGAAATGCCAGTGGCCGAGGTATACGGCACTCGGGTTATAAGGAAAATAAAATTTATGCTCTAAGGACATTTTTTAGGTAAAATATTGTACGGTGGCCGCCGAAAAGGGTTTTGTAATTTTGTCAAATACGGGTTTCATAAAGTACAGGTTACATTATTTATTATAAATTATAATTTTACTTATACGGGATTAGTCAGTGTACACGGTGTGCTTGAAGCAACGATAGGTATGAAAAAAAATGACACTAAAAACGCGTTGTGTGGTTTAATAGGTAAGTGTCAGTAGTATCTAAATCCGTTTTAATTGAATTCCTACTCGTTCATACCGGGTGAGAACGAGATTAGTCCCGTTCTAATTTCTAGGTTGATTTTAGGAATTGTGTCAAACCTAGTTCCTGATTTAATTTATTAATATAGAATCATAAAAATAGAAATAAATAATCCATAACTAGCTTGCATAATAATATTTTAAATTATTGTTTTGGTTCAATACCATTGGGATGCACGTACCGGCATACTGCTGAGTCAACAAGGTTCTATTTAGTAAATAAAGTTAACATTGAACTGTAAACGAAATGTAACATCTACCGGGGTATTTAAACGAAAATGTAAACAATGACAGGGGAATCTACATCCCCATTTCGCACTTATTAAGTGAAAAATATCACTTCCGGTCCAACCGGAAGTAGCAACAACTTTTGATTGCATATTTTAGATTCCACATGAAATTTTCGTTACAACGATGTATCACAACTAGGTAATTTTTTACAAATGGCGTCATAAATTCGAAAAAATGAAAAAGCTAAGTTGGCAACTGCAAGACTGTGTTCTCAAAAAATTTACCCGGTAGGCCTTGAATGTATCATCTTAATTTTTATTGTCGCATTTCAATAAAAGTTTATTTCGTGCCAAAATCACTATTTTGAATTGAAAAACAATTTTTTGAAGAAACATAAAACACAAATGAATCTTATTCAATTTTTTTAAATGGTAACCATATTTTACTTCCACATTCAGTGGAAGTATAGTAACGACAAAAAATTTTTTAAAAATTTTTATTGTTCAAATAGTCTTAAAATGTCATGAAACGTCGAGATTTTAAGTTTGAGCGAAAAAAAAATTTCTGTCTGTCGGTCTGTAACTTTTTTTGTGCGCACGTTTACTCTGGAACCGTTTAAGATATTGACTTGAAATTTGGTACACATATGTACTTTAACGAGATCTGGAACTAGATTATATTTTCATCTTGTTCCGTCGAAGGGTTGGGGGGTAAATTGAGGTAAATGGGGGTAAATAGGTAAATCAAGCCTGTAAGAATCCATAAAATTGGTATTTAGTATATATAAAAGAACTAAATCTCAAAAAATTTTTTGGCATTAGCCACCCCCATTACGGTGAAAAAAAAGAAAATTGTAATTTAGCGTGTATACAAGAACCTAAGCCTCAAAATTTTTTTTTTACTTAATCCCCCCTCTGTCATTACCCCCAACTCCCACTGCCGATGCGACATATCGTTTTATAGGTTTTTGGGATAGACTATGTCAAATATTATGTTGTTAAAGTTACCTGGAGTAGTATGGATGCGCGGTGGCTTTCCTCGACTATTATGGATGCGCAGTAGGTTTCCCCGAGTATTATGGATGCGTAGTGGCTTTCCTCGAGTATTTTGGATGCGCAGTGACTTTTTTCGAGTGTTATAGACCGCAGTAGGTTACCTCAAGTAGTATGGATGCGCAGTGGTTTTCCCCGAGTACAATGGATATGCGGTAGGTTACCACGTGTATTATGGATGCGAAGTGACTTTTCTCGAGTGCTATAGATGCGCAGTAGTTTACCTCAAGCGATATGGATGCGCAGTGGGTTTCCTCGAGTAAAATGGATGCGCAGTGGGTTACTTCAAGAAGTATGAATGCGCAGTGGCTTTCCTCGAGTAAATTGGATGCACAGTGAGTTACCTTCAGTAGTATGGATGCGTAGTAGGTTTCCTCAAAGAAAATGCTCGAAGTAGAGTACTTTTATCGTGTAGTTTACGGCACACAACGACTTTTTATATCTTTGTCATGCCATTTTCTTCGTATTAATTCCACATTCAGTTGAAGCATATTAACGCAAAAAAAATTTGGAATTTTTCATTGTTTAAATAGGCTTAGAAAATATCATGAAATGTCAATATTTTAAGTCTGAGCAATATAAATTTGTCTGTCGCATCGGTCTGTCTGTTAGTCTTGTACCTCTTTAGTGCTCACGATTACACTGGAACCGTTTAAGATACTCACTTAAAATATGGCACAAGTATGTATTTTAACGAGATCTGGAACTAGATTATATTTTGATCTTACTCCATTGCAGAGTTGGAGGGTAAATTGCGGCAAATGGGGATAAATAGGTAAATCAAGCAAGTAGGAGTCCACGAAATTGGTATTTAGTAAATATAAGAGGAGCTAAGGTCTCAAAAAAAAAATTAGCATTAGCCACATCTATTACCACCCCCACCCCATTATTAAAGGTGGTGAAAAATAGTGTGATTTAGTGTGTGTACAAGAGTCAACGTTATTAAGAATTTTTTTCACTTCTTTCACCCCCACCACCAACCCTTCCTCAATTACCGATGTGGCATATAATTTTATGGGTTTTTGGGGTACATGGTTTCAAATATTATACTATTAAAGTTCCATAAACAATTATTTCCACAGAGTGGATTGCAAATATAGTATTTTGTTGTAAGAGACTTGGATGTGGAAGTAGCGGTTTTTTTATTTGAGGTGTCCCAAACCTAAATCCACAAAAATCTCAATATGGCTACCCAAGATGTTGAGAGTCAAATTTTTTTGTAAATATCTCACGTTCTATACATTGGATGCTCATGAGGTCAATGTGAAAGTTGTAGAAAAATTAATTATCTACAAGTCTTTTTTATTTTTTCACAAGTCAAAGTCTCAAAAACATGTTTTCTCGCGAATATCTCGCGCCAAAAAAATCGGACAGCAATAAAGTTAACATGAAAGTTGTAGAGAATTCAACTATCTACAAGATTGGTATTTTGCATCTTTTCCCAAAACCTTGCCCTTTTCGAGATATTCAAGGTCGAAATTTAAAAAAACTGTTTTCCGCGAATATCTCGCTCCCTATGCATTGGACCGCGACGAAGTCTACATACAAGCAGTAGAGAATTTAGATATCTGCAAGACTGGTAAATTTATATTTTTTTTCTAAAAAATATTTTTTAAATTGCATTCGTTTCCACACCACCCACAAGGTTTCCCCTGTGTATGTAGGCCTAATCCATGAAAGTTGCGTCAATTATTGTGAGATATTTTCAAAAAAATTTGACCTTTAATATCTTGGGTAGCCATGTTGGGATTTTTGTGATTTTTGTGGATTTGGGTTTGGGACACTTCAAAGAACATCTATGTAAAAATTCAGATTTTTAGTGATTTTGCCCAGGTTTCCTCCTTTTTTTGGCTAATTTTCCTGCATTAATATTCAAGCATTCAAAATTGCGTATTTTTTCCTGTTAATGGTAATCAACTTACTTTACTTTACAGTCATTCGAATAAGGTGAGGCAAACTGAGCTATTCATTACAAGACACGTAGTAGAACAAAAATTTTCAAATAGCATGCATTATATCACCAACGAGATAAATCTCTTTGATTCTTCAAAAGCACGATTTTTTTTATTGACAGGTACATCATATACAGTTCACCCGCCTTGAATGCGGATAAAGAACTCCACATTTATATTTTAAGACAAAGGATACCGCATTTTTCTAGACTTAATGGAGCAGAAATTCTATATGATTGAAATATGACACTGGATGAGAAGGAATATTATTTAACTTAATTCAAAAAATGGCGGAGGATCTGGGTATACGTGAATATGTTGTATAATTCAACAGTGAGTGCGTTCGTTTCAACATTTCGAGTGATTCATGTACATCGAAACTACAGGGTGACTCTGTTGACTATTACATTGTTTTCTATTGTCATTTGTCATTAGCGAATTTTGTTGGTGTAACGTAGTTTATTGTAAATGATACTTTCAATAGAAAAATGACAATAATTACCATATACCCCAATAAAAAACAAAAGTGTAACTACGGAAGCGTGTTCCGAAGTTATTGTTCCTCATCAGCCTACCGTAGCTTAGAGCATGTTGCTATTAAGAACAAAACGAAGTTGGAAAGTACTTCCGTACCTCACGTGTCACATATACTTTTTGTTATTGAAATTCCAAGTCAATGAAAATGTGGTCTTCCCAAAACTTCTGTTTATATTTATTCGGCAATATGCATCAGTAAAAATTGGCCACAATTTCAAAGTTGATTTTCTCGCGAACTGCCAAACTAATTTTGATTTTTTTTAAATTCTAGTTTTATTCCTCAGTATCAATGCCATTGTAGTAATTTTCATTCAAATTAATGTTTTGAGTATACGCAAGGTACAAGAGCGATTATAAGTTTTCCCACCGAAATTTGAAACACCCTGTAGGTTACACAAGCTACAACAGCGGGTGTTTACTACAATCAAACTATGGCCCCATCTTTCCTGAACAACTTATTTTTTGATTCACGTCATTATTTCCGTTTTCAAATGAGATACGTAGTTAAAGATTGAAGAAATTCAGTTTAATGTAAAAATTTGAGACTTAATCATTACAGCAATAACAATAAAAATTATCATTGACATGATGAAAGAATGAAATCAATATAAAAATAACGACGAAAATCAATAACGCGTATTTCCGCCTCTACTTCTAATTACGGCTTCACATAGACGGCTTATACTCGAAACCAGACGTCTAATCTCGTCTTTATCAAAGTCCATACTTCTCGAAGCATATTTTCTACGTCATCAAGGGAGGCTACAACAGGGTCGTTTACCCACATTATTCTAGAAATGCTCTATGGGGTTGAGATCTGGACTATTTGCAGGCCAGACTAGAATATCAATACCCACCTCATGTAAGTAATTTTGCACTGCATGAGCGGTGTGAGGTTTTGCGTTGTTGTAAATCAGCAAGAAATTATTGCCGATGTAAGAGGCAAAGGGCCAACATGTTGGAATAAAATATCCTCAATATATGGTACACTGTTCATGGAACTTCCGTGTATCGAGGCGAGTTCGGCTGTGAAGAAATGTCAATCTGGTTAAGATTGTCTTCCGATTATATACAATCTCATCCTAACACATACGACTGCACTCGCCACATAGTGGTATTATTACATGTGGTTTTGTAACAATGTGTTAGCGATGATCAGAGATTTACGTTCATGTTTACCCTCGTGGTAATTGCAGGGAAGTAAATATTAAAACAAACTGATGACTTTTTTTATAAAACTAAGAAAAACAACCTACTGTAATATCTGACCCAAATCCAGGAACCTTTTAATATTGTTATACAGAAAGTGGTTTCGCTTGACTTCAATTGATGGATTGTATTAGCCCGTCATATGTATGTCACGACAACGCGGGAGGCATGTTGTTATGTTTGTTTTTAACTATATAATTTTATTTAAAACATATTCTGCTTTCATAAAATCTAGTTACAGATTAAAAGTCGGGGAGAAAATAAATCCTAGTCTTAATATTTACGTCTAGAATAAATGTGATGAAATTATTAGTACTAGGCGAACTTAACTTAGTCGTAATTGTTAAATAGTAAGGGATGAATTTTGAATAAACTATTAATTATGCATTATCACGTGTAGAATAAACTTTGAAAAAGGCCGGCTTCCTCTTGAATGTAGCGAATGATATTTTAACTATAAACAACTGAAATTTAACTCCACATAAAATTATCCGAGTTTGAATTCCAATTGTTTTTGAATAATTCGATTCGAATGATATGGATGAATGCAATGCAAGAATATGCAGTATTATTACATAAATACAAACTGTCCCCGGATGGGGTACCGCACTCTTGTAAATTTTCTTATTTTTGATTTGCCTATATAAAAAGTTTTGCTTGTCTCAGGAAGTGATAAAAGTTGTCAAACTTAAGATAAATTATACAGGGTAATCTAAAAAGTAGAAAATATGAAATCGACTTTAAGCAAATTATGTATCTTCCTTTTTACAATTTTATTAAACATTTTATTTAACAGTTTTTTTCAATTATGAAGAAAAGCTTAAATACGGGTGAAAATAGATAGATACATAGTTTTATTTTCCTTTAAGACAATTATATAACAGTTTTGTAAGAATAGTCACAAAACAATTAAATAAAAAACTTAAAACTAATAAAATTTCAATATTTAACACACATAGTCAGTGACATTATAAAAACATTGATTTATTAAAAATTCATTAAGATATTTCTTATATAAATTAAGCGTTGTGCACTCTTTTATATTTATAGGTAAGCGATTGAATGCTTTTAGTTCCAAAACACTTGGAGATTTATATGTAATCAATGGATTACTATATAGAATGTGAAAATTATTGTTTTGTCTACTGCATATATTTGCACATTTTTATTGTGGTTAAACTTATCCTTATTAATAAATACGTAAACACATAGCTCAAAAGTATATAGAGAAGGGAGTGTCAAAAGTTTAAAGTCCTTAAAATATTCTTACAACTATGTGTACTAGGTACATTCACTATACATCTTAAAATTTCGTTTTGAGCAACAAACACATTGTATGATAGAGTGGACCATCCCCAAAAACAGACTCCATACAAAAGACAAGACCTTTACTTGTGAATAATATACCATAACTAGCTGTTCCTCAGTAAGAACTGTTCGTAAATTTTTAAATATATATCCTATTGAATTCAATTTAGAAATCTAATCCTGAATGAAATTTACGTTTTTTGTTTCATTAGGTATTTTTGAGTTATTGACGGATAATTTAAGATCTGAGCATTTCTTCTGCCAATTGTGAAAACGTACGTGCAGTGTATTTTTTGCACATTAAAATACAGATAATTTCATTAAACCAGTTATTCAGGTTTTCTAATACATTATTACATGTTATTTCTAGTATATCATATGATTTATGCGAGACAATTGCTGACGTATAATCAGCATATATTGTAAAATATGCTTCAGATGTTAGATTATCCAGTTCAGTTATGTAAAGTAAAAGTAATGATGGACCCAATATTGAACCCTGTGGAACACCCATGTTCACTTTTTTACATTCAGATCTAGTTACCGTTTTATTGCTGTTTGTAACATTGTTAATACTTACGTACAGAATACGTTCTTTTAGAAATTAACTTATCCAACTTAATGGAGCTCCACATATTCCGTACTCTGAGAGTTTAAGAAGTAACTTGTCATGATCAAAGCAGTCGAATGCCCTACTTACAGAAAATCCCAACAGGACACTTTCCTGCTATGCATTGATACACAGTGATGTTATTATAAAATAAATGCAATGCTGTGGACTTTCCACAGCGAAAGCCATGTTGGTGTATTGAAAGTATACTATAAGCGTCCAAATATATTTCTAACCTATCCAAAAAACAGTATTCAATTATTTTAGAAAATGCTGTTGATGCAGTAATTGGCCTATAATTTTCGATATTTTGAGGATCACATTTTTTATAAGCAGGTAAAATTTTCCCCATTTTTAAATATTCCGAAAATATACCCGTACAAAGGGTAAGATTAACTATATATTGTGACGTGTTTCTACCCTTAGGAAACCACCCTCGCAAAATCCGTGGGTTCCAAAAATTATAACAAGAGATGTCCACTAACACACTTTATTAAATATTTACTGGATACTTCACAATACTATTATTAATTTAAATACACTTTACTGACTAAAATCACAATGTTTATCACTTTGTTTATCTTTAAAGTCTTAACCTCACTTTCTATACTTTCTGAACTTCTGAACTTTCTGAACTTTCCGAACTACTCGCCGAGAATGCGGTCGGTCTTTTATACCTAAAAACGACAGATCTCGATTGTTCTGTGATGACGCCACCATTCTCTAGATAATTCCAGATGTCACTTTGGAATCTTCTGGTAGGTTCTTTTTCGAGTAGGTGCAAATACATCATTCTAGGGGTTGTAACACATTACACTGCCCCCTCCTTAAGCCTGAACGTCCCGGTCAGGCAATTCAGCCTCTTTCACATACTTCGCCAGTCTATCCAAGTGTACGATCTTCATCTTGGACTTTTTGTTTCGTTGAATACGATAGATGACATCATTAATTCGGGTAATAACAGTATACGGTCCATCCCAAGGAGGTTGAAGTTTCGGGGATCTCCATTCCTTCCGCTGTGGGTTGTACAGCCAAACCAGATCCCCCACCTTGAATCCCCCTGTACTGGCATTCTGATCATAACGAGCCTTCAAGCGGTTACTAGTTCTGTTCATCTGCTCTCGATCATTCTTCGGCTGTTCTCGATTTCCATTTCTGTAGTTGCTCATGGAAAATGGTTCCCCACAGGCAGCACAATTTTTACACTTGCGACACCAGGCCTCCACATCCTGGCGACTATTAACCCAATAGAATTGTTCCCGTGCTCTACACAGTGTCTTGTTTATGCCGAAGTGTCTGCTGGACATTGCATTGTGCGCTTTCTGGAGTACTTCTGGTACACGACACCTGGGAATCACTAAACGCATGGCAACCTGCTTCCCATCTGGGCTTTCCCATGCTCTCCTTAAAAGCCCGTCTACGACTGTAAGTGAATCCCATTGTGACCATAAAGTCTTCAGCCCCACTTCTTTGTTGGAAACATCCTTCCATGCTGGACGCGTTCCCTCTTCTTTTGCTCTCAACATGGGTCCAATTTCTACATCGCGCAATTGCTCTTGCCTCAGAGTTTTCTTTGTCCAACTGTCTGGAAGATCGACCTTGACAATGTTGACTTCAACCATGTTCGGCAATTTTCCCACCTGAGGGTAGCGCTTGCAATCTTCCTTGCCTGGTTTTCTGGATAATGCAGGAGTTTTGCCTGCCTGCGTTGTCAACAGCCTGGTTTTCTCGCATTGGTCGTTCACTTTTGACAGAATAAATTGTTCGTTTCCAATCCTTAGGACTCGCTTTCCTACGTCAACAATAAATCCATACTGTTCCATGATGTCTAACCCCAAAATGAAGTCATCCGTGATGTCAGCCACGATGACCCTGTGGTCGAACCTTAATTGCCCAATCTGCAAACCCAGGTCTACTTCTCCATGAACCGTAGCCCTGTCCCCCGTAGCTGTCCGGACGATCACTTCTTCATTTTGCCTCTTGGTAATCTTTATGCCCGATATAAATCCTGGCCGTACTATTGATGACGTAGTACCTGTGTCGATGGTAAACAAACACTTTCTTCCGTTCACATATCCATGCAACAACAGACTGCTTGCGATTCTTTGAAGCTGGGAAATCTTAATTTCTCTGGGGGCACTGCATTCCCTAGCCAGAACAACCCCCCTGGTACTGTTTTCCTGCTTCTCTTCAAGATTCACAGCATTTACTCGACTCTCCGAATTCTGCTGTCGACAGTCTCGCTTCATGTGTCCTACCTTGCCGCAGTTGTAACATTTAATACCTCCGCTCGTCTTTCCTTTATTTTGTTGTTTTCTCTGCTCCCTGAGATCATCCACTTTGTTCAATAATTTGGTAAACATTTTCTGCATCTCCGTCAACATAGGGTTCAGGTTCATTTCTGGTTGCGATTCTTCGAGAGTCACAGCTCGCATTCTCGACCTTGGAGTATCTCTGTAGGCGGCTTCTACTTCGAGTGCACGCACCAAAGCTTCGCTACTACTTTGGTGTCTCGTCAGCCTCAGAACTCGCCTGACCTCTTCGTCCCTTATACCATCTAAAAAGGCCCCCACGGCTAATTGTTCCTGGAATTCTTTAGGTGCACTCGGATACGCCAGGTGTGCCAGTCTCTCTATCGCAGCTTCAAATTCTTGTAAACTTTCCCCAGCTTTTTGCATCCGGGATTTCAGCTGAGTCTGGTATAATTGGGCAAGGTGTTGATCGCCATACCTCAAGTCTAATGCAGCTTCCAAGACTTTAAAGTCCCTTTGTTTCTCCACCGGGATAGTCTGAAGTAATTCTGAGGCCTGACCCCTCAACGCCAGAACTAATGCCATGGCCTTTTCCTCGTTATCCCAGTTGTTCGCACATGCTGCTGCCTCAAACTGCCTCTTGTACGTTGTCCATGAGCTTTGGCCGTCAAAGGAGGGAGGTTTTAACCGGTGACCTGATGATACCACCTGCTGGCTTCCTCTATCTCTCAACTGTCGTTTAAGTCGCTCCACTTCTCCTTCGAACTCACTCATCTTTCCTTTGATCTGACTGACTTCGGTCTCAACTACATCTACTTTGTGTTCTACCTTATCTACTTTTTCTTCTACCTTGTTTATCTCTTCTTTAACTTCACATTTTAGTACTTCATTGGCAGAAATGATAGTGTCTTGTTGTATTTTCATTTGTTCATTCAGAATTTTCCTTAATTCTTCTTGGCGTCTTTCTTGTTCCTCTTTCTCCTCTTGACGTCGTCTTTCTTGTTCCTCTTTCTCCTCTTGACGTCGTCTTTCTTGCTCTTCTTTCTCCTCTTGCTGTCGTATCTTCAGGTCTTCCATAATTTTTCTCAATTCATTTTTTTCTTCTTGACGTCTTCTCTCTTCATCCTCTTTTTCTTTCTGACGTCGCTTTTCTTCATCCTCTTTTTCTTTCTGACGTCTTATTTCCTGATCTTCCATCATTTTCTTTAATTCGTTCCTTTCTTCTTGACGTAGTTTTACTTGTTCTTATTTTTCTTCCTGGCGTTGCTGCGCCATCATCCTCGTAAGCTCTGCAAGTAGATCCTGCATTTGTTTCTCTCCTGTCATACTTCTTGTTGTTACGGGCATACAATGAAATTAAAATAAAACAAATTTAACTGTCACGTTAATATCGGCAATGGAACTTTCCAGAAAAATCTAGAAACAGCACGAAAAAGTCTTATCCAGAGTCTTTTGTCACTATCCAGTCCAGAGAATTTAATAATCTCCACTAATGTCCAAATAGAAAAGTTCTAGAAATTTTCACGCACTAAATGAGTCTTTTTTTCAGTGTCTCTATCACTTCTCAGTTCAAAGGAATTAATTATCACACTAATGTCCTAATAAAATGTTCTACAATGTCTCAAAAATGCACTTAACACTATTTTCCTGTTCGAAAATAACCCTCGAACAATGTCCAGTAAATGAGTCCTCCGTGTTAGTACTAAACCTCGAGAATACTTCTCGAACACTCCAGCACAACTTCAGAGCTCCTCTTGTCATAAAATTCCGCTTTCTGACACCAATTTGTGACGTGTTTCCACCCTTAGGAAACCACCCTCGCAAATTCCGTGGGTTCCAAAAATTATAACAAGAGATGTCCACTAACACACTTTATTAAATATTTACTGGATACTTCACAATACTATTATTAATTTAAATACACTTTACTGACTAAAATCACAATGTTTATCACTTTGTTTATCTTTAAAGTCTTAACCTCACTTTCTATACTTTCTGAACTTCTGAACTTTCTGAACTTTCCGAACTACTCGCCGAGAATGCGGTCGGTCTTTTATACCTAAAAACGACAGATCTCGATTGTTCTGTGATGACGCCACCATTCTCTAGATAATTCCAGATGTCACTTTGGAATCTTCTGGTAGGTTCTTTTTCGAGTAGGTGCAAATACATCATTCTAGGGGTTGTAACACATTACAATATGTTATAGATTGTACAAAGGGGTATTTTCCATTTTTTTTTAAATTCAGTTTTGGTGATATATATCAAGTAAAGCTATTATTTTAACAATTACTGCATAATCAATTTAAACCAAAACAATAATTTCTTAAATAAAAATAAGAAATAAGAATACGCCCGTCTAGACACAGATTTCAAATGATTTTATTTGGCGGGAAATAATTTAACCAATCATAGACAACTTTCGCTTAGACTGTAACTAACTTATAAGAAAGCCACATTGTGTATTTACTTTACATTATTTTACCTATGACACTTCTATTTTTCTCAATATCTTGAATATCAATAAATATTATATACATGTATTTAGAAGGAATTAATATTTGTTATTATGTAGAAGTTATTTTAAAAATGTAAACAAAATTTACGGCGAGGATTATGTGGCAACATTTCTTGCGTGCCGTCAGCTGACACTTCTTGTCATAATCCAAGTGAAAGAGATATATTGGTTAGATTTATTTGTTGTTTGTTTATGTGACGTTTGATTTTTACTTTATCAATAAACTATTAAGATGGAGTTGAATTTTGTGAAAGGAGATTCGTCCAATTTGCCCAAAGTTGATTAAGACTTGATAGATTCTTTCTATATCAAAATTTGGATTTTTGAAGGGATGGGATCAAAAATATTGGAAGCTTGCACCAAGTTCTTCGAATATCAATTTTTTCGGTTACAAATTTTTTTTCCGAAGCACTTATATTTGTATTTCCACAACTTTTATGAATGACATTCTCTACTATTTGTAAATTACAGCAAATACCTCGATGAAAGAAACTGAAATGATTCAAATCAACACGACGGCGACATTAGAACACAGCTGTCATTTGACTAGCCGTTGACATTGTTGTCATGTTTTGCTAAATATGTTTTTAAAAATCTAATCGGCATTAAAAATTATTTAAAATATTTAATAATTCACGCCTATTATTATTTTTTACATAAGAAAATTAAATTTCGTGGATAAATATATTAAAATTGATTTAATAAATAAGCTTTATACTTCTGTTTTTTTCAATTATCTTTGCTAGAACTAGAGAAGGAATTTCAACTTGGCAGCACCACACTGTTTTGTATAAAACCATTCTATCAACAAATCCATACAGTCCAGCTACGTCATCAGCCAAACTACCTACGTCACCAATTTGAAACACCTGTTGCTCCACTTATTTTAACTTCTGTTTTCTCAAAAAATTGATAATCATTTTCACGGAAATCTGTATTGTAAGGCTTGTTTGTACATATTCTATGATATTATTCAATAAAAAAAGAAAATAGTAAAATACCTCATTGTATACATGATTTTCTTAATGATAGATAGATAGATAGATAGATAGATAATTTATTAACCACAAGATGATACAATTACTGTACATATGGCAAGTCAATTCAGAATAACATTTAAAAATTAAAAAATACAAGTCAATAAATAAACAAATAGAATATTTATAAAAACCGGTACATCATATCATCATGACTGGATGATCTTTTGTTTTTTAATTTTCTTTTTAGAAGCTCAAATAACTCGTTTTGAGTAAATGGAGTAAGAAGTAGCTTATTTTCTTGAACAACTGGCTTATCTACTGTGTTCTCTACATCATTTTTTGGAACAATTTGTTTAAGCGTGTACATAAAAAAAATATTAAATTCATTGGAAATGATTTTAGGATCATTAGTTAATACTTCGTTAATTTTAATTATGTTAAGTTTAATTGCAAAATAAGGAAATAACAATTTTAAAATAAAAATAACAGTTTATTCAACTAAGTTGAGAACGATTCTACATGTAGATCTCCTATTAGTACACATTTTTTAAATCTTTTTCCAAATTCTTTATGAAAGATGAGGTCAAGTAATGCCATATATTAATGTCAATGTCAGTGTAATAGTAATTTACGTTACAAGACCGGAAAGCAGATTCAAGCAGATTCTAGGGCGAGCCACAGGTGAGTCCTGGAAGCTTGGGGAGACCTGAAAAACACTGTCTTTCGGTTGTGTAACGTACAATATTTTTTTTCGGCCGACACTGTCATACAAAATCAATTTTGTATTAGCTAGAAGAGTAGTTGTTTTGATTGGTTCTCCAATGATGAGTGTTTTAAAGTGTTTTCCTAAGTAATATATTAGCATGACCAGATTAAGGTACTAATATTCAGAAAGTAGATAATCTCATATTAAATAAAAAATATGAATGACTGAATTTAAATAAATGATTTAAGTATTTTTAATATATTTTTTGCTTTAAAATGCTAAGAATGCTATCATGTAATTCAATACTTCGTCAGTATTAGCTAGAAGAGTAGTTGTTTGATTAGTTCTCCAAAAATGACTCTTTTAAAGTATTTACCTAACTAGTATATTAGCGTGCCCATATTAGGGCAACAATATACAGAAGTAGGTAATTTCATACTAAATAAAAAATTATGTAAGTTGTGATTTGCTTAATACCTAAATAATATTCTCTAATAGTGTTAAGTTTGCACTGACTTATTATGCAATTAAATTTCTAATGTTTGGGTAGTCGTATTTAATAAAAAAAAATAAAGAAGAATCCAATAAACATTTTTGTATGTGTAAAAAATGAAAAACGACACAATTTTTTGTTTCAAGAGTCTCGATATAAGGGTAGAAAGCGATTAAAATCACATAGTCATTAATTAGTGATCACTGATTGCAACACAAAATGTAATCCGATAGTAACACATTATTAGGATTTATCCTAATCCAACGAGAATGGAATTTTAATAATGTTGAAAAGGTACTTATTGTAACTGTCCAAGATATTATATATGTTCAGCACAGTTTCTCAGATTCTATTAGAAACTATCAGAGAGCATCATGTTCGCTGGGAAGCCAGTGAAGCGTGACATATTCGGAACCGCAAGTGTTAAAGCGAGCGTATCCCATCTCCTCGTAGGCAGTCTAGGCAGGAATGGGGACGCTTTTCCTGCAGAATTGGGGAGCGCGAGCGGCACATCTCACCTCGCGAATGCTCAAAAAAAATTGTTTGTCTCTGTAGACGGTTTCTAAAGTCTTTGAATATTGATCGTGTGAATAATAATGAGGCATAATTTAGGTTAGCATACTGTTAGAGATAAATGTAAGATGTGTCTTTCAAGTTCGTCGAGTGAAATGATGAGGCGTCGAGATTGTGTTGTGATATATCTCGGAAAAAATTATTTAGATTTTAGAGGTACACAAGAAAATATATGATACGATTTTTACTTTTATCTAAATGTATGGCACTTATGATTTTTGATATTACGAGAACTTACAGCGTGTCCAGCCGGGAGCTTACACGATCCATATCTCGAAAACTACTGAAAAAACTTCTGTAAAATTACGTATGTATAGCAAAGAGCTTATGATCTTTCTAACTAAAATATTTTGACAGTTCTATCACTTTCGGTTATACCGGAAGCAGATATCAACTTTGTTATTTTCATTATCGAAATTGATAGATTACAAAATTTTAAGTATAACAAACCTTGTACCTAAAATTTATAGTTTTCGAGATATTAAATTTTTTACCGAAAAATTGACACCTGCAGACCCTAAAGAAATTTTTCCTGTGAATAACCCATACAAGAATCTAAATATCTTTTACTGTGGAAGTAATCAGCATAGTCGTAGATTATTTAAAAAAAAATTGAAAACATCTAAATATTGTACAGGGTGAGTACAAAAGTGGTCACAACTTTCCATTCAGAAACATCAAATATCTTCAATTTTTTAAATGGAAACCCCCATTTTTTTTGTTTTATCAAATTCTACGACTAAAAATATGGATAGTTTACATTTACTTCCCTATACCTAACTACGACGGTTTTTAAGATATTCACGAAAGTTCAGAAAAACCAATTAACCTTGTAACACTTTATTTCTTTTTCAGTTTTAAATATTGTGATAAACCCAATCATCACGTAATACATTAAACAGCTTGGCTGAAAATTGCAAAAAAAATTGTTATTTTAAACCTAAACAAGAAAGAGACAATTCAAGACAAATAACAATGGAAATTATTTTGCAACAGCTAACAACGAAATTAAAAGTAAATTAAAGTAGTTGTTCAAATACACCACCGTTGGCGTCTAAACATTTTTCGCGTCTGCGAAGTACTGCGTCTGTAGCCGCTTTTTGAATTATATCTGGTGGTAAGGACTAAAAAGCAGTGCGCACTCGTTCTTGGCATTCATCTTTTGTAGTTATTGCAGTTTCAAACACTTCGTTTTTTATGTAGCCCCACATAAAAAAATCAAGTATTTTTGGTGGACAAAGAAATGGACCTCTGTTAGCAATCCACTGGTCTTTAAAATTTTCGATCAAAAAATCATTTACGATCATTCGTCCGTGAGGTAGTGCTCCAACAACTAATTTGACAGCTCTGATGCCATTTCTTCTGACAACAATTGTTTACATGGCCCTCTTAGACTTAGTTAAATAGAGGATTCTTACAAAATAATTGGTTTTTCTAAACTTTCGTGAATATCTTAAAAACCGTCATAGATAGGTATAGGGAAGTAAATGTAAACTATCCATATTTTTAGTTGTAGAATTTGATAAAAGAAAAAAATGGGGGTTTCCATTTAAGAAAATGAAGATATTTGATGTTCTTCAATGGAAAGTTGTGACCACTTTTGTACTCACCCTGTACAATATTTAAATGTTTTCAATTTTTTTTTAAATGATCTACGACTATGCTGATTACTTCCACAGTAAAAGATGTTTAGATTCTTGTATGGGTTATTCACAGGAAAAATTTCTTTAGGGGTCTGCAGATGTCAATTTTTTTGTAAAAAAAGTAATGCAAACTATAAATTTTAGGTGCACAAAGTGACCTTATAATTTTGTAATCTATCAATTCCGATAATAAAAATATGGGTGTTCCATTTAAAATAAAAAAGTTGACATCTACTTCCGGTATAACCGGAATTGATAGAACTGTCAAAATATTTTAGATAGAAAGATCATAAGCTCTTTACTATACATACGTAATTTTACAAAAATTGTTCAGTAGTTTTCGAGATATGGATCGTGTAAGCTCCCGGCTGGACACCCTGTATATCCCAGCGTACTACGTTTAGCGAGTCGTTAAAACGCTTTTAACGGTAAAGCTCAAAAATTCTTATTTTAGTGGAGTTTTGTACTAGAAAAGTTTCATGACTTGGAAAAATCTGGGAACGACCAGATTTTAAAAAAATGTTTTATTCATCAGAGCCTATAGCTAAAATACTTTCATCATGTCTTGGAGAGAAGCTTTATTTATTTATTTATTTTGATTAATATATCCTTACTTTATTAACAAATGAAAACGTACATTTTCAATAAAATCGACAATAGGATTTTTTTAAAGTGAGAAAAACGGCTATCGATCAGTGGAAAAAATCAAGAAAAATGTCTTACTTTTTTCGTAGTAGCTTTGTGTCAAATTAAAAAAGTCATTGAAATTATTAAAATCTGACATTTGTCGTTTTCATCTTGATTCAACACAAAATAAACGAGAAATAGCGATTTGGTGAAGTTTCGCAAGAAAATGTTAACCATGAAACCATGAGGAAGAATCTAAATCAGTCCCTTAAGGTAAACCAGAAAGAGGCAAAAAGCCCAAAAGTGCTGCGACTGGTCCGCAAGAGATCTCCCCCCCCCCCAGTTTCACGATGGTGACAATATTTTCCAACCTACCCTCCAACCGGAAAAACCCTTTTCCGATTTTCCGGTGCTAGGCATTTTTTATAAACGAAAGTTGTTCAGAATTGTCCAAGAGCCCTAAATCCAAAATTTCATCAATATTAAAAAATACTGAAATTTTGTTTAAAATAATGCCAAGCCTGAAAATATCGTTTAAATGGGTTTTTTGTTTAAAATATTCATGACAATGGACCGCATTAGTGTCGTCACATAATTATGCAACCTCTGTATACTACTTTCATGGCACATGGGTTGCCTGCCAAGCACACTAGAACTTGACCCTTAACGCATATGTTTATAAGGCGACATTTTCGAGGATAGAAACATAGCGTAGAATTTTATTTTATTTCTCCCTTCGAAGAAATATTTAAGAACTTTCAGTAACCATTTATCATGCACAAGGTATAAGAAAATATACGCAAGTATAAAGAATTACAAAAACTGTATTATGAAACTGAAATAAAGTTTTTATAAATCAAACATGGATATATACATTTTAACGTATTTCTTAAATGTGAAATAGGTATTAGAAGTCCTTAAATATATATTAGACGGGAGAAATAAAATAAAATTCTAGGCTCTGTTTCTATCTTCGAAAATATCGCCTTATAAACATATGCATTAAGGGTCAAAGTTTCAGTGTGCTTGGCAGGCAACCTGTGTGTCATGACAGTAGTATATAGAGGTTGCCTAATTCGTAACGTCACAACTAATTGAGTCCATTTTGTTTTAAATTAAATCCAACCTGTCAGGACCTCTATTCTGTAAAAGCGTGAAAGCACATTCCCGTGAGAAGTGGGCGGAGTTCACTTGAAAATGAATAAAAGTCTATTTCGTAACTACGGGAGTGATCACCTCATATGAAAAATGCGTGAACTCTCTTCTACTGGTAAATCGTGAGGGAATCCGTCAGTTCCCTGGGAGAACGGCGATCCTAACCATACTTTTATGACAGTTTGCTTCAGCCAAAAATTATTGTTGTTAAATCTGATTCAGAATCAGCGGATTTGCTCATCGCCAATGAGGTAATAATAATATAATTCTTAGCAAATATTACAATTATTCTTTTAGTTTATTATAGTCATATTTTTTAAAATATATATTATCAATAACGAGGAATATTTGGACAATAAATAAATTCTAGGTATTACGAGATCTTCGTGACGCCGAGGAGGATTTGGAAGGGAAACGGCAAGTTCTTCATAATATTAATCTTTTTGCATCATCAACCGACCACTGAACAGCTGATGCTTTTGCGTCAACCTAATTGGTTGTAAATTCGGCTATTCTCGATGAATCACTTCACGTTCACCACACTGCAATTACGGAATGCGGTCTAGGACGGTCGGGTGAGATGCGTGTGATGGAAGCTCTCGCTTCGCACGATGAATGCTCACTCTCCCCATAATTACAGAATAGAGGTCCGGGTAGTTGTCAAGTAATTAGTAAGTAGCTTTTTTTATATTTTTTTAAATCATTTTTTTCAATTTTTTTATTTTGATGAAATATTGGCTTACGGTTTTTGGTCAATTCTGAACAACTTTCATTAACAATATGTTCCGATAAAATAATTCCGAGCACCGGAAAATCGGAAAAAATGGTGGTTTTTTCGGTTTATGTGGTTGGAGGTAGGTCGGAAAATATTGGCCCCATCGTGTTCCCCGCTTTCGAAAACGAGGGGGTCTTGCGGTCCGGTCACAGAACTTTTGGAGTAAAAGCTTTACTTCAAGGGACTAAATGTAATAATATTGTTTAAAATAATTGTTTATTTCATAATTATATATTGTCACGAGTATACCCCTTGGGGGTAGGCAACACTAAATACATTGTTACTTGTTACATTGTTACGTCAATTCTGGAAGTTCTAGAAGCAATTGATAGGAGATATAAGGCCGCGTTCTCGGCGGGAAGTTGGAGTTTGAACTGACAAGTAAGGTTAAAACTACGAAGTAAATACAAAGTGTAAATATCAAGCAATAAACATTGTTAAAGGATATTTTTAGTTAGTAAAAGTATATTTTAGTTAATAATAGCATTGTGAAGTATCCAGTAAGTTACCTATTTAATAAAGTGTGTTAGTGGTTATCTCTTGTTATAATTTTTGGAACCCACGGATTTTGCAAGGGCGGTTTCCTAGGGGTAGAAACACGTCACAATATACAATAAATATGTTTGATAATAAAAACATTAGAAACAGTTTCCATTTTCTATTACAAATTGTTATTTTTTAAACTTTAAATTAACAGTTTTGTTGTTCTAATAAATATTTTAGATAATATTTTACTATGTATTTCGACATGGTGAATACGAATCAGGTGTCCGTTTGGCTCCATCATCAATAAAATTATGAGTTTCTTTTAGGTTATTCCCAATGGAATACCAGGAACAGACCATTTTTTAAATGTTGTGTGCCTGTGTTATTAATTATTATATTAATACTTTTTACCTAAATGAAAAAGCGTTCCTATAGCGCGAAAAAAGGAGGCTTTAAGTCGCGCCAAAGGAACATTTTTTCTAAATTCCCTGGCACCACACGCGGATGTCAAGTGGAAGTCGAAAACTACAATTTCTCGTAAATCTTGACCTTCCGGTTACCGTCCTCGCAAAATCATTTTATACAAGGAGAGTGTGGGGTAGTGGCGGAACCGCCAACCTATATGTTTCCGGTGGCAGAAGTTTAGCTCTTTCGAGTGACAAAATTTCATCTTTCTCGAACAAGGCTGCAAGGACCGTTTTTATGGCGGACCGGAAGCAACATTTTTTCTCCGGCCCAGGCTGATATTTTCCGCCCACCGGGCTCATTTTGGTCAACGTCAAGTTGAAACTTGACATGTCAAATGTGCCTCTAGATTATGACAGACTTTGAGTGTTATGGGCTCTTTAACTACTATGCGTGAACTTCACTACAGCACGAAAAATGAAACAGCAGTGGGAGGAATCTATCAGCGAGAGTCTGAAGATGGCAAAGGCAATTCCGCCGAAACGTGGTTCATATAACCTTGGACCTTCTAAGAGCCTAAGACCAATTAAAGGAAGAAAATTTATTTAACCAAGTTACAAAAGTTTTTGGCAAGTCAAAAATTATAACAAAAAACATACAAATACAATAACTAATAAAATCATCATATAAAAAACAACTAAAACAACAGTAGCAAATACTTAGCCACTAACAAAGAAAGAGAAAAAAAAACATTATGCATTAAAAGAGCAAAACAACAGAAAAATAGGGTAGCAGACATTTTATAAAGAGGGAAATTCAATGTTAAAATACTCTTCCACTGAGTAAAAACAGAAATTCAAGAAATGCATTTTAAACATGCGTTTGAATATATTAAAATGAAGGATTTTTATGGAATTTGGTAAATGGTCATATAGCTGAAGGTTTAATGAGTTTCTTGAAGATTTAACAAGTCTATGTCGAGGTTGTCTAAGCTGTGGGGCGGATCTGGTTGAACAATTATGAAAATCAGAATTGGTGGAAACATTGCTCTTATTTTTGTGAATTTCCAATAACGAAATATACATAAATAAAGAAGGTATAGGCAGTATACCCAGTTTTTTAAAAATTGGCTGGCCAGCATTGCTGATTAACCTGAGAGCTCTTTCTTGTAATTTAAACATTTTTATAGCATGGCATGAGCCACCCCAGAGGAGTATTGCACAGGTAATTTGAGAGTGAAATAAGGAGAAATAGCAAAACTTTAAAGTATTGGAACACAGAACATTTTTTAGTCTGCGTAAGAAAAATGATACTGGATAATTTGCTTGAAAGTACCTCCACGTGTTTACACCAGTTTAGTTTGTTGTCTACAAGAACTCCAAGTATCTTGATACTGTCACCGTTTACCAGTGCATTGCTAGTGGAAAATAAATGTTTTTGAGTTTTATCTTCAGTTAGCATTAAACGGTTAGCAGAAAACCATACCTTAGCTTGCTGAATAGACGCAGCGGAGGTGATGTTTACATTGTTAATGTCATAATCAAAATTTAACATGGAAGTGTCATCGGCATAAGCAATGCATTTAACAGAAGACAAATAGTGAAAAAGATCATTTACATACAAGATAAAAAGTGAGGCCCCAGTACAGAACCTTGGGGCACCCCGTGTATTACTGGCAGAAACTCCGAATTAACGTTGTTCATAGAGAGACATTGTTGTCTGTTGTTCAGATAAGACGAAAAGAGATTCAAAGGTAAACCTCTAATACCGTAAAAACTCAATTTTTCCACAAGCATGTCACGCAAGACGCAGTCGAAGGCCTTGGATAAGTCACATAAGCTGATAACTACGTCTTTAAGACCTTCCACAACGTCAGATACTATTTTAAAAACAGCATCGGTGGTAGAGCATTTGTTACGAAAGCCAAATTGGCAACAATTTAAAATATTATTAGTGTCTAGATAATTGACCAGCCTTCTTTTAAGAATAATTTCAATAATTTTACCAAATATGGGGATGATAGATATGGGACGATAGTTATCAATTACATTTATGTCCCCTTTCTTGAAGAGTGGTAAAACTTTAGCAACTTTAGCACATCAGGGAAGTGACCTTCACTAAAACATTTATTAATAAGAAGTGTAAGCGGTTCCAAAATTATGTCAATGGTTTCTTTATTCCATAAATATTGGTGCAATTGGAATTGCTTAGACTATGAACCGCCTCTGAAACTTCATACATAGCAATTGGCTCAAGAAAGAAAGAAGCTAGGTAATTTTTTTAAAAAATCTGTTTCCTGGACATTAGATGTGGGTATAACAAATTTCTTGGCCATAGTGGAGAAAAATGAATTAAAGGAATCTAAAGGAATATCATGTTCAGGTGAAGTGGATTTAGGTTTATTTCTTTCAAAATTAATTAAATTCCAGCTATCACGTGTCTTGTTATCAGAATTGCTAATGAAGGAATCATAAGCTACTTTTTTAGCTTCAACTATTTTTGATTTATAGTCTTTTTTCATAATGTTATATAATGTGAAATCGCTAATTAAGCGAGACTACACCTGAAAATCGAATAACACTTCATATTATACCCACGAAAACGAGAGAATCAACACATATTTAAATCTATACAGTATTTTTTGTGTTGCAGCCGCACAACTATAAAATTAGCATTCATCTGCTTAAAAGCCGCCCCAGGGGCTATTACTCAGCCTACACAATAAACGTTGGATGCGGCCCTGTCCCCATCTCCCGAACACTTCCTATTCTAAAACCACTCGTCTCCATATCGTCTAAGTTTACAATGTATCACAAAGTTGGCTAGTTTATAGCTCTCCAGAATTATCTGACATGTGCGAAATAAACCGTTCGCGGTCGCGCATATATCACAACAAGTCAGAGCATTTAGATTAAGTTTTCCGATTTAGAGGGCGAACCTTTCAAATCGGCTTGATTGATTCCAACCCTGCCACGCGTAATACATGTTTAGTGAATTTTTTACGTTCTCGATGCGATAATCAAATTTTGTAAGCCGTACGGCATGCGGTTAACGTGAATGTCACGAATTTACTTTTCTTTTGATTATTGATGGTGCCGAGAGAATTAAGGAGAGACGTGTATTTCTAGGGGGAGATTTTTGAATGAATTGAAATATGGCACAGAGCATTACCGAATGATGTCATTGATTGGTCTTAAGAGTATTTTACTAACGTAGGATTAATTACTGTCATTCTACTCTTTATCATTTTTGCTCTTTGTGTTACGAGTAATACACAAAGGGGAAAACAAAATATAGTTGTATGAGGTGTAGGTAAATAGGCTGCTGAATACAAATACAAATACAAATAAATACAAATAATTTATTGATGTCAATACCCAGTGGGTTTACACAAGTCAATACAGATATTGTAAATTACATCACATGATATGCATTATATAAAGACAAACAATAGTAAAAACACTGAAAAGTAATTTAATATAAAACATCAGACAAAAACTCGTCAAATGAGTAGTATGCTCCATTCAGCAGAATCTCTTTTATTCTAAAATTAAATTTTTTTTCCGGTAACTGCTTGATGTCTGGCGGTAACTTATTAAAAAATTTCGGACCATAATAATTTATTGCATTCTGGCTTTTAACCAATCTGGTGTAGTTTAAACAAACTTGATCTCTGTGTCTGGTATCATGTTCGTGTATATCACTGTGCGAAACATATTTGTCTAGATTTTGTTTAACATACATAAGCGCGGTAAGAATATAATAACTAGGAACTGTTAGAATATTCATCCCTATAAATTTCTGCTTTACATCTTGCCTAAATGTCAATCGTGTTATTATCCTCATAACACGTCTTTGCAGTGAAAATATTCTGTATAAATGAGAGGAGTGTCCCCAGGTAAGAATAGCATAAGAGAATACACTTTGAAATAAATAGAAATAAACTGTTTTTACAACATTTTCAGGCAATTCTGTCATTAAATTTCTTATAAGATATACAACTTTAGAAAGTTTAACACATAGGTAATCAACGTGTTGATCCCAACGTAGATGGGGATCCATGATTACTCCTAAAGATTTTACATTATCGGGATTGTCGAAATGATCTAAGCACCGGGTTGAAAAAAACATAGTTTGTGTCTTTGAATTATTAAGATATAATTTATTTGATCTGAACCAGTCAGAAGCTTTCAACTGTGAGAGCTGCATATCCTGCAATAAATTGTTTGGATTGCTATTTATATTAATCATGGTGGTGTCATCAGCGAACAATACGAGTGAAGTGTCATTTATATGATTAGGTAGATCGTTGACATATATTATAAATAATAGGGGCCCAAGTACGGAACCTTGAGGAACTCCGAATTTTACTTTTCCTGATGACGATGATATTCCATTATATATAGTTATTTGATCTCTGCCTGTTAGATATGATTTTATGAAATTTACGGCAGAAGTGTTTAGCCCATATTTTTTAAGTTTATTAACCAGGATATCGTGCTGCACACAGTCGAATGCTTTCGACAAATCGCAGAAGATACTTCCAGCAAAGTTTTTATTTTCAAATGCCACTATTATGCTTTCCACCATTTTGTTAAGTGCATCAGTCGTAGATTTTCCAGAGCGAAAACCAAATTGACAATTTGACAGAATATTATTTGATTCAAAAAAAGTAACGAGTTGTCGAAACAGGACTTTCTCTATTATTTTTCCCAGCATAGGTATGATTGAAATGGGTCGATAATTGTTCATGTCATTTACATCGCCTTTCTTAAAAAGTGGAATTACTTTTGAAATTTTTAGACACTGCGGAAAAGTTCCACTATTTATACATAAATTTACCAACTTTGTAAGAGGAATAATAATAATATCCTGTACATATTTTATAATGTTAATATTTACGTCATATATGTCTTTACTGGGATTATTTTTTATGTTTTTTAAAAGATCGCGCATTTCAATAAAAGAAATCTCTGAAAAAATAAAATCATTTTTATTTGCCATACTTGTGACTAGGCTGATAGGATCAACAGTACTTGATATGTTTTTTGTAGTCTCGAAAGCGATATTTATAAAAAAATTATTAAAGTCATTTGCATTTAAATTACAGTCATTAATGGTACACTTTTTATTTACACGTTTAGAATTGACTATATCCCAAGATGCTTTTGCCATGTTTGTACTACGAGAAATGAAAGACTCGTTGGCATTTTTTTTGTAATATTCAATTTTCCTCCTATAAAACTGTCTATATTGATTCACTCTATCACATATGCCTGTTAGATTTGGATATTGTTTTTTTAAATAGTAAAGAAAATTTAGATGTTCGCGCATGCCTCGAAGCTCGTCATTATACCATTCTATCTTTGTTTTTTCAGGAACTACATTCTTTACTTTAATTGGGAAAGCAACATCAATTTGTTCGACAAGAATATTTAGAAAAATTTGAAATTTTTCATCAATATTCAGTTTTTTGTCATTAACGAAATTCCAATCTACAGTATTTAAATTATTATACAAAATGTTAAGACCTACCTGAGTTACAGGCCTGTACCTTATTTTATTCAATTTTGGTGGTTCATTAATTATATCCAGCTCTAAAACAATGGCTTTATGATCTGATAGGTTTGTGTCAACTGCATAGGACGTGTTATGAAAGGAATGAAAGTTTAGAAAAAAATTATCTAAACAGTTGCTTTTTCGTGTTGGTTCATTAACTAGACAAGTAAAATCAAAAGAGTTGATAAAGTCTGAAAATTTTAAATTTCTTAAAGTGTCCGAATTAAAATGTATGTTAAAGTCGCCAGTAATTACTACTTTTTTATTTAAAACTCTAATTAGTTCAAAAACCTCATGCAATATATTTAAGAATAGATTAAAGTCACCATCAGGTGACCTATACAATGTAATTATAATAATGTCGTATTGGACAATCTTTATGGCAGAAAGTTCACATATCATTTCTTGAGAAAGTTGTACCACTTTCTCAAGGGGCTGAAAATCAATATTATTTTTTATAAGAATCATGGTACCTCCATGTGTCCTTTGTGTTCTGCTGAATGAAGATGCTAAAACATATCCTTGAATTTGAAAAAATTCAATCTCGTTAATTGAGAGCCAGTGCTCGCTAAAACATAAAACATTATAACTGGTTTTAAAAGAATTATACAGATTCAGTAAATAACACTCAATTTCATTTCGTTTATTTCTAATAGACTGAATGTTTTGGTGAAATATTGAAAATTTGTCACTCGTCGATTTGCTTGTTAACGATATCGGTGATGTGGCAGGCTTCTCCTGTGAAAATTTTGATTTGGGAACGTAAATGTACGTACGGCGGCACCATCAGGCCAAATTTTAGGGTTGTACACATGCTCTACAAATTCTTCGGGGAAAGAAACTTTAAAGCTAGATTGATATAAGCTGCTTTTTACTAGAGTACAGCGAAAAGGAATTTCTGGTGCCGTTTCCTTCAAACAGGCATCCAAGTCATCTGCTGTGGTGTCGGGATGTAGGCGATATACGCTTAGGTAGCCTTGTTTAGGTACAGTTTTTATTTTTTGACTTAATTTATTCGAGCCAGTAACAAAAAATGTTGATCTTTTTGCTTCATTTACAGCTATCTTTACTTGTTCACTTGTTATAATTTGTTTTTGTGGGGCACTTTTTGAAATGGTACCTGTATTATTTCTGTCGGATTTGTGTTGAGTCAAGTTATTTCCTAGATTGCTAGATGCCGCTGTAGAGTAGCTTTCAGGTTTCTCCTGCAGTTTTTCAACAGAATTTTTGTTTCTGCTTGAAATTAAATTAGGAACCTTCTCGGTCGAGAATTTTAGTTTGTGACTTGGATTATTTACTATATCTCTTTGAGGTTCTTTGTTATTATTTTTTAATAATGATATAAGTTCTTCCTGTTCACTTACCCTCTTCTCCAAATGAAATAAAAGCCTATTTAGGTAGTTATTTTGGTTATTAGAGAGGTCAAGCTTATGTTCCAGTACGATTTTCTCGTTCGGGTCGACGTTGTTGATAACATCCTGCGCGTCACAGTAGACATCACATTCCTTATTTTTACAACGAATACATTGCCTTTCGTTTAAATATTTCTGAATTACGGTAATATTCACATTTTTAGGTATATCACTAGATATGTTTCCACTCAAAATTATGTCTATTAACATTTCTTTTTTTAACTTTAACAGCTCTGTGTTTAACGAAGACACTACTTCAGGCGCCATCTTTCATATACTAAAACTTGGACAATGAAAAATTTTTGAAAGCAAAAATTGAACTGTCTTCGAAAAAGGATGCCAAGAATTATGAACTAAAGCATCAGTGACTGGGCGAAAGATTGTAGAAAAATGAATTTGTAAAAAATGAAAAAACGAAGAATGACTTTTTTCGAAAAACAATTCGTTTTCAAGCTATTAATTACACAGCCCCACAAAAAAAGTTTGTCTGTCCGGCGAACTACAGCAGTGCATCCTAATGTATTTTGATTCGCTGAATCCGAATCAGAATTTTCAGATTGGGTAGTTTTTCATCCCTAACCCCAAAAAACACCCGTAAATAAAAAAAAGTGGTCTGTCCGTCAATGTATCCTTATGTATTTTGACCCGCTGAATCCGAAGTCATAATTTTCAGATTGGCTCGTTTTTCATCCCTAACCCCAAAAAACGCCCCTAAAATAAAACAAAATTGTGGTCTGTCTGTCAGATCAGACCAATGTATCCTTATGTATTTTGACCTGCTAAATCCCAATCCGAAGTTAGAACTGTCAGATTCGCTCAGTTATCTAACCTCAAGAAACACCCGTAGAAACCAATTCAATATATATATATATATAATTAATATAATTAAGCAGAGAACTGATTTATGAATTTGAAAATTTATTATCAAAATGTGCGCGGTTTAAGAACAAAAACGATAGATTTCTATACCAGTTCAGTGTCGTCGGATTATGAAATAATTGCAATTACGGAAACATGGCTCCATAATGGAGTAAGAGACGAAGAACTATTCGACAGTACGTATGAAGTATTCAGAGAAGACAGAGATAAATTAGTGACAAATAAAAACATGGGTGGAGGTGTCTTAATGGCAATAAAAAGGCAATTTTGCAGTGAAAAAATTAACTTGACAAATGTGAATTCATCAGTGGAAATGGTGTGCGTTAAAGTTAAGGTATTACCGAAACCACTTTTTGTATTTACTGTATATATTCCACCAAATTCAAAAATACATGAATATGATCAATTTTTTAGTTATTTAGAAACTTTAGATTATGTTGCTAATAATAATTTTATTATAATAGGAGACCTAAATATAAATGGAACAAAACCAGATATCGTAATGAGATTTGAAAATTTTTGTAACTTGGTTGGAGGCATGCAATGCAATAACATTACTAATGTAAATGATAGGAAATTAGATATTGTTGTATCAAATGAGCAATGCCTAGTAGAAAGAGATCATGAACCATTTGTAAAGGAGGATAATAATCATCCCAATCTAAAAGTAGATGTTGAAGTAAACTATTCTTTAAATCCATGTGTAACAAACTTAGATACACTGTATTATAATTTTAAACAAGCTGATTTTTTAAATCTGTATTATCAATTACACCAAGTGGACTGGAATGTGTTAAAATCAATATCTGATGTAGATAAGGCATTGGACACATTTTATGAGTTGCTGTATAATGTATTTGACAATTGTGTTCCAAAAGTAAAGACTAAGAATAATAAATTTCCTCCCTGGTACACGCCTGAAATTAGACGAGATATCAAAGCCAAAGAAAGAAATCGGAAGTTATATAAAAAAACAAAATTAGAACAGTGTAAAATTGATTATAATAATTTGAGAACCAAAATAAAAAAAGATATCAAAATAGCTTACAAAAATTATATTACAAACGTTGAGAATGATATTAAAGAAGATGTCAAGCAATTTTGGAATTTTATTAAAACGAAAAATAATAGCAAATCTGGAATACCCAGAGAAATGGTTCTAAATAATGAGGTTCTATCAGGGGGGAGGTCTATTGCTCAAGGCTTCGCCAATAATTTTAAGTCTGTATTTCAAATACCTAAACAAATAAATTCAACAAGTGTCAATGGTGTAATTGATGGTGAAGATTTGGAATTATTAAATATTTCGGAAATTACTGATGCTGATGTCATAAAGGCAATAGATAAACTAAAACCAAAAAAATCGATGGTGCATGATAGTGTACATAGTTATGTCATAAAGGGTTGTAAGGATCCATTTGTTAAGCCACTAGTAATCATATTTAATATGGCTCTTAGAAATCAAAAATTTCCTGATAAACTGAAAATAGCACGAATTACTCCCGTTTTTAAAAGCGGAGATCGAAGAGAAATTATAAATTATCGTCCTATTGCTATATTATCAAATTTATCTAAGATATTCGAGACCATTATATATAACTACCTATATGAACATGCTAAAAAGAAAATTTCTAACTTTCAATATGGGTTTCAAAAGAAAAGATCAGTAAATGGAAATCTAGTGGATTTTGTGACCTCTACGACGGATGCCTTGACAAACAATAAACAAATGGATGTGATCTATACCGACTTTGCTAAGGCATTTGACAAAGTTGACCATGGCATATTACTAAATAAGCTTAGAAAATTCTCCATCTCTGGTGATTTAATAACATTTTTGTCTACTTATCTTATAAATCGACAGCAATATGTCATGATCAATAATTTTCAGTCGAATTACTTACTACATATCAGATTCAGGAGTTCCGCAGGGCTCAAATCTAGGCCCACTTTTATTTTTAATTTTCATTAATGGTATTGTAGATTCTGTTAAACATTCATCAGTTAGCCTCTTCGCTGATGATATGAAAATATTTAAACAAATAGGTGATTATCAGGATTGTTTGCTTTTACAAGATGACATAAGTGAAATATATAACTGGTCTGTTCAGAATCAGCTGCCCTTTAATATTAATAAATGCAAGGTAATGACTTTCACGTTATGCAAAAATATGCTTGATTATATTACGAAATTGGAAACGAAAATTTGGAAAGGGTTTATACAAAAACTGATCTGGGTGTGATATTCGACTCGAAACTGACGTTTAATGACCATGTGATAAATATTTCAAATAAGTGCTATAAAGATTTAGGTTTTATCTTACTCAATTGCAAATCATTTAAGTGCGAAAAAACTATTTTAATGTTATATTCCTCCTTTGTAAGATCGAAACTAGATTACTGCTCCACGGTTTGGAGTCCTTTCTATACCAGATACATACAAATGTTAGAAAATGTACAGAAAAAATTTATAAAACATATTAATTTCATTTTGAATAAGAGATATACTAGTAACTCTTCGTATTTAGATCAACTTACTAAGTATAATTTAATGTCACTAAATAGCAGAAGAACTTACTTTGACATTGTTTATTTGTATAAACTTCTACATAATCTTTCGTATGACGTAACTACCTTAAATAAAATAATAATCAATGTGCCAGATGAAAGAACACGTTTTCAAAGAACTTTTTCATACATTATACCAACTAGAAACTACGAACTAAAGTCACCTCCTGTGAGAATGGCAAAGAGCTATAATTCATTACAACGATATCTAAATATATTCAGAGATACATATGGAACATTCACAAATAAATTAAAAAATAGGCTACTTAATATACAGAATGAAATAGAAATTTTGTAAGCATTTTATGTCTTTATTTTATTCTCTTGCTCATGGTATCTGTCTTATTTTAGGAATTTTCATTTAGTTTAAGTTAGATTAGGTTAGGTTAGGTTAGGTTAGGTTAGGTTAGGTTAAGTTAAATATATATGTACAGTCTGTAATTGGCTTGCGAAAGTTGTAGACTTGTCATAATAAATAAATAAATAAATAAATAAATTCAAAAAGATTTATTAACATTTTAGTTACAAAAAATGCGCCTGAGTTGGAACCCGGTTCAGAGCCGGCCACACCACCACGACGGCGCGCAACGCCGTGGTAGATGGGTGGCCGGGTGGGGCAGGTCCAGCCTCGGCAGAACGGTAAGTAAAATGGGTAGAGGTTAGAGCTCCTGTTTTAATAAGAAATAAAACTTAAACCTAACAATTTATTGAAAAATAATCATGAACGATTTTAAAATACTTAGAACCACTTAGAAATAAATAGAAAATGGCGAATTTTTGTTTAAGCGCGCACACGCGCACTGGCGCACTGTTTTAAGAGGTCGAGTTACTAGTACGGGGAAAACTCAATGAAAAAACCCGTTCGAACAAATGACAACCTTCATCCGATGGTCTACCTGCCTTCGGAAAGGTGGGGTTGTAGGAAGTTATTGGTCGAGAGGGGATTTTAAAAAGAACAAAAAGAAACAAAAGAACAAAAAGAAACAAAAGAACAAAAATAAGATTAATAGAGAGAATAGATAAATGGTTTGAGAGTAAAAGGTGGTGAAAGATAAAAGGTGGTGAAATGGAAATTTTGGTATAGGAAAGATTTGGCTAGGGAGGTTGCCGAAAGATAGGCAACGCCAGGTATGGTAATGGGTGTCTCATATCGAAAAGTATGGCATTATGCTGTCTGATTCGTGTTATGTCTCGAGTTAGCGGACTGTCGCCCAATTTGAATTGGTAGAATTTTTGGGATGTTTCCCGGACGAAGTCCGCTAGTGGGATTATGTCGTGGCAACGTGCGTAGAGGTCTCTGAGGGAGATGTACCTACCGGAGTCTGAAATGAGGCGCATAAATTTATGTTCTAAAACTCTAAGTTTCCGCATTGTCGTGACCGATATGCTGCACCACACCGGCGCCGCGTATGTGATGGCCGGCCTGATCACCATCGTATACAACAATTTTTTATTTGTCCTGTTTAGTCCGCTACCCCGCGCCAGGAGCGGATACAGTTTCCTGAACATGGAGTAGACTTTTCGTACAGTCTCGTTAACGTGGATGTTAAACATCAGTCTTCTGTCTAAGTTCACCCCCAGATACTTCACGCACCTTTTAATTGGAATTTGGCGACCCACTATCGAAACTGGTGTTAAGATGCGGTTCTCAGCGAACCGGCGCGTGAAGAGTATGGACTCCGACTTTTCGGCGTTGATCCGAATCTTCCACTTGTCGTAATACGCCGTGGCACGGGCCATGTGCGCTTTCAGCAGCATGTTCGCTGCTTGTGCATTATGCGAATGCGCGTACATGGCCGTGTCGTCGGCGTACTTGGCAAGGTTCGTGTTCGGGAACTCCGGAAAATCGGAGACGTATAGGTTGTATAACTTGGCACGACCCCTGGGGGACGCCCGCACGAATGTCCCGTCGAGTTGAAAGTTTGTTGTTCACCTTGACCTGCAGCGATCTGCCTGTCTGGAAAGAATGAATCAGTTTGGTGATCTGCGTGGAAAAGTTCAATGAGTTTAACTTGTAGAGTAAGCCCGGGATCCATACTGTATCGAAGGCTTCCTCAATATCAAGCAGCACTATCACTGTGCTTTTTCCGCGGTTGCACTGCACTTTGACGTCATTCACGATCCTGATGACCTGGCGCACAGTGCCTCTGCCTTTTCTGAAACCAAACTGACATTCATCATCGATGTGAAGTTCATCCTGAGCAGTGTCTAGTCTGACCGGGATGACCTTCTCCACCAACTTGGAGATCGCGGACAGTAGCGAGATTGGTCGATAACTGCTGACGAGTTTGGCGTTCTTGTTCGGTTTCAGAATTGGCACGACCACGGCGCACTTCCACTGGCTAGGCCAATGTTGTAGCCGCAGGATCGCGTTGACAATGTACGTCAATTGTACAATGCCTTTCCGCGGAAGATATTTGAGCAGCCCGTATTCGATACAGTCTGCCCTCGATGACGTATATAATGAGAATTCAATTCTAGAGAATTTTCATGTTTTCATTTATTATGTTGGTGGTAGCTCTGTTGATTTGTTGTTTACGTTTACATTGAGTGTTTAATATTTGTTTATAATGGAACCTAATTTTGTGAAAGGTACTTCAGAGAATTTACCCATAGTGGATTTTTATATGGTACACGAGTTTTATGTAGACAATTTGAACTATTTAAGTGCCGAATCCCGAAATGTTAAAAATTTGAGGTTAGTATTTCTTTAAAATACAATGACTCACATCGATACTAACACTAACAGCTACATATAATATTGTTTAATCTTAGTCCAGTCAACGGAGCGCTAAAATGACCAAAATCTCTAATTTAAGTGCTAATGAATTGATTTTGATGAAACTTTGTGCAATGTGTTTGTAATGACGTTAATAAAAAGTTGAAGAAACGATTAGAGTAGGAAATGATCTGAAGGGGTAGAAAACACCCCTTTTGTCACGGGTTCTGTAACTTGTAGAATTAGGTCAGAAATGAAAAAGAAAACAATATATTTACCTTTTCTGAACTAAAATAAGATGTTTTTACTTTTTTGAATTTTTTTGAAAAATGCGTATTTTTCGAGATATGGCCACTCTAAAATTCCTAAAAGTGGGGGAGAGGAAATGTAAAAGTTGAAAGAATATCTGGAAAAATTCTTTTTAACTTTTACATTTCCCCTCACCCACTCCTAGGAATTTTAGAGTGGCCATATCTCGAAAAATATGCATTTTCTGAAAAAATTCACAGGAGTAAAAACATCTTCTTTTGGGCCAAAATTATCTTTTTCATTTCTGACATAATTCTACAAGTTACGGAACCCGTGATAAAAGAGGTTGTTTTCTACTCTTACGATCATTTCCTACTCTCTCTCTTTTTTTTTTAAACTTTTTTATTAACGTCATTACAAACACATTGCACAAGGTTTCATCGAAATCCATTCATTAGCACTCAGATTAGAAGTGAAACCCCCCCGTTGATTGGACTATCTGTGCTAACAAATAAGTAAAGCAAACAACGCCCGTCGATTATTCCTTTATCTAACTGCGCACGCTCTCACTTCTGACGTGGCGATGGGCGCGAATTCAAAATTTCTTAATTTAAGTAATTCATTTCACTATTAAAATGACATTAAATTGTAAAATAAAAAAAACACGGGTCAAATAAAATGTAATAAAGTACTTGAATATACCTTTTTTAAAAAATAGTCAACGACCCTATTGTTATTATATCGGCTTTAAAATCACATTAGTTTAGATCCTCCCAAAGGGACGTCTTTCAGTCAACTTGCTTGTATTTACAAATTGCTGATGCAACCACTTATTTCAAGTACTTAAACAAGAAGGTGAATGAGAATGAACAGTGTCTCACTAGGTACGGTTGAGTGTCCAGCTAGGCACAGAAAATAGACTGGGCATACTACTTCGCTGAGTGCATCTTTAAAACGCTGTGCATTTGTATATTCGAGAATATATGTCTAGTAGTAGTATTATTCTCAAATTTCATTTATTTCATATTGGAGCGTAATTGTTAAATAAAGGTTGTTTCTGGTTATAACTTGTTGGATTTAATTTATTTTTTCTTTCAGGTGTTCTAAAAGAATCATTTACATATCAGCGCCGCGGGCGTGGCAATACTCCTTAGCAACACATATTTGTTGCACAGGTTCTTGTGGGAATTTCTTTCACTCAGCTAACAACTTTAAGTAAAACTTAATTCAAACTTAAAATTATTCTATATTTACTAAGGTATTTTTGATATCGTCAGCATACAACAGAACTTTACAGTGGAGATCACTAATGACTTCGTTGAATATGTGATTAAATGCAGTGATCCTGAAACGAAACCTTGAGGGACTCCAGGCACTGTTGCAATTTCAGTAAGTGTAAATCTAGCCTATCAGGCTTACGTCTTTCGTATCCTTTTCTACTACTAAACTTACATTATAGTACGTCGTGTACATGGCTAGAAAAGCCAAAAAGGTGCACTTTTTGATTGGAATGTGCCACTTTCTGTGGTCATAGTTGATGCCAAAAGGTAACTTTTCAGATGGGGAGCCACTTGAAAATCCGTGCAGAACGCCAAAATGACGGCCATTAAAGATGGCCGCCGTTAACCACATTAAATTTTTTTGTATCTCAGCTCCTAATGGTCCGATTTCGATTTTCTTTTTGTTATTCGAAAGCTCTTGTGAAGAGGACAATTCATCTTTGCTCCTTAAGGGTTCTGCGCAATTTTCAAAAATCCGAAAATTTCACTTTTCTCACGAATTTTATTGATAAGTAAGTTTTTGATTGTGCTCAATATCCCTTTCTTTCCCTACGAAAAAGGATTTATGTTTATGGGGTTCCGAATGTCAAGAAAGATTTGTTTTCATACCCAACAGTGATTTTAATTATTTTAAAAACATGTATTACATTAAGGCAGCGATTCCCAACAAGATTTTTTCAAGGACCCCCTCATCGGTCGCTATACTGACAAGGACCCCTTGAAAGCTTAAATTCTTCTTAAAATGAAGATTATGTAGAATCTACCACTGCAAGTCAAGTAAAACACAAAACAATTGAATATCTCAGTGACATTTCGCGGACCTCTAAGAGGTCCGCGGACCACCTGTTGGGAATCCTTGCATTAAGGGAACAAATTTTTACAAGCAAAAAACGACTAAATATTAAGAAATACTCATGTAAATGATCTGCTTCTATACAGCTCTTATGATTCTAGATCACGCAATAATCTTCTTTAGCTTCCAAAAATAACAAAATAATTATATATTATTATCATATAAAGGCATTGCATGAACAAAGCAATATTATGATCTTGAAACTGTGAAACGAATTTAAAAATAATCATTTAAATGCATACTTTTTATTGTATTTATTGCTGCATTGTCACCCCCAATGCAGTTTGTGCAAAGTAGTGTGCATGGAACCTTGGTCTTTGAACAGGAGCACCGTGAACGGCATCCGGAGCAACTACACTTTACCAATTCTCTGCAAACTGCCTTAATAGAAGGAAGAGAAGACCAGACCGGCGTCCACTCCCCAGCAACCATGGTCCATCCACATCCTCCTGGCCCTGGAATGTTGTCCATCACTGAGCACGTACGACCCCAAACTTACGCTAATCGAAGACAATGCTGCCTTAGTGCCATTTTTGTTGGGGGCAGACTTTGTAGACTTCGACTTTTTGAAGTAAAGAGAAGCTTCCTAACATGATTGACTGAGAAGTCTTCAGCGTCTTTGTAGTACAGCAAAACAGTAAACTTCTCCAGAACTTGAAAAGTCTCGTCATAAATATACTGTTGTAGTAGAGAGATAGCTTGGAAGGCTTCAGCAGCTTCAGGAAATGACTTCCACACACTTTCCAGGCAGTCTGTTTCCCTTTCCTTGCAAATCATTACGTTACATCTGATTTCAGTGAATACATGGAGTCCTGTCACTCCAACAGCTTTATGTTCACCTATACTTTCAAACATGGCATTAATGTTTATGTATCTCTGACCCTTCCCAGCACCAAAGAGAATCCACATCTATTGAAGTCCCGCAATTTTGAGAACGTGAAAGAAAGAGATTGCCAAAATAGCTACATCAGTGCAAAAAATTAGTTTTTTTGCACCATGTTCAACACTGTCTTTAACGTTCAGAAAAATCCTGCCGTATGCTTCTTCCTGTTGTACTCCATCAATTGAAGTTTCATCCAGACGAGATGAATGAATTATGCCATCAATTTCAGTACTGATATGAGCCCAATCAAACTTCAAAAATGCATGTTCTCAAAGTAACTTGAAGAGTTCTGTCTTAGTCTTATTGCAGCACCAATTTATTGGTGGATTATTTTCTTGTGCTACTTGGCGACGAAAACCAACGCCTCTCTTATCTCACATAGTTCGTCAGATAGGTTTTTGAGTAAGTATCCCAAGAAATGTGTATTCTATTTGCATGAAACCTCTCAGCATCATTCAAAATTCTGTTTCTGAATTCCGTATCACGGTATTCTCCCAAGTCGGTGAAAATTAAAAATTATTTGTTTTTTTGAAAATTGTGTAGATTCCTTAAAGTGTCATAATAAATATATAGCGACAAAAAACACAAGAGATTTTGAACAAAAAAAAAAAAATCGAAATCAGACCAAAGAGCTGAGATACAAAAAAAAATTAGTGTGTCCTGCACGGATTTTCAAGTGGCCCCCTATTTGAAAAGTTACCTTTTGGCATCAACTATGACCACAGAAAGTAGCACATTCCAATCAAAAAGTGCAGCTTCCTTTGGTGTACCCTACGTACTATTACAGTCAAAAATATACACGGCCCTAGTGGGAATCGAACCCAGTGGGCCATACTCGACCTACTCATCATCATAGTTTGTATAAATTAATCGTTAATAGTTTTCATTTCTTTGTTAGCTCAGTGTTTCCAAATTAAAATGAATTGTATAAAATAAAATAAAAAATTACACTAATTTACTTCAAAGCCATGTCCAAATTCAACACTGCAATTCGTACGCGTCCTCGGAAGCAGTGGCTCAGTAACGCAATAACTGATGATCGTGGTAAGTAGGGAAATATGGTTACATATTACTCCAAAATGAAATATCCCAACGTGTAAAGTCCATAAGGTCGGCGACCTTTCGAACTCTCACCAAACATCTTTTATTAAGTCATCAACACTCTCCTAATTTCCGATCGAGATTTTATCGTCTTTCAGAGCATGAGCTTCAAATTTAGTTTGACAAATGGCAGGATAATTTGCCATAAAGAAGTATTTAAAGATCGTATTAATGTTAGTTTGATTGATCTCTATTCTAAAAAGGTTTTTCTGTGCCATTTAAAGTCGGCTCGATATGCGCTTTTTGATTAATGGTTTTCGCCAAATGTTATTCATCTCTGTTCGTTTGAATTATAATGTTTCAAAATATACCAACCTTACGTATTTAAATGTCAGTTTATATTGCCTAGTATTCATTCCCGGCAACAAAGAATTGCTGGATTTATAACTCATAACTTCATTATCCTACATATAAATATAAACCAGATGCTCGAGCATAGGCGTCCGCCCCGGATAAAATCAGTTGACGCGACAGTATTTTACAATACATTGCGATTAAAATTTAAGTCGGCCAACAGCCATCAAATACTCCGAAAAAAAAAAATGCACCGTTATGAATTGATAAAGCTGTGTTGTTGAAAATCCATACATTTTAAATGCAAGGCGATTTTTCTATGATCTGCCAGCGACTACCATTGGAGCGATTTTCAACATTTTTTTTTTTTTAGATTAAAGCTGCTGACCTATTTGTTATCATCAACTTTTTTTTAAAATCATTATTTCCATGTGTAAATATAAAGTAAATAAAAAATCGAGGACCTTTGTTGTGTGCACTCGAGTTAACACTTATACTAACGTCTGATTTAAATCCACTGGCAGGAACCGAACCTGAGTGCACAGTGCTCATGTCTCACATAAAATGATAATCATAATAATAATAATAATAATAAATGGTCTTCATTTCTCAAAAAAGAAATTACACGAAATTCGTACAAACTAACTAAAACAAAAAATATACAAATATTGGGAAATCGCCGAAGATTGGATGTCGGTGCAGGACCTATTTTTCATCTTAAGCAGGGAAATAATATTAAACAATACAATAAAATGCACAAACCAATTAAAATATATGTAAATTTTCATACATTGCGATTAGGGTACCTTCCCATTTTTATAAGACGAAAAATGGAAAGTATTTGGGGTATATTATAACAGTACCTAGAGGTTTCAACTTCGGAATAATTTCATATTGAACGGATTTCGTTAATTTTTTGTAACTTAATAGTAAACGTATCAAAGAAAAGTTTCTATATTATGCGGCGGGTTCCTAATTTATAGGGAGTGGCAACTAAGAAAAAATTAAAAACATTGGAGCTGAAAGAAAATAGAATTTCAAGAAGAAAAGGTTCTATGCAACTTCTCATAAAAATTGATAGTCTTTGAGTTATAACGACCTGAAAATTTGGATGTTAGCTTAAAAAAAGGTATTTCAAAACAATATTCGTCAAATAACTCGAAAAGTATTGTATTGAGCGAAATCATGCTAGGGACAAATAAGAAAGCTACTAAATTGAGGATGAATTTCGTTATTTTTTAATTTCTACAGAGTTAACAGTTTCGGAGATCTGAAGGTATAAAGGTGGCGTCCGAACGTCTGTAAGACAAAGTATTCAGTTTAAATGTTAAATATCTCAGAAACTATGGCACTTACGTCAAAAGCGGTATGAACCAAAATGAAAGACTATTAATTAGGCTTTCAAATGTTTTTTTTTTCTATTTCCATAGTACAAAAGACAAAGAAGTTATGACAAAAACAATGTACTTTTTCAATTTTTTTTAATAATAACGTCGCCATTTTGTTAATGTAAGTAGTCAACAATTAAAAAAATATATTTTAATATACCGTTTTTCGTTAACATATAGCGAGACATATAGTATGATCTATACGCCCAAATTTCGTCGCTTGCTTCAGAAAAAAATTTGCATTTAAAACTGTAAAGGAATTATAGAAAAAATGTAACATTTTTGTTTCTCTGCAAATATCTCAATAAATATTAATTTTAGAGAAAATATAGTGGACATCAAAAATGAAGCTTATAAACTGAGAATGAATTTATTCTTTTATATACTTTGTAGGATTAATAATTTCGGAGAAATTTAATTTTATAAATGGCATGCGACCATTTTTAAGATGAAGTATTTAGTTTAAAATGCTGAATATCTTAGAAACTGTGACACTTCCATAAAAAATTCTAAGGAACTAAATTAAAGATAATTAATCAATCTTTAAAATGATTTTTTATTTGTTTCTACATCACAAAAAATAAAGAAGTTACGTCCGATTCAACATGGGTTTTTAAATTTTTTTTAACAAAATGGCCATTCTGTTATTGTAATTGCTTAGTAATTAATTTTTCTTTTCAAAATGCTGTCTTTCGCTAATATATGGCATCACCTAGATGCTCAATTTATTTTGCCCCTTTAAAACACTTGTTTTAAAAAAAATTCCATCCGCCGTATTAGAGCCGCCATTTTGTATTTTTTAATTTTGACTTCAGATTCGAAATCAGTGATCCCAAAAACATAACTATCCCACGTTTCAAAAATAAATTAGTAACACTTTTTCAAATATTCAATATTCAAATTTAAGGGTGATTTTCACCCTTGAGGGTAAGTATCCGGACCATATAGAAATTGAAGACGATACCTTTTCCTACAACAATAACCCATAAACAAAAATTATCATTAAATATGAAATTATTCCGAACATATATATTTTTTACCTCCTGTACTATATATCATACTAATACTTTCTTTTGTGAAAAATAATTTGGTTTGTTATTTGAATATGGTGATTTAATTAACATGAGTGCACTTGCAATGACTTTTATATTTTTGTTGTTCTATCTATTAAGTCAGCATTTGAAATGAATTTTATATACAGAAAATACCCTATTAACTTAAGTCAAAGAATAGAATTGCTCTTGGCAAAGAGTATATCTTCTGAGATTAGAAATAATATCATTCAAGTTATTTAAAAATAAACTTAAGATAGTTTTGATTCAACAATGTTTCTTCCGAGATACCAGCAATATCCACGATCAAAGGCACCTATACATTTTCGAACACATGTCTTTAAAGACACTATTACCACAGAAAAGAGAACTACCAGAAACGACACTTGAGCTACCCGCCAAAATTCCATTGCCGCCATTTTGTTGTTAGTACATCCGTCAGTTCATTTATTGTTTTAGGTTAAAACAATAAAGTGCGGTAAATGACAGTCTGTGACATAATACCGAAATAAATTCTTAAAAGGTTTTAGTATTATTGTGCTGTGTTAATAGTAATTTTTATTAGCGATATGAGTAAACGAGGTGGAACCGTTTGCGCTGTTAAGGAATGTACAAGTAGTACGACAGGAAAAGACATTAGTTTATTTGGGTTTCCTAAGGATTCCCAAAGGTATTTTATTATTGATGTAAATTATAAGATATTTCCAAGTAGTTGTGAACCTTTCTTCTTTTAAGGTCCGTATTGTGGTTGGAAGCATGCGATCGTGGGGATTTAGCAAGTAAAAGTTCAACCGAACTTTATAACAATTTTAAGTTGTGCGCACGACAAATATGTATCAGAATAGATTGTTACCAATAGCACTTACCTACTATTTTTCCTCAATTTGGTAGTTTAAACAGAAAAAAAATTAATATTTCCTCGGAACAACCTCCCAGTAAGAAATTACAGATTTTCTCGAGATATTGTATTGATTTTAATACATTTTGTGACTTTATTTATATTAAGAATACAATTGTTCGTAGAGACAAATTTATCCAGTTTACTTTAATAGCTTTAATGTCCATTATAAGTAGAATTCTTCGAATAAGGTGATTGTATTCAGCTTGTGTAAAGTTTGTTTATAAACATGCTGTTTAAATTTCCCGCCAAAATTACTAACAACAAAATGGCGAAGGTCACAAAAAAACATCAAAGGCGGTGCTGAGAGTGCCGCTTCTGGTAGTTCCTTCTTCTGTGCTATTACCATAGTGATTTCATAGCTGTCAGATTGAAATATTGGGTGTTGTCAAAGTTTTAGTACAGAAGACAGGAACCATACAGAAGCGAAAGCAAGCCTTTCTGGCGGGACCAAATAGGCCAGTCCAACACGCTGTCACTTTGCTTTGTTTGTACTACAGCAGCCATCTTTTGTTGGTAAGTTAGGGTTTTTGTCAGGCCTAAAGGGCACCATACACGTTCAGCAATAATGTCATTCCAGCAGATCATTACAGAAACATCATTACTAAAAATTTCCCCGTCATTCCCTGTCATTATTTTTCACACCTTACATGTCCATTATTTAAGAGAAAAGCATATCTAGCTATAATTATTGAATTAAGTATGATTGAAAAAACGCGAAAATTCAGGTAATGAGATTACTGAACGTGTATGGTGCCCTTTAGGCCTGTCGAAAATCCTAACTTACCAACAAAAGATGGCTGTTGTATTACAAACAAAGCAAAGTGATAGCGTGTTGGACTGGCCTATTTGTTCATAGTTACCATGACGATAAGATATATATTTGTCAAAAGCCATATGATAATTCTTGACGTTGTGCGATTGACAGTCTTTGAAACTCTTACACGGTGGTTGGTTATTTTCGTGGCTTTTTCTTCCAATTTTCGACAATTTCTTATTCTAAGTTTATTTATTTATTTGATTTTTGTTTATAATGGGTTCTAATGAAGGGTATAGGGGTTGAGCTTATCGTCCATGCCCTTCGAAGGTGAAACAATAAGCTTCTTTCTATTTCCCAAAGATCCTGAAAGGTATGTACAAATGTATATTACTGAAACAACTAGAAAATAATGTTAGATATACTAAACAATTAGCAGTTGAAAAGAAGTAATATGAAAGGAAATATTTTCTTATCAGAAATGCAATAAGTTACAGAATATGTTCATCAGTTTCTAATGAACAGAATTGTATTGCGACCATGAATTAAGGCAATTAAGTAATGACTCTGAACTCGTACCATTAAAGAACTTTTCATTGTATCAATTGAAAAAAAATCAATTATATTATTAAAACAAGCTAAAAACGTACTCTTCGCCAATTTACTGAGCTTTTTATATATAACTGTTACACATTGTATAGGATACTCTTCGCAGTTTTCTTGTAAATAATGTTAATTTTTGGACATCCTAAATTTTGTGATACCATCTTTGTTGTGAAAAAAATTATATGAAAAAAAAAAATGAAAAAAAAACATCTAACCTGTGCGGGATTCGAACACGGGACCTTTGGATTGCACAACAACAACAACAAGCATTTATTAATATTCACATACAATAATGCGTCATTCCAGAGTCCGGCCCGGAGCCAGCCAGACAACCACGGCGAACATCGCCGAGGTGGGTGTGAGGTTGGGCGGGGAGGGTCCGGTTTGGCGATGACGAAAATTAATTGTGAGTTAAAACTCCTGCCTAATAGGGAAAGGCTTAAATTTAACAGTATCGTGTAACGTAGTACACGAGGGTACTTAAAAATAATTAAACTTAAAACTGTAAAACTATCGATTTCGCGCACACGCGAACACTTAAAAATTTTGATTGCTGGCACGGGAAAACAAAACTCAACGAAAAAACCCGTTTGAGACAATTCCACCCTGGTAGTCTTCCTGACGCCAGGAAAGTGTCGTGGATAGTTAAAAGTGTGTAATGTTATGTGAAATTGTTGTTTGTTAAGAATTTATTGGTCGAGACTGAATTTAGAGACAAAAAATGGACAAGGAACAAAAAAAAAAAGGTAAAAACAAATAGATTGAGTAGAGAGGGGTTGGTTGTAGGTTTTGGTGAGGATTAAAGGTGGGGAAAGGAGAAGTTGTCGTAGAGGAAAGTGTGGTTAGAGAGGTTGTCGAAAGATAGGCAACGCCTGGTATGGTAGGGGGTGTCGGATATCGAAAAGGATCGCATTATGCTGTCTGATTCGTGTTATGTTGCGGGTTAGCGGACTATCGCCCAGCTTGAATTGATAGAATTTTTGGGAGATGTCTTGGACGTAGTCCGCTAGTGGCGTTATGTCGTGGCAACGATTATATAGATCTCTGAGGGAGGTGTATCTGCCCGAATCAGAGATGAGGCGCATAAATTTGTGTTCGAGAACTCGGAGTTTTCTCATTGTCGTGGTCGGTATGCTGCACCACACCGACGCCGCATATGTGATGGCCGGCCTGATCACCATCGTATACAACAATTTTTTATTTGTCCTGTTGAGTCCGCTACCCCTTGCCAGGAGCGGATACAGACTCCTGGACATGGAGTAGACCTTGCGTACTGTCTTGTTTATGTGAATGTTGAACGTCAGTCTTCACGCACCGTTTAATTGGAATTTGGCGACCCCCGATCTAAAGTGGTGTTAGAATCCGATTTTCAGTGAAACGGCGCGTGAATAGAATTGATTCCGACTTCTCGGCATTGATCCGAATTTTCCACTTGTCGTAATACGCCGTAGCACGGGCCAAGTGAGCCTTTAGCAACATATTAGCTGTCTGTGCATTGTGTGAATGCACGTACATGGCCGTGTCATCGGCGTACTTGGCAAGGTTCGAATTCGGGAATTCCGGGAAGTCGGAGATATATAGGTTGTATAGTTTTGGTGACAGGCATGACCCCTGGGGGACGCCCGCGCGAATGTCCCGCCGAGTTGATAGTTTATTATTCACTCTGACCTGCAGCGATCTACCCGTCAGGAAAGAGTGAACAAGTTTCGTTATGTGCATGGGGAAGTCCAGTGCGTTTAGTTTATGAAGCAGTCCCGGGATCCATACGGTATCGAAAGCTTTCTCAATATCGAGGAGCACCATGACGGTGCTCTTCCCGAGGTTGCATTGTACTTTGACGTCATTCACAATCCTGACGATCTGCTGCACAGTGCCCCTGCCCCGCCTGAAGCCGAACTGGCACTCGTCATCGATGTGGAGTTCATCCTGAGCAGAGTCTAATCTGATCAGGATGACCTTCTCCATCAACTTGGAGATCGCCGACAGCAACGAGATCGGTCGGTGGATTGCAAACGCAAAGCTTTAGCCGCTGCGCCACCAGCCATTGCTGTGAAAATTGATTGTCCGTGATATATATCTTTCGACATTTATACATATTTTAACTCTTACTTCTATGAAATATATATTAATAAAATTCATAAACAAAAAAAAAATATGTTATGGAAATAATATTTCGCAAGATTTCTATTTCAGTACAAGCGACAAAAATTAAGAGAATATTTTTTTAAATTAAATAATTAATAACTTTTTTATTTACTGATCGATTTTCTTCAAAAACAATAGGGTTCTTCCTCTAGCTAACTAACTTACTTTCTAAATTTCAATACAATCGGACTTTTCTTTCTTAAGTTATCGTGCTTACAAGAAACGTGACGGACGGACGGACAGACGGACATTTTGAAAGTTGTTCAGAATTCGTTCACTAACACAATGATATGAACATTTTTTCTCTACGAGCGATATTTACGATGTTAGAAATGTGCCGATCAAATACAATATACTCTTCGTTTTTGCGAAGAGTATAATAATACAGGTCTGTACCTCTTACTCTTTGCAATTTTGCATTAACAAAGGCTTTTTTCGGAGACCATCTACGGGATCGGGACTGACGTAGGACCTTCAGAATTTTTCGCTTTATCGCTTAGGCTATATTTCGTTCACGAATTACTAACATAACCTCAAATTTTAAGTTTTTCAGGTTTATTCTCATTTTTAATATTTGTATACTCATTTCAACTTGGATCAATACTGGCTCCAAGCAAATATTTAAAAATTCAAGCTAATAATTTTTCAATAATGTTGGTTAATAAAAATAGACTGCTAATTACAGGTTAGAATTCCAACCTACAAAAAGAGTCCTATTTTATTAGGAGAAAGTATTTAGAACTTCATAAACATTACACTGAATTAGATTTTAGTTGAAAGTATGGAAACCAAGCTGAAATAATAACAGTTACGAAATACTCATAAATCTTAAGAAATATATATTTTTTAGGTTAGCTGTGACGTCACGTGCACATGCCCTATTCACGTATATTGTTATTTTACGTAAAAAATTTGTTCACTGTACTATTTGATTTGTAACATTCTATTCAACAATATTGAAAATATATTCTTCATCAAATCTTGTGTTTAATTTTAAGCTACTTAATATATGTCTCTTTCATTGTATATCTATACATTGTACTACTTTCCATGATAGTATTTTCTTATTCTGGTAGCAGTAAGAAAAAAAATGCATTGACTTAAAATCGCATTATTATGATTAATGATGCCTGAAATAAGGGATAATTATATAAATGTGTACTTCTTTTTTTGAACATTCTGCAATACACCATGACTTGGGCCCCCAACTTCATTAATACCATATATACATATTCCTATTCATGTACCTATCTACCAAATATAAAACAAGACAGTTTTCTCAGTGTACAGTGTATTGGTCCGAAATATTGATATATTTTTTGTATACATCATTTCTCTGAGTGTAGGGCATATTGCTGTCACTTCGAGGTCACAGAAATCAGACACTCGATATTAAAGGTCCCGCGGCAAGCTTTCGTTTCTGTATAGTTCCTGTCTTCAGTGGTTTTAGTTTAAATGGTTACAGATTTTTTTGAAATTTTTCAAATTGATGTTTCCTTTGAATGTGTTTGCTTGAATCATGCTTTAGAAATTAATGCCAAAGTGAAAATAGTGAATGGGCGTATTCACACCGTGGCTCTTATGAAGAATTCAGGTAACGTTTTCCAGACTTTGCCACGAACTAAAACCACAACGGAGGTTACCTCTAGGATGGTGACAAATTTTCGAAAAGCTGGCACTATTGAAAGGGAAAAAAATAGAAAAATCATGTAAAAGAACAAACGAAGCAATTGACAGTGTTGAAGATATGACAGAAAGGACTCTAAATCTTTATTAAGCCAACAGACAAATTTATCTTATGGTATCTGCAGAACAATTTTAAAGAAGAATCTACATTTTTCACCTGCAAAATTAGTTTGCAAAATCAAATATTGCAAAGGACTTCGTTCCACGAATGAATTTTTAAATCACTACATTACCTTGGCACAAGAAGTGTTGTCGATGTGTAGTTATAGAAGAGAAACATGATTCCAAAAATTTTCTTATATTTGAAAAAAAAATAGAGGTAGATTTTACTTGACATATATTTCGATTTTTTTACACGCTTTTTACATCTCATTCTACTTTTGCCGAGACGGAATTATTTTCTTTCTTTTTCTTTTTGTTTTTTAAACTTTCGAAAAAACAAAAGCAAAGAAAAAAGCTCGACAATGCGGCGATGTGGCAACTTTAACGAAATCCTACATATTACAAGACATCCAATAATATAAGTAAAATGGTTTAAAGAGAGTTGGTTATCCAATAAAATTCAGTATTATTATACTCTTGGCCAATATGAAAACGAGAAGTATATTGCATTTGATCCGTATAATATAATATCGTAAATATCACTTTTTTATCATTGTCATCGAATTCTGAACAACTTATTGAAAACCTTCGCTTGTCTGTCCGTCTATCTGTCCGTCCCGTCCGTCACGTTTCTTGTAAGCAAGACTACTTAAGAAAATAATGTTCGACTTTATCGAAATTTTGACAGTAAGTATACTGATAAAGAGAAGAGCCCTGTTGGTTTGGAAAAAAATCGATCAGTAAAACCCAAAAATACAGCATAGTATACTGACATAGTATACTGACGAGAATTTCACAAATTAAGATGGAATATTCGTTGATGACAAGTATAGTAATTATACTGACATATTTAAGTTATTATCAAAAATCTAAGAAGGATAGAATGTCAAACAATTGTACAGAAAATTCAATAATCGGGTTTACATCTAGTTACTGTTAGTTTAAAATTTTTGTTGAGTCCTTGCTTCAATTAATAAACTTCAATAACGAAACTATTACATTCATTGTCTGCTTCAATAATCATATTAGCATAAGAATAATTAAAAAATGAACTGTGGACCTCGAGGGGTCGGACTATGCAGGCGCCGTGGCTTAGTTGGTTAAAGCGCCTGTCTAGTAAACAGGAGATCGTGAGTTCGAATCTCGCCGGGGCCTTCAAATTTTTTTCGATAGTTAACTAACCAACACTGATCTTTCAGTTCTATTGCCTACTCTCTAAATGATACTTTTGAAGGCTGAAATGCGAGAACATTTTTTTAAACGCTGAAATGATTGTCGAAGATCGACACTTCAGAGATAGGTAGTATTCATATTGTAGGACAATTTTACTTTTAAAATATCTAAAAATGTTAGAAGAATACTTTCTTTGAATCAAAGAAATGTTTTTATCAAAAACATTTGTTTAAATAATGTCACGGTCTCTTTGTTAATTTAACGCAATAATAAACTGGCTACAAATGGATAATTGTATCAACAGTTCAAGCAAAACGAATAACTCATTTATGTTCTCCTGCGGTATCCCCAGACTTTAACCCCATCAATCACCTTGAGGCAGAGAGCTTTGGTTAATTATCAGCCACAGCTAAATAGTTATTATGTAACGATCAGTTAATGATAGCTATTAAGATACGAGCATGAGAATTATGATATGAGCCGTAGGCGAATGTCATAATGAATGCAAGTGTCGTAATTACCATTAAATGTGAGTTGCATCACTATTTTTTCTACGACCAGTCATAATGAAATAGAAAATGAACACTTTATTTCTGAAATTGCTAGGTAAACACGAGGGGGCAACCGCTGAGAGGAAACAGTGTACAAATCGGAGGAATTAGGAAGGAATTAGGAAGGAATTGAAAATATTTCGGAAGGAATTATTAGGTATTAAGGGAATTACAAGGGAATTTGGAGGAAATAAATATTATTACGAGATACTAGAAGGGAATTAAGAGGAAATAAAAGGTATTAGGAGGGAATTAGAGCATAAAAATATTGAAATGGAATGTTTATCTTGAAGAATTACATACCAATTCTTATATAAAGGACGTCAGTGTTGTTAAAACATTAGCGTAAAGATTAGCGCTAAAAATATCTAGTAACGAAAAAATATTTAATTTTATTAAACTACCGATGATACTATGGACTTCAAGTTCAGTAATATAACGATTTATATCGGACAAAATTCATAAAGTTTTGAAAAATGGTAGAAATGTTAAGGATAGCATAAGAATTACTAAACCGAAAAGTTCCCACCCCTAAATAGTGTGCTTCATCCCCTAGGATGCCGTTTCCACCCCCATTTTGAGGTTTTCTAGATTATCTCGGGAACGGTACACTCTTTGATCAAATATTCCTTTTAAAATTCTCTATAAAAAACGTCTCTACACTTTTTTTCCTAAAATTAATAGTACCGTGGGAAATAAGGCTCACACATAAGGGTTGGTTTCGGTCAACACAATAAATTGTAATCTTAACTATAATCTACATTAAAGTTCAGTGCTTAACGCTAAAGCAGTAGCTACTAAACTCCACCGAAAATTATAATAAATGTACCACTTCCACCCTCTCACCTCTATAGAATAACGCGAAGAAACGAGAATATTGTATATTGTACTTGTTTCCACGCCACCCTAGAGGTAAAGTACTTGGCGTGTGGTGTCTCCTGTAGGCCGAATCCACTAATTATCAAAAGGTTACCTACGTTAATTAATCTTCATCGTCTTCCATAGATTCGACATTCATGGATGCTTGTCCGTGGTAATGGTAACACATTGTGGAGCAACGTAAGCCTGCTCTTCTGCAACTGCACCTGTTTTCGCACTCTAATTTGCATGAACAAGAAATTAGTGTTATAACAGATTCGGGAGCCGGTTCTTTTGTTGTCATAGTTCGGGTTAATATACCGCCAACTTTTTCCATCCCCAATCAGTAGCTTCTAGCGCAACGTTTTTCCATGTTTGAATTTGGTAAAAAGCGCGATATGAGTGTTGTCGAGCAGCAGCAGAAGTTGTTGGTAGTTTTGATAATATTACAGTATTGTTCGCTTTACCAACAAGTTTGTTAAAAGTCATGAATCTGTATACATTTAGACTTTTTTCTGCGGAGGTAGAGTTGTATAAAGCTAGAACAAATCGCTCTACTACGTCTACCATTTCTCCATGACTAGCTTTTTCATTATTAAATCTTTGCACGATGTCTTGTAATACTTCAGTAATATAACTGTTAAAATTGTAATATATGGGACAAAATTTATAAAGTTTCAAAAATTGCGTGCTTCATCCCCTAGAGGACGTCGTTTCCACCCCCATTTTGAGGTTTTCTTTATTATTTCTGGAACGGTGCATTTTTCCATAAAAAAACCTATATACAGAATTATTCCTTATAAAATTCTCTATAAAAACTTCTCTAAACTTTTTTCCTAAAATTAATAGCACTTTGGTAAGTGAGGCGCAAGTGTAATCAGCGCAGGTCATATAATTCGCTGAATATCCGTATGACTATTTCCAAAGCTGTCTTTACGCGAAAAAAGTATAAATATCTATACACCACCACAATGTAAAGAATTTCAATTTCTCCCAGTACATCTCAGACGACCCAAGGTCACTGCATTATTTTAGATCTTGCTGTAAACGCTGTTACTGTTCAGGGCTGCCAATGTGCTGGATTTTACGCAAAAACCGGGTATTTTAAACCCACTTTCGGGTAAAATCGAAACCGGAAGTCGGCCATTTTGGTTCTTTACATTATATAATTGGAAATTATATCCCATATTACTACACCAAATTTGAAAAAAATCCATTTGCCCATTCAAAAGTTACAACAGTGTCCCTATCGGCTGAGCGACCCGGTATACAATATTCTCGCTTCATCAAAAATCGCGTTATTTTATAGAGGTGAGAGGAATTTATTTTAATTTTAGGCGGACTTTAGTAGCAACTGCTTTAGCGTTAAGTATTGAACTTTAAAGTAGATTATAGTAAAGACTACAATTTATTGTGTTGACCGGAACCCTTATGTGTGCGCCTTATTTCCCATGGTACTATTAATTTTAGGAAAAAAGCGTAGAGACATTTTTGATAGAAAATTTTATAAGGAAAAATTTTTTATATAAGTATTTTTATTAAAAAGTGCACCGTTCCCGAGATAATCTAGAAAATATTAAGGTATTAGGAGGAAATAAAGGTATTTGAGGAATTAGGGGAATTACAAGGAATTAAGGGGGAAATAAAGGGTATTTTTTTAGAATAGGTATTAGGTGTACAAAATTTCGCCAGCGGTTGCCCCCTCGGGTAAACATGACATAACAAATGACTTGTCAAAATTGATAAATTTAAGATCTGTCAAATGTTCAAGGCAATAGTTGATATTGACAGAATATTGGTGTGTGTCATGTTTCTACTGGTTATAAACTTGTATCTTAATGGGAAATTTATATCTTAATGAATCTCATTAAAGTACAGGTACGGAATGTCGAATAAACGAATTAAAGTATGGGAGTAGAAAAAATACGTTGCTTACGTATATGTTACACATCACAATCCAACTGCGTTGATTACCTTGCGGCGAGTGCCCCTTTCCTACGGAACAACATCTTGTTAGCTATACTTTTTGAAATTCAATGTACCGTTTCTCAGAACACTCAGAAGTTAAAATATTGGAAGAAAAAACTCAACAGAGAAGTAAAGAATATTGAACCCAGTGTCCAAGTGTCCTGAAAATACTCAAGAAGAACTTGGCAAAATGGAAATTGTTAGAATCGGAAGATCTTCAGCCAGTATCAAATGGAGCAGGAACTTCGGGATTGCAGAAAATAAGAGCTGATGCTTTACCTGGAACCAGACAATGACAGTTCTACTGGTTTTAATATTGCGGACTATTCATTTGAAAGTTCTGAGTCATCACGCGAAGGCGACGTAGAGGTAGAGACAGATGATTTAGTTGACAGCTGAACAATCAGAAAGTAATGTTTTCGTTTTCGTTTATAGTTTATTTAGTAGATTATTTAGCACTGTTGGATTGTGTCCCTATCAGAAGTTTATTGGATTCTGTTTCATCTATCTAATAAATAAATATTATTAGAAAAAATATTTTATTTGATTAGATGTTCTCGTATTTGTTAACGTGAGCTTTGCAATCATGCATGACAGGATACAGTGTAGATAAATGAATACATTTTGAAATATTGTAATATAAAATGTAATATTACAACGTCGCATGTAACAATACCGTGTAATATTACAAAAAAAATAAGTTATATGTAATTTTACATCCCCGATCAGCCACATCCAATGAACTTTAATGACCTTAAGACAACTTTATTGTCTCTATAGGATCATTGTTCGCATTAACTTCTAAATCACTTTATTATTCTGGTAGCGTACCAAAATTGATTTAGGCAGTTTTAAAGCAGGTTAGTGGATTAGCTTTCTGTACAAAACGTATTTTTAATTATTATTATTAATTACCGTGAAATGAGAAACTCAAAAATTTTATTAAAATTATTAAATCCATCATCAGATTCCTCTGAGTCTTATATTAAAAATGGCACATTTTTTGGAAAAACTATCAGGAAATAATTTTAATAAGAGTTATCTAAGGGTGTCGCTAAAAATTACGAAATTTTATTTCATAATTTTTTTTCAAAATAAAAAAAAATAAATTGGAATTTGGCGAATAGAACTTAGTCAAGCGTAGAAACTATAACGAATAATTTACTTTTTATGTTAAAATAACGTACTTTCAGTTAAAGATTGACTTCTAACAACAAAACTTTGGTATGGCCATGGGTTCTTGATAACTTTTTGCAATATAGAGAGAACATTTAAATAAATTTTAAAAATCGAATTAATGAAAGAGAACCCCAAGTTAATTACTTCCACATCCAGTGGAAGTATGGTAACGACAAAAATTTTTTTTTTAAATTTTTATTGTTCAAATAGGCTTAGAATGTCATGTAACTTCGAGATTTTACGTTTGAGCAAAAGAAAATTTTCTGTCTGTCTGTAACTTTTTTGTGAGCACGATTACTCTGGAACCGTATAAGATATTGATTTGAAATTTGGTACATGTATGTATTTTAACGAGATCTGGAACAAGATTATATTTTCATCTTATTCCGTTGAAGGCTTGGGGAGTAAATTAGGGTAAATGGGGGTAAATAGGTAAATCAAGCAGGTAAGGGTCCATAAAATTTAGTATTCAGGGTGATCTACCATGACATGCGGAAAGTTTATCAGTAGGTTGTCCCCACCGAAAGGAGTTAAAAAAATGAAAACTGAAAAAAAAATTATTTTTTTGTAGAAATACGCCGCTAATGACTTTAACCAATCTGACGTAACGCGGTACAACCATATCACTTTATCAGAGTTGGGATTGACACTATTGACAGCAAAGCTGGAGAGGGCAGAAGTGACTTTTTGGTTGTAATCAAGTCACACTACAAAAATAGCGAAATAAATCGAATAGACATTGACCCTAGGCTAGTGAACTCTACAATAACAAGTAGATATAAGAGATATTTACTTAAATCCGTCAATAACACAAAAACACAAACTTCGGCGTGCTTTGTACTTGCCGGTGTCCTGATTTTCTGACCGAAAGCAAAAAACGCGGCACTTTGACCGCACCCGTTGGCTTCACATTTTTGCCAATTAAGGAAATGTAAATATCTACAATATGTTCTTTCACAAGTAAGTTCGTTGCCCTATTACTGACCTAGACAATAACAGTAGTGTATCTTCGTAAGTTTTAACCATTTTTAATATACTAAATTATCTCGGAGCACTCTAAAATTTTGCAGGAGCTTTCCCACATTGAAGACTAGTACACCACTTTATTTTGCGCATATCATGGTAGATCACGTTGTATACAAGAGAAGCTAATAAATGTCTCAAAAAAATTGTTGGCATTAGCCACCTCCATTACTACCCCTTCTACTTCTTCTTTGGCATTACAGCCCGTTGTGTGCCTTAGCCTCCTCTAGGACTTCCTTCCAGCTGTCCCTGTTCCTTCCCCGTCCCTATATTTTTCAGGTCAGTATCTACATTGTCCATAAACCCGATTCAGGGTCTTCCTCTTCTGCGTTGGCCTACTGGCTTGCCGAGCAGTGTTTTTCTGGCCGGTTCACTCTCTTCCATCCTCATGACATGGCCCACCCATCTCAGCCGCCCCAGTTTTACTGTTTTTACGATGTCGGGGTCCTTATACAGTCTATACAGCTCGAAATTATATCTCCTTTTCCACCCCCCGTTTTCATTTACAGCTCCATAGATTCTTCTCAATATTTTCCTTTCAAAACAGCCCAGGATTTCCTCATCTCTCTTAGTAAGGGCCCATGTTTCCGAGCCGTATGTTAACACTGGTCTTATAAGTGTCTTATAAAGTTTAACCTTCGTGCTTCGAGATATGTTCTGTGAGCTGAGCTGCGAGGCTAGTCCGAAATAACATTGGTTGGCCATAAGGACCCTGCGTTTTACTTCTGATGTTGTATCATTTTGGCTATTGACTAGCGATCCGAGATATACGAACTCCCTCACAGACTCTATCTCCTCGTTTTCGATGTTTAGAGGCCGCTGTCTCTCCCTTGCTGGTTGTGCTGCAGCTAGCATGTATTTTGTTTTGTTTATATCAATTACCAGCCCCATTTCCTTTGCTGCATGTTTCAATGCTATGTATGCTTCTGTTACCACTGCTTCGGTAATACCTATGATATCTATATCATCCGCGTAGGCCAGTATTTGAATGGACTTATTGTATATTGTCCCCGTCATGGTAATACCCGCTGAACGTACAACTTTCTCGAGCGCCATGTTAAATAATATACAGGAGAGTGCGTCCCCTTGTCGCAACCCATTGGTGGTTTCGAAAGGTTCCGATATGTCGCCGCCCACTCGCACCCTGCATTCCACTTTTTCCAGTGTTAATTGTGTCAGGTTTACCAAGTGATTTGGTATATTTAATTGTCTCATTGCTGCATATAGCTCCTTTCTCTTAATCGTGTCGTAAGCGGCTTTGAAGTCAACAAATATGTGATGGGTGCTTATTCCATACTCCTGTGTTTTTTTCCGGGTTTGCCTTAGTGTAGATATTTGATGTATGGTTGACTTCCCTCCTCTAAAGCCGGCTTGGTATTTTCCCACTTCTCTACATTACTACTCCTACCCCATTATAAAAGGGGATGAAAAAAAATTGTGATTTAGTGTGTGTAGAGGAACCAAAGGCCTCAAAATATTTTTTTTACATCATCCATCTCCACTACCACGCCCCTATCACTACCCCCACACCACTACCGATGTGGGATATCGTCTTATGGGTTTTTGGGGTGGAGGATTTCATATATTATATTATTAAAGTTCCATAAACAATTTCTTCCATATACAACATTTTTATCCAATAAAGGTTTTTTTCATTGAATTATTAAATATTTTTGCAGAATTTGTCAAATACCTCTAATTTGATTTTGGACCCTGGTCTACTATAAATTTCTCTTTCACTATGTCATCGCCATAAATTGTCAAGCCATAACTTGCATGGAAACTCAACCGAACTCAAAACATACTTAGGGAAGTATTACCGTTGAATAGATCGAAATTACGAATTTTACCTCGACGTCGAGAGGATACGCAGTCGTTGTCTCATTGTGTCTGGGCGTCGGTGAAGAGATTCAAATTGCTAGCCAAGATTAAAACATTTCATTCCAAAGCCGGCGCGAGCACTGAACTACATATTAATTATTTATTCATTTTTAATAAAAATAAATCCTCCGTATAAAATTTGCATAAGAATGCTGGGGAACAGATCGTGAAAAACGATTACTTCAGTTTGAATTAAGCATTATACAAATAAATACAATCGTCAAATATCACAATTAGGGGTTCATTCTTGATCCCCTTTTAGAGCAACAGCCCCTGCAAAGTTCCGGCTTATTCTATTCAGTTCGCTAATCCTGGATTATTCCACATCAAACTGCTCTGCGAAGGCCTAAAGTAACTTAAATCCGTATCGCTCGGTGATTTTTTGCATTATTTCACACAATATTCTCATTATGATTTTTCATTTAATGCCCAAGCTGATGAATTAAATGAACCATTCTTTTCTTTAGAATAGTCTCCATGAACGTCTAATTGTGCATTAAACAATGGACAACAATTTTGCGAGAATTACCAGATTGCGTGATCTAGAGTTACAACTACGGAATTTGATAACTTTATATTCAAAAGTTCTTGCCCTCATTATTTTGGAACGCGTTGACCGATTTAAATTTTTTTTTTGAGATATAATGCTCGATGAGCTTTACTTGACTGATTTGAAAAATTTGTATTTTTCATATATTCAAAACCTACTAAGCTCCTCTAAATGGTAATCAGAATCTCTCACTGAAAAAGCTAATTGAGCCTTCATTGCTGAAGTAGAGGGTGTTTTATGTATTTTTGCCAAAATTTCTTTTGGTTATTACTTTATAAATGAATGGATTAATAAGTTCATGTTCGGCACATATAATACACTAGTAGTCCTGAATAAGTGAATGTATGACACACAAAAAAAACCAGGTCCGAACTTGAAAAAAAAATGTTTTTGTTGTTCTTGAAGAAAACAATACCCTGTATATGTTTTCAAGGCCTACTAAGTTCTGCTAAATGGGTTAAAATTTCGAAATCGATTAAAGTAGTCATTCGAAAAAGGCACATCATATGCTAAATGAGGAAAAAAAAGAAAAGTTATTTTTCAACTAGATAGTGCTTCGTTGCATTATTCGGTTGCTGTAAGTAGGTGGTTTAATGCAATTTTTTCAAACAAATGGATTAGATGGAATAGTCATATTATGCATTGGCCTCACATTCAGCCGATCTAACACCTTTAGATTTTTTTCTGTGGGTAAATTTAAAAGAAAATTTTACTACGCGAAATCACAAAATGTTAACGAATTAAAAAATGGATTGAATAAAAGTGCAAGAAAATAAGACAACAAAGTGGGGTAAAACAAGAATCACAATAATTATGGTATTAGGACCCCCTTTATTCCTAATTTTTGTAAACGATCTCAAGCATGCCGTAATGTAGGCTGGCCTCGTATTTTTCGCGGATGACACCACGTTGTTAAGATCTGATAGATCATTAAACACACTTCAGCAGAAGATGGAAGACGCGCGTTCAAATGCGACAAGATACTTTTTTGCAATAAGTTGTTCTTAAACCAAAACAAAACGACAAATATGATTTCTTTTTACCCATAAACCTCTGGGGAATTATAAAACTCCAGGAAAATAAAATTTCTTGGACTTTATCTCGGCTAAATTGGAGTCGCCATGTGGATTTCTTTGCAAATAAACTGAGTAAAAATATTTTTGTTCTAAAGAATTTGTGCAATATTGTGTCAATGAATTTTCTTACGATTGCCTATCACTCTTTAATTGCATCTCATATAGCATATAGGCTATGTTAAACTGGGGGGCATGCATCTAAAGGTACCAGAATATTCTCTCTACAGAGAAGTTCATCGATCTCAATACATTCACATTTCGCTCATAATATATAGTCCGGTAGACAACTAGGAGGGTAGTTTATTATCAATTTTATACTGTGGATGGCGCCCTTTTTATTAACATCTATATTTTTACTCCCTCTTTGATCACGAAACAAACTAGTTGGGCAAATACCTGTGAAACTATTGGTTCTCTCTCTAACTTATATAAAAATTAGATCCATGAACCCAGCTCCGCACAAGATCAGCTAGTCGTTAGCCGCCGTGGTTCGATTTGGTCGAAATATTTTTATTTATTGTCAAAACTATGTATAAATAATTTTTTCCAAAACCAGTCAAGAGTGTTTCAGCCCTTCCTTGTGGTTTAACGCATACTCCAATACTATTCTTTGTGTATTGATGTTAATTAATTCACTATAGTGAATTACATTATTTTTTTTATTTTATTTATCTTGCCCTAAGAAAAAGTAAATAATAAACTATTAAAATTAAATGTACTAAGCGGATATAAAAATGATTAGCTATAATAGACCAGTGCCAAACCGGTTTCCAGGGGCAAAAAATCTGAAAAATTCTTAGCAGTATATGGGTGGTGAGAAAATTTAAGATTAATGGTATATAAATGGGGAAAAATCGATTGGATCGCAACAGATAACCGGAAGTGGGGTGGGGGTGTGAAAAGGTGTGTTTTTAGGGGTAAAACGTGGTTCCTTACGATTTCTCCTATCGAAAAAAGTTTAATACAAAAGTTGTAGATAATTGAGAGATCCACAACTTTTATTTGAAACGTTTTTTTACATAACCTCAAAAATTTTGAGAAAAACGCCAAAAACCAATTTTTGGTTTTTTATTTATATCTTCCACAAAAATAATTTAATTTTGATGAAATTCGGTGAAAATGTACATTTTTATGCATCAAAAAAGCTGTATTTATTTTGAGAAGTAATATTTATTTTTTGATTTTTTTGCGAATTTAATTTGAAAAAGAGGCCTAAAGGCCTAATTTTCAATAAAAAAAAGTTGATTAAGGAAGTTTTGACTTTTGAAAATTTCAGGACGGTATTTTTTTCGTTGAAACCTCTACTTTAAGATGGTGTAAAAAAATCACACTGTTACTGCAGGGCAACATTGTCAAAAATGGAAAAAACCAACAAAAAAAAACAATTTTTTCAAGATCGATTTTTCCGTAAATGTCACTAATTCTTCATTGTTCTTTTAAATGAAGTGTTGTAAGTGGTGCAAAACGATAATTTCAATGTAATATGTAATAACGGAACTTTAATTAACCGTTTAAGGTTCGGACTGCTGAAAACCGAAATGTTTAAACGATAATTTTACCTAAGAAATTGCTAAAAATTACCATTTTTAGGCTTTATGGGCACGCACACATACTTTGAAACAATTTTATTTACATACATATTTCAAAATATTCAAAGTTGAAAAATTGAATTATGGCGGGACAGTTTTTCTACTACGTATTCTCGAGTGCGGGCGCACTTCTTTTTTGTTTTTTTCATCTAGCTCGCTTGCAACCCACCTGTCCTTGCCTTTTCACGCATTCACAACTGGCACGTCGTTGTTTACACCGTTATTCATCATAATTTTCAATATTAACTTCTGTGTTTCTTCTCACATATATTTGGAGTATGAGCTTGCTCCATTTCCATTGTCAATATTTACAGAAAATGGCCTCAGAAAAAATGTTAAATAGCATCTTACGATGAATTTAAGAGTACTGATGCATTGCCGATCTCGAGTAATACTGTACACGTTGTTGATGGTGGATTTCTGCTACACAAAGTAGTTTGGCAAACAAAAAAAATGATACGATTGATGAAATCGTTAATAAATATTTGGATTACGTACAGAGCCACTACGCAGCAAACAGTTACGTTGTATTCGATGGGTATCCCGAAGCTGATGTGACTATTACAAAGACAGCATCAACATTAACCGCTTCAACAGCAAGTTCAATGAGTACGAAAAAAGGGGAACGTACACGCAGAAAAACTGGAGGAAGTATCCCTACATTTGAGTTTCGTAATCATATAAAAATTCCATTTAATCCAGAGAAATTGTTGGATTGAAATGGTCATTTTTAGCAATTTCTTAGGTAAACTCATTGTTTAAACATTTCGGTTTTCAGCAGTCCGAACCTTAAACGGTCAATTAAAGTTCCCTTATTACATATTACATTGAAATTACCGTTTTGCACCACTTACAACACTTCATTTAAATGAACAATGAAGAATTAGTGACATTTACGGAAAAATCGATCTTGAAAAAAGTGTTTTTTTGGTTTTTTCCATTTTTGACAATGTTTTTCCACAGTAACAGTGTGATTTATTTACACCATCTTAAAGTAGAGATTTCAACGAAAAAAATACCGTCCTGAAATTTTCAAAAATCAAAACTTTGTTAATCAACTTTTTTGATTGAAAATAAGGCTTTTTTTTATTCAAATTAAATTCGCAAAAAAATCAAAAAATGAATATTACGCCTCAAAAAAATTACAGCTTTTTTGATACATAGAAATGTAAACTTTCACTGAATTTCATCAAAGTTAAATTATTTTTGTGGAAGATAAAAATAAAAAACAAAATTTCTGATGTTATGTAAAAAAATGGTTCAAATAAAAGTTGTAGATCTTTCAATTATCTATAACTTCTATATTAAACTTTTTTTCGATAGGAATCGTAAAAAACCACGTTCCACCCCCAAAAACACATCTTTTCACACCCCCACTCCACTAATCATTTTTTTGTGAATTAATATTTAAAGTTATGTAGAAGCTAAAAGTAGGCTATGAAAAAAGCAGTGGATGATTAACATTTGCTCCTATACAACTTTAAATATGAATTCAACTCTTAATTCGCAAAAAATGGGAAGTTCAAAAAAATAATTTTATATTCCTGAAATTTGGTATAGAGGTATAAAATTGCATTCTAAATAATTTTTCTTAGTGGAATTTTTTTCATATTTGAAAAATAAAAGTACTTTATTAGTGGTGATTTTTACAACTTTGCTTATAAAACACCCTGTAGAACACCAAATCAAGTCATTTTTGGTATACTTTAGTTTTACAACAAGCAGGACTCAATCCCCAAATACCATTCCAAAATTCCAAAATTTTTGGTCCATTACACCTCTTGTTACATCTATCCTGGGACACACTGTAGACTGGCGGTACATGACTAGTCAGGTTCAACGTTTTTAAAATGCATGCCAATCCTATATATGAATGAAATTACCATGAATATGCCAGAAACGCAAATTTTAGGCAGTCGTCGCGTGCAGAAGGGTATGCAAATCGATTTTTTTTGTTTATTTTTTGTTTTTTTTTTTAAATGGATGCCAATAGTGCCAAACGAATAGCTGTGAAAAATAATCCAGCGGAAATTCATTTGCATGCAGTTTCCGCGCGCAAAACAACGTTTAATGTGCACATTAAATCGTAAAATTTTTTGGTGTTCTTGATTTTGAATGATTTTGATTTTGGATTTTTTTTCAAGGCTTTTCGTTTGGCACTATTGGCATCCATTTTAAAATTTTAAAAAAACACTAAAAAAAAAAACAAAAAAATTGATTTGCACACCCTTCTGCACGCGACGACTGCCTAAAATTTGCGTTTCTGGCATATTCATGGTAATTTCATTCATATATATGATTGGCAAGCATTTTAAAAACGTTGCATCTGACTGGTCATGTACCGCCAGTCTAATAACTGCTGGAAATTGTTTTTAACGAAAATTAACCACGAATTTAAAAATAATAATAATTTGATTAACGAACTAATATTATAAGCATAGCATTTATTGGATAAAACAACTGGCGGGTGCGTACTTTTAGTTTTGCCAATGATTTTCGTTCAGTTAAAAGCAGTTTTTTCGTCAAGTATTATTAAAATCTATGCATTAAAGAGTAACATAGCATATTAGTGGTAAAACTTATAAAGAACTAGCAAAGCACTGCATTATACTATGTAAACATAAAGCAGTTAATAGAGTAAATTGCATATGAATCAAAAGGGCCTCCGCGAGTGAAAATCTCGCCAGGCTTTTTAATAGGACGCAAACTACTTTGTCTAATACATAATTAATTATATACCTATAAATGCAAAGTTAGGTAGCAAAGTAACGTAGCTCTCGAGACTCAATTAAGTATCTCTCTGTCATTTAGAAGCAAAGGCAATATTTAAAGTCTCTGTGCTCTTTCCAGTAATCTTTGAAGTTGAGTCTTCTTATTGCCATCGTAGCGGTAAACTTTTGGTCAATTAAAATGAAAAAGTTTAGGCCAATCCTCATTAAAAGTGATTTTCAATTCACTCTAATGCCTCTCCTTTGCTAAGTGGAGATCGAGAATAGTAGAAATGGCGCCCATACGTATGCAGATGTCCGGAACGACTTTCTTCTATCTCAGGCCTCGCTTTATTGTAAATTACGGACTCTGTGGCAAAGGCACTAGTTAACTATTATGGTATAAACGTACTTCTATGAAATTGTCTTAAAGAAATCCGTGCGGCCAAGCTTCTTTATATTAAGGATAATCGAGCAAATCGTGGTCGTCTAATTGTTAACTGAAGGGGAAATTTTTATTTAAAATAATTTAGTTTTTTTTCACAGTTCGTCCTCAGCACATACATATAATGTATAAACAGTAAATACGTTAATTTTATGTAATAGAGCGGGAGCGAGGTGGCTTTTTCGGCACATCATCGTTTTATGAACTTTGAGATATTTTTATGGTTTAATGGATGATAACGATTCATAAAATCGACTTCTGGCGGGGCACCTCTTGTCAGTGAAATTATGTCATCGTTACAAGGCTTATTTTTTTTCGTGTGTATACATTTTATGTTTAAAATGAATAAAATAAGATCGCCAGAAAGTGTGGGCCGTCAGGAGGCGCAGCCAGAAAGGTAATAATGATACGATACTACTGAGGCACGGTATGAAGTCAAGTTAGCCGAAAGTGTTGAATTCCTATATTTAAGAGCCTATGGTACTTTTGTTGACACCAAGAACTTTCTGGGGAGGCTATTCTATTGTCGAAGGAGCTTATATTTACGTTTTTAAAAAGGAGCCAGAACTTGTAACGATGAGTTTAGAGTTCTGAGATGAAATATGCGAAAAAAAATCCAATTTTCTTCAAAAATTCTAAATATTTTCTTTCTGGGAATTTTTTCTGTGTTCAAAACACTTAAATAAACATGCTCAGCCTAAAAAAAAGCTTGTAACGATCATGTTATATAACTCTGTTTTTTTTTACATCTTTGACCTTTCTGGCTGCGCCTTTGCTGGCTCACACTTTCTGGCGATCTTATTTTATTCATTCTAAACATAAAATGTGTACACAAAAAAAAAAATTAGCCTTGTAACGATGATATAGTTTCACTGATTTTTATATCTTGAACCATGGCCAACTCGACGGGCTAACATATGCCAGAAGTCTATTTTGTCGTTATTTAAGTTCGATTGAATTAATCAACGCCTAGAAAATGCTTGTAACGATGAATTTCCGAAAAAGCCACGTAGCTCCCGCACCATAATACTCGTTATTAAACAGAGCCGGGGTGAAAGGAATGAAGGGGGGGGTAGGGGGGGGGGGTAGGTGTAGAGTGGAACGAGGGTCGGATGATATTGCTGGAGGAGAAATAGCTTCAGGTAACTTTCAACTGTGCTGGTAACATGAAGTCAAGCATTATTTGTCGCCTGGCAATATAAAGATTGTAAATTGACAGTGTATTATCTGCTAAAGCGCTCGGGATTTAATCTTTGATAATAAACTGCTAATTTCCACGAATTCTATTACCTTTTGGCAACTTAGGTTGAGAAAAAATTTATAGACAAAAGAGTGACCCCAAAAATCGCCCATTTTCTCGCCCTCAAATTTTGTTTCAAACTAAGTGCTAAATTATTGTTAATGATGAGAATATTCTGAATACAAAATTTCAAGATGAGCATATTTTTGGTTTTTGAGATACGAGGGATTAAAGTTCTGATAAGCGCGATGTAATATAGGCACAGTAGGCTAGAACCACCTTTAAATGAAATATTCATGCACTCTCTCAATTCCTACGGGAAATGGTAGCTTTATCTGTCCCGAAACAATTCCCGTAAAATTTGAAATCATTCCCTTGGCCGTTCTCTAGAAAACTCACTTTTAATTTTTTTTTTTGAAAACTGATTTTTTGCATTGATACAAATAAGAATCTACTACATTTTTGATGTCTCTGAATACCCGGACATATTTCAAACAACCTATCAGTTAAGTATCGGTTATCTTCTTCAATCCGTGATTCTTACGTTTATACAATAGACAAAGACAATATCTATTTTCATCGTGCGTTTTTTGCATGATTGCTTTGATTTTAATCATGGTCACAAAAAATTTTCACTCTTGGAGTCTTGGATTGTTTGCCTAGTGAATTCTAAAGAGTAACTGACCGAGCGACGCCAATATTCTTTGGCAATGATGACGGTCTCAGATATCTAAGGTCGAGCAGGGCTACTGCTCTTTACCCTAGTACATCGCTGTAGACCTGGACCGGTCTCGTGCGGGGTGGGCGAGCTTACTTTACATTAACCCCACTCACAAATGTGAGCGGTGTGGATGACTTCGACCCACCTCCCCGGGTCCTGGCTTGTTGGACCTTGCTGGCTAAGGCCTTCATCTTCTAGCGCTCTTCTGTCTTGATGATCTTTCTTCGCCAGCTTGTCACCCCCCGGGTCATCTGTCTGTCTGTTCGGAAACTTTGAGGTATTTTTGGCTGGGATTGACTGCCGGTACGCAGAATGTCAATTGACATCCTGCCATCCGGATCATCGGTTAGGTAGGGATGAGCTATGTAGCTCGAGGAAGTGCAGACCTAAGTGCTTTGGTAGCACTTTCGGTCTGCACGGAGCTAGGTGACTACGGGTACTGGACGGCGTCTCGTCCGGTACCTGCAGGGTAGTGGGTGGGTGGTTGGGTTATCGTCATGTCTCTTCTGTGGGTTGCCTTCATCGGCGGTGGGAAGGTTCTCATATTCATCCGTTATCTCACTGAGCGAATGGAAAGTTTACTCAGACGGCCAGTAGAGGCGCTCGGATTTCCCTAGCAAATCCAGCTACGCAAATAGTAATGTTATTCATTGATTACGGATATATTGGTAGACAAAAATTGCTGTCATTCAAAATAACATCAGAATAGATAATGATTTTGTCTAAATTGACTACTTGGAAAGTTTATATAACCCGATTATTATCAAAACGTCTGGAGTTGTCGAGCATGAAGGTTTCTTGTATGTTATTTCCCCAAACTTACCTTAAGTTTAAACTTGTATTGGAATGTTTAATTTACTTTCTTGATTGACATATTAACAAGCTTATCAATGCAAAAAATCAGTTTTCAAAAAAAAAATTAAAAGTCAATTTTTTAGAAAACGGCCAAGGGAATGATTTCAGATTTTACGGGAATTGTTTCAGGATAAAGATACCATTTCCCGTAGGAATTGAGAGAGTGCATGCATATTTCATTTAGAGGTGGTTCTAGCCTACTGTGTAGGAGCGTATCAAAAAATACACAGCCCCACAAAAAATGAATACTCATCAGCTATGGCAGAGCAATTAAGAAATTCTTAGTATTTTTCGACGCAGAATTCATATCTAATATCGACGAATCCGTATATCCATTGATTAATTCAGAAGAGCCAGAACATCCATTACATAAGGATAAAAATAGGGAAAATGATGCTATTGAGTTGCTATATAGTTATAGAACAGAAATATAATATAAGTCTATTGGCTGAATGCATAAACGAAGGTGTTGACTAGGGCTTACACAAAGCAATTGAGACACACCCTTAAGGGGGTGATACTACCCCGCTACTATACTAAACTGCATAAAAGTTCCAATAACTGGCCAAAAAGCTTGAACCCTTTAAGCTTTATTAATAGGAATGAACCATTAGTTGTTATGACCTAGTTCACAAAAATAACCCATCATAGGGTGCAATTCTTATCTTGAATTATGAACTTGATAATCAATATTCCCACAATAGTTTTTTTACACACCTATGAAGAGACGAGAAAACTGGTTGATAACTTACCGCTTAAAATTCCCAACTACATATGAACTCTAATGACAAGTAAAATAGCCTAAAACAACATGGTCGTCTGAAGGGATGGGAAATGTGAGCGCTCTCCATAAAATTAATGTCCTAATGGTCTGTTTTCAAACTTCAAGTGAAGAAGGTGGTGGTGCGAGGGGTTGAATATCAGAGGGGGTGAATATCAGAGACATTGCAATCGCTGTATCACATTAGCGAAAATCCTGTAGCAAGGGTTTTCAAGAGTGCTCTTTAGGAATGTCATGGCCTCGTGATTCTTTCTCATCGCTCTAGAGAAATTCACAGAGGTCAGAGGGTGGAAATCTGAGCAATTTTACAATCACTATATTGTATCGAAAAAAATCCTGACATAAAGTATCATTTTCCCGAACGCCATAGTCCAGAAGTCCATTTTTAACCCTCAACTGGATTATACGAGGCAAAAGATGCCGACGGGAGTCGGGGGGTGAAGACCAACCAAGTTTGCGTCCCGTTCTCTTACCCCATCGTAGGTGTGTCATAAAATGGTTACAAAAATTCTAGTTACAGTCCCACATTCATACCTATTGCAATCAAAATGCGATATCTGGTACATTCACTATTTTTCCCTGACTCAAGTTCCTAATTCAAGATAAGGTAGTTTTTTACCCTGTAATGGATTGTTTTTGTGTACTAGGTCGTAACAGATTTATGGTTCATTCCTATTAATAAAGCTTAGAGGGTTCAAGTTTTTTCACCAGTTATTGGAGCTTTTGTGCAGTTTGATATTGTATTGGGGTAGTTTTCACCCCCTTAAGGGCGAGTATCGATTTCTTTGTGTGAGCCCTAGTCAACACCTTCGTTCATGTATTCAGCCAATAGACTTATGTTTCTGTTCATGGAAGCTCTAGAACTCAATAGCATAGTTTTTTCCTATTTCCATTCTTATATAGGGAATGTTTTTGGCTCTTCTTCTTAATCTACGCATATTGCGATTTTAGATTTGAATGCTGTGTCAAAAAATTCTAGGAATATCTTGATTGCTCTGCCATAGCTGATGAGTATTCATTTCTTGTGGGGCTGTGTATTTTTTGATATGCTCTTATATTGCATCACGCATATCACAACTTCAATCCCTCATATCTCAAGAACCAAACATATACTCATCTTGAAATTTTATATTCAGGATGTTCTCATTATTTCATCATCATCATTTAGCACTTAGTTTAAAACAAAAGCGAGAAAATTGGCGATTTTTGGTCACTCTTTGAAAGCACAAGTGGCATTTGGGGAGAATATTTCACGAATTAATAAAGTACACAAAACATCTTTAATATTAAGTGCTTTCGGATGTTTTGTTGAGATTTTTTAGTATTTACTGCAGCTGCAGAAACTTAAAGGTCCACGGAATTCGTCATATTGTAAATATAATGACAATCAAAGAACCAATACAGTAGTGGCATGTTAAAATATTGAGTCGATGCCAATGTAAGGTAGAAGAGAAGAGAAATGGACAAATAATATGCTGAAAAGAAAGCGATTTAACCTACGCTGTTGCCACTGTTCTCTCTAGCTACTTTTAGTCGTCAAGATAATCTTCCTCTTTTACTGAATTTTCTTTGTGATACATTTGCGTCAACTCATTCTGTTTCTGTAATTTCTTCATAATTAGACAAAGATTATGTTTTGAGGATATGAGTGAACTATGGATAAAAAAAACGGCACGCCCATATTTGCCTGCCTGTTTAATTTAGACATCCCAATGGGAGGTGCGCACGTGTAGACTGTGGGAGGAGCTTCTTACCTGTTGCCGGCAAAGCATACCGAGATTTGACATTGGGGGAGATTGGGGAACGTAAATTATTTTACGCCATGTTAAAATACGCAGCATAAATCTAAATAAGGATAACAAATCATGATGTTTATATGAGCTACTGTTAATTAAATTATTTTAACAAGAAACCAATTACAAATAAAGCCGTATTAATCAATAACTGGATTTCATCCGATTTCACATTTTCTTTGTACCCCACTTTATCCCATCACTGCAGAGTATTCGCTTAGACATCCCCACCTAAAATGACTGTGATCTGGAAAAGGGAGAAATCCTATTTATTTAAAAAATTTTATTTATTTTATTTATGTACCTAGGGAATGCTAATTTAATTTTCACGCCACATGGCTAAAAATGTGCAAAAATAAAACAGTATTTTAGTTATTTGAGCATTAAAAAATGCATCAAATAACTACCAACCAGCAAACTCCAATACGCGTAACATCATTTTTGACAAGAGTAGTACATCCCAACTCATCTTGAAATGTACTAAACAATTTTTAGGAAACTGCTGTTTTCATCATAAACGTCTCAAGCTGTAGGAGGGACAATAAGAGGGGATAGAGGGCGGAACTCTTAACATACACAAGTGCTGGCATCGTTGTTGTTATATCGCTCTCTTTCGCGTACATTATTTTGCTCTTTATATTTCACTCTATCTTATTATGGGGATCGACCCAAGAATTTTGGCTGCCCTTACTGTATACCTTGCACCATAGATATTGTAATAATTTCGTCGGATATGTTAAGCAAGTTATTTTCATAGTGATAATTAATGCTAATTAAAGACTCCAATAAACGATGTCAAGTTGCCTATGCAAATAAAAATGCACAGCTAAAAAATAAATAACTATATTACTAATTTAAGGACAGATCGAATGATTGCATATACATATCAAATTTGGTATTCTAAGGATAATCAATTTTAAGCTTTGCGAGAGTCGATTAAAAACAAAATGAGCCAATTTTGCAATAGTCAATTTTATCAAATTACAATTTTACGAATAGACCCATACAGACATAATAAATCAAATTTCAAATAAAAACGAATCGATCAGTATTTTTGCATCGAAATAAATGCACAAAAAAAAATGTATTGAAAAAATTGAAATCATTAATAATGTCATTATTGCAGGAACTAATTTCTTATGTCATTGAAATATTAAAAACACTGTATTATTGTAACTCTCTACGGGTCCCCAATGGTGACCTAGAATGTGTTTTTGACATTCTGTATGAAATTTTACAAATATCATTTAATACGAGTAGATTAGTAATTGTAAATGATGACTCACTTAAATTCAACACTAAATGACCTGCATATAAACATTTTCATAAAAATCTTAACATCCTTAATATATTCGTTTTTAACAAAGTATTTTTGTATATTGTATATTGTCTGAATAATTTTGTAGGTCTGACTAAATATTATACAAATATCTTTGAACCAAAAATATCAGATAAAGCTTTAGAGATGAGCCTAGATTTTGGTGAAAAGCATATTCGAGATATGGTGAACTAGCGTAGTCCAATAACGTAAAAGGCTTTACACATTGTATATCAACATCAACATGCAGAAAATCAAAATTGGGGTTTCATTGATATGGAAATATTTTTGGGTTGGCATGTTTAAAACAAAATGTTTAAAACATGTTTAAAACATCGCACTGTGTTTTAAACAAATGTTTAAAACATATTTAATACACAATGCGATGTTTTAAACATCTGTTTAAAATACAGTTTAAAACACAGTGCGATGTTTTAAATAGATGTATTATTTTGGAGTTTGTGGAAAAGCGGGCAAAGTACCGATGATGGTCCATTCCGATAAATAATTCCGATATAGTGGTCATGTGCACTAAACTGAGCATTTTATTTGTAGAGTGCTGTAAAATCCGTTTAAGAGCGCCAACTGACATCAATTAGTAGTAGCAGACATAGTGTGTCTGGCACCATTTAATTTTAGTTCAATATAGTTTTAACTGTTTTAAACATGTTTCAAACATGTTTTAAACATACCATTTCAAACTTAAGAAAAACCTGTTTTAAACAAAAAAAACTGTTTTTTTGTTTAAAATGAAAAAAAAACGGTTTTTTTTTCCAACCCTGCCAAAGCAGAATCGGTGTCGCTTGACGCCGTCATCCGACTTTCTCCATCTGACGTCACGTTTCAGAGTGGGTAAAATCCGGCAGATTTTAATCGCTTATATTTCTGGAAGAGATTTTTTTTTAATTTTTTGTTGTCTATAGGGTTTTTAATGATGTTAGTTTACGATTTTGAGTATTTTAAATCAATTTTATTTTTTGGGGAAGTTCCCTATTCCAGACATTATTTAAAGTTTTAAAGCAATATGGCGTTCACAGGGGATGGGAGACTTTGCGGCCGCACTGTATAAAGATAATTTAAACGATTGTTAGCTGAAAGTGGGTACGTTGATATCAAAAATGCATAGAGTGGCTGATAAAGAGAGGACTGTCTATTGTAACGGGATTTGCAATTACGCCCGTAGGTCTATTTTGTGGAAACGTAATAATTCGTGTGCACAGAGCTTATTTGTATCTGGATTCAGGTGAATTCAAATGGGGCTCCGATATTGCTCATTGTTATATACCTTGTTTAAGCGAACGAAAACAATTTAATTACACTTCATATACAATCATGTTTAACGAATTAATATGACATTTTATTCGATTTGTATATTTAATATATGCTTGATATTAAACAATAATTGGAATTTTAATTTAATGCCTACGACTACAGTTATAATTAAAAGCGTATTTTAACAAATTTAAACGATTAACGCCAACATTTATCCACTGCAAGAAAATTGATATACGGAAATATAACAAGAACATACTTACTCCTGTCAAGAACACACAGTAATGAATATTAATATGATAAGATATTGCAAATTATGTGTACACTGAAAAAAATTATTCAAAACAATGTAATTATAACATGGCTAACGGAAAAATATACTATATGTTAGAGAAATATTACCTCTACTATGGAATTATAAACGTACGCCATGTAAATTTACATAAATCAGATGATATTTCATCCACGTTAACAAATTTTCCGTTAATTTTCCGTTAACAAACAACAAATTTTTCTTTAACAAATTTTCCACTTTCGAAATGACAAGTATTCTATTATTAAATCTGTCAGCGTTTCATATAATAACAGAATACTTGTCATTTTCATAGACTACTTTAATAATTGTAATTTCCCTTCGTATAATAAATAGTTTAAATACGATTTTAAATATTCAATAATTCGAAAACGATTAAAGATATGACTATCATATGCATATTTTTGAAATCAGAAAAAAAAGAGTAATTCAAAAATTCAACAATACATAGGGCATTCCATTAAAAAATATATTATTGCTTCTTGTACCCCTCAATTTCTACACGCCACTGTGCTTCCATTAACTTATGACAAAGGTTTAGTTACAGCCCTACAATTTTCGTCCGAAACTTTTTATTCTATCTCCAATAATAACGATAATAAAGGGTGGCTTAAATATAATGAATAACCCTGTACTTATTCAGGATCAAGTGTATTCTACGTATCAAATATAAACTTATTTTTTCATTCCTTTACAAAGTAGTAACCAAAAGAAATGCTGGCAAAAATACATAAAACACCATATGTTTCAGCAACGAGGACTCAATTAGCTCTTTCTATGAGTGATTATGATTACCCTCGGTACCTTCTATCTGCCGTTAAACTGTTGCAAGGCCTAGACCCACTTATAAAAGGGGGCCCCAAAGGCTGCTAAACCTCGAACGCAGGGTAGGGTAGTCACCCTGTGCCCTGAACAAAATTTTAATATTTTATGTGCAGCACCCACTCTGCAATACGCTAGTGAGGAGGGAGTATCACACGGCCGACTAGTCAGGTCCTTGGGGGTGGCTTCGATAATTGGGGTGGTGTAGGTGGTCAGATATGAAAGACAACGTCGTTCTAATTAAACATTTAATAAAATATCAGGGTACGTAGTACAAAATATTTCACAATTATCACCGATTACTCAGTACGCAGTACAAGTATCACAATATACCCTAATAAGTGCACTAGTAAGTGGGACCCACACGCTTAACCTAATATACACAAAATATCTTACAAAATAATAAATCCTTGATAAATGTACAAAAGGTCATATGCCAGAAGCGTGACAAAAAAACTACAAGTGACCCAAGGTACGGAAAAACATAAAATTACTTAAAATTATTGACATCTATTTGTAAAATAAAGCAAAACTATTCAATTACTGAAGTAACGATACACAAAATATACCAAATATTACTGAAATCTAAAATGTTACTGAGATTTACGTTACGAGCAAAATATTACCAATATTCCTTGAAAATTTATTTTACTGTCCCGTGGACGTTGAGTTGATGTAACGGATCTCTCGTTAAGAGAATATGATTCCGCTTACCTTTGGTAGTGTCTGAATACCTTTTCCCGTCCTACCAGGGTAGCGTAATTCTAGGTGATAACAGCCGCAGGTGGTAGACCATCTACGTGGAGTTAAGGTAACGTGCCGAGATCCCCAGTACCATACATACACAAGATGTCAGTCAATAATCCACCATCTAGACACCAAAATCTGGACTAGAAGTTGAAACCAGAGTCAGGCTGGAAGTCCCTCGTAAAGTGTAGAATGTGACATAAAAGCTCAAGTAGAATACGAGTAACAGATCCAAGTAAAATCATAAGGTGTCAATACAAATAGCCATAAACTAACAAATAGATTCCAATACTTGTAACATACTCAACAAGGAAACAACTAACAAACGAACAAACAAACGAACAAACAAACAGCCCTGCAATAAAATAAATAACCTAAATTACAAATCTATTTCAACTTTAAGTGGGTTTTCAGAGACGTACCTGAGATCTGATGTGGGCTGAAAGAGGTCCTGTGCCGTCAAAATGGCACTCCAAAGTCTTGCATTCAGACGATGCCACGTGTTTTGAAAATTGACTTTATCCGGAAATCCGTAACTGCATTTCTCCAAAACGATACTCAAAACCAAATGAAAATACGACTAATCTTGTCGTGATGAATACTAAATCCCATAAATGGAGCAAAACTTACAATATTGCTAAAACTCGTATTCAGACGACTCAATCTTCAAGCAGCCAAAGGAAAAATAACCAAGAAAATGTCCTCTATCAAAATATCAAGTTCTTGTCTTCCCTCTCGGTACGTTCAGAATTTCCACTTCACGGCGTACCCCACAACTAGAATAGATTTTCCTAACTTCGTTTATATCCACAAATATTATCATAATATACTCTGAAAGCCGTCCCCTCATAAATCTACTCACCAACAGAAGGTTTAATCAACAATACTGGCCATTGTAGAAGCTTTAAAAGGGCAATGCACTCTCTTAATGAATATCTGAACGCACTCACCCATGCTTCCTGTAACAAAGCGCATTTAAATGGCCGACATGAACCATCAGGTAGTGCTATTATGCAACCAGTTATACTCTATTATTATCTATTGGCGAGGGACGGTACCAATAGGCTCAAATGCACAATGAAATTTGGGAAAATAACGAAAATTAGTACATAAATTTCTGGCCATTATTTAATGTGAAAATCGACCGTAACAAAACCATGTCCGTGTTTTCGTGAGACACGCGGTAAAAAGCAGAGAGTAGTTTTTTTTGGCTATATTTGTTTGTCCGGAGATTTGTTAGGGTGGTTAGGTACGAGCTAAGAACTTGAAAAAAAAAATCTAAAACTTGTAAAATTTGAAATGACGACTCCAATATAACTGCCAATTATTACCTAAACGTGAAAGCCTTCATTCACTCACTTACTCTTCATTGTTTATAGTATAGATAAAAAAAATTAAAGCTTTTGCACAGTTTTGGGTCAAGGGACACTTAAAATAGAGTCGAGTAGAGTTTTCATAAACCACCATTAAGATGGTGAAAGTGTGCTTAAATTTTATTTACTGTTATAGCAGTTTTTTCATGTCTAGCATACGCAAAAAGCTAAGATTTGGCACAGTTGTAAATTTTTAGAAACAGTCCTCAGTAGGATAAGGAGGCTTTAGATTATTCTCAACAACCAAGAATATTGAATTTTTATAATAACCATTCAAGACGGGTATGTTTTCTAGCTCTTATAATCGCGTAAAGTGGCGCCCAACGTGGGGCTTCTCAAGTGTTTGTGAAACCAGATTTATTGCCAAATAATTTTTTGCTTTTCGATACATTGTTTTTGGCAGATCTCACCTACTTTTCCCGTATATAGACGAACGACGGCCTTTAGATCGATATTGGAACAACATTTATCAAAAAAATAAATATTTTTTTATAAGAAAATTAAAATCTTTCTGATGTACATACGTTTCTCCACATTATGTCGTATTATTTTCATCGTGTTAAGTTGTATCAAGATAATTAGAACCACCTCTATCAACGGCCATAAAAACCCTCATATAGTTGTTTTTTGCAAGTATCCATCATTTAAGAGAAGTTAAAAATTATGTTTAGTAGTTTTCAATTAAACCAAATGGAACAAGCAAGCAAACAAACAAAAAACTTAAACTAACCGTCGTGAAATACGTGGTTTTGAAAATTAAAATCCTCTATAAATTTTAATGCTTTAGTCTGAAGTGGCTTTTCAGCATTACACATTAATTATTTTATGTTCTTTTGTGCGTATAAACTTTTTATGGTAATATGTTTATTCATATTCATTAACTTTTAATAGCGTTTAATAAGAGTTTACACCGAAGATAATTCTTGATATACAACGTAATTCAAGTTTAGTAATTGGCACTTATGACTGCGGTAAAGTTAAGAAAATTCTGCTCTGCCGGGAAATGATGTCCGGTGTCTAATAAATTTATTCATGGTATAATGTTTGGCTAGGAAAATAATATGAATTTATGGTATAGTAACGGTACTGTTCTATTCGAGAACGACAGAAAAGTTTGCTTAATTTCATAAAATATTTAATTACATACTCGTATGTAAGGTAGACTCTGAATTTTATGACTTTTGCCAACTGAATGTTTCAGAAATTAAAATGATGCAGTTTCGAAGCAGATTTCAAATCCGACGAAAAAACTCAATAAGATTTTAAATAGTAGGGCGAGTTGTACCAACTAGGTTCAAACTAAGTTCAGCTTGATCTGAGATCAAAATCGACGGTTACAATTGTTGTAACAATAGTAACCTTGGCTTTTGATCTTGGTAGTCGGAGAACGAGCAATGTCTAAGATGCACCCTCTATAACACCCGCGAACAACCACCTAAAAAAAATTGATTCTTATGTAAATCGACCTGACGGGTCCGATTTTGGAGTTCGCCAGACAATCCGGAATTACGAAACTGGTCAAAATCGGCAATTTCCGAAAAATCTCAAATTTTATGGAAATTTTTTAATTTTTACTTATCTCCCTTAGTTTAAGTCCGATTAAATTGAAATTTTTAGGAGAGCCAATTTAGGCCTTTGTTATCATGACGGACATGACAGAAATGCAAAAAAATGTACGTGTCACCAGTAATATTTTTTTTAATAGTTGGTGACACGAAATCTGTTAAAAATGCAGCAACAAATACTCGATCGAGAAAGCTTTTTTGTTTTTAAAGATATATGTATATAGTAAGTTACAAAGTTGTAGCCAAAGAACCAAAGAAACTTTTTTATTTCAGTGATTTTCTTGATAACTGGCTTGGTTTTTAACATAATGGTGCCGCAATATAGAAAAGAACTATGCCGGCCGCGGCCGGTCACGTACTGCACAAGCGATAACGCAATACGTAGCTTGAGAGCGCCAGGATTTGTATTATACTAATAATAACCTATTTAATAATGGTTTATTCAGTAAATTTTAATTTTGAAAAAGGAGCAAAATATAAAAAATAGTTTTAAATTTTGATAAAGGCAATTTAGACATACTCATTTTATTTCCACATTTAACTTCTAGTCGTATAATTAAGCAGCAATGTTTAAGAGATAGTTAACACACTTGTATTTTCTTTATCGCAAATTATACAACGTTTTGGGCTTTCAACGGTCTTCCTTTTTATATAACCGGTGTTAGCCACATCTGTGCTTTCTGCTTTTTGACAAAAATAAATCCCTTTTTTTGGTGTAATATTTCAACTTAAGAGAGATATCATCCGACTTTATAGAAACTTCTTTAAATGCTTAGTCCAGTGCTTTTTCTGTAACACCCTGCACAGTTCCTTCACTATTTTGTTTGCAAAATATGCATTCCATAAAGTTTAACTCTGGGTTTAACTGGGAAGTCACTGTTAAAAAAAAGTTGAAAACGCGCACAAAACTGCTGACGTTAAAAAAATGGCTTAAAAGTTGTTCTTTGTTCAAATTAAATATTAAAACTAGCTTTAAATGTCTGGAAAAGAAATTCCGTTACTTTAATATGCACTTTACCCTCTATAGCACTTTCCTAACGCAATAATAATAATTATTATTATAGCTGCAACTCATCAATTTTCAATAAGAATAAGCGTCATAAACCACACAGACGACAACTAGTCCTGTCCATAGGTTAAAAACAACTAACTAAACTAAACGTTTTATAATAGCTATTTATGTAACCAGTTACGAAAGACGTTATTTTGTGTAACGAGTGGAATTTGCGGGATGAGCGAAGCGAGATCCCGCAAAATAACACGAGTTACACAAGATTGTCTTTCGAAACGTGTTACATACATGATTTTTTCAAATTTTAAAATTTTAAAAACAATTTAAACATAATAAATGAAATAGATTTATTAAAAGATCTTGAAAATTTAGTAATCTTTTTCATAGTTACCTTTGCTGCTATCACACATTATAATTTTAATGTCAAAATTGACAGACGTTATTTAGCCAAGTTACAATATTATTTGAAATCCTAATTTGATAACATAATTTAAGGTAAATCGTATTAATGAAAAAGTTTTGTTAGCGTATTTTGATTTTGATGGAAAGAAGAATTTAGAAGTTTCCACTTTATGGACTTAGTAAGTATTCCATTTTGTGTTGAATAAACATTGTTTCTTTATCTTTTTGAGAGTTGTTTATCTTTCCTAATTGATGACATAACGAACTTTTCCTCACCAGTTACGTAAAATTTTACTTTTCATATCTAGTTAGTTTAAAGTAGGACGTTTTGACACTTACGTCAGTTTTGAAAACTGTCACTTTATGTCAAAATTAGAAAATAGCTATTTATGTAACCAGTTACGAAAGACGTTATTTTGTGTAACGAGTGAAATTTGCGGGACGAGCGA